>OW388253.2:11371186-12742373 GCA_936450705.2 Protodeltote pygarga | reverse complement strand
GGAATTTTTGACACAATTTCTTTGTTTTGCTTTTAAATTAGGACCTGGTCGAATCAATCTCTTAAACAAAATAAGTATCTGCCCTTTTTCCGATTACTTTTGGTATCAAAGTTATATAAAAATAAATACATAATAATTATTTATTTATTCACTTAACTTATATAGATTGGTGAATAAATTACCTATAAATTTAAATGAAGTGAATCAGCTAGCCCACGATACTTACGTAGTAACTATTTAGTCATCTGAGACGATACGATAGTATAGTCTTAGTACGAAATAATAATGTGTGTACATGGTTTACTCTAAAGGGTACTATGTAAGCAACACATTAGGAACAGGAAACGTTTCCTGGTTTAGTACTAATTAATGATTTTCGGAATAACCACACGTTCGTAGTTACCCCAATAAAATGCATTTGGGTAATAATGAACATGCGGATACCGGAATCAGTAAAGACAATAATAGCGCTTAAGCGTTGGTGATCATACTAGCACATTGAGGTACCAACCAGTTCAAGTATATAGCGAGCTCCCACGCACTCAAATCACGAATTTTTAACTAGAAAATTCCTCTCCCTTGTACTCTACCTTTTTTTTTTATTTGGTTAGTCATGAACTCTTTGAATAATGGTATTTGTCACCACCTTTTAATACCCACTTTATCTATGGTTTGAATAACACTTTGACGTGAGAACAATTTTGTACACCATGACACACACACTGCATTCCATTTTAGCTCAAACATATCTATACAATGTGTGAGGAAAACTTTCAGGTTTATTCTCGATTAGTAAGTACGGTTACTACACCAAAACCCTAAAAACCGAATACGGAAAGAATTCGGTTTTTAGCTATTCGACGCTTATACTTATTTGTTGAGGAAAAATGTAAGTTTTCGTTAGACCTACCTCTTACTATGACAGTTATGGGGCCATAACTTTGGACCGTCCGATTCGAGACCCATTCCCAAGATAAATAGTCCATTTTTACCCGTGAAAACTTTTAAATGTGAGAATTAGTTACACTTGGAGACTTTTTGTTGAAGTTCCGATGTTTTAGTGAAAAATGGATGTATCGCACTGGGAGCTATTCGGGGTTCGGAAAATTCAAGTTAATTGCTGAACGATATTTTTAGGGTCCACTCGACACTTAAATTGATTTTTCTAGTTTTTACATAAAGTTGGTGGAATGGAAACTTTAAATATAGATTTTTCTAGTTGGTTTTTAAGTTAATGAACCATAATATACTTTAAATTATTTCTCTGGTTTATTTTTGACTAATATTTGCAGCCAGCTGCTTAGTTTTTGTGATTGCAAGTGATACTAATTAGTACGAGGTCCCGAGAGTTGATTTTTTGGTCAGGCCATTAAAACTTTAAGATACTATATTAAAAGTGGTGGACTGTGGACTACTTATATTTCAATATAACTTGTATAGAATGGTGTGATTTGATGCAAAATAAATTACTATTAATGCGCATGCGTGCCGTGTCGGTTTAGTTTGATTGGAAAGTAAATATTTTTTTGTAAGTAAATACTTTCTTACCACAGATCCAAATGGATCTTTGGCTATATGCGTTGGTTCCCTTATCTGCACTGATAACTGACAGCGCCCGAACATTTCAGTAACAACATTGACTCTGAAAATGAGTCTGGTTTAACTGGCAAAATGGATGCACATAAAACAGATCGACCATGATTTTAGTATTACGCTTGCTACAAAGTTAGAAAGTAAAGTTAAGCATGTACCCGCATCTCATGAAATACGGGTAGGTAGGTGGGTAGGTACATACACAATGACAATGAATTAATTTATCTAACGTGCTGTGACTTATGAGTGGCTTTTATAGCAGAATATTTATTTGGGCCGTGGATTCGATTTTATTTTACCCCAATAAGGTGCATTGGGGTAATTACGAACGTGGGGATACCGGAATCAGTAAAAAAAAACTACCACAAATTCAGCGTTCATTGTTAGGTCGGCTGTGGATAATATTTTATTCAATTTATTTACCCAAAACTAGTTATCTTGCATTATTTTCAGTGAGTTGAGGTTTGCGAGAGTACGCTTCGAACCTGCGTGTATGCAAGACTATGTAAAAAAATGCCTTACCCTATAAATTTAATACATCGTCTACAATTAAAAGAATATCATTCGCAATTTATCTTCGCTTTTAACGTGCAAGTTCAGTTAATTACGACGACGCTGCGTCAGATTTAATTACAGTTATTATATGGTATTGTAACAATGATAGTCTAGATTAACCGTTGACTGGCAAGTCAGGGGTCTTAGGTTCACATGACACGAACCTCTGACTTGTTGTTAGGTATGAACGTAGATAATATAAAATAACTGTCATTTGCTCCGTGATTGTGTGCTGTGTGGTTTCCAGCCTAAGTATAGAACCACCTCTACTTAACCCACGGGTGTCGTGAGAATCGAACAAAAGGAAAAATCTGGAAGATAAGCAGCAGCATTCTACTGTGTAATAGGAACTATCTGCTACTGCGATCGCCAACTTGCTTGCCCAGCGTGGCGATTCAGGGCAAACAGTTAATGAGCGCACAAAATCCAGCAGTGGACTGGTACAGGCGGTATAGGTAGATGTTTATTAGGTTAGGTAGACTGAAAGAGCCTGTGTAGCGCCTAATCTATTCGATCATGACGCTGACCAATTGGCCTATTAGAGTGCATCTGTATTTGCGCACACTGTTGTGCACTATTTTATCTCCTGCGTAATTACGCAGTCTAGTCTCTGGTAAGATAGGCCGCTGTAAAAGAAATTCAGTCAAAAGAACATTATTATTATAGATAGAATGTGAAAACAAATAAGTATTTGAATTAACAAAAATGTAAAAGACCCTTACAAAGTAAATTTTAATGTCATAGGTATATATTACTCTAGAACACAAGAGCTCGCCTTTCAGCAATCAAATTAGCATAATTCAACTGTCGTAGTTAGGATAGTATATTAAATTAACCAAGTTTTAGTGTCGCCACACTGTTTACTTGTTCTTGAGAACGTTGTTCTTGAGACTGTTCTCAAATTGTGACCTCACTTAGTGATTTAGCTAAGTTGAGCTTTGATTTGTAGTATTCTTAGTTTATCTCAGGAAACAGGAAACCTACAGGATAACCTGCACTAGGTTGAGACTACTATCTGAGATGAATATGTCTGCTGCATGGCGCCGGTAATATATAAACTAACTTCCACACGCGGCTTCTCCCGTCTGGTATGTAGATAAATTGTAGCCTATGTGTTATACAGATGTAAAAGCTATATTATTTTTAGGTTTCATAAGAATCAGTTCAGTAGTTTTTGCGTGAAAGAGTAACAAACATCTATCCATACATCCTCACAAACATTCACATTTTTAATATTGGTATGATTGCCCAAGTGTTGGGAAGACCGGAATGACTTCAATTATTTTTTTAAAGTTACGACACTTTTTAGCTGATAAGGTGTACTCTATAAATACTAAAAATTTTAATTAATTACTGTACTGTAAATGAATTTCTAATGGAAAACAATTTAGTTGAATTGTAATATTATGTGCCCAAAATTTAATGTTATCTGAATTGTATTGTGTAGATACAATAAAACTCACAATGTTATTTCGTCTATACAATTAAAATCTAATACCTATTTGTAATAATGTAGATAATTTTATTGAGTTCATGTAATAATTGTACATTAATGATAAACATCCATGCCTACCTCGTAAAATATGGCAGTGTCTGATTCTAATTATTTTATGTGTCACCAATCACCATGTTTTGTATTTGTATTACCCATATTACCTATGTATTTTGCAAAATCAATGATTACCTGGTACCTTAACTGCAAGTCCGTATTACCCCGTCTCTCAAATAATAAAACTTTTTACCTTTTCTACCACATAAATACAGAATAGATGTAGATAAAAATAATTTCTAACTCCTATGAAAATACAGGTCTGGATTTTTTTCCTCTATTGTAACGGTTTATTTCCACAGCTGGCATATTGTGTACCCAACTAGGTTAGTTTGTGAAACTCGAGTAGTCGGAACACAAATATTATTGGCTTGAGATTACCACTTACTGTCAGGTGGCTTTGATATCAAATCATGAAAAAAAGAGCAGAGAGAGATAATTTTAGATTTCTGTTACCTACCGCTATAACAAAAAATAAAATCAAGTTAATAATTAAAGGGCCATAATTATGTTACTGATCGTTTTTAACGAATGAAACAAACAGGCGTTGGAATTGTATAAAAGCCACAGTTTATTTTAAAAATACTTTTTTTTACAAAAGGTTAAGCCGCATGAACTCACTAGTTTTACAACTGTCAGTACTTTTTGAATTTAGAATACAAAATAGAAATCCAAAAAGGTAATCCAAAAAGGTGATGTTTAATGAGTTTGTAACATGGGTCTCCATACAGAAAACCTGTTTTTTTTTTCAATTTTTGCACGGTGCCCTTTGCGTGTTGTACTTGTTTGTTGCCATGACTGACATAACACTGTACGAACTAAATGTAGGTATTTAAAATAACTACAGACATTAACAATGTGTATTATTTCCATTAGAAGGCTTAATAGTCTACAAATCAATAAATATGCTGTTTGTTTTGAATTAGCTAGCGTAAAACACTGATATCTTTCGTGTCTCTTGTTAGGCTTTGTCGCAAAATTTGCGACACTCCGCAGCAGGTTTGCGCCATTCTGTATGTCGCCGTCGTTCCGTGAGCTTCTCCTATTCCCGGTTGTCAATCCTAAAAGCTGACATGTCCCGCTTGGCGCAGTCTTTAGAACGTAGACGCGCTTGCCTCCCGACGTCTTTTATTGCATTCGCTACCGCACCAAGAAGTACACGTATTCGAGAAGATTCCATCCTGTGCACATGCCCTAGCCAACGCAAACGCCTCTGTTTGAGAATTATAGGCAATTGGTAATGCCTACTTAGGCCACTTATTTTGTTCTTACAAGGTCAGACTAATAGGAAATGTCGGCCACATCTATAACTTTTTTCAGTCACAAAAATTTTACTATTCATAATCCAAATTGAAATTTAAAAATATATTCTCATAGAATCTTTACATACTTAGTACATAACAAAGTCGGTTTGCACCGCAGTGAAAATGTGCGAATCACCCACGTACTCTTTTTGAAGGGGTGTTTTACACCGCGGTGCGAAACGACCCATTCAAATAAAAGATATTGGGCGATTTACACTACACAAAACTTTAAAAAACTGGAGTGGTTCGAATGGTTTCTGTACAAACGGGTAGTAATCATTTCGTACACATTGCACGTCTACTCAAAAGCATTATAATTGCTTAACCACATCACAATACGGCTCCAGGTACGCGATCAAAAAAAGTAGATTACAAATAAAATTGTAAAGTTAGATTACGTCAGTTTTGCCGTGACCGCATGTAAATAAATTCCATTTAATCTTTGTTTACAGTACAGGAATGCGAAGTGTGTGTAAATACTTGTATTTGTAGTGGAAAAACGAGTTTTCTAACATCTGTTTGCTATCGGCGTTGGTATATAAGGCTGATTCCCGCAACTCGACGCTAAAGCACTTATTTTACGTGTGGGTATAAACATTCAATCTAACCTATCTCGCCGATAAAGGCGAGCAGTCGTTTGATCAGTTGGTCTGACTCTTTTGGAGAGTACTTGGGCTATCGACTCACTTAGTTTAGCCTAGTGGCGTACCTAGTACACACGGTTACACAATTCATTAAGCTATACAAAACCAGAACTCACCTTGCATTGTACCTATAGGGTTTCCTACAACAAGATGGCTTGATGTGTAGCCGTGTGCTATTAATAAAAAATAAGAGAAAAATTTAATATTAAAAGTAAGTATATTTTTTCGTTCATTATTATTAGTATAAAGGAATAAATTAGAAAGACAAATTGAAGTATAGTAATTGAAGATTATTTACAGTAGTTTTGACAGCGAAAAATTGACAATTCAATAATGTTGCTAGTTACGTAATCGCCGTGCTGAAATTGTGTCAGCATTATGCAGTGGGAAAGTAATGAGCTGATAGTTTATCTGTGCATACCTAATCCATTTTTCAAATGGTGGTTCCAGACACAGCGAATGTTCGCGAGCATACAGTCGATTAACAAACAGATGATCTAACTGCACCGCGATAAAAAAAAAACAATTCATAAGTGTGTAAAGGTGAAGGAAAACATCGTAAGGAAACTTAAACTTAATTGGATAATCTGAAATCGCCAACTCTCAGTGAGCTAGCGTGGTACTCTAGCTGTATGAGAAAAGGCCTTTGCTCTGCAGTGGGATAGTTACAGGCTTATTTATTTATTTATAAGTAATCATTTATAAGTCTATCTATCTATCTTGAGCGGCACAAGACGCGAACGTTCTTCGTCGAACATGCAAACTGAATAAGCAGGAAACTTTTCACGAACATTCGCTGTGTTCAAACACACCCAACCAATATCTACCCACATGTTCAGATTTTATAAAACATCCTTTTGATAAAAGTATTCGACTTTGATAAATCTACTCTGGTACCCACTTATCTTATCATACAATTGTAAAAGCTTCTAAGTATTCTGTATTTTTCATTCTATTTACACAGTTCAACATCACAAAACATAGGTTTTCCTCACTCAGATGAAATTTTAACAGTCATAATATTATTATGAGTTTCATAATGAATGTGCTCTCATAATGTCATTAGTGCTTAATCCTTCTCTGCATAAGAAGAGGCATTTGCCCTACAGTGGGACAGTTTCAGGCTGATTTATTTATTATAATTTTTATTAATGTGCTTTCAGAAAAAAAAGTCTATAGCTTGTTAAGTCGTGGTGGTGGTTTCAGGACTACAAGCACGTGGGTGTGGTTTCGTACCTTGATTGTACCGATGTGACTTTTTTAATGTCATGTGTATCTACTTTCTTAGTTAATCGACACCTGCACGGACTAGTGGTGTAGAAAAATATCGTAAGGAAAGCAGGACTTCAGTCTAAAATCGCCACGCAAAGTGCTATCATGATTATTAATGTTCGGTCTTTGACTTGATAGTCCAACGGTATGACCGTTAGTTTAGGTCCATTTTTTGCGAGAATTTAAGTACGTATTAGAAATTAATTATCACTTTCTAAATGGTGAGGGAACTAGCACAACTGAAACATTTTTTTAACGGCGTGTAAATCCATATTAGTGGCCTACGGGTGGTTTAAACTCTGTCACCAGGTTGTTTATCAACCATATGGTAAAGAAAGACTAAAACTTGACCTAAAAATCTTTATCAGATAGTTTGAGAGGTGTCATATCAACCACCTAAATAAACATGAACTCGCAAATAATATAACTAGCTTTACATCTCGGCTGTACTTACATAGTTGGGTGACCGTGTCAAGTTGCACTCGAGTGTTCGTGACACTAGTGCTGTACTTAATGTTATCGATAAATTATATTAGTGTAATAAATTTTAGAGCTTTTTGTAAGCTTAAAGATATAAAAGGAGTTGGAATACCCACAGTTTCGCAAATTTCAAGTTTCTTATAAGATATAATAATAAGGAATTTGTCTTAATCATTTTTGGAAAACTTGATATATTATTATCTTTGCTTCGGAAAAATTTGATCTCTTGCAAAAAGTTTGGGAAAATTATTAATAATCAGGATGTCCTGTATTGATTGGATTATCCAGTTTGTGAGTATAGAGTGGCTCAATGCTTACCACATTTACACCATGTTTAGTAAATATGCGATTTTTATTTATATATTGTTTTAGAAAAAATTGTACTTACTGAGTGTGAAAAACCTAGTAAGCAAGATTGGTACTTAGGCCAATAAAAAAAATATTTGTCCAAAAAATATTGGCTATAAAAGAGATTCACAACAAAAAATGATACATAAATGTGACGTTACGCACATAAATGTAACATAAAAAAGCGATACGAACCTCATAATTCTGATCAAACGATAGTTATATACGACATAAGAAATGATACTGCACTAACGTTTTCTTTCTCTGTTCAATCCGAAAATACAAAATAGGACAATAACGTACAGAAAAGGGGATGTGATTTGAATAATAATGTGAATAGTTTTGTTGCTAGGCGCTGTCCCCTTACGAGATGATGTAAAACAAATCATTTCTATGGCTTTGAATTTGTGTAGTTGGTTTCGGACGCATTTATTAATGACTTCCTACTCAGAAGTATGTGATGAATGTATCTTCTAGGTTACTAAATACCACGAACTCTGACCATGAGAATCTATCCAGTTTATACCTAAACAAAGTTCAGCAACGTGGACTAACCTGATGTCAGTTTTATTCGCCCGTAGGCCATTGACATGGCATTACACACCGTTGAAAAATGTCTCAGGTATACTGGTTTTCTCACTATGTTTTACCACATCGTTTTTTTCAAGTGATAATATTAACTTCTGATAATACGCACAAGAGTTTGAAAAGTGAGATTTTTCTCGAAGTGCCTGGGTTTTGAAATCAATGACCTTTATCTTGGTTGTCATTCCACTATACTAAAATTGCTATGATAAAAGAAGCAATACAAAATAAACCTACATTTTTATTCTTTAACCTTGACACAAATTTTCTTATTTGGATACTATATTTTTAACAAATAAGTTGGGATACAAAGAAAAAAGAAGTTTAATAACATAGTATGAATATGGATATTAAGTTGAATCGAAACAACAAGATTTATATACTCATAAGACGCATTTTTTCCGTGGCCATTACAGCATATTATGATATTACTAGCTCGGAATTTCCCACTGCAGGGCAAATGCCCCCCTACTCTCCTTCCAGCTCTCATTATCTAGAGCTGTTAAAGATCAATCTTTAATAAAGAAGTCAAGCTTACACCGTCATCTCCGTCTGGGTCTGCCGCGATGTTGCCTGCCATTTTGCGGGACCCACTGGGTTGTCAGTTTGACCTATTTATTGGTTGTCTGACATGCGACAGACAGTCTATTTCCATTTAAGCATGGTAGGTTTTTGAGAACAAAAACTACTCAAATAATTAATTCCACCAACTTTAAATAAAAAATTAAAGAACATCGACTAAAGTTATTACATTTCATTACTCTAATTTGTTGAACGTCTACGCATTTTAATTTACATTTGCAAAGATAAAAGTTTGAATCATGTTCATTCATTTAATAAATTTGTTACAATGCAAAAATATTAATTAAGCTTGTTTTTCAACAAATACTATAAATATCTTCCCTGCGTTCTTAATCTGATAGACAAACGGTAGCTTTATTCAAATTTATGATACCTTCATACTAATACATTTCAAAATTAAATATATTATCTGCATCAGGTTAAGTATTTGTTTTTATACTTATATCTATAACGAACAATAATGAGGAAGGTATAAGGTTTTGATACATCAAGCGATGCCACTTATACCCTCGTTTGTCGTTCTCCTACTAAAACTGAATCACACACAGTCGCAGGCAAGTAGGGAAATCCCCGAAAGTGTATACTAAAAAAGCGAAATTGTGTGAGGCTACACGCTTCCATACTTAAAGTTAAATTAGTTTAGTGCTAAGTGATCTCTCAAATGTACTGAATTTAATTTGTTTTTAATCTGTTTCCTTTGTTTATTAATTTGTTCATGCTTCCAGTACAATGAATCATTTTTTATCTCACTAGTCAACTTACAGAAGACGCTTAGGTAAGTGCGAAATTCATCTACATTATTAAAATTTCCGAATAAACTCTAATTTAGCAATCCAAAAAGTGAAGCTATACTTTTATCATGTTACTTTAGAAAACTCTTATAATTGAACAAATAAATAATTGTTATTTAATTGTACACCATTTCTATCGACAATGTGTTCCCATCACTATTAAACATTTGTTTACTGCATTCAATTTGCTCGGACAGCACATTGAGCCTCCAACATTACACTACTAGAGATAGAGATGGTCTGGTTGACTTACATCGTTTAGTACATTGTATTACTTACTTGAAAAAAGGAGATTTAAAAATCACTAACGTATTTCTTCCATTCCAAATTGATTAAAGCTATTAAACGGAAATAATATCACTTGAAATTATCGTCCCTTGATTGAAAACAAAACGTGAAAGAAAATATTTTATGGAAATCAGATCTAAGCCTCTAAGGAAAACGGCAAAGATATTAATTATTATTGTCATCAGATAAAAAATTACGATTCTAATAATAAAATTGCAATATGTTACGTTTAAGATTGTCCACAGACCAGTTGAACTTTGTCATGCTCACGGAAATGTCCCGATAGCGGTGCCTTTGTGTTTTGGGTCGTCCGATTCCCTACAATATGGTTGAGTTAAGCGATGCCTGATGCATGCATCATACCCGTGAACAGGTGCCGTCTGTTAGGACTGGTTAGGTTATAGCTGTTATAGTAATTTTCCCAAAGTATAAATATATTTAAGGCGTACCTATGTTTAGTCGACTCACATTGTTCTCACATAACGCCTCAGTACATCGTACATGTGTCCAAAAATGTTAAAGCCAGATATCTGTTTAAAAGAGCAACCATGGAGTTTCTTGCCAAATTTTTCTTCATGAGAGGTATGCTGCTCTTGGAACTAAATAATGACTATTCATAAGTGCCTAAAATAGTCTTTATGAAGAAAAATATTTTGATTTTGAACGCTGTTACTAAAGCCCTACCCTATTATATCTATAACACTTATCCTTGACACCACTCGTCTGAAATGTTTGCGTGCAAATATTGCTCTCAAAGGTCGTGGCGGTAGTAAAACTCGAATGAGATGCATCGGGATATTAAGGAATATTCTAGACTGTGGTTTATGACTGTATGACTAGGATTATCATTACAAAAACGTAAGAAAAAATTAGTAACTTATATTAAGAAAGAAGAAAAAGAGAAAAAATATTTATTTTGAATTTGTTATTGCGAATTTCTTATTAAATAATGTCAAATTATTTATTGTCACGCCGAAAATTGGGCACAATAATTATAAAAACTAATGTTAAAACAAAGATTAAAATTCCACATGTAGGTAAATAAAAAATAAAATAAAAAGTGGGTCAAAAATTACAAATTAATAATATTATTCCATATTTTACTTGGTAAAGAAAATTAATAGGGAATATTTCCACAAAATTTCAGATGGCCATCTGAAAAAATCTTCTATGCAAATACAGGCTCACAAGAAAACATAACACCATCGCAAATTTGTTTTTCTTTTGTTTATTTGTATTTTGTTTAGTTGTTTATTTTGATTTATTCATAACTGAAAAGCGTCCTATAAAATTAAACGCGCAATCTAAAGAAAAAATTACGATTTTAACAATTTTTAATAATAATATTTGCTTTTCATCCACCGAATCAAACATTAAATTTGGAACACTGTTTTCATAATAACAACTGTTGTTTTCTCACTGTAGGTGTGTTATGAATTAAAAATAAAATACCCGAAAGTTTTTTGCGGTTAAAAATCAGGCTTTTAATTAAATTTCATTTTTTAAACTTGTTCTGTGTGACGTTTTTGACGGGAACGGTCACACACAAGTAATTTTTTGCGAAATTGTTTGTTTATAATTTTTATTTTAACCTAAAAAGATTATTTGCATGCCGGCTGTACGCACCAATGGTTTTTTTATTGTAATATTTCTCGATCTTTAATAAATTAATACTAGTTTTTTCCACTCTCGTGGTTCTTGTTTTCGTGGGATAAAAAGTAGCGTGGTCAGTGGTCACTCTCCGGCTCGTAAACTGTCACTATACAAAAAAATTCATGCCCTTTCTCTATCAGTAATTTACTAAGTTTAGGAGACAGTTTTCGCTAAAACGAAATAATTAATCATTGATAAATGGTGTCAGTTTATTCCGAGTCGCGTTGTAAAAGAGGCTTCACATGCGCTCCTTTTAAAGTAACGCACAAAGGCTACCATTTCATAAAGTGGATATGAACGCTCCACATGCCTTGATGCTTTGTGCTAGGATTTCTTTTACGTGAACATCAAAAGTGAACGCGAACAACGAATTTGCAATAACGTTACGCAATTGATTTAAAAAGAGTTTCAAAAACCGGTTTCTTGAAACTCGAAAATGTCGGTTTTTTTAATTTTTTCAAAATTACAGACAAAATAAAAACCGGCGTACACACGGCAACATTATCAGCTATATATTTCCACTATAAGCTGACCTCTTGTTGTACGAAAAGCCTAATGCGTGGTCAGTTCATACTGGATGTGTGCAGCTTGATATGTTGGCGGGTGTACTCGCGCACTTTGGGTTTCGTATGATATTATAATAGAATTTTAATCAAATACCAACATTTTGTATGTATTGTATAATTAAAGAGTAGGGTAAGAAATAAAAATACATATTTTTATTTATATTTTTTTCATGAAAAGTATACCTAAATATCTGAAATGTCATAGATATTTTGCCTTAAAAGCGGTATGCAGCCTGCTATTATAGCGGGAGACGGATATTTCTTGCACATTTTTAGGTATATAAATCGAAAATTAATAATTGGCGGATTTGTTACCATTAAAAAAACAACTTCGTAAAATAAAAACTCACTAATCTACCATCCCGACATAACAGTATCTACGAAATAATTTAATTTAGTAGTTATGCCACGTTTCAGAGGGAAAACAAAACAAAAAATAACTTTTACTTCATACAACTTACACAAGATCTCTCGATACTCTTGCGTTTACATTAGCAGTCGATCGAGTTTTGTAAATACAAAACTTTCTTTGATTGCCCGTGTTTTGTTTTGTTCACGGTCATCCTTCAATAAACAAAAAAGAAACAAACAACGTACTAAAGACAATAGCGTTTTTGTTTTTTTTTTATATAAAAATGCGAGGTATCGCTTTGACGTCGACAAATTTTACATAGACAATTTTGATGTCCGGTCGTCTCAGTGGCCGTACGAAATATTTTTCGAGAGTTGGAGACTAAGGGTCGTATCACAGATCCTAATTCAGAACTCAAGCATTACTTGAAACTAGTTTATTCAAACAAAAACAAACATACGATCAATTTGAAAAATTCCTCCTTTTTTGAAGTTGGTTTAAAACTAGAATAAAGTAATGCTTGAGTCTTAATTTAGGTTCTGTAATACGGCCCTAAGAATCAGTTTCATAGTTTATGGACAGGCTCTACCTACTAGATAAATTGAAAAATGGAAAACAATTTGTATGAAATTTTCTGTCAGGTAAGATTAAAGGTCGTTGTTGTGTCATTGTAGCTAGGTTGAAATTCCCGTAGCACTTTGATGAATTCCAATTAAAGCAGTATTGCAACCTATTTACTCTCGCTTCACATCAGCTTTGTAAGAAAATGCCTTTACCCGGCAGTAGGATATAATAAGCTAATAAATTTAATTAAGTAAAGATAATTTAGTTTCTAATAAGTGAATATTGTCAAGATCTATCACAGTGGAGATACAAAACGAAACTCTTCATCCGATCATAACAAACTTTTCTCAATAAATCGGTGCTAAGATATAGTTTAAGTTAGTCTTGTAAGGTGGAACCTACTTCACTTAGGAACATTTCCAAAACAAAAGTATATTTGTACATTATTTCTTGCTTTTCTCTAAAATTTTAAACTTAAAAGGAGTTTGGCTAACTAAACCATACGGCTTAACTTATATCAATGGTGAAGGTTGTCAGATCTTTACTTTTACAAGGGATTTAAACAGAGCACTGTAAAAAAGAGTTTTAGCGATCAAATCAAATGCGTTGATTGTGGGCATAGGTATCCCACCTTACCACCTTGGGCCTAGCATCAAAACACAACCCACACTTTATTATTTATTTATATTCTTAAATTTTAATTTGTCATTTCAAAAGCGACTCTCTAAAATGTACACAATGCTCGCGTAAAACACAATCTTCCCTTATTACGCCTTGTCATTTCCATAGCAATTCACTTGTCATCCGTGTTAGCAAGATTGAGATGAGGCGACGTCAATATTTGCCTTAGACATGTACCAATTATGTAGGTACATGTATTCTATGTTGTTATGTTAAGGTCATGTTTAGATTATTCGGTTAGAAACAAGACTTGATTAAGTTAGTTTACGATACCAGACGAAACAAAAGATAAATGAATATAAATGATAAATTAATAAAGGGATTCCTGTCGGTACCTACTATGTCGCGGGTTTGAATCGCGACTCAAACGCAAACGAGCATAAATCATTGTCATCTAAAATTGGTCAAAATTTGTTTCAAAATTGATCCAAACTTTGGTTCATAATTGATCCAAATTTGGTCCATATTTAATTCAAAATTGGTCTATATTTAAATCATAAATTGGTCAAAAATTGATTTAAAATGTATAAAATGTTTCTGTCTGCACTTAAAATGCTTTAAAATTGTAGGCATTAATATTATAGCAACACTTAATAGGTAGTGTATTGCTACAATTTGTTTGAAACAATGTTACGGGCGCGACAATTAAAAAGGAACTGCAAATAAAAAAATATTTTTTTGTATAAATTAAAAAAAAAACGATACAAAATCCTCTTTTTTATTTTCAATTCCTTTGTATTAGTCGCGTCCGTCGGTTAAATTTTATAAATTTAGATGCACTGTATAATTTTTTTAAAGCTATAATTTTTGAAAACGCTGTTGATTTATGTTGATGTTACATTCGCAGGCTTTCCTAGACTTGGACTCATTATTTAAATTAGCTTTAGAGACTTGTCAAGACAAGCAAGTTTGGCCTCTCCCCTAACGAATTTATCTAAATGATTTCTTGCGTACAATGCTGATGCCTTACACAATGTATGTGTTAATATAATTAAACACAAAGATGTTAAATGTAAACAGACAAATTCTGGATGTGACAACACGTCACAGAATATTGTAAAGCTTCCAAAACAATTGTTTTCATGTTTCACAAACATGCCGACTGCATAGGTACCTACATAACATGGCTTCATTGCTCGTTAGGGATTGTTATCCTTTAATACTCTTACGTATTTAGAGAGAGAGAGTGAATAGTTGATGCCTCCAACTGCATTTGGTAACACTTTGTAAACTATGATCCATCTATAACCAACTTGTTTCTATCTTTTTAGTTAGCAGGCGGATTTTTTGATTTTTGATAATAATTTTTGTACTCATGAATTAAGTAACTACCATTAGTTACATAAAATAATATGTTTTTACGCCTTATGGCGCGCAACGAAATAGTAAAAAAAAATATAGTAGTAAAAAAAAAACAGCTACATTTTTTGATAATAGGCGGTTTCATATAAAGGACGCATTTACCAATGTGATTATTTAAAACATTTCGGAAATGTAAGCTACTTTTGATGTCGAATGTACAAGATAAACAAATTCCGTAGCTTCCGAAACAAAAGAACGCCTTGTGAAACATAAGCTTCCGAAACAAAAGTATGCCTCGAGAAATCTACATTTCGAAAGCCTACATAACTTTGCAACATGATTTATTCATACATTATACGTACTGTTCCGGCTAGAGTGCACTATGTTTTGCATAATAACTCAGATGTTAAAGGTACGTACATGTGTGACGATGATGTTCTCCTGACCGAATTTCGGTCACAGCGTCCAATCTCAACGAGATTAGCCAACTACGCAGGAGATAGGTATTATAGTGCACAAGTGTGAGCGCAAACACAGGTGCACTCTCTATTCCTTCAGTCTCATAGTTCGATGGGATGGCAATCTGACACGTCACGAGTCAGGCGCAGGGCTTTAAGTGCTTTCCGAGGCACGGAGTAAGTGATAACTAGATTTCATTAATTCGTTTTAAATAAATAAAATCTGTACAAATTCTATAGTCTACGCGAGCGAAGCCGCGCGGGAAAAGCTAGTTAATTTATATAAAACGCACATAACTTACGAAAAGTCAGAGGTTAATATCATATTGTATTATTATTATAGATAAATTTATAATATTATAAGTATACATAGTTATTAGTGGTGCCTAAGTGGGAGGATCTTTGACTCCCGCAAGAACGCCAGCGTCGAGCAACAATTGATTTCCTTTTGTGTCTCATTTTTCGGTGTCTGAAGGTTTGAATAAACACTTCATGCACAAGTAAATTTGTAACAAATTAAAAGAGACTGGTTTATACATTTTTTGTTTATTTTTTCCACACCCTTTGAGTTTGCAACGTGCGCTGTATAATTAATCTCTAGTTAATTACGTACCCGTTTAAAAGAGCGTCTATTTGTCATTTTTATTTGCAACTTAGTTTACAAAGACGTTTTAAACGAACGTAGGTAGGACAATATTAAAATGGACATCAAAGGTTTTGCAAGATAAAAAAAAAGTATCTTGTATAATGTATTTGAATAAAAAAGAGTTAGTTTCGTTCGAGTCCATTTTCTCCCAAATAATCACATACTTATTTAGTAGTTAGTTTCTTTTTCTTAACCTGTGGTTAATAGACAATCTAGAGTAGTACCTTTCGTAAGCCTCTGACGTGGTTTTAGTTATATTGGTTTTATTACTATGTTTATCCTTACCATTTATGCGAGTAATAATATAATTTCTAACTTATGATTCGCTCGCAACTTATTTGATTGCCTGTGTATCGTCTGACTGCATCGAAAAATTATTCTAGACTAGCTGTTCCCCGTGACTTTGTCCGCGTTAAATTTAATTTTCCCGTAAACACGTTTATAAAGCAGCTAGATTGCCTGTTTTTTTTTTCTTACTTGAATCACAGATATTGTTATTTTTACTGAAAACTAAACTTTTTTTTCAGAATAAAAAATAGCCTATAGCACTTAGGGATAAAGTAGCTTCCTATTGGTGAAAGAATTTTTAGGATCGGATCGGTGGTTCCAGAGATTACCCCTAACATTATCACATACATACAAACTTTACCTCTTTATAATATTAGTATCTAATAGATAAAGAAGTGTAGTGTCATACTTTTACCACTTAACGTAACCCATCTATTTCTTTGTTCCAGGTCCCGGGAGGATGACAAACAATAAAGAAAAACAAAATGTGACCTAGCATAGTCTTGGACATGAATAACTTTACATTCCTGGACACAGCGTTACAAGATTTCCAATGTCGTTTTGTCAGAGAAAACGGTTGTGGTGAAACGTACTCTGGCCTAGACTGCACAACAGATGGAAGCACTGTGAATTACACCTGCGAATTGAATATTGATATACAAAATGAAACCTCATATTCGTGCTTTTCGTGCAACACCACAAACATTTACAGCAACGACACTCTTTGTAGCCCTTACCTCAAGCTGAATATGGTCACAATAATCTTTGAAAGTGCACTCAAAAATCTCTGGCTTAGATTACCGAATTTGTTCTGCGATTTGGACAACCTATTCTGTTTTAGCGAATCTCTCAATCGGACGTTGTACATTGATGTGGCTAATGACTCTTCAATGTTCGATTTAGGTGAAACTTTTCAATGTAGTTACGATTTAAATGGGACTGGTAAAGTGACGGATAAAGTTGGTTACGATTGGAGTTTTCTATTTGTGATATTATTTATAGTGGCCGGTGGTGTGGGCAATATATTAGTGTGTTTAGCTGTGTGTTTAGATAAAAGACTTCAGAACGTTACGAATTATTTCCTCTTGTCGTTGGCGATTGCTGATTTATTGGTCAGCTTGTTCGTGATGCCGATGGGAGCCATTCCTGGATTTTTGGGTAAGATAAACATTTTTGCAATTTGATTTAAAGTAACGATTTATTTTTTGTCATCGTACACGTATACGCATGATAAATCGTTTTTTAACAGTTTATTTTTGTTAAAAAAGTTATACTAGTTGGTTTTTTAATTAAGTAGTTCGATAAAAAACATATTTATTCCCTGAGTTTGTCTCATATTCTACCTATATGTATAAAGGTATTCTATGTCAAATGTGAGAGAAAAATTGTCGTGTATTTGTGTAGTGTTTTCCTTCACTGTTTTCGCAAGAGATAAATAATTTCTAATACCTACGCACATAAATACGAAAATAATTAGGTACTACATTATTTATTCAATTTGTACTTATTAGTACTGTAAAAGACGTTTTATACATAAAACGTCTTAAAACGTCATAAAACGTCTACAGACGGTCCATAAGATATAGGTAAACTAGCACAACTTAGAGATGTTTTCGATGGTGTGCATAAATGGCCTTCTGGCTATGGCGATTTAAACTCGGATACGAAAGATTTTTTTTTAATTTTATTTGATATCGCGTTTTCAAACAATTTTTTTTTGACGAGAGTCTATGTATGACTTTTTTGTTTGATGCAGGCAACCCAAGGTTTTAAAAAAAGGTTTTTATATGGCGTGAGTTGTACCCTCTTTCTCTCTCCGCCTTCCATATCCGTCGTTTGTTTCACGGACCTAGATTATTTTCTCGCAGACCCCTAGTGAGCCACATACTAGAAATTCAATTTTAAAACGAGACATTAAGGTTCACTATTGCATGAACACTTTACCAGATCCATTACTGCACATCTTTCTTATCCACTTGTACTCCGACCTTACAAATTGTACCTATTTTCACAAACCAATCCTTTTATGAAAGGAAGTTCAACCAATTGCGCGAATGCTTTCTATGGCGTTCTGATGTAAACTTTTACACACTGCTGTGGCGAATGGAGAGCAGTTTGTGCATCTCATCATCAGCCTGTATTAGTCCACTGCTGAACATAGGCCTCTCCCAATGCACGCCACTATTGTACGCTCATTGGAGGTATTTGCCCATAATTGCTACGCTGGGCAAGCGGGTTGGAGATCGCAGTTACAGATGACTGTTACACAGAGAGATGCTGCTACCCATCCTCCGGATGTTTCCCTTTGTCGCTTCTTATGACACCCGCGGGACGAGTAGGGGTGGTTCTATTCATAGGCCGGATACCACACGGCACAATATAAGTAGGTATAATTTTTAAAAAAACCCTTGGCTCAAAAAATCCTCAACTTAAAGAACATTCTCGATCAAGTCACCTTTCTAATTAAAATAAAAGTAAATCAAATTCGTCCCATTGTTTAGGAACTACTATACCACAGACATACTCACACAAATAAACATATTATACACATGAGAAAGTCAAACTTTTAACACCGAGGGTTAAAAAGATAGTCAATATAATGTAAAACCATCCATTCCGCCCGTATGTATCATACACAAGAGGGGACATAAAATCTTATTCCCAACTCCTTTGAATTCGGTATATCTGTCAGCAGGAAGCAATTTCCCTCTCATAGTTAAAGGGAAATTTGTGCGTAATGATCAATAGTAAAAAAGTTATGCTGACTTTATCGGAATTCAATTTTGGATGCCGTTAATATCTCGTATGCATTCATTCCGACAACAATGCGGAATTGATATTTACCTGTTGCATTGATAGTTTGCAGATTTATATTAAAGGTGATAGATGTCGAAAGCATAAAGTGTGACATCACTACATAAAATAAAACAAAGTCGCTATCCGCCGTCTGTCTGTCCCTATGTATGCTTAGATCTTTAAAACTACGCAACGGATTTTGATGCGGTTTTTGGTAATAGATAGAGTGATTCTTAAGGAAGGTTTATATATATATTGCACCCGTGCGAAGCCGGGGCGGGTCGCTAGTAGTACATAAATAGTGCACAAGTTTATATTCCGTGCTACTAAAGAGTTTTTATTTATAGGTACTATCGCGGACACTAACGGTGCACCACTTTGCGATCAAAATGCTTTGAACGACGCTACGTGCGTAGGGGCGAAGCTAGCACTACGTTCGGACGCCGGATGCAAGCGATTCTAACCTTAAGAGTGTTGCACCGGCTTTGTCTACGATAGTACATGGTGTAGATTTAATCACTTGATAGGACTTGAGAGGTTACGGATAGGCTCTTACTACTAGTTAAATTCAAAAATGGAAGAGAATTAGTATTTAATTTTCTGTTAGGTAAGGTAATAGAAATTTACCAATACCACAGGCCCTAAATATCATTATTTATCCTAAACAAAAACTTACCCACTACCACAGTATAATAATCATACAGTATGGTAACTAGGTACAAACGCTCGAAAACGACACACTCACACAAACATGCGCAACGAAGCGTCGTTGATACTGCGATTACCGCGACATTCGCTTAGAAGTCTCGTCGTTACGCAATATTACGCATGTTTGGGTGAGTGTACCGTTTAAAGCGTTTGTACGTAGTTACCATACTGTTTGATTATACTGTGCCTCTACTATGAACATTATGTTACCTCATGTCTCGTCCACTTTTCCTACAAGCTTGCATCAGAACAAAATTACTTTTATTCAATTTGGGCTGAAGGTTTCTTTATGGATATATTTCTTTGTTCCAACAATAAGTTTTTTGCTAAGTTAAAGTTTCTGCACCGAATACTTTTCTCTTCCATTGAAAGAAAGAAAGAAGAAAGAAAGAAAATTCATTTATTCGCCATTGCCATGTCATTGTACTTGATACATACTTATGTATTAAGTACCTATAAATTCTTGTTTCATATGTGAAACAAGAATTTGATATGTCATTAGGCAATTTTTGTAAGGTTTTTGGCTGCAGTTCTATTGTTAACTGTAGACTAGTATAATTATGATTATAAACATAATTATTAACAAAAGTAGTATTCAAAAGCTAATTAGTTAATTATCTAATGTAATAACCCTAGGTTAAGAATAATACTAAAAGCCGATTTCACCACTGACATTAAACGCGATCAATTAAGTTAAACTGAGTTCAGAACTGCAATTTGTGTATGGTTGAACAATCTGAACATAGTTTTTAATGTGATAGTTTAATGTCATATCAGACTAACGGTGAAAGAAAACATCGTGAGGAAACCTGGATTTAATAGTCTGTAATCGCCAACCCGCAGTGAGCTCCAATTTACCCGATCCGGGGATCGAACCCAGGACCTCGTTCTCAGCAGTCGAGTTTGCTACCACTAGATGACTAGACCAACGATGTATACCTATAATATCTACTTATCTGTCTGTACTAAAAGGATTCATGAACTTGTACAAAAACAATATACGATGTGATATCTTGTCTTAGAGCTAAATAAGTCGTCTAGCCTTCTGTGTCAGCTACTATGAGTTCTGAAAACGAATTATGTCTTCTACGTTGATTACTTTGTATGACACTAGACATTATCTGACAATGTGAAGTATAGTTGAACACAAAAGTGCTTTACGAAAAATTCCTGACGTTTAACCTTTCAAATACTAAAAAATATGACTATACTGCTACAGGGTGGAATTTTGTAATGCCACCTGAAGGGAAAGTACTCTTAATACCATCTGCCTTGCCTTTTCCCAACTATGTTGGGGTCGGCTTCCAGTCTTATCGGATGCATTTGAATACCAGTGTTTTACATGGAGCGATTGCCTATCAGACCTCCACAACCCAGATACTGGGTTACACGATTCCCCTTGGTAAGACTGGTTGTCAGACTTTCAGGCTTCTGACTACCCGTGATGACTGTCAAAGATCTACAATTGACAGCCGGGGCCAACAGCTTAACGTGCTATCCGAAGCACGAAGGTAATAATTAATTTTAAAAAAGTACTCTTAATACTGTAGATAGAAAATTTTACAAAGAAAACATTCCTTTATTTTTGAATTGAAAGAAAACTGTATTCAAAGATTTTCGAAAATTCGGTTTCCACACCTGGGAATCGAACCGACTAAAATCTGTAAAAGTTACACCCTGTACTTTTATTGTATTGATCGTTAGGATTAGTGGATTTTTAGTTTATAAGTAAGCCCTTTACCTCAGTAAATGTTAATAGTTAGCCATTTAAGATAGAAGAAAAAGGCTAAGATTATTAGATAAAAATATATTAATATCGCAGGGTACTGGCCGCTGGGCGTGGTGTGGTGTAACGTGTACGTGACATGCGACGTGCTCGCGTGCTCCGCCAGCATCATGCACATGTGCTTCATCAGTATTGGGAGGTATGTATACTGCTTTTGTTTTTATTAATCATCCCAATTTTGTTTTTTTCTACTTGGTCCCTAGTTTCGAAAAGCGTCCAGCGACATAAAACCTTCAGCTACAAAAGGCTTCCAGATACGAAACACTCCTAGCTACAAATAGTTTTCAGCTACAAAAAGGCCTTCGGCTACAAAATACCCCTAGCTACTAAAGACCTTCAGCTACGAAAGGTTTCCAATTGCAAAAGGCCTCTACATTCATTAAGCTTCTAGATACAGAAGGCCTCCAGATATATAAGGCCTCTAGCTACAAAAGGCCTCCCGCTACAACAGTTTGGTCTCTACCAACCTGCTAGAGCTGGGTTTAGTTGGAGGCCTTTCTAAAAGCAGTAGAAAATTACTATCAACATTTCTCGTAGCATTTTAGTAAAATTAAAAATATCAAAAATGTATCCATTGTACATTCTAAACCTTTTGAACCAAATTGGCTGTTTAGACAAACGAATCTATTCATAACATTTCTAAACTAAATATATTGGTTTACGCATTAATACACTGATGTGTGAAAAACAGTGCTTTGATCGCTGACGGCTTGGGTGTTGTGTAGACATCATTAGAGTCAGGATACTAAAATTAACTGCAGTTTGTGCTCACATATATTATTTTCTTATATTTATTACTTACGTATAGTGTAGTGTTACGGTAACAGTTGCAGTAACCAGTCGGGGGTTCCAGATTATGACGTCACGCAACATCTTAGATCTAATGTTAGCTACACACGTTACGATAAACTTGCGCAAATTTAGCCACGTCATTATTTATACTTCTACAAGTTTAAATAAGTGCAAGGAATTTAACATTAGCGTTACTTAAACTCCCATATGTCGCTACAAGGAAAGTATGAAACAGCTTAAATCAATTTACATATTTATGCATTTGTTTTTTACATGTTTATGCGCATGTTTTGCTTATTAAATGTTGGTGGGTACCTATTTAATAAGAGACTCGCAAAAACAACTGACTCGGGCGAGATTTGCATCCGCTTGAATTTAAATCAACTAGGAATTTGGCTTCTTAGCGTCATTAAGCAACAAGGAGTATAGTCCCTAAACAACTGCTTTGCAGCAGTTGTTTAGGGACTATACTCCTTGTTTTAGTTTTTTGTTGCTTTATGTTTTAGGAATAGCCGCAGATTGCTCAACTAATCGTTCGTCTACCTGTAACTGGTTGCTGCAAATTTTACCGGAAAAATCGTTCATGTAATATTACCATAGTAAAACAGACAACATTTTATCGCCACTGTATAATATTTTCATGAAAATCCCCTCGTACTGTGACGGTGTGCCCTCTCTATGACGTCATGCATAGTTCTGATTATTTCCTTCATGGTTCTGACCATATATTTAATGCAAACAGCTTTGTTCTTACATACACATCAGACGCAATACTTGGAGTGTTATTTACATAGATTATAATAATATATTTATGACGGGAATACCTCGTCTTTCTCCGTCGAGTGAAGAAAAACATTGTGAGGAAACCCGAACTCAATGGTCTGAAATTTACAAAAAGTAGTGAGTTACCGTGGTAAAAAAAAATAATGGGTTTGGCTTCTAATCTAATCAGATAATCTATGGAGCGACTGCCTATCTGACCCCCGTACCCGAAAGTTCTAAAGTTAGATAAGTTGTCAGGATTTTATAAGAGTACCTATATCGACTGTCAAAGAATTTCTTCCTGACTGTTCATTCCGGTTATTTCAACCGATAACAAGTGTTAATAGAATTATTATATATAAAGAAATCGATAGGTCCTATGCAAGGGTTATAGTGCAAAATTTTCAAGAAGCTCTCAAAGTTTCAATTTGATATATTATTAACTAAAACTGAAGCTTATAAACGCATTTTGCAACAAAAATCACTGTTTCTACCGATAAATCTGTATTTTTTTAAAAGCACGTTAATTATTTTAAAAGAAGCACTTACCATCAAAAAGGGAAAATCGCCAAATTGTTACTTTGGCACTTAATTAATATAGGAATCATCGAAATATTAAATGCTGTGCGTTGGTGAGTGCATCACTTAAAAACGGCTTTCCGAGAAAGAGATTTTGGAAAAAAACCCTTGGAAAATTGGAAAATTTGGGTAAAACTGAACTCACCAGAAAAAGTAAATGTTCAATTAAATTGAACACGTCGAAATATGAACACCAGCGCGGCCGCGTTCCGAAATTTATTAGTATTTTTCGGAATGTTACTTTATTCCGCACATTAAAATTTAAGATCGTACGAAATAAATGACACTTATAAAGAAGTACCTTCATTTTCGTTTAAACATCTTTTATTTTCTTAGTAGTACTTAGATATATTTATTTAAGATCCTTAAATAAATAAATAGTAGATACATTTATTTAAGACCCTGAAATAAATGTATCTAAGCATAAAATATTTCATTTAAAGTACCATTTCGGGGACTCGAATCATCAGAGACTGGGATTTTTGGAATATCGCCATCTTAGGCTCTCGACATGGTCTGTAGATTAGAGATGTAAAAAGACAAAGGTTCCGTACCGACTTATTACATGCGGCTAAGTTATAGGTATCTAAAAAAATTATATGCTTGTAATCATGAAGTCGGTATTTTTGTTAAATTTCTTTTTCAGTGGCGAAAGATTCCGAAATGGTAGAAGTTAATGAGTTAATGGTAAATGTTTATAACTTTTACCATTTTGGAGGTCAGTTGTGAACACTACGTACAAACAAAGTGAACTTAATTGTTATGAGAGGTTTGCTATCATTGAATGAAAAGTTCCGTTCTGAATTTCCGAAGTTATATATGCTTATTTTAAGTATGATCTAAACCTGAAAGTAGTTTGTTCAGAATCAGTAACTGAATCGATCGCAATAATTTTAAGTAAAATTAAAAAATGTACTTACAAAGTTATAAGCTTATTCTGTTGCATCGTTGTCCTCACGTAAACATGGTCACTGAGAGATGATGGCTCGCGAACGTAATTTCGACAAAATCACTGCACTGTTACGCACTATTCACACTTAATTGTTCAAAGTGTCAAATGCACAGACGGGCGCGCTTTCGTAAATTCCTACTTAGTTTTTGTTAGAAAATTAAAACGCCATTTTCACTCCTAAAACAAACGTGATTTGGTGAGAACGCGGGCGCAAGCGACACATGCGCAGTACTCTCTAGCTTTTGGGCGACTGACGCAGCTGCGCGGGCAGCGCGGGGCGACGCACGTGATCTAATGGCGCCGCCGAGTCTGTCGGCTCGCTTTATCGATGCCGCCGCCGCGGTCAGTTGGTGGCGGTCATTCAACTGATTTGCGTGTGTCCAAACTTGCACCATTTAAGTAATTTAATTAAGTAATTTTTTTGGACAAAATATAACAGGGTGTAAAAATTATTGCGATCGATTCAGTTACTGATTCTGTACAAACTACTTTCATGTTTAGGTCATACTTAATATAAGCTTGTAAATAAAATATTATTTTTTTATAATATTTTTTTTAATATTATTAGCATCATCAGAATGATAATGAATATTTTCGAGTAATCGGTACCTATATAAACTTAAAGTACGGATAAAATAGGATGGGGATTGTAGTATCAAAGAGCACTGTCAAAATACCAAAACCAAATTAGCAATAATTTCAACAACTTCAGCCATTTTTATGTAACGCCCTCTAGCAAAAAACAGTAAGCGTAACCCTAAAAAAGGATTTAAGAAAGGCTAAATTTATTTAAGGGTTATTCAATTCAGATAGAAGACGTAATTCTTAGGTAGAACGTGACCGTACAAAAACTGTTGGAATGTCGACTGAATCGTTTCGGTATTTACCTTGCTTGTGTGAAATGGCTTTTGAATTTAAAATACCTTTGCCTAACAAAGGTAATCACAGTTGGTAATCAGGGCTGGCAACGTTGCTTAAAGAGAATTTTAGGTTTTCTGTTTTTTTTTATACTTAGTTCTTTCCTTAATTACATCTGGCTGCTGGGAGTATTTGCAGTTGCCTGTGTGGGTTCCATTTATACACGTGCAAAATCTGCATTTTGAAAAATTTGAATCGAGTTTTTCTTTTCATTATTATGTTAGCATTAGCGTTAACCTTTGCTTGTGTGCATTCTATTGGTACATGTGCAAATTTTGCATTTCGAAAAATTTGAATTGAATTTTTTTTTTAATTAGTAACCCGTCCTTTTAGCATCAGCGTTTAACAATTTACAGTTAAATTGTTTGACAGTTTTGTTATTGGTAACTCCATGCCAAAAATTATGCAAATAAGCTACCTACACACCGTTCACCGTAAGATGTCTCCAGCCATGATGTTGGCACTTAGCTTCTTGGTCAATATTATTGCTAGATACCAACCTCACGGCACCCAACGTTTACGGTGAACGGTCTGTAGTGTTATAAAAAAAAATTAGAATAAAAATGTTTTTTTTTAATACTGAAATTTGATAACCTCTTTGGAATATAACATAATTTAAGAAATATTCTAAAACTGATTGAATTTGTCAATAGCTTGATGTGTAGCCGTGTTTACCTACTTAGAATTCAAAATTAATCAATAAAACTGTAAAAAGTAAGGGTAGCACACACATGATAGTCGATTCGACTCATTCGGTCCCAATGAAATTTCTTCAAAAATGCCGAACCAAATGTGCCGAATCGACTATGTGTGTAGCTACCCTCACGAGTAAAAGTTTGTAGGGTACAATGTGTTACAGCTGTAAGCGTTTAGCATACACAAAAATCTAGATTATTTCCTTTGAAAATTACCTAGTGATGTTCTTACTTGCAAGTAAATTTCTTTCGGCCTCGGCTTTTTATTTTGCAAACACCTCAAATTCCTTTTTTTTACAACAAACAACAATTTTTTAATTTTACTAGTGGTTTCACGCATGAATTTCGAATGTGTACTTACAGTACATAATGCCGGTGCAATAGGCCTTCATTGTTACATTTACAGGATAATGTTAGGGTTGCTATACACATAGTCGATTCGGCACATTCCGTTCGATATTTTAGAAGACATTTCATCGGGACTTCTTCTAAAATACCGAACCGAATGTGCCTAATCGACTATGTGTGTAGAATTGTAGATCTCTCTTACATAAAACGCAAAATTTAGGGTTTTCAAAGAAAAGCAGCAGTTTTACACACCAAAATTTTTCTCGTCCGCTGCACATGATCGCCAATTTTTTTCGGTCTCGGCCTTTGAGCTACACATTTTTCCCCACACTACTTATTTCTTAAACGCTAGACATGCCGAAGTTTAAATGTCTGTTGTTATTTCTTTGTGAAACTAACATTACCTGAGTTTTCTCTTCCTTGTCCAATTTGAATACATTTCAAAGGCAAGTGCTTTGTTATTAAAATGTATTCTTTAGCATGAAAGTTACTAGAGCAGCAGACCGTGGTAAAAAGAAGTTTATGGTAATAGGTGAGGGGCGAGAGATTCCTCCATTAGAAGGGGGGGATCCGGGCCGCTGGTAAAACTAGACCTGGCTATTTCTGTAGGTAAATTGATTTTGTACAGTCGGTAAAGGAGTTAGGTTGGCAGGGCCGCTAGTTTGGAATGAAGTTATTCATAGAACTTTGCATGTGGTTGTGTAAAATTGTTTAGTTTTGTATAGGTTTCAGTCATACCTTTTCATAAAATAAAATGAAATTAAATTATACTAATAACTTCTTGAAAAAAATGACAACTTTAGCTAGCGTCCCTGCCACCCAAAGATATTGGAAAGATATTTATATGGTGCCATCATTACTCCTTTGCCGACTGTACAAGATTGAAAAAGAAAACTTTTATTGGAATTGTACTTTCATACGTTATACTAATTTTTATATTATGTACTCATCATCATCAGCCTGTATTAGTCCACGGCTGTTATGTTTGTTTCTTTTTTTATATAAAAATTAGAAAATATTTTTTCATTTTTACACTACTAGAATATAAGGAAAATCTGTGAAGTTTATGGCTAATAAACATTAATATTATTCCATTTATTTATTTTCTATACATATAAAATACATTTTTAAATATATAAGTATGTAAAAAAAAAATATACATTTAAAAATATAAAATATAGTAGCCCACCGGTATCGGGAACAGGGTCCAAGCTACCGGTGGTTAGGGGTCCAGAGAGAGAAACCTCCTCACTATTCGCGCCGTGTCCAGCAATACTGCCTTCTGCGCCAGGCTCCCAATCCAGCTGCCTAACGAGAGCCTCTTCAGATGTTTGTCGAGGTTCTTGACTATCAAGCCATGGGCCAATTATTATTATTATTATTATAGATGATGCCACATGTTGGCTACAATTTATAAACATACTACGCGGACGAAGCCGCGGGCGGAAGCTAGATAGATACAAAATTGTGTCGTTCGGTGACAAAAATTATCCGCGCTCGCTAAATCCCTGAGAAATTCTTAAACAACACGGGCAAAATACATAAAATGAATAACCAAGATAAGACACAAACTTAGTTCAGAAGATCCTCTCATAACTTATCTCAACGTTCACGTCAAGTGCGATCAACATAAATATTGTTTTGTAACCACTACATCAAAGGATTTGGCCACTCCACCGAGACTCACTGGGGTTATCATACACTGTTTTACGTTTATTTGGTGAGAACTGATATTATAGCTGATGCACGCAATAGTGATTTTGTTGTTTTGTTTCTCTTTCACACAGTAACGGAGCGAGATGGGTCAACTTGTTTCTTTATATAGTTAATAGCTAGGACAGAAACCTAGAGCGCCTGATATTTCATCCTCGCTGACGATGCCCGTCGCGAAGACCCAGTAACTGCTCTCCCCGACCCTTGCTTATGTCAGCCCGGGCTGAGCCTGTAGCCTTAAACATGTCCCTTAATAATTAAAATCAGATCCAGCTAGTCCCTTGCATATCCCCAAGCAACGCCCTAAGCCGAGGCCCGAGTCCCATTAGCTGCTGTTGCATTAGGTTTAGTTTAATTGTTTTAGCTGGAGGCCTATTTATTAGATGACACTAGAAGATTGGTTAATCAGTCTGAGCCCCCTAAAAAAAAACAGTAGCCTAGCGGCATCCAGATTGGTGTCGGCCGCGGCAGGTTAGCCCTGTTTGGTAGGTTGGGCGTGATTGTTTTAAATAAACCCGTTGCGCGCGCGGAGTTTCAAATTTAATTTTAGATATCTTAAATACCTAAAAATAGATAACATTAAAAAGGTCCTACGAATAAATAAAATTAAAAAAGGTCACTTTAATTAAACATTAGCCAGCAAGTTCACCTATATTGCTGATTCGAAAAAAAGGCTTACAAAAAAAGTAAAGTTTACTTAATTAATAAAAGTTCTAGTCTTTACTCTTTTATTTAAACTAAAAGTGACCTCAAAACGTGCTTAGGAATTTAAAGTGATATGATCAAAACCTTGCATGAAAATTCATGCAAAAATTGTTCTAAAACTACACATTTTATTACCAAGGTTTTATGAAAAACTCTTATTAAATTAGAGCATAGGATGTTACGATTAAGATGACTTCTATTTGAAATCAATATGTAATTAATATTTCCAGAACGTTTAATAACAATATGTTTGTTATTGAAAATATATTTGTTAATAGGTAATTGAGCCCAAATCCTCGCCACCAATGTTCGAAAAAATCGATCGCCCCAGTTTGGCTATCACATAATTTGATGAACAAAGAGTACAGCTTGATGTCAACTTTGGCCATGTTAAGTATGACATAACATTTATCTAGACTATTTAGTAGCGTCTAACCTAAGTAAGACTGTAAGTAGGTACTTCAAGTTATCATAGAATTTTGTGCTTAACAACTTTTCTCATAATCGCGACTATATAGCTGTATTTTTACGACCGGCCACTTGATTTGAGAACAGCGTAAAATAAAAATGTCATCTGATACGGTATGACGATTTTGTTCTGCTAAAAGTTTTTATATTCAGAATATTCTTTGCTGTCATATTGTTCATGCGAATGTAAACCTTATTATTGGAGTCAATGGTAGCGTTTTGCTTTAAACTGAAATTGATTTAAGATTTTGTCACCCGATTTTGTAGCCCTGAAATTATCCTTTGGAGTGAAAGTGTTAGAAGCAATATAAAATGTTTATGTCCACTCATTGGCCCGAATATGATATTAATTTATGTATAAAACTCGTTTGCTGAGGGCTGACAAAAGTTTCAGGTTTCGGTTTAAGATTATTTTAATTGTTATTAAGTTTTTTTAATGCCTTTCAGCCCAACAAATCAATTCCATAAAGTCATATGCGTCATCATTTATAAAGTCTAAACTACTATAATTGACATGTAAGTTTAGTTAAAAGTTTAGTGGGCCAAGTGTCTGTGATGAAGGAGAATTTTAGTCTGTAGGAGTTTGACACTGTTGTTCTGCAACTTGGGTGTCCGAGTCCATAAAGATTTTTAGTCATACCTACTAAAAAAAGGTTAGTCGACTAAAAAAAGGTTTGTTGATTTAAAAAAAGCTTGTTGACTAAAAAAGGTGTATGACTAAAAAAATGTTTGTTGACTAAAAAAAGATACCAAACTGTTCAAAAGATATTTTATACACCCTTCATTGATGTTTGACTTTTCTCCCAAAAATATTGAAATTCTCAGACGATAGATTTGATATTCTGTACACGGCACGACAACGTTTTGCTTCGTCAGACGAAAAATACGAAGTTGGCGTGTTGAAATTTACGTCTAAATAATTTTAATATATCGCCAGCTGACTGGCGATACACTTTATGTCGGGCCAGGAAAACAGCAAGCAGAAAATTTATGTTTTATGAAAGTTTAGAGATAAAGAAAGTTAAATAAGAAAACTGGTTTAAGTAGATGTTTTAAAAGAATAATAACTTTTATAAGTCGTAATACCTACTAATTTATAAGACATTTTCATTGAACTTGTACTTATAGGATGGAAGTCCGCGCACGAAAAATGTCGCATCTAAAACGGTGGGCAAAAGGGGAGCACTCGTTTCGCATACAGCCGCCACGCGTTTAAAAAACTAACCTAACCTAATCTAAACGTCAATGTTGTATCGATGAGTGTGTAATGGAGACGCTAGATATTATTTAACTCTACTCGTGGGTTGATTATGGGATTGTCTGACTAGTTTCTAATGGAGTCTATTTTTAGTTCCACGAAAAGCCATTGCGTGCCGTAAAAATAAAAAATAAAAAAATATTAAAAATTATCAACTCAAGTCGAAATTAGAGTCCTCTGCGTCCTATGACCATAAAACTTAACGCAATTTTTGCGATTTTGGATGTAACTATAACATAAAAGTTTCTTTTTTTTCACGGGTGGATTTTATGATTACCACCACCAATACTATTATGATTTCCCCACCACCAAAGGCAGCCACACTTTGTTACTGATTTACTTGCGCGGTAAATCCACGTTCCCGTGGTTACCTATCGGCGCGGCGGCTATTCAAATAAATTTAGTTTTATGGGTAGTAACGATAACTGTTAGCTAAATAATAGAAACAATAAACGTTTTATTATTTATTAATAAAATAGTTTACAGCAGTGTTTTACATAACATTCTTAACAAAGATTCGATTATATCGCTGTTTTTAAAACCCTATACAATATTACACCTCGGCTAACCGTATCGGCTATACTAAAAACTCATCAATATCACCTTTACCGGGGAAATAAGGTATATCTTAAAGATTTATGACTGTGACTGCGCTACAGTGCAGTCGGACCGATCCCTGTGCAGAATACCTTATTGAATAATTAAAAACATACGGACTTTTGATTGCACCGGACACGCTTGACTTAAATTGCAATTTAGTGTATAAATTAACTATTCCTTTAAGATTTCAATGAAAGAAGGAAACCTTTTTACCAATCCTGAATAAAAGTAAAAGTTGTTTTTTTTTGTAAAACGGGATCACTGCCATTATTGCAAACCTACATCGATATACAGAGTATTAAATTACCTTAGCTGCAAATTAAATAATTATCATTAAAATTGATAATTATTTCAAACCGTTTAAACGGTTTAACTTATAAAATCAGAAAACTTTAATAAAGAAACAGTCAAAGAATTGCTACTCCATTATTATATCCTATTTTGCAGGAAAGGGATAGCACTAACCCCCTCCAGAATGTTAAAATGATTTTTTTTCACATTTGGTTTTTTTATTAAATCTTCTCTATGGTGTTAACAAATATGTAAAGAAACTTTTTTAACAGTTATTTAAATGTATACCTAAATTACAAGCCCCGTCTACGACCCAAGTATGCAACTGTATGTTTTCTAATTTTATGCGCACGTCTAGTCCCAATATTCTTCAGAACCTCAAAACGGAAACCGAGTACTTACATAGTTGGATACAGTACTAGTAATACAAGATTGCTATTTTGTTGAAATTTTAATATTTCCACTATATGGTATCGGACATGAAAGAAATACCCACCTATGCCTCTGCTTCGGCGTGTCGTAAAAGCCGACTAATGATGTGGCAGCGATTAATACCCACGTGCTGGCAAGGGTCCGTAACCATGCCATTAGACAAATATATGATAAACATATAGGTACATTTTTATTCCTTTATTCATTTACAATACATTTTTAAATATATATATATAAACATATATTTAAAAATATAAAATATAGTAGCCTACCGGTATCGGGAACAGGATCCAAGCTACCGGTAATCAGGACTCTAGAGAGAGGAACTTCCTGACTATGCAAGCCGTGTCCTGTCCAGTGTACCGCCCTCTGCATCAAACCCTTGATGCAGCCATCTAACGAGAGCCTCTTAAGGTGTTGATCGAGGCTCTTGGGTTTTAATCCATGGACTAAAACGACTATCGGCACAATGACAGCGGAGTCCACATCCCACATGTCGACAACCTCACGGGACAAGTCTAGATATTTTATCTGTTTATCTTTCTCGGCCTTTACAAGGTTCCCGTCATGCGGGATGGTGATGTCAACAATCATTGCGCGGTGCTCTGCTCGATCTATCAATAAAATTAAATCATAGGTACATTAATTATTACGGATTTCAGACTTGATACACATGCTTTAATTTTTTAAACTTTAAAAATTAAGAAAATAAAATAATGAAGCGTAAAAAAAAACTTCAGAATAAAGTCGGTGAGCACCCAAACGTTAATTGATTGTTTCACTAATATATAAAGGGCATTATTGCTCGTTCACAACAATTTTCAATCCATCGAACCTTAATTAAAACTTACCAAACTTTTTGCTATAATTTTTCTGATCGTTCATCGAAAAATAAATGAAGAAAAAAATAAAATAGAACCAATTAAAAAAATTTGTTCAAAGTTGTTCAAAAGTTAAACCTTTTTTATTAACAAATTTTTAAAAGCTAATTATTTCCAATAAAATAGACAAGTTTAGTTACCTTTCGAATGGTCTAAGGGCGGTTTACGAGTAAACTATACACTTTTAAAACTTTACTACAATTTCGTAGCTAAGGGTACACACATAGTCGATTCGGCACATTCGGTTCGGTATTTTAGAAGAAATTTCATCGGGACTTCTTCGAAAATAGCGAACCGAATGTGCTGAATCGACTATGTGTGAGCTACCCTTACAGATTCCTACAAATATTCGTGAGGCATTGAAATTTACAAAAAAATATCGACAAAATTCCTGCTTTTATGCACCATAAATTATTTGGTATAACTTGAATTATCCGGCAAAAAAAACAAGTTTTTTGTCACACAGACGATAAGGGAAAGTCGTCTTTTTTGACATAATCATTCTCATTTTTGACTGGTAAAGTCAGAGGTCTCAGGTTTGAACATTAAAGCACGCATCTCCGACTTTTCGTAAGTTATGGTGCTTATTATAAATTAATTATCACATGCTCCGTGCCTCGGAAAGCACTTTAAGCCGTTGGCCCCGGCTGTCATGAAGATCTTTGACAGTCGTTAAAGGAAGTCAGTTGGTACCCTCATAAAATCCTGACAACTAATCTAATTTCAGAATATCATATCACTTTGGGTACAAAATTGATATTCAGCAGCATCCATTTTCATTAGAAACAGACCCCAACAAAGTGTGGGAACAATAAGGCTAGGAAAATGATGTATCTAATCAAATATTTTTACAATATAATTGTATTGTCCACAGGTACCTAGGCATCAGGAATCCCCTGAAGAGTCGGCACCACTCCACCAAGAGGGTCGTGGTCATCAAAATAGCTCTTGTCTGGCTTCTTAGTATGTTCGTGTCAAGTTCCATTACTGTTTTAGGTAAGTTTTAGAACTAAATCACTGGAATTTGTGTGTATTGTTTTTGGCAATTATCTTATTTTCCGCCTCTATTCTGTAAAACCTCGATGAGTCGATGCCCATCTCTATGAGTTTCATTCCAAAATCTTGTATATAAAAATACTATGAAACATCAATACATTATTACAACGATTGTCTCGTTGGTCTAGTGTTAGCAATCCAGGAGGGTTCGATCCCCGGGTTGAACAAAGTGTTATTGAGTTATTCCATTAAGAAATTCTCAGTAGCAGCACGGAGTCTGGAATTGTGCCCGGTTAATAGCAATAGGCTCGCTTCCTTTTACATGAAATGTGGGTGTGCTGCATACACCTCTGCTTACTCCCTCTGGAGAATACAGGCGTTAATATATGTTATGTTACAATACTTACAATGAAATATAAAGAAAATCTGCAAGCAAAATTAACTGCGAAAAAAGCAACACTATCGCTAGCATTAATTCCTTAAATTCAGTTGCTAATGTAATGTAATGTAATATATGTAGTTAGGAAACTTAACACCTAATTTGTAAGCGCAGTTTAATTTGTAACTTGCCCTTGTAAGTTTAAACTGCGGAAACATTCGAAAACCTTCCCTGTCTGTTACAAGCGCAGAGAACATAGTCCTTAGAGTAATCAAACGCGAAGTTTTGCTTTGAAATTATGCAGATAACTTCTGGTTTGGAACGCACACGTACAGTCAACTTCAAAAGTAGCTTAGTATCTGAAATGTCCAAAAGAAAAACTTTGTTTACACGTCCTATTATGACCAGGGGGTTTAGCCAAGTTGACTATCTAGATCTACAATCGCTAACGAATAGAAAACGAAAGAAATGTATAGGATGACGTTACCTTCGATCGATATGTCACGTGACATAACGATAAAAGTAATGTTATCGTTAGCAATTGTAGATAGTCAACTTGGCTAAGCCCCCAGAAGGTTCTCATGTATTCAAAAACAAACAGACAAACTAATGTATTTTGCATTATCATCCTTTCAAGAGTTCAAGTCTCTAGCTCAAAATAGAGAAGGTCGGTTATCGGGAAAATCAAAATCGCAATATTTGTACCAAAATGTATGAAAACGTGGTAAAATTAAATAATGATAATAATGTTGTATTGTGGTGTTTTACATAAAAAAATTGTGTTGATAACTTTTTGTTTCTAACTGTACCATTGTGCATATATTTGAAATTAGAATTATTATTAATTGTTTTTTATTTATCAATTGGGTATTTACAAGTTACATACTAAAAAAATAAAATACTTAATTATACTAAATAAGACTACCTATCTATTATATACAAACCTAAATACAATAAACCTAAATATAAAGTAATATATACATCAAAGTAAAAAAATAAAAAAAATAAAATTGAAACAAACTTATTACGCGTCAAAAAACTCCTCCGCATCGCTGTCCCCGGGTAGCGCGCCCAGAAGACTGGCAGCATTACCACGTTGAATTATTAAATTGTTATTAATATTATTAATTAGAATGTTGTTTAATTGAATTAAAGGTTTGTTTTACCAATTTGACCTTTTTATCACCGCTTTCTAAATTGCAGGTCTTATAAACCGCTCAAATATAATGCCGACTCCAGACCTCTGCGTGATAAACAACCGGTTGTTCTGGATCTTCGGGTCCTTGGTCGCGTTCTACATTCCTATGCTGACGATGGTGGTGTCTTTTGCGCTGACTGTACAACTGCTGAAGAGACAAGCGCGGCTCGCGGCGACGCCTGTACCAGGAGGGACGCAGAGGAGGTAAGAATCCACGTTTTTATACTAATAATAATATAATAAATCCCTTATAAAAATATAAATTTGAATCCGTCACGATTTGTTTGAAAAAACCACAACTATTGAACAGATTTTAATGAAATTTGACAAGAGTATAACTAATAAATACACCACGAAGTTTTTTTTGTCTATAAAACGTAATAAGTACATACATATTTGTCTTTTGTACATATTTGACTGCCTCGTTGGTCTAGTGGTAGCAAGCGCGACTGCTGAGCACGAGGTCCTGGGTTCGATCCCCGGGTCAGGCAAAGTGTTATTGGGTTTTTCCATTAGGAAATTCTCAGTAGCAGCACGGAGTCTGGAATTGTGCCCAGTTAATGGCAATAGGCTCGCCCCCTATTACATGGGACTTATTACCTAGCCGGCGAAACGTGGGTGTACTACACACCTCTGCCTACCCCCTCTGGGGAATACAGGCGTGAGTCTATAAATATTTGTCTTAAAAATAGTTAAGTAGATAGGTACTATTATAATTTTATATTAAGATAATTTTCTAATGTCTTACAAAAAAAACCGATTAGTTTCATAATAATAAGCATATTAAACAAAATTAAAACAACCTGAAATCAACGTTAAACACAATTAATTACAAAGCAGTTAAGGTATAAGGAATTCAAAAAATATGAAAAATATCCAGGTTAAAAGTCTAAGCTACGAGAGAACTTGAAATATTCGTAGATTGCTTTGAAACGGTTCTTGGTAATAAGTTTGAACCCACAGAACATTTTCAACCTCAACTGAGAAATAAGTAGAATAATTTTCTTCAAATACTGTTTAATAAAAAAGTTAAGTGTATAATTTATGTAAGTTCTACATGTATATGTACATATAAAGAATATTAAATTTAAATAAACCAGCCTGTAACTGTCCCAATGTAGCGCAAAGGCCTCTTCTCATACAGAGAAGAATTGAGCATTAATCACCACGCTAGCTCACTGCGTGTTGGCGATTTCAGACTATTAAGTCCAGGTTTCCTTACGATGTTTTCGTTCACAGTTAGTCAGTGGTGTCTTAGATTAACTTAGAAAGTACATATGACATTGAAAAAGTCACATTGGTACATGACATGTTCGAAGCCACACCCACGCGCTTGCAAAGCGGGTCCGTAACCAATGCGCCACCACGACATAATGAGAAACTCGCTAACACTACAGATCGCCGGATCGATTTTCTATGCCTTCTAAACAGAAAAGCTTGGAGCATGGGATCAGCATAGCGTACTTACTTTAGTGTAGATATTACCACACGCCTACATGTCGTTAAGAAAGAGATTCGTAATTTCATCTGAAACCAGTGTGACTCGGTGGCTTAGTTGGCAAAGCGATGGCATGTTTTGCCAGAGATCGCGGTAGGACTCGGTGGCATAATTGGTAAAGCACGATCAAATTAATGGCACGGTTCGCCAGAGATCGCAGTTTCGAGTCTAAGTAAGTAGTTTTTGCGAGTTTCTTATTAAATTTTGTCATCAAATTTAAGTGTAGTCAGAACTGTTCTTACGACAGAGATAAAATTAATACGAATCTTGATGTGTTTTTGAAGGCATCGCTTATGAGCCTTGACTTAATTATTTACGTATCCATCTCGGTACTGAATGTGTTTTATACGCAGTAGGCGTGTAAAATACGCTGTACCATAAGAAAGTGGATACTGGCGGTACGGTAACATTTTCATTCAACATTTCTCTACTCGACTCTTTTGATTAATTAATCATCCTTGTTCTGAGTTTCTTAACGATCGCTGTTTTAACGCAGGCATTGTGGTTGAGTATCAAATATGCAAACAGTGCAGTGAGCAGAATTAAACTTTTATCACAAAGCCGGCGTCGCATATCAATTGATTTCCTTTTGTGTCTGATTTATCGATGTTTAACGGATTAATTGAGATTTTTTTTATGTATGAATCAGTTAACGCCTTTAAAAGGCGTCTAAGACACTTCCTAATGGAGGAGCAACGGAAGTTGCAGATGACTATACAAAATATTTCCATTATTTAACTTTGAATTATTATTATTAATTTTATTTTACATTAATTATTATTTATTATATGTTATGAATATTCAATAATCTTTTAATTTATTAACATTAATACTAAACAAATTTAAATTAATTATTGTAGAATAATAACTTATAAACTTTGTATTACTTACACTTGCAATCTTCGGCAGCTTGGCACTAATTGTTGCAAACACTTTTGTTGCAGTATATTTAGGTTGATTAGAGGGATTATAAAGCAATATCCCGGCACTACAGTACTCATCGTATCACAAAAATGCTAGTGTGAATTTGGTATCACAGTGGAATTATTTTATATGTAGGTACTACATTATGACACATTATGTCTAAAGATAGATCGTAAACGATCAAAAATGTTTGAGAGACATTGACGTTTATACTGTGATGGTGGGTGAGACAAAGTTTTTGTGAAGGTACCCACTCCTTGAACTTAGTTAATTTTTTTTTATTTTTTTTCATGTAATTTACTTACTAAGTTTTATTCCTAATTTAATTTTTGGCAAGCCTTTCATTTTTTTTTTTTTTATACACTAATACTTTTTAATCACTGTAGAAATTGTAAGGGCATATGTAGACCAGTTTTCCTATCCTAAATAAAATATAAAAAAAATACATTTATTAAGAATTTACTGAGTTATTAAGGCTCCTTTTTTCCCGAAAACTCGAACAAATTTATGGACACATTTCTACCGTACTACAATTATACGCTGCGCGAGCGAAACGATTGTCAATGAAAATCATTTCCTGCGCTCCCTGTCTTTCTTTACGGCCTAGAGTAGGAGCCTGCGCGACGAGCGACGAGTCGACAATAATGGAAATCTAACGCGTGCGAGCGAGCGCAATGGATTAAAATACCTTCGCCTTCATTGGTAGCCGTCCGTACGTAGGCGCCTAAAATCGTATAACATCACGCTTGTATTTCGTGTTTGTAGGGTTAGGTAGTATTTTACATCCACATTTCGCAACCTATGTCATAAATCCCATTTATGGGTTCTACACACCATTCCACCTTCAAGCTCGACGATCAGTGACCAGCGGTAAGTCGTCAGGCCCGCGTAGGTACGTACACAATACATGTTAATGCACCGGCGCGGCGCGGCGACACGTTTCAATAGGAAACAGAATCCAAGACTAGACCAAAGAGGTACCTATTCACGTTTTTAGATCGATTGAAATACGTTAGTAAATTTGCGCGGGATCCGAGTGACTTAGTAACTGATGCCGGGCGCATGCGCGTACTGGGCGGGCGGCAAGATTGCCAGATGTTATTTCCATTTTTCCCCATTTTTATTTATTTTCCCAACACAATACTTAATTAAAAAGATTTTTTTGTCTTACTATCAACAAAATAAAATACTTTTGTTAGGTTTTTAATTAGTTATTATTTTTACTAAACTAAACTTACTAAACTTAACTTTTTAATCATATCAGTAGTCGGGTCAAACGGTCAAAACCGCACACAACCTGGGCTGGTAAGTCCATAACTAAGATATTCATATTATTTACCCTTATTATTCCTATTTTTTTTTCTAAAAATAATTTTCCCATATTACCTACAAAAACGAAATATTACCCCTTAATCGAGATAAAAACCCCCAATCTGGTAACTCTAACAAGACTACTCGCTAGTCGCTGTGAAGTTAGCTGCTGCTGACATTGCGCATAAACACGCGTTTTAAATGTTTCTACTGTACGCTTAAAAACGCGAGGGATTACCAATTATTTTCTAATACACACATGAACTCGAAACCGATCGATGAAATCCCACTTGAAATCAGCGTACCTACCTACCATTAGCCACGTATTCATTACAAACAGTTTACAAAAAACACGGTTTCGGAAACAGAATCTAAGTGATTCAGAAAAAAACGTTAGGTTAAACTAGCTAACTAACTACTTAACTAGCATGCTAGAGCCGAGGTATGTTTCTCGACAGTTCGACACCATACAGTAAGTAAGCTGAAACCATTGAATAATAACAGCTGAAACATTGTTTGCCACTGAATACGTAGCTGTAGCTAAATTGAAAAACAATTGTTTATTGTTAATTTTAGAAAAATAAGTGTCTGAAACATTTGAGACAGTTACGGTAACTCATACTGAGTTTTTCGGTATGTTTCCATGCTCTGGCGGTGGGGAGTAAGCTTCAAACATTTTAAGGACGGAACAACAGCTTCTAAACAAAATGCATGGGAGCCATTGATATACAAAAAACCCATGGGAGTTGAGATAAAGATAAAGCCGATATTAGGTACCTACTTTCAATAAATCAATTGAACCTATTGAAGTAAACAAAAATTTAGTAGGTAGGTACTCACAATTCCATGATCTGGGTTCATCCGTAGGTAGGTACTGTTTTTGTAGGATACACAGAAATAGGCGCACACACAAACACACCACATTTTTAATGTTATTTGATATACTTTTTCCGAAGCACTCATCACTCATTGATAAAAAAAAATATGCTACCTTCATGGGCTAGGCGTATGTCCGGCAGTGGACTGCGATAATCTGATTACATTGTTTTTTTCTATTACAGCACTAATGATTATTGTTTTTTTGACACTTATTGAGATAGGTACCTATTCGTATTTTTTTGATGATAGAACCGTGCACTCGCCGATTGAACACATAGGTACCTACCTACAGTTTTATTAATTTAACAGTGCACGTAAAAATAATGTTGTTAATACTATTAATAGGAGAAATGGAGGGAGGGAAGAGAGACTTTTGCCTTGCAGTGGGACTTAACGGGCTCGTAATTAATAGGAATGCACGTTCGCTCGGTAGCTATCCTTCGTGTCTAGGTAGGTAGGTACCTAGTTTGCCGCGCTCAGACATTGAAAAGGCTAACTTCTGAGTTACCGTAGATTAGTAAATTAAAAGAACTGTAGGTAGTACGTAGGTAGACCGTACTGGCTATGCAGTGAGTCGCACAGTCGCGCGTGTTTGCGAAGTTTGAGCAGGTAGGTACCTAGGTAGTAGCTCGTCACAGAACTCACACTCACGCATGCTAGTCACTTAAGCAGCCGGGTCAGTGTCGTTTCAGGGATGATTTTTGCACGATTGTTTTGGAAACATAGGTAGGTAGGTACTACGTCACGTATTGTGATACTGCATTCGTAATTTTCACTTCACTTAGGTAATAAACACACCAACACCAACACCAACACGTGATTGTGAACGCCACTCGGTACAACACGTAAACATTACGTAATTAACAAACTCCCGTTGGCGTAATGATTCTTCGCCACGCCACGCTGTCCGCATCACTCGTCGCACTGGCACGTGGCGACACCGACCCGACAGCGCATGCGCGGGGTGCGCGGATAGGTCGGTCGCGCGGGATTGGTGGAACCGGCCGGCGAAATTGCGCGGCTTGCCCAGTGACAGCGCAGCGTAGCCGTTCGGCGTCTTTATGAATGCAATTCAAAGAGTAGCCGCATACGTATGTGTGCGTAAAACTACTGCGATCACATGATTGTCAATGTCGTTGAACTTTCTTACCAAATATTGCAGTTTTTGATGGACAATCTTAACATCATTAAAAAAAATTTTTTTTTTCGATAGATCCTTTCTATTACAGTAACTGATGAAGCTCCTTAAGTTTCTACAGTAATTAAAAAATATCGGTGTATATTATAATTATAACTTTAATGCTAATATATGTATTTATCTAGTTGGTACCTAAGTATTGTATTTTTTATTTTTTATTTATTATTATTTACTTTATCAAACTGGTTTACATCCGTCACATCTTTAGGTTCAGTTGAAAACCAGCGTCAGGCAGTAACTGTCTGGCATTAATGCTGAACTGAACCTATTTGGCGCAGCCGCCGGACACACATAAATAATAAGTAAGTAGGTAAGTATTATGTTAGGTTTTTAGTTTTTTTTTTATTTTTTTTCTGTAAGCTTTATCTTTAAGTATGTCCGAGCGCCTTGTGCCAAATAAATGTTTTTCTTTCTTTCTTTTCTTTCTTTATTACAATTTTAATTCCGCTCCATCCAGCTTACTCTAGCTAGAGCCATTTGTAAATACTTAAATTGTTTATATTTACCATTTGATAAATCGTAAAGAGTCTTTTTAGCATCACTGTTGCACTGAAAAATCAAAGGTTTACTGGTTGGAACCAAAAAACCACTTATTTTTTGTTAATCATGCGCGATGATGAGAAATAATGTGAGGTAACCAGTACACATAAAAGATGTTTTTGATTCAAGTTCCAAGTTCCTTTTATAAAAGCGATCTGCCCGACAATCTTCCGGTGATCTGCCAAGCCCTAGGCAGAACACATCGATCTGTAACAGGTTCTAAGTCCTTTGTCTTTTCATAAGTTATGTGCTTATTATAAATTAATTATCACTTACTCCGTGCCTCGTTAAGCACGTAAACTCCACTCGTGTCGGATTGCCGCCCCATCGGATTATTAGAGTGAGGGAATAGAGAATGCACCTGTGTTTGCGCACACACTTGTGCACTATAGTTCCTGCGTAATTGGCTAATCTCCGTTGGTCTGCAAGACATTATCATTATTAGTAAGGTTTATAATGTGCGTCGAAAATTACGAAATACCCCATATTTACACAAATATTCGCTCGCGATAATTTCATGACGTCTGCTTGCCGAAAGATTAAGAGTTTCCTAACTCGCATTTCGCAGGTTTCTTGACGAACTTTCTATAAAGTTTTCAAAGGAAAAATTTACCAAGAGTTTTTTTTCTGTAAGTAATTTCTAAGTCATCTTCGCGGTAACGACGGGTCATATTCGTGGCGAAAGTACATTTTGTTCTTTATTATTGTAATTTTGCTGATTTAGATTGGCAAGTCCCAGGGCTGGATTAACATTTTTTATGAGTGTTAGGCCACTTTATTTCCGCGCCCCCATGTACCGTATAATTATTTTATAATTATTTTCTATTTGTCGTATTTAAAGCTAATATAGTTCTTCTTCTTCTTATCGTGTGGTTGATGAACAATCTGGTGTCAGAGTTTAAACCGATACTTAACACGGTTACACATACGGTTACACGTACGTTGCACATAACTTACTAAAAAGTCAAGTGCGCGCCTCGGGATCGAACTTGAGACCTCTGACTTATCAGTCGACAGTCATACCACTAGGCTATCAGTGCTGAAACAGATAATAAATGAATTAATTAGTCAAAAACCATTATTTTGCTTATTATTTACTTTTGTCTTGTTTATGTCGTAAACTTCCATCTTATTAAACAAGACAAACAAACACATTAGCTACTCTATTGAACTTGATGTAAACACCAGTTTAAATCATCTAGTTAATGCGGTGAGGGCATAAACTGTCAGAACATATTAATGCTACATCTTATTCTGAACAATATTGTTTGAATATTAATGATGTTTGAATATCAATTGAATATTGATGTTGTTTTTATAAGTACAAGTAGGTTTCAAAAGTGCAAAAGTAATAATAATAATCTCCTCCTGACCGAATTTCGGTGACAGTGACCAATCTTAACGGAGATCGGCCATTGTCGCAAGAGATATTACAGGGCACAAGTTTGTGGTGCACGGTGCATCTGTGTTTGCAAACTTGTGCTAATGATATTATTTAATAAGAAATATGATGTCATCACACTTCTACGAATTTCTTTTTTAACGCCTTAAAGACTGAAGGCGTTAAGAAAGAGATTAGTAATTTCAACTAAAGCGGGCTGGACTTGGTAGTTTAGTTGGTAAAGCGATGGCACGCCACGCTAAGGATTGGGGGTTCAAGTCCTGCCAGAGTCAGTTGTGTTTGCGAGTTTTGTTATTAAATAATTTCATTTTATAAGCAAACATAAACGTTTATGTGCATAAACATGTAAAAAAACATACCTACATAAAATATATTAAAAAACTTCATGTTAATAAAACTTGACTCACTTAAATTATTTACAAAGTAATTACCTCACAATGCAGGCATTGAACCCTTACCCAAAATCCAATTTCACCTAAACCGCGATTCCCAACAGCTGTTCAGCGTTAGGACCAATCATTTGGGATTTTCCGATTTTTCCCTATTTTCTCCGAGCCTCATTACGGATTCGCTGCCCTCAATCCCGATCACGACGTGCAAAAACCGCATGTCATTTGGACCGTGTCTCGTGCAGATGGGTGCAGTCAGCCGTGGTGCACTACCGAGGTCGTATTAAGGCTAAAACATACTGAGTACACGCGGTCCTATTGAATTTATTGGAGGAGGATTAATCGACAGAATAGTAAAAATTGTATTCTTATAACTTAGTGGGTAGTTTTAAGAGTTGATTTAAGTTATCTGAGACCTGGGATGGTTGAGTGTGGAATAATTTTATAAGGCTTTTTAACCCCTAACGCAAAAAGAGGGGTAGAATTAGTTTGACGTGTCTGTATGTCTGTCTGTCGCATCGTAGCTCCTAAAGAATGGAGCGATTTTGATTTAATTTTGTTTTATTAGAAAAGTAACCTAATTGTGAGTGTTCTCAGGTAAAAAAATAGGTATTTGTGTCTCGACACTTACTCGGTTTTTCAATTTTTAAACTTTACTAAAGATTGATAAGTTCGTCGTCTTCGATTTTTTTAAACAAAATAATGTAGCTGTAGGATGCTATTACTGACATAATAATTTCACAATACAACACCCACACAATGCAAATAACTAGACCAGGACAAATTAATATCGGTCAATCACACATATACCTATTTGTCTTCTGCGGAAATCGAATCCACGACAATACACGAAGAAAGCGAATCACTTAATCACTACGTCTACGCCTTTCTTAATATATTATATAAGAAATCATATTATACAGTCAAGGAATACCTAGCTGACAAATTGTAACTAAAAAAAAAAAAAAAAGTGTAACTGCCTCTAACCATTTAAACCATTCTGTTTTTTTTAACTTGTTTTGTAATTTCTCTTTTTAATCTCTCTTTGCTTTGTAATTTTTTGTAAATCTTTTGTTATTTTTTAAAGATTTTATTTAATTTCTAAACCAAAAAAATTTTTTGTGCGCCATGAAAGGCAAAACATGTAGGTACCTAGTTCCTAACCTAAATTTAAAACCACATTGTGATGATGTTTTACTCATGTTTTACAAAATAAATATCTTTATCTTTATCTTTGTCTATACAATTCTATCACATTTTAAAGTCGCAATCCCATAGAATTTATCGACAAGATCTACCACGAAAAATTTTACTCGTCAAGATTTGAGAAAACATCATCAAACCATCAATCATTCCTGAAGGAAAAGAACCAAATCAAATAAAGGTTAATCTGTTTTGGTCATTTGCAGAAATGGTTGTCATTTTTGGTAGATTCGAGGTTATTAGGGAATCTTTTTGCGCTTAAGCTTTTTTGATATCGTTTTTCGCTGATGGGGTTCTGTTCGAATCGGCCCTTATTATGCTTGTGTCGTGTATTCGGTAAAAGGTACTGGGGGCCTACTCCGAAATTTTAAAAACGAAGCTTCGATTGTCGGATCGCATGTTTGTTTCGATAAATTACCTTCTAATAGTTTTTTTTTTATGGATTTGTAACGAAACGTCAGATGAAAGCACTAAGTATAATTAAACAGTGGTAATTTGGTGGTAAGGATTGTGTTTGATGATCTTCATTATAACCCCTGGTGTTTATTGTGAAAAGATAAATAAAGATAAAAGATAGTGCAGGCACCCGACACTGTTATACCTTAAAGAATTATTCTAAGATTTCATTTTATTATTATCATGTACTAATTTAGTTTTCAATTCTGTTCAATTGTATTTAATTTCAATTGTAGATTTTCACAGTCGTTACGGGTAATCAGAAGCCCGAAAGTCTGACAACCAGTGTTACCAAGGGGTATCGTGTAACCCAGTATCTGGGTTGTGGAGTTCTGATAGGCAGTCCCTTGTAGTAGTTGTCCCATGTAAAACAATGGTATTCAGCTGCATCCGGTAAGATTGAAAGCCGACCCCAACATAGATGGGAAAAGGCTAGACAGATGATGATGTACTAATTTAGTTTGACTAAATAATTTGATTTGATTTGATATATTTTGTCTATTGTTCTGTAAATGCGGGTAGGTACTTGATATTAGATTTGAGATTTAAAGCAGTGAAAGCCTAGTGAATCCAGCACATTTATCTTATGAAAAGTCAGAAGTGCCTTAGGTTCGAACCTGACACCTGGAATAAATATTATTAAGAACCTGTAGGTACTTCCTATAGTTAATAGCAACAAAAAAAACCAGGCTTCGTTTCTATGCGTTAAGATGTAAAAACAGTGAAAACAGCATGAAAATCAGGTGCAGTACTTTTTAAGTTTATCGCGAACAAACAAATAGACATACACGGCGAAGGACTTTGTTTTATATTAAGTAGTGATTATATAGCGAGTATATCTTCAATGTGCGAGCGAGATAGCAGGTTATCGAGTATCCGCCTTAATAGAACCGATGCTAAAACAATTGTTTACTCAAAGAAAGTTCAACAAATAAACTCATTTTGATTTACCACACGAAAACAAGGGGTCGGTTTGGATTCCTCATTATCAAAGCCTTTGTACGTATTTCTGAACGCACGGTCGCTTTCACTCCGGTAGATTTTGCTCATTTGTTTTTTATTTGCGAATAAGTTGTTTTAATTGATTTTCGCGTATTTGTAAAATGTATTGGAAGACGGTGCTATTTCATTAGTATTTTTGATTGGTCGTTGCCTAGTAACTAGAGATCGGATATTCCAGTGCATATTTACCTAAACTTTGAGGAAGTACGTAACATAGAGAGGATAATACCAACTCTAAAATATAAAATAATAATTTTTAATACCGCAATTTAATTTTCTGTTGCAAACTAAGGGAAAAATCTGGAGGATGGCTCTAGATTTTTGCCTTTGTTGCTTCTTATGACACCCACGGGATGAGTAGGGGTGGTTCTATTCTTACGCCGGAAACCACACGGCACATGCTCATGTCCTTGGGTGTAGTACTACTTTATGTTCACATGACTCAACAAAATGTATGGAACAGCTGATTTTTTTTTGCGATTTCAGGGTTGGTCCCATAGTAAAAGTTGTTCATAATGATGAGTTTAATGACCCCTTTTAAGGATTCTGGTGTTTTACAAATAACCCTGTATATTATTCAGGGTCAACAAGGTCATACCTTAACCCCTCTTCAAAACAAGGCAAAAACCTTGACTTTGACGATTAAACAATACCAAACACTTACCTTTGAATAAAGAGGAACATTCTTCACCCAGAAAGTTTGTTTTCTCAAAAGGCTGAAATTCATAGTGGAGTTTATTCATTATGATCGATGTTCCTCTAAGCTGTTGGCAGTCAGCCAGAGGGAATCATAAGGACCTTTAGAGAGGGCGCGTTTTAGTAGATATAAAATGATAATTCTTGAAAAATAGAATTATGTTAATCATTAACTTACTTGATTATGATATGATATGATTTGGAGTCGTGATACCTTAGTGGTGGTGACCGTTGACTGGCAAGTCAGTGGTCTCGGGTTCGAACGCAAGGCGGCGCACCTCTGACTTTGCGTAAGTTATGTGCATATTATAAATTCACTCCAGACCTACGCCTAGTGAGTCGACGATCATACCACTAGGCTATCAGTGCTATAGTCCCACGGTAATACCACCAGACTAAAATCTGGCCTTGCTTAACTTTTTAAAACCACTCTGACCAAAGCTGCATTTCTAACGATCGCTCGGTAACTCCTCAGGGATAAGCTTAAGCTCTCCTTCCATCCAACACTTGGAATGACTCCAAGATTGATATCAAGAGTACATAAAAGGTTTTCATGAAATAAATATATTCGGATTTTCGACTTCATTCCCTCGGGCTTTTGTTCATAGGGACTTTATCTAAACGGGTTTAAAAAACCGGCTAAGTGCGAGTTGGGCTCGCGTACTAAGGGTTCCGTCATATATCTATACAAGATTAAACATTATACAATGTCTAAAAATTTAAGCGTCTACTTGTTGCCGTTCGAGGGAAAAACTGCAAAAAAATCACGTTTGTTGTACGGGAGCCCCACTTGAATATTTATTTTATTCTGTTTTCAGTATTTGATGTTATAACGGCAACAGAAATATATATAATCTGTGAAAATTTCAACTGTAGTGATAGCTTGCATCACGGTTCTTGAGATACAGCCTGGTGACAGACGGACCAAAGGACGGACAGCGGAGTCTTTGTAATAGGGTACCTTTACCCTTTGGATCATCATCATCAGCCTGTATTAGTCCACTGCAGAACAAGGCCTCTCCCAATGCGCGCTACTATTGTGCGTGCTCATTGGAGTTATTTGCTCCTACCCTTTGGGTACGGAACCCTAAAAATGGATGGAATTCAACCTTGGTATAATAATCTTCCAATCCAGTAAGCAAGATCGGTATCGCGGACGGTATTGATATATAAGTTGCGGTAAAAATGTGAAACACGGCACAACGTGAAATTACTAATTCCTTTACTGTCAATTTGCTGACATTTGGTGGCTCTGCACCTCAAGAGAAACTGGATGTAGAGACGTGCCTGATTATGTACCTCTTCTGCTTATAGTGTAATTTGACAAACGAACAACCTAGTATCAGATTTTAAACCATCCTTACGATTCCAACATGGGTTTAAAATTCTCTGGTTTTTTAACACCATTTATGCAACGGATAATTATTCAAATAATTATGTATGTACAAATTCGTAAACAACGAAATGATTTCAAAAAATTTAAATTTTCATAAGTACCTAGGTATATGATTTACCAACAGTATTATATACACGTCCTTATACGAAACTAAAGGGTTTTTGTTACTCAGTGTATATTATACATACATAGGTATACTCTAAACATTACAAAACCAATATTAGGTAACTCATGTAACGATAAAAAGAAAAAGTACCGCAGCTAGTTATTTCACAATACTCCGAACTTATTACTTTTACAGCAACATTTTCCTCTGAAACAATTTTCAGATAACCTTATGGGGCTTATAGGTAATCTGCATTATCTTATCTCTAGTCAAAAAGCAGGTCTTAAATCCCTCTCTTTATATTATAGCCTGAAAATCCTCTTAGCAAGATTTCTGAGCTCTATTTAGTATCGAAATTAATCGAATCTATTTATAATCGAATAAGCAGTGATAGCCTAGTGGTATGACCGTTGGACTGCCAAGTCAAAAGTCAAAAGTTGCAGGTTCGAACCCAAGGTGCGCACTCCTGATTTTTTCGTAAGTTACTTTAGTGCGTTACTGTTACTGTCAGCCCATATCATCCCACTGCTGGACAAAGGCCTCTCCCTCTGATTGCCACAAAAAAACGTAAACTAAAAACGAACGTACTATAAATTAATTATCATCTGCTCCGTGCCTCGGAAAGCACGTAAATCCGTTGGCCCAGCGCCTGATCTGTCCTAAAGTGACGGTTTGCCGTCTCATCGGACTATGACAGTAAAGGAATAGAGAGTGCACCTGTGTTTGCGCACACACTTAAGCACTATGATATTTCCTGCGCAGTTTGCTCCGTTAAGATTGGCCGCTGTGACCGAAATTCGGTCAGGAAGACACCATTTAAATAATGGAAACAATTATTTATTAGAAAAAACCTGCTAAAACATACTACTGCTATTTATTCAAAGGACTTACATCACTTCTATTCTTTCCAATGCGTATTAACTTGTCGAACGCAAAACGTTCTAACGTGGACAAAACTGGTGCACCACTCTTAAGGTTAGAATCGCTTGCACCCGGCGCGGCAGCCGTCCGAACGTAGCGCTAACCCCGCCCCTACGTACGTAGCATCGTTCAAAGCATTTTGATCGCAAAGTGGTGCACCGTTTGTGTCCGCGATAGTACATTATTTTTCCCATCCAGCTACAAACAACATCATTATCTGAAACCAAACTATCTGTCATCAAACCTTATAGTAAACAACATCATGACAAATTACGGCTATAAACTAGCAAACATTGGCTATAAACGATATATGAAATTGAGGCATTATATTAGCAGTATAAGCGCAATGGTACTGACCCAAGCACTAGGGTTGCCTTCCGTTTGTCCTAGTCGGAAGGAAGAGTCTTCTTTCTTCAATTAATCTTCTTTTTTTATCGTATGGTTTATGAACCTAGTGTCAGAGTTTAAACCGCCGAAGCCTCTGACATGGCTTTACACACTGTTGAAAAATCTCTCAAGTGTGCTGGTTTCATCACGATATTTTCTCTCGCTGTTTTAGCAAGCGATAATTAATTTCTAAAGCAGTGATAGCCTAGTGGTATAACCGTTGGACTACCAAGTCAAAGGACGAAGGACGTGCCTATTTGAAACCCAGGCACGCACCTCTGACGTTTCGGATTCAAAAATGGTGAAGGAAAATATCGGGAATCATCGAGCTGATCTGTTGATGGAGCTAGGAAGTAGCTAGGGGCATTCCTCCATTGTTACTACTAAACCTATCGAGTTTGGGCTCAATTGAATTGTTTTTTACAAGTCTCATACTTACACTTGGGGATGAAATTGTGTTTTTTCAATAACATAACAAAGGTTTTATAGAGAATTATTGCTTCAATTAAAATTTTTGCTGAAATTTTGTAATGTTGTTCTCCTTAACTTAGTTTTTTGCCTATTTTCATAAATATTTTTATTCAATTATAACTATATTAATGATTATAGATGTTCAACGTGCGAGCGAGACAGCAGTTTAGCAAGTTTTTACGCCTTATTCTGTTATCCTTGTAAAAGAAAACAGAAATTTTTAAGCAAGCATTTAGTTTTTATTTCGTTACAAACAAAAAATATTGTAATCCAACGACAAGCAATAAGGAATTATAGCAATATAAGATTTATCAGCCCTAATTTGTACCAACATTGGTTGTTGGCAGTAACAATTTATGGGATGCTATCAATAAATACAATCGATAATTTGAAGACGTTGGGTTTTAGTGTTGTTACTTGTGCATTATTGTGGTATTTTATGACGTGTGGAATCAGGAATATTATTCACTCACGTTACATTGTGATTTGGCGCGATTTCAGTTTATGCGCTAAATTGGGAATAAAGGTCAAATGTTTGATGTATTGAGTGCAGATTTATGTAATGTTGTGATGTAGTTCATGTTGTTTGTTATGCATTGATTTATTTAAATTATGTTTTACCATGATATACATGGTATTGTTTAAAATTACCTCAAACAAATTGTATTAGAGCTGAAGAAAAAATAAAATAAAATTGTGACCCGTATTTCTAGCAATTGCAAAAAAATAAAACCGAAATGCGTCCGCTCAATTATTTTTATAGCTCGAATAAATTTTGAATAGTGAACATTTAAATATTGAATTTCGAAACGCCTGTTATACATGAGCAACGCAGTCATTGGTCTGTCGAATGAGGGTAGCTTTAAAATCTGATTCAAAACCGTTTTTTTTAAAACAATGCTCCAATTTGATTCGCTATAATGATTACTTTGCTTCATTGTTTTAAATTAAATTATTGCTAGTGCGTTGATTGTTTATTAGACATCAAAATATACACAACATTGCACTAGTTTACGCGAGTGAATAATTATAATACAGTTGAATATATTAAATGTTGTGATAGGCAATGATTTAAATTTCCTCTTCGTTATCTGTGTGTCAGAGAGATAAATAAATAAATCAATCAGCCTGTAACTGTCCCATGTAGAACAAAGGCCTCTTCTCATATAGAGAAGGATCGAGCATTAATTACCACGCTAGCTCACTGCGCGTTGGCGATTTCAGACTTTAATTCCAGGTTTCCTCACAATGTTTTCCTTCACCATTAGTCAGCGATGTCTTATATTAACTAAGAAAGTACGTAGGACATTGAAAAAATTGCATTGGTATCTAATACTTACCAGGTTCAAACCCATATCCACGTGCTTGGAAAGCGAGTCCGTAACCAATGAGCTACCACGACATCATTCAGATGGGATTCAGCGCGAGAGATATTCAATATAAATAGTCATAGACTTGACTCCTGCTCTTACAATTCGACATTAACAGCTTTGTTTCCTTATGAATATTTTGTTAAAGTACATTTTTAATTGGCAGACAATGTGGAGGCTTCGACAACGGTCCAACACAAGGCATGCGACGAGTCGGCATCAGAAGTTCACCAGACTTATCACCAGACAGAACTGTATCTAGACAACTTACTTGGAGGATTACCAGCACTACCAGGTATTTAAAATAAAATCAAATCTAATAATTTATGGGCTCAAATACATGGTACAGATAAATAAACGCCCTAGGCGTAGAAAAAGAGATTTGAAATTTCGACTGACGCTGGTAGGATACGGTCGACACGGTACGGTGAAAACCGTGGGCTCGAATCCATATCAGTTGTTTTTTCAAAATTTCTTATTAATTAATTATAAATAAATAATGTTTTGTCAGCCTATTCTGTCGTGCAAGACGACATGACAATGTGATGTGCAGAAACAGTGTGTGGCAACCATGTCAAATAAACATATTATTATATCTGATAGATTGGGTATGTAGGATATAATAATTATGTAGGGATGTATATATGTAACACATCGTGTAATAAAAACTTTGTGGGACCCTTTAGGAGATCAATATGCTAATGAAATTGACGTTTGCATAATAGATAATACACTATTTATTTAACACGTTGTATAGATTTCAAAGGACTTGTAAATAAACCTTAAACTTTTTTTAATAGGTTTTTTTATTATGTTACTTCAGAGGTATTTCTTTGTAATTATTAGGTAGATGATAATTTATATTAAAGATCTATATACATTTTCGACAGCTCTATTAGGTATGGTGTGTTTCCTTTTTTCCTTGGTATAAAACGTAGATTTTATCATCATCATCTTCTAGTCATACCATTTTATTTTTTTTGCATTGTGGCAATCGAGTCGAGCGTGCTAGACGACTTATCGTCTATTTATCAAAATATTATTTTGGGTCGGCACAATAGATTATCTTCTTTCATTCATCTCTATTAGCCATCATATTATTATCAATGCTTATTAACCATATCGTTTCTCTTATCTTTTCTTTGATTTACCTCTACCCTTATAACGTCTATAATTTTCGTTATAATTTCCTTCAGTTGTAATTTCGTATAAGCTATAATTCTTTCTCCCAAGGTTTTCTCTAATCATGTGAACAGTAAAAGTAAATTCTTAGCAAACTACAGAATATTTAATTAATCAAAGGGCTGTAATTAACAAACTGACGCCACAAAAGACGCTAAAACTAATGTGAAAGCGACGTTTTACAAAATTTGGGTCATCTAAATGTTTGATCTGCGACCACAAAGCCCGGCAGGGTTCGTGCGCTCCACAAATGAATTGAATTAATTAATCAGATGTTTAGTCCAATTTAATTGGTCTGCGCTATTATGAGAGTAGTGGTATTGTGTTTTAATGATAGTGATATGTTGTTATATTATGAACTAGCGACTCGCCCCGGCTTCGCACGAGTGCAATATACATATAAACCTTCCTTAAGAGTCACTCTATCGATTAAAAAAAACCGCATCAAAATCCGTTGCGTAGTTTTAAAGATCTAAGCATACATAGGGTCAGACAGACGGCGGATAGCGACTTTGTTTTATACCACTTAGTAATGTATAATCACGCCGAGCACAAATACGTGTGCGTTTTTGTTAGAATCTTAAAATTGTTGCTTTGGCCCTTATACATAGGACTCATCGATATACAATGTGTAACAGAAGTCCGAAATAATACTTAAGGGCATGTATGTATATCAGGAAGAGAATCACCTGTGAAAATATTGAATGCAAAAGAGGCATTTTTTTTTCATACAAAATAATTCTTTTGATTTCATTTTCTTCAATAATGACAGATTTCATTATCCTACGCGTGCCTAGTGCTTACTTCAAGAATTTATTAAAAGTAAATAACCGGATTTGTGTTGATTTACCTTTCAGCTGATGTCTAGGGCTGTATTTGAAAGATTTTGGTGAAAACTTTGACCATGGTTTACTCGAGAATTGTTTGGGGTTCGGTTCCAAAACCTATGCTCAAGGATTGTTTATAGGGTACCTTATACGCCCTTAATGTATTATTTCGGACTTCTGTTACACGCTGTATACCTAGTGAACATAACTCAATAGCTTCTTTACTCTTTCCCGCATTTAATCTACCACTGCATACAAGTTTAAATACGAATTTTCGTGTGTAATTTTCATAATACTCTTCGTCCTCATGCAAATTTTCGTTTGAGCTGAAAAGTTTCAAACGCAATTGGAGTCTTTAGTTGTCTCTGGTTGACGAAGTAGCTCGTCGAGTTTTGCAAAATAAAGCCGAGGTAGAGGACAAAGCAAAGATAACCTTATAATAATATCGTTAGGGTGGAGTTTGAAGGATGATAATTATACGCCATTGTTGTATTTCTTGTAGGTCCTACTTACGTACAGAGATTCAGTATCTACATCATGCAGATATGCTTTTTATTACTGTTACTCGATTGATTGACGCTTTAATGAAATGTTTTGCGCGGTTGCTAAGGTTTTATCCTGCCAAGTGTTGCCGCTTCGTTTCCTGCAGGACAAAATAATATTTGAGTGATCCGCATCCTACAGACATTTATTCATCTGGATGTTTGTGCATAGTAAATTTATATGTCTGTAAATCGTTCTCACTAAAATCAAAAGTCAAAAGAAAATCCTAGTGTGCAACATTAAAATATTTCTATTCAATTTCGTTTAAATACCTACTAAAACTTTCCACTTTCTTCCACTTAGAGCGCAACGCAACAAAGTCGGCATGAGCGTATCGCACCCTCAGTTGTCCTACATGAATGGCTGTGGAGGCACCGGGTCTTCGGGACCGAGACGAGGGCGAGATGTGGCCACTCAGACCCCTCCTAGTATAGCTGCTGAAACCAGACGGGCGAGGTTGAGGCCGTTGAAGCTCACCCTTGCTACTCCTAATGCTCTGACTCTTAGGTAAGTTGTTTAATTAGGAAAAAGACTGTTATAGGCAAATTTATTTTCATTAAAGTTCCAAAATTTCCAAATTGATTACGAGCGGGCAAGATTAGTTGATTGAATCAATCAATTAACGTTCCCAAGGTTAAATCTTGTTGATTGATTGAAAGTAACAATAGTAATGGTAACAGGCAAGGCAAGGCAAGGCCTATTACTATTACAGTTTAATACCATATGCCTTTAGAAAATTGATTGATTCAATTAATAAACTTTGCCTTAAGACAAAGCTGATTGATTGTAAAAATCATCTTTACTTACGGCAGTCTATTGCTCGAATGGCTCTAATCTTAAACAAGTTTTAGTGGTACACGTGGTTTGTTTAACTGCAGAATATTGATAAGCGCATCTTATAGTCATAGGTGGTTTTATTTGTGTGATTTCCTGAATATTCTTAACCAGCGCTTTGCCTGCAACTTCATTCGCGTAGACATTGTATTCTTTAATAAAAAAAATAGTATTTATTTAGCAAACCAATTTTTAATCGGTTCAGTAGTTCCAGATAATACTGCCTACATACAAACAAACCTTTATGATATTTGCAGACGGAATAATGATTTTTAACAGACAGATTAATTGTTATTCAAAATGGTTTATGGGTATGATCATGTGTTTATAAGTATAAACATAAATATTTGCTACGTCAAACAATCATAAATCATTTAAATGAAGGTAGAATATCACACGTCTTGTAGCACGAATTCTTTTTCCTTCGTCCTCATTCGTAGAAAGTCTCCAGGGCTTCATTTTTATAAAAAAGAAAACTGTCACTTGGTAAAAAATAAAAATAATGAAGAAACAACTTATTTTTCTCTACATTTGGCACGTAAAAAGTCGTTAAAACCGATTATATGGCATGACCGTTTTCTAGCAAGTCAGATGTCTCAGTTTCGAACCCAAGGCACGCACCTCTGACTTTTCGTAAGTTATGTACGTATTCTTCTTCTTTGAGAACCGATGGCATTTTTTTTTGTTTTTTTTTTATTAAATTTTTCCACTCCAAAACTCTGCTACGCGGACCGCGTCCCCAGATGCATTACGTATTATATACTAATTATCAGGGTTTTTGATTTTAAATTCAAAGGCATAACATTAGAGTTTAATACTTTTCCCCAGCGAGGAGCACATAAAGGACAACTTATTAATTCCATTTCATTGTTTTATTATTTTGATTAAAAATAATATCGGCGTAAATGAGCACATTCTCAATTTTCACAGAGGCACAATTAAGATAAGAAACTCTAATTTCGTTGGAAACTAATCTGAATTGGTACTAACCGTAACAATGATTTTTAATTATATTTACAACTATCTATTCCCTGCTACTCCGTCCGCATGATTTTTTCTTTCAAATCCCGTTTTTCCTAGAAAGCTTCCTGAGAAGAAAAGGGTAAAAATTAAAGAAACAAGGCTTTTTAAAATGTTTTTGTCAAATAGTAAAGATAGCAGTAAATTAGTTTCAAAATGTTTATAGTGTTTAGTACGTATAAGCTCAAAAATTCAAGTTCCAAAACGAGATCTTACTACTTCAATACAAAGAGATTTTATTAATAACAGTTAATTACTGGCCTTGGGTGACATATTAAACCTAGCGGGTTTAATTTGTCCAACCACCAACTTGGCTTTTGGAATGCAATAATTTTAATTATAATTTAAAATATTGAAGTAAAACTATATTTTCTTGTTCCATGTTCTTTCCAAAGATTATCGAAAGATTAGATTATCTATATGTTCTTTCCAAAGATTAGTTGACAATATTTTTAAGTAACACAAAAAAACGGACTTTTAATAAGTTTTTTTCGGGGAAAATTACATAAATTTGTTTATTCGGAAATTTTTTAACGGTTAGTCTTAAAGAATTTTTAACAAGGTACATTGAACCATAAGAACGACTGTGCACAATTTAGGACTACAAAAGAGAAGGAACTGTGCGTATGACGTTTTCTCATTTGCCCGCAAGGAATGCGTTGCCATGGATACGTTCATTAAAGCTGAAAGTTTAATAACGACACTTTACAGGCGATCTTATTTGAATGGGTTTTACAACGACTGTTAACTTTTACAGCTTAGATTGAATTCAAAATATCTGGTCGCGAATGGCTTGATACAAGTTAATGAGGACTGAAAAGTAATTCCAACAGATTTAGATTGTAAGTTGATATTCCGACTTCGTAATCGTTTGATTCCAAGTTAATGCTATTAGGTCCGCAAAATAGCGTAATATCTGTTGAAAGATTTTTTAGAATCGCTTTAGTTGTTCCAGAGATACCAAATACATTTTACTCTATGTACATTTATATAGAATCATTTAATTTATATGTACCTACTTATTATATATACCTAGTAGTCTATTTTTTAAAAGTTAAAAAAATATTAGGTACCTACTTGCCGGGCAAAATTAGTTCTGAAATAAATGAAATGTATATTCTGAAATTATAGACTATTAATTTGGAATGTTTCACTGTCTACGGAACCAGATAGTAAAAGGTATTGCAGTGGAGCACATCTACCTTTAAGATCGATTTTTTTTATTGTATTTGTTGGATTCGTGAATAGCAAAACAACTATTAAAATATCGGAAAAATTCACGAAATTTTTTTTCAAGAAAATTTATTTTCTAATCAATCGGGTTAAATTAGAACCACAGGGACAAAGTCACATAAAGCCCGTCACAGACTTAGCTATAATATATATTAATATTTTTATAGCTAGGCATATTACTATATATTTTCTTTAATAATTTTCGCGTGATTTTCAGCTATAATATATATTTCTGTGTAATAATGCCTAGCTATAAAAATATTAATATATATTATAGCTAAGTCTGTGACGGGCTTAATGGTCAGCTAGCCTACAAATTTGAATTAAGAACCTTCTCCTTCTTTTGCAAGTCGACTCTATATTGTGATACTGCGATCAATACTGACAGTCACTGTAACGCTATATAGCATCGATGACCAATATTGTTTTAAAATCAACACCGCTGAAGCCTTTAGGTACTCACAGATAACGAACAACAATTCCGCATTAATACAATATAGGTAGGTAATATTAATACCATTCCCATATAATTTCAAAGACATTATTATTATCACTTTCTAATTATTAAACTGAGTAAGGAATAATTTTCTAAGAAACGTTTGAGAAATTCGAAACTTTGGTTAAGATTCGCCTCCAAATTTTCAATGAAGTTTGGTTCTTTGTGCTCAAAGTTGCGTGAACTGAACATCAATTGTTTTGAGTATTACAACTTTATATTTTCTTCAAACATTTTGTTAGAGACATCCTGTTGTTGACAACTGTTTGTGTGGTTTTAATTCTATGGAATCCGAAGTCTTTTGTCTTATTTTATACTAATGAAGTTACAAAGAAACTGAGTGTTGTGCCGTGTGGTTTCCGGTCTAAGAATAGAACCACCCCTACTCATCCCGCGGCTGTCGTAAAAAGCGACAAAGGGAAAGATGCGGAGGATCGGCAGCAGCATTCTTCTGTGTAACAGTAATCATTTGCTAGTGCGATCGCCAAGCATGTCCAGCGTGGCGATTATGGGCAAATACCTTTAAGAGCGCCTATTGTGCGTACTGAGGCCTATGTTCAGCAGTGGACTAATACAGGCTGATAATGATGATAAAGAAGCTTAGTAATAATGCTATAAAAGAATAATTAGGCTAGGAGAACTGATGAACCAGAAAACAGCGCATGAGGACGCACTTTTGCACCAATTCAATAATACAATGAGTTTTTTTAGATATAAATCAATTGGAGTGAGTGGCAGAATTGAGAGTGACCCCCTAGAATGGAACTCCTAATCGGATGATAGCAAATTTCTAGTAACGAAATTGTTTTGTATATACAGGTTGTTGTTTTGTATAAATGAATTATCACTCTCCGTGCCTCGGATAGCACGTTAAGCTGTTGGCCCCGGCTGTCAATTGTAGATCTTTGACAATCGTTACGGGTAGTCAGAAGCCGAAAGTCTGACAACCAGTCATACCAAGGGGTATCGTGTAACCCAGTATCTGGGTTGTGAAGGTCTTATAGGCAGTCGATCCATGTAAAACATGGTATTCATGGTAGTAAGCCGAGGAAAAGGCTAGGCATATGATGAGGCTGTTGAATGTAAACAGGTCGAAATCTGAAAATCGAAAAATTACTTTTCATACAAAATGACTGGTCACTTGGCTCATTTTTGTATGAGGAGTTAAATTTTCGTTTTCAGATTTCGACCTATGTTCCTTGGGAAAAGTTGATCAGTTTTATGGACCTTATTACCTCCAAAAATTTGGCAGGTTACAAAGCAACATCCTATACATAATATTTATATTAACCATCTTCCGAAAGGGGGACTAAATGTTTATCTCCTTTAGTACTACTTAAATCGTATTCACAGGTAATATACACGTTATAATTTTTAGATTACCTCGATAAAAACGCAAATATAATATTCCCTCGGCGCCTGTTGCTTGCAGATATGAGCCGTATCTTTATTGCTATAGGGTATAAAATAAAAAATAAGCGCGTTATTAACTATTACATAAAAGTGTATATGGCTCTTCAATAAATAAGAACGTGAAGGGATAGGAAAAGTCTTTTTAGTTGTAGTAATAATATTATTAGAACAATAATAGGTTCCTATATCTTATCATATGGTTGATGAAAAACCTGGTGTCAGAGTTTAAACCGCCCGTAGGCCTCTGACATGGTTTTACACATCATTAAAAAATCTCTCAGGTATGCTGGTTTCATCACGATGTATTCCCTCACCGTTTTACCAACTAATAATTAATTTATAATACGCACATAACTTACGAAAAGTCAGAGTTGCGCGCCTTGGAATCAAACTCGAGACCTTTGACTTGTCAGTCGACGATCATACCACCAGGCTATCAGTGCTATAAAGGTGCTATAATGGGTATACAAATCGCTGTCATATGACAGCGATTTGTATACCTATATTATACCTATATTATATTAGGTCATAGCTATACGGACGGTATTGTACATCCAAAAAATAATATATATGTTTTAAACTTTCACGGTTTTTAATTACACTTAAATTGTCACTTACGGGATATACTACGTGATTAAGTATCAAAATTGATATTTCCCTCCCCCGATATTTCGACACAGATTCTAATTTGATCAAAATGTTTGAATCTATGATGCTATCCACCCGGTTTGCGCTGGCGCTGGATCACTGATTAATATTCCTCTTCTATATTTAAATGCAAATTCGTGTTGAAAATGAATGTGGAACAAAGAAACATTACCCATTTTTGCCGAGGTTTTGTTAACATAATTAACGTTTACGCTGGAGAAATTTAAAACCTAAATATTTATGAATCTGCCACTGAATAAAATTGTCCGTGTAGTTTTATTTCCCACAAAGGCTGGCAACATAAACAGCTGTTTTGTTCAAAACTTGAATTAAAAATGAAATTTGTTTTTTTTACTCCAACAGTGGTAAAGTAGGACAATTCATCATCTGCCTAGCCTTTTCCCAACTATGTTGGGGTCGGCTTCCAGTCTTACCGGATGCAGCTGAATACCAGTGTTTTACATGGAGTGACTTGGTTACACGATACCCCTTGGTAAGACTGGTTGTCAGACTTTCGGGCTTCTGACTACCAGTAGGTAACGATTGTCAAAGATCTTAAAATTGACAGCCGGGGCTTGCAGCTTAACGTGCTATCCGAGGCACGGAGAGTGATAATTTATAATACGCACATAACTTACGAAAAGTCAGAGAGCCGTTGGTTCGAACCGGAGACCTCTGACTTGCCAGTCGAACGGTCAAACCATTAGGCTATCACGAGTCTTTAATGTAGGACAATTAATAAACCAGAAAAAAACTCATGTTCGGATAGATTCTACAAAACATAGATAATCCAAAGGTTTATTTATAGCTACGGTTTTTATCTACAGAATTTACTATAAATTTACAGTATTTAATAATTACTCAAAAACCTTTTGGCAAATTCTTAAGCCTAATAATCTCTTCAAAAAAGGTTGTTAAAACGCGCAGGGTCCAACAGAAAGTGCCAATCAAATCAATCTTTTGGACTTAAAATATCAAAAGGTACGGGTCTATCAATCAATTTCACAAAAAATCTTGAAAGCTTTGCGCCTCCTTAGAAGGGACCTTATTAGTCCCGTTGAGGGTACTTGACGTCTGTTCTATAGGCGTTCGTTATTCGAATTTCAAGAACCTTGTATAAAATTGTATTGAGCTCTTTTTCAATATCCGAATTAGTAGACATAATTTGTTAATCGGTTTCTTGCAATATTTTTAAATTATTCTGTTTTGGGCTTTTATCATCTCTAAGTTCTTGAAATTCTGACGGACTGCAAGTCTTTATTGCTGTCACTATTTGACACTGGCAGAGTTGTTGACAGCAGACAGCTCGAGAGGCATTAACTAAAGAAAAAGAAGAACGTTCAAATAATTAAGTTTCGAACGCGACCTAATTCTGGTTACGCTAGCAATTGACTTAAAGCATTGTCGTGATCTCGAGCTGACTTGCTTAGTCGTCGCAGCTTTAAAAGCACAAAAGTGACACGCATTGGGAGAGGCCTGTGTTCTGCAGTGGACTAATAGAGGCTGATTAATTAATCAGCCTCTATTAGCTCTAGGTTGCCCTAGCCAATTGGCCTTTTTATTTATTAGACTGACAACCTAGAGTTAGGGCATCCACGTGATCCAATACGTGGTGTCCCTGGAGAATGTTTCTCATTTGCATTAATGGATTGTAGTCGCAGAGATGCTGTTTCGGGTTCATGCTTCTAATTACAGAATTTGCAGTCATCAGTATCAGAGTCATGTGTCATGTGGGATAAATATCTACTAAGCCTGCTGTATTCTGATAGTACAGAGACTTCTCTACTGAGAAAATAAAATAAACACAAATAAAAACTGTTACTAACATATAAACAAAGTTATGGAAACTCTTTGACATCTAAATTTGTGTTTGGCCAACTTTGGACATATTTGTGTTAGATGATAAATTGTTGGCTAGAGTTACGACATGATATTTCCATGACTAATTTCACTGTTTCATTCGAATAAAGATCATAAGCACTAAGTCGTGCTAAGACCTATTTCTAGGTTGGGTAGTTGTTGAAGGTTTCTAGCCTTAATTCTCAACAGAACCTCAAAGCTTGGAACTCTGCCGAATATTCAAATGAGAGTCAATAATTTTTGCAACCACAGAATCTCTCTCGGTTATAAGTTAAAATACAAATTACCTTATAAAGGTAAACTCACATATAGATTAGGCCGGGCGCGAGCCAGAGGCGATGCGAAAGCGAACCGGGCAATGTCGGACGAAACGAAAGCTGGGGTGCCGTTTCAAAAATTAGCTACAATCAACACGCTCCCGCTGTGTGTTCTGCTCTACGCAATGCCTTATAATTCAACGTATACTTGCCGTGATTAGCCCTCGCCTGGCTCGCACCTAACAAACCTGTTTGTCGCTGTGGGCTCGGTATTAGCTCGCTTCCGATTGCCTAATGCCTATGTGACAATTTTATGAGACTTTAAAAATAAAATATGGGATCAAAATGGTGTAGTGTAGACCGCTTTTCTAACGCGGCTTTATTCTACACGTTTATTTAACCCTTCATAGCGAAATATATTTATTTACTCAATTGTGAGTAATGAGATCATAATTTAGATTTAAGCAAATGTCAACAGAATTCAGAAATATATAATTTTTGTTTCAGATTCCTAGCAAACCGGAAAAAAGGCAGGTCTCTCTCTGCAAACGCGGTTGCTAATGAACAAAAGGCGACCAAAGTCCTGGGTTTGGTGTTCTTCACATTCGTGCTCTGTTGGGCTCCATTCTTCCTACTAAATATACTGTTCGCTGCGTGTCCTGCTTGCATAGTGCCAGGTAAGTTGTGAAGGCGTATGATTTGTGGACCGCAGTTAACCGTGACTGGTGTTGCCGTTATTGAGTGGGAAGCGAATTTACAATTTCGGCAAGAGTCAATTTGTAATATTATTCAATTCACGTATTTCAATTCAATTCAATTCACAAATATTATTAAAATTCACGTTTGGTTTTGACCCTGTCACCTTTGCCTTTGCACATATTTTAGTCATCTTTCTTTAATTTCGTTTAAAATTAATATATGAAAAAATATAAATAAATCTAGTTATCTCGTGAAAATTTTACGTTAACAATGGTATTGAAATCGTACTAAATATCCGGTTCTCAAACAATCTTCATTCATAATATGAAATACCTTCATTTATATCATGGACAAAATGAAACACCTCACCATATCTTGAAAAATATTTACCAAATACGTTAAAAAAAACATAGGTAGATACTTTATCCAAAAAACGACAATAAAAACATTATTATGATTTATGAGCGAAATCTGTTTCGTTTCACAAATGCACAAGAAAATTGTGTACTGCGGACAGAATTGAGACTCGTGCCAAAAGATACGGCAGTATCGAACGGGTTATGTTTTGTAATGTTTCCACGTGCCGCATTTTGTAACACCCTGTTAATATACCTACACATTGTAAGAAATAGTATTCTAAATTATTTGCTATTTGGTGTACTCTCTTCTGTAGAAGTAGAAATTAAAAAGATAGGTATTATAAAGAGAGGTAAACATAAGAGAGGCTTAACCTAAGCCTACCTAACCTACCTAAACCTAACCTACCTAACCTAAGGAGACGGACTAGAGATGAAACAAAAAAATTCAAGTTGTAATATTTTTCAGAGCACGTGGTGGACATCTGTTTGTGGCTAGGATATGTGTCTTCCACCATCAACCCCATTATCTACACCGTGTTCAACAGGACTTTTAGAGCTGCCTTCCTCAGACTGCTGAGGTGTCACTGTACCAGGTAATAAATTAGCGACTTATTGTTTCCATAAACAAATTTTCAATCGTTAATTATCTTTTTCAAAGGAGTTCATTGGAAGTTTTGATTTTTCATCGATAATACTTGTCAATTATGTCAAATTTAGTCCTCGAATAAACTGTATCTGGGGTTAACTCTTGATGAAACGTACTCAATTCCAAATTTGTTTTATATTGTTTTATGCATTATGTTACAAATTCCTTAAACAGCCAAGAAACATTGGCTTGCGTTTTTGCAACAATGATGCAATAATTTCGTATATAATAAATAATTGTGGTTTCGATTGGTTGGTAGTTCAAATTCAAATTCAAATAACTTTATTGCATTCCACAATGTGAGTCTTAGATGGTAACTTATTAACTATGAGATCATCATGGACCCTGTCGGGCACAGCAAAAGTAAGACGGCAAAAGTAAGTAGTTCAATAGTAACCGAAAAGCCCTGAGCCTGATTCATTCTATTCATTAAAAAATACGTACGTACGTACATAATAAATATTACCATGTTTTATTAAAGTCTTACGTACCGTATTATGTCTTATTAAAACTTTCGTGTTTTGCATTCAAATATATATATATATAATTAGAACAAAAAAAATAAAATGAAATTATAATCGCTGTATTAAAAGTTCATAATTTTACAAAAAAAAATGTTTAAAACAAATAGAGTTTTTTGTACAACCAAAATAATGTATGGATAATCGTATCGAATGGGAAGGATTCGGCATTAACATTAATGGCGAGTACATCACTCACCTTCGATTTGCCGACGATATTGTGGTCATGGCAGAATCGCTTGAAGACCTCGGCACAATGCTCGAAGGCCTCAATAGAGTATCCCAACAAGTAGGGCTCCGGATGAACATGGACAAAACGAAAGTTATGTCGAACGTCCATGTTGCGCCCTACCAAATATCAGTTGAGTGCTCTACTCTCGAAACTGTTGACAAATATGTCTACCTGGGACAAGTGATCCAGTTGGGTAGGTCCAGTTTCGAGATGGAGGTCAATCGTCGAATCCAACTCGGCTGGGCAGCGTTCGGGAAACTACACAACATCTTCTCGTCCAACATACCTCAGTGCCTTAAGACGAAAGTCTACAACCAGTGTGTGTTACCAGTGATAACATACGGAACCGAAACGTGGCCTCTCACTATGGGCCTCATAAGAAAGCTCGGTGTCACTCAGCGCGCTATGGAAAGGGCTATGCTCGGTGTTTCTTTGCGAGATCGAATCAGAAATGAGGAGATCCGCAAACGAACTAAAGTCGCTGACATAGCCCAACGGATTAGCAAGCTGAAGTGGCAGTGGGCGGGGCACATAGCACGCAGAACTGACAGCCGATGGGGCAGAAAGGTTCTGGAATGGAGGCCACGTACCGGCAAGCGCAGCGTAGGACGTCCACCCACAAGGTGGACAGACGACCTAATAAAGGTCGCAGGAAGCTGCTGGATGCAGGTTGCTTCCAACCGGCCGATTTGGAAATCATTGGGGGAGGCCTATGTTCAGCAGTGGACGTCTTATGGCTGAAATGATGATGATGATGATGATGAATCGTATCACAACTAAACGTCAGAACGGATTCAGACTGATGGTAGTTGGCACTTTTTAAATCCCGGATTAAAACATAGGCCTAAATAACGCAAACAAGGTCACGTCACTTGTATTTTAATAATCCAGAGAACAGATTTCTACTACAATCAATGTTATTACAGCTATTATAATAGAAATACCAACAAATTATTTTAACGGCCCAAAGCTTTTAGCATTATAGACCGTAGTAATATTAGGGAAAAGAATAATACTTCATCTGTTATAGCTATTTCGAACTAAAGTATAGTCATTAGTTCAAATTAATGAGCAATCAGCAATGATGAAAGATATTTGAGTGTTTTAACAGAAGAAACTGATGTTAAATTTTATTACGAATATAAACCAGGAGAAGCAGAAATTACAGAATAATATCTCATAAACAGAAAGAATAATAAATATGATTATAATATTTATGTTTCAATAATCCTTGACCATAAGTATTATATCGTATTTATAATTAATCTAATAACATTCTAAATATTATCATAATAACGGATTCAGGATTAGAATAGAATAGAATAGAAATTATTTATTGTGATAAAATGATTAATAGTTAGAAAGGTTTATAGGAGACGGTAATAGTATTAACTGAATCAAATATATTATAATTTATGGTGATTCAGATTTGAATTATATAAGTTCAATTGTATTTCCTATAGTTATTATTAACTAAATAGAAATAAATATATTTTATGTAAATACATTGTCTGCAATAAGTGGCAGTAACAGTATGAATGTATTTCTTTTATATCTGTAGGTCTTGTTTCTTATATCTTGGTTTAAAATACATATAAAATAAATAATATGCGATACAATCAGCTAATCTCTATTACATATCATCCATTTTATCGTAGGTACATTCTCAAAATCATGACTGTCTACGCACGGTGTGTTATTATAGTAACCGTAGTTCGTCGTAGACCATACGCTTAATTTAGTACATAAAAATCTACCTAAAAGATGATTCTTCTGACGTTAAATATTTAGTAAAAGATCTATGACCGTTTAATTTTTCACTAAACGCAAGTAAAAACTAAACCAAGCACAACTTTTCTACATCGATTTTTCAAATTGTTTTCACTGGCGCTTATCCAAAACAGTTTGTGATACGCCACGTAACTTAGATCTGAGGTTTCCTCACTAAGATTTGTTGACAGCACAATTTCATATTTTAGTTTTTATATTTAGTACAAAAAGGAATGAGCTTTTTTGGCTAAAATTTTAAACAGCTATGGAGAACTTAATTCCAAATTTCACCAAAATTTAACTGGACATCTACTTATTTAAATCAAATTTAGAATTTCGACTGCATTAGCGTAATGCAACAAAAGAAAGTAACAAAAAGATACGGTTGACTAAGGCTGACTTGGTAAAGAGGATCAAGCATTGAGTATAACAGTAACGACTAAGTATTCTAATTATTTTAATTTTAAAAATAAATTATATTGCTTCTCGCTATGGAATAGAAGAGTCTTTTAAAGATATTATTTAAAGACACTAATCAATAACGAATGTAAATTGACAAAATAAAAAGGATTAAAATCTTTATTTCAAAGCACATACGGTACAGTTTACGTAAAGAAAATAAACAAACCTACATATGAACACAGCTCACGTTGCATGGTAAAAGATAATAAACTCTCGTGTGAACACACTACGGTTTTAATTAATAAAACAATAATTTGCCTTCATATGATTAAAACCACACAGGATATGAATGCTAAGGATTCAAGTAATGAATTTCTTAGAAAATTAAGATTCATAAGGACATCCTTATGAATGAGGGTAAATTATTGCGAGGGGCTCAGAAAAAGTTTGACGAAGGCTGTTTATACTTTAATAAGATTTGAGTTGGCTAGGTTTATGACTAACATCTATATTTTTATCACGGGCTGGCTTTTGCCTGGGGTTTTTCCCGTGTAGAAGTTAGACCAGGATAGAAAGTTCAGGACATGGTCTATTAGTATGCCAAGTTTCATCACTCTTTCTGAATGAAAACTTTTAAAGATGTATATTATTAGCAGGGTACGGTATTAGAAATTATTTGAGTAGCCACTAGTCAAAGTATTCCAACAATATATTTGATTTAATTCTATATCCACATGACGATAAGATTTGTTACAATTTTGTTCAAGTCTCAATTTGATCAATTGGTACTATATTTCCAATTAGCGCTACAAAAACGGCTAAAGAAAATAGAGCAGAAATGATTTTGTGGTGGTATTTAAAATAAAAATTGGCCTCTTGAAATTTTTTCTCAATTTCGTTTTGGAAAATTTAAATTTAGAAGTATAATTATTATGCAATCCTGGCCACTTGAGTGATGATCCCTTGTATTGTTGATCGAAAAAGTTTTATTTATGTCTAGTTTTAAATCTATATTCCAGTACATCTTATGAATCTGTGTTCTTCTAGGCGAGGCCGTTGCACCCGCTACCGTTCAGTTGGGTCAACTCGCGGTGCATCTCAACTCTGCGCCCGATCAGCCCTTCCTCTAGCCATATCATTACGACCTTCAACTTTAGCGAACTCGTCACCAGCAGCACAAGATACCACCGAAACAGTATTAATGGACCCACCTTTAGGAGAATTTAATATTAGATACTAACTAGGTTAGTTAGGTTAGAATAAGTACAATGATTAAGGAAAATGTGTTTTTGTGATAGAAATTGAAAAAAAAATATATTTAAATTCTTTTTCCGATTGGATTCTACTGCCAGAGGAGTTAAAATGAAACATTTTTATTTTATTGTATTAGAAACGAAGTCTGTTTTTGTATCTGTGTTATGTTTGCCAAATGTATCAATTCATCTGTGCCAAAGTAGAATAGTACTGTATTATTTGATTGATCCATGTTATAATCATTAGAATATTCTGAATTATGTATCTGTCATTCATTTCTTATATCATTGTCATCTTTTATTTTAAGATACTGAAGTTTATCTTCAAATTTTTTATCGTTATTTTTATACCTTCATTTTTATTTCTGTCGTAAAATGGGGTTATTTGCAAACTTGAGGCTATTTGGCGCTATGGGGTTAATATTATTGAAATACTTCTATCTAATTTAATTCTGAAAGAATGCTTAATGTCAATACATAAATATGTATCAGTTGTAGAATCCGCTGTCTCTATTTGCGCAGTTCTCTATTTGGATTTTAAAATTCTATCGTACCAAATAGCCCTTGGTTTACGAATAGTCCCATTTTACCATTAGATTTGAACATCTGTGTAAGTAGGAAATAATTTTCTAAGTCTGATTTCAAAGGAATCTATTTTTTTTTTCTAGAAAACGTAATCTAATAATTATAATATTATTGTCATGACAATACGGCCGTTTTCAACAGAGAAAATAATAAATGTTCCTTTATTTATATTTCATTTACCATTATGATTTCAAATCATTTTGTGAAAACGATATTGTTAAGTCTTCGAACGCCACGCCGGGCATATTAAATAGGCTTCCAATTTGATGGACGGCTCGTTTTCAACGTTTGATGTTAATGAAATGAATGAAAAGAGACTACTCGATGTACTGTAAAGATACTTTTTATGAAGCTTTCATATTTCAAAAAAGATTCAATATCTTATTGTGAAAACAGTTGGATCAATACTATTAAAAAGAGCTGCAAAATCTGCAAGTATGTTTAAAAAGAAAATGCCAAAACGATACCGTCTTATCTTAAAAAAAAAGTTAAAAGTTTAGAAAATATACCTGCAAACTGTTTAATTTTTGTTACCTACCTAAGTTTGTGAATCATCCTCTTAAAACTATATTCCTGTTATTCAAACTCGAAGACAAAATATGATTTATTCAATTAGACTTAAAATAAGTTTGTTTGAATTGTCAATCATTTTGCCAAAATCGATACGTATGATTGATAGAAATTCCAATAACTATTAGCTTTTGATGATTGGCATTGATAGCTCTACAGTTCTTGTATAACAGCAATTATTTAAAAAAATAAAGGAAGCCATTTTGGATCCATGTATATTTTTATACAACGACGCGACGGTGGCAAACAAGCACACAGCAGGTCACCCGATGCCAGATGGTAAGTGGTTACTATATCCTATATCATATCTATATCAATAACGCGTATGTGGGGCTTACAAGCGTGCGCTTGGAACCCCTAACATACGCTTTATTGACACTTTAAAAACTTATTGATCCCCTTCTTAAGGAACCCCTCTTGGGAAAACCTCGACAGGCAGCTTATTCCACATTCGTACCGTTCACGGAAGAAAACTCCTCTAAAATCCTCTAATGGATCGTCGTCAATAAATATTTTTCTCCGACCTTTTGAAGTAAATGAGTTGTTATTGTTTCTACCTTAGAGTATATAAGAAAATAGAGCAACCCTATAGAAGTATGAACCGTGAGCACGGGTATGAACAACGCGGCCGCGACACGAGCTCCGTTTGCGATCATACCTCGATCGACTGCAGTTCAACTATGCTCCACGAGCGAAAAAGTTACATTTTAGCTTATATCATGGTTAACTGCTGAGTTAAATTTTGAAAAACGTCTAGAAAACATAATTTGAAAAAATTTCATTTTAACATTTGTATGGTGAGACCTGCTTTCGCTTCGCACAAGGCAATGTGGTTGACGTTATTACTCTATATTTTCTTAAATACTCTATGGTTCCTACCTAAGAGCCATACCTACTCTTGCCTTCACTTCCACTAATGACTTGATAAGACCGTGCCAACTAAAGTGCCACTATTTTTACGTAATTTTTGCTCAAACTTTTATGCTGATGCGATCGTAGAACAAACATTCTACGTTAATTCGATGTTTATACGAACTGCATTTAAGTTCTCTGATAGATTTTTTCCCTGGAATTTGACTACTGCTACTTTTTATAGAGCTTCGACGTATTAAAAGAGTCATACTTAAAGCCAGCTACCAAGGAGATCGCTCGATCGTCACCAATTAGGCCGATAAATCTCTACAGTACAAAGAAGGTACAAAGTATTGAGCACCGTGGACACGTGATGTCGCCGCGTGATTGGCAATAAACGTGTTTATGCGATTATTTAATTCATTCGCGATAGAGAGGGATGTCAGTATGTGTCCTGTATATTTTCTTCTCCTTTTTTCTTATCAAACAGAATAGCGATGGTCTCGTTTTGATTTTAGTACTTCTACATTTCTTTTAGTTTCATTGTCTCTACATTTTACGAAGCCAATATTTTAAACTTCATAAAATAAATTTAAAAATCGATATTTTTTTATTTTCCTCGCAATGGAAAAATATCCTTACAAAAATTGCCTTTGATGGTAAATCCACATGTTAATTACGTATTCAAAGGGAACATTAAACCCACTCACTCACTCACTCACTCTTGAAATTCAGTAATATAATTTAAATGAGATTAAATAATGTTACGTTGAAATGTAGAAATTCATATGCCGCTCGGTCGCTGTCTCGGGAAATCCATCTGTATCAGCGGAAATTAATTTTAAAGTTAAATCCAAAAATACGTGCCTACAATTTTTATTTTTGGTATGACACGTGTATTACTTAATATAATTTAATTAGAAATAAAACTGGTTTAAGTAATTAGTTTCTGCCAAATAATGTTTTCTGCTATTTGAGTCGAGGGTTCAGCAGTCCCCGCATTGGACGAATACATAGGTATTTGTGTGATCCAAGATAAGTTTGTCTGAGTGTTTGTGCAGAAATTATACAAAGATTGTTTTTTTTTTTGTATGTGTATGTTCATCGATTTGTCAAATACGCGGCTTATCCAATTTGTAGTCATAATATAAATTAAACTGATTTTATTAAATAAAAGTGTTCTCAAGTCTATACTTGTACTAACTATTTAGTACAGGTTTTCTTTACTCAAGATTACTGAAGCAGTAACTACAAAACATTATTTTTCTTAATATAAAAATTAAGTAAACTTCACGAAGCAATCAAATAATGATTTCATTGGAATTAGACCATGTTGGAACAAGATTTCTGGGAGGAACCGCCGAAACCGTGCGCGGTAGAAAAATGCTTATAAAACGGAATTGAAGTACCTATTTTTGTTCTGTTAACTGTTGTTCGTGTTCAGATTTTCAAACCATGTGACGGTTTTTTTTTTCTAGACAATATTCGTAATTCGTATTTCTAAGTTTATATCACATAAAATATTTTACAACATTCCCTAGCTAGTAAAAAATAAAACGGAAAAACGATTTCTTAAGATTGCCTATTTCGTATGGTTGTTTCATATCATGACTAATAAATATGATCACATCTATCTGTTTCATCTATGCATGACTCGTTTTGTCAATTTTTTATATGTGTACATAATTCTTCTGTGCGTGTGTATGTCACTCTAAACGGCTGGACCGATTTTGATATTTTTTTTGTGAAATTTGTTGTTTGTAGATTCACAATTGGACCCGGTAGCGCTGCGATAGCCAACGTCGGGTCCGAATGTATTATACATATAATTATGTATATATTATTACTATAATATTGATACTTTATTTGAAAAGCGCCTCAACGCACTTAGGTATTGTTAAAATTGACAGAAAGTATATTTAAACAAATTCAAAATGGCGATGATTTTATTCGAACTAAGTAATGATATATGTATTATAGTCTAGATAACTGTATAGAACTAATTTATTTCTCAAAAGATGTTCAATTAAATATTTTGTGTAAATGCATTAAATAAATCATGTAGAAATAAACGGTATTTTCGAATTACATTGTGTTTTTAATTACTAATTTAATCTCCAGTATTGTTAATAAAATGTTAGTAATTTTAAACTAAAATAAAAACTAATCTACTGGATACAGGTTATTACTTAATTATACCTTGATTTCAAAGGTTAGGTGCAATTAAACAGATTTATCATATGAAACTATCACAAAACTCATTAGATTTTTATAATCCCACTAATTTATAAAGGTTACCTTCTATTATATAAATAATATATATTTTTATTACACTCTTACTTAAACTCTTAATAAAATTCAGAAACTAAATTACTATTACTTTTTAAATATTATTTCGGGTCTATTCGCGCCAGATAATTCAAAATACTCATTATTGAACTAACCTCGATGTTTCGGTCAAGTTATATTGATCACGGTCACGAAGAAGACTGTTGTAGGTATGAGGGTGTCATCGTCTTTAATTACACTGACAATAATTAATTATTTAAGATGAATTCGACATTCATCGCCGAGAAGTTATATTTTATAATAGTCAAGAGTAGTGTAATTAAACGAAATAGTTAACTGGATTTGGTTTTAAACAAGATTTTATTAAATTACACTAAAAAGTAAAACAAACGAAATACAAAATATTATAGTTACGAAATAATTATCATGAATGTTTAGCAAATTATAAATTTACGTAACTTACAACACTAAAAGGCTCATTCATTGCTTGTAGGTATTTTTTAGTCATCTCGCAGATATTTTCATATAAATAAATTCTGCTATATTTTTGAATATACCTAGTACCTACCTAGTATTTGTGAATTTACCGTGGACTATGAAACAGGCCCTTAGGAAAATTATATCAAAGATCCTTGTTTCATCGCCATCTGGGACAAAAATGCTTCGGGCGATATGACAGGATAAGGGAATGACAGTAACGTTTTTACCCAAAGGTTTTCCCATAAATTTCCATAACAAAACGTTTGGAAACCACCTGCCTTTACGAATTTATAACAACACAACCCTTTCTAATTAAATTCATTAGACATGGCGTATTAATATCGTCACGTACTTAAACAGGATCTCTTTCATATAGTTTTTGTAGCACAATTCATTGGAATTTGAACTTTATATCATAGTTATAAGAGTCTACGCGATTTGAGAAGTGAAAGGACATCACTCGCTACGAAGGCCAATGGCCAAAGTTTAGGGATAACAAGTTTATCCAAAGTTTTATCGCATTTCATTGTAAGGGCAAGTCCATAACTGGTAAGGCCAAAGCTTGGATGAAAAGGTTAGGGTAAATAATTAAATGGACGGCAAAAATGTGACGTGTTGAATATAACGTATTGTTATGATAAAGTTTGTTTCGTTTTTATATATATTTTAGTAGAAACCCTAAAAAGATTGCCAAAATATTTTATCGAATAATTTATGTTGTTTGAACAGGTTTGGTAGTCAAAATACACAGCTGCTCCGATTACTAAATATTGTTGTTTAGTCTGAATGACGCCTTACCTTTATTAAACAGTGAACGGCCATAGCAGATAAAACTTTTACTCATCATCTCATCTCATCTGCTTAGCTTTTTCCCAACTATGGGGTCGGCTTCCAGTCTTACCGGATGCAGCTGAATAACAGTGTTTTACATGGAGCAACCTATCAGACCTCCACAACCCAGATACTGGATTACACGATACCCCTTGGTAAGCCTGCTTGTCAGACTTTCGGGCTTCTGACTACCCGTAACGACTATCAAAGATCTACAATTGCTGATTCTCTTGTACAACCCGCTAAACTAATTTTAGTCTATATAGTTATACTAAAATTAGTTTAGCCAATAAAATTAGAACTGTCAAATTAATCTACGTCCTCGCAATTGACGTAAAAATAGACGAGACCTATATGACATGACTAAATTCTAGTTTTAATTCTAGTTTGACAGATCTAAAAATCTTCTATGCTTTTCTAATGATCTCAGTTAGAAAGAGAGATAGTGAGTCTAAATTAGTTTAGAGCGTGTGCAAGAGAATTGGCATCATTGTCCACAAAAGTAGGAAGCTATTGCATACTCATAAACGATACAACAATGAAAATATCAACGCCACTAATCCAGCCGCTTGTTGCTTCAAATTTCAGCAAACGCACTATAAAGCGGTGACCTGGGAAAACATTGTTGATTCAAAAGAACATATTTTTTTCACCTGCCTGATAAACAAGGACTTTGTAAAGGTAAATTAAGATTTGTAAAACCACATTACATACGGCACATGCTGCGGTGCTAGCTAGCAATAGGCCGTAATAATAATTAAAAAAATAAACAATAATATTTTATCATTATTTTGTACCCTCAATTTAACTACGTAATAAAATATGTAGCTTTGTATAAAATGTCACATAAAGAGTAATTTAAACAAAATAAAATAAAAAAATAGTATTGTTTTTTTTTAAACCCAAATTTGGGTCTTATCTGTTAGGCTAAAACGGAACTGGGTTAGTCACATCTCATAAAGCCGCCGATGAGCAGCAAAAAAGTTAACTTCACGGCAGACACAAGAGATGATATATAGATGGCTTGAGTCAGAGACAAATGAAAGAGGGAAAGGAAGGCCTTGGCCCTGACTTGGAACATTATATAGGTTTTTTTTTCAAATAAATAATACATATTGGTATGAAATTAGAGATGCTACTGCCCAAGCCGTAACTGTAGGCCACAGATGTATGTATACGCTAAAAAGCTATAAGCCAAAAAAAGAAAAATTATAATAAATAAATTTAATATTGAAAGCTAAAATAAGAAAATTATTATGAAGTATCACGAGGTAAAGATAAGTTATAAGGCATAGTAAGTACATATTTCATAAGGTCACACTCTAAATAATAAATGTTTAGTAAAGATGTGAACACATGTGGTTTTTCATATTTTTATCATTTGCTTCATATTATTTTTAACAAGGGTGTGACGTCAAATTCCGCAGTGGTTCTTTTGATTCATAAGGTTAAGCAGTCCTGCCTTGTTCTGTTGAAGCTATTTAGTACAAACTGACACAGCTCGTCTTGTAGTTCTGACGTTGGAGCAATTCTGAAAATAATTATACATGCAATATTGAATTGGTCGACTGCGGGATTCGAACCCACGACCTTCAGGGTAAAGTCCCTACTTGCTCTGCTACAAATAGCTTAGTGCACGGGGTCATGAGTACACAGTATGCATAAATACTTTGCAAAAATATTTATATGTATTTATTATAACTAGTGGTCCAGTCAGTGGTCAATATTCATTATTCAACCGTCTCCATATAAACTTTTACTATGCCAAGTTTCACACTCCTCCGTGCGCGCAATATTCTTAAAAAAAGATCCACAGTTTTCGCTTCATGTATTAATATACAGGCTGGCCCATTTATAGTGGTCCAAACATTTTTTTTGGATCTAAGACATTCCCAATGATTATTCTAAACGAAACATATTTTATATTCCGCGAAAATCATTAGTTTAAAAGTTCAAAAAAAAAATGTTTGGACCACTATAAATGGGCCATCCTGTATTACTATTTAAGTTCCATAATCAAACAATAGTAGATGAAATCGCAAGCAAAGGCAAGTAATTTAGAAACGTAATATTCACCCTTTACGCTCCAATGTCCAGCCCAAAGCACCTACCTACATGTTTTGTTAATCCCGCAGCCCGCTCAACCGTAAATGTCACAAATTCCAACCCGGAAGTTTGACAACAGCGTATGTGTGAATACAGATTGGTACAGTCACGATCTAAAAACATGTAAACATGTATAATTTTTCCAAACAAAATTTTCTGTAACTATAAATTGAAAAGAAAAAAGAAAAGAAAGAAAGTCGCGGGAAGTAGCTGGATGAGAACAGCGTAGGACCGACATGTATGGAAATCCTTGAAGAAGGCTTATGCCCAGCAGTGGGCATTTTCCGGCTTAAATTATAATGATGATGATAAATTTAAAAAATTAAAATCTCTCGTGACAAAATAACTTATTTTTTTTTTAGCTAAGAACACTCTCAAAGTACTTTTCAAATAAAAAAAAACAAAACAGACACACAAATACACAGACACAATACACAAACAACCTATGTTGCTGCCCGAGAAAATCGTGCAGCCAAGGATGCTAGCGGCGCGCTAGTTACCTACCTCGTTGTATAGCCAGACTGATGCGTTGGCCGAGGTAACTGCCAGCCCTACGGTCACCAGTAGTGTCCACCAGATTTATGGTATCAATAAATATTTAACAATATTTGAGTTGTATATTATTTTTTGTAAGTCAAAAGATAATCACTTGAATTACGCCAAAAATATTCAAACCTATAATTTTACTCGCGACTGTACGAAATAAAGCCTTTGTAATTGTTTGTAAGGACCGACACTGGCTGGCTGTGTCTTTTTGGTATATTATGTGACCAACTATAGGGATCTAATAGTAACGAGTATTTCTGTGGTGTGAACATTTGTGCATAGAATTACCTAAAATAAATAATATAAAATTATAAAGCATCGAAGCAATCGCTAAAACGCGTGATTGATACGCCAATCAAAAGCAAAGAGTCGAAAAATGTGATTAGAATCGATACAGTCGCAAAATCACCGATCGCCGATGCTAAAAGTCACTCGTCTGCTTTAGCTTTTAGAAAGTTAACCTTTTGTTTTACTTTGGAAGTTTGGTCAACTAGTTCTGTGATTGTTGACTCCTGCATTTGTTTTGTTTGTAGACTCTATATTTTGTTTTACTTGTTTTTAACCTACTGGAAAAAATAGGGAAAAGTAGAAGGAGAAAGTTCAAAGCGATCTTTTTTTAAATTATTTCTTTCATTTATTCATTGAAAATACATAATTACGAAATACATTAAATATATATAAAACATAAAAATAAACATTTAAAAATATAAAGTAGCCCATGGTCTAGCTTCTACTACTATGGTTTATAATTTATTATTAATTATGTAATTACCATCTGAGATTATTTTTTTTACAAACTCGAACTCAAATCATTTTTTGCGAACACAGGTTAAGAAGGTGTAACAAACATGGTCTTATAAAGAAATTTGTCTAGCTATGTTCTGCTATTCAGCATGCAACATTAAAAAAAAAACAAATCTAGAAACATAATTATACAGAATTATTATTATGTACTTATAAAAACTGAATGTCAAATTACAAGTCAACGTACATTTGTCATTAAGATATTCTTTCACACTATAAATAGGTACGCCTTATTGTAAAGAAATTGCCTTAATTTAGATTTAAATGTAACTATGTTCATGAGATATTCATGAGATGAGATAGGTTGAATGTAGAAGTGAACTTCTATGACACGGGTGTAGTTAGGAATAGTTTAGTGGCAGAGCGATTGCAAGCTTTACCCAATAGGTTGTGAGTTCAAATGCCCCTCATAATCATGTTTTTTTTTAAACAATATTTTCGAACTTTATTGTTCGCATAAACACTTTATAGAAATGTTTATATTGTAATTTATTATCATTTACATAATTTAAAACTAAAAACTATAGGTACTATAATACTATAACGCTGTTCGCAAGCGAGACTGCTAAAGTCCTGGATTCAACTCCTGGGCGCGGGCGGTATTATTAGACTTTTCCTTCATCCTAAATGTTCTCTAAAATTAAAATCTTTTTACATTTACAGATACATTATAACATTAGGCATAACTTACGAAAAGTTCGAGTAGCGCGTCTTGAGTTCGAACTTGAGACCTCTGACTTGCCAATCAACGGTCACACCACTAGGCTATCACGACTTTAAAAGACACTCAATAACAAAATCCTATTAGAAAGCTTTTAAACTGATTTCAATTAATTCTCTGTCCTACTAGCGAGGGAAATGTCCGCCATATTAAGTTCAGAGATTTGCAAAATTAGGTTAATAGTGGTGCTTCGGCCGACATGAAAATGAATTGCATGCAATTAGGAACTTCTGTGAACGAAAGTAACTAATGCACTTCAAGACTAATAAATTATATAAGTTAATGAAGAAAGTTTTATTTATTTAACTAGCTCTCCGGACTTTGTACGCGTGATTACTGTACCTCCACGCCTATTTTACACTACCCTACTATACCCCTACTCCAACCCACCTTACCCTACCCTGCCCTACCCTACACTACCCGCACCCTTCGCTATGCTACCCTATCCTACCCTAGGGGTATTATTCCATTATTTCCTATCTATAGTAGTGACGTGGTGGCGGATTGGTTACGGACCTACTTTCCAAGCGCGTGGGTGTTGGTTCGAACCTGACATGTACCAATGTGTCATTTACTTATACTTCACAATGTCATATGTACTTTCTTAGTTAATCTAAGACACCACTCACTAACGGTGAAGGAAAAAAAAATATAGTATAAAAACTAAAACCCGACTACTTAAAATCTAAAAACAAGCTTCTTAGATTTTAAATAAAATTCTGTAGTCGGAGGCCACCAAATTACAAAGTATTTACCCTTGGAAGATTATCTAGTACCTATTTACCTATAATACATTAAGGCCTCCGACTACAGAATTTTATTTAAAATCTAAGAAGCTTGTTTTTAGATTTTAAGTAGTCGGGTTTTAGTTTTTATACTATATTTTTTTTCAATGATTTTTAGTGGTAAAGAAACCAATAAAATTCATTTTAATCACAATTTTTTAGAATGTGGTAGTTCTTAAATAGGTAGATTTCTTTAACTGTCAACTTCGGTTCAAACCTTTAGTCAATGTCATGTATTTTTTAAATTAAATTTATTTCAAAGGTGTCGTCCGCGACTTCGAGCTATTAAAACATGGCCTCATATATTTTATTATATTTTCATTTATACATGAAAAGTAGTAAGAAGTACAGCTTGGCAAAAAAGAGTCTGGAAAAATTGGGGGCGCCGCTGTCGCACTTTTCACACTACAATTCAAATTACAAGTTATTAAGTGCTTACATATTTCTATGACGAGTTTTTTGTCATTAATTATAATCAAATGAATCATTTTTATGTTATTTTAGTACTCAGAAACGTAGTTATTTAAGATTTTTATTTTTATTTCCCGCTGTCACCGCCTCAGACTCTTTTTTGCCAAGCTGTATAAGTACACATGAAACCTTTTTTGTGGGATATCATCATAGATAGAGTACATTTACCTAAAGTTCGAGGAAGTAAGTAACATGGAGTTGATAATACCTGCTCTAAAATCCCGAAATCATAAACATTACAATTAATTCCCGGGAAATTAGAAATTAATTTTACGTATAATTATTTAATAAGAAATTTGAAAAAACAACTGATACGGATGGGATTCGAATCCACGATCTCCGGTGTACCGTGCCGACGCTCTAACCGCTAAGCTACCGTATCCCATCAGAATCAGTCGAAATTTCAAATCTCTTTCTACGCCTTAGGCGTGTGGTAATATCGAACGGAATACATTAATTATCCGACTCAGTGTTCTAAACTTTGCAGTTTTTAGAAGGCACCGATAGATATTATCACACGCCCTAGGCGTAGAAAGAGATTTGAAATTTCGACTGATTTTGATGGGATACGGTGGCTCAGCGGTTAGAGCGTCGGCACGGTACGTCGGAGATCGTGGGTTCGAATCCCTTCCGTATCAGTTGTTTTTCAAATTTCTTATTAAATAATTTATTATATTTAATAAGCAAACATGTGTTAAAACATGTAATAAAATCTCCAAAATATTAATTTAACGTTTTAAATACATATGAACTAAATTATTATAATAAAAAGTCTTTATTATGATTTTAGACATCGGTAACAGATAATGTAATACTTAAGTAGTTCGGTACTAAAACTGTTAAATTACTTGATGAGTTTTATTTTACATACAAAATTAATTCTAATAAAAACTATAGGTCAAAATCCAGTCCATATTAATAAAATCCCGGGATTTAATTGTTATGTTTACGATTCCGGGATTTTTGAGGAGGTATTTTTAACTCTATGTTACTTACTTCCACAAAACCGCAAACCAACGCCATCTAGTTACGAAAAAGAAATCTCAATTTAATTAACATTATTTTAAAATATAATCATAATTTAACAGGCAGTGATGTGTAGAAACTTTAATTTAATTAGTAAATATTTATTGTTATCACGTTTTCACATTGTATGCAGTGTTATAATCACATATATTTATGAAAGTCGTAACGGGTAGTTAGAAGCCTGATATTCTAAGAAGTGGTCCAGAATATATAGATAATATATACATATTCTGAATGTGCTCATCAAGGCCTTCCATTTGATATCAAACACGATAAATTTACCTTAACTTTATTTTTTTCGAGCTGACTAATTTATTTTTAAAATCCACCTTATTTGATTTTACGAAATTTCATAAATCCTATAACCCGCAGACCATTAAGACGCATCGATAGACACCTTATTTATTGAATTACAACAAATAGTTTAGGAGCTACGAGGGAACAGATGAACAAACTTACATACATACATACATACATACATACATACATACATACATAGACTGCTAAAATCATAACCCTCCTTTTTTTTGTAGTCGGGTAAAAATTGTAAGGAAATCTGGAATTAATATTTTGAAATCTAGCTAGCGTGGTGATTAATAGTCTGAAATCGCTAACACGCAGTGAGCTAGCGTGGTGGTTAATGCTCAATCCTTCTCTGTATGTGAAGAGGCCTTAACCCTACATTGGGACAGTTACAGGCAGATTTATTTATTTTATTTTTTTCCTATCTGAAGCCAACACATAGGTACTTTAGGTCGCTGAGCTAATGGCATGAGAAAGTAAGTAATTTATGTTTAGCAGAATTTATTTCTTCTACAAAAAATTGAGAAATGAATTTCTTCCACAGTTGAATTTATTTTACTAAGCCTTAGAGATTTCATTGCTAAATTCGACCTTGGAGTCATATCAATAGGAATACCCAGACCTTTTTATTAGCCGAATGATTTTAAGTGGATTTTTGTAGAGTCTTCAGAATTGAAGGTACTTAAGTTTACAGCAAATAAATTATGGAAATTAAATTATTTATCTACCAAGCTCTGCGTACTGGCGTGCTTCACAGCCGGTAATATTAAAAGAACTAGGTAAGTATTATTATAAAATAAGTATTTATCACCACATAATTATTATAAAATAAAGTCCTCCGCCGCGTCTGTCTGTCTGCCTTTTCGCGATAAACGCAAAAACTACTGCACCGATTTTCATGCTGAAATAATTTTTACCAATGAATAGAGTGGTTCTCGAACAAGGTTTTAGTATAATATTGTCGGGCTTTTTTGAACGGATCTGGCTAAAATTTGATACAGGATAGATAAAAGCTTGGAATAAGAAATAGGCTACTTTTTATCCCTGGAATTGGTTGTGGGAACGGGACAGTCGCTCCATGTAAAACATGGTATTCAGCTGCATCCGGTAAAACTGGAAGCCGACCCCAACATAGTTGGGAAAAGGCTAGGCAGATGATGGGTTGTGGGAACGGGATTATTTCATGATTTCTTTTGGTTGCGAATAATTGATATCCACGCTGGCAAAGTCGCGGGCTTCAGCTAGTAAGGAATAAGTCACAACTGTATAGCATTGTTCTCTAATTGCAAAGTAAGACATTCTAGCCCTCTTGTACTCCGTACAAGGAGTGAATATTACTACCATCTCAGATGATTGAATGTGTTCTTCTTTCTTTCTACAAAATTTCGAGCTTTTATTAATCATGCTGTACGCTACTAAAGTAAAATGTCCAATACAGGGTTATTTGTAAAACAAAAGCATCATTAAACTCATCATTATGAACAACTTTTACAATGGAACCAACCCTGAAATCACAAAAAAATTAGCTATTCCATACATTTATGTTCACATGACTCAACAAAATGTATGGAACTGCTGATTTTTGTTGTATATTCCCCTAAAACATTAAAACTAATTGAAATTATAGTATCATAAATAATCTGTGGGGGCATTGATAAGATCTCTCATGTAGTCATTATTAATCTCTAATCAGAAATCGAACAATCTGTTTGCGTGTAGTTACTAGTTGTTTTGCAAATAATACCTGACCAATACAAGCTGAGCTTAATTGCTGAATCAAAAGCTTAATCTAAATATCATGGGGGTAATCTGCCATCTCGCTCGCACATTAAAGTTGATTGAAGATATAAAATCCATTAATTGACAACATAAAACGGCATAAAATAAAAATTCATTAGATTAAATAGATTTTTCAAATGTATGTAAAGCCGTATTAGAGGCCTAAGCTTAAGTTTTTTTACTAGGTTGTTTATCAACCATACAATAAGGAAAGAAATTCAGTAGTCAATTAAAAAAAAATCTACTTTGAACAATTTCGCTACAACAATTTGAAGTAATGTTTGTAGCGAAATTGTTCAAAGTAGTAGAGAGAAGACCTCTTTATACTGTGGTAGTAGTTACTACGGAACCTAACAATTTATATCATACTTCAGCTCAAACATAGCTGGCTGACACATAATTGTTTTGCAAATAGAAAAAAAAACAATCAACTCTTTTATCTATACGATAGGTAGTTAGTCGCTATTGAATATCAAGTTCTAGATTCGTGAACTAGTTGTTTGGTGATTTTAATATGCCCAATAAGGATAACAAGGCTCTTTTTCAACGTAATAAGCTACTGTTTCCTAAGCAACCGTATCATGATGTAAGTTTTTAATTAACGTACAGTTGAAACTTGCGATGGTGTGGAATTTGGCACGATAAATGTCATTTTTATGATAAAATATAAAATAATTAGCTATGAATTTAAAAAAATAAATGGACAAATAAAAATAACATTGTTATCTAGTGTTTTTAATATAGGTAATAATCAATTATAAGTATCTATGCTAATCTGTAACCGTAGGCATATTTTTGAGTAGGCTCCGTGCCTCGGAAAGCAAGTTAAGCCGTTGGCCCCGGCCGTCATGAAGATCTTTGATAGCCGATAAAGGGAGTCAGAAGCCTCGTAAAATCCTGACAACTAAATGTAACCTTAGAATATTAGAGTATCCCTTGGGTTGCGGAAGACAGTCGCTACGTAAAAAAAACTGATATTCAGCTGCATCTGGTTAGATTACAAGCTGACCCTAACTTTCTATACAAATATGGGTATGGGAAGTTCAATTTTTTCGGAAACTTGTCGTTCTAAATTAATCTTGTCGTTTAGGACTTTCTTGAAGCTATGGAAAAAGTGTTCTATTGGTCCTGCCTTTTTGGAGTTGTTGGATCAAGAAAATATATCTGCTATGTTTGGAGTGCATTTGTGTTATCAGTCTTGCTGTATATGGAGAGTCAGGCAATATGGAAGGTTATAAAAGCACTTGCAGGATGGGCTATAGATATGGCTGGACAGCGTGAGTATTTTTTATTAGTTTTCAAAGTGCCTATTATTAAAATGAATTAATTACGGTGGTGTGTGTACGCGCCTTGGGATCGAACTCGGGACCACTGACTTGTCAGTCGAGTGTCGTACCACTAGGCTATCAGTGCTTATAAAAGCAAAGCAAAACGCTTGCAAACCGGGTCCGTAACCAATGAAACACCATTTCAGACATTTTTTCAAGTAAGGTATGTAGTTAGCCAACCAATGAGACACAAGATTTCTTCAATTGATCTTCACACTCTCTTCTTTTTCAGGAAGTGTTACCGCCCGGCTAGCAGGAACAATATTCTACACAATATCTATTACGACCTTAATCCTAGCTTCGAAACTTTTCTTCTCTTGGCATAAGCTATCAGCTTTGTGGTCTAAAGTTGAACGAATGACAGCAATCAAAGCACCGGTTGACAGAACTTTAAAAAAGAGAATGTATACCGTCGCCATTTTTATGACAGTTTGTTCCATGTGTAAGTTTATTTCAGTCAGTTTTTACACACTAAGACCCATATCAAATCATATCAATTTATTTGTCTAAATGAAGGTAGGTACATTATAAATAGTTGTTACAGAATAATAATTCGGTTTCTCTTCATTTGGCATTGTCACCATACAAATATAAAATTAGGAATTAATTGTCGCATATAATATTATATTATTCAAAATACAATAATAATAATTTACTATTAATAAATGTCAAAGTACTTTAAGATTTAAAAAAAAATTGTCTTGTAGGTAGTCTGTTATTGAGCAATTTTACCATTTACTTTAAAAACCGAGTTATAAAACTAAGTTCAGCCCTACACAAATTACAGTTCTGAACTCGGTTAAACGCTTGAACCGAGTTTAACTTGATTGATCGCGTTTAGTGTCAGTAGTGAAATCGGCTCTTAGTTTCGACTGACGGGTCCCACGTTAGTTCGTTCTATTTAACCCCTGACATGGATGCTATAAATTTGACGTGTCTTTATAGTCTGTATGTCTGCCTGTGGCAATGTAGCTCCTAAAATAATGGACCAATTTTGATATAGTTTTTTTTATTTGAAAGGTGACTTGATCGAGATTGTTAGCTAAAAATAATGAGGTTCCTATTTGTGTAGAGGGTTTTTGAATTTTAAGTTCATAGTTATTGATTTGTTCAATCTTAAATCAGTACAGTCAAATCTTAAATTATCTTAAAAGGCTAGTAACGATACCGATTATGTCCTATTGTAACTTTGAATTTTTGAAATCAAACCCGCATTTTTTGGAAAATAGGCCATAATGCTTTCAACTTGAAACACAGTTTTCTTATTTCAGTGGAACATATTATGAGTATAACTTCATCAATAGGACTAGACTGTCCGCCATCTTTGATTATAAAGCGATACGTTTTGATGTCACACGGGTTCATGATTTTGAAACGTAAGTAAAGTTTTTTTTTTGTGAATTTTTGAAGAAACATGTCAAATGTTTTTGTGTTTTATTTTTTATTTTGCGAAATACTGATTTGGTAGACATTTTTCATCAGACCCCTACCCCCCTATTCTATCCCTACCCTACCCTATTTTACTCTATCCCTACCCTACACTGAACTCTACCCTACCATACCTTACCCTGGGTTATGCCCATGCGCCCCGAGATTTTATTCCAACGAGCCCCAAGTCCAAAATTAAATTTTATTAGAATTAATAACTACCCTAGGGGTATAATTCCATTGTTTTTAATATTTATTCTACTATTCGGGACGGAGACAAACACAACAAATCAAAAACCTTCAAAATCTCGAGATATTCTCGAGCCGTTCTCGAGATATTAGTGTTCAAACATACCCAACTTTGTTTTGTATATTAGCGAACACTAAAGATTGATTATATTTGACAACCATTTTATTTCAGATGAATATTCAGACTGGTACGCTCTCCCTTTAATGTTTATGAGTACCATAGCCACTCTTCTATGGAACTTTCAAGATCAACTTATAGTTCTCATAAGTATGGGCTTGACTTCAAGATATCATAGACTTAATCAGTGTCTTGCCAAAATGTGCGCTGTGGAGACGAAACAAACGAATTTTGAAAAAGTAAGTGTCTTTTCGTTTACGTTGGCGCTCTAAACTAATTTAGACTCACTATCTCTCTTTCTCACAGAGATCATTAGAAAAGGATAAAAGATTTTTAGAGCTGGCCATATACGTGATATCAACGATAATTTAGTCGGCACGTCATAGAGGTCTCGTCTAATTTCACGTCAATTGCAAGGACTTAAGCTAATTCGACAGCTCTAATTTGATAGTTCAATTTGATATCCTTTTCCTATGGTGTTTATTAGAAAGAGATATAGTTAGACTAAAATTAGTTTAGCGTGATACAAAAGAGAATCAGCACCATCGTTGACAAATAGTCTATTGGCATTTATGCTTGTTAGACTAGCAAGTCATAAGTTGGAATAATTTTTTATTACGAAAATTAATTAAAAGACTAAAAACATACTTTTAGACTATCGTCAACAAGTGTAGTGTTCCCATAGCTATACTTAGACCCAATTTCACCATTCACCGAAACCGAGTTTAATAAAACCAAGTTCAGCCCTACGCAAATTGGAGTTCTGAGCTCGGTTAAGCGCTTGAACCGAGTTTAACTTGTTGATCGCGTTTAGTGTCAGTGGTGAAAGCAGTTAGTTACATCCATCCCTTGTACTGAGTAGGTACTAGAGGACTAACATTATTTGTTTTTGATATTTTGCACTGACCACCCTGGCCCATTTTTGCTGATGACTCTACCATAAAAAAATCACGTTCCCCTAAAAATCTATTACATCTACAAAATCAATTTGTCAATTTCCTCAGTACGAATCTATTTTCTATAAGATGAGCTGTGTCATACTAAAACTTATCGTGCTCAGGGGAAATCAGTGTAACTGCGGGTAGATCGAACTTATCCTACTTCATGTGTTACAATTGCTTTTGTTGGCAACTTTAAACATAAAGTACCTACTGTATCTATAAATGTATTGAATTTGTTACATTACTGTCCTAGCTGCTATCCCTTACTTTTATCACATTGGTTCCAAAGAATAAACAAGACCATTGAAAAGAGATAGCATATAACAGAGATGGGAATGTTTAGATGTGTGATTGACAAGAATAGATAAAGCAAGAAATTAGTATATTAGAGGAAGTTTAAAAATGGCGCCAAAGATGATAAGATTTTTAATTTTTTATTTTTATTACTGCCGCTCAAATTGACTCCATGCTGCCTGTTGGAAAGCAGTCAGTGGAGTCTCATATGTCCCAGCCAACATAGTAATGTGGCATGATGCCCCTTACCTTGACAGCCTTGAGAAAAGCTTTTTCACGTCCCGCTTAAAGGACCCCGGATCATAAGTGAAGTTGAAAGAAAATCGTTTGTCTTGGTATACATGTAATGAAGAGGAATGAAACGCATTGACTGAAAGAGTGATGAATATTAATGTTGATGGATGGAGTGGGAGAGGGAGACCAAAAACAAAATAAAGAAGAGAAAGAGATAGGAGGGGAGAGTAATGTTGCGAATGAAAAAAGAGTGAATGCTCAGACAACAGCTGATAGAGAAGAATGAAAGAAGAAGATAATTTTTGCTGGCCTTAAGTAACAAGGGACCAGTGCAGGCGAAAGTAAAACTTAAACTAAACAAAACCAATTTTTGTTTCTTATTTTTAGCTTTTTAACTGACTTTCAAATAGGAGGAGAATCTCAATTCGATGCTTATATCGATTCGTTATTAGTAGATGGAATTAATTATTTTTTTGTTCAAAATTATTTTCTCTCCGATTGGTCTCATATAAATATTGTCATGATCTGACAGTCGCCACTTCGCTGTTTTCCCGGTGGAATGTCGGAAGTCCACAAACTTACACCTGCCGCCGTAGGCTGGCTGAAAAACTTGGATAAAGAGATCTGATCCACGCAGGATGAATGCCATACGCAATGATGATATGACAGTGAATTTCGGATATACTGAACAGAACTCTTCATCAGATGATAGAAAACTTCTCGTAACAAGTAATTTTAATTTGTATGTATTGTTGACTTTCGAAAAAGTGGGGGGACGAGGAACTTTCGTTTTGGAGTCGGTGTGGAATATTTTTTCCTGAAAATGAATATAAATTATGAAATATTTCAGAAGAATGAAGCAACGCAAGTTTACACTTGGCGCAAAATAAGAGAGGCGTACGTAAAGCAAGCTATGTTGGTGCGCAAAGTGGACGAGGCTATTGGTGGCATCATCGTACTGTCCTGTCTCTGCAACTTTTATTTTATATGCCTGCAACTGTTTTTGGGAATCACGTAAGTATAATTTTTATTTAATATTATTAAGCTTTATTTTTGATTGATTATTGGCCAAAACAAACCTTGATGTGACAGGTGTTATGGCGATTTGCATCACGCTTACGTAGCCTTTTTTAATTCGCACTGCGGTGCGAAACATCCCGTATAAATGAAACAAAAATTTTAATTCGTGTCAAAAATGAATAAAACGTTTTTTTTCTTTAACAAAGAATCTCACTATTATGATTAGATCTTCGAAAATGTATAAAAACACTTTTTTACTTATACAAAGAATTTATTTATTTATTTAGGGCAATAAACAGTTACGCTCTAGTATCAGATAACAATTTGATGGCAATGCGTTTGAATGACTAATATTAGAGAAATCTCAGTAATCAGTAGTATCTCAGTAAAGCTAGACCTTATATCAAGAGCCTTATTGTTGTGTGGGTTTATTACAATCCCATACCCAATTCCCAACACTGATATATTATTACCTCAAGAGCCGTTAAATGTAGCTATTATTTGACCGATAACCAGGCTCTGGATACACTTACGGGAATACATTTGAAAGCCTTCGGTCGAACACAATGACTACATTAGAGTTGAACATGAGTATATTTTCTCAGCTTATAATATTTTCACCAACATTTTTCATCCAACATTAATCCCTAAAAGGTGTTACTCGTAAAAGCTGTATTGCTATACTTGGAACGTAAGTGACGTCATTTTTGACAGGTATTATTTGCGTCTGTATTAATTCAAGTTGTTGGCTCATTAGTTACGGATCCCCTTTGCAACGTAAACTAAAGGTGAACACATTGTGAAAATATCTGGACATAAGTTTCGAAAATGCCAACTCGCATTGAGCTAGCGTGGTGTCTGCTCAATCTTTATCTGTATGAGAAGAGGCATTTGCCCTGTAGTAAGAAGTTACACACTGAGACTGACAAACTAATTGAAAGGCTTTTTTTTTAGGTATCCTACCTACAAAAATGTCACAAATCATTATTTTTACAAAAATGTTTTGCCTAATAACATCTTATGCCTAATATATCTTATGATAAATTATAATACTAACTATATATAGTTAGTAATTATGGCACTAAGGTGGTCACAATATGCGGCCCGCTACATTAGAAACGGTTACCATAACCTATACCGTGACGTATTAATATTTTGTTTGATCAATTGATTAATGACATACAAGATCCATATGCAATACGCTCAGAATACTTTTTTTTTTATTCCCAGCCAAGGTCATGCAAGCGAGCCAATTAGAAAGGTATACTACTTCGTATCTTTAGCCTGGCTGTGCATCAGAGTCAGCAGTGTGGTCTTAGCAGCTTCAGACATAAACGGACATTCCCGTTTAGCGCTCAAACATATTTATACTTACGATACGCATTGTTATAACATCGAGGTAAATATAATTATTTTCAGTATAAGCTTAGAAGCCTACCTTTGAAGGAAATTAAGGGTTTATCTCTAACATAACAGCCGTTTCGACATCCATTAGTAAATGTGAACCTATAGATATGAAAAAGAATTAATAGTTGCTGAACTTCTATATAATTAAATTTTCTCTCTCTATTCAATTTTATTTTAGGTACTGCTAAAATAGAGATAATAATTGCTTCAAATAATATACTTAGTTTGCAAATAAAATATGAACATCCAATCTGAGAATGATTTAAAATATTATTTTAATTTATAAGGAACAAATGAGGTCAAACCTTATAAATATCTATGTCTTAAAATAGTTTTCTTTAATAAAGTAAGCTCTTATATTAAGCAGTGATAGCTTTGTGGTACAGCAGTTGAACTGCCAAGTCAAAGGTCGTAGATTCGAAACTCAGGCACGCACCTCTGACTTTTTGGATTCATGTGCGTTTTAGAAATTAATTAGCACTTCATTAAACGGTGAAGGGGAACATCGTGAGGAAACCAGCACACCTGGGAGATTTATCAACGTTGGATTAAAGCCATGTCAGAGCGTTATGGGTGGTTTAAACTCAGACATTAGGTAGTTCATCAACCACACGATAAATAAAGGAAAAAGCCTTTATATTATAGTAATGTATTGTAGGGCAAACAAAGCTTAATCAATTATTATAATGCCTTCTAATAATTCAAACCTTGCTTTTTAGGTCGATCGACTTCAAGACCAACTAACTAAAGACTACATCGCTCTCAGTGGAATGGGGTTCTTCTATTTAAATAAATCAATTTTATTACAGGTCAGGTTTACTTTTTCCAAATAAGACTTTATTGTTTTGACATTAGAGTTGAAAGTTTTATTTACTTCTTAGAATTCAGGGCTTAAGACATTCGCTTTTAAGTCAAAGCTTAGGATTCCTGAAACTTTGATTTATGTTGCCGTAATAAATATCAATTCGATTTCAAGTAAATAATTATTTGCGTTTAATATTGCTGTGCTTGAATTATGATTAATATCAGTACTAATCAAAACTGTTGACTTGTAAAATATTGGGAATAATAATTATTTTACTAGTAATAACAATTCCTACACCGTTACCAAAACAGTTGTTACGTTTACTTTAACTTAACTTTAACTATTCAACAATCTTATAACTGTTGTGGACAGGTCTCTAAATCAACTGAAAATCTGAATTCTGAATTTTCAGATCAAAGGATAATATAATATAATATGATAATATAATATAATATGATAAATTTTAATTTTGATTTTAACTTTGATTTTAATTGTAATTTTAAATTTTATTTTAAATTTTGATTTTTAATTCTAATATTTTGTTTTTTGATTTTAATATGAATTCTGGTTTTAATTTTTTTTTTTAGATTTTGATTTTTAATTAGGACTTATGATTGTTTGATTTTAATTTTGATTTTGGTTTTATTACTATTTATTTTATTTTTCTGTGTGATTGACTTTTGTACTTATACTAGGGATTTTTTGCTATCTGAATTAAATAAATTATTATTATTATTATATTAAAGGAAGAAGGAGATTTTAAGGAACAATGAGTTTAATTGACCGAACATAAATAATATTTAATGGCTTTTCATATAAGAGAACTCTTTTTGTGATCGACTGATATTCTGTCACTGATTTGCGTAGGTGCGATTATGGCATATAACGGGCACACTTCCATACCTATTCTATTGATCAAAATCAAGTACCTAACAATTTTATGTGTTACTAGCTGTACCCCGCGATTTCGTCTACGTTAAATTAAATTTTCCCGTAAACAACATTGATAAAGCAGCCAGATAGCCTGTTTTTTTTACTTGAATTACAGATACTGTTAATTTTTTAATGAAAACTCTTTTTTTTTTCAGAATACAAAATAGCCTATAGCATTCAGAAATAAAGTAGCTTCCTATTAGTGAAAGAATTTTTAGGATCGGATCGGTAGTTCCAGAGATTACTCCCGACATACATACAAACTTTACCTCTTTATAATATTAGTATAGATTATTAAAAGTTCCTAGAAAATTCAATAAAGCCTGTCATAGACCAAATGATCTGCACGGCGCGAGCACTGGAGCAATCTGATCACCTCGATGCAATATTTGATTTTCCAGTCTTCCATACAATACAACTAGTGTTTGGTCGCCCGCAAGCATTAACACTTTATCTAACTGAAGCAAAATGTCTGTCAGAAATTGATTTCGTAAATATTTACTCGCACTTGGGTCTACAACGAGTATCAAGTTTAATTGAATTAGTAGTACATTCTTCCCTAAAACTTTGGACCTGACTGTGACAAATGAGTTTTACGCTCAAGTTTTTTCTAACCTCACAAAAAAAGTATCAATTTCACAATAAATCGAAAAAAAGTAACACCTGCTTACATCGAAGAACTCCGGAACTTTTCTACAACTATCGTTGTTGTTTCTAAAACAATAGGTCTAATCAAACTTCTTGTTGCAGATGGCTGGTGCGATAATTACATACGAACTTGTTCTGATTCAGTTTGATGATAAAGGAACCGATGGCTTACAGCTAAATATAACTAAGAGCTAATCTTGTGTTTCATTTCTTCCTATTTCTTTTTAGCGTACCCAAAGTGTGATAACCGGACCCTATTACTAAGCTTTTGCTGTCCGACCGTCCATCCGTCCGTCCGTCTACCCGTCCATCTGTCTCAGAGCTTTATTTTTGGAACCGTAATAGATAGACACTAGAAATTTTCACAGTATGTGTGTGGTAGCTTTAGCCTAGTGAGTCTTGATAGCCAAGGTGGTGACCGTTGACTGGCAAGTCAGAGGTCTCGGGTTCGAACCCAAGGCGCGCACCTCTGGCTTTTCGTAAGTTATGTGCGTTTTATAAATTAATTATCACTCTCCGTGCCTCGGATAGCACGATAAGCTATTGGCCCCGGCTGTCAATTGTAGATCTTTGACAATCGTTACGGGTAGTAAGAAGCCCGAAAGTCTGACAACCAGTCTTACCAAGGGGTATCGTGTAACCCAGTATCTGGGTTGTGTAGGTCTGATAGGCAGTCGCTCCATGTAAAACATGGTATTCAGCTGCATCCGGTAAGACTGGAAGCCGACCCCAACATAGTTGGGAAAAGGCTAGGCAGATGATGTGTGTGGTAGCTTTAACAATAATTAATATCTAATAAAAATAAAATCATGTTTAAAAAAAAATAAGTCAACTACAACTTGAGTGCTTAAAGACGGGAAGCGTCGTCGACGATCTCGATACTATCAAGAACGACTAGTGGAATTAGGGGGAGACTATTGCCCATCAGTGAGACAATATAGTTTAAGAAAAAAATTAAAGGTCATATTGTCTGAAACGGTTGAATTTATAAGACTATTACTATAACTACTAACCAGGCTGTAACATTTCCTGAAAAAAAAAAGGTTACGGTAGTCAACTAACGAAATAGATGAGAATTTCGATAGCTCGAACAGGATCACAAATAGCTAAGTTAGCTGAATGGCTAGTGGCCTAAACAGGAGGTCACAGGTTCAAACCCTGCTTGATTTTTCTTTCCACAAAAATTTTAAACCGAAGGAAGGACTTTACCTTGATTCACTCAGGTTTTATGATAAGATATTGTTCTTGTGTTCTTTTATATTCTGCCTAAAGGTGAATAAATGGTTTCTTTCTTTCTTTCTTATGTTAACATTAAACAACAACACACGCAAATATCGGGTCAATTTGACAACGATTGGATTCTAAATTGACACAATATTCCTTTTAGGGTAACGTACCCAAAAGGTAAGGTAAAGGGAGTAGGCTCCCTTTACTTCACCTTTTTGGTACCTACGTTACCCCCGCGCCACACGCCCGCCGCCGGTCGCCCTCTATTAAACCAACGAACTATATCTTTTGAACCCTGATGGCAAGCAGAAATTGCCCTAGAAAATGATCGTGTGTTATAAAGGCCAATATCCAAACAAAACACTTTTTTTTTAAATTATGAGGTTTTTTAATTTTTTGTTTTTTTGCTCTATCATAAATGCTTTAAACTTGAAGTAAATCTAGTTCAAACTCTAACTGTTTCACAGACCACGCTGCACAACACATAGTTTAGGAGCTCTAGCACTTTAAGATATAGGATAGGCAAATATGATTCAACGAGGCTGTTATCTAGCGCCTTTCTTACCATCACAGGTCTACTTAGATATAGGTAATTGCTGAGACTGAAGATCAATCAAATTAGGATGAGAGCATATTTGCCTAGACTGAAAGCTTTTCTCCTGAGTCCTTCTAATCTAGTGTCTTGTTACACGGGAGATATTAAGTATATACAAACATAGTTCTTAAACCCATTATTATATGACATTATATATCTCAGCAAGTGTTTAAATAAACTTTTGTAACTGCTTTGTACGTCTAGTGCTATGCTTAAGTTTCCAAAAACGTCATCGGGTAATTTTCATTGGGTATTTTTCGGTAGCAACACGGATTTCGTTCTGTAAGTTTTATCGAAACTTGTCAGTACCGGCACTGATAGCCTAGTGGTATGACTCTCGACTGACATGTCAGAGGTCTCAAATTCGATCACAAGGCGCGCACCTCTGACTTTTTGTAAGTTATAGGCGTATTATAAATTAATTATCGTGAAAAACATCGTGATGAAACCAACACACCTGAGAGATTTTTCAATGGTGTGTAAAGCCGAGCAGAGCGGTTTAAACTCTGACATCAGGTTGTTCATCAACCATACGATAAGAAAAAGTACCGGCAAATAATTATAAAATAGAATCAGGCGTTACTTTGCGGATTAATTAATAGCGGAACTAACGGAATTAATAGCGGACTATTTATATTATTTTTAAGTACCATAATTATTTGCCATACATGAATATACTGGCAAACATTAACTAACGATACATCCTAATGGATGCGTAATTAAAAATCTTTTTACCCTGAAACGCATTAAAAACATTATGGAGTCACTTAATAAAATTATTCAGAAAGAAGAAAATATACTTATTTTTGACAAAAAATCAAATCACAGATACGTATACATATAGCCCCAAAGTAGCAGACAATTACTCAACAATTATTGGAGGAAAAAGTGATGTTTAAGTAAATTAACGGTTACATAATAATCATGAACTACTTACACGACTATCCAAAGTGGTGCATTTTATAAAATATTCAGCAGTATAATCAGCTGGTACGATTTAACGTTTGATAACAATCCATTGGACGATTGGTTCGCGTGTTGTTGTTTTGCAAATAATAAAGGCCCAACATAAATTGATCTTTGTATATTATTATGAAGTTGGAATTTAAACTTTAAGTAAGCAAAACTTTTAATCAGTTTGACCAGGGAAAGAATAAACACTTATAATAACAGAAAATTAAAATACCTAAAGAAATGGATTGATTTCAAAATGTTGACACAAGAGTGTCAAGCCAAGTTCCCGCTAAGAGATGCACCTTTGACTTCCGCAAGGACGCCGACGTCCAGTAACAATTTATTTCCTTCTGTGACTCATTTATCAGTAGTTGAAGATTTAAATATATAGTGGTCCTTAGATAATTTTTTTACGAAAGTAATATTTCAGATTATTCTTTCAATATCCTATTCGTTTTACTTTTAAGTGATTTAATTTCTTACATAAATACAAATAAATGGTTTACGAAACAAAACTATAGCTCAAACTAAACTGGTTACTAATCAAAATAGGTTTGCAAAATAGATATAATCTAAAATCAATTAATTCTGACTAAACAGTCGTTTTCAATGCTATTAAAATAAGCCTAATTGATATATGCCAGTAATATAATATGTTTGTGTGTGTTCTATGTTTTCGATAGCTATCTCGCCTGGAGAAATGTCACGTCAAGATTTCAAACAGTTTTTGGGCGAAAATAAATTGCTTTTGCCCGAACAACCATTTCATGACGTAAGTTTTTGTTTTCTTATAAAAGTAGGTGTAGCCGTATAGGTCTTTTTTAATAACAGTATTTTATTTATTATTATCTGATCCTCGACAGAGCAATGATCTTCCGTAGAATATGTCTATATCTTGCCCTGAAAGAGGCTAATATTTTATTGAGAGTTAAGCTCATCCGTCGCTTTTTTTTTAATTGTAGTATTGTCATTTTTCTACAAGCAGTTTTGCCTTTGGATATAACCTTATGTCAAAGTTAATACATATTTTATTTAAGATTTAAAAAATGGACATGGAAAGACCAAAATCCTTTTGTCGTCTTTGCGTATTGTAGTTTAATATAAGAAGATACCAGCTATAAACAGATAAATTGAAGTAACGGTTTAATATACCAACCACCCGATATTCCATCCTCGCCGACGAGGCCCATCACGAAGTCCTAGTAATTGCCCTCCCCAACTCTTGCTTATGCCAGCCCGGGCTGAGCCTGTTGCCATAAATATGTCCCTAAATAATCAAAATCAGATCCAGTTAGTCCCTAGCATGTCCCCAAGCATAGCCCTAAGCGGAGGCCCGAGTCCCATTTAGGGGGCGCCCTTAGCTGCTGTTGCTTTAGGTTAAGTTTATAATTTGCTTTTGCTGGAGGCCTTTTAGGTCTCAATAGAAATCTTCCTATATAAATCTTTCAATAGAGCTTCCTAGAGCTATAATTGAGAAAAAAAAGGTTAATAAACCAAATTTTCTTTTCATTCAGAACTTTCTGGATGCCATGGAAAAGGTATTCTATCGGTCTTGTCTCTTTGGAGTGTTCGGATCCAGGAAACTCATCAGCCTGTTGTGGAGTGCACTGGTACTGGGCTCCTTGCTTGTCGTAGAGTTTTTAGCGGTTTGGAAAGTGGTTAGAGCTTTTGCTGGAGTAGCCAGAGATACTAGTGGACACCGTGAGTATTTTATTTATTACTAAATACTAGATAATACCCAGGACTTTCTTCGGCAGGTATATCGATAACAAGTATTTTCACCTATTTATTATATTTATATTTTGGCCATATTATAACGAGTTCAGCTTTTTCTATAGCGGACTCATATCAAGACTTCATGCTACTCCATTAGCACGCATTCCACTTACTCTGGGAATAAACCCGTGACTTTTTGCTTAGCAAAACCTCTTGTAACTATTTGTCTTGTAATAATTTCTTTACTTTTTCTTTCAGGAAGCATAACAGCAAGATTAGCTGGAACTATATTCTATACAATATCAATAATTTCGCTGATTCAGGCTTCAAAATTATTCTATTCCTGGCCTAAGATAGCAGCAGTGTGGGTAAAAGTAGAAAAAAATGTAGGGATAAAAATTCCAGCTGATACAAGTTTGAAGCGACGAATGTTTTTGGTGTCTTATTTGATGACATTTTGCTCAATTTGTAAGTAGCTGTTGTGTTTATTAGGCAAAATGTTACAACTACCCTACAGAAATTATTTATTTCGTAGTACGTAAAGGTGCTATGCGCTCATAGCATTTTTTATACGTTTGTGATATGTGCATTGAAAAGTATTTTTAGTAAGGGTCTACCAGAAACTGATGGCCCAAAAATACAGCAAACGCTAAAAATATTTTTGTATGGATTTTTTTATGATTTTTTTAAATGTTATATAGCACAAATGAATTGTTTTTAAATTTCCTATTAAATGTTGATAGTTTTCTTTGTTTCGTTACAGTTGAACATGCAATAAGCATAATGTCATCAGTAGGACTAGATTGTCCGCCATCTTTGGTACTAAAGAAATACGTTCTTGTATCTCACGGTTTTATATTCATGGCTCGTAAGTAAAATACTCTTTATGGTACGTCGTATTACTTTTTTCAATAAACAGCGTGATATTGAAACACCCTTATAAAGTTTATCTATACTTATAAAACAGTACCGTGACTGACTGACTGACAGACAACGCACAGCCTAAACCGGTAGATCTAGAGACTTGAAATTTTGAGACAGTATTCTTTAAGTACTGTAGGGGTGCACTAAGGAAGGATTTTTGGAAATTCCACCCCTAAGTAGGTAAAAAAGGGGAGAAGGGTTTGTATGAAAGTCCGTCGTTCTTAAAGTTAAATGTACGAAACTTGGTTTTCAGCTTTTCGTTTGTTAGATATAAGACGAGCATAGGTTTTTTTTTTCAAATCTGCCCTTGAGTGGATAAAAAAGGGGGTGAAAGTTTGTATGGAAAATTCTTTATTTTTTAAGTTACAGGTGTAAAAATGAGTATTAAGCTTATGCGCTAAAAATAAGAAAGACGTGTATCAAAAAATTTGGATTTTTTTTCCCCTGAGGAGATATAAAAGGGGACTAAAGTTTGTAGTTATGAAAATCCGTCATACAACTTGATAATTAGCTTTTCGGTTAACAAATAAGACGTGTTTTAGCTTTTTGATAACTCTGCCCATTAGGGGAAAGCCCCCCCCCCTTTCCCCTTAATGGGTAGAGTTATCAAAAAGCGCGAATATTTTGTGTAAGAAATTCGGTATTAGTATGAGACATCAAAGTGGCATAACTATGCACGTATATCTCGATATTCAATCACTTTGGGGAGAAAATATAGAAGATAAAAGTTTGAATGAAATACTGCCATTTTTTAAAGTTGAAGCCATGAAAATTAGTAGGCACACACGAGAACTGCTGGACCGATTTTCATGGTATTTGATTTGTTGGATTAGTCTCCTCCGCCTTGGGTATGGTAGGGTATGGGTATGGTAGGGTAGAGGTAGAGTAGGGCAGGGTAGGGTAGGAATAGAGGGGTAGGGTAGGGGTAGAGTAGAGTAGGGTAGAGGTACAGTAGGGTAGGGTAGGGGTAGCGTATGGTAGGGTAGGGGTAGAGTAGCGTAGGGTAGGGTAGGGTTAGAGAATGCTAGGGTAGGGTAGAGTAGAGTAGTGTAGGGTTGGGTAGAAAAAGCGTAGAGGTAAAATAATCACGCGTACAAAGTCGCGCGGGGCAGCTAGTAAATCAATAAAATAATAATCGTATTTTGAAATTGTATGAACCGTCAAACTTAAGTTTATAATATACCTATTACTTTTTAAGAACAGAATAAATCAATTAAGTCGTTTAGCATAGGATCTTCTGAATGACTTAATTGATCACTAGCATGATTTTTTTATTCAATGACTGTACTTAAAAAATAACGTTAATTTTCAAGATCATTCTTTTGGCAAATATTTTATCTTCTACAAACTAATCAGTTATGAAGTGCCGAGTTCTCCATCTAGATTAAAAAAGTGACTTATAAACGATACGTGTTGAAAAAATATACTTAGAGATATAAAATAATTTATTTATCGTTTGACGAAAATTGTATACAATTTAAATATACGTATAAATTGTATGATTAATTATATTATTTCAGAGGATTATTCAGAATGGTATGCACTTCCTTTAGCTATTTTAAGTACAATTGCTAGTCTCTTATGGAATTTTCAAGATCAATTAATAATTTTAATCAGCATGGGCCTTACTTCAAGATATCGAAGACTAAATCAATGTCTCGCCGATGTCTGTGCATCAGAAAAGCTGAAATGTATTGATGTAAGTGTATAGTAATTTTACGTCGTGATCCTTTGTGGCGGGAAAAGGACCAAATCCTTATTACTCTTGTAGAATACAGCTATTGTAATATTGACACAAGTTTTTTTTTGATAATTACTAAATTATATATATGCCATTGAAATTTTTATTGTCTGAGATGGTTGAATGTAGAACTGATTTTAATACTATGAGCAGGATTAGGAATACGACTTTACTTTCAATTGGCAGAGCGACTGGTGTGGTTAACCATAAGGTACCATCGACCAATTCATAGATCGTTTATTTTGTTTTTTTAAATTAGGTATTTTAAGACTAATTAGATAAAATGAATCATCAATGGTCCGCAATAGCCTTGCACAAAAAAGTGTGGAAATCATGAAAGGAGTATTATTAGCTAACGACATAACGACGTAAGTACCTACATTATTTATTTTATTGAAAAATATATCTCATTTTTCAGAAGACTGAAGCACTGAAATTGTATAAGTGGCGCAAAATAAGAGAAGCTTATGTGAAACAAGCAATGCTTGTACGCAAAATGGACGTTGAACTTGGCGGTATTATCATGTTATCCTGTTCATGCAACTTTTATTTCATATGCTTGCAGATGTTTTTAGGAATTACGTAAGTATTTTAGTTGCTGAAATTAACAATATCTTTTAATTTATGTTTAATTTCTTCTTCATCTTTTTTTTTTTAAATATAGTATGTGTTTTCCATATAGGTCTAAAATATAATGTGTATTTAAAATATATTTGAGTTACTGTTACTGTTAGCCCGTATCATCCCACTGCTGGGCAAAGGCCTCTCCCTCTGATTGCCACGTCTTTTGATCCAGCTATTTTGGCCCACAGCTCATCAGTAGCTCATCAGCTTTGAGTAAAAATTTTTTTTTTTTAATAATTTAATTAAACGAATTATTATTAATTCAATTAATTATTATTCAAATTGGGTCAGGAGAACATTATTATTATTCTAGAACTATAACGTTTTTATCTTGTTTTTAGTCAAGGCAAATCAAGTGACGTAATAACTGCAATCTACTATGCGGTATCATTCGCCTGGCTATGTATCAGAGTCGTTAGTGTTGTGCTATCTGCCTCCAATATTAACGTACATTCCCAAATAGCACTCAAACATCTCTATACTTATGATACGCAGTGTTATAACGTTGAAGTAAGTGTTTTTTTTTATTTAACTTTTAAAAAAGAAGATAGATATTAATATTAAACCAGCCTGTAATGGTCCCACTGAAGAGCAAAGGCCTATTCTCGTACACGTTCGTTTATTGTAATTAATCACTACGTTAGCTTAATGCGTGTTGGCGATTTCAAACTATTAAGTCCAGGTTTCCTTACGATGTTTTCCATCACGGTTAGTCAGGTCTAAGATTAACTAAAAAAAATACATATGACATTGAAGAAGTCACATTGATACATGCTAGACTCGAACCCACACCCACATGCTTGTAAAGCGGGTATGTTATCAATGCGCCACCTCGACACATAAAAAAGTAAGATTGAAAATAATATTTACTACCACTACAAGGTCAAAAGTCACAAACTTCTACTTAAATTTTGTAGCGAAACACCAAAGTTATTAAACGTTAGAATTACTTGCTTTTCAACGCGCACTTCTTGATTATTTAAATACTCATTGCAATTAATTACCAAACTGACAATATCTCTTACAAAAATACAATGTAAGCTACACTTTGTTTGTTACCCACCTGCAAGCCGTACACCTCGTTAAGTACACCAATTTACTTCACATAACTACAATTAGAACTTCGTTTTCCAGGTGGAGCGCCTCCAAGACCAACTAACCAAAGATTACATAGCCCTCAGTGGAATGGGGTTCTTTTATCTAAATAAAACTATTTTGTTACAGGTTGTACATTTGTTCTATATTCGATACTAAAAGAATTTAAACTCTATAAAAAAGTACTAAGGTTCAGAATGTATTGAACAAAAATAATGATAGCAAGTTTCATTCTTGATTCGGTGTCGAACAATATTGTACTGTAAATTTAGGGATTAAGATCTAAAGTTGATGAGCTATTTTTAGCAGCAGGCTAAGTGTTCGGATTCAAAGTCTAGGTCTTGATGAATGTGTGAATTCTGCCGGTTCGCTGATTTATTAAAACGGGCTAATAAAATGAAATAAAATGTTTGTTTATTACTACTTATTACATAGATAAATCTACTGGATAATTTACCTTTATTACTTGTAAGAATAAAATCTTACGTCGCCCACGTAAATTATAGTACCTCATAGGTACAGAAATATTTTCATTCCGGATATAAACCGTTAGTTATTTTGCTTTGATATTTTATGTCATTAAATAAGGAAAAATAATAATCTTATAATTCTTCAAACATATGTCCAATCCCCACTATGATATCGACTTATGCTAACTTATTCTTTCAGATGGCTGGCGCGATAATAACATATGAACTTGTATTAATTCAGTTCGACGACCAAGGCATTAATGATCATCTTAATATAACAAATAATTGATTTCATTTTGTGTTTTAATTATTATTATTTTTTGTTATGAATGAGGCTTGTGTTTGACTATGAATCCATCTGATGGAAAGCAATGTTGTGGCCTACGATGAAGCACACCTACTTTTTAAGTAGGTGGACGGATTTGGATGGAATCGTTTAGAGCATGTCGCTTGGCAGCAAAGCTATGTCCAGTGGAAGGTACTACCCAAGCCTCCCATCAAAAGCAGTTTGGGTGTTGATAGCTGCCAGTTTGTGACTTGATCCCATCATTACATACATATATACATACACAACCAGTATCAGTCTATCAGTGGACATAGGCTTCTTCTCATATCACTTATTTTGTGCGCTCATTAGAAGATGTTTGCTCATAATCGCCACGCTGGGCAAGCGGGTTGCCGAACGCAGTAGCAGATGGTTGCTATTACAAAGAATGCTGCTGCCAATACTCCAGATATTTCCCTTTGTCGCTTCTTACGAAATCCGCGGGTAGGGTAGGGGTGGTTCTGGAAACCACACGGCAATCCCATCATTAGTTTCAGACTTTTATGACACGCACAGGAACAAGCGTTGGTGCTATTCTCTCCCAATACCATTCAGTGGGAATTTCATTAAATTATTCGAATTACTTTAAGATGTAGAGAATTAACCAGAACAAAAGGTATTTAATTTTAGCTAAAAGGTTTTCATTCAGTGTTTTGAGATTTATGTCAAAAGCACTCAAAATGTTTATTACATTTTAAATGACATCTGGATCATTGGTGGGTCACCGGTCAAACAATGGAATTTCAATTGTGTCTGCTGCGTGGCATTCAAAGTTAAGGATCTTGGATTATAAATGTTTGCATTTAATGAAAATTACGTAAAATTATTTAGTTAAAAAGTGATAGTATAGTATTTTTCGGTGCTTTAATGTAAGCAGATTAGCAGAACATTATAAATGCGAAAGCAAGTTTGTTTGTTACATTGTCACGCCTAAACCACTAAGTAGCTGGTACCTTTTATTCCTGTACTTTTCTCGAGAAAAGCAACAAACATACATTCTTGTAATAGTAGCTGATTACGCCACGTACCTACTTTCGAATCATGATCAAATTTTAAAGTAATATGTTTTGTGAATCAAATTCTAAATTAATGCAAGTGAAGCTGCGGAAAAAAGCTAGTATGTACGGCAAAAGCTAGTACCTAATAATATGTTCTTTGATTGTACAGAATCTCATAAAATACTGAACTAATTCTAAAAAGTGTTGAATAAAGAAAGCTACACTATCTCTTACTAACATAAAGTATTCAGAATATATGGGATACGGACGAAGTTGTGAGCGACAGCTAGTAGGTTACTGGCTGTCGTTCAAAACCTCATCAGAAATAAAATGCATTTTAACGACAACTAAATAAAGTGGTAGCCAGTTTTCTCGGCTTATCGTGGCTTCCAAGAAACGAATTAATTTGAAAATATAAAGTTCTTACTTTATATATTTGATCTTAAATGAGTAGATATGTATTATACAAATAAGTTGTAAACTTATCATTATCTATTGTACCTAATTAATGTATAATACCATACCATATAATATTAATGTATAATAATAATCTATACATATAATAAAATCGTAACGAAGTATGTATGTAATTGATTGGCGCGAAAACTACTGGACAGATTTAGTTGAAATTCGGCAAATATACTTTTTAAATTCTTAGTCAACTTATAGGGTATAAATTATTACGTTTATAATTATGGGGGATGAGCAGTATTGTAGTAAGCAGCGTATTTCTAGAATTTGCTGCAGAATTGTTGTTGTTGTTGGGAAAAATATTATTAAATTTCAATTTACAAAATATTATCACGCTATATCCACAAGGAGCTAAACATTACATAACATAACATAATAATATCTTTTAGGAACGATTATTTTATCTACATGTCAACAGACTTCATAGCCTTCCGGTCGGGCGAACGCCTTGGAAGTATAAGGCTTAGGGTTCGATCCCCAGTTCCGCAAACTTTTTGTGGATTCTTTTGTATTTTTTTTGTCATTGAAATTAATATGTATTTTTGTGGTATTTCATTCTTAATGACTTTTATTACTTACCGGCTGAAACCCGAAGGAAACATGCTTTTTAATAATTTTTCAACTTATAAAAAACGTATATGCAACGAGGTATGCAAGGATCGTAGCAAGTGGAAATCCGTTGTCTCTGCCTACCCCTCTGGGAAACAAGCGTGAGTCTACGTATGTATGTAAAAAACGTCACCACTTTAATTTGAAACATTTATAAAATTTATATTATTTAAAACATAGTGTTCTAGATGGCGTTAGAGTCTATTTAGATCAGCGGAATTCTTTTTTAAATATTTCAATTTGAAACCCGAAGGAAGCAACGCGCATCGTGTGGGATTATACTTTTAAAAATTTCAGCTTATAAAAAATATCCGCTTTAATTTGAAGCATTAAAATTATTATTATTTAAAACATAATGTTTCCTTTTTCTTAACTAGATGGCGTTAGGAGTCGATTTAAATCTGAGGAAAAAAAATTTTCTTGGATACTCCTGATGGGACAGGAAAAATATTTATAACCACTGGCATCCTTGCAGGGAGGCAGGGCAAAATTACAATTGCAGTAGCGTCTTCGGCGATTACTGCCACGTTGTTTTCTGGTGACAAAACAGCGCACACCATGTTTAGGATTCCCATCAATTTACAGAGCAACGAAACACCTGTTTGTGATGTGTCACGAAATAGTGACAAGGCAGGCAGTTCTTTGATCGTATGATGGGATGAATGTATAATGGCAAACAGAAAAGCAGTTGATGCGGTACACAGAACTCTAAAAGACATCCGTAGGAACCAACACATAATGGGTGGTGTCACAGTTATGTTCAGCGGCAATTTCCACTGAACGCTGCCTGTGGTGACGCGAGGAACTGGGGCTGATGAGGTGAATGGTTCTTTGAAACGATTATTTTTATGATCCTGTATTCATAAGTTGAGCTTGACAATAATTATGGGCGTCTGAGTAGTAATCCACATGCTCAAGAATTTTCCAACTCAAAACGCCCAAAAATAATCAAGCTGCAGCAATCAACGAATGCATTCTTTTATAAATGGAAGGGAATGAAGTGTTTTACACATTTATAAAACACTGTTGTCAATCAAGATGACGCCACTCATTATTCTGTAAAATTCCTGAATTCCCTCACTGCAAGTGGACTTCCGACGGACGTCATTAAGTTGAAGGTCGGTGTCCCGATTATGCTTCTTCGGAACTTAACGCCTTTGAAATTGTGTAAAGGGACCCAGAAAATGATGGCCTGATGGCTTAATGTAAATTATCTGCAAATCATCAAGGCGCAAATTCTAACGGGTTTCGGTATTGGCGAGACAGTGTTTACACCATGTACCACTAATTCTCCACATTTATCCCTTTCAATTTAAGCGAGTGTAGTTTCCTGTGGGCGTTTGTTTCGCCATGAGAAGTCTGCGAGTGTCGATCTCAGGACCAGCTTCTCCTCACAGTCCTGACTCTCTGTACATTTTAGCTCCCGAGAGCAAAACTACAAACAAAGTAATCTGTATGTTTTTCTAAATATCCTGGTTCGGATTTGATATTGATACGAAACTTTTGTTCTTTTACATAGGTTTTTCGCTTTATTAGGTCAGAAATTATGAAATAAAATATGCGAAGCGCACTTATAACTTTTTCTTTTGCCCTATACATTAGTAAGACTTAAATATAAAACTAATCTTTGTTGGAATAATTGCTCTCAAATGTGCAAAACATATACAATACAATAGGTATATTTAAAAAAATCTCTCATTCTCTCCTGTGCAATAATTATTCCCACATGATAGTGGGGTCTGCTTTTCGGGTTTTTCGCTTCCCCTTCGCTCTATCCATTGCATCGTCCTGGATAATGTTTAATGGCAATATATAATGTTTTCAATAATAAATATTTTGGATAATTTAAATGTTTATGCACATGTTTTGCTTAATAAGAAACTCGCAAAAACAACTGACTTGGGCGGACTTGAACTGTCATATCATAACATTACTAATCTGCACTAATAAAAGTTTGTGAAGATGTTTGTTACCTAAACACTTTTGATTTGAATAGAACTCGGTAAACATAAAAACCATATTTCCTGGATTAACAAAAAATATAAATTTTATCCTGGTTCAACATCCACGCGGGCGAAGCTGCGGGCAAAAGCTAGTATACAATACAATAGGTATATTTAAAAAAATCTCTCATTCTCTCCTGTGCAATAATTATTCCCACATGATAGTGGGGTCTGCTTTTCGGGTTTTTCGCTTCCCCTTCGCTCTATCCATTGCATCGTCCTGGATAATGTTTAATGGCAATATATAATGTTTTCAATAATAAATATTTTGGATAATTTAAATGTTTATGCACATGTTTTGCTTAATAAGAAACTCGCAAAAACAACTGACTTGGGCGGACTTGAACTGTCATATCATAACATTACTAATCTGCACTAATAAAAGTTTGTGAAGATGTTTGTTACCTAAACACTTTTGATTTGAATAGAACTCGGTAAACATAAAAACCATATTTCCTGGATTAACAAAAAATATAAATTTTATCCTGGTTCAACATCCACGCGGGCGAAGCTGCGGGCAAAAGCTAGTATATAATATAAATGTAAAATTGACCCAAATGTTTATCCGCGCATTACTTCAAAACGGCTGGACAGATTTTGATGTTTTTTCCGGCTTGTGGGTCAGGTTGTTTATATCCACAATTGGAACTGAAAGCTATCTACCAGATCCAATTGTGCACAGCGATTGGCCTAAATTAGAACTATGGGAACGAAGCCATCTCAGCTAAGCTATTGATAAACTAAGATAAGCTAAGCTAAGTTATTGATAAGTATAAAAAAACAACAACTAGGTACTTGGATGACGTGCCTAATTCAAAATAATCCTTTCAAGTTGAATGGAAACCATCAATCATACTACATATTGAACGAGAATTAAGTCGACAACATTATTTTGTAAACATTAAAAAAATTCATGTAAATGATAAAAGATATGTAAATAAATGTCTAATTACATATTTTTACTCATGTAAACAACTGATAGGATCAAAACAATAAATCGTAATTGTGCTGGAAGCCAACTGAGGTAAGTGGTAATTTAATATACACCTTAATACAAAAGGTAAAAGGCTAATTTTCGAATGAGGCTGTTCCCATTGTCGTGCTGATGATTGTACAAATTGTGACATGATTAAACATGTCATTTCAACAAATTGTTTCAAAGTGGCATTTTATATTGGAATCAGAATACTCATTTTACCAAACCATTTCTTTCAAACGATATTATACTCTATTACGAACAAATAGAATTGTAAATTCCTCGTGAGTGTTGCCTCTACAATATATTGTTTGGTATTTCAATAATTGTTCCTAACATGCTATTCAGAGGTAAAAAACAATATTTTTTCATAATGTACACGGGCTTCGGGTCAAAGTGAAAAATGTTTTATTAATGATACAATGAAAGGTGAAAAAAGTACAGTTGAGTTTATCAATTATGTATAAAAACGAAATACTAAGTAGTTCAGTTCTTTCTTGGACTTGAACATTGGACTTTGTGTAAGTAGTTTCTTTTTTTTTGTGCTTTGGGTTCCTATAACATAGGTACTCACACACTCAGTTACAATGTTTATGTTTAAATTCTATAATTAATAATTTTTGCACGTGGCTTCACTTATGTTGATTTAGAATTTAAAATTCAATCATGATTCGATAGACACATAGCGCCATCTATTATCCAAACAACGTAATTGTTGGTTTCTTGGGGAAAAGTACTTTTTTCGGGATGAAAGGTAACCTATGTCCGTTTCTGATCTGACAACATAGGTTTATGCAAAATTTCAGGATGACCGGTTCAGTAGGTACTTTAGGCGAAAAAAGGAAAACACTTAATTTCGCATTTTTAATATTAGGTATAAGTCAAAGTAGGATTTATTTAATCATCCTTCATGTTGTCTAACAGTTCTAAACCTAATATGACAGTGGTAACAGTGGCGAAGTATCCGTTTAACTCGATTCCTACCGGCTTCATTCTTTTTTGCATGAACAAAATATAGGTACTTTTTTAAAAGGGTCCGGTTTAGCTTTGCCTTTCTTTTCATAAAATTTGACCCTGCGCCACTGTAGTTTATGTGTTTAATTTTTTTCGTATGAAAAAACCGTATGGAAAACCGCGTGGATAACTAAAAAAAAAAGAGATAAGAAAGATAACTTTTTGTAATTTAATTAGTAATAAAATCGCATTTAATTATTTTGGAATCGGTTTCAGAACTCAGAAACAGAAAAGTTTAATCATTAAAATGTTAAACTCTTAACTACCCACTAGAAAATTTTATTACCGTTTCTCTAACATAAACTTTTACTGCTTCATACTTGATAAATTTTAATTTAAAACTAAATTTTCAGCTTGACAAATTCGTATGCTGGCAACTTAAGAAACCCTGAAGATAAGTTTTAACATGAAACAGATTATTTTCCAGAAAACTGAATATAAGAAGAAATATGACGTAAGATATTTTAACATAACATAACATAGACTCATGCCTGTATTCCCCAGAGGTGTAGGCAGAGGTGTACGCAGTATACACTACACCCACGTTTCACCGGCTATGTTATAAGTTCCTCCTTCCATAATCCCCCATAATCATAATCCCCACTTTCATTATGCCCCCTTCCATAATACCTGCTTTCATTATTGTAACTAATTCCCTAAAAAAAACACAGGGTCGATAATGTGCAGGTGATACGGAAACCATTTCGTCAAAAGGCTGTTTTCCACCAAAATTGATGTAGCAGCATAAGCTATAATAAACCAGACTATGACTATCTAACTGCAAGGCAAAGGCCTCCTTTCAAACAAAGAAGCATCGAGCATTAATCACCACACTAGCTCACTTTTAGGCGCATGTTGGCGGTTTTAGACTATTAATTTCGGGTTTCCTCACAATGTTTTCCTTCACCGTTAGTCAGGTGAAATTGAAAAAATTACTTTGCTACATGCCAGGTTCGAGGTAGTGGGCGAAGGCCTTTAAGGACTAAAATTAAAACCATTCCTTTCAGGAGTTCCTGCCTACACTGAACAGTATCTTCTCAAAAGCTCGATACTTTGGTGTATCAAGCTGTGGTTTTACTGTATCATTTTGTTGGAGTTTTATACTTTTTCTAATGCTGTTGGTATTAGAAAGTTATGCGATAATGAAGCTCTGCAGGGTGCTGGGTGGATGGGCTGTCCATGTGTCGGATGGATGTAAGATTTCAATATGATTTAATTATTTAATAAGAAAATTTGAAAAAAAAAATGAAAAAGCAACTGATACGGATGGGAGTTGGTTTTTCAAATTTTCTTATTAAATAATTATATTTAATAAGCTATCATGTGCACCATGTGTTGTGTAACATGTAAAAAAATCACAAAAAAAAAATCAATATGATTTGTTGATAGATGCTTTTTGCTGGATGTAGACTGCTCAAAACGGGTCGATGAGACACTTGCTAAACTTAGATACTGCTATCTCACTCGTAAATTCAACGAGAATAATATTACAAAGTTTTAGCAAAAAAAAATCAAGTTTATTGGAACAAGTTTCTATACATAAAATCTTGAAATATCAAAATATATCCCCATCAAACTGATATTTTTGCTGAACCTTTATAATGTTAATCTCCAGAACTTGGTTTTTAGCGATTTTTCATTACTAAAATTCAGTGATCTTCAATGTGCGAGCGAGATAGCAGGTTAGAGTGTGTTAATTCGTTACCACTACCAAATTTTATTTAGATTACTTACTTTGTAAATTATGATTCCAGATGGATTATTGTCGCGACTCGCAGGATCAATATTTTATGCTAATGCATTACTGTCACTACTTTTATCTTCAATGTTCATACATTCATGGAAGAATCTCTCTACCTTCTGGATGACCCTGGAAACAACTATGGGTATAAATTTTCCCCCTGACCGAAGAATAAAGAAGAGGACTAAATTAGTCACTGGTTTCGTTGCAATTTTTGCTACTGGTTGGTATTTATTGTCTGTATTTTCTGTACGATGTTGTTTCACGAGATATTTGAAAATTTATAAAAGGTTTTAAGGCCTTTAAGGCTCTAAGGTTCAATTACAATTTTATCTACAGGCGTATTAGCAAAGACCTCATGCACAAAGGCGGAGATTAGCACGACACGTGGTGCGGGACGGAAATCAGACAATTCAAACATAAGATCACATCGTTGCAAAAGCACAATATGATTTCCACGAGCATTGTTTTTATTTGAACCCATTCATACGTCTGTTTATGCATAGAATACGTAGCTAAATATACAAGTTCATATTTAATAGTATATCAAACTCATCTAATTCCGTGACACTCTTAATTTGGTAGCATAACTTTTTTACTACCTGAATTCTACTTGAAGAAATTTATAGTAGGTCTCAAAGTTAATACTATACCAAATTACGAAAGTCACAAAATTAGATGAGCCTATCCTAAAATAGCTGACCCTTACGCGGCTTCGCCTAGCATGTCTAATTGTAAATGTAAATACACATGCTAACAATTACAACAAAATCGGTCCAGCCGCTTTGAAGTTATGCCGTGACCAAGGGTAACAGGGATTTATTTGGATACAGATAAAATAGTGACTTTTGAAAATTCATTTTCTTCGTTGAATGTATAAAACTATAGATAATATAGTTCCATAGTAAAATATCTTCTCATGTGATGTTTAGTGGGTGATGTCGCCCGCAGGTGTATAGCGAATTTTCCTGCATATTCCCGAGTCACATTCCGGTTATTCCATTGTGGGCTCCTCATGGGCGTTAGGGACTGCAAACGATCCGCATCGCGCGCCTCACTAAGCTTTGAGTCTCCATGAATGAAATGAAACTCAGTCTCTTTGGTTTGATTGCTTATGAGGTCATCACTATCATATAAGCTATTCTTTTTCTTGTCAGTTGTAAAAAGTAGACAGGTTAGGTTAGGTTAAAAAAGAGCGGGCCTACAGGCGGGCACTGGACGGGGCTGCGAGGCGCATTTGCGGTACCCGGACCCGTCCGATACAGTGCGAGGAACACGCAGGGGGGAGACGTTTTTAGTGGGTGCGAGCCCCACATAACCGTATGTCCTCGGACGTGCGGTATGCGGAAGGCATTTTTTACTCCCCCCGGCCACAAAAAAAATAGGTTAGGTTAGGTTAGATGCAAAATTGCTAGATATTTCCTTTAGATTTTTGTTTTCAGTGGAACACATTTTGAGTATTATAGCCTCAATTGGTTTTGATTGTCCACCCGAGGAATATTTTTATAAATATATTTTATCTTCCCATGGGTTCTTGTTGGAGAAGGGTAAGTTGGACATTTTTAATAACCTCAAAAACGTTGATTAAATCTGTATGAAGAATCGTGTTTGAGCTGCATTGTTTTTAGTAATATTTTATAGTAATTGCATTGTTATATAGTAAGTAAAAGCAAAATAATGTCATACAAAGCAGGCACAACTGTTATGATGTTATATGTTGTGATCCCAAAAATAATCTCCTTCTTAGTCCAACGTTCTTCTTCTTCGTTTAAATCGCCCGGATGCCTCTGACATGGCTTTACATACGGTTGAAAAATCACTCATGTGTGCTGGTTTCCTCGTGATATTTTGATTCCTTCACCGTTTTAGCAAGTGATAATTAATTTCTAAAACTCAAATAAGTCCTAGAAGTTTGATGCCTGGGTTTCGAAGCTATGACCTTTGACTTGGCAGTCTAACGGTCATACCATTACGCTATCACAACTTAAAGTTCAACGTTTGAAATAGGGTAATCAGAAACCTGTGTTTACGGCTCGTGTGTATACGAAAGTTATAATGTTGCGATTTTTTTCCAGATTATTACAGCTTATGGACAGCTGTGCCAGTATTTATACTCAGCAAACTAGCTACCGCACTGTGGACTTTTCAAGACCTGATCATCATTTTAATCAGCATGGGTCTCACCTCTCGGTACCACAGACTAAACTTGTTTGTTAGCCACGTGGTCACTTCTGAAAAACATCTGAAAGGGAAACCGAGGGTATGTTTGTCTTATGTTCTTTTTGCTTTTAAGTTTATTATTAGACCTTAGAAGTACGTCTCTTACATCAACTTACGGTCTCTTATTCCTATCATTTTTTGCAAATAAACTGCACTGTGCTTACTTAAAAAAAAAGACTTAGATAGTTAAGAAATATGTATTATAAATACAATATATATCAGCCTGTAATTATATCCCACTTTATATAATGTCCCACTGTACGGCAAAGGTCATCTTCACGTCTTCTCACACAGAAAACAATCGAAAACATGAATTGCTAGATTGTATAAATATTTGTAAATAAAATACGCAGTCTTATATTAAAAAAAAACATCTATGTTTTAGTATGGCACCGATTTGTTTCGTCAAATTCAACTCTGGCGTCGTCTTCGAGAAGCTTACGTTCGGCAAGCGACACTGGTTCGACTGGTGGACAGTAAACTTGGAGCTCTGGTACTGCTGTCCAATACTAACAACCTGTTCTTTATCTGTCTTCAATTGTTCAATGGGATTCAGTAAGTAGAATACTTGTTTGATTGTTTTGTATACAGGGTTATTTGTAAAAAACCAGCATCCTTAAAAGGGGTCATTAAACTCATCATTACGAACAACTTTTACTATGGGACCAACCCTGAAATCGCAAAAAATATCTGCTGTTCCATACATTTATGTTCACATGACTCAACAAAATGTATGGAACAGCTGATTTATTTTTCGATTGGTGCCATAGTAAAAGTTGTTCATAATGATGAGTTTAATGACCCCTTTTAAGGATGCTGGTGTTTTACAAGGGTGCGTCTCATAACATATAAATTCATTTGATCTAATTTCATTTTACTATCGTTCATAAGATATAATCAACGTGAGATATACCAACTATTGATATAATGTTTTTAACATCTAACATTTATTTGTTCTAAAATTTATTTATATAACGTTGTTTGATATAACATTTACTTAATCTAAAATCATTAGGTCTAACATTTAATATGTATATTATTTATTTTATCGAAAATCATTTGGTCTAATGTTTAATACGTATATTGATTATTTAATCGAAAATCATTAGGTCTAACGTTTAATATAATATATAAAAACATCATAATATGGTTAACACCCGACTCAGAGTACCCCGACTCGGATAGATTAGGTTAGAAGGCTAACGCGGGAGCGAAGCGGAGCGGAGCTCCCGCCTTAGCCTTCGTGGTTATTTTTTTATAAACCACCCAAAAGTAGGAGCCCCGCGAAGCGGGGCTCCGTCGACCTAGCCCACCCTCGGCCATGCATAGAATATTTTAAGGTTTGGTTAGATGCCATTTGAGTTAGGTTAAAACTGTGACCATTAATTTACAATGTTTTTTGTTAAATGTTTGGCGTTTTCATCTCGTTAGACCAAATAAGTTTTATATATTTTGAGCGGTATTTTAAACGAATTTATATTAAATGTGTGTTATACTTACAAAGAAAAAGAATAAGTTATTTTAAAATAATAACAATAGTTTATTACATTAAATGATCGTTATATTATATAAAATTATAGCTTCCGTTGTTATATGTTGAAAATATTAGAGATTTAGTTGTTATATCATTTGTTATTTACTCTTTTTGAGTGGTATGTCAAACGATTTTATATTAAATGTATGTTATGCTTATAAAAATTAGTTATTTTAAAATTATATCAATCGTTTATTATATTAAATGATCGTTATATTAAAAAAATATATAGATTCCGTTGTTATATGTTGTAAATATTAGAGATTTTGTTGTTATATGATCTATTACTTACCCGTTTTACAAATAACCCTGTATATCTGCTTCATACACCACTTAGAGATTTTGATCTTCGTCCTTTCGAAGAATTTTACATCTGAAATTGTACGTATATAACTCTATATCTTATACGTAATTCTTAATTAAATTAGTATCGTTTAACCTCTGTTGCCAACGCTTATTCTACTACGCTATATGAGGCTTTACACACCGTTGAGAAACCTCTCAGGTGTGCTGTTCTTCACGATGTTTTCCTTTACCGTTTTAGTAAGTGATAATTCGTTTTTAATACGCACATAAATCCGAAAAGCAGCATCCAATGGTCATACTAGGCTATCACTGCTTTCATACAATTTAAATTGTGTAGTATTTAGTCGAAAATTAAGGATTTTTAAAGCTCACTGAAACATTAAAAAGATAGGTGTCTCGCTCGCCTTTACAGGGCACTCCCTTGCTCCAACATTATTTTACTTATTTATTATTTATTTTAGCCTATATTATCCCACTGCAGGGCAAAGGCCTCACTTTCCTCCTTCCACTTGTATCGGTCTAATGCAATCTGAGACCAATCCTTCAGATATGAGTCGAGTTCATCCCGCCACCTCCTCCTCCAACATAGTAATCTTATTTGGAATTAATCATAATTTTATGATTAATATTTTTGTTATTGATGAAACTAATGCTAAAAGTCTTCTTATATCAATCTGGATTGGATGGTTGGTTGGCTTCTTTGTATTATAATGATAATCCTTATAGCTATTATGAGGAAATGTATGGCTAATTAAAGATTGTAGAAATATGGTTCTTTTTTTCCTATTTCTTATTAGAAAGACACTACGATAAGACGGTACATTAATCCGTACTTTCTATGAATCCATAGTAATGTCTTGGATTTTTGCTAGCAAAATGTATTTAGGTATGTCATCATCATCAAAGGCATTATACATTCTACAAGAGATGATTTATATAGCGTCCGATTGGTTGCACCTCCGCTCATGGCTAATCAAGCCGATACGAGAGCCACATATGCGATTACACTTACGACAAATATGTGTTTGTGACAATGAAGGTGTTGGTCGGTTATTTAGGTATATACATTGTCGCATTCCAGGTCGTAGGATGCCGTCCTGCGATCATGAATGCTGCAAACATGAGGAATTTGAAAGAAATTATAAACGCGAGTAACAAACCAACGGCCAGCTTGTTGATATCCCATTGGACTCATAGGCCATTGAGATTGCACCTGTCTTCTTTCCCTTACTCTCTACCTGTGTTTGCGCACACATTAGCTATAATATCTCCTGCGTAGTTGGCCAATAGCAGTAAAGATCGGCTACTGTGGCCGACATTCCTTTAATCCTAGACTCCTAACCTAATTGCGGTCACAATGACCAACTATTATTGCTATGAAAAGTTCTAAACCTAACATGTATTTTTTTCTTAAATTTCCTAGCGAAGACAAAGGCAGCCCGATGAATAGGTGTTACTACCTATTATCACTAAGCTGGTTATTATTGAGAGCCGGCAGCGTGGTCCTAGCGGCTTCTGACGTACACCAACATTCACAGCGAGCTCTAAAATACTTGTTCCTTTGTCCCAGTACTAGTTATAATATCGAGGTGAGTTATTACTGTCTTGTTCTATGCTTGATGCAGAGATATGTAACAACTAAAATGTTTGAATATGGAAGTGGATGAAAATTTTGATAATTTTTGCGGTTACGTATAATGTACGTAATCGATATTTTATTTCTATTTACAAAAAACTTTTTTTTTTTTTTAATTATTTATTTGATAAAGCTTATATTATGCGTACTATTAGATAAGACAGCCTCGTATATAAGGTGAAATGTAGGTATGCATAAAAACTTTAAAAAAAGTAAATGTATTTAAAGTTTTAAGAGCTGAAACCATCCCTAAGTTCGTCTCTGACTTGAGATGTCTCAGGTGTATTGGTTTCTCTAAAATCTGGTTAGATTAGAGATAAGACCTGATTCTAACCTTATGCACCGGCTTTGTCCACGATAGTACTTTTACAATTGTTACTTTCAGATCAAAAGGTTGCAATATCAACTAACAAATGACTACATAGCTTTAACTGGAATGGGTTTCTTCTATCTTAGAAGAAAATTACTATTGGAAGTAAGTGTTTTCTTGTAATAATGTGACAGAATGACAGGCGTGCCAAAAATTTCAATTGACAGAAATAAAGGCATTTTGACAGTTCTTGAAACAAATGAAATGACATATTGCAATGAATTTATCATTTTTTGATAACTTTTAAATTCCCTATTCGGAAAATAAATCCCTTATGCAAAATTTGTTCAAAAATGAGAAAATATTTAATTTGCAACCAACAGATCCACTGAAAAAGAGGTACCTTATTTATTTTTCTTCATGCCATCTCTATGCTTTCAGGTAGCAGCTGCTGTATTGAAATATGAATTAGTATTGATACAGTATGATACATCGTGATTGGTTTTCTTGAAGAAAATACTGATTGGAACTATATTTTAGACTGTTGTAAATATTGTATTTATTTCGATGATTATGAGTGAGATTTATGAAAAAATGTTTAATAATTAGACCATTTGCGTAAATAGTAAAAGAAGTGTTTATTTCTATTTAATCTGTTCCCTTAAGCCTTATCATTTCTAAACTTATTCTTATTAAGGCGTGGTTACTCGCTAATCTGGTTAATAAACAACCTGGTGTCAGAGTTTAAATCGCCCGTAGGCCTCTGACATGGCACACCATTGAAAAATATCTCAGGTATGCTGGTTTCATCTCGATGTTTTCCTTCACCGTTTTAGCAACTGATAATGAATTTATAATACGCACATAGCTTACGAAAAGTCGCACCTCTGACTTTTGGGATCCTGCCTTGGGATCGAACTCGAGACCGCTGACTTGTCAGTCGACGGTCATACCACTAGGCTATCAGTACTTGCTTATCAGTTCAAGTTACCTACTGAACAAAATACTAACAATATATTTAAAAAAACAATAGTGCTCGCTTTGCTTGCAGCATTGCAAAGTTTATTGACACATCCAAAATTGTACTATTATGATTTTAAACATTCAACTCAGACAAGCAAATAATCTAAAATCACAAAAAGTAAAAGATATCTTTTGGAAGAATCTTTGGAAATATTTTTGTAACGTGACTCCCAGTTTTATGAAAACGTATGAACCGAACAGAATGCTTTATTATTTTAAGATTGTAAGTATATTTTTATATTATTTCTACCAAAAAGTATCTATACTGTGATACTTTTTATTTTTTACGTTAGAAAAACATGATAATGAAAAAATAAACCAGCCTGTAAATGTCCCACTGCAGGGCAAAGAGGTTTTCTCATACAGAGAAGGATTGAGCAATAACCACCACGCTAGCTCACTGCGTGTTGGCGATTTCAGACTATTAATTCCATGTTTCCTCACGATGTTTTCCTTCACCGTTAGTCAATGGAGTCTTAGATTAACTAAAAAACTTTAAGTATTACATATCACATTTGCATTTGCCAGATTGTTTGTAACCAATGCACCGCCGCGATATTATTAGAAACCATTAGGAAACAGAAACATTGATTTTTTTTATTTTTTTTTCAAGATTTTCTATAAAAAATTGAGAAATCAGCGCAAACGCAAAGCAGCATCTATCAGCAGCAGTGTCATCGGTTTGTACCTCGTCAAATAAATGTCTTTTCTTTCTTTCATCTTTGGTAGCTACGTAGCTGGAGAGCACGTTAAATACTTCCTGACATTCCCAAGAAGAAGGAAACGTACCTTATACCATTAGACATTAATGCTGATCGTGCAATTTTTTAAATTATAACAGTACCCACCTAGGTGTCGTCATCAAAACCCTTTGCACGTCGCACCAGGGTTGAAAGTATCGGCACTTTCAATATTTTTTTCACATGATACGAAAGACTTTGGGGATTTCATATATGGTTTGAAGTCGGCTCACGTCCTGAATACTCGTTAAGGGGGCGTTTAAGACCTTGCTATATTGATATATGTGTCTGCAGATGTGTTGGTAACAAAGGGTTTGTTAAGAATAAACATTTTGTTTGGGTCATATGTCATATGTACTTTCTTAGTTAATCTAAGACACCACTGACTAACGGTGAAGGAAAATATCGTAAGGAAACCTGGACTTTAATAATCTGAAATCGCCAACCGTGAGCTAGCGTGGTGATTAATGCTCAATCCTTCTCTGTATGAGAAGAGGCCTTTGCCCTATATTGGGACAGTTACAGGCTGATTTATTTATTTGTTTATTATTTGGGTCATTATAACAGTTGAAGTTTTTAAACAATGTACGGCTAAAGCTTGGGTTTCCAGTGATTGAGTGGAACGAAAGTAATCATTGATTGTAGCAAACTACAGACACAGTGATACGTTTGTAGTTCACATCTGACCACTTAATAGTATGAATTTTCTATTTAGAGGTTTAAACAAAAAAAAATACAAAAAAAAACTAAAACTTAGACCGACTAAAAAGCTAGAAATAATTCAAAAACGTACGTTTTGAAGTCGGTGTCAAACTAAAGGTTCCACAAGTCATTCCGTGTAGTGGCCAGAATTGTGATGAAAATATATACATGTTGAATTGAGAACCTTATTTTTTCCTCGGTTAAAAACGCATTTCACCAAACACGTAATAGATAAAAAATTCTGACAAAAAATTTTACTTTGTCTTTTCTCAGAATATTATACATATCGATAACATACCTACGTGGTATTCGCAATATTAATATACACATCAAAAGTGTCTAGGGATCAAGCATTTTTATGCGGATTTCTTGAGATTGAGATGTGGCTTTGTAATAAATTTATGATTTTATAAATTTATATGGATCCTTTTTGGTGCATTTCATAATTTGAATCAGGAACTGTGAATCAAATTCGAGTAAAAGATGAAAATCAGCTGTCAATATTTTCCCTATAAAAACATACAACGCATTGAAGACATTATTAGTGCTACTGTTTCCCTACTACTGATTAAAACCAACGTTATTATGGAGCGGCGACGTCATTTAAGCAGGGAAGAAATGCTCAGAGCCGTGGGAATGATAGAAGCTGGTTCCCGGCAACGTACTGTGGCTTTAGCTCTGAATACAAGTCAGAGTGTTATCAGTCGACTTTGGACACGTTACCGAAGCACTGGTACCGTGGCTGAGCGCCATGGAGGACGGTATCGCTGCACCACACGGAGACAAGACCGATACATTCAAATCTTAACTCGAAGAGCTCCAACAATAACCGCCATGATGTTAGCCGTGAGGCTTCATCACTCTTCAGGGAACTTAATTAGCGACCAAACAGTCAGAAACCGCTTGCATGAAGTGAACCTTCATTCCCGAAGACCGCTACGGGTACCACCTATAGCAATGCACAATCGTAGGATTCGATATCAATGGGCTCTTGAACACAGAAATTGGGCAGAAGAACAATGGCGTTTCGTGTGCTTTTCTGATGAGTCTCGTTTTGGTATGAGACCGGATACAAGACGTATACGACACTGGAGAACCCCTGGACGCCAACAGCGATTAAAATCCTGCCAGGAAGTCCATCCTTATAGTGGTGGAACCATCATGGTATGGGCGGGTATTTGGATCGGCGGAAGAACTGAGTTGATTTGGATCAGAGGCAACCTCAACGCTCAAATTTATGCTGAGACGATTGTATCAGACGTCATCGTTCCTCTACAAGTGCAAATCGGTCCCTTATTTCAGTTAATGCATGATAATGCACGACCGCACACCGCAAGAGTTGTAAGACATACTCTCGCCGCAGCTAACATCAATGTCCTGCCCTGGCCTGCTCAGTCGCCAGACTTGAACCCGATTGAGCATGCATGGGATATGCTACAGAGAAGAGCTCTGCCGAATATGGAGGGTATCCCGTCGCAAGAAGACCTTTTTTTGTTGTTGCAACGAACATGGGCGGCCATTCCACAGCGTGATTTGGATGAACTCATTTTGAGTATGCCAAACCGATGTTCTTGTGTTGTTAGTGTTCGCGGTAGAAACACGGATTATTAATTGTTTAAGTTACCCAATAAAATTTTAAAGAAAACTGTTATTTCAGTCTTTTTTTTGAACTTTAATGTTAGTGGTTCAAATGTCAAAAATCCCTTTATTAGGAAAATGGCAAATTTCTTTATTAATGCAAAGGTGACTTGGTTTATCGTTACTGTGACAAACGAAAACACTTTATTTGGTGAATCCTTAAAGAAAATTTTAATTAATATCAATCAGGAGAAAAGTTATTGCAAAAATATATGTTGATCCCTAGACACTTTTGATGTGTGTATATTCAACGACCTTTGTTTTTCTTTTCACATAAGCCCGCATATTTTAACAACGAGTTCTGATAAAACGAACTTATTTATTCTCTAGCATATCAGACATAATAATCATTTTTATTTAATAACCAAAATATAAAATGATTCCATTTTCTTCATTCTTGTTTATTCAAGTTAATCTAGCTTCAAGTTGTAACAATTTAACAAAGACAAACTCACATCAAACTCACGTGCTGCTACTGAGAATTTTCTAATGGAAAAACCCAATAATACTTGGCCCGACCCGGGGATCGAACCCATAGACCTCGTGGTCAGCAGTCGCTCTTCTTCTAAACGATATGGTATTGTGTTTCATTTTTACACTTTCATTTTCTTTCATTGATCCCAAAGACATTCATATTTATAATATAGGTAGGTACTATTTCATCTCTATGATTAATCCATGTCAATTGCCCTTTAGCACCTAAACAACAATCGTCATGGTTCAATTGATACTGCCGAGTGATGTTTGTTACATATATTTCACTTATGGGTATTATTCAGGTCAGATCACTTGGAATAGCTTAAAAGAAAAATATTTTTTTTATCATTATGTATTTATATCAACATTTTTCACCGCTTACAGATAATAAAATAACTGTTACAATATAATAGCACTCGACTCTCTACAATAAACAATTTCCTAAATTTTTTTTCGTATTTTCATATTCTAATTTTTATTTTATATTCATTTTTGATCGTCAAATAATATTATTTTACAGAGCATGAATTTCTATGACTACTTTCATGACAAAGAAAAAAAACCCTTGTGTGGTGATAAGAAACACTCAGTGCGCATGTCCAACTCGCATTAATTCGTAGTAATAGGTTCAGGTGATGTGGGCGTCACTCCAGTAAACTGCATCAACACCAACTCATATGTGACTATAGTTCCAGCAATCTGAAACAAAAAATGATAATGATAAAAGTGATAAAAGTGGACGCTGAGTTCGAACAATGGCCACCACAGCCGTATGCTTCATCATCATCATCAGCCTTTATTATTCCACTGCTGAATATAAGGTCTTTCCCAATGCGCGCTACTATTGTGCGCTAATTGGAGGTATTTGCCCATAATCGCTACGCTCAACAAGCGGGTTGGCGATCGCAGTAGCAGATAGTTACTGTTACACAGAAGGCTGCTGCTGCCCATCCTCCGGATCTTTCCTTTTGTCTCTTCTTATGACACCCGCGGGACGAGTAGGGGTGGTTCTATTCTTAGGCCGGAAACCACACGGCGTATGTATTACGGCTATGTGCTTAAGATTTATTAAAACCTTTAGCTTAATAATACGTGCAATGCAAATGTATAATACGTTATAATTTTTCGACCCGAAAACCAAACACCCCATATTGAATTTGCTTTGAAACGTAAAGGTTTTTTGGCATTTTTTGGGACAAAAATATAACATAGTTTAAAAACCATTGCAATCGATTCTGTTACTGATTCTGAACAAACTACTTACTTTCGGCTTTCAGGTCAACAAATTCTAACATTGTATAGTATTTTAATGTAAAATTTGTAGCCGTCATAATTATCGTCGGCACTTCCTGCCCCGGCTTGTATCTTACAAAGGAATCTTGTAATACCAAAACCGCATTGTGTATAAGTGAATCTTGCTTCAAAGGTCTGTTCATATTGTAAGAATATAGCGAGTTGATATTTACTTAAATTGTGAAACTCAAGTTTTAATTTTTATTTTATTTAGCTTGAGAATAATAACTCGTGTACATTTGTCTAAAAATTTGAATAATAGTAGATTATTAACCAAGGGGATAAAGCAGTGTCTTCTGTCACGGGTGACGATTTAAATCGCGAGCGTAACGAAGGACTCGAGGTTTACTCCCGAGCGTAGCGAGGGTGTTAATAACTTAAATCACGAGCGAAGCGAGGGATTTAAGACGAGTCCTGAGTGTAGCGAGGGATTTAAGTTCACCCAAGACTAAGACTGCTTTATCACCTAGGAAAATACTCTACTTTTCGTACCATTTGCGAAAAATTTAACACAATAATACGTACTGATTCTGAAATTGCTAGACCTTTCGCACTTCTCCACGTTGAAAATTCTTCATAAGTTTTAAAATAATTTTCCTTGGATTTTGTTGGAAGCAAATTTTTTATAATTGCGGCAGCATTTGCACTGATGGAATCCGACAATTCACTGTCACTGTCGCTTTGATTTAAAATCGTAATGTAATTTAAGAACATTAACTTATTTATAAAAATAAATTAAAATAAACTTTATGTATTTGAAGAAAACAAAAACGCGGCAAATTCCTAGACCAATATTTTTTTGTCGGAAATGCAAAGGCATCAAGCTCATACGGCCTCGTCGGTTTTCGTAATTTTATTTAATAATCATAACTGCATAATAAATGCGTATTCCTTTTTCAAAAAGATGTGTAATGCTTTATATACAAACTCAATGGTGTAAACACAGATGTAGTTCAGTATAAGTTTCGGTAAGTATTCCAAATTTAAATCACATTCTCTCCCTAGAGCATGAATGAAATTCAGTACAATTTTTTTTCCCTGTTTTTGACAGATTAATAATGACTATTGTTATGTTCTCTTTTTGAGGCTTAGAATGTCACTTTTTTGAGCAAGTGGTACGAAAATACTTTTTCTTTCTTTCTTTGTATTATTTTAAGAAATATTATAAGTAAGGTAACTAATGTTGTATTTTTATTATTACAGCAGCAGTAGAATTGGTTTAAAACCGCGTAAAAGCCATTGATACTATTTTCTACTAAATATCTAATAATATACCTAAACCATTGAGTTATTAATTACGTTCACATACACATCTGACTCGCATAAAGCCCGATCATTAAGAAGACAATAATTTATCAGCAGTTAGCAGCTTTAAGACAGAGCTCAAAGGATGCAACAAAGGGGCTTTACTCTTGGACTACGAAACCAAATCAAATATATATAAACTTGACAAAATTTGCAAATTCTTAATACAGGCAGGAAACAATGCGAGCATTTGTTCGCGTTTTTTCACCAACGTAGCAATGAGTTCGTTTATATTCGGTTTTGGTTCGTAGATCAAGAGCAACCCCCCAGATCCGATGTTATTATTTAATTACCAACTCCTCGGAGAGTCGAGACTTGAAGACGGTAAGTTGAATCCATCCAAGTTATAAGTTAAAGGCCTTTATGATACAATATTGTTTTAATTAAGTGCTGTTATTTTTGAACAGAGATTACTTAGTTTAATTGTTTGACGTGGGGTAAAAATAAATTCAGACAGAGATTAAAACTATTTTTTTCTTAACTTGATTTATGAATTGGTAGAGATAGCCTACTGGAATAACTATTGGACTGACTAGCCAAATGTCAAATACTAAACCCAGGCGTGCACTACTTAAGTCAAATGCATCCTATAAATTAACTATCACCTGCCAAAATGGAACCTATAAAAAAAAATCTTGAAAAATATATTTATGTCCAGACTGAATTTTGGTAACAGCAGCTAATCTCAATGGATATTGACCGTCGTTGCAGGAGATATTACAGTGCACAAGTGTGTGCGCAAACACAGGTTCACTCTCAATTCCCTCACTCACATTGTCCGATCGGTCGGCAATTTAACATGACCGAAGAGAGATCAGGCGTAGGACCGACGGCTTAACGTGCTCTTCGAGGCACAGAGCAAGTTATGATTATTTTATAATACGCAAAAGTCAGTTATCAAGAGCAAGGGATTTTTCTATGAAATTAAAGAACGGCGCTGAAAATTTTTCTCGTAATGAAATTCTATGTTTTTATACAAATTATATACGCGAGTTTAAATCTTTTAGTTGTGTATTACATCAAGTTTACATCTTCAGTGTATGTATATTATTTATGTGTGAAGGGGTAGATTTTTACCGTACATTTATGTGTAACAAAAAAGCGATAAAAATAAAATATATTTTTTCGCAGTGCGACTTAATCTTACCGTTAAAACTAGTCCTTTCTTAACGTGGAAGAACTGAAGACCGCTAAGCGCTACAGTGTCTCCATGTATCTGCTCTAAGAACCTTTCGATCTGCAAAAAAAAACATAACTTAAAATAACAGTATGTACTGTCGCGGACACGAACGGTGCACCACTTTGCGACCAAAATGCTTCGAACGATGCTACGTGTATAGGGGCGGGGCTAGCGCTACGTTTGGAAGCGGGAGCAAGCGATTCTAACCTTAAGAGTGGTGCACCGGCTTTGTCCATGATAGATGATTAGTTGTGTTTTGTTCGGTCAGTAAAGAGAACTAAACATATAAAACTTATGCCCCACCTAACTACCTACTACACTTCTGGTGTTACTGGTAAGTTTATGGTAATAAGCGGCGATCGGTGGCGATCACTTACCATTAAGTAACCCGACCGAAACGAAAGCCCCCTTTTTTCATTAAAAAAATAGAGGTACGGTAAGGTTTGACGATACTTTTATCAAAAACCATCTTACCTCTACACAATAAGTAGCCGACGGCACATCATACAACGCATACGCGGGCTCCAAGCTGGCAGCATGAACCTTAGCAGCTATCAGAGAGACTGCCAGAGATCGAGCTACCAGGAAGATGAACGAGTAAACAAAGTAGATTGAATGCTCGTAGCCGAGAAATATTCTGAAATATCAATAGCATTATGTAGAAGACTGTATTTTTTACAAATATGTGTACGACACAATGAAACTCAAACATTACCCTACTCCGACAATTAAAGGACCTCGACATTATTCTACTCTGATAATGTGTTAGACATCGACATCCGAATATAACCCATAAGACAGTGTCTGCGGAGCTCTGTTTCATGGGTAAATTATGAGTCTATTTCTCATAATTTACCCATGAAACAGAACAGTCTAAAAAACCTAACCTAACCGACTAGAGGTGCTCCAAATCCTTAACTTAACGTAACTCTTAAGACAATGCCTACGAAACCCGTGAATTGTCTGAGAAGAATAGTGTCAAAGTTCCTTAAATGTCGGAGAAGCGTACGTCAGAAATTTTCAAAAGTGTCAGAAAGTGTCAAAATGTCAGATACCCTCAAATTATTACCACACTTTTCTGTGTTATGTACAAAAAAAAATGCATCATAATTATGCAAAATATCTTTGATTATTTATATGTCATCAAAATATACAATTATTTCAGTTTATGAGATGGCTTATGGATCCCTGACTCATAAATTAAACTAATGTTATGTACGTGTGGTGGATGTATATCAATAAGTGTACCTAATAAAACATTACCAAGTAATTTTAGCGTCATTATGATTATGTTTGTTTTTAAATGTATTTACTTAAATGGTATTTGCCTCTGATCGTTGGTAGAATCAGCTCTGCATCTTGGTGTTGCTTTAAACCCTCCGCTGCAAAAAATTGAAATAATTTACGCATAATGAAAATTGTAAAAAAAATAAAAATAAAATTTCCTTTTTCGTTCAATTTTGGTGAACGTTTGTAGGAAAATCCGTCATTGCTGAAATTAATCTACAAAACTTATTATTAAAGCAAAAAACAACTCTAGATCTAAGTCTCTAGATTTAAGTCGTATATCCAAAAAAACTATCAAAATCAGTTCATCTGTTTGTGACCTACGATGCCACTGACACTCAGATACGCAGATACACAGTTTAAATTTATAACACACCAATATAAAGAAAGAAAAACTAGTATACAGAAACTTACGCTAATGTATGCAACAGTTGCGAACAGACAAAAAAGAGGTTGCTTGCAAATGATATGAATACAACGCCTCCGATGATCCCGTCGACCTGACGAACTAGGCGCACTGATCTGTTGTAGTCTTCACGTAAAGTGCGCCATAATGATGATGGGGAATTCTAGACCAAACATAACAATTGACAATGAAAATCAAGCTTAAACTGCGAGCACAGATCTTTTTATTGAACGTTCAAATTCAAATGTCAAAATTGACATAAAATGTATTAAGTTATTTCAAATTTGACATAAAATTGATTAAATTATGTCACATTTGACATAAATTATGTTAAATTATGTCAAATTTTAATTGAATAGGTATTCATAAATTTCCGATTTAAATCGATAAAAAAAAACTGAGCTCACTACTGGCTGGTAAGACAGGCAGAAAAAAAAGACAAATAGAAAAATAATATAATTCTGAGAAAATAATTAGAACGCTAACACATTTGACATTTTTTAACGACGTGTAAAGCCATATTGGAGGCTTACGGATGAATTAAACTCTAACTAGGTTGTTTATCTTTGTATTTAACCATACGATAAAAAAGGAAATTTACGGCTCAAAAGTTAATGTTTTAAAATTTTGTTTAGAACATATTTTTAATTATTTGAAACATTTGCAGAACCGCCGCGTCGCGCGCCGGCTGCTACCGTGGCTAGCAAACACATAAAGCTTATTACACATCTAAAAGCCAGTACGTAAATCAATCCAGGGTTCGCCATTAACATGATCTATTTTACTCCATAACACTCACAATTATTCAATCTCCATCGCTTTAATTTGTAATAAAAATATTATACATATACCTACTCACCTTGTGTTTAGCAGCAACGACCCTTTGATTAACCTGTTCGAATCTAGAAGTCAAATATATGCTCATGCACATAACAAATACATCCGTAAAGTTCCAGTTAAATGTGCATTGTAAGTTGAAAAACTGTAAAGAAAGTTACGTTTAAGTTAAGTATTAAGAACTGAACAATATTTTTTTAATGTTTATTCTACACTCATAACGTTAGGTTCCAATTTTGAAATTAAAATTTTATCATAATGACAATAAGCATTGATTACAATATTTTTTGTGAATTTTTTACATGTTATTACACATGATAGCTTATTAAATATACACACACACAGTCGACACGGTACGTCGAAGATCGTGGGTTCGAATCTCATCCGTATCAGTTGTTTTTTCAAATTTCTTCTTAAATATTTATATTTAATAAGCTAACATGTGCTAAAATATGTAAAAAATTCACAAAAATAATAAAATTCATGTTAATAAAATATACTTAGCTATTTTTTTATTTCAAAGCTGACGATTGGCGAAACTAAAACGTTACGTATTTTTCTACGGAACCCTAAAAATGATTCTTTTTAATCAATTTTGAAGGTTCTCTATCAAGTCTCATTATTAACATTTTCCCGCCTATCTCGCATTATAAACGTTTTACTTTTCTACATAAACCTAATAAGCGAACGTAAATCACAAACTCACGTGAGCTAAAAATCCAACAAAGTCATTGTAAGGTATAAAACTAAATACCCATTCGAAGCTATGCCGTATAAAGCTTTCGTACAAACGTTTGTCTGGGTCGCAATCCAGTGCCACGGCATAGCCATGAATCTCTGATAGGCCATGCTCCACTGGAAAGGACAAATAAAATTATAATTGATAATAATGAACACTGTTTAACCACTTTAATTTAACCGTGGCTGCAGTGGGTCAGGAATCATCATCTCCCTGCCCTTTTCCCAATATATTTGGAGTCGGCGCAGTATGTCCTCTTTTTCCATACACCATGCAGTGGGTCAATAGTAAAGTAATAGCACGTCTTCATATAAACAGCCGAAACAATGCGCTTCGAAATCTCAGTACATATTTCGGTGCACACAACAGTCGCGAATGCGCCGTAGTTATGCACGGACGATGGTCTGAGAAGCTCCCGCTCATTTAATTACGGAAATTGAGAATCGTGTTAGGTCGTCAATACCCACTTTTCGCACATAACATTGTTTTTAAAACAACAATTTTTGAACAACTTACCTATAGCTAAACACAAAATTAGAATACAGCACACATTAAACTTCCTCCTAAGTTTAGTATCTGTGTTCGGATCAGCTGCTTCTATCTTGGAAATCTGCATGCACAACTTTGGCCATTTCATTGCGATCCGCAGGAATAATATTGTTGTTGTGAACCCGAAACAGTAGAATATTAGTGACGCTGAAAATCATAGAAATATGTATAATTTTCTAGCACTATGGCCTTCGCCCCTACATCGGGCGGGCGGCATACCGGGTTCAGCCGCCCGCCAGCTCTTAACGGGGTGGGTGTAGGATACTGCTGCCTGCGCACCCCTTTGCACGCGATGGATCGGGTCAGTCCGCGCATCGCAATCTTTGACCCGCTCCGCCGCTTTCTGTGAGATGACCTCCTCGCTGAAGGACGCGAACGCCTCCCAATACACCTCGCTGTCAGCGACAGCGAGATGCTCTGTTGGTAGATAGCCGCGCCGAGGGCACGCCGTTGCACCTCCCAAGCCGACCGTAATTTACCCTCATGACGTTCTTTCACAGTTTAGACTTTGATTTGCTTTGCTCACTGGCATTTGCTTATAGTATTGACATTGATTGCAGATTTGAACCAGAACGAAAAAAAAACCATGTCAATATAGAAAATACTGTGAACAAGTGTCTTATTGTTTATTCAGATACATGTGCGTTTTAGAAATTAATGATCACTTGCTAAAAACGCTGAAGGAAAACATCGTGAGGAAATTAGCAACACCTGAGAGATTTTACAAGGGTGTGTAAAGCCATGTCAGAGGCCTTCAGGCGGTTTAAACTCTGACAAAAGGTTGTTCAACCACCAAACAATAAAAAAGAAGCCTCTTTTATAAAAAAAAAACATAAAATACATCTATGATATTGCACTTACTTGCAAAGTCTACTGTAGACGAGTTATCTTTAAATAAACTGAGGAATAATAACACCGCCAATGAGATCTGTCCCATCATTGAAATAAATGTATATGCACAACGCCACGATATGAACTTGAACCTGAAACAGGGGGGTTACTCTTAGACTACGAACCCAATTGGATTCGTAGTCATTGCAACCTTGGTGCAGAAATGCGTGCCAATGCGTGCATTGTTTTAGTTGATTAATTATTTGGTAATTTGAAACTTTAGTGTAATAATTTGGTTGCGTCATGTGATCATTGCTGTCGTTGCTGCATTTGTTGCTCTTGTAGGACAATACGTAAGAAGTCAAAAGAAAGCCACTGTACCAGTCAATAGAACAGGCGACTTTCTTTTTAATTACAATCCCAATTCTAATCCTATTTTTATACGCAAAAGTTGCAAATTCCGAAAAATCACTTTGGTACGCGCTTCTGAACCAATATTGCAATGCCTTTTATTAATTTAGATCGGGTTTAAGTTCGTAGTTCAAGAGTAACCCCCAAGATTAAACCTATAACTAGAGTTCGAACTACTACTCTAAAAAATACTTCAACGAAGTACCAACTTACTTCAATTTCATGGCATCTTTCTTACTAATACCCAAGACTGGATTCAAACCAAAGCACTGACCAATTATTAAGGTCACTTTCATCGCTGACTGGAAGGTAGTGACTTTTTTATCTGGCACCACCTTTTCTTGGTAACGAACTTGAACTGGATCTGAAAACAATAATTAAAAGAAGGAAAAATCATATTAATATAACATAACATTAAGATTACATAACGTAACATAACATTGTATAACATAACATTAACATAACATAGACATAACATTAACTTAACAAATACTGACATAACATAGACTGACGCTTGTATTCCCCAGAGGGAAAGGCAGAGATGTATGCAGTACATCCACGTTTTGCCGAATAATTTATAAGCCCCATGTAATCCATGACTCCGTGCTGCTACTGAGAATTTTCTAATAACAATTTGCCCGACCCGGGGATCGAACCCAAGACCTCGTGCTCAGCAGACACGCTTTGCTACCACTAGACCAACGAGGCAGTCACGAGGCTCATAACTAACGAAAAGTCAGAAGTGCTCGTCTTGGGTTCGAACCTAATACCTCTGACTTGCTAGTCAGCGGTCATACTACTATCACAGTATAAAAAGAGCTCTTTCCCTACAGTAGTCCAACGAACACGTCTAGACAGAGCAATCGTGCGGGGTGTGTGGGGCGAGGGACGGAGGGGGGGCCGCGGCTGTCAGTACCTTTTTCCATACTCCATTCGGGTACTACACCGTCATTTGTTTTTAGTGGGTGGCACATTTTATTTATTTTAATTTTGAATGTTGATTCAATTTTTCAACGGGTGTGTTGATTATAAATAATTATGACATTAATTTTGAGATCCAAGATGGCAGATACAAGTTTTTGAAAAAACTCAATATGGGTATCGTTTTCGAGGTTTTCAGGAGGGGTGATTACGAATTTGACATTAATTATTTAGACATCCAAGATGGCGGATACGAGTAAAAAAAAACAAAGTGGGTATCGTTTTCGAGGTTTTCGGGGGTGGTGATTACGAATATGACATTAATTTTGAGATACAAGATGGCGGACGTGAGTTTTTGGTAAAAATCAATATGGGTATCGTTTTCAAGGTTTTGGGGGGTGGTGATTACGAATTTGACATTAATTTTGAGATCCAAGATGGCGGACGTGAGTTTTTGGTAAAAATCAATATGGGTATCGTTTTATAGGTTTTCGGGGGTGGTGATCACGAATATGACATTTATTTTGAGATCCAAGATGGCGGACGCGAGTTTTTAGTAAAAGTCAATATGGGTATCGTTTTCTAGGTTTTCGGGGGCGGTGATAACGAATATGACATTTATTTTGAGATTCAAGATGGCGGACGCGAGTTTATAGTAAAAATCAATATGGGTATCGTTTTCTAGGTTTTCGGGGGCGGTGATAACGAATATGACATTAATTTTGAGATCCAAGATGGCGAACGCTAATTTTGAGTAAAAATCAATATGGGTATCGTTTTCTAGGTTTTCAGGGGTGGCTTTGTACTTGGAGACCATGCGGACTCTCAGATATCGATTTTGAAAGCAATCGGTGCAGTAATTAAAAAGTTCAAAATGGCGGCCACCTTTTTCAATTCTGACAACGGCTTTATACTTGGAGACCATGCGGACTCTCAGATATCGATTTTGAAAGCAATCGGTCCAGTAAATAAAAATTTCAAAATGGCGGCCACCTTTTTCAATTCTGACAACGGCTTTGTACTTGGAGACCATGCGGACTCTCAGATATCGATTTTGAAAGCAATCGGTCCAGTAAATAAAAATTTCAAAATGGCGGCCACCTTTTCCAATTCTGACAACGGTTATGTACTCGGAGACCATGCGGACTCTCAGATGTCGATTTTGAAAGCAATCGGCCCAGTAAATAAAAATTTCAAAATGGCGGCCACGTTTTCCAATTTTGATAACGTGTTATACATACTTACAAAAAAAACACTATAAAAACATATTTTTGTTTTTAGTCCTGTGTCAACCCTAACACTTTTTACGTCGCGACGAATGTCTAGACGTTGTCGGCATTTCCGAAAACATCAAACGCGTCGACTGACTATATGATGTTTAGACTATGCTACCACAGTCTAGATATCATACAGTCAGTCAACGCGTTTGATGTTTTCGAAAATGCCGACAACGTCTAGACATTCGTCTCGACGTAAAAAGTGTTAGGGTTGACACAGGACTAAAAACAAAAAAAAATATCCTTTATTTTCTTAACACGGAATAAACAATTACCTAATCTATACCGAGTTCAAGCCTTATGACTAGACTGTTGCCCGTGACTTCGTCCGCATGTAATTTTTTTTTCTATACATATCGCCCTCCCCAGCGAATATTATGGTAATATGCTATTACGACAGTTTACGTTTTATTGCATTTTCCGTTATTAGAGCATCGAATACACATTGTAAATTTTTTTTATAATTTTTCAGTGGATATTTATGAAAATACAAAAATTCCCATAGCTCCATAATGAACATAACAGTTTTATTCAGTAAAATTAGAATTACAATTTTTCCCCGAATAATCCTGTACTAGCTAATGCAAAGTAGATTTTTTCGATAAGTATCGGTAATGCTTTTTACAATAAATAACAGATTATAATAAAAAAGGTAACGTTGTTTACTGTATCATATAGATGAACTTCTTGAAGTAACGGGTTTTACATTGAAATATTGCAATTATGTTGGAACGCAATGCAATAACACAATATTATTATCGGGAGTATTAGCGGAGTAATAGCGCTTAGCGTATTTTGTTTCCATATTCCTTATCATATTACAAATATGAAAAGGACTTTTTATTGGATAATGTTGAAGGTGAGTCATGGTGACCCATAAATGTGTTTAAAATATATATGAAATAAGGGTTTAACTAATATTTACAATAATTATGGTAATAATTATGTGAGTTGTTCATAGTCATACACGTAGGTAGGTACATGTCATGTAAGTAATATCTATCTGCCCTCGTAATGTTTAGGGGTTCTGCTTCTACCTACTGTTGAGAGCATAAGTGTCTAATGATAAAACTTTGTTTTGATTTCGGTTAGCGATAACTAGTGCATTTTTACTAAGTTTTATTTGCATGCATTTATATTTGTTTGGGTTAATTCTTCGAGACCGAAGCCACCACTATTATATTATAGTATTAGAACCACTTCTTTAAGTTGTGTTTGATTCAAATTTGGTATATTGACAATGCAATAATATGATACCATGGTACTGATGATGGAGACGGTAGGTGGTCATATATTATGAACTGTAAAACTAATCAATATAGACCCATAGCGTTTGCGTTCATTTATATTAGAAAATACTCTGGTGCTGATAATTATTATCCGGTTTTTTAAATTATTAATACACATCATACACAAATACAAACGTATACACATACAGTGTAGCATAAACCCTTTTAGATTCCATCACTATTTTACACAAAAATGTTTAATTATTTTTCAGAGAATCAATCTACTGCTGCAAGATCTTCAGCTCAAGGGGAGCTAGCTTACTATATGATAATTGTGCCTTAATTCATTCAATAAAACTTGATAGGGCGCAAAATATCTGTTTTCGCGTGATTAGAGGTTTTATAAAAAGCACGTCAATACATGTCATGGAGGTGGAACTGGCTTTACGCCTTTTATCAGTCTGTAGGCGATATCTTGCAGGAAAATTCTGGCTAAAATCTAGATCCCAATCTTGATAGTAATATTTTAAATGATCTTTTAAATGAATTGTCAGAACAATGTAATGGGGCTTATTGGCGAAACAGAAAGATACCATTACTTGTTAGCACTCATAACTTTCTAGAGTCATGTCCTTTATATTGTAGTAAAAAGCTTGAAATGTATCACTTGACACTTGGGTAACTAATATAGATTTGTCGAATTCTTTAAAATCAAATATAGATGAGATTGATAAAGCAAAACGTGAATACAGTCATCATCAATTGCAATCGTTGTGCGCAAAGATGTTGAACAAGAAGTACTCTGCTTTTTATAAAATTTTTACAGATAGATCAAAATGTCAGCATGAGAATGGATTAGCCTTCTTAGACTGGCAAACTCAAGATTTTATTAAATTTCGCGTCAAAGCCAAAATTTCAATAATGGCAACAGAAATGATTGCAATCTTGGAGGCGTTGTCATACATTGAGAGTATTAATTCGGTCAACTTTGTTATCTTTACAGATTCTAAAAGTACTATTCAGCATTTAAAACGTTGTACTTATATATTTCGGGGCATTCCATTGGCTTATGATGTCATTAAGTTGATGAGGAAACTTAATTCAGCTTGTTAAAAGGTTATCATCTAATGGATACCTTCACATATCGGCATCACGGGGAACGAGGAGGTAGATCGACTGGCGAAAGAGGCTGTGTCAGACGGTAGTTTATTTAATTATATTTCATGGTTCACTGATGTCCTTCATAAAGTTAAAGAAAAATGTTTAGAATTTTGATCGGAGTATTTTGATGAACGATCTCTTACAAAGGTACAGGACCATCCAACCTACGCTTCCTCGAGCCCCGTGGTTTTTTTCTAGTGCAATATGTCGATCGGAAGTGGTGATGGCATTGCGACTCCGTTCTGGCCACATTCCATTGAACAAGTTTGGATTTATGATGCGCTAAATTACTTCACCTATATGTCACGACTGTAACGTAATAGAAGATGTTTATCATATTCCAATGGAATTTAGAAGGAACGATGCTCTGCGCCGTCAACTCTTTCGATGAAACTGTCAAGTCGGTATCTTCTCCTGATTCCAACGATGCTAAGAAATTATATAGTATAGTTAGTTTAGGAATTAGTAGTAAGGTAGTTTAGTTATTTTTATATTTTTGTTTCTGTAAGGGTTAGTATTCGTGAGTGTCACGATGAGAGTAGCATATATTTTTTTAAAACTCTATAATTTATAAAGAGTAAAAAAATATATTATAGTTGATTTTTAAGAAACAAAAGATTTTTTAAACAATAAAATCAGCATTTTATGTCATAAGTTTTATAATTATTATTTAAATAAACCATGCAGTATGATTATCAAGTACTTCTAATATTGTATATTTTATATAAATTAAATTAGTTAGTACCTACAGTATTATTTGATGAAATGTTGTATTTGCAATATGATGTTACTAATAATCAGTTGACACTATATATCGACGAATAGTATTCCAAAGTAATATTACTGTAAACAGTATCACATGAATTTCCCCGAACAAAATCGTAATGTTCGTTTGCCGTAAACATTTTTAGCTCCATATTTCGTTGAACAAAATTGTAATGCATTATTACTGGGCAATGCAGCAATGTGTTTCTCGCGAATAATATGGTAATGATACATTGCGTACTATACTTTTGACCTACAATTTCAGTAAAATGATTTTCTTAAATTACTTTATTCCAATATAATATTAAAATAAAATAAACATACAAACTAGTCGGTATAAAAATTAGCTTTCTTTTGACATATCAATCATTTCCATACAATCTACCCGTACTGAGATATAAGCAAAAAACAGTTATTTGCTTCTCCTGTAAAATTTGGAATTTGCGATTACCATATTATTCGCCGGGGAGGGCGATATGTACCCATATCCCATGAAAATCGATGTCTATCTTCTATTGGTCCCATGTTGTCTATGTCAAATTTAATTAACTTTGGTTCAGACATTCCCGTTCGGGTTACGGGAGTTTTACGGGAATCACGGGAATTTTACATAGTTACGGGATTCTACAGGAATTACGATAACTTTACGTAATTGTAGGGGGCTTTCGTGAATCTTACGGAATTTTGCGAGACCGCGGTTTTGACTTTATTTTATATGAATGAAGGTAATTTTACGGGGTCTAGGAGGAGTTGCCAATATTACGGGATAAACGTTAATTTTGAAATCCAGTATGACGGATACGATTTTTGAAAAAAATCAATATGGGTATCGTTTTTGAGATTTTCGGGGATGGTGATCACGAATTTGACATTAATTTTGAGATCCAAGATGGCGGACGCGAGTTTTTAGTAAAAATCAATATGGGTATCGTTTTCTAGGTTTTCGGGGGCGGTAATTACGAATATGACATTGATTTTAAGTTTTGAGATGAACAGTTTCCCCAAAAACCTCGAAGCCATACTAATTTTATTTAAAAAGTCAGATCTGCCATCTTGGATCTCAAAATGAATGTCATAATTGTAATCATCACCCCCGAAAACCTATAAAACGATACCCATATTGATTTTTACTAAAAACTCACGTCCGCCATCTTGGATTTCAAAATTAATGTCATATTCGTAACCACCACCCCCGAAAACCTTGAAAACGATACCCATATTGATTTGTACCAAAAACTCACGTCCGCCATCTTGGATCTCAAAATTAATGTCATATTCGTAATCACCACCCCCGAAAACCTTGAAAACGATACCCATATTGATTTGTACCAAAAACTCACGTCCGCCATCTTGGATCTCAAAATTAATGTCATATTCGTAATCAACACCCCCGAAAACCTCGAAAACGATACACATATTGTTTTTTTTTTACTCGTACGTATCCGCCATCTTGGATTTCTAAATTAATGTCAAATTCGTAATCACCACCCCTGAAAACCTCGAAAACGATACCCATATTGAGTTTTTTCAAAAACTTGTATCCGCCGCCATCTTGGATCTCAAAATTAATGTCATAATTATTTATAATCAACATACCCGTTGAAAAATTTAATCAATAGTCAAAATTCAAATAAATAAAATGTGCCACCCTCTAAAAACAAATGACGGTGTAGTACCAGTATGGAGTATGGAAAAAGGTATTGACGGCCGCGGCCCCCCCTCCGTCCCTCGCCCCACACACCCCGCACGATTGCTCTGTCTAGACGTGTTCGTTGGACTACTGTAGGGAAAGAGCTCTTTATACTGTGATGCTACTATCATGACTTTATGTACCCTACAAAAAGTAAATAATTATGTAGTAAATAAGTGTACGGTGGGGAACAATAATCACTCTTATTTAATTGTATAGTTGTATTTAGTTACTAAGAACCAAAAACATAGCTAAATAATCATTAAAATTACTAAAAAGGCATCTATTTCGCTTAATCCATTTAATCCTTTTAGGTATTTAGCTCAGCACAATAGAATTTGATGGTAACCTCAGAGATTAGATTGATGAAATTAGGATAAGAAATATCCTTACAGTATTGTTGAACAATTTGTTGAATGAGACAGGAATCATGTTTGACACAAAACTGCATGATCTACATACAGAAAGAAATTAAATACTTATGAAGGCTGATTATTCTGAAGTCTGTTTACTTATTAGGTAGGTAGCGCCATCTATAAAGATTTGAGGGAACCCTCGGCTGTTTTAACCTTAGTCGATCAATCAAATCGATTATTGTCTTTGAGTCAGTAGTTCGAGTTGGGATTGTCTATGAACTGTCTATGTGGCAACACTGTAGGAAACAGATTGCTTTGACGTCCAGACCTCGACCGCGCCGGGTGTGCGCACTGATTCAGTAATTATTGAATACAATACAACATGACGAATCATGCAGATTATGTTTTGGACCTAAATCTCTCTCCATCTGCGACATACTTATTGTTACAATTAAATTATGTTTGAAATTAACGATAAGACAATGGTGCTAATTCTCTTACACACGCTCTAAACTAATTTAGACTCGCCATCTCTCTTTCTAACAGGGATCATTAGAAAAGGATAGCAGATTTTTAGAGCTGTCAAACTAGTCTATTAGCGTGATATCAACGAAAATTTAGTCGGCATGTTATAGGTCTCGTCTAATTTTACGTCAATTGCAAGGACGTAGACTAATTTGACAGCTCTAATTTGATAGTTCAATTTGCTGTCCTTTTTCGATGGTGTTTATTAGAAAGAGATATAGTTAGACTAAAATTAGTTTAGCGGGATGTACAAGAGAATCAGCACCAATGTTACCTTTTAATAGTAATATCTAATAAAATAATAATAGTAATCATAGTAATACGGTAATATTATTTCATGCAATAAATTGCAATAAAGGAAATAAAATAAAATAATGAATTACTTGCTGTCCAATGGTTCTTAGTGGCAATTACTGTATTCGACCGCGACGTGGCGTGTGGGTTTAACCGGTTTTACAATCTTTACATCTTCAGCAGGAATTCGAACTTAATATAGTGACAAGGTATTTACAACACCAATAACCCAAAGCCCTGTGGGCTAATCACAATAGATCTTTTAGGTCAACGTGAGTATGGCTGTAAAGCTGCATAGCCCCGTCCCTCAATAATAATAATAACCCAAAGCCCTAACTGTATTTACTACACTGAAAACCGTTATTTGCAAAGTGGAACCGGATTTTTAAAACCAATGGGCTTTGCTAGTCACAGGAGAGTACTCTCTATGAATTGAAAACTAGTCTAGATCGCTGTCTCTGAATGCGGTGAAAAGGAATATATTATTTACATTACATCGCGAAAATAGAAATGTGGTTCAAAAAACATCTGCTTTTCGAGAAACACAAGCATAATGTTATGTTAAGTATTTAATAAATCCTCATTCTCTTATCCTTTTTCTTTTCCTTCTTATCGTATGATTGATAAACAATTTGGTGTCAGAGTTTAAACCACCCGTAGGCCTCTGACCTGACTTTACACACCATTAAAATATCTCTCGGGTGTGCTGGTTTCATCACGATGTTTTCCGTCACCGTTTAGCAAAAAAGTCAGAGGTGCGCGCCTTGGGATCGAACTCGAGACCTCTGACTTGTCAGTCGTTAGCCATACCACTAGGCTATCAGTGCTCCCCCCCGAATGTGGGTTCTCGCCTTGTCGTGGCGGGGGGGCTTAGTAGCCGTGGTTGGGCACACGGCGAAGCTAAGAGGAACCCCAAGGAGGCGCCGCTCCTGCGGGCTTTGAGCCGAAAGCCCGCGTTGGAGCGGCCCTGGCGGGTTGCGGTGCTGCATGGATGGAGCACCCGGCAGCACCGCAACTAAGGCGGGCCGCGGTGTTGTAGGAACAATATCGCGGCTGAGGAGTGCGGGGCCGCGGCGGGAGAGGAGTGCCGGTATTACGGTGCGCCGCTCTCCCTACCTTCCGCGGCCTCGGCGGGGCCGCAACCGCTGGATTGCGGACACGGTGGGGCCGCAGGGGAAGAGGAGTGTCGGTATTACGATGCGCCGCTCTCCCTATCCTCTGCGGCCGAGGTGAGGACCATGGGCGTCAGATTCGGGGTCGTCTGGCGCTCATTGCACATGGTCCTCTAAGTGGTCACGGTGGGTGGGTGTGGCAATCACCCCACCCCAAGGAGGGTCCGGTGACGGACGTCCGCGGCGGGTTCGCGGATGTAGTACACTAGGGATACCGCGTTCCCGCCACTATGCGGAAAGGAGGTGACACAGAAGGGGTTTTAGTCGGTATGCTGGCCGCCTACCATCTCTAGGCCGGAGAGCCCGACATAACCGTCTCGCATCCCCGAGCGGGACGGTATGCATAAGGCGCATTTCACCTTCTGCAAAAAAAAAAAAAAAAAAAAAAAAAGGCTATCAGTGCTACAAGCAAAGTTCTTATCCTTATTTCTGATATTCCTAGATAAAAATTTATAGGTCTAAACTTTACAGGTTAGGTCCCATTGTATCGTTAAATATTGTTGTCGCTTGAAATTTTCCTTTTTATTACAATTATAAAGTCAACTGTTTATTTTATTCATGTAATTTTGGTGTAAAATGTAATAAAACTTCTAAGTAACAATTTTAATATGCGCGTATTTCGCGAAGGTAAAGATTTTAGTCCATTAATTGAAGGGCAGCAATTCCCTAGAAACGGTATTAAGTAAGTATAAAACAAAGTTGCTTTCTCTGTCTCTATATCCCTATGTATGCTTAAATCTTTAAAACTACGCAACGGATTTTGATGCGGTTTTTTTTAATAGATAGTGTAGTTCGAACATGATATTCTAAATCGATAAAATGACATAAAATACATAAAATCATCATATAATTATACATCACATATTCTATATTACGATATTATGAGGGTACTGACCATGGAGGAAAAATTGTGCCTTTTGACTCTCTGTATCGATTGTAAAATGAATGTAAGTGAAAAATCTACATGATAGACTGACTGACTGAGAGAAAAAGTTATAATAATATTGAAAAGAAAAATTAAATTTGTATTTTTAAAAAAATGGTTCTTATTTTGAACTTGCCATTCAGCCAGGATCAGTAAGTGCAGTAATTCTAAATTTAAAACAGATACTCACAGTTCCAATCATTTTTATATTTTTTAAACTTGTCCAAAGAGTAGAGATCCATTGTGCGCTCCGTCACAAACCTCCTCCATGTTTTGTTTAAGTAATTAAGAATGTTTACTCTATGGCCGCCGACATTTGTGATAAAGCTGTTCAAACGATTTTGCATTAGGGTTCTGTAATAATAGTTTATTGTTAGTACATTGTAAGGGATTATTAAGTGTTAAGTGGTGATAAGCTTATTGGATATCGGTAATCCATTGAATCTACAGGATGGCTAGAATGGATCTTTAATAAAATGATCTCTTTAATAGAATGGATGAAGAAAAAAATCTAAATTCAATAACATTTGTGGATCGATGACCTCGAGAGAGTCGCGGGAAGTCGCTAGATCAGAAGGTGCGTAGGGCAGGACCTGGAAAACCTTAGAGGAAGCCTATGCCCAGTAGTCTTTTGGAAATCCGCCTTCCGGAAAAATTGAAATGATGATGAGTAATTCAAGAGTAAATATGGAGCGTAACATAAGTTGTGTAAATATGGAGTGTATGGGCAGCAGCATCCTTCTATGTAACAGCAATTATCTGCTTCGATCGCCAACCCGCTTGCCCAGCGTGGCAATTATGGGCAGTAGGGATTGCAATCCAGCGGCGTTTTCAATCCAGCTGGATTCTTGCTGGATTGACCTGAATCCAGCTGGATCCAGCGCGGATCCAGCAAAATGTGAAACGAAAATAAAAAGATAACATTTTTAAGACTTATTTTTATTAATTTGTACTTCACGATAATCTATAAAATCTTTCATTAATTTGGTGATATCTTATATCAATTTGCTTTGGTTTCTTAATCATTTGAGATCAAAAGAATCAACTTAAAAATTTGGGAACGTTGCCTACTGGTAGCGGTCTTTTAGATTAAGGGTTTTATTTTTCTTTATTTATTTTTAAGGTAGTTAGTTTTGTATATATACATAGTTTTATTTAGTATTGTTTATTTGTATTTTAAGTTACTTAAATAAATAAAGCAGTAACTTAAAATTAAATAACAAACATATAACATCTTAATGAAACAACTTTTTAACGGATATAGTTCGCGTTTTTATTTTGATTAATACAATCCTGACGTTTCGAGTACTTTGCAGCACTCGTGGTCGCAGGCAGACTGAGGTTGACAAGCGTCTGAACAGTTATTTAAAATTATTTTTGATCTACCGTCAACTTTATTTAGTATTTGCCCATAGATATTATGTGAATTTTACATAGGCCAAACAAAGCGTAGTATAGCCACCAGGGTAAAAGAACATATAGCTGACGTCAAAAATAGACGCTCAACAAAGTCTGCAGTATGTGAACACACTATAGACAATACCAACCATTATCTTCGCTTTGATCGTCCACAAGTCCTCGCAAAGGAAAACCGGTATACGGCCAGAATGCTCCGCGAGGCTATTGAAATTAAAAAATATCCAAATTTTAATAGAGAAGATGGTTGGCAAGTACCACCTGTTTGGAACCCTGTTATGAAAATGATAAAGTCCCAAATGTCACACCATACTGTTAAAAATCAAGACACAGTGAGCGACTACTGCTTAAAATGAAAAATGTTTTGTTTATTGTTTATTGTTTTTATATTTTGACATTAGTTTTGTATAATTCATAGTAGGGTGCTGCTGGAGAGTTTGTTTCGCCGTTTCTTCTCTTTTCAGCCAAAGCACTAGGAAACGGTAGTAAAAATCTTAATAATAGCCTTTAAAATTTTCAATAAAATTAAAAATTCACATAATATCTATGGGCAAATACTAAATAAAGTTGACGGTAGATCAAAAATAATTTTAAATAACTGTTCAGACGCTTGTCAACCTCAGTCTGCCTGCGACCACGAGTGCTGCAAAGTACTCGAAACGTCAGGATTGTATTAATCAAAATAAAAACGCGAACTATATCCGTTAAAAAGTTGTTTCATTATGTTGAGTGTTCGCGAAAGTTTAAGACTATATTATATAACATCTTATCACATTTTAGATAATGTTTCTAAGTAAGCAATATCTTATTACGTTTATGTTTAATGATAGGATGGCTAATCAGTAGCAATCAGTCTTACGAATTCTTTTAAAATTAACTATAAAAAAGTACCGTAATAATAATACTATTTTAATCTTCAATCAATTTTTTGTATCAAAAGAAGCTCCAAAATAATCTTCTCTCTAGGCAGTTAAAAATCTGACGATAAGAGAGTCTGACTATTTCTTTTTTTGAATTCTCTGAAAGTAAGACCTTAGAAAACTAATTTTATCTAGGTAGTTTTATCTCTCAACCTGCTTCGCACAGAACTGCATATGTAGCCAGCTGCTGAGAATGCCCTTTCGGCCTCTACACTGGTCGTATACCAATACTCATATACCATAGATAAATGTTCACCTCGCACTCCTTCGGTCTCATAAACGCTCACTTCTTTTTTCAAGACCTTTTCGTAATCTAATTGACCACTTGGCTTTTGTTTATTAAAGTTCTCCTTCTCTCTTTTATAACTCAAAACTAAACAATAGAAATTAATACGTTTGCGGATCCGCATCGCTGGATCCAGCACTGTATGCTGGATCTAGCATGTTAAAAAAGGCGCTGGATCCAGCTGGATTGCTGTATGCTGGATCCAGCAATTGCAAACCCTAATGGGCAGATACCACCAATACATCTGCCTAGCCTTTTTCCAACTATGTTGTGGTCGGCTTCCAGGGCAGATACCACCAATGAGCGCACAATAGTAGCGCATTGGGAGAGGTCTATGTTTAGCAGTTAATACAGGCTTATGATGATGATGATTCTGTAATAAGGAAGTACTACTGCCCAGGTTGATCCGATCTATTCATACTTACGTATCGCTTTACTACCAGTAATTGGCTTAGCAAAAAGCCTATATCTTGTCCAAGCCTTACTTTTTTTAAACACTCTGTATTTATTAGTAAACATTCAATCGCAGGCAATTTGTAAAAGTCCTCTTTAGGTAGGTACTTTAATAGTCTTCCGGCAACTGATTCATTGCTTCTCTTTATATTAGCTATATTGATTTTCCTATCCAATTGTATCACGTAGTATGATTTAAGATATAGAAGCTTACGAACCTATAATTAAACGGTTTTACTTAGCTTGAGCTGTTTATTATTTGGTTCAAATTTAGTCATCGATATTTCACCCCCTTCCTGTTGACAGATTGATCTGATATTTGGTACAGCTTTAGTTTTGATGACAAACCCGTTTTACGTAAAAAAAAATTACTTAATATTATTTTAAATATTCAAACAAGGATTATAACAGGTGAGTTAAAATTCATTTATATTATTTTTTCCCTTGTTATTTATTTTTATAAATAAAATGTAAATGACGCAAGCGTCGTAAGTGACGCAAGTGCATCACTTGAGAACGGCTGGTCCGATTTCGATTTTTTTTAAATATTCGTTATAGTCCGAGTAAAATTAGAAAAATTGTGTGAAACTTAAGTGCTTTTTTCTTTGAGATTTTCGTATGATAGACTCACGCCTATATTCCCCAGAGGGGGTAGGCAGAGGTGTGCAGTACACCCACGTTTCGCCGGCTATATTATAAGTCCCATGTAATAGGGGGCGAGCCTATTGCCATTAACCGGGCACAATTCCAGACTCCGTGCTGCTACTGAGAATTTCCTATTGGAAAAACCCAATAACACTTTGCCCGACCCGGGGATCGAACCCAGGACCTCGTGCTCAGCAGTCGCGCTTGCTACCACTAAACCAACGAGGCAGTCTTAAATTCTTCGTGAATTTTCGTATGAATTCAATAAAATTTGGAGTGGTAAGCGCCTGTCGCGACAGCTAGTATTTTATATATATAAAAACAAACTACAATCTTCTGTATATATAGGTAAAATGAGAAAAACTGACTCACTGACTCATCAACACAGCTTAAACTCCTGGACCAAGAAAGCTGTTTATTAACTAAGTAACTTTAGTGCCTCATAATTCATTCTCTTATTAATTAATTCATTAATAAAATGATATAGATGCCATTAAATGTATGAAAATTCACAGAAATATAATGTTTTTATACAATTCATGTACATACATTCTCGCAATTAAATCATGTGTTGTGATAGATTTTTATCATTTGTAATGATTTATTTGAACCCTTCAAACGTTAATGGTTTTTAAATGGTTGGTAAAAAACAAAATAGAGCAGCGATTATATCTTGTTTTTTATTTGTACTTAGGTACTTTCGCTGTTTTTAAATTCATAAATAGCTTGTTAGTAATTATTTTATGCTGCACACGCTTAGCAACGTGTTTGGCAATTAATCGTTCTACAATAGTTGCGTCATCATGCAACTATTGCACAAACGTAAAACAACAACGCGATGCTTTGCTCAAGACTTGGCGGGGCACTGCCGTGGCCTCTGATTGTATGTGTAAACAAGCTTTATAAAATATAATTTAGTTTATGCTTCGTCTAGTCAATACTTCAGTACACTTATCTTGAGACTTTATTCTAACGATATAATATTTTTAATACAGAAACCGGCCGAACCAGACATCACAACTACCTTATAAAACCTTAATTTCTACATAAATTGTCGTAATGAAATAATCTTGATATTTTATACAGCTTCAAGATAAAACTTCGCAGGTACGAAACGTCCCCAAATTTGGTTGTAAAAACGAATTATAGACGGCACTCAACTTTTTATAAGTCTTTTATAATTTATAATCTTTTGTTCGTCATCCTTATTATTCGGAAAAAAACTAAAGTTGGATCAGAATATTATCTTTTATACGTTACTAGCTGTCGCCCGCAACTTTGTCCGTTTAAATTTCGAATTTCTCGATCATACACCCTGTTGTTTTAAATGCGAAATTTTAGGAGGTAATATCTGTGTCTGGTCTGTGTTCCTTGGGGAAAGTTGTGCAGTTTTACGGACCTTATTACCTCCTAAAATTTGGCAGGTTGTAGTGACCTACTTATATTTATTTATTAAAAATGAAAACTAAATTAAAAATTTTCGAACGTAGCGCTAACGTCCCTGCGCACGTAGAATCGTTCAAAGCATTTTGATCGCAAAGTGGTGCACCGTTTGTGTCCGCGATAGTACATGCCAGGTTCGAACCCACAACTAGGTATGTACCTACTTACAAAGCGGGAACATCACCAATGCGTCACAACGACACTTCAAATATTATAGGTACCATCTAGGTATATCGCATACCATTGATTTTATATGTAGGAACCAATTTTAAATCAAGACACAAAAGGCAAGACCAAATAAAATTTTGCTGGCTAGTAGGGTACCTTACCTATACATTCTTAACACAAGGTAATTACCATATAAAAAAATACTACTAATTACAAAGCTGCACAGAAAACTAAACTCTGCCAGCTCACATTAAAGTTCCTTTTCCGATACCACTTAAAAATATAATTCTAGAACACTTAATTCTAACATTGACTTCATACCTTTAAAACCACGAGGTAAATACCACTCACGTACTGACCTACAAGCAATGTGTTCCGATACATACTGAAATGACATTGTTTTTTTTTACACGAACGCGACCGATGCATGTCTTTCAAAACTTGTTTATGGTGTTTGTTACAACAGTTTATTTGTATTTTGATTTCGTTTGTTGATTTGATTGAACGTCGTGGTAGCGCATTGGTTATGGACCCGCTTAGCTAGCACTTAGGTATGAGTTCGAACCTGGCATGTACCAATGTGACTTTTTCAATATCATAAGTACTTCCTGAGATAATTTAAGACACCACTGACTAACGGTGAAGGAAAACATCGTAAAGAAACCTGGACTTAACAGTCTAAAATCACCAACGATCTAGCGTGGTGATTAATGCTCAATCCTTCTCTGTACGAGAAGAGGCCTTTGCCCTGCAGTGGGACAGTTACAGGGTGTTTTTTTTTATCATTGTTGATTTGATTGTCAATATGCGACCGACGACTTATTGGTAACAAGAGCGAATGGAAATCAAAGTCGTAGATTCGTTTCTAAGTTTGACAAAATATTATTAGGTTTATTTGCCTGAATGCAAAGTTTGGAGCACTGAGTCGGATACGTAATGTATTCCGATAGATATTACCACACGCCCTAGGCGTAGAAAGAGATTTGAAATTTCGACTGATTCTTATGGGATATGGTGGTTCAGCTGTTAGAGCGTCGGCACGGTACGCCGAAGCTCGTGGGTTCCAATCCCATCCGTATGTTGTTTTTTCAAATTACTTATTAAATAACTATATTTAATAAGCTGACATGTGCTAACATGTAAAAAATTGGCAAAAACACTTAAACTCGTATTTCTTTTTCAATAGCATAATAGAATTATTTGCTTCTAGTTTATTTTCCACCATTTTCATATCCATAGCGTTTTCTGTATCATAAAATTTCATGGCTTTTAACTTATTCACTTTATGGCGTTGCAGCCAGTTCCACTCACAAAATATCACTTCCTTATGTTTTGTAAGCTGCCATAATGCAAACGGAATTTGAAGCAGTAGCGAGTATTTTTAACCCCCTTGGTACGATGACGTATCTGTTTGTTTGCATGTCTGTAAGGGTGTATGTCTGTGTGTATATCTGTGGCATCTTCTTCGTGCCATCTAAGTTTAACGTGTCTATGTGTCTGTGTATTTGTGTGTCTGTTTGTGACATCGTAGCTCCTAAACGAATGGACTGAATGGAATTTTGGTTTAGTTGTTTTTATTCGTGAGTGTCAAGGTCAACCAATGTGGTTATGGACCCGCATTTAATAATAATAATCATAAACCAGCCTTTAACTGTCCCACTGTAGGGCAAAGGCCTCTTATCATACAGAGAAGTATTGAGCATTAATCACTAGCTCACTGCGTGTTGGCGACTTTAGACTACTAAGTCCGGGTTCCCTTACGATGTTTTCCTTCACCGTTAATCAGTGGTGTATTAGTTAACTAAGAAAGTTTAATACATACCAAACATTAATACATGCCAGGTTCGAACCCTCACCCATGCGCTTGTAAAGCGGGTCCGTAACCAATATGCCACGACACTTGCAAAATAGTATCATTTTACTAATAAATCGTATTATCATCTTCTAATTCTTGAACCTGGAGTTCTTAATTAGTTTTAAACATCGATAACGCCCCTAAATCCGATTGATTGAAATATTGATACTAAAAGTTATTTAAGATGATAATTCCCAGACCGGTCAATATTACGAACTTTTAATTAAATAACTTGATGAAACTTAGATAACAAATTGAAATGTCAGAATTATTAAAATGATTATTTCTAAAATGTGTTTGTTAAGAGTTAGTAAGTTTTGTACAATGTGTTAAATAAATAGTGTGGAACATTAAGGAAGTCAGTTCTTGTAAAATATCGACTTGCGAAATTCGCAAAAAAATGTGCGGTTCTTCATACAAAGAGCGTCAGCTAATCGGCAAATTTGTATGTGAAGTAAAAATTTTTTGATTGTGTATTACAAATGACATCAATTTTTTTATTACCATACTAGCTGCCCCGCGCGACTTCGTTCACGTGATTACTATCCTACTTCAAGGCCTATTCTACCCCTACCCTACTCTACCCACTACCCTATTCTACCCCTAACCTACTCTACCCCTACCCTACTCTACCCCTAACCTACGCTACCCCTACCCTACTTTACCCACTACCCTATCCCTAATCTACCCCTACCCTACCCTACACTACCCCTACCCTACCCTACACTACCGCTACCCTACCCTACTCTACCCCTACCCTACCCTACTCTACCTCTACCCTACTATACCGCTACCCTACCCTACTCTACCCCTATCCTACTCTACCCCTACCCTACTCTACCCCTACCCTACTCTACCCCTACCCTACTCTACCCCTTTTTCTCACCTTTAAACCTTCCCTGGATCTCCACAAATAACTCAAGACCAAAATCAGCCAAATCGGTCAAGCCGTTTTCATGCTATGTCGTGACAACGGAAAACGGGTTTCATTTTTATATACATATATAGATTATTCCGTAATAATTATTTTAATCAACGTAACCTTAGCTATACATTATACTCTTACATATACGACACCAGGAGTATGACTGCATAATATGTAACCAGTTCAGTCCACTTGAGCGTAGCAGCTGTATGGCCTGCACCAGAGATTTGTGTTTCGGAACGCAGTATAGAGTTTCTAATGCGGTTACTAAGATTCACTTCTAAAATACTGCGTTCCATTGTCCTCTGGCAAACCCCTAGGGCGGACTTTTGACGCTTTGTTAGTGACCATGTCTGCGCTCCATAAGTGAAGGTGGGAAGAACGCAAATATTAATAAGTTTCCTCTTTAACGAAAGAGGGAGAGTTTCTCTCATGATTTCTTTTTAAAGTCGGACTCCTGTTCATCAACCACGATAAATAAGAAGAAAGACGCCGTCATTTTGTGAGAGGGTAGAACTACCCCATTCGAACTTAAGGGTTCTAGACCACTAGAACTAACCAATATAAAGCAATTCCCTCCAAATACAGTAACAGTTCCATAAAACAATTTAATTCACTGCCAGAACAAACATAGTGAAAAATACTTCTTTTCGCTAAATGGATGATATTCTTGATAAATAGCTACTGCTCTAGTCTGGCGGTTTGCCCGTTCGAAATATAAACGTGCTTGTAATGGAACTCTTAAATTTTAACAGTAAACTTTCTTAGTCGAGCGTGGGTTATATAAATGGTTACATTTGGAGATTATACTTTTATTTGCCGCTATAATTAAATAATAAAAAGTGGTAGTTCTACATTATTTCGCTGCAGTACTCTGATTTTAGTTTGAAGAGAACAACTATAATATACCTATATTTTTTTACTTTTATATTATGAGAAATTTTGAACGTATATAAGAATAATAAATCAGCTATATTATAAGGAATTTTAAACATATTATGTAGGTATATAATAATAATAAATCAGCCTGTAACTATCCCACTGCAGGGCAAAAGCTTCTTATCATAAAGGAAGGATTTACTTACTTATCTAATTATTTTTATTATATATATATCACCCACATACTACATTTTTGAGTTGTGACAACCTAGTCAGTTATGACCGTTGACTGGCAAGTCAGAGGCCTCAGATTTGAACCCAAGGCGAGCACCTCTGACTTAAATAACGTAAATTATGTGCTTATTATAAATTAATTATCACTTGTTCCGTGCCTCGGAAAGCACATAAAGCCGTTGGCCCTGCGCCTGATCTCTCTCATTTTTTATTTAATTCGGACATTATTTAATTCGAATGTTTAAGTTACTTTACCGCTAATCAAACCGGTAACTAACCTGACATTTTCCTAATTTACCAAATCAACTAAATTCTTGAGCAAACAGAAACTTAGTTTAGGTTGAGTTACTCTTTATATCATTAAACTAAGTTTAGTTAGTTTAGGTTTAGATACTCTTTAAACAGAAGTTAAGCATTCGTTTAGTTTGATACTCAGTCTCTAATTAAAACATACTTTTTGAAAGTCAATAGAATAAATTAATTATAAAATGTCACATTTGAAGAAAAAAAAACATTTACAATCGGAAAGTATACTCTTTCAAACAAAAAAGGAATTACTCAAATCGGCAAACTATTCAAGGATTAATCGGTGACACCAAGCTACTACAATCTGTCAAATGTCTTTAATAAATTTTAAACTTTCTCGCAAAAGCATTAGCTTTAAAGTTGATTGAGAAAATTTGACAGTTTTGGGTAGCTTGATGTGCTGGCATCTGTACAATCATAAAAAAAGCAACAAATTGAGAACTTTCTCCTTTTTTGAAGTCGGTTAAAAAGTACAACCACGAAAAATTCTTACTGCTCTTTTAACTACGTTGATCTACAAATCTAATAATCTCTAAATAATTTAAATCATGGTTTTTAAAAAGGAGTAAATGATAACAACTTCTGACCGGCACAAAATGATTGCGGGCCTTCCAATCAATATTATAAAAAAAAATACTTACTATCTGAGAACGATATTTTGGCCGCTACTCCCTTACCTCTACAAATCACAGGTATCCGATACTCCGATCAAAGAAGTAGGTAGAAAACATTTAAATAATATCTTACTAGATATCTTCACTAAGCTGTGTGATAAATAAAAAGTGAGAAGGGTATCCTTTAATATTTACAAAACGATCCTATATTTTTACGAGAATAAATTCAAATAGTAAACTTGGTACGCCTAAAGATTAGGTTTACGTAATCATCATCGTCAGGCTGTATGAGTCACATGGCTTTAACATACATAAAAAAATCACAATATTATTTAACATTGTAGACTTATTAAAAATCGAATTCTAAAAGGAACACGTATTTTAAATGCAAAAATATTGCATTTATGATGTCAGTAGATATTTACCAATATTCGGGTTAAATATTTTTCTATATCTGTAGTTTAGAAGATAATCACTTAAATTCCGTCAAATGAATACATACCTAATTTTACTCATGACACAAATATCAAGCTACCCGAAACTCAAATTTTCCCAATCAACTTTGAACCTAATGCTTGAGCGAGAAAGTTGAAAATCTATTAAAGAAATTTGACAAGCAGTAGAGTTGTAGGTACTTGATATGCTTGCGTCTGTACATAATTATTTGTTTCAGTTAACAATGCAAGTTGACAATCCTCCAGAGCAACCGTGTGGTCTGCACTTGTGCTTACGACATGCGATGCGCTTGGGCAGATGGGCGGGATTTTTTCCCGTTCAAGGTCTTGGACAAACAACTGCTGAAACAAGGTGAATTGTTACGCCAATCGTATCGTAATTTTTTAAACTATACATTAATTGTATAATGTAAAAGATCTTATCATCCTCCTGGCCTATTGTCTTTGGGTTGCGGGGGTCAGATAGGCAGCCGCTCCATAGAAATCTGATATTAAGCTGCATCCAGTTAGATTAGAAGCCGACCCCAAAAAAAATTGGAAATTATAAGGCTAGGCTTTTATTTTAAAAGATGTTAAAAAAAAGTAATTAAAATGTAACTTATTTCAGGTTTAAGATCAAGTGTGTCTACAGCAGTTATTACTTCATGACAATGACAGGTCAAGTGACAATGTCAACTTTCGCTATACTATGGTTCTGTCAGAACGAAGTCACATTGACAAATGTTTGTAAGTTATACTTATAAAAAAAAATAGCTTGCTTCGATAAAACTAAATCATCATTAATCATTACAAAGGGTTGGAATAGGTAGAGTAAATAAGTACCAAATGACGTAAAATTCACAACGAAATCATAATTATGACTATGTCTTTAATAAATATAGACTAGCTTGTAACTGTTTCACTGCAGGGCAGAGCCTCTTCTCCGCTAGCTCACTGCGTGTTGGCGATTTAACTTTTTCAGCCCACGGTACCTATTAAAAAACACCCCTTTTTTGACTCTTGATCATCACATCAAATCATCATACATATCATCATCATAATACATCAATCATTAAAAAAGCAAATCAACTAAATTGTTTACACTGGCTAATATTTTTCCATTATTTTATTTAGTAACCTAGAAACAGTAAAGGTAAACCAATTTAGTTACATAAATCTGTTTTCCAGCCAACATTATATTTTACGTAACCGGCCTTATTTCAACAATGCTGCTGTTATATTTAGCGCGACAATGGCCGAAGTTAATGAAGAAAGCTGCTGAAACCGAGAGAAACTTGTCTGAAGTGACGTTAGATAACAGAGCTGTTGTGAAATCCAGTGTGATTGCGTATGTCGCTATGGCATTGGCGTTAGGTATATTGTGATTTTTTTAAGTTACTTTATGTTACATTTATTTAACTGTCTGTTAAAATCTGAAAAAAAAATACCAAAAAAATAGTATAAAAAATAATAATATTAAAATGGACAGAATTATTTTACAGGTACCTACAGCATTATTTTTATCAAATTCGTTTAGAGCTTTTTTAACATTTATACCTTGTCTGTCAAGTAATAAGGTTTAATTTCATATAAAATCAATGATATACGATACAATCTGCTAATATGTACCACATAACATTGATTTTATATGTATTTAAACTAAGACCAAAATTATTTTCTCTTGTTCATGAACTTTTGCAGCTGACTGTACAGAAATCTCCATAATAAAATAATATTTTTGAGTTATAGTGTATTGACACTGTACAGTGTATGTCCATAATTAACTCCCGTCATTTTAATATTTATCTGTACATTGTTATTTAAGTAATGTTTTCATAGAAACTGCTCATACAATCAGTAATTAATTAATGTACTGACCCACGCGCCACATTCACACACATAACTCAAACGGCTGCTTAGCGTCAGTATGATACCTATATTGGTATCGTTGTCGTAATCGGGGGACACCATTTCTTGCAATACAGGCCTAGAGCTAGTATTCCTAAAGCTAGTATTCCTAAAACTCGTATTCCTAAAACTCGTATTCCTAAAGCTAGTATTCTTAAAGCTGGTATTCCTCTATTTACAGTAGAACACCTCCTCTGCACGAATTTCACTATAAAGTTTGTGATGAATTGTCTCTATGAGTCCTGGATCAACACCAACGTGATGGAAAATTACGTCGTACACAGAATGCCGTATATATTTAATTACGTACCTTACAGCCCTTTTTATGCTTTTTTATTTGAGGTAAAGTAATAATAATCATACCCACATTATTTTTAATAACCTTTTTAATTAGCTAGTATAATTAAAGCCACATGCGACATTGGCTTTACATTTCTTTGAAAAATCTCTCGGATGTGCTGGTTTTCTTAAGATGTTTTCCCACACCTTTTTATAAATAAATAAATTAATTAATTAATTTATAAAACAAACACTACGCTCATGAATCCGAAAAGTCAGAGGTGTATACCTGAATTTTGAACCTAATAACATTGGCAATCTATCGGTTATACCACTAGGCTATCACTGCAAGCTTGTATTAACAAGTAGAAAAAAACTTATTTAATCCTGCATATCTTATTTTATAACTGCTTTTTATAATTTTGTTTTTTCAGTTCATGTGCATCCAGTCAACATTTCTTTGGAGTTTCACTGATGTTTTAACAATTTGTTTTAGTATTTACATAACATCATATTTTCACAATTTAAACAAAGTCATAGCTTCAAATGCTAAGAAGGATAAGGTAATTTCTATTTCGACTTATATTAAATAGAGTTTATTTTACAATAGCACAGGTTTTAATGACTCGTGTAATTGTAGCGGCCGTCCGCAAAAATCGGTGCGGTACGGACCATTAAATCGCAGGCCGTGAGACCTAGCTGAAGACTATTTGAGGAAAAAGGATGGAGGGAGAATATTAAGTGACTTATAAATCTACAGAACAATGGAACAGACAAGGAGGTTTACTATTGAAATACGAACCCAATCCTACGTACTTAGCAATACTAAAAATAATAATTATGTCCACCTGCCCGAATTTCGGTCACAGCAGCCAATCTCAACTACAAGCCAACTACGCAGGAGATATTATAGTCCACTAGTGTATGCGTCAACACAGGTGCACTCAATTCCCTCCCTTTCATAGTGCGATGGAACGGCAATTCGACACGGCTAGATAGAAATCCGGCGCAGGCAATTAATTTATAATACGCACATAACTTACGAAAAATCTGAATTGCGCAATATCTATATATATTTAAAAAAATATATAATTATGAAACTTGCAACATCTATGGTACTTATATTAATATTTCTTAAAAGTTTAACAAAAATCACTACGAAAAGGAAATTTTAATAAAATAACAATTAATTAATAATTAAAATATCTGGTTGCACATGTACTAAGTTTTTATAATACGCTGGTAGGTAAGTAGTTAAACATTTTTGTATCCATCAGCATCGTAGTCTGAATCAAGTGTCTCGCATTTATCGCGGTTATAAAGAACTGCAACAACTATAGACAATAACATTGCCATGTTTATTTTATTTACGGATGTTGAAGCTGTCGAAGATGTGTTTTCTAAGTAGTTGAATTTAAATAAAGTTTCGATTACTTTTGCGTTTTCATGTAGAGAATTCTAAAGTTGAGCTACATAATGTTTTAAATCAGGATACAGCGCACATTAGCATGTTTTTGCATCTAAGATGCAATGAGTTCGTTAAGATTTGAAATGTGTTCGTATTTCAAGAGTAACCCCCCGAGGTTTCTTTTCTTTCCGCCTTCTCAAAGAAACGGAAAACATAATAAGTGATTTAATTTAAATTTACTCTAACGATGTCCCTTCTGCAACGTCTCGTTATAGTGAGCTCAATAAAAGTATGAAATTTAGTACAAATAGTGATTAGTAAAGCTGCATTTGTGTTTGAATACACAATATATTGTCCTTATTACTGAAAGACGATTTTCACACGACGCCGCTTACCGCCACAGAGGGGCGAACGTTGTGCCGCGGCACAGGCCCGTTTACCACCTTTCCGCGCGGCACCGCGGCATATTTTTAAAAAGAGCGCATGGTGTGCGGCTTTGTGAGATAGCTGCCTTAAACCGTCAAATACCGAGAAAGGAGACTCAAAAGGAAAAAAATTGTTACGCATCGCCGGCGTCCTTCCAGTAAAACTAATGGTGATGTCCAAACTTTGATCTCTTAAGTATGCGCTGCTTTATGTATATTCATAAATGAAAAAGTTATAAAAGAAAAATGTTTTCTTTTTCTAACGAACCTAGAATAAGGTAACATAATTAAATGTACGAAATTAATTTGACCTTAACTTGAGTTTTTAATATTTTCAGGATATAATATCTTGGACAAAATTGCGAGAACACTACTCCAGTCTAGTAAAGCTGGTTAAAGAAATAGATTCATATGTCAGCTCATTTATTTTGCTGTCCTTCTTTACTGATCTGTTCTTCATCTGCTTACAGCTGTTCAATTCTTTGCAGTAAGTTATACTTCAACAATCTTTTGTTGAAGATAGTTTTTTTAAACTTATTTTGTTTAGTTTCTTATGTTACCTGGAAGGTTACTCTTGCACTTCAAACTCAATCCCAAATTATTTACAAACCCACTCTTTCTTTTTTCATCTTTATCGTATGGTTGATAAACTACTTGGTCTCAGAGTAGGAACCGCCCGTAAGTCTCTGACATCGCTTTACATACCATTGAAAAATCTCTCAGGTGTGCTAGATGTCCGGTAAATCATTCTGAGCTCCCTAGAGCTATAACTGAGACAGCCAACGTAGAAAAAAAACTGATTAAGGAATTAGCAATATTTGGGATAACTGGGATTGAGTTCGTAGTTTGAGATGTTAGATGCAACTGACATTTAATTATTCATAAAGAACTATTTTGTTCAAGATGATTGTTGAAAGTGATGCTGAGTTATAAGTGAAAATAATGCAATATTTTTTTCTTTTCAGTCGTAATTATGTTACTTTCAAGACTTGTAATGAAACACAAACTAATCTGTGAGTGATATTTTATTCTTGTTCAAAAATTTTACAAGATATTTAGGATGCAGTGAATCTTAAAAAATCCTATAGAATGAGACGAATTAACGTCAATCGATAGCTTCTACTACATAAAATCATCAAACGATATTTTAATTAAATTGTTTTATGTTTATTATTCCCAATTTTACGCGGTATTTTGTTGTTTATTTACAAGTGTGATGAAAAACATTGTATCTCACACGATTGTAGTACCAACAATGATTAAACGTCAGGCCAATATAGCCCCCGCCTACGGTTCGATCTTTGAATGCCTCTTGATAATAATTGTGGCTTTACCCTTGTACACTAAGTACTTACTTTATTATTTTTAGTATCCGGGGTTTTTCATATCTTAAATCTTAACTTGTTAAATCAAGTATTATATTTTACAAGTATTGAGTATTAATCTGAAATCACCAACACGCAGTGAGCCAGTGTAGTGATTAATGCTCGATTCTTCTCTGTTTGAGAAGAGACCTTTGCCCTACAATAGAACAATTACAGGGTGGGTTTATTATTTGACATACGCACTAATTATTTTACTGTTTCTTCTTACAGCTCGCTATCCTCACCCGACTACCTCCTTTACTATTTGTATTCGTTTCTATTTTTGGTTTTTCGAGCCTTAATGCTGTCACTCTTCGCTGCCAACGTACACTACGAAGCCTTAGAGCCAGTTTACTCCTTGTACGACGTGCCTTCATGGGCTTATGACGATGAGGTAACTGTTATATAATAATTTTCTATGTAGAGTTAAATCAAATTAGTGAGTGAAATTTCTCAGGAATGTATGAAATGATTATCTGTAATAGATTTCATATTCAATAATAAAAAACATAAAGAAAATAAAAATATTTTTTATTCTGTTCTACGGCAGGTGTATAAGCCTGTTCTTATCCCACTGCAAGGCAGAGACCTCTTCTCATAAAAAAAAGGATTGAGCATTAATCACCTCGCTAGTTTACTGCGGTTAGCGATTCAGACTATTAAAGTCAAAGAGTTTTCCAAATGACAAAAAGTTTTCTTACGATGTCTTCCTTCACCGTAGTCAGTGGTAATTAAGAGAGTACATACGATATTGAAAAAGTCACATTGGTGCATGCCCAGTTAGAACCCACACCGACTTGCTTACAAAGTGGATACAAAACCAATGCAACATAACCGGCGAAATAACGGACATGTGCGAAACACAATATTTTTATTTTTTATTTAATTACATTTTTAATTAAAATAATATTTCATTAATATTTTAATTACATTTACGATACCTAGCATGCATGTGAAGTTTTGCTCCCTGATTTGATTTAAACCTATAAATAAAATTAGCTTCCAACTGCGGCTTCGTCCACGTGGATCTATTTACAGGTGACGCGAGGTGGGCGTTACGTGGGTGTCGTTTTCACAAAATTGACGATTCAAAAGAGCTAATATTTGTTTTATTTTAATTAATAAATTTTTTACTTTGACTTTGATAAAGTTCAATGTTGTTGTAGAAAGAAAAAGTCGATTATGAGCGGGATTTTTTCGATTCATTTTTGCTTCTTACAAAAATTTCTAACTTTAGTATTCGTATATTATGCATAAATACATTTTAAAAATATTTATGTATTAGACTTGGAATTAAATTTTAACTTTTTTTTAATAGTTATTTTATATCACCCTCTTTATCATCCTGCCTAAATAATTAACCAATATTTCGGTAAAATTAATCCTTTCCTTCTCTACGTCATGATTAACTTTGTACCTAAAAGTTTTTAAACTATTTTAAATACAAGCTTCAAACTTAATACTAAAACCGGCAAAAGTGAGTCCGACTCCCTTATGGCCGTGTTTTTTTTTACTTTACTACTTGTAGTATTTTTGGGTTAGAAGCTTTATGACTATATAAAAAAAGCTATTACTTATTGTCAATCTCACTTTTTTTTTTGCAAACAGGTATAGGAAATGTACAGACACACGCAAAACTTACCTATACTCTACTATTGTGTTGTAATATCAAGTAATTATAAATAGGTGTTATAATTACTTATATTATCTTACATTTTTGCAGGTCCGAAGGTTTCAATTACAGCTGCATCACACAGAAACTGGATTAAGTGGCAAGTTCTTTTACGTCACAAGAAGTATGATTTTAAAAGTAAGTTTATATTCTGTGAGGATATATTACGATACCTATTAGTTTTATTTATAATTTACAATTAGAGTCTCGGTCTAACACTATCTGAGACCAATACTTCAGATATGAGTTGAGTTCATCCCTCCATCTCCTTCTGGGCCTGCCCCGTCTTCAGGGCAGGTAGTAAAGGAGGAATAGGGGGCCTTTGCCCTGCAGTGGGACAATAATATAGACTAAAATATTAATAATAATTAAGAGCGCTGTACTTTGTTTTTTTTTTACAATATACAGGGTTATTATAAAAGCTTTTATTTATAGGGCTTCTTTAAAAATATTGGCAAAAAATTAACCATGTCATTCCTCGTCACTGAAAGTCACTTTTGGAATTAATTGTGTTGCTAATTTATATTTTTTTTAACTGTTGTAAGTTGCTGAAATAGTAGAAATATATGTTACTTCTTCTGTTTCATCATATGGCTGAAAAACAACCAGGTGTCAGAGTTTAAACTGCCCGTAGGCCTCTGACATTGCTTTACACACCGTTAAAAAATATCTCAGGTGTGGTGATTTCCTTACAATGTTTTATTTCATTTTTATCCTGAAACCTCTGTAACGGAAATGAATAATTAAAGAAATGTTAACGTTTCAAAGAATGACTAGGTAATTGGTTAATAAAATTAATCAATTATAATATTTTCGATTCAAAAAAGGTTCTACTAAAATAGCAGAGTTATTTATGTTATGTTTATGTACCTTGTGATAACAAAAAATCTAATAGTACTTCCATTGTTTCAGGTGGTAGGAACAATAATAACTTATGAATTGGTATTACTGCAGTACTCTGTAACACCTGATACCTATACTACTTTTTCTACGACAACGAGTATTTAAATTATCTAAAAATCATATTCAGGCCAAAGTTAATATTGTATTTAATACTTTTTATCTTTATAAATATATTTACTTTAAACATTAAAATACAATAAAATATTCCTATTCCTATTTTAAAATTTGATTTTATCCCCATCTCCATGCGGGCAAAGCCGAGGGCGAAAACTAGTACAGTAATAAAACAGACTCCTTTAATATTGTAGCGTCATTGCTACGCCGTAGCTCATTCTACATCTACGTGCATTGCCGTAGAACATGCTACGGCGTAGAGCACATTGTAGCAGGTAAAATATTATAACTTTTGCTTTGGACGTCTTAAGTTCTACTGCAGTTTAACCAATTTTCGAAAAGATAGATGTATTTTAAAGAAAATTAACTGAAGATTTTGATTATTTATATACTGTCTCTCAATAATATTGCGTAGGTACTTCGGGGATTTTTAAATTTTTTATTATTTCAAAAAATATAGAATTTAAAATAGTATTTTTTGATTAACTTATTCATTGTAAAGTAATAATAATGGCAATGGTAATGGTATAAAAAATGGTATGTACAGAGACATAAGTCCATTATCATGGGTGTTTTTTGCTTTACACTTACTAATTAGTATCTTTTAATAATGTTATCCGTCAGTATGCCATGTAATGTTTTTTTATTACATATGTGAGTAGTGTAAAGGAATATAAACATAGCTTGCTAATGGATTAATGTCGCTGACTGTACATCAAGTATTTGAATATATCAATCTTTCTCAAGCATTCAGTTTGATGAAGGTCCATTCTTAAACTAGTCCAAGGTTTCATCAGAAGTTTAAATTAATGAAAACTTGAAACTTGTTGAATAACCCTACTAAGACGGAATGACAGAAGGTCTTCAGTAAAATATAATGTTTAAAGGGGTTAGAACATTTTTATATGGGAACTGGCATTGCGGGCAGTCGCCGTTTTGTTGTTGTTTTTTTTCAAAATCACTAAGGTTTGAACCCCTTTGACAATTGTTTCTTATTTATCTAAGACACCACTGAGTGAAGGAAATAATCGTAAGGAAACCTGCACTTAATAGTCAGAAATCGTCAACACGCAGTGAACTAGCGTGATGATTAATGCTTGATCCTTTTCTGTATGAGAAGAGGCCTTTGCCCTGTATGACAGTTACAGGCTGCTATTATTCTTTGCCGATTCCGGCTTTCTCACAAGCTGGTTTTCGGCTCTCATATGTACTCTGGTATTATTAACATAACTAACCAATGTTATTGGAGAAATTGAGTGAAATATAATACCTAAATAGAGCAGTATTAATTTGATACCTTATCACTACATAGTATAAAACAAAACTGCTTTATCTGTCCCTATATCCCTACGTATGCTTAAATTTTTAAAACAACGCAACGGATTTTGATGCAGTTTTTTAATAGATAGAGTGATTGAAGAGGAAGGTTTATAGGTATATTGCACCCGTGCGAAGCCGGGGCGGGTCGCTAGTATTCTATATTAATCATAACAAGCCTGCAACTAGCATCAGCTTTAATATTTCCTTTACTTACAACGTAATGTCAGTACATTTTATTCAGTACTCCACTTTATTACAAGATTGCCTAATAAAATACTATTTTTCATAGACTACAGGCAGTTTATGGGCAAGAGTTACTATGGCAACAAATAAGTCACTAAAACTACAATGTAATGATAGAAGATAGGGGTGCTCAACCTATATGGTTGGATAAAGGAGTTGTAAGACTTAAGAGAAGAATGTAGGAGAGAAAGAGAACATGAATATTGCATTAATGAACTCCAGAACATCTACGCATGTGTAAGCGAATATTTAATTCTGTGTTTATTCCGGAATGGCTTCCGTGTTGATAATGTAGCTGGGTGGTAGCCTAGAAGTAAACCGTTAGACTGCCGCTTCAAATGTCACAGATTCGAATCCAAAGCATTTTGCACTTTATTTTAATTTAATTTATAGTTGACGTTATAGATTTTCTTCTTTCGTTAATCTCTATTAGCCTACATGTCACTATTTACCCTTACTAACCATAGTATTTTTTCAAACAGTCAATTCATTTTTTAAACGGTTTTACTTAGCTAGATCTGTTTATTATTTGGTTCAAATTTAGTAATCAATATTTCACTCCCTTCCTGTAGACAGATTGATTCGGTACATACCTTTAGTTCTGATGACAAAACCGTTTTATGTAAAAAAAAAATACTAATATTATTCTTTAGTCTAATTATATAAAAAGCTTTTCGGCAGCATTTCTGTATCCCTCCGCATTAAATGTCTTTACCACGATAAACGATTACTCAATATTACAGTCATTGGTGCTATTGTCTCCAGAGGGCTCCAGATGAAAATCAGCATCGAGCATTAGCGCTCGACATGAAGCTAATCTGGACACCCGTTTGGTCCAGCTGTGATCTCCTTGTTACGTATATTTTTTTATGTATTTTTCCTTACTTCTACCCATTTTTATGTTTTTGTCTCAGTGTTTCTGTATAAACGTTTCTTCCTTTCTTTTCATTTTCAAACTCCATCAAAGCAAGCACGTGATTTAAAAAATCCAGGGCAATTATTTAAAAAAATATATCAGTTACTTCAAACGGCGAAGGAAAACATATCTTACAATAGATCGATGGGTAAACCTTTCTAAAGTATATCATCTGCTTTTTTTAAAAAAATCATCCGTTTTTCATCATGAGGGTACTACAACAATGACATTAATCAACATGGTTAATCTTGGGTTTAATCATGATAAAAAAGGTTGACATTCTCTGACTGTGGGTCACGTAAAAATGCCGTTAAAACGCTCCTATTGTTGTCTACAACTTAATTCATCTTAAGGCTCGCTTTATTTCATAGAGAGTGTTGAGTTCGACCCATTTACTTATAGGTTATACTTATGTTTCAAGCAAAGATGAGCTTTGACGTGACTTTCTTGATGGGTACATTGAAGGCTTGCGTAGTACGTCTTTTGGAAGGGAAGGCTTCTCACTTCAATCTTCATCATCCTTCTTAATAAGACTTTTATTATTACCAAACTTTGATGCTGAGATACCGGGATTTTTAATAAGGCACCAGACAGTCAGAGATCCTCTTGACAGCCGGGATATGATATTTTACCGGTTTAAGGGCGGAATTTCCAAAAATTCTTCCTTAGTAAATTTCTAGAGTTCTACGCAATCTTTCTAAGAGAAATCAGCGGTGGCTAGGCCGCTGACAATGGCGACGGGTGATGAATGCCTACACCATTGTTGGGTCTAGAGATCCTTCGAGGAACATCGTGTGGTAGAACCCTGGTGGTGGATTGAGGAATATCGAGTCGTTTCTAATCCCTGGTGGTAGATTAACCATAAGGGTATTTCCACACGATAAAAAAGGGTAGTCAAAGGTAGCTTTTCTATCAGTTTAAGATGTGCGTTGTCTGTCAGTCAGTCAGTCAATCAGTCACGGTAGGTACTGTTTTATAGGTTGTAGCCGAAGCTCACTTTTTTTTTAAACTGATTTATAAACTTATATTCAAAATTAAATCCTTTATTACAACCTTTTAAAATAAACTTATTTAATTTTTCCTTGCCCTAATTAAGAGACAATTCGACCAAACTACAGCAATGCTTTACAGCAGCAATTAAAAAAGCCATTTGGTCCATTTAAATACAACGCGGCAAGTTGCTAGTAAGCATTCAAAGTAGATCAAGCTAAATTCCTCTTTATGGTCTATAAAATTAGTGTCAAATTACTTCGGAATGATGCCGTCCAAAATCTCGAGACTAATAAAAATAAACTGCAATTTTGCTGAGTTATATAAAATTTCAGCTGTTTTTATTACTTACGGTTACAAGAACGGGTTTCATTTTCGCTGAAATTTAAATGTTATATACAATATGTTAAATGTTATATTATTATTTTAGTGTAATTAATAAGGATACTGTAAACGACACAAATAAATAACTTCGACAAACTATGTTTTGACAGACACTTTTGCGACAAAACGCAACTTTGACAATATTCTACTCAGACAAAATGTTAATCCATATCTGAAGTTTGAGTGAGTTCCGTTCTGTTGAACAGTATCTGTCGAAAAATAGTTAATTGAATTTAAGTTTTTATGTCGTTTACAGAATCATTACAAATGACACTAGTTTTAATGTCTGAGTAGAATAGTGTCAAAGTTCAATAAAAATGTCGAAGTAGCCTAATGTCTGAGTTAAATGAATCAAAATATGTATAAATTATACAAACTTATTGCAAAGTTCATGCTGTGGGCGTACCTATACATGCCGCGTACGCCACGATTTGATTTCTGATCGCGCCAATCTGCTATCTCGCTCGCACATTGAAGATACAAAATCACTGCATGTAGGTAGTTATTAAAAAAAAAAAACAAGTTAAAAAAAGAAAACATTACAAAGATTTTAGGAAAAATTACAGTTTTCACACATAAAAAAATTCTGAACAAAAATTCATTTTAAGCATAATTTTGCATAATTAAAAATAAGATTGTATTTATAATTCAAGAAGAAAGTTCCGTCTTTTTGACCAAGCTCTTTAAAAAAAGTTTATACCGAAAGGGTTGTCAAATCAGTTCACATAAATAATATATAAGGTAGAAAAGGTATATATAATAATGACCTCTCCTTGACCCTGAAAAGGTAAAAATAACAATAGATAGACTGTCTCGAACCCAAATCCGGTCGAGACGATTCAGATAAACTTATCTCCGCTACGCGTAAGCTGATTTCTAGAACCAATAAAAATATATATAATAAAAAATAAAACATTGAATTGAAAACTAAAGTAACTTTTTTTAATGTCAATGTATGTGTAATTTTTGTAAACTATTTATGCAAACACATAAGTTAATTAAACTACAAAGATCGAGCACAAAAATAACTATAACTATAACTAACTATATATATACACCTAGAAATAAACTATCTATATAAACTAATTAAAAAGATAAACTTAATCCAAAAGACCGCTACCTGTAGGCAACGTTCCCAAAATGCTGGCTGCGTTGCCTCGCTGGATGGCAATACTAAGCCTTTGGGCCAGATACAGACCAGCATTTTGGTCACGAGATGCCTCGACCAGACGTCCCGATAATTCTTTGTAAATTTTACGGGCCCCTGGCCCCCACGGTCCTAGCGTCTCGACCCCAAAAGGCTCAAATATGTACCCGCTGTCTAGGGTACTATATTTGCGCCTTTTAAGGGTCTCAGCAGATTCTGCCGCCGCGCCTGCCCGACCCTGAGTTCCGGAGAGATGAGACGGTGCCAGCGTGTCAACGCAGGTGGCGTCCCATACCAACGGCCGCCCCATCTTCCACGGAATCAGAGTCATTCCATCGGGTCTCTTACCATCGTCCCGTGACAAGCCATTAGGTTCTAAAATTGCGGCACAATTGGCGGTGGTAAGAGCCCGACGTATGATGTCATTTAAACTAGCGTGACGGGGAATTCTTCCCGCACTCCTTTGGCAGGATAAGCCGTGGTGACCAAGCCGGTCGACAGCAGTGCCGCACTGGCAGCGGTGTGGAGCGCAACACGATGCGCCCAAACGAAGGGATGCGGCGATACGGAAGCTTGAGGAATCCATGACCGTCCCTGTGTTTGGCGATGGGAGGGCCTGAAGCCACAAACCTGACTCCCATTCGGCAACGGCTAAGAGCCGAGCACGATCTGCAGAGCTTAAGCACGTTTGGATTAAATAATTCCGCGCTTGCTCACAGATCGGCCCGTCCCACAGCCGCTGCGATGAAGGATTTTTTGGGTAGTCAGAGTTTGGGCAGGCTACTCTCCACGCGCTCCTGGCCTCGTCCAGAAAAGCAATGCCTAAATTATTTATTAAAGAGCCCGCTAATATTTTTTGTGTTAAATTTTGAGTGCTGTGAACCGAGGACAGGAAAGCGGGGAGAGCAACCCCTGATATTGATCGAATACCTAGGCCCCCCAAACGCACAGGCAGTGAAGCCTGTATCCAGGCCCGCTCATCTAAATTTATATTTAAAATAGTCGCCAGTGTATTTTTCACGATGTTGTCTAACCTCAGAAGCAGATCAGAATGCTTCCAAAGCTGACAACAACGTACTGTATAAGTAAATTTTGGAACGAAAAGACAAAACCTAATTATAGTAAAAGCCATATGTGTGTTAACACATAAGTTGTAAATTTTGGATTTGAATCTGCGACCAAGGTTAAAGTCACCAGTCACGCTACCACTCAGCTATTTGTAACCCTGCCCTTGAAATTGTCTCTTACATTTAACCATCTCAGACGGTACTTACATCCCTTGTAAGCATTAGAGGGCTAGCATGTCTAACTTTGCAGTTAGAATACACATGTAACTTATTGTTTACAAATATTTCATCATTTTTATGCAGGAGCAGGAGATGAGAGGAGAGTAGCAGGAGATGTTAGTCGCAAACTCTATTTCTCCTAATCTCATAGTCCGATGGTACGGCAATCCGACACGACCGGAAAGAAATCAGGCGCAGGACCAAGGGCTTTACGAGCTTTCTGAAGAATGTGATAATGCGCACATAAATTACAAAAAGTCGGAGGTTTTATGGTTGTCAGGAGGCCTTGGGATCGAACCTGAGACCTCTAACTTGCCAGTGGTACCACTAGGACCTAGCCTAGTGACTATGCTATTAGAACTAGGCTAAATGTACACATACTTTTGCTCAAAACTGTACATTTAAAGGACGTGACACGAATAGGATGCAGCCGTAGAAGCAATGCGTCCTTTCCCTGATAACTACTACATCATCGCGCAGCTAAACCAAGATGGCGACTGAAAGATTGTGTCAGGAAGATGGATAGTACCACCTTGTGCTGTGTAACTAGAGGTGTCACTATGAAATATTGTAATATTTTGCACAAAATATCCGTCACGTAAGTATATTGGGATTTAAAAGTGGTTTAGAAATATCCGCCTGACAAAGCATACGGTGGGCCGTGTGGTTTCCAGCCTAAGAATAAAACCACCCCTACTCGTCCCGCGGGTGTCGTAAGAAGCAACAAAGGAAATGATCCGGAGGATGGGCAGCAGCATCCTTCTGTGTAAACAGCAATCATCTGCTACTGCGATCGCCAACCTGCTTTCCCTCCAATGAGCGCACAATAGTGGCGTGCATTGGGATAGGCATATGTTGTATTGCATAATATATGTATGGGACACCACGTAATACCATCGGTCCTGTGCCTGATTTTTTCTCCGGTCGTGTAGAATTGCCAACCCATCGGTCAAGAGTGAGTGAATAGAGAGTTCCCGTGTGTTTGCGCACACACTATCACTGCAATAAATCTCCTGTATCATCGATGGCCAGTCTTCGTTGTGATAGCAGCAGTGACCAAAATTACCAACTAACAACAATTGTCGAAATATTTGTTTACCATGATATTTCTACGATTTTATTTATTAATTTATGATACTTCACCCCTTTTCGACTTCTTGTTGATAAAAATATGATCGTCATTTACAACGCGCAAGGAAAATCTAATCAACATCATACTGTTTGATTTATTGATATGTTTGTGTCGCACGAAAACAAATCATGGGTGACGGTGGAATGTATTTGCATACGTTATCATAGTTTATTTATTACAGTATTGATGTGGACAAGTTATAGATATTTATTATATTATAAGTTATAGATATTTTTATTATACTAGGTGTTACAAACTCATTTCAACTTCACCTTTTTGGATTACCTTTTTGGATTTCTATTTTGTATTCTAAATTCAAAAAGTAATGACAACGGTGAAAAACTAGGAGTTCATACGGGTTCACCTTTGTATGTGTTTGCATTAAGAGTATCTTTAAAATAAAATAAACTGTGGTTTAATCATTTCCAGCGCCTTTCGTTTCATTCGTTACACACCGTCAGTAACACTAGGTATGGAACATAAATATATTATTATTAAAAACTAAAACCTACTTATTAAATAAAAATAAATAAATCAGCCTGTAACTATCCCACAGCAGGGCAAAGGCCTCTTCTCATACAGAGAAGGATTGAGCATTAATCACCGCGCTAGCTCACTGCGTGTTGGCGATTTCAGACTAAATAGTCCGAAAGGCTAAATAGGCTGTCCAGGTTTCTTTATGATGTTTTTGTTAACCGTTAGTCAGTGGTGTCTTAGATTAACTAAGAAAGTACATTATAACATTGAAAAAGTCACATTTGCGGGTTGAAATTCTGCTAGTAATCGTTTTTCTCTTTCCACAAAAATTTGAACTTAGGCATTCGCATAGTATGTATAAATACTTTATACTAAAAAATTATGCCAAAAATACAATTTTATTCTTCCTACCTCCAGCGAAATGCTCGTCGATTACATCAATGCGGGCCGAAGTCCGAACTTCATTACCATTTCAATATCCAACGTTTCAGTTTATGCAAATTCTTGGACCTCGAATATTGCTACAGTGTAGCGAGTCACGTAATGACACTTCTAGTTTATATTATGGTACCGTAAACCAACGGATTCCATCTATTTTGCTTAGGAATGGATGGGATGGTTTTAAAATTGCCTTTTAAATAAGGGTTGTTTTGGGATTCCAAATATAGGTTAGATGTATGTTGTTTCCTACTCGTTCCCTGTTCCTAAAGGGTACCTTTAAGTATCAATCTTCATGCCAGTAACATTTACAATCGCGTTGGACACGATTTTAAATTTAACAAATTCTTCTTTTTTCGTATGTTGCGATTTAATAATAATGGCCAATCTTAATGGAGATTTAATATCTGAATAGAGATATTATAGTGGACAAGACAAGTGTGTGCGTAAACATAGGCGCATTCTCTATACCGTCATTCTCATAGTCCGATGGAACGGTACTCCGACACAATAGGTCTTTCTTTCTTTATCACATCACGTCATGATGGTTGATGAACATCACGTTTGCTGGTTTAATTTCTAAAACGCACATGAATCCGAAAAGTCAGAGGTGCGTACCTGGGTTTCGAACCTACGACCTTGCATGACTTGACATTAACTCTAGGCTATCACTGCTCAGTTTGCTTCGTTAAGATAATAATATTTAAGTACTTACTAATTTTTTTCAGATTTTATTATTATCCGATGATAAAACTGGGCATTTGCTGGCCACAACAGACGTGTTTTCACTTATTGCTTTATCCTCGTGAAAAGGATAAGGTAAGAAAGAGACAAACATACAAGATTTAAAACACAAACATGACTGTAGAATAAAGAAAAGCCCTTGTTTCTACCTAAGTTTCTTTTTAAAGTAGGTACTGAACAAAAATGACTCAATAAACAAAACATTCCAATGGAAGCCTAAAGAAAATAAAAGACGCTGACAAAACATTCTGTTAAAAACCTTATACATACAAGCAAAAAAAAATACAATACACAAAAATTTAAACACTGCAGAATTTAGTAGATTTTGTAAGCAATTTTCTTACTCTGTGGCATTAAAGCACGAAAGAGTATGGAATAGTAAGTGTGAGACGGAATATATTTTCGGCGATTTTCATTATGTGGGTAAACCTACAAACGATGTTTCGTTTGTACCAGATCAACTTTATATTCGCTGAATAAGAGTGTTATTGGCTGTACCATAGACTTCGATGTAGATTTTACTTTTTTATTTGGATACACTGTTTGCTAAAATGTTCACGCACGCTTGGTTCGTTAAGAAATGTTGTGATTTATATTTTTTTACACAAAAATGGTTTTTTATGTAGGTAAAATGGAAGTTTTGTAAGGTTATGATGTTTATGTAATTGAATTTATGATTCATTTTTATTACAGTTCTTTCCCTTATTTATTTTTTATTTTATTTGAAATCGTAAGGATTAATGCTTAAACTATTGCAAGGACGCCGGCGACGCGTAACAACTTTTAACGATTTTCTTTTGTGTCCCTATGTGTGTATATAAGGGTTTTTATATTTTTTCGAGCAGTCATTTGCAGCCTCGACTGCCCTTTCCGTAGCCTCTTTCAGGTCTTGTCGGGTGAACATAGTTGCATAGGATAGGCAGAAAAGTAGGTAGTAGTAAAAAGTAATTGCGCAAAGGACATGCCTATATATGCCTATAACAACACTGTAATATTTAATTAATTCAAATAATAAATACTTTTCAAAAGTAAAATTCAAAAACATTTTGCTTGACTTTTCATCTACATCCGCACATATGATTATTACAAGCTTTCAAACTTGTAATGTTTTAAAAATGTAGTAGGTCTTTTCAAAATGTAGTAGGTTTTTTTTAAAACGTAGTTGTTATAAATTCCGGGTCCGAAGAAGGTACTCGAATTTTAATAAACTTCCTGTCATCCGATTGAGATGAAATTATCTACAAGGAAAAAAGGTCTCAGCTCAATTGGATGACAGGAAATGTACAATATTTTATCAAAAAGCTTCCAATAAAACTTTTTATTTTTACACCGGACTGATTGGGACCAATTATTATCATCATCATCAGCCTGTATTGATCCACTGCTGAATCTGATCTCTCCCAATGCGGCCACTTTTGTACGCTCATTAGAGATATTTACCAATTACCAATTACACCAATACCAATTATATCTATGACTAAATAGGTATTAAAAAAAAACTTAACACTTTAATTCCATGAACTACGTGATGTGTCAAAATTGGAACATCACATTCCCCAATAAATGAAAAAAGCATTCCGCACATTTTTAAACCATTTAAAAAGAGTATTGAGTTTATGGATTGAGTATCGAGCTCGAACTCAATTACCCGAACGATTACCTACCTACAAAAAACTATAGTTTTAATTTGTTAATTTTACAACTATGGAGAAACGCTTCAGCATATAGGCTTGTATTCTTTAGGCAACAATTGAAGGGCAACACTAACGTAACATCTGAATTCTTGCTCATCACGTTCATCGACGACACGGAACATCAATCCCGCATACATTATATATCCCGCGCGTATTTACGCAACGTTGCACGCTGTTGTGCAATGTTGCTGAACATGTGGAGCGTCTCAAATTGTGCCTTAATTGTTGCCTATTATAACATAGCTTCAAACATGTATATACTACCTACAATGATTAAAAATCTCTTATGTGAAATCCATTTAAAACGCCCTTTGGTTTAAATTGCCATTTTCTTGGTGTCAAATACAAATAAATTTAATTATTTAATAAGAAATTTGAAAAAACAACTGATACGGATGGGATTCGAACCCACGATCTCCGGCGTACCGTGCTGACGGTCTAACCGCTGAGCCACCGTATCCCATCAGAATCAGTCGAAATTTCAAATCTCTTTCTACGCCTAGGGCGTGTGGTAATATCTATCGGAATACATTACGTATCCAAATCAGTGTTCCAAACTTTTCACAGTTGTTTTTTTTTTCAAATTTCTTATTAAATAATTATATTTAATAAGCTAACATGTGCTAAAACATGAAATAAATTCCACAAAAATACAATTAAATTTGTCAGCAAAGAATTGGCAATTCAAACCGTTTGCAAGCCGTCTGCAAGCTTATTAATCGCGACAGGTCCTCAATATCTTTCAATATCGAATAATCCTATTCGATTAACGCATCGTATTGTTGTCGATCATCGATGTTTTTTGTGAATAATAAAACAAAGCCGCTCTTTGTTTGTCGCGATGCAATTCTTTCGGTTCAGTGCTTTGATTGTTCGGTACAACGAAATTAATGATATTGACGGTTTACTGGGTTTTATTTTATAATGATAATATTCTCGGAGCAGACAATATTTCATTATCTGAACTGCTATAATATATTTTCAGATATTATGCGTAGTTCAAGCAATCTTTTATGAGTGGCTAACAAATTTAAATAGTAGAATAAATAGGTCCCGCATTTTACATTATATATTATTTGTAATTTAACAATAGTACGATAGAATTTTAATAATATGATAGAAGAGCTCTTTATACTGTGATAGTACTTAAACTAACAATAGGGTATTGCTTTATTTTTGCTTAGCAAAATATATTTATTTAAGAACTTTTAATAAATTTATTTGCAGATGGCATAATCGATGCTTGTTGTCGTGGTGGCACATTGGTTATAGACACGTACAGAGACGGTTTGTTAGTACTTGAGTAAGGGTTCGAACCTGTCCCTACTTTAGGGCAAAGCTCTCTTCTCAAACTCGCTAGTTTCTAAACTTCGAACCCACATCCAATTGCCTGCAAAGCGGGTCCTTAACCAAAGCCACCACGACACCTATAACATCCTTTTTCTTCTAATATTTAAGAGCTAGGCTCCTAGGCTCAATCCTAGGAGCAATCGCCACCTCTCCTCATCCTCGCTTATATGACTTTCTGATACGTCACGACAACACGTCTTTGACAACCTAATTCTACTAGTCCTTACGCATTAAACTAAATAAATAAATCGGTTACACTTATATAAAATAATATGTATTTATTGTGCTCAACCATTTCTCTAGCCACAGTTAAGTTTACCTTCTCTGTCTGACGTCCTACATGTTTATCATAATTCAAACTTCAGCTAAACATTATTCCAAATCTGACAGCGTGATAAAATATTCATATATTAAATTATACTCTGTCTCGTATAAGCTGGCAGTGACAGTAACTACACTACAACCAAACCAAATAAGTTTCCTTATAATAAGGACGAATTTTCTTTAACAACCTATAAAGTTGTGGAAAATGTGGCACACTAAAGTTACGCCAAGTTATTGGTGACAGAGTATGTGACATACATAAATCATTTAGAGGCAAGTGACATGAAAACAAGATGAGACAAAATAGTTGAGCATTCTGTAACTTTTGTTGGTGACATCTGGTAGTTTATTGGGACGAAATATGAAAATCAACGATATAGGCGGTAATCGGCGTATAGGTATGTACTTACGTTATAATAAATTATGTATTGTATACTACATAACAAAGTCTAAAAAACAAGGGTATTATTTTTTTATCATTATTTTGTGTTAGATACATTAATGGATGTGTTAATGGTATCAATAGAATTGTAGTTAAAGATTTGTAGGTGAATGCACAAATGAATACAGTGCTTCCGCACTGTTTCATGAAGGAACACGGTGTGGTTTTAGTCCATGCGCGTTGGATTTGACCCCTGCACCGGCCTTTGGTGACAGAGATACCCACACGAAGGTAAAGGGGTTATCCACGCAAAGCTTGGTAACGTTCGCATCATCATCATCAGCCTGTATAAGTCCATAGCTGAACATAGGCATCTCTCAATGCGCGCCACTATTGTGCTCTCATTGGAGGTTTTCACCAACCTGGGCAAGCGGATTGGCGATCGCAGTAACAGATGATTGCTGTTACACAGAAGGTTGCTGCTGCCCATCCTCTGGATCTTTCCCTTTGTCGCTTCTTACGACACCCGCGGGACGAGTAGGTGTGTTCCATTCTTAGATCGGAAACCACACGACACGATGTTAGTAGCGGTCTTCATATAGGTATATAAAATAACTTTATGTTTAATTTTGAATAATATTTGTCTTTAGTAGGTAATATAATATACCTATATATAAGAAGTCTTTATCAGAACAGAATCCTTTCAAACAGACAAAGATCAATTCACATCGTTATTGTTTGCAGATGTATCAAAGGAATTGGAGATCATCAATTTTAGAGTGCTACAGGAAAATCAACAGAGCGAGTAAGCAATTATATAATAATTAATATCATAGTCCATTAAAATGTTTTGGTTGAACAAATAGATCACTGATGTGAAAAAATAATTCATATTAACTTTTTGCAATGAGAAGTCTCAAATTACATTCAATTCTACAACTTTTCTTAACTTTTATGATTATGTATGTCGCTGAACTCCTAAACTGCTGGACAGATTTTGATGTTTATTTTTGTCGGTAAATACATTAATAACTATTATTCGTTGTAGAAAGAACTGATTTAAACCTTCTTTAACATAGGCGGGGTTTCAAATAGTTTAGTGGGAAGCGATCTCAATAGCAGATGATTACTGTTACCCATCCTCCAGATCTTTCCCTTTGTCGTTTCATATGACGCCCGAAAACGAGTAGGGGTGGTGCGAGCCGTGTGGTTTCCGGCCTAAGAATAGTCTTAGGCCGGAAACCACACAGCACGTTTAATTGATAACAGGCGTCAATATTTGTAATTATTTAGTCGTTCTAATATTCTTTTTAAAATTTTAGTGAACCCAAAGAGGGAAACGTTAATCATTGGATACTGGATGAGAGTAAGTACTTCATAACAGTCCTCCTAGTCCTTTTGATATAGACATTGCAGTAGCGTGCCTAGTACCTAACAATCGTGCAAGTCTAAAAACATTTTCAAAGGTTACACTGAAGTAAAAATTATTATGTATTATGTAAAATATTGTATGAAGGGCTTCGGCCGCGCTTCGAAAAAAAGTAGAGTAGACTAGAGTAGCCCACTGGTATCAGGGGCATGGACCAAACTAGGTCAGGGCTCCAGAGAGAGAAACCTCCTAACTATACCAACGTTTTATTAATAATTATTATGCGTAAAAAATTGCGTCTGTACCTAAAATCAATGGAAAAACTAAATCTAGTATTTTCCAAATTATTTTCAGAAAAAATCGATGACCAAGGCAAAAAAAAAGTAAAAGATCAATTCATTTCATTTCAAAATGCAATGAAAGTGTTGCTAATTTCCGGACAGTGTATAGGATTGAATCCTGTATCGGGAATCTTGCAGAAAGACGTGACGAAAATCAGGTAATATTTTTGATGACTTGAGAATTTCGGTCCCAGCGGCCAATCTCAATGGAGATTAGCCAATTACGCAGGAGATATTATAGTGCACAAGTGTGTGCGCAAACACAGGTGCACTCTCTATTCCCTCACTCTCATGGTCCAGCCTTCCGACACGATCGGAGAGAGATCAGGCGCAGGGCCAACGGCTTTACGTGCTTTCCGAGGTACGGAGTAAGTGATAATTAATTTTATAAATAGCACATAACTTACGAAAAGTCAGAGGTGCGCGCCTTGGGTTCGAACATGATACCTCTGACTGATTGATGACATATACAACGTATAAATTAATTATCGCAAAACCTCTTGGGTGGTGATTGGACTCATGAATATGAACAACTTTTTCTATGAAGCCAACATTGTAAGCAAAGGCCTCTTCTCATACAGATATGAGAAGAGGCCTTTGTTCTGCAGTGGGATAGTTACAGGCTGGTTTATTTATTTTATACATTAATTAAATCTAACTCGCAACCGGCGCGAGAGTATGACTAGATTAATTAATGTAAAGAAGGAGAAGGAATATTTCTCTATATAGAATCCTTAGCAAGTGGTGTTCTGTAGTTTCTACCTACCCCCATGGGAAAAAGGCGTGAATTTATGTACCTACTCGTATGTATGTAATAGTTAAATTTGCTGTTCTGTTTTAAGCCTATCATGAAACAACTTGAATCCCCCGAGGGGATAGGTATACATAGTCTTAGAACAGCTAAAACCTAGTTAGTGAAAAGGCAATTTCCGCCGGTGACATAATACGAAATCCTTTAATTAGAGCAATTTCCTGTATCAAGTAATTTAAACTAAGCGCGTCCCCTGAGAATTGCCATACTACACTTATTATATCCTTTTCTTAATGCGGGACTTGTACGATAGACACGGCTGTTTCTGGAATAGGGATACAATAATTATTTCCACTGGTAATTTATATTTATTTCAACCCAGAATTTTTATCAATGTCAGAACTGTAAAAATAAATAAATAAATCAGCCTGTATCTGTCCCAATTTAAGGGCCTCTTCTCATACAGAGAAGGATCGAGAATTAATCACCACGCTAGCTCACTGCGGGTTAGCGATTTCAGATTATTAAGTCCATGTTTCCTCACGATGTTTTCCTTCACCGTTTATCAAGGTGTCTTAGATTAGCTCAGAAAGTACAGCTTGGCAAAGTCTGAGGCGGCGACAGCTGGAACTAAAAATTTAAATCTTAAAAACTAAATTTGTAAATACTAAAATAACTTAAAAGTCATTTGATTGTATTTGTTGACAAAAAATTCGTCATAGAAACTTGTAAGTACCAAATATCTTGTAATTTAGAATTGTAGTATGAGAATTGCGCCAGTGGCCCAGTGGCGCCCCCAATTTTTGCCAAACTGTAGGTACGTAAATGACACATGGTACATGCCAGGTTTGAACCTACACCCCAATGACCCACTACTACCAAAAAACTATACAAAATGAAAATTTCAGGTTTACTTTTTGTTCATGGATATTCCTATACTCGGTGACTTTGGCTGCCGCTCAACTAACTGGAGTATTTTTAAGTCTCTACAGACTAGTTATGGGTCCAGTACATATATTTGGTCTCGGTAAGTAGCTTCGTATTACAATTTAACTGAAAAAATAACGATACTAACACCTTTAACCAAATACTTAGATCAATTACTCGTTACCCGCGGCCCCGGTGGGTCGACCCATTACCGGGTTCATGGGTAATTTTAATTACCCGTGGTTCCAAGGCATTAGGGATTGTTCCTTGGACTTCGGACTGTATCGATAGAAAATGAAAACCATCAGTTACATACGATAAAGTTTAATAAATTCTTTTTTAAATCGACTCTACAAAATTCCAAATCTCTTTGTTTATGCAACCCGTCAATTTGCAAACCCAAGTAAAATCTATTGATTTTTCGTTAATTAACACGTTTGCGACGACGCCACGCGTTGACATAAATATATTCTACCTACCTTATGAGTCAGGTGTCAATTTTCAATCAGCCTGTATTAGTCCACTGCTGAACATAGGCCTCTCCCAATGCCACTATTGTGCTCACATTGGAGGTACTTGTCCATAATCGCCACGCTGGGCAAGCGGGTTGGCGATCACAGTAGCAGATGACTGCTGTTACACAGAAGGATACTGCTGCCCATCATCCGGATCTTTCCCTTTGTTGCTTCTTACGACACCCGCGGGACGAGTAGGGGTGGTTCTATTCTTGGGCCGGAATCGACAAGGCAATACAATTTTAGATGACCCAAAATAACTTAGATTTTTTTTAATAATTGAATTGATAAATACTTTTTTGATTTGTTTTATTTCAAAGGGTTTCTAACGTTCTTCGTTACGACTAGCTCCACAAATCTATCCTTCATGCAAATCGCAAGAAAATGGCCGGCCTTGATGAAGGAGCTGTCGAATTCAGGGCTCAACGAATACATTGATTCTAGCCTCACTAAAAAATGCAATGTAGCCTGTTATACATTCATAAGTGTTGCTGTCGGTAAGTATATTATAGTTGATGATTTTGGTGGTAATTAATTATCACTTGAAATAAGACACAGGCTTAGCTTAGCAACTAATTAAGACTTGGCAGTCTAATGGTCACACAACTATCACTGCTGTAAAGCCTAATGGCCTAAGGTTGGTTTATACTTCGGCAGTATTAATTCATCAACTTTACGAAGTCGTAAACTTTGCCTTTGTTGTTGTCAACTTTGCCTTTGAACTTGTCAACTTTACCTTGGTAGTTGTTAACTTTGCTTTTGTAGTTGTTAACTTTGCCTTTGTAGTTATCAACTTTGCCTTTGTAGTAGTCATATTTGTCTTTGTAGTAGTCAACTTTGCCTTTGTAGTTATCAATTTTGCCTTTGTAGTAGTCATCTTTGCCTTTGTAGTAGTCAACTTTGCCTTTGTAGTTATCAACTTTGCCTTTGAAGTTATCATTTTTGCCTTAAGCTAAATTTTACCTTGGTAAAATTTACACATTACACAACTCTCATTGCTCTATTTTTACGCCCAGCAGTGGTCTACCTCAAACTAATGATGGATTTTTCTTCCAGTTGAGCATATTTTAACAATATTAACGAGAGTGGCACGAGTGATGGATTGTAGTACGGGACCCGACTATGTGGAGGAATTTGCGAAACAAACCTCGCCATGGTTGTTTGCACTGGAAATACCATACAACGTCTTTCTGGCGGCGGCTTTACAGGTTTGTGGTGGTACATACATTTGGAAATATTGTGATGCTGAATAAAAGTCAAAATTACATTGTTTTTGAGAATTCTCCGAAAGAAATCCAAAATTCGAAATCCTAACTGATATCATAAATGCGAAAGTAAGTTTTTTGGTTTGTTAGCTTTTCAGCCTAAACCACTAAACTGACCATCCTAAAATTTTGCATATACGTTGGCAGGTACAATACTGTTGTACAGAAACGGACTTATGGTAAGAACTGTTTCCGAGGATTGCACAGCAAACGTGTATCTGACAAAATACTTGCGTTGTCATGACACCATGTTTAATATTATTAACGCATTTTTTTATAATATTGAAAAATATTTTTATTCATGTAGACCATTTTAGGCACTTCTGAATAGTCATAATACTACACTTATGAATATTATGACATTCTATAATAATTTAAAAACCTTAAAAAGATTTTTAATTTTAAAATTTTTATTTTCATTTCAGTTTTTAAATATAACCACAACAGCTGTCTGGAGTTACTTGTCCATGTTTATAGTCTGTATAAGTTTGTATTTGACGTCGATTTTGGAGCAGATTAACAAGAAAATCGCTTTGGCCGCCGATAAGGTATTTGTATATAATTTTGTTGAGTCATGAGAACATAAATGTATGGAACAGCTGATTTTTTTTTGCGATTTCAGGGTTGGTCCTATAGTAAAAGTTGTTCATAATGATTAGTTTAATGACCCCTTTTAAGGATGCTGGTGTTTTACAAATAACCCTGTATAAATACATACAAAAATTTTACCCCTCTATAATATTATTAGTATAGATATAGATTAAATTACTACATTTGTTTTTTAGAATTACATGCCTTCTACAATATGGGCATCGTTAAGGGAGGACTACACACGAGCAACGCGCCTAGTTCGACTGTTCGACGAAATGTTCAGCAGTATTATACTGGTGTCTTTCGCGTGTGATCTATTCTTTATATGTCTGCAGCTATTCAATGTGCTTGAGTAAGAAATTTTGATTTATATTGTTCGTACTTACGAGAGGTTTCTTCAGATAATATTATCCTTATATTCAGATTAGAAACTCATTCGATTTATAAAATTATAAAACAGTGATGATGACAAGAGACTAAATTTTAATGTCAATTATAGTTAAGCTCAAAATTCACAATTGTGAATTTTGAGCGTGGGACGCCCTGTATAATTATACAGGGCATCCCACGGATATGCCACATGGAGGGAAAGTACCTTGAATACAAATAGTTTAGATGGAACATTTTACTGAAAGAAGACATTATTTGAATTTAAAAAACAATTTAAACTGCATTCATAGATATTTAAATAATAAGAGAATCGAACCTAAATTATTTTTGTATTAATAACGTTAAAATTCATGGCCTTCTATTTATTTGTGACACTATGTTATTTAGCAAAAAATAATCCTTATGATGAAGCTTTCGATCGGTATGATAAAGCTACAGCTTACAGCTACAATATTTTTCTCGCGTAACGGGTTCGATTCCCAGTTGACAGAGCTTGTGTATTTAGCCAGAAGGTCGCATATTTAAAGCCTGCTCGTAATCCAATATTTCTATCATCAAGTTAATTATATTGTACAATATTGCAGAACTAGTGTAAAATCTCCGAAATCAACGCTCGCAGTGCAATGTCCTAATTCAGATAAGTAAGTTTTTACGCAATACGTAATACGCATTATATATACCTACTATTTTACTAATAAATATAATAAGCAGTGATAGCCTATTGATAAATTAATTATCACTCTCGGTGCCTCGGATAGCACGTTAAGCTGTTGGCCCCGGCTGTCAATTGTAGATCTTTGACAGTCGTTACGGGTAGTCCCGAAAGTCTGACAACCAGTCTTACCAAGGGGTATCGTGTAACCCAGTATCTGGGTCGTGGAGGTCTGACAGGCAGTCGCTCCATGTAAAACACTGGTATTCAGCTGCATCCGGTAAGACTGGAAGCCGACCCCAACATAGTTGGGAAAAGGCGAGGCAGATGAGCCTATTGATATGACCGTTGGACTGCCAAGTAAAAGGTTATAAGTTCGAAATCACGCACGCACCTCTGACTTTTCGGATTTATGTGCGTATTAGAAATTATTTATCACTAGCTAAAACGGTGAAGGAAAATCATTGTGAGGAAACCGCACATCTGAGAGATTTTCCAACGGTGTGTAAACAAAAAGAGAGAAGAAAGAAAGAAATACCATTTGTTCCCTTTTGGAAACAAATGGTTTTTCTTTCTTTCCATATCAGAGGTCTACGGGCAGCTTTCACTCTGACATCAGATTGCTCATCAACCATACGATAAAAAAAACCAATATTTTTTTTTTTCATTTCAGTCAAGTCCGATACTTTGAGTACGCTATATACTTCGCGTATTCAACAATATTTATTTTCGTTCGCTTCCTGACCGTCTCCTTGATAGCAGCTGGTGTGAACACGGCTTCTTTAAAACCTGCCCTTATTATCTATAGTGTGCCTTCAAACGGTTACACAAAAGAGGTAACAGACTTAAGTTTCATTTATTTATTTATTTACATTAAATAGTACGGCCTAGGCCAATTACACTATTCAATCACAATATCAAAAAAAAAAAAATATAAAAAATAACATAAAAACAAATACAATTACAATAACACTTTCACGCCTTCATCTCACAATACCTCAAACAATCTGACAGTAATGACTTCCATTCATCCGCAAACAAATCAAAATCTGGGTTCAAGACCAAGAGAGCGTTAAGCTCCTTAAGTTTCCTTTTTCATTATTACTTACATAATTTATATTTTAGAATAATCAATTTTGTAAGTTATATACTATACTAACTGTGCCCCGCATAATTCCCGCTCCCGTGGGATTACCGGAATAAATAGGAGCCTATGTTCAGTCCATCTCTATATCAAATTTCATCAAAATCAATTCAGTGGTTTAGGCTTGAAAACGAGAGTTATTTTTGCATTTGTAATTGCAAAAATAACTCTGTCGGTTACGTTTTCAAGCCTACAACGTAACTACAGTTAGGATTAGAATTAAATATTATTTTATGGCTTTACATACACGTAACTACACTCGCTCTTGAAAATGGACTCAGTTTGAGTTCGAAACTAGCCGAACATTCCCGAACCCAATCCGTGAGTAAACCCGTATTAATATTTAATAATACATATCATCATCATCGGGGTCGGCTTTCAGTCTTACCGGATGCAGCTGGATACCGGACCTGGAGCGACTGCCTAACAGACATCCACAACCCAGATACTGGGTTAAAATGTATTCCATTATATCGATTATTACCTGCTCCGAGCTTCGGAAAGCACGTTCCACGTAATACATGCCATAACTAAATTTTCGAGAAATTAAACAGCTCTTCCTCATGGCAAACCCGATGCTGACAAACTATCTTCCGCTTAAGTCTTCGGTAAATATTAGCGTCATGTTGTACAGCACAGTCAATATAACTATGCCCGTCTGAAGTGGTCTGCAAACGTATCGCTGTCTCTGTCGCTTGAAAGAATAGGAGATCCGCCATATTGTTAAAAAAAGACACCTCTAAATACCGAATAGATTTTTGTAGAATAAAAAACGGTTAAGGCGTCTATCTCGCTCGCACATTCAAGAATCACTGAATATAAAAAATTGGCAACTAAAACAAGATACAAATGAAGAATAACATTACGACGTTTCAGCAAAAAAAATCTCTTTAACTTAGTTATTGCATAACTTTAACTAAGTTATTCAGTGATTTTATATCTTCAATGTTAAGTCGTGATAGCTATGCTTAACATCTTGACTTTTCGTAAGTTACGTGCGTATTATATAGTAATTATCTCTTACTCCGTGCCTCGGTAAGCACGTCAAGCTTGGCTCTGCGCCTGATCTCTCTCCGGTCGTGTCGGATTGCCGTCCCATCAGACTATGAGAGAGAGAGAATAGAGAGCGCACACACTTGTGCACTATCATATCTCCTGCGTAGTTGGCTAATCTCCGTACCTAATCTCCTGCGTAATCTCCGTTGAGATTGGCTGCTGTGACCGAAATTCAGTCTGGAGGACATTATTATTATCTACAATGTGTGAGCGAGATAGAGGTTTATCGATATAGGCGCCTTAAGTACTTATTTATACACAATATCCTTCTTTTAACTCTTGCAAAGTGTACTCTTTATGTGACAGTTGACGGGTAGACATTATTGAAGTTCTGAATGCGATGCGATTCATTATTTTGTTTTTGGAATGGTTGGTGTTCATGAGATTCACGATAAAGTTTGCATAGCATTTAGAACCTTCTTTAATAAAGAAAAAAAAGTTGAAACGTACTAAACGTATTATAGAAAGCTAGAGAGGCAAACTTATACCAACTGTACAGTATTGTGGTATCAGCTGCAGCAATATCCATCAGCAATTGAAGCCGAATTGAAATCCAACGACCCGAAAACATAATTTCCGTACAATTAAATTGCGAGGGGAAGGAATGGGTAGGCATTTTAGACTCTGCATAGCTAAGAATCTTTCAATCGTATATTATTAAAGTAAATACAATGTTGTTTGCGATACACTATTGTTATTGTTGACCCTTAAATGGCAAGTCAGAAGTCTTAGGTTCGAAGCGCAGTTTTGACTTTTTGTTTTATCATTATTATCATCATCAGCCTGTATTAGTCCACTGCTGACGTTAGGCCTCTCCCAATGCGCGCTACTATTGTACGCTCATTGGAGGTATTTGGAGGCGATCGCAGTAGCATAAGATTACCTACTGTTACACAGATGGATGCTGCTGCCCATCCTCCGGATCATTTCTTTTGTCACTTCTTACGACACCCGCGGGACGAGTAGGGGTGGTTCTGTTTTTAGGCTGGATATCACACGGCAACTCTATTTCGTGTTATGTGCGTTATAAGTTGACTCTCACTAGCTCCTTGCCTCGGAAAGCACGAAAAGCCGTTGTTTTTGCGCCTAATCTCCGGGGTCGTATTGTATTGTATCGTAGTGAGGGAAACAGGTCTCACCATTTGAAATGTTAAAATATATACTTATAACGACCCGCCTCGGCTTCGTACGGTTACGCTAATATGCATGTATTATACATATAAACGTTCCTCTTGAATCACTCTATCTATTAAAAAAAACCGCATTAAAATCCGATGCGTAGTTTTAAAGATCTAAGCATACATAGGGACAGACAGACGCGGGAAGCGACTTTGTTTTATACTATGTAGTGATAATATATCGAGGCAGAGGTATATTGTATACACCTCATACAAGTTAGCGAAAAATGCTTTTCAATTTTTTTTTTATTTTAAAGATTCCTTTTTTTTATTCATCAGGTAGAGCGATTTCTAAGCCAAGTCAACGGAGACACAGTCGCACTCAGCGGGTTGCAGTTCTTTTACATTACAAGAGAACTTGTGCTTTCGGTGAGTACCTTCATTAAAAATACTTTAATGATTTTCCTTCTGAAAATAGAAGTTAAAAATTTTAATGGGAACCAAAATTTCAACCGTCGCTCGTCATACCGTAACCGTCATCAATTTCAGTTAACCACGGATTTGGATATATTTATGAATGAACGCATTTATTTATTTTAAAAAGAATAAATCAACAATAACAAATGAATGTTCTGAATTTAAATGCTTGTAGATTTGTTTTTATTTAACCTTTTAGCCAGCCTTATTAAAATCATTTTAAAAAATTTGCAAAGCTTAATTAGGTTAATGAAACTAATTAATTCTTAAAATTTAAGATAGAACAGGAAATTAAGCTTATAAAATATTCATAATAAATTATGAAGGAATATTTATTACTTGGAAAACGATAATCTTATTATTACATAAAAAATAGCAGCCGTATTTTTTTAAACGGTTTTACTTACCTTGACCTGTCTATTATTTGATTCAAATTTAGTAATCAATATTTCACCCCCTTCCTGTTGACAGACTGATCTGATATTTGGTACATACTTTAAGTTCTGATAACAAAACCGTTTTACGTAAAAAAAAAAATTTACTAATTTTATTATACTATTTAATAAGGTGACTAACTTACCCGTTACTGACCCTGAGCTTCCTTATAAAATGGAAGGGGATTTAATAAATTGAACAAATAAAATAGACTCACGCAAATATTCCCCATTTAATTAGAAGAAAGAAAGAAAGAAAAAGTTTTCATTCCCTCTTTAATTCTCTAATTCGTTTGTTTTTTTTTTGTTACAGGTTGCTGGCACTATAGTAACTTACGAGTTGGTACTTTTACAATTCAACGTTGATGATTTGAATAAAGAACAAGGAAAATGAATTAGGTTTTTTTTAAAGAATGAATTTAAAACAGAAACACCAAGCTTAATGATAACTAAATTTAAAATTTTAATATTTTCTAAAAAACAAAGTTCAATTACTTAAAAATGGAACTAGCTAAGGCTTCGATTGAAAATGGAATGGTTTCACTGTTATGATTGAACTGAAAATAAAATTGATAAGAATCCCGATAAATCTCAATTGTTTAAAACAATAAAACTTTTTTAAATATAAAATTGAGTTATAAATTGATTTTTTTCTATTGTTGGCATGATTCTGCCAATTGTTCTTAGTTTATATTTTTTAACAGGTAAGTGAGAACAATTTGTTCTCATTGGTGCACTGCGATTCGTACAAAAATGCCGAAAACTATGTTTTTTTACGGGGAACCCCTTTAATTTTTTTAATAATATGGTTATACTAGAGATAGCGGCCATAACACTGAAAATTTCAAGTGTCTACGTATTACAGTTCATAAGAAACTGGGATAGACAGCGGAGCCTTAGTAATAGCGTAAATCCTAAAATCTTTGACTCAGTCTTTCGAGAATTACCGTTGTGTTCATCTTTAAGTTCTAGTAACAGCAGCACCAAAACTGACTGATATCCTGAAAGAAAACAATCTAGACCTTGAAGAATGTAACTACATCTGCGACGACCTGCCGCCGAATGACGATGAGCCAGTCTGCATGATGTTCAGCCGATTTAAGAAGGGATACCAGTTCTTTGTTAATCTGTGCCACGCGAGAAGAGCTGTGTGTAAGGAAAACTTGTGTGAGTTGAAGACTTTTATGATACCCGGGGATTCCCGTGAGGTTTAATCGGTCGGAAAAAATACAGGGTTATTTGTAAAATACCAGCATCCTTTAAACAACTTTTTCTATGGGACCAACCCTGAAATCGCAAAAAAAATTCAGCTGTTCCATACATTTATGTTCACATGACAACAAAATGTATGGAACAGCTGTTTTTTTTTACGACTTCAGGGTTGGTCCCATAGTAAAAGTTGTTCATAATGATCGTTTAATAACCCCTTGTAAGGATGCTGGTGTTTTACAAATAACCCTGTATAAAGAATTATAAATACCTAAGGCGAAGCAGTGCTGATGCAGGTAAAAACGTATAAAAATAAACGACAAACGTAGGTAATGTCTAATTCGCTAGGTGCTACATCAAAGCACGCACCCAAGCGTTAACCAATCCACTGCGGCTGCGCAGTAATTATGAAATCATTCTGCCAAAATACCGTTTTGAACTGAATTTCCCTGCGTCAGACATCTATTCTAATTGAGGTTGTAAATTAATCTGAGGCGAGCATTGCGGTTCACTGAGATTAATTTTTACTCTGCTGAGGTAAAGGTGATTATTAGAGGTCGGATATTCAGATACATATTTACCTAACATACACTTTTTATTATTTTAAATTAGCAGCCACACGGACATTCCTTTCTAATTATTACCCGACTGCGGCGAAGCCAAAAAGGAGGGTTATTTTATACATTTTTATGAACACAAATCTCCAGAAATGAAGTCTCACAAAAATAAAATCAATAAAAATGAGTTATTCCCGACCGATCCCCTACAACCGATACCCTGGTGGATCGGTTTTATTAAATATTATTTTCTATTCCGATCGGAACCCCTGTGCAGGTTAACAGAAATTAATTAATATATTTCATTCAAAACGGTTTCCTAAGTTACTGACAAACAACTTATTGGTACAGTCAGTAACATAATAAGTTTGAGGTTAACTATATTATTATAATCAGAGGTCGAAGAGCTCTACCTAGAGCTATTTTTAGTACTTGGGGTACGATGTAATAATATGAACATGCTCTACGTCTGTCGTACAGGTTTTGAAAATAAATCATACCAGGAAACCAGAAATGAATTGTATTGTATTTTTACCATTATTGAGCTAAATAGTAAGTTCCAAATCATTTCTGGTTCCCTGGTATGATTTGATTTCAAAACTTGTATTTTTACCATTATTCAGGTAAATAGTAATTTCAAATCATTTCTGGTTCCCTGGTATGATTTGATTTCAAAACCTGTATTTTTACCAATATTCAGGTAAGTTCCAAATCATTTCTGGTTTCCTGGTAGTAGAGTATAGTCCAACATTCGAATAATCACAGATAAACTTTAATAAGTATATCATTATGTAATAAAACGAGTATTTTTACTGATATTTTTTAATATAATATTTTAAAAAATTGTTCATAAGAAAATAATATGAAAGTAAATTAATAATGTTCCAATTTAAATAATTATTGAAAATTATGTGACATAATTATGTAGGTATTTCTATAATATTTATATTTAATAAGCTTAACATGTGCTAAAACATGTAAAAAATTCACAAAAAATATTAGGTATTTCTAACTAATCAGTCTAAATAAAAGAGTCAACATTTAATTTTAAATTACTACACTGATATTAGATATTAATATTGTGACATAAAACTGTGTTTATATTGTTATGGTGAATAAAATATTATTAATACTTTAGAAACACTTTTTCTGTTATCTGTACTTATCTTGTTTACGTTAGGGGATCCGTTCGGAATAGTACAGGGGATCCGTCCGGAAAAAATAATAAAATTAATTGGCAGTGGATCAGAAGTAGGGTATCGGTCGGGAATAACTCATAAAAATGAAGTTCAGTTAAATAAAATTGAAAAAAAAAATTTACAAAAATTTTTTGTTCGCATCGCTTCAAGGCGCGCGTCGGGGACCGATAGCAATATTTTTTTGTGTGTGTGTGTGAGTTAGTATTTGGATGGATAGTTTATATCCACAATTGGACCCTGTAGGTTGCGCTGCAATTAGTTAAAATTAAAACGACGAGGGTTGAGCCGCGTGAGGTTAAGCTAGTAAAAACTAAAAATCCGTAACTATCCGTAAATATTTATCAGCTACAATCACAAAACTGACGCCTACAATGAGACCAGAGAGATAAAAATATAGTCGAAAGTACCGTATCAACGAAAAATTATCTTAAATTCAGTCTTCAAAGATAAATTATATAGATACAACGTCTGCTACACTGAAATAGAATTCAAGAGACTCTCATTATGAGGCTCTTAAAAATTCAATGTGTTAAGTCCCTTTAAAGAAGTCCAAAGAACCTTTTAAAGTCAGCTTAGCTAAATTTTAAGTGGCTGCAGAGTTAAGGTGAATTCGAAAAGAGTTTTGACAATTCACTCAGTTGACAATTCAATTGAATGTTAAGTATAAAGTGATTTAAACGATGATATATTGGAGGGATGAAGCTAAAATTTTGTTAGTTTAAATGTCGTTCGGGCTCTAAATTGAATTGGCCTGATGTGATATAAATGTCAGAAAAACGCCGTCAGGAAACCAGCACACCTGGAAGATTTTTCACCTGTGTGTAAAACTATATCAGAGGCTTACGGGCTGTTTAAACTCTGACACAAGGTTGCTCATCAACCATCCGATAAAGATAGATTGTAAAAACTTGGAAATAATTCATTTTCATTTTTTTTACATTCCATCTATCATTTCTCTGGTCTACTTTTACACTTATAGCCATCCACATTCATAATCAAAAACTTATAAACATAATTATTAGCTACATAAGGAAAAATGCGCTGGTTCGTGGTAGAAACAAAAGCTTGTATATTTCCAAAAGATAAAACCAAAAAGGTATAAAAAACATAGACAAAAATGCAAAAAGGATTACATAACAAAAAGATTTTAGTGCAAACTTGCACAATAATAAAATTTAAAAAAAATTACCTTTTCATTTAACTTTTTTTCAAATACAATAATGTGTTAGCTTTCTCGAAAATTCCTAATAATGCAGAACTAATGATGACGCGCATGATGACGCGTAAGCACGGCATCATTTATTTTATAATCCAACATTAATTACTACATCCACCTAAAACAATTATTAAACAATACACGGAGTATTTCATAGAGATCAAATATTAATTATTTCGGTAATGTAATACAATTAAACGTCTAATACAGTGTGTTAATAGATTAGGTGGTAAATTTAAGCCATTATAATCCGACATCTGCATGCGATTGTATCGTTTAATCCGACTTTAATATAATTATTAACTAAGGATTAAACTGATAATCTTTGATGCTATTTATAATTCTTAAGGCCCAATTTCACCGTATCTTAATTTGAATTAAACATCTAAATTATGATTAACAAATCTAAGACAGTGAAGACATTTAAATCAAATTAAATAAAGAACTCGTAAGTTAGTAATAGTTAAACCAGCCAGTAATTGTCCTACTACAGAACAAAGGTCTCTGCATAAGAGAAGGATCGAGCATATAATCACCTCTCAAGATAACTTAATGTTAGAATTAAAGTGTTGAAATCGAATTAGGAATTAATTTATTAATTAACATTATTATTCATTAATAATTAAATGTATAGTGGCCAGTATATAGTGATATTGCTTTTTATTTATTTATAGACTCACGCCTGTATTTCCCAGAGGGGGTAGGCAGAGGTGTGTAGTACAGCCACGTTTCGCCGGCTATGTTATAAGTCCCATGTAATAGGTGGCGAGCCTATTGCCATTAACCGGGCACAATTCCAGACTCCGTGCTTCTACTGAAAATTTCCTAATGGAAAAACCCAATAACACTGCCCGACCCGGGGATTGAACCCAGGAGGGATATTTAGTGATAACTTTATAATATAGCATGATAGTTCAACTAAAGTTTTCTTTTCTTACAGTACTTCACATAGTCCACCCAAGCCGATGTAAAATGAGCCATCAATTTTTTTTGCCGATCGTCTAAAATTTTTCGAGGTTACAACGATGTACAAACTGCGAGCAGCTTCTATGTTCTGAAACAAAATAAAAGAAATTAGCAAAATTACGTTAATTAATACTGTTTTTTCTTCACAAAAAAAAAGTTTTTGCAAAGACTTTTGCCCTTTTCTTTTAATTGTGCAGTAAATGAGAGATCTTTTGTTAAACAAAGATATGAAGTATTGGAGTTTGTGCTAACAGTTTTTGTTTTCAGATGTTTTTCTTTTTTCTTTTTCTGAATTTGGAATTTTCTACCTGGCCAGCGATACAAATGTTCTCCTAATTTAAAAATTAAAATTAATTTGTATTCTAAGGTTCTCGTTATAGTACTGGGGTCCTACTCCCAAAATTGACCATCAATGCAATCGAAATTTAATAAAAAAAATAACAATTCAAATCTTGCGATCCGATACTCCAATCGAATTTTAGAAAAGAGCCCCTGAATACTAGAACGCGAATACTAAAAGTGGTAGTACGTAGTGGTGATATCACCCTCACAGAATATCGGAGTGAAGTAACCGTATTCGTCAGCAGTGAAGAGAACCAGAGGCCATTCCCAATGCTTCTGGTGTCAGATCCCTTACCATCAGATGACCCGCTTATCCTTAGTATTTAGTATTTATTTATTTCGCATAAAATGTGGTACAATAACGTGGTAAACTTATATAATGAGCGAGACAATTCCGCCATAATACAATGCAAAAGTATGATTTTGTCTCCTTTATTTTACCGGGGTTTCCTTATTCGTACTGCATTTATTCTCACAATAATATTCACAATCGCATACCTAATTAGACAAAAGTCACGTGCAAATCTAATGCGCAATATAATCCGAACATGCACGTAATAAGAGAGGTAGATATGTATAACACATAATTAATAGAGGAAGATTCCACAGAATCTCGAAATTAAATTAGGTTAGGTTTCACCGATAATGATGGTACGAAAATGAAAAAATATATCATCATCTGCCTAGCCTTTTCCCAACTCTGGTATTCAGCTGCATCCGGTAAGACTGGAAGCCGACACCAACATAGTTGGGAAAAGGCTAGGCAGATGATGTTGGGGTCGGCTTCCAGTCTTACCGGATGCAGCTGAATACCAGTGTTTTACATGGAGCGACTGCCTATTAGACCTCCACAACCCAGATACTGAGTTACACGATACCCATTAGTAAGACTGGTTATCAGACTTTCGGGCTTCTGACTACCCGTAACGACTATTAAAGATCTACAATTGACAGCCGGGGCCAACAGCTTAACGTGCTATCCGAGGCACGGAGAGTGATTATTAATTTATAAAACACACATAACTAACGAAAAATCATAGGTGCGCGCCTTGGGTTCGAACCCGAGACCTCTGACTTGCCAGTCAACGGTCACCACCACTAGGCTATCACGACTCTTGAAAAAATGAAAAAATATATATATAATTGTGCCGTTATTGTCGTCGTTTTGAGTTATTCTGGTAAGCATATTTACCTAATTTGAACCACTTGTTGGTCCAGGCTCATTAGAAGGTCCAGCAATGGCAGCCAAAAAGGGGGCAATTGTATTTTGGCACTTACAACAGATTGATCTGCATCATCATCATCATCAATAACAGCTGGACATGAGTGACTCTTGTTGCCAGTTCCAAGGGCAGCCTACCTCTTATGGAGGAGAACTGGCAAGAAACTCTATGGTTGCCCTTTTCAATAATGGTTTACAATAGGTATTTTTGAATACATTATTCTGGGGTTTTATGTGAGAACAATGCGAGTCGGCTAAACATGATACGCGCCTTAAATATATTTATACTTTAATAAAATAACTATAACAGTTATGGGCTGAGCAGTCCCAACAGACGGACGTTCACGGGCATGACGCATGCATCAGCAATCGCCCTACTCAACCATATTATAGGGAATCAGACGACTCACGACGCTATCGGGACATTTCCGTGACGTTCCCGTGACGGGACGTGTCTGTGTACCTGTGTGTCGTTCTGTGGTATCGTAGCTCTCAAACGGATGAACCGATTGTAGATACTTGGACCCATTACATTACTAATCCATTTACAAAAACGATTTGAAAATCTATTGTTTTTTTCTGAACGTTTTTCGTCAAAACCCCTCGCAATCGGGACACCCAAAAACAACAGCTATGAAACCTTTCCAAACGACGTGTTACCGCATCCTTTTCAAACAGCAAGTTATTTAAGGCTTTACATTAATATTCCATTGCGGCCTCCCGCAACTGGTTGAAAAAACGCTAAAATGTTCACACAAAAATACCGGAGATACGTGCTTTTGATAACAGTACGAAAACAGGTTGACGTCATGTTTTTAGATTATTTTAATATGAATAATGTTGAAGCTCCATTTAGGTTGATTGTTGGTTTAACCGATAAAAATACCTAAAATATATTTTTTTATAGACTCACGCCTGTATTCCCAAGAGGGGGTAGGCAGAGGTGTGCAACTGTGCAGTACACCCACGTTTTTCCGGCTATGTTATAAGTCCCATGTAATGGGGGCGAGCCTATTGCCATTAACCAGGCACAATTCTAGACTCCGTGCTGCTACTGAGAATTTCCTAATGGAAAAACCCAATAACACTTTGCTCGACCCGGGGATCGAACCCATCAGGACCTCGTGCTCAGCAGTCGCGCTTGCTACCACTAGACCAAGGCATAACTTAAATATAACGGACCATTTTGTTTTCGTTTCATTAATTAATATTAAACAGAATAAACTACTCTTTAATTAGGATTGCCTAATTATGAAGTACTTTGTAGTATCAAAGATGATTAATTTGTTATTGAACAAATCTTTTTAAATTATTCCCTTTTACTAAGGTTGTGAATTTAATTAAGTAATCATATTATTCATTATAATTAATAAACCCAGTAACGTGATAGCGATGATAGAGATAGAGAGCGGTGATAGAAATGTATGGAAAAAAAAAACATACAGTCGAATTGAGAACCTCCTCCTTTTTTGAAGTCGGTTAAAAAAAGAGGACATACTGCGCCGACCCCAAATAAATTGGGAAAAGGGCAGGGCAATATGAGTAACGTGATAGCCTAGTGGCATGACGTTGGACTGCCAAGTTAAAGGTTGTAGGTTAGAAATCCAACACGCACCTCTGACTTTTAGGATTCATGTGCGTTTTAAACGTTTTGCGTATTCATCATTATCATCATCATCATCATTTCAGCCATAGACGTCCACTGCTGAACATAGGCCTCCCCCAATGACTTCCAGATCAGCCGGTTGGAAGCTACCTGCATCCAGCAGCTTCCTGCGACCTTTGCGTTTTAATTAACTAAAAACATCTCCCCCCTGCGTGTTCCTCGCACTGTATCGGACGGGGCCGGGTACTGCAACCGTTCCTCGCAGCCCCGTCCAATGCCTGCCTGTAAACAGGACCACCCTGTAAAATGATCGAACTTCACATAAAGAAGTTCGTTTGACCTTGTATTGTTTTGTATTTTTATATAAATATTTGAATAATTTGTAAATATTAGGTACACTTGTTCATTAAATAGTAATCAATCATTTGTTTCTGCTAACAATAACTAATAGTTCTTTTTTAATTAACGTGTCAAGTACAATCTGAGTCTAAAAAAATTAATTGCTTTATTTTTGTGATGTTTTGATATTTATTAGACGGAGAATAGTGCGTTCACATCAAATATTAGCTGTAACCATGAAATATATATCAGGTTTCGACGCAAAGATCGCGAGTACAAAGTACACACGATATTTTTTACATTTATACGATCAGGGGGCTTAGCCAAGTTGACTATCTACAATCGCTAACGAATAGAAAACGAAAGAAATGTAAAGCATTAAATTCTATTCGTGTGTTTTGACCACGTCACATATCGATAAAAGTAATGTCATCCTATATATTTCTTTCGTTTTCTATAGCGTTAGCGATTGTAGATAGTCAACTTGACTAAGCCCCCAGTGATTTTGTGACTTTCGCGATGCTGTATGTATAGCGTCCAAATAGTGTATTAAGGACTATTTACATTCGACCACGGTGCCAAAATCAGTCTTTTTAAAGGAACTTACATCGCGATTTGGGACTCGCTACGTTTAAACCTTCTTAGATACGATTACATGTCATAAGTTTCCACATGCCATAGATTCTTTTGCGGTCATAGTAATTATACTGCGAGTATGACCGCTGTTAATATAAGGTATTAATTTATTAACATAATTATCTCCAAAAAATTAGTTATTTCAAGCTTCCAGTCCAATAGTCCTAAACTCAGCTTTGTTTACGCGGATTTACTTTTAAATCCACGTAAACAAAACTGAGTTTAGAAACTATAGTATAGGGTACAAAAGCAGACAAAAACGAGTACTGTTGTGTTGTTATGCAAAATAGAGAAATCTCGTTACAGAAAATCCTTCGTAACCAGTTGAACTACTGAGTTCCTCAACTTCGAAAGTTCGAAGCTTGTACAAAGAAGCATAATTAGTGTATTCTTTGAAAAATAGTATAAAACTTCTCTTCAGTTCGAGCATACTTACAATGAGCAGAGCAAAAGTACGCTTCAGTAGTCTAATAAATAAAAAACAAGTTAAGAGCGACTTGGTCTCGCGTTATAATGGTTCCGAAGCTTTTAGTTTATCTTTTACGAATTGTATTGATTGATTTTACAGAAACAAGAATCAACTATTATTGTGCGCTCATTGGAGGTATTTGCACATAATCGCCAGGCCGGGCAAGCGGGTTGGCGATCGCAGTAGTAGAAGATTACTATACAGAATGATGCTGCTGCCCATCCTCCAGATTTTTCCCTATGCCTCTTCTTACGACACCCGCGGAACGAGTACCCTCACTCTATTCTGGTTCTATTCTTAAGCTGAAAACCACACGGCAACTATGGTATTAATAGATAATAGATATTTAGGGATTAATCCCTTTCAGGTTTTTAGGAAACGCTTCATAAAAGAAAATTTCCCGTTTTTATAGATGTGCCTGTGATATTACTAGGTAAGCGTGTGTTGCAGATTTTGTATCAGTAAGTTTTAGCACTTTGAAAATTTATAAGCCGTGTATTTTTTGAGGAAAACTCTTATAGATAATTATTTATGACCTTATAACGTTTTTCGCTTTGCCGTAAAGTTACGAAACCCTAAAAACACTCTTTTGTTGTGAATCTTAAGTCCACTTTTTCTCCTACAAGTATTTGAGAATAAACAAGGTTGAAGTATTCGTTCATTAGGTGGATCTCCTTTGCTTTTGTATTGTTTTTAAAACTTGGTGTTAGACCCCATCGTTCTTGAAAGATCTTTAAGACGAACTTAGTCTAAAGTTAGGATTCACAACATGTTTGCTACCGAATATTTGTAAAAAATAAATTGTAGATACTCTACTTTAAGTAAAAAGAAACTTTATTCTGCTAAAAACAAATGAAGTTCACTTTATGGAATACAATAAATAATAGGTAATTAAAATGTACCTATATACATAAATTGGGGAATAAATACCTAAATGAACTCTACTAAATGACCATATTTTTAAAACCAACCGCAAAGACATGGACATTGCATGCAAATGACATAATACCAGCTGCTAGACTCAAAGCTTTAAGGATAATATATATAACCTAACGGACATGCTCGGAGAAAGTAACCGACACCTCGAGACGTACGGTGGATAATAGGAGGTTCCACGATGTGTAATATATTGAATATGGCATATCCTTCGAGGTCAATAATCGAGGTCGTTCTTAACAAGAGTCACAAGACCTTTTACCCTTTTTTTTGTCGTGTGGAAAACCATACTCTACCACCAAGGGCCAGGTGATGGGGTTATGACCGACTCGCACAGACTAAAAACCACGTGGTGTATCTCGAAGTACCTTTATAGAGGTACGTCGGTGTTTACTTCTGTATTCACCGCTCTCCCGCCAGGTCTTGATCTGCCAGCAATGGTGTAGTCCTGTCATTCTCTTCATCTGTCTCTCTCACCTCTCTCTCTTCATCGACATTCCTTTTGAGAGGCGCGCGTGAAACACGATGAACCACCCTCTCATTTTTCATTCAACAAAAATTTGAAACTTTAGAGTTCGCTTGCATAAATGTATTATAAAAATTGTTTATTGTATTTTGTTTTTTTTTGTTGACGAAATTCGAAGTCTAAGAAAGGAAGTCATGGCCGTAGTACAGAAGTCCACAAAGTTACTTAACATTTTTTTATTTAAAACGTAACGTGTCTAATTGCAAATCTCCACCTTTTTTTCGACGATTAAAAAAAAAATTTTTATTAAGTACTTTAAAATATTTTTACAACAATTGCCAGGATATTTTCTGTTGCAGTTACAGATTAAAAATACCCAACCGATTTAAACAAATATTTGGATATTATTTAGGTCACCAAACATAATTAAGCTATCATGCCAAATCAAAGAGAGCTGGTAAGTTACTTAACTAGCTACGCCGATCATGTCATCGGAATTTGCAAGTTTAATATATGCCTTCTCCATTCATTCTGTGATCTCTTATGAAACCAAGCAAGAGCAGCTTTGAGGCGAGCGGAGAATGGAATTAGGAGATTATCGGCGCTCGAGCAGAAGCCGATAGCGTGCGAACTGTCACCCAACTGTGACTGTATTTTGTAGAAAAATAACGATTTTCAGCGGGGTTTGAACCCACGACCTACTGGGTAAAGCCCCTGGTTGCTTTACCACTAAGCTATTTGTAACCCTATAGCATATAATATTATATGGTAATTTTCTTACATAGAGGATAATGCCCTAAAATTATTATTTTGTTGACGGCTTCGTTGGTCTAGTGGTAGCAAGCGTGACTGTTGTGCACGAAGTCCTGGATTCAAACCCCGGAAGTGAATTTTTCCATTACAAAATTCTCAGTAGAATTCAGAATTATGCCCGGTTAATGTCAATAGGCTCACCTCCTATTACATGGGACTTATAACATAGCCGGCGAGACGTAGGTATACTGCATATACCTCTACCTACCCTTAATAAATTTAAAGAAAAATAGTTTTATGCTGCATACTTTATCCTGCGCACAATTATCTAATACTTACTTCGTAACGCAAAGTGCGCACAAAGAAAAAGCAAAACAAAATTCAATTTTATTTTTAACAAAATAAAAGACGCGTAAACAATTTTTATTGAAAGTAAACAATTTAAAGGGTCGATTGTCCATTTACGAAAAACAACAATCATTGAAAGATGGAAGAATCTGTCTTTTTTTAAGTTTTTACAAAGGCCCTTAAATGGTTAATAGCAAAATGGTTCCGAAGATTTTCCTAAAAGGGCTATCTGGTACTTCGCTTTGTTTTCCGAATAACAAGGGCCTCTACGATGTCAACCATAAATTTGCAAAAGGAAGGTATAAATCCATTTGGTCATCCGCTGAGCTTCACTGCGACCATACTTCAGTGGAAATTATGGGATAGTTTTGCTTTGACGCTCTCGAAACCTCTGCTAATCCATATTGGGTTCATTTAGAGTATCCAAATATATTAGTTTCTTATGAAACATACTGTCGTATAAATAAAACATCTATTAGATCGTCTTTTGTGAAAAAATTAACAATTTATTAATTGCTTACTGTTACTATTATAGTTTATTATTTAATTTATTCGGCTGCATCCGATCGCAAGCGACCGATACCAATGATATTTTTCTTTGTGTCTCGTTTTGCTACTTGATCGATAATAAGAATTTCTATTTTTATTATTTTATCAAAAATTGAATATTTCTTGCATATATTTTTAGCAAGATAAAATGCTCATTAACGAAATTTAACTTAAGTATAATTCGAATGATTGAGAGAGACATTGCGTGCAACAGGCAACGGTGCAACAGATGGAAATTTTCCCATCGTACAGAATACCATCTCAAGGTGAAGGGATTTAATTATTTTTACAGTACTTTGAAATGTCGACAGAAACGAGCCTGTAACTGTCTGTACCGTAAGGCAAATGTTTCTTCTCATACAGAGAAGGATCGAGCATTAATCACCACGCTAGATCACTGCGTGTTGGCAATTTCAGACTATTAAGTCCAGATTTCCTCGCGATGTTTTCCTTAACCGTTAGTCAGTGGTGTCTTAGATTTACTAAGAAACTACATAATTATGACATTGAAAAAGTCATAATGGCACGTGTCAGGTTCGAACTCACTCCCATGTGCTTGTGAAGCGGATCCGAACCAATGAGCCACCATGACATTTAAAATTTCAATTTCAAAGGTATGTAGGTAACCAGATAATTTTATTGAATACGCAACGCTACAAGTTGAAAGACGCAGTGAGAGACACTGAAATCACTAGAATAAAGATATTGGGCATCACCTGTGCCTCGGGGTATGTTTAAACGAAAGAATTTCAAAAACCAATTTATATTTAACCTTCTTGGTTTATCAGATCTTGATGGAATCTATGAACTTAATGTCCTAAACGATTGTCAATGACTTTCGAGCATATCTTTTGGTGGAGACAAATTTATAAACAATCATTCTATGTAATGTGTTTTTTTGGACACTGAAGCCACGACACGCCTGAAAAAAATATGTTATTTCAACTGTAGCGGGTAGCACTCGGTGGCTTAGCTGGCAAAGCGATGGCACGGCACGCCAAAGTTCGCGAGTTCTGGTCCCACCCGAGTGAGTTGTTTTTGCGAGTTTCCTATTAAATAATTTCATAAAATGTGGTCACCCTAGTGTTGTGAGGTGATGAAAATAGTAATTATAATTTACATATTTATACGAAATCCTGTGTATGTAGGTTACAACGTATGACTTAAATTTGTGCGGTATTTTAATACTTTTTTTAAGCCTAAAATAAAAGCTTTCTAACCGATTTTGATCACAGCGGCCAATCTCAACGGAGACCAACCAACTACGCAGGAGATATATCCACAAATGGGTTTGCAAACGAACCTACTCCCCCAATCTTATAGTCAAAAGGCGGCCAAAACATAGTACCTACAATATAAGTTGATTTATTATCTCTTGGGCATATATGGCACAGCGAATTTCTTAAAAAGAATACTCGTATAAATCGTACAGAACTAATAGATTCCACCTGGGATTTACTTTAGCGGAGTCTTCAGACCTCTTGGTTGAAATAATACTGACAACTATAAACTTTCGGAGTAGCTTTACCTACGTGACGTGAAAACTTAAACGAGGAATATTCGACTGTAGAGCAGCAGAGATAACAGATGTGTACATTGTTTGATTTTACACTCTATTGTACACCAAATAATAACATAACAGTACATGTAACAAATCATACTTAGGTACAATGGGCGGGTTTATCGCACAAAGGGATCTGTTCCAAGCAACCTTTGGATGGACAGGAATGTTTAAAAAAGATATTCCTGTCCATCCAATGGTCAAGTGTACAAGTTATAATATACAACATAGTTATGCATGATATGTTTTATTATATGGGTCAACTTTTGGCATATTTTGAAATCAACTTGTAGCTGCCGCCGGAACGTCGGAAAATTAATTTCTAATTTAATAATATGTCATTATTTTCGTGAGTCAAAATAATAATATATTAATAAATACTATAACGGCTTTACTCAAGCATTGAATCGGGGGGCACGGCAGTGCCCCCGCCAATTCTAATTTTATCAAATTTTACCGATCAAACCTAAGACCTATCTGTCTCGTTCACACTTATTCTTTGAACGAGCTAGCTAATAAACTCTAGAAAATGAGCAATGGCTTCAACATTCTAACGCAAATTAAATAGTTTTATCTTGTGCGGTGTTGTTTTAACGGATATAGTCAGCATCAAAAGTACTTATTTATAGATAAATTAGGATTTTGTTTAGAAAACTTAATATTATAAATGGGAAAGTAAGTTTGTTTGTTATCTTATCACGCCTAAACCACTGGATCAATCAAATAAATTTAAAGAGAACCTACTGTTTTTTCTATGTTCTTTTCTTTTCATGGGATGACTTATGCGAAATCTTGTGGTCGTTATATTACGATGGTGGCAACAAGCTTAAGTTACGGCTCGCCTAAGGTCACAAATTCGGAGCAGCGGAGTTTGGAGCGTGTAGCGTGGCGTTTGCTAAGAATTTGTAGCCTAAGTAAGCGGCTACCGTAACCATGAACACTTGCAACACCTAGAGTCTCACACGTGCGTTGCCGACCCTCTAAAAACCTATTAACGATTCTTTAAGAAATTTATACTTTAGTCTTTTGGGAAAACCTCGCCTGGCAGCTCATTCCGGATCGTACGCATTTCGATTAAAAGCATCTGAATAATTAATTGTCCAAAAATATTTTTAAAGAAATAATTATTAATATACTGACTGTACTTACACCAGAATACGTTAAATCAAGCTAACTGAAATAAAATTACCTACGTTTCTCTGAACATTAGAATATAAATTATTTGAATAAGCGACGTTACCCGGTAAAGTTTCATAACTTCTGAGAACGTTTTAAAATCTGCATCAACTTAAACATCGAACCGATCATTATTATTACTGAAATCTTTTTTGTGAAAAGTGTAATTAATTAGGAACAACTTTTGATAATTACCGTTTCGGAATCTTTTGGTTTTTTAAACACTTTTATTCCCAGCTTGTTTCACAGTATAGGAATAAGCATTGAATCATTTCGGAACTCTTTTTAAGAATATTGCGCGCATAGAGGAAAATTTGGCAGAAAATTTGGCATAGTAATAATTTATAAAAAGAAAAAAGTAGTAATCTAAAATGTATATATAAGATATGTAAATACATAAAACTGAAAATAAAAAACAGTGCCATCTCTGACCAAAAACGGACACTACGACATGTAATCTATAATAAGCAAGATGTAGCAACTATCAGCGCCATCTCTGAATCGTAGAAGTGAAATTAGCACAACAACTGAACATAATAAGATAAGTGTAAAATTATAAAATAAAGAATTAAAATTAAAATTCGACAACTGACTGGACCACTTGTTCATATAAAAAGACCAGACCCAAGGACCAGACTAGTGTTGCATCACATCGACTTGATGGTCTAGTTTAGTTGAGTTGTATGTTTGTTTATGCTTATTAATCTAAAGCCAAGTAAGTAAATTGTGCGCGTTATACAAGTAACTATCATCACAACACATTATATCTAATTGCAATACATAAAAAATATTTATGTTAACCATAAAGTCGTAAAAGCATAAGTTCCTAACAAGACCCAATAATTATAATGAAAGTACGCCTTCGAAACCCATATAAAGTTAGTCAATTATATCTACCAAAACCACATAGCTGGCAAACTATCTATATAATTAAATAAAGTTGAAGTGCCTGTTTGTAACACAAAAATAACAACTGTTTTACAAATTCATATCGTTATATCTAAAAGGTGACCATGATAATAAGCTGTTTTTAAAATTTTTGTCTGTTTGTTCCCGGACTCCGGATAATCTTCTAAACGGCTGAAGAGACAAAATTCGAATGAAAGAGAATTTATACTGGAAGTATAGGATTTACGGCCAGCACCAAAAAAATTTCGGTGTTTTTTTTTAATTCTATAAAAGCTACTCTAGGTTATATTAAAAAGCTTAAGGTTCGTGACAAAAGGGGTCTTTTTTCGATGCTGGCCTTAAATATGATATGATGTTATGATAACGGAAGGGTAAACGATACCTATTAGTTTACACGTGAACGGAGTCGCGAGCAACAAGTAGTTCTAAATATAACTTATGTTAACTTAAATTACCCACATTAAAGACCAAGTTGGTCCTTCAACTCCTTTGAAATCCGAACTTGTCATTTGCAAGTTTTCCGTGAGTTACAATTAGGGACCGAAATATTCCAACTAGAAAAGTATTCCTACAAAAGTATTTTACATAAATTCCGAGGACCAAAATAACTGGTCCTTAGGGAATAAAATGAAATGAATTATTAAGTTAATACATTTCGTCTACTCTGTACATGGAATGTGTATTAATAGAATGTGAATTTAGTCTATAAATCACTTTTTTTCTATTTAGTAGATAATTGAACCATTTAGTATGGATTATGTAGTTAAATTGTAGATAATTAAGAATGAAGTATCGTTTTAGCACTCGTTTTAAACATAAAAAATATAGTAGTTAGACTAAAAACATAAAACTAGCGATCCTATTTCATACTAGTTAATATTATTTATAAAGTCGCTTTTTCCGCGATTTCGATCCACTGCAGTGATTCAAATTTAAGAAAATAAAATGTACCTAATGACACTCCAGCCCACAAACTATCTTTAAGCGGTTACATCGCATCTCGGTCTAACATTACTAATCAAAACAAATAATTATTTATTTAGGATAACTAATCGCTTTACTTGCTTTAATTGCACTACTTCTATTGCGGAACGGTAATTAGGTCCTTACTGTCTCGCAATAGCAGTAAATTAATGATTAGGTTAGTTAATTGGTTTTATCAATTTAGCTTTCGTTTAAAGAAGAAACTAGGATCCATCGTATTAATAACCACCTAACTTCGTTGCATGCAGTCCTATGGAATAGTGACGCCCACCAGGCTTGAATGACCTACGGCATTAGATGGATTCTCATTTAGGCTGAGAGATTGAATATATCTGAATTTAGCAATTTAGCCTCCAAATATATCTTGCTTTACAAGAGTAAACTTCTTAGGCGCATTGTGCATACCTTTTCTTTTCAGGCAGAGAACAAAATAATAAAACCCGTCATTCTCGGGATTGGTGACGCTGTATCGGATAAACTCGGCTATAGTCGACGTTAGCCAAGCGAAATCTAAAACTCCCATTAAAATAGGTTTTATGGTCATCAAAAGAGTTGAACGTAGAGGCATCAACGAGAGCGTGCAGCGGTGGCCATCAAGCATGCTAATGCAAATGGCCGCTTTAATTGCCCTCGTCTTGTTTAAATTTCAGGTGTTCTTGCCCCACTCATCATTTATTAAGACTTATAGCTTATATTTATTGCTTTTTGTTTGTGTACGACTAATTACACAATAATTAAGATGATCAAAATATGTTACGCAAAATATCTTTACATTTTGCGTTACTACTAATTTAAAACAATATTATTTATTCTTTATTTTAGGTAAGGAATCGACACTAAATCGCTCGTGGTTTGTGAACTGTGTTATGCAAAATAAAGTGAATATTTATTAAATTACTTCTTTCTCTAACATTTTTTTTACTGTTCCGGGGATGTAAATTTCTTCACTATTGTAATCTATATACCCAATACTTTTTCCCATTGCAGCCGTGGAAGATAATTTAGAAGTACATTATATACAAACACCCATATCAATATCAATCACAAAAGAATTCAAATTGTTGACCAATAGGTATCAAAATCACTTCTTTTTCCATTCCCTACTTAAACATTTGTTGGGTTTACATAAACTGTCTCTATGCAAAAAATCACGCCTATCCGTTGCGCCGCGCCGTTGCTCCGTGAAAGGAGAAACCATAAAATTTACTTTTACACGTAATAGCTACTATAAAAATAATCTACAAAAAAAAACTAGGTACCTACAAAATGTTTTCTTTATATACTCAGAACTGTCAATTCATAGTAAAACTTTTCATTTCGAAAATACGAAACAATCTCAATAAATCGAATATGATAGGCAAATAATATTTATTTCATTTAGCTTGCAATGTATTTAACAATTATTGTTAACCTATAAGCTACTATATTTCAAGTATTTACAAACTAAATATAACTAAAAAGTACCTAAATATTATGCGTCAAAGTACTCTTTTTTTCTATTATTATTATTTTTGTTTTTTTATAGGCAAATGTAAATAGTAGTTATATTTAGTTTGTAAATACTTGAAATATGTTAGATATAGTAGCTTATAGGTTAATATGATAGGTATTTTTGAAATATCATTACCGTACATTCCGTATGCAAATAGAATCCATTAGTACCTGCTTGTTAAACCAACTTTGTGACAATCTTGACGGCTGCTTAGTAAAAACGAATATCTACAGAAAGTAAAACTTTCAAAGAGCTGTGTTGGAAAGTTGAAAGTTGAAAAAATATATTCCCGGTACATACATAATGCCTTTGAAAAGTGACTGCAGAGTCAATGCAGAGTCCGTTTCAGTCAGGATTCATTTATATCGTATAGTTGATGAACAATCTGGTGTCAGAGTTTAAACCGTTCGTAGGCATCTGATATGGCTTACACACCGTTGAAAAATCTCCCAAGTGTGCTGGTTTCTTCACGACGTTTTCCTTCACCATTTCAGCAAGTGATAATTAGTTTCTAATACGCACATAAATCCGAAAAGCCAGAGGTGCTTCGCGGATTTCAAACCTACACCTTTGACTTAGCATTTCAAGGTTTAAATGATTTTCGTATAATGGCAGAGATTAGGGTAAATTCTATTATTTTTTATTTTATTTCTAACACGTTAAAATACATATATATATATAGGTTTAGATACATTATTTTTTAATGTAGTTGTGTGAGTTTTATACAAGTTGCTGAGTAATTTATTCTAGAAGTTACCGACCAAGTGACTCGTTTGCCACATTTGAGAGAACTTTGGTGAATCTTCCGAAGATTTCCATTACATATTAAGTAGGTACGTACTATACATAATTTATTATATGACAAGACATAATTTAAGGTTTCAGTGGTATAAGTATTTGTGTGGATGTGTGTATGCGTAATAACAAGATAGGTATTGCAAAATAGAAGGAAGATTACTAAATTTTCAAATTAAAAAGAGTAGGAAATAACATAGGTATATTTATTTTTAATACATGTTACGTTACCCAAGTTATGCCACAGTTCGGCAAGCAAGAGTCGCGGGTTCTTCTCCTCGGGAAATCCTGCTCTTATCTCTTCTTACAAGCTTTTATTTAGTTTTACCTGTCCCGTTGTCTGTCGTTCTGTAATCAAATCTCGCAAATTAAATTTGATCCACTTCCCGGTTGCAGATTGAGCTGAAATTTTGCACGCATGTATAAATTGCATGATAATGCAATATTATTATGACATAGAGCTGATCTGATGATGGAACTGGAAAATAGGATCTCCGTAATCAAACGACGCAACCCCATCGAGTTTGGGCTCATTTAAATACGTCTTGACGAGTGCTAAAAGCTTGATTAAAAACGCTGTTATAAAAACTTTTAACGTTTAACGTTTTTTAAAAATGTTTACTCGTTTCCTGAAACCGTTATTGTCTGGTCGGTTGTGTCGATAAACGTTATCGCTTATCAAGACATTTAATTCCGAGTTGGCGCGAGCCCGATCCATTCATGGCTGATCTTTTAATTTAAAGATTAAATCAAATACTTTTTGAATTATTCGAGTAGTCAATTTGTAGATCTTGGAAATGTATTGTTGGCAATTTAACAATTCAAACCATTTGAGTGACAAAATAACATGAAAGTTCCAAAATTATTAAAAGATAATCTTTATAAACTTACCTTAGAATACAATTATTTATAAATTAAAACTATATACTAGTACACTTGCCTATAAAAAACAGTTTAAAAAAAAGAAGTTAAAAGAAAAAGGGTAATTATTATGCGTCAAAGTATTCCTCCGCATCACTGTCATCCGGCAAAGTGCCTAAAAGACTAGCAACATTGCCACGTTGAATAGCAATGCATATTCTTTGACCAAAGAATAAGCCAGTCCTCAGGTCACGTGATTATAATGCCAAACAAAAATATTGTCTTTTGATCCATGATTGAATGTGATCAGAATGCATAATTGACAAGCTTTTTGTTTTTTGTACGCCATCATAACTTTTTAATAGTCAAGCAAGATTATGATTGACTTTTAAAAAGTTTATATAAGTATCAAAATGTTTTGTTGAATATTACCGACGCGATGTTATGAACTTTCAATTGGAAAGTTGGATCGGACACTGAATATAAGTCTGTATTTTACACACGCTTCTCCATCACCATCATCACGGTTGGCAGAATCGTCCGGGTCAAGTTCCGAGACTCAGTTGCCATAAATAAGTTTTTTTTTATTACTGCCGCACAAATTGACTCCATGCTGCCTGATGGAAAGCAGTCAGTGGAGTCCCAAATTGAATTGAATTGAAGTGTGTATTTTGATAACTCTTAATACTTCTGTCAGGTTGGTATCGACAATTCTGTATATTTTTAACCAGAAATCGGTGTTCGTGCCTTCAAACTTTGGGCCTAACAGAATACCTTCAACAATAACCCTGCTGACATCAGATAAGATAGGCACCTTATTTTGGCCTCACACATTCAAAGTTATGTAGTTTCAATTATATTTTCCAGTCTTTTGTGGGGTTACAAAATAAATCTTCTTTCTTTCTTTTTTCTTCAGTAAATACTCACTTTGACTAACGGTGACTAGCCAAGCCAATTTTATAGTGCATAAGTCTATGCGCTAAACATACTAGGTACCAGTGGCGGAGGGTAAATTTTTCCAAAGGGTACCTAAGCCAACCGAGAAAAACCCAATGGCACAGTCAGTAGGCATTATTGAACGAGCCATTTTTTCAATAGGAAGCCGGTAGGAATCGAGTTGTATAGAGCCTCCGCCACTACTACGTGCACTCTCTATTCCCTCACTCGTACCACGCGTAGTTAATGAGGTATTACGTGGCCAATGAACACTCTTGAGATTAACACAATTTGACATTTGAATTGCAAATTACCGCTAAGTGTAGATTAGTCTAGTCAGAATAGTTGCAGCTCACTAGCTTGTAAGCGTACTCAATATTGAGTGTGACGATCACTAACGAACGACGGATTGTGACTTCATGTAATATAATAAGACTGCAAATTATAATGTCGTGACCGTTGGGGGAACCCAGGCACGCTATGGGGCTCCCTAGAGCTATAACTTAGAAATACCACGTAGAAAAAGAAACACGAAGCCAGTACCAGGTCAACACCGACTTGCCTTGAGGTTGGAGTCAGTAAAAGACTATGTAAATCAAATCAAATTAATTATCAATTAAATATATTTGCCTTAACGCTAACTTCATTTTCTTCTTATTTACTAGGACTTAGACTTCTTCTAGTTTAGTATTTCGTATAGTTTAATCCCTCTAACATGTACTGAATTTATATTACACATCGGGACCATTTACCATGTTTGTTTGAAGACAATATTACATTTTTAATATGCACATAATTTCTTAAAACCAGTGATGAGTGCCTGGATTGAAACCTACGACAATTTACCTGGCAGTCTAACGTTTACTAAGCTATCACTGTTTTTGAGGTGTTATAATTAAAATGAGAAACAAAGCGACCCTTTTCTAGATAACGTAGGTACTTTCTTAATTCAATCTTTTGTCTAGAGCTCCCCGAACTTTTGTATCCGATGTTTAGTTTAATTAAACGATTAAACCTGATGAATACTCGATTATCGCGGACAAAAAAGTTTTAAAGCGTTCAAAGATATATTTAATACGAATGAGCTACTGTTTGCTGTATTTAGGTGATTTTTGGTACGCATTGCTATATTAAATACTAGTTTTTACTTGATTTTTAAAAGTTTGTTTCAGCATAGACAACAAACTTGAATGTCAAACATTTAAAGTATTTATTCTATTACAGTAATACTAGATTTTCCTAAATCATAAAAATATTTTTGTACGCCAAACCAATATCGGTGTGTCGTAAAATTTTACAACTAGTAGGTAACTATAAAATTTTACAATCAACATCGCCCAACTTCCTTGCAATAAAATTTAAAAAATCACAATAAAACTAGTTCTTACTCCTAATCCTAAATGTATACCGTTACTTTCAAAATCCAATGACATTCTTCAGTTTATGTTTCCGCTCGTTAACTACGTCCGCTTTGCTTGAATTATAAATTGAAACTGACCAAAACCGTTCCATTTCTAAATTTCATTAGTAGCATTCTTAGTCAGGTGACCGTTAACGCGTTCGAATTACAAAAATGTTTCAAACGTTCCTCTTAGTCATTATTTTTAAAGTCGTGACCTGTTCTGACCGGAATGGTTTTTCTCAAGACCTTTACTACCCGGATAATTTGATTATCGGTAATCTTAGACGGAGGGAAGTAAGACCTTTGAACCCGTATTCCTACGCCCAAAATTTTAGGAGAAGATATGGTGGAGAAACTTCTAATTTGAACTATAGGAGGACGAAAGATATTCGAGATGATATGATTGACAGGAGATTCGAGGTAAGACATTTTATAGTCGACAGCGCGTGAATGGCAACAGTTTTAAGTCTGTTATAAACCGAGGCGGTCTGCATGGCGGGCATCCGGTATCGCCGGCGATCTGGTATGCAGAGCTGGCGTGACCGATCTAACGATGATGTATGCCCTTCCTAGTCTTCCATACAATCCGGTCGATGGTCGCTCGCTAGGCGAACGCACCGTTTTGTGACAGGATTTGTATTTACTGTCTTGCTCTCGAACATCATTGAATCGATGGTTCGGAGCGAGACAGCATGGAATCTCGTCGCCTCCTTTTGTGAAAATGTGCTGTGCACAAAGGGTACAGAAAAGCGTGAAAGTGGAAGCTACTGCCTCACTCTCGCAGGAGATGCACCGGGCGCCCAGAGGGCGCTAAGCGACCTCCGGCCTTTATGAGTTGCCAGTCTGTGGGCGTCAAACTTAGGGGTAGTGCGTCGCCTGATTAGGATCAGGCCAGAGTAGATGATAAACACCAACAATGGAAAGATGGGAGTGAAGTGAATACACAAGCAAATCCCGTACCGCGCAGAGATTTATCGAGAAACACCGTGTGGTTTTTAGTCCGTGTGTGGGTACCCATAAAGGGTTTTCACACGTAAAAAGTTGGGTTTACAATCGCATGTTGCCAACCCTGTTCGTGATTGTAAAGGGGATTGAGGATCAAAAGAGGAGGGGGAGCAATTCTCTTCACTGACTCTACGAAACGTCATGGTTGAATGTGAAACAGAATAGTTAGTTGGCACTTGTAAAGTTCTTTACAACGCATCTTCGCTAACATGTAGGTACTACAACCACAATATAAATAGCGCTAAAAGCAAAAAATGGTGAGAGTTTTCTGATTTTTCTCCAGGATAGCCGCGATATAACAAATTCACGGGAAGGAAGTAGCATGGGACAGCTAGTGTTCAATATAAATCTACGATAGTTTAAAGGTGAGTACACACTAGAGCAGCCTTTCCCAACCTTTCTGGACTATGGACCCTTACAGACAAATGATAATATCGTCACTGTCCCCTTGAAATTGTAATCATGCTAGCTTTTTCCTGCGACTTCGCTCCCGTGGTTCCAATTTCCCCAGGAAAAAATATAGCCTGTCTATCTTCAGCCAATAAACTATATCCAATTATCCATGCAAAAAAAAATTATACTTTGTTACGTGAATGAAGGACAAATCCACAAACACACTTTTTGATTATGTTGTATTATGATTGTTGGTTTTGCTTTTATCAACTAAACTTGTGATATTTTATACCTATTTATTGTATCTTCAAATCTGGGTATATTTGTAATTTGTTTCTTTAAATATTTTTGTAGTCTACTAGTGGATAGTGGTAAATGAAATTTCTTTTGAAAACAATGAAAAATTACAACTTATGTATTACTGTACTTATGGCCCACATTAAATGTACTTAATCCTATTTATTTATGATACTCATGGGATCCCGCGGGTACGTGGATACCTGGTATTCCGTTGGGAAAGGCTGCACTAAAGCATTTCCAGTAACATTTTTACGACTAAAAGTTGTATTCAAAAAAGCATTTTCATTTAATGTTTCATTCTTGCAATGCTCTACAATGTGTTCGACGTAATTAATGCTAATGGCGAGTGAGCATTCACTTGTAGCATTTATTTATATTTTGCATTCACTCCTTGCTGAAATTTTAATCTTTTCTTAGTACACTTAATCGCTTAGTTAGATCAGTTTGTAAAAAAAAGTTGATCGTCGTATGCAATGTTCAGTTCGGGAAGGGTGATAAATTAAGCTGTTCAATGTTCTATTACAAATAAATGCTCTAGTGGAGGGGTTCCCAATATTTTTCTTACTGCGTCTCCCTTTACAGTTTGTTACTTTTTTGCCACGTCCGACTAAAAGAAGCGACGTCCGTGCAGTCCTGACATGGCCCGAAAGAGGATGTATTAATGTTCCATGTAGCATCTATGATCCCAAAATCTCTGCTTTACCGGTATCTATTTTTTTGCGTATCATCTTGCGACTCCCGCCACTACGCGCCAGGATATCGCGATACACAGTTAGGGAGCCCCCTGCTCTAGTGTATACTCACCTTAAGTTTCTTTTTTCCACAAGTATTTAAAGGTTGTTAACTCAAATGATTCTTAAGTACTGTTTTTTTTTTTGTTATTCTAAAAACTTTTCAATCATCTTGCGAAGACAATTGTTGCAGTGTTCGAAATGAAATCAGTAGTTAATACGAGTCATGATAAAACCGTTCACATTTTATTTTTGAATGTAACTACTTAGTAATAGCTGTAAATATTCAGATATTTCCTTACAGATGTCCGAAGCCCAGCTTAGAGAAGCTAAAATGGCGGAGAACAAGGAAAATGATTTGGATAAACTACACAACGAGCTTAGATGGCTAACCATTGACACGGACGAAGGGATTGGTATCGGCATATGATGTATACATACTTAACACTTATATATAATAAGGAATAAGCAGAATTGTAACTGTTTTTCCCTTCGCAGATCAACAACAAAACATGATGTATATCGGGCAATCATAATTAGAGAAGGAGACTTACGTCAGCCATATTATTTGTACCTTTATTTGTTATTAATAAAAATTTAGTTGTTTTTGTTTGTTATTATTTTAGGCCTAGAAATAAATTAATCAGACTATACTGTCCAAGGTATTTGGTGGCGCATTGGTTACGTACCCGCTTTGCAAGCGCATGGGTATTTTAGAATAATAACTTTCGTGAGTCATACTAATATACTCGTACGAAATACTGATACGGCTTTACTCACGTATTGTTTTCGGGGAATGCCCGACTAGTTTCGAACTCAAACGGAGTCCATTTTCGGCGGTGTCGCGGGTAGTTGGGCATTCCCCGAAAACAATACGTGAGTAAAGCCGTATCATTATTTCGCATGGGTATTGGTTGGAACCTGGCATGTAGTACCAATGTGACTTTTTTCATGTCATAATGTACTTTTTTGTTCTCATTTTTAATGCAATTGGGCAACAATCGGAACTTATCAGTATAGAGTGAGTATTGTTCTCACAGTACCTGCCTACTTATACTTTTTACAATATTTCAGGCTTCATATGTATTAAGACCGCTTAGCCTGTATTGTACAGGACGTTGATATTATAATCCTTCATATACAGAGATGAGCACGAAATCATTCTAAATAAGATTATTGTGGTTTAAAATCGATGTAAAACGGATATCTTGTTAAATTGATAGCTCTTATTGATTAGTTTTCATGTGGGTTATAACAATCGAGGATTTGGAGTCGAACCTGTGACCTTTAACACGGCAAAATTCGACGCGATAGGAGAGAGACCAGGCATAGCAACCAACAGTTTTATATGCTTTTTGAGGCATGGAGTTAAGTGATAAATAATTAATGTTACATGTGGATAATAAGCACATACCTACATTACGAAATAAAAGATTTGCGCGCCTTGGGTTTGAAACTGAGACCTCTGATGATTCTGATTAAACCCGATCGCAGCGTCTCTACCGGGTCCAATCATGATTATAAACCATCCAGGGATTAGAATTTTATTAAATTCGGTTCAGACGCTTTGATTAAAGTTATGCGTGGAGAAACATGATGAACATGATTTCTATTTATATCGATTCAAAGTAAAGTAAATAAATAACACTACCTTTACGTGTAGATTACAATACAAACAACTGTTATTTGGAGTTAAGATAATAATCGGCTTTCGATAGAAGGGCGAGCGACGAGGCGATATATTTTATGGGGAACTCACGCGAACTGTAATACAACGAAGTTAGGGGGACAATGAATCAGAATTTTTTAAAGGTAATCACGAAACAATCAAGTCAGTAATCAAAAAGGGCATCATTGAAACAAATGAAAAACAATTGAATAAAAACAAATGTTACTTAATACAGGTTGTAACAAGGACAAATCGAAGGAATTCATGTAGTGTTTGATTATGGACAACTTTTTTTATAATGAAACAAATTTTTAACGGATATAATTCGCGTTTTTATTTTGATAATACAATCCTGACGTTTCGAGTACTTTGCAGCACTCGTGGTCGCAGGCAGTCTGCCTTCATTTTGTTGAGTGTTCGCGAAAGTTTGAGAAAACTTTTTTTATCATCAACATCACCAAATTAACCTTAAACTTTAACCTTTCATCTGCCTAGCCTTTTCCCAACTATGTTGGGGTCGGCTTCCAGTCTTACCGGATGCAGCTGAATACCAGTGTTTTTACATGGAGCGACTGCCTATCAGACCTCCACAACCCAGTTACTGGGTTACACGATACCCCTTGGCAAGACTGGTTGTCAGACTTTCGGGTTTCTGACTACCCGTAACGACTGTCAAAGATCTACAATTGACAGCCGGGGCCAACAGCTTAACGTGCTATCCGAGGCACGGAGAGTGATAATTAATTTATAAAACGCACATAACTCACGAAAAGTCATAGATGCGCGCCTTGGGTTCGAACCCGAGACCTCTGACTTGCCAGTCAACGGTCACCACCACTAGGCTATCACGACCTTTAAGAGCCGATTTTACCACTGACACTAAACGCGATTAATCATGTTAAACTCAGTTCAAGCGTTTAACTGAGTGCAGAACTACAATTTTGCGCAGGGTTTCTTCTTCTTTTCATGTCGATGGTACCTATATCTTGTTATTTAGAGCCCAGAAGGTGACCACCCCTATGGCGTTGCGTAGGGCTGAACATAACTTTATTAAACTCGCTTTTTAAAGTGAATTCATGGTAAATTGGGCCTAAAAAAACCTTTTGTTTTACCTAACATTTAATAGGTAAAATATATTGTTTGTAAATCTGTCAGATTTACAAACAATATATTAAGCAACAGTCCCTAGATCTAGTCTACAAAATTTTATTGTCTTTTTTCGAATAGTGATCTAACTCCTTGCTATACTTAGTCCAATAAATAAATGTCAAAAATGACCTTGGGAATGGACGCCACACCTGAGGTCACAGAATGGTTGGAGAAAATCTGTATGTATGAACGTTCTTGTTGCTCTAATGCATCACAATGTAATATCACACTTGTCTTCAGTGAATTTATTATTTTCTGAGATCAACCTGTGAGTAAAATCGTAATAATATGTTGTAAAGATAGATAGATATATATACCTAGATAGTTCTTGGTGAAGCAACATCATAAATGCATGTCCATTTTTTTTTAATTCATTTTTTCTGGGGTCTTTGAGTCGTACAACTATGCCAACCCCATAAACATTTAGCATTTTTAGCAATTATACATTTGTCTATTGGTACAATTCTGTAGCAGTTTCCGAAATTGGATGAGAAAATGCATCTCCATTACACACATCACATTATAAATCGATACCGCGTTGACGTTAGGTGGGGTGGTTAGGCGCATGGCCGCCGCGCTTAGCAAGTGGGCAACGTTTGAAATGCGATGTTTTTGGTGCGCTGCAGACTATAATGTTGTTCTATATGTAGGTATTAGTTCAATGGTTACAAATTAGAATTTGTTTCAATTTTTTATGTGATTAAAGCTCTATTTCATTAACACACACTACAATTATTCACACATACTACAATTATTCACACTCACTACAACAATTCACCCACACATTCAAAGTTAAACTGTCAATGTAATTCAGTGTTCTACAATTAGTTAACCAGTTGCTAACGATAATATGTTATTAACTTGAATTACAGCATACTATTCACGTAATTATTCGTTATTTATTAGTTCAAGCTTAATCGAAGGTCCCGTACGTATTTTCAAATCAATTATTAGTGTCACTTGTCTTATGAATTTTATTAAAGTAAGCGAAAAGCGGAACGGTGAAGGAAAACATCGTAAGGAAACCTGGACTTAATAGTCTGAAATTGCCAACACGCAGTGAGCTAGCGCGGTGATTAATGCTCAATCCTTCTCTGTATGAGAAGAAGCCTATGCCCTACATAGGGACAGTTACAGGCTAATTTATTTATTTATTTTAAGCGAAAAGCGATCATCTGCTACTGCGATCCCCAACACGCTTGTCCAGCGTGGCGTTTGGCACAATAGTGGCGCGCTTTGAGAGAGGCCTATGTTCAGCAGTGGACTATTACCTACAGGCTGATGATGATGATGAGTGAAAAAGTAGTAAAGAAATAAAATTGTTTCACACGCAGAGAGTGTTCAGTCAAAAACTATACACAATACCACACACACATGTGCAATATAATTACAAAACAAAGTAGTGAAAGGTTCACAATTTTAAAAACAATTGATGGAGAATTCTTAGAAAAATAATACAATTTTAATGTGGAATTGATTTGGTTTATTTGTGGAACCCCAATGCGGTGGCACGAAAGTTGTAAACAAGGTTGTCCATTAGCGGTCAGTTCAATGGTAACTAGACACGGTTCACCTCTAGTGCTGTAGTAATGGGGCAGAAAGGCGTCAAAAGAAACATTTCTTTTTGGATTCCTGTTAAAAGTAAGTACGTTTTATATTTATTTTGCTGTTAAGTCATAACAAAGAGTATATTATGTCGAGTACAAGATATTCGATTCAATTCCCAGTTGAGTAAAGAGTTACGCTACAATTCGGACAAGTTTGTCGACGCAACGACATACAGCCGCATTACCTGCGCATGTGCGGTTTGCAGTTGTTTTTGACAATGAAAGGCGTACGCATGCAACCCGGCTACATGCGCCCGGCGGCCTTGGTGTGTAGACACCATTATAAAGACAAAAAAAAATCCTCCTCCTCTAAACCATCATGGTAATAGAGCCATCATTGAGAATGAGCAGTTTTGACCGGGCTACCATCTTACAGAATATCAACTCAAACTAACATTATTCTTACTGTAGTGATTTGTACGGTTAGTGACACCACCACGAAATCCCCCTTCCAAAGTCCCCATCCTTCCATAATCTCGCACATGGTAAGTTCTATAACGCGCAAACAGTACTCTTGGTTATGCAAGCGTCTATAAGTTACATTCAAGCTGGTTACAGTCTATAGGTTACAGTCTACAGGTTACAGTCTACAGGTTACAGTATATAGGTTACAGTCTATAGGTTACAGTCTATAGGTTACAGTCTATAGGTTACAGTCTATAGGTTACAGTCTGTAGGTTACAGTCTGTAGGTTACAGTCTGTAGGTTACAGTCTATAGGTTACAGTCTGTAGGTTACAGTCTGTAGGTTATAGTCTGTAGGTTACAGTCTAGGTTACAATCTATGTATAGGTTTTAAATAAAAATAAAATATTCTAAATATTTTAACCTTATTTCAAAAAGTTCTACTTTGTTTTCATTCTTCTAGTAAATTCAACTATGTTTCTAAGTAGATAGGTCACCAAGTTAGTGCTGACTAAGCCGATAAACATCAAAACAGTAAATTCAACTTGAGGTTGAAACAACTTTCTAACAAATACTAACCGACGTGTTACCTACATTGTCATGAATACAAGGTAGTCGCTTTCAGCTTGTAATAACATGTTGCAGACAATGGCTGGGAACACTTACCCTGTTTACATCAAAACAAGCTTTTAGTTGCCCCAGGGTACGATGTTTACATATTCTTGAATGTCCAAAGGATAGCTTTGGGCTTTGTGTTTAAGTAATATCTTTATCGATCATCGAAACTAATATTATAAAGAGAATAGATTTGATTTTTGTACGTTTGTGTATACTCAGTCCAAATCTACTAAATCGATTTCATATAAAGACAGCTACATTATCAATGAGCAACATGGAGTAAAACATGTAACACTGCTTTACGTAAAAAAAAATCCTAGGAGAATAACTGCAAAAATGTAACCCAAGATATTCAACGTTGCCACTAATTTGCGCTCATTGGAAGTATTTGCCCAAAATCGCCACACTGGGTAAGGGGGTTGGCGATCGCAGTGGCTGATGATTACTGTAACACAGCCTACTGTGTTCTGTGAGAAAAAGATCAGCAGCATCCTAATGCTGCTGATCTTTTTCTTTGTCCCTTCTTACGACACCCGTGGGACGAGTAAGGGCGTTTCTATTCTGAGGCCTGAAACCACACGGCGCATATCTCGTGTTAAATATAAATAAAATAGGTATCCCTTAAAATTATCCCATCACAGTCGCATTGGAAATCAGTCAATTACAAAGGAGATATAGATATAGAGATACAACTCTCATTGAAAAAGTCACAATGGTACATGCCATGTTTGACTCACACCTACGTGCGTATTATACAAAGCGGGTCAATAACCAATTCGCCATAAACAATTGTGTTATTAAATTCTATAGAACAATCATTATTGATTTGTTGGTGATACTTTTTATTTCTAGAAAACAAAGTTCACGTGACAGATTTCAAGCCTCAGAAGATCATCACATCGTTCCAGGATGCTCTGAGAACAACCCTCATAGTAGGTCAAGTATTCTCACTGATGCCAGTAGTAGGCATATACTCTAATGACGCCAGTAATGTCAAGTAAGTTGTAAGCATTATACTTTGATTAAAACTATGATTTTTTAGATCAGGATAGCAGGGTAAAGAAACAAAATGCTACTGGAGTAATAGTAATAGTAATACAAAGTGATTTAAACAAACGCAAAAAAATAAGTGCGATCCGGAGTAGGCCCCCCTGATGGCATGCAAACAGATTTTTTGCATCTCAATATAAGAGAAACGAGAATGGCCAACATTCTTTTTTTTTCATAAAAAGTTGGTTAAAACTATTGATATTAAAAAACATAAGTACAATACAATGAACAGAATACAGAACGGTCAGTACCGACTCTTAGAGCCGATTTCACCTCTGACACTAAACGCGATCAATTCAAGTTAAACTCGGTTCAAGCGTTTAACTGAGTTCAGAACTTCAATTTGCGTAGGGCTGAACTTAGTTTTATTAAATTCGGTTTTTAAAGTGAACAGTGAAATTGGGCCTTAAACTACGTGGCAAATCTGTATTTTGACTGCCGGGATTATTGCAAGCGATTACAATGACAAATAGTCAACGGACAAATATAACAAGTTCTATAACCATTTCAGATTTGTAAGAAGGTCCTGGAAGTGTTTTTACTCCGTACTGTCGATCATCGGCCAAATGTTCATGACAGTGATGTGTATCAACAAACTGGCTAGGTCTTCTGTTACACTCAACGGCACTTGTAAGTAATTTAAATCATATTGCTGCAGTAATCAGGAACTAATGCATGTTTGAAATCGACTACTCGGAACGGGAACTCACGGGGAAAACAATCTTACGATAATACATAGGTATATATAAAGAAAACTTACGTTTTATTTATTTGCACTATAGCCATGGTTTTTAGAGACCATAGCGATACTACAGATAAGATAGATCTTAAGTTCTCCTTGGGCATAGAAGCCAATTTTCTAGACGAAGAAAAATAAATGCTTAAATCTTTGAACAAAATTCAATAATTACGGGAATTAAGTAACAAAGAATACTTATAATAAATGGTATCATTAAAATTGGCAACCAATGTTTCTGCATCTATTAAACCGCGGAAAGTGCCGGTGGCTCTGTGTAATGATGATTTAGATCTAGTAATGCGTGGGAATAAACCTCTTTGATTCACTTAGCTCCTCAAGAACAGCTTAAAATTGTTTAATACTGCTGACATTCTTTCAAAGAATACTTAATTAACCAATGGGAGGGCACGGGCTCGTGTTAGGAAGTTTCTGAATTCTAGTCAGTCCTCATTCTTTTTCAGCACCAGTTATCTTTTACGCAACGACCTGTGTGACAATGATGATGTTCTTCCAAGTGGCTCGACGCTGGCCTCAACTAGTGCAACACATAGTCAAGGCTGAAGAAATGGATCCAAATTTTACCAAAAGCTTTACCAGAAAGTGCAATATTACTTGCGCTGTTGTACTACTATTGGCGCTATGTTAGTTTGCTGCTGGATTACATTTGTCATATTCATGTCATGTACACTTTGCTTACTGTCATGTACACTTTGTATAATTTTTTGCGTGGTCATGGTTTTTCTTCATACATTAGATCAGCTTTAGAATAATAACTATCGAGAGTCCTACTTATGTAATGAGTATTATTACGGCTTAAGTTAAGGGTTCATTTCGGAATTGCCCGACTAGTTTCGAACTCAAACGAGGCTATTTTCAAGAGTGAGTGAGAATGACAAGAGCTCAGACAGTGAAGTCGGGCAATAATCAGGTAATCCGACATCAACCCTTGAATAAAGCCGTGATAATATTTATTAATTAGATCAGTGAATGTCTTGGGGCGTTCACTTCCTTTTACTTTCACGCCTATTTCTTTAGCCAAACTTCTTTAATTAATTTCCATTTTTCTTAAGATCACGTCTAGGTTATACAATGTTCCCTGTCCGCTAAAATTAACACGTTTTATTTAGTATTGTTTATTTGTATTTTAAGTTACTTAAATAAATCATAACAGGTCACTTTAGCACAAAGATATGATTGCAGTAATATCATGTATATTTAATTGGCTTGTTTAGTCAGAGGTGCTTCATTAACATTAGATGGGTTTGTGGTCAAACTCTTTCTTTCATAAAAAAAGAATATTCTATTGACTGGTTTAAGCCATTTTCGCTAACATGTTCATATTTTTGTTAGGTTTTTGATCTAAGTTTGGCCTAGCGAGTTACATTAGGGCGAATACTACTACTAGGGAGAATAGCGGTTTGGTCGCCGTCATCGAAATTGATGAGGACTATACTAGTACATATTATATTAATATTTTATTTCAGTTGAACATATCCTGTCGCTGCTGTCAGCGTTTGCTGGTGCCTCCGTATGCTTTACTTCTATGGAAACATATCAGGGATTCGTCACACACTTTTATCCATGGGTTTTTAACTGTCTGCCCTATTCCACAGCTTTGGGAGTTGTTACTCAGGTAATATCTTTAACTGTTTTTTTTTTTAAGTAAGTAATAAATAAATGTAATAAATAGTAATGTCGTGGTGGCGCATTGGTTACGGACCCGCCTTACAAGCGAGTGGGTGTGGGTTCGAACCTGGCATGTACCAATGTGACTTTTTCAATGTCATATGTACTTTCTTAGATATTCTAAGACCACTGACTAACGGTGAAGGAAAACATCGTAAGGAAACCTGGACTTAATAGTCTGAAATTACCAACACGCAGTGAGCTAGCGCGGTGATTAATGCTCAATCCTTCTCTCAATGAGAAGAGATTTTTGCCCTGCAGTGGAACAGTTACAGGCTGATTTTTTATTACCAATATTTTTTGGGTCAATACAGATTCAGATTAGAATAAGATTAGATTATAAAAAATGTAATAATTACACCAGTTTCCAAAGACAAACAGTGCTAAACAAGTGAGATGTAATGATTTTTTCAAACTATCCCTTTGTTTTAGTTTCTCCACTTCCAGTCAACATTTATCTGGAACTTCTCGGACCTTTTCGTAATCTGCATGAGTTACTACTTAACTTCAAGACTAGATCATATCAACAGAAAGCTGCTAGCCGCGCAAGGAAAAGTAAGTTCTATTTAAGGCGCTGATAATCGCTAATCTGCTATCTCGCTTGCACATTGAAGATAAAATCAATGAATATAGTTATGAAAAATCAAACTAAACCTATTGAAAGAGAACAATATGACACAGTTTCAACAAAAATTTCAGCTTGATCGAAACATGTTTTCATACATAAAATTCTTTTAAAGCTTTTTTTATTTGAAAACATGTTTTGATCAAGCTGTTTTTTTTTGGAAAAAAAGTAGGTACTTTCTAATAAATATTAAAGTAGGAAAGCATCATCTAAGGTTTTTATGCTACTGTCACAATAATCTGATCAGTCCTAAAGTTCAAAAAATTAGTAAAAAGAAAAATTAGATTACGATTAATCAAACACGTGTCCGACCAGTTGCTCTGCCACTGATCAGTGATCAGTACTCCTAATAAAAAGTACTCATTCACGAATATCTCGGACAAAATGCTCGCTTTATTTATCGTTGATACTTTAATAAAAACTAGCGAGTAATGAATAACACACTCAATTTACACCTAAGCAGCTACTTAATACTGCTACATCAGATAAAACTTTAATTTAAAAATTAATAATAATAAAGACTGCTAAACTGCACAGATAATTCAAAAAGTAACAACTTGTAACACAATTTTCTTCTAACTTCATTAAACAACATTTTGCTCGTCTCATAAAGGCACACACAGACTCAGACTTCACAAAGCTACCTCAGATGAACTTCCCACTTAATATTACTGCAGACAGTCAGTCAGTTAATACTCTTATCAGAGCTTAACAAAGTTTCTTGTTGGACCGTAAGTGACTGCTCGAAGCGGACTGTTCCCACGCTAAGTTGGAAACTGACTGAGTGTATTAAGATCCAGAAATATTTATATGGTGGAGTTAGGTATGAAAATATCAACATTTTCTTCGTGACTACATGCTGCGATAAGGAAATTCAATTAACTCTTTTTTTTTGCTCAGTTTAGTAAACTGACTTTTTCGTGCCACCTCTCCCCTAATGCTGCTCATCTGCCTAGCCTTTTCCCAACTATTTTGGGGTCGGCTTCCAGTCTTACCGGATGCAGCTGAATACCAGTGTTTTACATGGAGCGACTGCCTATCAGACCTCCACAACCCAGATACTGGGTTACACGATACCCCTTGGTAAGAATGGTTGTCAGACTTTCGCGCTTCTGACTACCCGTAATGACTGTCAAAGATCTACAATTGACAGCCGGGGCCAACAGCTAAACGTGCTATCCGAGGCACGGAGAGTGATAATTAATTTATAAAACGCACATAACTTACGAAAAGTCAGAGGTGCGCACCTTGGGTTCGAACCCGAGACCACTGACTTACCAGTCAACAGTCACCCCCACTAGGCTATCACGACTCCGCTGTCTATTGATAAAGCGGACAGGGACTTGAAGTAAATGAACCAAACCAATCCCTAACTGCATCGGCCGCTGCGTCCAGCGCGATGCGATTACTGTGCACCCTTCCTTTAACCAGCATTTAAAGTCTTTCTTTAAGCACAGATTAATCTATTTTCTAGTACCTCCCAGAGATATTCTGGAGAACAACACGAGAGGACTACTGCCGAGCCACGCAAGTTGTTCGGAAGGTGGATGACGTCATCAGTGGCGTCGTTTTTATATCCTTCGCCAACAATTTGTTCTTCATCTGCCTGCAGCTATTCAATACTTTGGAGTAAGTGATTTATGTGAAGTTAACTAGCAAAGAGGTCCTAAGATATGAAGAGCTCAATGTTTTTCTAGGTATATAATCCAAATCCCATTCCATTTGGTACCGAAACGTCTGGAACACCAAAACGTATGCCTTGACTCCTCCACTTTTCAAACTAGAATTCAATAATATGCTTATAACTTTACGCTTTCATGATACGACCTTCCTCATTAAACTCCAAGACGCATTTAACTCTAGACACCCATATCTGACTTCTGAAGATGAATTGATGGGACGGCAATTTGATAAGGCTATCATGCGTCCAACAACCGTGAGGCACAGACAGTGCCAGCCATCACTCGACCGAGACTTGGCAATGTTGGCGCCCTCCCCGTTTAATTATATCCTCTTTGCTCCGCATCTTACGCATGATGGACGCCACATAACTAATAACTAAACCTTATAATTATTCGCTTACAGAGATGGCTTAAAAGGTAACGGAGAATGCAGCAGCAAAGCGAAGAAGTAAGTTTTAATCTTTTTTTGTACGAAAAAATTACTAATCTTTGTTGTTTAAAGCAATATTTATTATACTGCCCGCAATTTACTACTGACCGATTCGCTTATTGGTGTTCTGTTCTAAGTATCGTGTTGGAATATGTGTATTTATTTCATCAGGGATTTGTGCATATAAAATATTCACATTTTGAAACCTTGATAAATCATACCCACGGTATAAAATTAAATCCTCAGGGGTAACATTCTGATAAAGAAATAAAAATAGATCTTAACTTACAAATTTAAAATAAACTGCTGTTTCATAAAGTCGAAAATACCATAGGAAACCGTTATAAGCTTTAAGCCGCAGTCATAAGAAACATAACCTGATTATATATTTTTTTTATGGGTTTTTCATGAACATGATTCTTTTTGCTATAGGACCGGACCTCTGGGCGGGCATGAAGCAGCCACATACTTTCTCTTCTCCCTGGTGTACCTGCTGTCTCGATCTGTGGCAGTGTCTCTCATAGCGTCACAAGTCAACACTGCATCATCAGTGCCTGCGCCGGTCCTTTATGATGTACCCTCGCCTGTCTATTGTATCGAGGTATGTATATTCCATTTTTAGAACAACTTCTCTGAAGGTCGCACAAATGTATCGTTGCCTCTGTAGTTAGTTGCTTTGCTTAGGTTCACACTTAGTTGCATCCTGATTACTAGTAAAAAAGCATATTTCAGTATGTCAGACAAGATCGTAAATAAGGCGTAATCAAGAAAGGTCGTAAACAAGTTATATAAGGTTGAAAGTAGGTAGCATTTTTTTAAATTCTTAGCCAATTACTTCAGGATTTCTATTGAACTTGGCAACTTTTTCACATTTATAATGTTTTGGTTAGATTTCCTTTACCAATTGTTCAACCACAATAAATAGGTATATTATTTTCACACAAAAACACAATCATCAAGGTCAAAAAAACTAGTATGAACTGACCTCGCATTCTATAGACTTTTCGTACAACAAGGTGTCAGCTTATACTGGAAATGTATAGCTTGATATCTAGCCGTGTGTATACACTTTATACTATCCCTTTGACGGCCATTACAAAATAATAGAGGTCCGTATGCATACAAGTGTAAATTTCTTTATTGAAAATTCTTGCTTAAGTATATTGACACAAGGTCTAAGATAGTTTCCCACCGCTAATTTGTATGTAGTACAACAGTTGACCTGAGTAGAAGTGGGTCGATTGGTGTGAACCGATTACTTGTCGACATATTCGATATCGATAGCCTCGTGCCGACAAAGAGTCGAGATTTATTTATAGCCACGATACGAAGATCATTTTAATTTGCCGTAAGCGTTTTGGTACTGTTTTCACTAAATGAACTAACAGGGCTAGTGAGAGTAAGAATCGGAGAAAGTAAAAAGAGTAGGAGAAAGGAATGTGAGTAGGAGAGTAGTTTTACACCTCGCTTACGTTTAGACTTTTTTTAACCCTCGCCCGACTCAAAAAGAGGAGCGTTTGAGTTTGACGTATCTGTATGTCTGTCTATGACATCGTAGCTTCCAAACGGTTGAACCGATTTAAATTATTTTTTTTTATTTGAAATGCGACTTGATCAAAAGTTCATAGCTAAAAAGAAATGGTAAGATTTTATTTTTATGTGTCAGGTTTTTTTTTTTCAAATTAAACCTTTCAAACTAACCAACGTAAGAAAATCAAAATCGGTTCTTTCGTTTGGGAGCTACGATGCACACATATACGTCAAACTATAACACCCCTCTTTTTGCACCGGGGGTAAAAATACACAAACCCAAAAATATAATTGTACCATAAAACCCATAAAAAATATTTTCGTAACAGGTGCAAAGGTTTTTAGACCAAGTAAATGGAGACAAAGTGGCGCTAAGTGGTCTTCAGTTCTTCTCAGTCACCAGAGGATTACTTTTAACTGTGAGTTAAATTTGTTGTACTTTTGAAGGCTTCTTTGGGATCCTTTGTTTTACAAGTGGATGCTCGCCTCGTTTTCATAATTACGGTAAAAGATTAAGAGGGCTTGGGATAAGTAAGTGGTAAGATTGAGGGTCAAAATGAGAGAGGCTTCACCAAAGAAATTTCTTAAATTCTGTGGGCTTCACAATAGTCTACGCTTGCAAAAATGTGTTTATCAAAAATATATAAAAGCCACAAGATTTTTTAAACCAAAAACTAAAGGCCAAATGCTGGTCGGTATTTCCGATAACCCTAGCCTAACCTAATCCATACGTACAGGCGCACTAAGGAAGATTTTCGGAAATACCAAAGATTATTTCCTCCATATTTCAAGTCTATATTATGACCAATGGTTAAGCTGTGGGTTGTCAGCCAGTCAGTCATGGCATAGTAGGTACTATTTTATACGTATACATTGTCATTTATCATCAGTCTGCATAATCATAAAATTTTTTTTCTTTATCGTATGATTGATGAACAACCTAATGTCAGAGTTTAAACCAACCGTAGGCCTCTGTCATGGCTTTACACACCGTTGAAAAATCTCTCAATGAGCTAAATTCACACGATGTTTTCCTTCACCGTTTTAGTAAGTGATAATTAATTACTAAATCGCACATGAATCCGAAAAGTTAGAGGTGCCTGGGTTTGACTTGGCTGTCCAACGATCATACCACTAGACTATCACTGCTTAGATAGCCTAAATAGATCTGTTTCTAGATTAGTATACAGGCCAAGGCCAAATGTAATTGTTTATTTTCTTATACAGGTGGCCGGCACAATAGTGACGTACGAGCTAGTGATGTTCCAATTCAATTCATCGACACCACAACTCAGCATTACGTCAGCTACCGCAATACCGACGATACCAAATGTTACTGCTTCCTTGAGTACACTGGTTACTTGAGTAATCGTATTTTATTAACCACCGGCGCAAAAAGAGGGATGTTATAAGTTTGACGTGTTTGTAGCAGCGTGCCGTGTGGTTTCCAGCCTAAGAATAGAACCACCCCTACTCGTCCCGCTGGTGTCGTAAAAAGCGACAAAGAGAAAGATCTGGAAGATGTGCAGCAGCATCCTTCTCTTACCTTCTGTGTAACAGTCATCATCTACTACTGCGATCGCCAACTCGCTTGCCCTGCGCACAATAGTGGCGTGTATTAGAAGAGGCCTATGTTAAGTAGTTGACTAATACAGGCTGATGATGATGTGGGTAGCACTGTAGCAGTACGCTGACGAGTTTGGGTAGAAGGGTAAAGTCCAGATCACTACGGTTATTTTGATGACATTGAAAGCTTGCTGGTGAGATAAACAGGGAACTATATTAGCGAAATTATGATGATGACTATGGGGAAAAATTTCATTATTATGATTAACCTATGAAAGACCTTTTGCATCCTGGCTCTGTAACATCTGTAGTCATGAGCGTACTCAGTTTTTGGTGGTTGCAACCAGAATTAAGATCGAATTTCGACCACTGTCAGGACCACTTGTAATAATAAACTAGCTAGATATTCAGTCAAGTCCAGTCCAGGAGCAGTTGCCCCCCCTGCCCTTCTGGGTATACCCATGTCTACAGATATTACAGAGCCAGGATGCAAAAGATCCTTCATAGGTCAATCATAAACATGAAATTTCCCCCATCATTTTGGTAATAGAGCTCCCTGCTTATCTAACACCTGCAAGCTCTCAATGTCATAAAAATAACCGCACAGTGATCCACAATTTACTCTGCTACCCCAAACCCCACGAAATATAAAATATTTAAAGCAATCAGAATCACAATATCGCGAATCTAATAAGATTCATACGACTTCAACTGAAATCATTGTCCTTAAATATGATAAGCGGACGAACCCTGAATATTGAAATGGAAACGTCGATATTATTCTGACGACAGATCCAGAAATTTGCAATCATAACATTATGCAAATGATTACTTGAAAATGTACGGAAGCGAAGTTCTAAAGTAATCGACCTAAAATATGAGGAAAACAGCTTCACACCTGTGATTTTTTTAAAATGAATGTTGGGTCAAAGAATTATGTCAAAGTTCTTCGAACGCATGCAGTCTAAACTATGCCACTTGGCTGTTCATCAATAATTATAATATCACAATAATAGCAACTTTCGACTTAAAATACGTTTTGGAGTTGATTCCAAGCCAAGATCTAGCCACTTTAACCTTCTCATCAAGAATTTGGCTTGGAACCGACTTCAAAACGTCTTAAAGTAATTTCAAGCTTTTTAGTTCCTTTTGAAGTCGGTTTTTCTTTTAATTCTAAAACATTTTTATTTCTATTTCGTACAACGTCCTCTCATTTGAGATTATTTGATCAAAGTTGTATTTTTTTTAACAGTTATTTTCTTCACGTTATCAACATAAATACCGTAGGCATAATTTTTAGAGATAAATAAATTGCCATTAGACAAATGCGCTCGTGTAACCACTGTGCCCAACGTGTCCTTACGTCATATAGTGTCGTATATTTCCAGTTTTCAGATGTAAGCATTTACCTGAATGAATGTCACTTGAGCGGAATCTGACTTAGTAATGAATTGTGCAGTAGGTATCTCATTAATAATCTTGTGGCACAAACATAATAGCTAAGAAATTTCACTACATATTATAAAACAAAGTCGCTTTCTCTGTCCATATCCCTATGTATGCTTAAATCTTTAAAACTACGCAACGGATTATACGTCGTGTTGATTCAATGAATCACCGCGACATATTATTTAATTTCAAGAAATTAGACTAAAAAAACATAATTTTAAAATCTACGTTCGAGATTATTTACATAAGAGACATCCGTATTTACATAAGTAGCTACGTAGGTACAGATTTTCTTTCTAAGGTAAAAGTATTAGGCACTTATTTAAAGAGACAGTTGTAAATAGCGATTTTAGTAAGTTAAAAATTATAAATGGCACGTTTAATAACTAGTTCAGCAGTTAAAACTAAGCAGTAAAGTAAACAAAAATGAGAAATAAAAAATAATGAAATGGATCAGCGAATATATAATTGAGTAGGAAAATAATTAAATGGGCGGTAAAAATTATTAATAGAGCGGTTACGTGTGAGCAGTAATAAATCGGTATTTGTCGGTAAGAAATCTCATTCTAAGCAATTCTATAAACAATTAGGTGTTAAACGTAGTAAACGATCATTTTGGTAAGCCATAAAATTTATTTTATTTGCTAATTAATTTTATTCGTATGACCTTATGCTTTATATCATATAATCCTTATCATAAAATAGACGGAGCCCCGCTTCGCGGGGCTCCTACTTCTGGGTGGTTTTTAAAAAAATAACCACGAAGGGGAAGGCGAGGTCTATTCGCTCGCTTCGCTCGCTCACACGACCCCGCCATCCCCTTCTAACCTAACCTGTCCCAGTCGGGGTGCCCTAAAGTCCATACACAGAATCGTATACTGCCGAACTATTTATCGAACTGCTCATTCCCTCATTTTTACCGCTCATTCAGTAATTGAACTGCTCAATTATTTTTAGAATTGACATTGTATGATAAAATAACCGACTAATTATTTTTTTATTACTGTCCATGTTTTACTGTCGCAATAATTAATCAACCGCCATTGAATTAAATAACTGCTCAATATGTTTTTCAACTGATCATAATAACATCTCGAATGTTTAAATAACAGCTTAAAAAATTAGTTCCCAAAGTATTATCATATACGAGTATAATATGCTCAGCGCAAAAACATTTTAACTCAGTTTAATAAAGCTATTTAAGAATTTTCTCCACCGTAAAAATAAAATAAAATGAGAGAACTGGCTTAACTTAATATTCAAACCAGAGTTTATAATAAAATTTTACTATGAATACATGTAAAAGTCGTAGAGAAGACTATACGAGACTTAATGATAAATTACGAGCGTTTTCCTTCAAGATTTTACCTTATTTTTAATTTAATTTCGGACCTTCAACTTTCAACTTGACGAATCAAGCGTAATTGACGTTGTATAGCTGTTGCTATTAAGACTGGCGAGGTATCTTTAATTAAAGTGTCTTGTTGGTAGCAATTTAAAGTGCAGTTTGTGGTACAAACACGCTAAGGTGTTAAACTTAGCGGAGTCACTTGCAATGCACCGGTCAAATGTAATTGCAGTAATGTAAAAGCAATGAAAACCTAGTATGCTATGCTATGCTAATCAATAACTTGGCCTTATTTCAATCCTGTATCAATATGGCATTTCTTGCTTCCTTGCAGCATTACAAACATAATTCCAACAGTGAAACTGACAACACGGTTTCGTGGGGCCATGTATTATATATGTATACGTTAACCTCTTTTTTATAAATAAATAAATAAAATATATTTTTTTAAACCCACAAACTATGCGAACCACTTAAATATTACTTTTGTATATCAGCTAAAAGCACTTTTTATTGAATTTAGCTCGAGCTTATATTAGCTTTCCTTAGCTTAGCTCTCCTTGCCAAAGAGACAAAATGCACTTTTTATGAGATAATAAAACCTACTTTTTCTCTTATTTAGAAAGAAACTGCCATCCATTATTTTGCGCTAGTTCCATTTACAAGTTCAACGACGGTTTTAAATAATATCGATACTCTACAGCCTTGACCGAGAGAGTTGAACGACCTTCCCGTCCCTCGAAAGGCTCAGACTTAGTCAACAACCTATATCGCTTCCTACATCGATAAAGAAAAGGGTAGTACTCCTATTTTTTTCGTTAAAAATTACGGTTTGGATTATTGCCAACATTAAGGTTCAGTTACACTATGACGAATCCCGGGGAAGAACATGAACATGACATTTAAGAAGGGATCTTAATTTTTCGTGCGAGTTTTGTCGAGGGCTCACGTTTAGAACTAACTTATTTATCTAGGATTCCGTCATCAAAATCAATGAGAGGATAATAATATGTGATGAATCTGTAAAATCTATTAAAATTAATCAAATGTTGCGCACAAGAAAAGTTCGCGCTTTTGCACAAACACGTTGCAATAAGTTAGTATCACTACATAGTATAAAACAAAGTCGCTATCCGCCGTCTGTCTGTCCCTATATATGCTTAGATCTTTAAAACTACGCAACGGATTTTGATGCGATTTTTTTTAATAGATAGAGTGATTTTTAAGGAAGGTTTATATGTATATTGCACCCGTGCGAAGCCGGGGCGGGTCGCTAGTACATTATAAATTGGGATTGGAGATTCTCGGGACCTTATGCGGGATTCACTTTAGTGTGACTATGTTCCTTACTGCCGTTGTTTGATCGTTAATACTAAGTAATCTGTAAAATATTTCATACTTCAGTGTTGCGTGACTTAAATAGTTACTTTGCATACCAAATAATTTATTTCTTTGCGTGTTAGAGTAGTTGTAATGTAACCAAGAATATGTTGCTTCGTTTCGAATGGTGAGTGACGATTTTGAAATGTTATTGCGCTACAGTGGTTATTTACCATTAGATATTTCTTCTTGCTCTTAATACGAACCATCCGATTACCCACATGGTCACTTGCTCACTATCCTATGTCACATAAAAAACTACTTTTACATACTTTTTTTTTGTGAAATTTTTACATGTTTTAGCACATGTTAGCTTATTAAATATAAATATTTAATAAGAAATTTGAAAAAACAACTTTTTGTAACAACTGTTTGAACAACAAACAATCCCATCCGTATTAGTTGTTTTTTCAAATTTCTTATTAAATATTTATACTTTTACAAGTTTGTTTAGATACAATTTATTTTTAAATAAAATGATTATTGAAATCATTATGTCAATCATTAATTTATAAAAATCACTATATTCTATTAAAAATAATATAGTGAAATAGATCTTAGATATTTCGATAGAGAATGGGGAATGGTTTTTCAAGTAACATTGTAATTTACTTTTTACTTTTCGTAATGTCTGATTTACCATCTCAAAACAAGAGATTATAAATGTCTGCAAATTGATTTACGTATCAATTGAATAAGGATCGACATACGAGACAATAGAACTTCATTATCACGTAGCTACTGATAACTGGTACTAAGCGCCGTTTTAATATCGTTCGGTAAAATACCCCTCGGATGAGAATCTTAATTAATTTTAACATGCATCATTTGATCGCATAATTATTAAGCTCGGGATTTTCCAATCACTTTATGTAATAAGTTGGTCATCAGGTAATGAGATACACAAAGACACACAGTTTCTCATTTTAAAGCTTTTATTTAACTTGCAATCTATGTACAGATGCCAGCACATTAAGCTACCCGAAACTGTCAAATTTTCCCAATCAACTTTGAACCTAATACTTTAGCGAGAAAGTTGAAAATCTATTAAAGAAATTAGATAGATTGTAGTAGATTGTATGTGCTGGCGTCTGTACCTATGTTTGTCCGGGTCAAGTCTTGCAAGCTGTATTAGAAACACTTATGCACAGAGTTGAATTGTACATGTTAATTCAGTAATTCAGAAAATGAAAAATAAAAATATTTTCTTAAAAATATACCTACACAAATAACTTTATGTAAGTACCTAAGTTAAATTAACTTTATTCAGTAAAATTCCTGAATAGGTACGTAATATCAACGCTTGTAGTCTTACACTCACAGAAGGTTGGTACAGTCAGCAACAAGAGAGAAAAATTTAGCTGTTTCATTCAATTATGTAATTTATTTGTAAAATGTTGTGTCGTGGTGGCGCATTGGTTACGGACCCGCTTTGCAAGCGCGTGTGTGTGGGTTCGAACCTGGCATGTACCAATGTGACTTTTTAATGTCACATGTACTTTCTTAGTTAATCTAAGACACCACTGACTAACGGTGAAGGAAAACATCGTAATTACAGGCTGATTTATTTATTTGTAAAATATAAGTTATAATTATCATTAACCCTCCTTTTTTGTTACATTCACTGCCTGTATCAGTCCCCTGCTAGACATAGGCCTATTCTCATAGGCATCACTTATTTTGTGCGCTCATTATAAGATATTTGCCCTTAATCGCCCTGCTGGGTAAGCGGATTGGCGATCGCAAAAGCAGATGGTTGCTTTTACACCATAGGATGCTGCTGCCTATCCTTCAAATTTTTCCCTTTGTCGCTTCTTACTATCTATTCTTAGGCCGGAAACCACACGGCACTTTTTGTTGTCTTTGCTTTTTTTGTTGTAGGATACAATTTTTAAGTGTATAAAAATACAGTAGCACTAGATTTGGCCTTTTAACAAAATAGTACAAATGTTTGTAACTCGTACTTTTTATAATATTTTATTAAATTGAATTAAAGAAATCAATACATTTAAACAAAGGCAGCACAGCAGAATAGCTACTGCTGGTTTTTTTTTGGAGAGATTGTTATCAAATGATTTCTAAATCAAAATAATCCTTATTTTTATGTGGTTCAAACTTTTCTTTTTTAACTCTAAAATAAATAAAAAAATTAAAAAAATAGGCTCATGAGACTACGATCAACATTTATAAAAAATCACAAAATTAAATAAAATTATTCAATAAAAACAAATAAGAAAATTTTAAACACAGACACTTTTGCCACCGACGACTGTTCTAACCCAAGCTAAACTTCATACAAAATAATTTGTGCCATAAGCGAATGTAGGTACTCGCGAAACATTTTTAATTTGCGACGAATAAAATCTGTTTATCATAAGCGGATTTGCGAGTGCTTTCGCCAAATCATATTTACATTTTAATAAAAAAAAAATGTTAACAAGAATTTATTTTTTATAAAACTTATTGAAGCAAGTTGTTGAGCTGAAACGAAACGTGGAAATGAGAAAATAAGGGCCCGAACACATTACTATAATGTGTTTTTTTTTATTATGGGGGAAAACTTCAAAAGGCCGGGTTCCGGGAAAGAGACCGGGGAGTGAGGAATTATTACCTCACACAAATCAACCCCGGTGATAACCACCTACACATGGGATGTCGGCACCAATTTCCCTTATGATACCTGTAGGCGTAATATGACCACCGTAGACAAGAGTTTTGTCTACGCGATTTGTCAAATTGTGACATTTGTAGACATATCTCTTCGGCTCTTAAGGCGACGCCAAATTTGAAAAAGAAACGTATTTTTTCTTCTGTAGAGATATGTCAAAATATGCGAGCATCGCGCGTCAACGGGTGGTACGATAATTATTAACGTCGGGCCATTATAGCCCTTCCCTCGCCTTTGAATGTTCCTTACCACACTTATTTATGACTATGTACTATTTACAAAATAAGGATTTAAAAAAACAACTTTTAATTAAGATTGATTTAATTTTTTCTTCTATCAACTATTTCCATAATGCTGTTCTTGTATTTTCTTATCCTCTACGTTCTGTTAAATTGTAGCAACACCAACTCGTATGTCACAATAGTTCCAAGAAGCTGTAAAAACATAACAAAATAGGCAGATTTTCTTTACAAACTAATCGCACAGATGGAGACGGCTTACGATGAAATCATGCAGAAGCAAAAACAGTTCTACATGTCATATTATGTCCCCACAAAGACCGGTCATTCCCGTTCGGTAACACCCCACGTGACATTGTACAAGAGTCAAAACCTAGAAATTCTATATAAACTCTAAGTAGAAAATTGATTTTAACCCGACTTTTGAATAGAGCGGGTTAATTTTATGTTGCCGCCATGGTTAAAAATCGCTTATATCAAAGTATGCGTTACAGAATCTCATAAAACTTGAAGGAGAAACTTTTTGGATAATAGACCGCTCCTCAACCTTCTACTTCACAGCTAACTTTAAAGTTAAATTTATGCTATTTGCATTTTTTTTCTTTTTACAATAGTTTTTTTGTGATATTGTACAATACATTTTCAGAAAACACATGTTTAATGGCCCTTTTGAAGGATGCTGGTGTTTTACAAATGACCCTGTATATGTAATAGCAGTCATACACATACTCACAGTTAAAATCATAGTCCTAGTGACGTAGAAGAAGTCCAACCCGCTCATAGCAACCTTGAGGTTGTTTATTTGTGCTATAAATCGCTCGACCTGTAAACATCATGTCACAATGAAGTAGGAAGCGAAACGAGACGATAGGGGAGGAATGAAGGTATTTTTGTACAGGAAATGTACAACATTTGCAAGCTGGAGACGGAACAAACATGCATGTACAGTCATGAGAAAAAATAATGTAAACATGTAGTTTTTTCAAAAGCCAATTCTAAAAGGAACGCATACTTAAAATGCTTAAATATTGCATTTATGGTATCAATAGATATTACCAATGTTCGAGTTTGTATATTTTTCTATAAACTTAAACTAAAGGTCTGAAGTGTTAAGATAATTTTGATACAGTCATGTACAGCGCAAACATGTAAACACAAACTTTTAAACAAAATTAACAAAAATATTCATAGAGCCTTAGTTAGTCAGTTAATGATACTGTCTTTTACCCACGGCTTCACTCTCGCGGGTTTAATTACTTCCGATAATAAGAAAAATAAGAAAGATAATAAGATAAATACTTTTAAGCCTGAGTGCGTGCTAAATATCTAACGGTATTTATTTCGGCCTTAAGCCTTAAGCTTTATAGAAAAACGGCAGACATCTTCATTCAACTCACTTCCACGTGAAACCTAGATGTAGGAAGTCCATACAATATGTCCAACGGTGCTACAGAATTGGAGTGAATCCTTGCAGCCAGCAGCAGCACCAGCAGGGTCCTCAGCAGCAGGAAGGAGAATGAGTACGTGAAATACACTGAATGCTCCACACCATTTAAGGAGCTGTGGAAAACGAATAATATACCTTAAGAAATAAACCAGCGTATAACTGTCCCACTGCAGCGCAAAGGCCCAGTATAATTAACTTACAGTACGGAAACTACGTACAAACGGTGGCAACGGCAGACTCACACAAACATGCATAATAATATTGCATAACGACGAGACTACTAAACGAACGTCGCGGTGCTCGCAGTATCATCATAGTATCAACAACGCGTCAGTGTGCATTTTTCGAGCTTTTTGTTCGTACGTAGTTTTCTTACTGTATGTTTATTATACTGTGGCAAAGGCCTCTTCTCATACAAAGAAGGATCGAGAATTAATCACCACGCTTTTTTCTTTTCTTAATATTTTTTTAAATTTTTTACTTCAATGTAACCTTTGGGTTCTTAGGCTCTCACTGTTGTAAATACTAGGCCACTAGACTAAAGACACTTATATCTAAAGAAATTTGTAAATTTACAAAGTGTAAGCAAATACTTACTTGACGCCCTGGGCATCCTTAAAGGTGCAGGCTATAAAATGTCCTGTTTGAGTTCGGCTGAAAATGATACAAAATACGAGTACAATAGCGGTGAACGAAACATTATTCAAAATTATAAAGCTGGTCACTGAATTTACTTACCTAATACTAAAGAATAGCTGAGTGCAGATCCAATACAGGTTGCTCCCAAATGACGTCAGGATGTAAATACCAAACTGACCATTTATCAGCTTTACTAAGCGAACTATCTTCAAATATTGGGTACGAAACTCCTTGCAGTTAAAGTGTTCCTTTAAAGAAAAACATGAAATAATAAGGTACTCTAGTATGTATTTTGTAGCACTGATAACCTAGTGGTATGACCGTCGACTGACAAGTCAGAGGTGCGCACCTCTGACTTTTCGTAAGTTATGTGCGTATTATAAATTAATATCAGGTGCTAAAACGGTGAGGGAAAACATCGTGATGAAACCAGCACACCTGAGAGATTTTTCAACGGTGTGTAAAGCCAGGTCAGAGGTCTACGGGCGGTTTAAACTCTGACACTAGGTTGTACATGGTTATTTTTTTTATATTTTTTTCTGCGTGTCTCTTTGCTGAGTCCAAGTAAACCTTTCTTTATTTCTTTTATCAACCATACGATTAAGAAGAAGAAAGAAAGTTTTGGAAACAAGGAAAACTTTAGTTAGAAGAAAAATATTATAAGCAATACCTGTTCTGCAGCTTCTCTCAGTAGTACGTTATGTACTAGAAGATGTTCAGTCAAGTAAATACTAATAACCATTATAAGAAGATCATTGTAACTCCAAATAAACGTTGACTGTATGTTGAAGACCTGGAAAGATCATTTTTTAAACGGTTTTATTTAGCTTAAAAATTAATTAATTATCACTCTCCGTGCCTCGGATAGCACGTTAAGCTGTTGGCCCCGGCTGTCAATTGTAGATCTTTGACAGTCGTTACGGGTAGTCAGAAGCCCGAAAGTCTGACAACCAGTCTTACCAAGGGGTATCGTGTAACCCAGTATCTGGGTTGTGGAGGTCTGATAGGCAGTCACTCCATGTAAAACACTGGTATTCAGCTGCATCCGGTAAGACTGGAAGCCGACCCCAACATAGTTGGGAAAAGGCTAGGCAGATGATGATTTAGTTTGCCCCGTTTATTATTTATTTGTTTGCTTCCAATTTAGTAATTGTTTTACCTCCTTTCTGTTGACAAATTGATCTTATATTTCGTACATACCTTTAGTTCTGATGACAAAACCGTTTTACGTAAAAAAAAAATACTTATAATTATTTAATATAGGAATCATTTAAAACTTGACTTGCATAAGTACTAGCCAATTGGGAATTATTTATTATAAGCACATAGGTATACGTTGTCAGGTGCTCAAAAACGGACACGGGATATCTTTCTTAGGGAGGAAAATCACAATAACATTCTTATGATAATAGATGATGCCACGTCTCTTTCGAATCATGATTGAATTTTAACTAAATTCGAATTCTAAATTGATGCCGCGAGCAAAAGCTGTTTAGTTATAAATTTTAAAAAAACACCCACATTTTTTTTTCAGCCATGACTGTAAAGGTCATATATTTTTTTAGGCCATATTACAGGTTCACTGTAAAACTAGATCAGCAACATTGTTGCTATGGTATCCTTATTTCCGTATAAAATATTACCTCACTCAGTATTCCCTTCCACATGGTGTAAGGCGTGTAATCGAAGATCCAAGGCATGTTGAAGCGAAAGTAATCCTCGGCCACGTTGTTAGAATTGCAAGCGTACGCCACGGTTAGGCCGTAGAACATTGATAGAATGTGTTCCACTGGAAGAAAGAGTTCTAATAAATCTAGGTATATCCTATGCTATTTAAAAAGGAAATTGCATCTTTGTGACGCCATACTTATAAAATGTTATATCGTCATAAATATGGACATGAGTACCCAGCTTTTGACTTACGGGGAAAGAAATCAGAAACTTTTAGTTCAATTTTGGACATTTGATTCAATATCACTAAGTACCTATACGATATTTTAACTATAACTAACATTTTATGAATTGCAGCTGAATGCTAAGTACTTGGTTTATATAAATTCAATTATTTATTTATCTTGCTAGACAATAAGCTTTACCATAATAGGTTGACTTGGCAGAAGATTCCAAAATCATTAGATTATAATTATTTTATGACAAAAAAATTAATCATAGAAATTTATGTCACAAAATTCCGGAAAAATATTTAAATTATATTAAATATATATATTATATTATATTATATTTATATTACATTATATTTATACCTATTATTTATATTTATTGACAAAATTTGCATGTCCATAATGTTGGCAAAATATGGAGAACTATTGTTAATATTTTTGTGAAATTTTTACATGTTTTAGCACATGTTAGCTTATTAAATATAAATATTTAATAAGAAATTTAAAAAAACAACTGATACTAGGGCGTGTGGCCCTAGGCGTATAAAGAGATTTGAAATTTCGACTGATTCTGATGGGATACGGTGGCTCAGCGGTTAGAACGTCGGCACGGAACGCCGAAGATCGTGGGTTCGAATCCCATCCGTATCAGTTGTTTTTTCAAATTTCTTATTAAATATTTATAACTATTGTTAACTTTGACAACACCTACTTATTAATTACCCCATGTTTGCAGAGAAATAAATGATTTGATTTTATTTGGTCAAGGGGACCTGTTGAAATACCTATAATTAATTTAGTTACATACCAACAGCTGCAATCAATATGAACACCATAGTTAGGTTACTCATAGTGCCGACATTTCTCGTAAAAGTGGGTAGTTTACATTCAATGGCTTCCACCTTCATCACGAAGGTAGGCCAAGAACGACCGATGTGCATCAAGATCAGGAATGATATCAGACTTGATGTGTAGAATAGGCTGTTTCCTAAAAAAAAATATAACCTTACAGATGCAACTATGAATTCGACCTTTTTACCAATCGGTGTCGCGCGGGAAAGAGCCCGCGTGTAAAGACAAAGACAAAAAAGACGATTATTGCACCAGTTTCTACATGACATAAAACAACTTTAGAACAAGAATAATATCATATAGGTAATAGAATAATTGTCTTTTACACTAAAAAGCTACAATTAACATACGAACAGAGTTTCAATTTTCGCCAAAGAAATGGGGGCAAATCCCGCCTCTTTGTTTCAGAGACTGATAATCAACCACACAATAAAGCGAAAAAAGTTATGTGAAGGGTATGTGAGGATGAAAGAATGAAATAAATCAATTATTTGGCAGCACAAAATGAGACAACACTACAGTTAAAACATAATCATTTAAATAACAGGTATGAACAGAAAAACAAAAAACAACTTAAACAAAATAATCATAGCTTAAGATTTGGGTACTTTGAAGCTAATAAAATAAAAAAATATTTCAAGCATTCAAATTAAGCTTAAAAAAGCGCTTCAAAAAATGTCTTCCATTATAACATGCGTTCACATATCCATAACAAATTGTATCAACTTCGTATAAAAACAGTTCGGCATCACTCACCGATGTTTGACAAAGATATTCCATTCTGCGTAAGCCAGTAGAAAGCGGTGATGAACATCAATACCTGACCGAAGAGACTTATCGAATAAAATATCGTGTAGGGGGAACGGAGCGTGAACCTGGGGAAGATAGGAGTAATAATATACATTTGTATAACGTAGCTATCTATTTTGTATTATAATATTGACTACTAGCTGTAACCCGCGAGTTCGTTCGCTTGAAATTTAACTATCCGCTAGGTAAATTATTCGATCGTTTTAATTAAGGTCTCAGGAACCTAAGGCGCGTACCTCTAACTTAATGTAAGTTGCTCCTTGCCCCAAAAAGCACAAAGCCATATATTAATATCTATTAAGTACCTACTACGTAAAGAAACGACAAAACCTCTGACATTTATCGTCCCCCGCATCGAAGTAGTAAGCGAGGTAGTAACGCAGTAAAGGCCGTCTCGTCTCTCAGGCCGCCTGCACTTGTATTATAGTAGACAAATATAAGAGTTTAATATTTCTATAGAGAAACAGAGGTGTGCTAAGGGGCTATACGACACGCCGAACTACAAGATGCTGTGAAGTGGCTAAATAAACGCCAATACCCCCACTGGGGGAATGTGGACGGTCCAAATTACCCCAGACGTAAGAAAAAAAATGACATCAAGAACCCACATTTCCCAGCAGCAAGTAACTGATGCGAATGAAATTCATATTATGTAAAATATTGCGGCTGTCCTTTGGAGCCAGGCCAATATTATTAGTAGTTAGGCCGTGGCTGACTTATTGCTGTATACCCGGTATTCTATTGCCAAATAAGTATTAGAAGAAAAATAGACTTTATTGGAAACACGAGGACCCAACCCCGCTTTACCTTTGTGCCTACATACATACATAAACTAAGTGTCAGACAGAAACGTATGGTCAAATTAAAACGTTGCAAATTGTACCTATCTACTAAGAATTTTTTATTTGCTTTTTTTTGTTGATTGGACACCGAGATTACATATATTATCAGATTTATAATATAAAGGTGTGCGACTACACTATAATCGTGTGAAACACATTTGACTGTGCTGCAGATGGCTTCATTTCCTGCGATACCACTAGTTAAATAGCTTTTTTTTTTAAGAACTCTCGATTAACTTACCTTTCAAATAAAAAAAACTAAATCAATATCGGTCCATTTGTTTAGGAGCTATGATGACACTGACAGACAGACAAACATACAGATACATGACGTTAAACTTATTAACACCCTTTTATAAACTGCAATGTATGAAGCACTGAGTCAGATACGGAATGTATTCCGATAAGGTATTACCACACGCCCTAGGCGTAGAAAGAGATTTGAAATTTCGACTGATGCTGGTGGGATACGGTGGTTTAGTGGTCAGAGCGCCGACACGGTACGCCGAAGATCGTGGTTTCGAACCCATCCGTATCAGTTGTTTTTTCTAATTTTCTTAATAAATAATATTAACACCCTTCTTTTTTTGTTGGGGGTTAAAAACTTCCATCAAAACCAATTTTAGCGGCTTTAGATTTAATTCTTGCGCGCCATTAAATCTTAAAAGCGTCTCCTAGTCATTTATTAAGTATATTAGTCACTGGCTTCGCTGGCACTCCGGCACAGAAGCTGATTTGCATCAAGCTAACAAGCTTACCATGTTACATATTCCACCCATTCATTCCGAATTTGTTTAATTACTTATATCATTTCGTAGCGCTTGTACCCGTAGATATAAGCAGAATGAATTATTCTGTGAGCACATTTTTTTCATACCCTTTTAATAAGAAGTCTAGTCATAGTACCTAATGAATTAATAAGTCTAGACATGCTGAGAAGATTTTCATTGTTTTTTTTTCTATACTTCGGACTCAATATGCAATCAATAGACTAGCTTCTACCAGCCACTTTATCCGGGAAACTTCCTAATTACCTTATTTTTTACTGGCAAACACTTCTTATTGTTTGAAGATATAAAATTGCACTGCATTTGTGATTTTTTGCGCATCATATTCAGTGATTTCATACCTTCAATGTGCGTTCGAGATAGCGGTTTAGCGTGATAAGCGCATTTTTTATTTGAAAACATGTTCCAATCAAGCTAAAATTTTTGCTGAAACTTTGTAATATTGTTCTCCTTCAATTGGTTTAGTTTGATTTATCATAACTATAATCATTGATTTTATATCTTCAATGCGCGAGCGAGATGCAATTTAGCGCGATGAGCGCCTTAAATCCGTCTCGGTTGTTTAGTTGTGACTTGTGATTAAAAGCGATATATGTACAAAAATAAACTCACAAACATTTTTATCAGTTTCCGGAAAATCAAACTCGAAAAGACATACATACGTAGGAGCTACACCTTTACCGCCATAGACCGTACTACTAAGCTACTACGTAATGAATTTATTTAATTACTCATAAGACTTAATTAGATGCCAGAAGGTGTTATGTAGATTCAGAATGTCATACTGACGAGCTTAAGTTATAATAAATTCGCGAAATTGCGTGGAGCCGTCTTATTAAAACGGTACATCTTGGTTAAGTAATATTCTTGATGTCAAAATAATGCGTAAATGTGTTTATTACCTATGTATGTGTTCAGAATAATGTAAGCTCTAGACACTGTAGATTTTGCTGCATAATACTTAATACTTACTATAAGGAAATTCTCAATAGCGGCAAGGAGTCTGAAATTGTGCCCGGTTAATTGCAATAGGCTCTCCCCCTATTACATGGGACTTATAACATAGCCAGCGAAATGTGCGTGTAGCGTATACACCTCTGCCTTTCTCCTCTAGGGAATACAGTCTATGTTATATTATAATTATGTTTTTTTTTTTCATTAAGAAATAAAAATGAGTGATTGATATTTTGCTGAATAAAAATGACGCAGAGACATACTGCTGAATAACAAAATGTATTTACACGGGTCTTCCAATTAACCTCTCTGGGTCAGTTAGCAGTTAATTAAGGTAAAAAAAGATTCTTTTTACACCATAAAACATACAATAATCATAAACAAACGCCCGGCCTATGAAATTGGAAACCCCTGGGCTACCCTTTATAATGAATGTCCATGCCATTATAAATTCAGATGACATTAATGATGTCCTTCTGACGTTGTCGAATCTCAACGGAGATTAGCCAATTACGCAGGAGATATTATAGTGCACAGGTGTGTGTGCAAACATAGGTGCACTCTCTATTCCCTCACTCTTATAATCCGATGGGACGGCAATCCGACACGACCGGAGACAGATTTGACCGGGCCAACAGCTTTACGTGCTTTCCGAGGCACGGAGCAAGTGATAATTAATTTATAATACACACATAACTTACAAAAAGTCAGAGGTGGGCGCCTTGGGTTCGAACCTGAGAGCTCTGACTTGTCAGTCAACGGTCACTACCAATAGGCTATCACGACTCAATGAAATGACCCACATGACTTGATGACAATAATATTTAGTTGAATAAAATAGTCTTTTGTCTTCTTCTGTTTCATCGTATGGTTGATGAACAACCTGGTATCAGAGTTTAAACTGCCTGTAGGCCTCTGACATAGCTTTACACACCATTGAAAAATCTCTCAGGCGTGCTGGTTTCCTCACGATGTTTTCCTTCACCGTTTTAGCTAATGATAATAATTAGTTTCTAATAAATACGCACATAAATCTAAAAAGTCTGCCTGGGTTTTGAACCTACGACCTTTGACTTGGCAGTCCAACGGTCATACCACTAGGCTATCACTGCTTATGTCGATCGGTCGATGTAGTTATAATGATGGATAAACACTGGATGTTCCTGGGCTAAGCTATGTAGGTACCTGGTAAATACCACTTAGGATTATCATTCCAGATTCACCTCAAGCCTTGTAGTATACTCAAGAAAGCACTCGACTACAATTAGTTAACCCGAACACCCCCGAAGGCATCCGAGAATTCCCGATCATCGATATTAATCTCAGAATACCGAATGGATTGGTAATATCCGCTGTACTGATTGGTATTTCAGAGTATTATTTTAGGTGAAACGGTAAATGATTTTTGGGTTTTTCCATGACGGATTCAACCGTGTACTTACGTAAGGTCAATAAACTTTCTGAACCATGTCTCATGTATGTACTATCGCGGACACGAACGGTGCACCACTTTGTGATCAAAATGATTTGAACGAAACTACGTGCGTAGGAGCGGGACTAGCGCTACGTTCGGACGACGGATACAAGCGATTCTAACCTGAAGAGTGGTGCACCGGTTTTGTCCACGATAGTACACTGCATCGGAAGCTTTCCCTTCACACACATTTTTTTTATTTTGTGTTATCTTTTTTCTATAGTATGTTTAAAAAAGTATGTTGGTACTAGCATATCTAACTTTGCAGTTAGAGAACAATGTTATACAGATGTAACTTACATATTGCTTATTAATACATAAACGTTTATATAAATATAACACTGTCTTTAAGTTATATAACACTGTGTTAAAGTTCGAATTTTTTTAATAAGAACAAAAAAAACAATACGAGCGGTTGATCGATTCTTCATCACATAATAATTTCCCAGAAAAGTCTATGTAAATTAAAGATTTTTTCTTACCTTAACTTATGGCTGCTAGTACAAGTAAGACCAGTTAATGGCAACAGCCCCATCACTCGGCTACAGAATAAAGTCCCTCTTATAGTTGCATGGAGACCACATGTCTCCCTCAACTTCAGTTGCAACTTATTCTCTAAGTTAAAAGTCTTCAAAAACGGTTTGTTAGGCATTGTTGAACGATGATCTAGGAGATCTAGGCTTACAATGACATCGCCAGTAGTTCGGACTAGATCTTTTGTATAGATAGTCAAGGGCTTTAGGTAAGTTTCATTATAAGGTCTAACATGTTAAATGCGAAATGTTCTAAGATGTACCTAGATATAAATTTGGTTTGCAAAGATAAATTGTTAATGGTATATTACCTGTATTTTTTTAACTTTACAAAAATAATTCTAACACCTAATTGTTGTTATCGTTCGCAACAAATCATTAGGTACTGTGTATTACGAGCAACGTACATTATTAACTTTAAATGACTAAATGACTTAAAGCCGAAATAAAGGTTTTATGGAGAGAAAAAACAACAAATAAATAAACTAATTTTAAAAAGTTATAAAAGATTGTTTGATCTCTAACCGACTAATAGAATGGCACAGGCCTCTTCTCATATCCACCATTTTTTTTTCTTTTGCTACAAAAATTTTTAGCTACTTCTTAGCAACTAACCTCCTAATGTTTCCAATTAATAAAATAAGACTTTAAATCTATAGAAATTAATAAATATTCAAATGAAAGCAACTTTTTAAACAAATACTACCGACCTGTAAATGAATTAGTAAATACTAGCCTTATGTGAATTGTTATCATTAAAGCGTCAGCATCGGTCGCACACGGAGCCGGGGACGTATTTTCTTTCAAAACAGAACCCCCGTGACATATCACAAGGCAAATATAGTTGAGAAAATTCGTGTTTTAGGTAAATATTATTGTTAGCCTATCTGTTTGTGTAACCCACGCTTTGTGTAACCTAACATGTCAGGCCTGTTTTTATAGGCCGATTCTAAAGCGAATAATCAATCGTTGACCTTAATTTTAATCTGTCTCTTTCCTTCGCTGCTGTTAGTAAAGGATAAATGCTACTTTTTTAAGTTTTCTCATGCGCTTTAAAATATTCTATGGAAATTTTAAAATTCTACTTTTAAAAGCCAGGTGTCGAGAACAATTTCAAAATAAAACTTAAGAGATTTTCAATTTTTTAAGTTTCTATTGCTTGAGAGTTTCTATGCTCCTTAGACGCACCACAAACGAAATGCTAGATATAATTTCTAAACTAATAAGATTTTTGAATCTTTTTATAGTGGATTGAAATGTACACTTTTGGTACATTTATTTCAAGTGTACTATGTCCGGCTACAACTAATATTAAATTTGATGATGCGGCTGCTAAGGATTGGTAGTTACCACGCTATAAAGATTTTAATATATTTAATTATCTGTTAATTCAAAGCAAAAAAAAATTAATACGCATGAACTGATAATATATGCATAATTAAGTACATAAATAGTACATTAAATTTAGAAATATGGTTTTCAATTACTTCACTAGCGCGGCCATTAAAACCGGTCGGATATTACTAGGTATTTACCGTAGTTAGCTTTAGCAAAAGGGATTGTTATCCATTGTGTCTATTAGGCAAAGACACCAGTCTATTTGTAAATAGAATTTCTAACTACAGAACTACTCAATGTGGAGTCTTAATTAACACTAACGAATAATCTGCTCTAAAACAACGTCATTATTATATGTATGTTTATGGAGCAGATGTGTCGAATCTGTGGTACACTTATTTTACAATAAATAGTTTGAAAGCTATTTGTTATTAGATATCTTTCTTCAACAAAGTGTTAATAGTCACAGGCAAACGTAAACTTTACATAGAAATAATAAAGTAGTTCTTTCTCTTTCTTCTGACAGGAATGGGAGATACAGACTGTGCTTAACCATCAAGAATAGAATAGAAAAGAATATTATACTTTATTGCACATCATAAAAAAATGAAGTTATGTAAGTATTACGTTCCTTTAAATTCAATGGTTGTCATTTCATAATTGATACTAATATATTATCAACTAGCTTTTGCCCGCAGCTTCGCCCGCGTGGATGTTGAACCAAGATAAAATTTATATTTTTTGTTAATCCAGGAAATATGGTTTTTATGTTTACCGAGTTCTATTCAAATCAAAAGTGTTTAGGTAACAAACATCTTCACAAACTTTTATTAGTGCAGATTAGTAATGTTATGATATGACAGTTCAAGTCCGCCCAAGTCAGTAGTTTTTGCGAGTTTCTTATTAAGCAAAACATGTGCATAAACATTTAAATTATCCAAAATATTTATTATTGAAAACATTATATATTGCCATTAAACATTATCCAGGACGATGCAATGGATAGAGCGAAGGGGAAGCGAAAAACCCGAAAAGCAGACCCCACTATCATGTGGGAATAATTATTGCACAGGAGAGAATGAGAGATTTTTTTAAATATACCTATTGTATTGTATATGTTTTGCACATTTGAGAGCAATTATTCCAACAAAGATTAGTTTTATATTTAAGTCTTACTAATGTATAGGGCAAAAGAAAAAGTTATAAGTGCGCTTCGCATATTTTATTGCATAATTTCTGACCTAATAAAGCGAAAAACCTATGTAAAAGAACAAAAGTTTCGTATCAATATCAAATCCGAACCAGGATATTTAGAAAAACATACAGATTACTTTGTTTGTAGTTTTGCTCTCGGGAGCTAAAATGTACAGAGAGTCAGGACTGGTGACCCGAGAGCAAACGACATACAGTCTATGTGAGGAGAAGCTGGTCCTGAGATCGACACTCGCAGACTTCTCATGGCGAAACAAACTCCACTTGCAGTGAGGGAATTCAGGAATTTTACAGAATAATGAGTGGAGTCATCTTGATTGACAACAGTGTTTATAAATGTGTAAAACACTTCATTCCCTTTCATTTATAAAAGAATGCATTCGTTGATTGCTGCAGCTTGATTATTTTTGGGCGTTTTGAGTTGGAAAATTCTTGAGCATGTGGATTCCTACTCAGCCGCCCATAATTATTGTCAAGCTCAACTTATGAATACAGGATCATAAAAATAATCGTTTCAAAGAACCATTCACCTCATCAGCCCCAGTTCCTCGCGTCACCACAGGCAGCGTTCAGTGGAAATTGCCGCTGAACATAACTGTGACACCACCCATTATGTGTTGGTTCCTACGGATGTCTTTTAGAGTTCTGTGTACCGCATCAACTGCTTTTCTGTTTGCCATTATACATTCATCCCATCATACGATCAAAGAACAATTCCTGAGCAAATGCCTGCCTTGTCACTATTCCGTGACACATCACAAACAGGTGTTTCGTTGCTCTGTAAATTGATGGGAATCCTAAACATGGTGTGCGCTGTTTTGTCACCAGAAAACAACGTGGCAGTAATCGCCGAAGACGCTACTGCAATTGTAATTTTGCCCTGCCTCCCTGCAAGGATGCCAGTGGTTATAAATATTTTTCCTGTCCCATCAGGAGTATCCAAGAAAATTATTTTTCCTCAGATTTAAATCGACTCCTAACGCCATCTAGTTAAGAAAAAGGAACATTATGTTTTAAATAATAATAATTTTAATGCTTCAAATTAAAGCGGATTTTTTTTATAAGCTGAAATTTTTAAAAGTATAATCCCACACGATGCGCGTTGCTTCCTTCGGGTTTCAAATTGAAATATTTAAAAAAGAATTCCGCTGATCTAAATAGACTCTAACGCCATCTAGAACACTATGTTTTAAATAATATAAATTTTATAAATGTTTCAAATTAAAGTGGTGACGTTTTTTACATACATACATAGACTCACGCCTGTTTCCCAGAGGGGTAGGCAGAGACAACGGATTTCCACTTGCTACGATCCTTGCATACCTCGTTGCATATACGTTTTTTATAAGTTGAAAAATTATTAAAAAGCATGTTTCCTTCGGGTTTCAGCCGGTAAGTAATAAAAGTCATTAAGAATGAAATACCACAAAAATACATATTAATTTCAATGACAAAAAAAATACAAAAGAATCCACAAAAAGTTTGCGGAACTGGGGTTCGAACCCAAAGCCTTACACTTCCAAGGCGTTCGCCCGACCGGAAGGCTATGAAGTCTGTTGACATGTAGACAAAATAATCGTTCCTAAAAGTTATTATTATGTTATGTTATGTAATGTTTAGCTCCTTGTGGATATAGCGTGATAATATTTTGTAAATTGAAATTTAATAATATTTTTCCCAACAACAACAACAATTCTGCAGCAAATTCTAGAAATACGCTGCTTACTACAATACTGCTCATCCCCCATAATTATAAACGTAATAATTTATACCCTATAAGTTGACTAAGAATTTAAAAAGTATATTTGCCGAATTTCAACTAAATCTGTCCAGTAGTTTTCGCGCCAATCAATTACATACATACTTCGTTACGATTTTATTATATGTATAGATTAATATTAGGTATATATGATAAAACAAATAAAATAGGTATGTTTATATAAGTCCTTTTATTGTAAGAGTCCTTTAAATATTCCGAATCATTGAATGAGAATTCGTTAATTTTAGGTTCTATTTAATTTGACATATTTTAAACCATCAAAAACCGAAATGGAAATCTATTTTACGCGTCGCCGGCATCTTGGCGGTAGTTGAAGGTTTAAATGAATTGAATAATCATTTTAGTAGGTGTGATTTGTTTCTTTCTGGAATAATCTTTTTAGTATGATATTTTCCTTCTTTCTTTCTACCATTTTTTTCTCCATAGCAGTTCAGTGTTTAACAGCGTTCATAAGGTTGACGATCTCTGGTTTATCATATTCACATATGAATATCACATCAGAATTTCAATTAATGTGTAATTGTGTGGGTAGATAGTGTTAATGTAGATTGATGGGGCACATCTGTATGATAGCTGCTCCATTCAAGGAAATAGGCTATTAGCTACCATATTGGTAGATAGGATTAGTACTCGAGGTAGATATTATCAGGATGTACCTATATCTTAAGTAGGTAGGTACAAATGATGAATATTAAATGAGAAAACAAATATTCAGATTCCCTTCTGCAATAAGGAATTAAATATTATTCACAACTACCTATATCTCGACTACCTATTTAAGTCGTGATAGCCTAGTAGTATGACCGTTGACTCTTAGGTCCCCGGACCCGAGGTCTCAGGTTCGAACCCAAGGCGCACCTCTGACTTTTCGTAAGTTATGTCTATTCATAAATTATTTATCATTAACTCTGTGCCTCGGAAAGCACGTAAAGCTGTTGGCCCTACGCCTGATCTCTCTCGGGTCGTGTCGGAGTGCCGTCCCATCGGACTATGAGAGTGAGGGAATAGAGAGTGCACCTGGCTGATTGGCAACTTACACTTGGCTAATTTTCTGGTGGCTGTGACCACCTTTTTTGAGAGCTGGATCCTATACCTATCTACTATAACAAGAAAAATATTAATTAAATTTAGAAGTTCTTAATAACTTATTTAACATGAAACAATTAAAAATCTTTAATATAAAGAAAAGTTTTTTTATAATATCAATATTAATTGGTGCTTTGGTACTTTACCTAAGTTTTGTAAGAGCCTTTTAATATTACATTTCTTATAAAAGTGACGATAAAATTCGTTAACTTTTGGGCTTAAAATAATTAAGTAAGAACTTAATTAAATACCTACATTGTTTACTAAAAAAGTCAATTTATAAAATTAATTAAAATAAGGAGAAGACAATACTTTTTGTTCCACAGGCTGAGATGACAGGAAAATAGGTACTTACATCTATAAATGTATAACAAAGTCTGGTTTGTTCGAACACTTATAACTCGAGAACGGCTGGACCGATTGTCATGGTTTTGAATTTGTTGGATTTGTCTCCACCTAGAATAGCAGAATAGAACAAAAAAAATGGAATTATACCCCTAGGGTATGGCAGGGTAGGGGAAGCTTAGGATAGGGTAGGGTTAGAGTAGGGTTAGGGGGAGGAGGGTAGCGGTAGAGTAGGTAGAATAGCTTAGCGTAGAGCTTACACTTAAATTGAGAAGGTGCTACTAAGAGCGGTTTAAAAGTTCTTGCATTATTTGAAAATGTTTCCCCATACTAGGTTTTTTTTAATTCAAATTGTTGCCCCAGCATTATTTATTTTATATTAAATAGAGTATCTACCTAACACAGAAATATAAATACGCTTGTGCTTCCGCTTATAAGCGAACGCTGCCCTAATTACAGCCCACTAGCGACTCATGAGGACAAAGTAATGTTACGAGAATGCTACTCCAGGGCGCTTTATTTGCATCAGCTCACATGTCCCAAAAGCACAAGTCTTTATAAAAGATGGCCAAGATCTCTATCAAATAATAAGCAACGATAACGCTGCGAATTTTTGCCTTTTCGTAATTAGGGACAATAAAATTAAAAGAAGGAAAATTGTGTTCTACGTGAGGTTTTTAGCAATAAATTGTTTTTTTAAAGCGATGCATTTTAGGAAAGATTGTATCTTCTTAGTTCATTAAAATTCACTCATTTATATGCTTTGAATTTAACCCTATGTAGGTACCTCAGAGGTGTGCAATTCATATAGGCAATAAGTTTTCTAAAAACGACGTTTTTAACTAAGCTTTTATAGCTTTTGTTTGGGAATATCAAAACTAAACGTTATGCAAAAAATTTTAAGTAGCTATACTATTGACCGTTGAAGAGTTCCTTTATCTGGAGCCAATTCTGGATTTTGATTCAGGTCATGCTTACCATAAAAATGCATTGTCATCGGAACTGAACTAACATGCAAAAATTCAACTCCGTAGGATAAGAAGTGGAAGTGTTTCAAATTCAGCTTACAAGATTCCACCAGAACAAACATACATTGCAAGTTAAATAAAAGCTTATAAAAAGGCACTGCCTACCCTAACAACTACACAAAATATTAAAACTAAATAGAATTTGTATGTACCTATGCCTGTCTTGGCGAAAATGTCTATGCACGCCCCTAAGATACCTACTACCTAACCCCGTATAATCTTACCTAAGGCTTACTGACTTAAAACTTAATTGACACTTGGTGCTATGAAATCCTACAGATAAAAAGTAATATCGCTAGTTACATAGATAAGCAACTTATGTGTTTTAATAACATGGTAGGTAGTAGAAAATATCGTTATATTTAGCTTTGCTTGTGTACCCCGCTAATCAGTCTTACCGCAGAGCAATAAGGCTCTCGGAAAACTTTACGACAAAACCGCTTCAGAGACTGTCTTTGCAAAATTTTCTGCGTTATTATCGCTAAACTAGACAGTTTTCGAAAAGAAAATATTTTTATTCATGTAGACCAGACACTTGTGAGTAGTCTTAATTCTAATTAGTCCCGTAATTAGGGCGTTGCCCATAGGTGCCCAAGCACAGCGCTGACCCAAAATTGGTGAGATTATTGGATCGAGATGGCGCGGGAAAAGAGTACCTACCTGTTGTGAACTGAATGAATAAATTGGTGCCGGCGGGGGGTCAGGGGTGTAGCTGCCGACTAGGGGAGCAAGAATCTTCACTTTCTTGAAATAAAAATAGTGCTTGAAGGCTTCTTAGTTTTCTTTATTTCCTCTTCATGATAATACTGCTGGTTCCGGAATGCCAAACCATCGAAATAGCCCGTCTTTTATATTTTCTCTTGACCAATCAGAGTGGTCATTGTCTGCACACGGCACTAAAATCAATGTCTCCTTTTTTAACATATTTTTATCCTTTTCTTGTACATGGAGATAAATGACCGTTGGCCAGTTTCTATGGTTTGGCGTACCTTACAATAATGTCCTTATTTCTAACACATTATATTACCCTTAAATTACCTTATTTTACAAAAAATTCACTTAAATCCTTAATTAAAACACGTAAAAATTACAAAAAACTCTTAGTGGCTCTCGTTTAGGTAACGATCCTTAGTACCTAAGCTCCTTAATTTCGATGCTACATGTGGTGTCATCTTCAGGTCAAGAGGTCAAAACACTAGTGGTTTTATCGCTACGGTAAAGTTTAAGTTAACCTTATACCTTGCTACATGTGGCGCCACCATCGGGAGAATATGGAACTAAATAGCGGTCTTGTCGCTGCGGTTAAGTTTCGTCATACTTCATACAAGGTGCGATGATGCCACAAGTAACGCCGCCTTTAGTGAAATATGTGAACGAAAACAGATGGTTTTCGATTCGGTAATGCTTTGAGGTAGCTAAGGTTTTGACTCTGAAACCACATGTGGCGACATCTTTTTAGATAAATAAAACAACGTTAAACCCTTATTTATTTCAAAGTACATAACTTAAACTAATTACATAAGAAAAATAGTTAGGTATGTTATATACAAGTAATATTTCTTAATGTTAGCTTCAGTCGTCGCTAACATTCTCCCCCGCAGTGCGTAGCACTCCATCCTGTTGGAGCGACGACGTTGCAGGTACCAGCACGACGACTCTTCGGGTTGGGCGGCGCAGCACTCCTCCTGAAGTCCGCACGTCCAGAACTCTGACTCTTCCATCTGGTCCCGGGTATATTTTCACAACTTCTCCGCGAGGCCATGAGTTCCGTGGTAGTGTTGCGTCTACTATTAGCACGATGTCGCCTTCTCTTGGATCGCTTGTTTCTCTTCCTTCGATTTTTCTTGGCATCAGTAGTGGTAAATATTCTTTGACCCATCTCTTCCAGAAATGGTCTGTCAGCCTTTGAGTTGTTCTCCAGCTCGCCTTGCCAATCAGCTCTCTGTCCTCGAATTCTCCCGGTGACATAGCTCCGCACGAACGCCCCAGCAGGAAATGGTTCGGAGTCAGGCTCTCTTGGTCATCAGGGTCCATGCTGACGGGAGTGAGAGGTCGGGAGTTGACTATGTGTTCGACCTCTGTCATCAGCGTGTGTAGAACTTCTTCTGGCGGATTTCTTTCGTTGAGGACTGCGGCTAGTGCTGTCTTGACCGAGCGCACGAGCCGTTCCCAGGCGCCCCCCATGTTAGGGCTCCCCGGGGGAATGAATTTCCACTTGATACTTTTCTCTTGCGCTGCTTCTTCTAACTCTCTGTTGGCTCCGATGAAATTCGTCCCGTTGTCGCTGAATATTATCTTTGGAGTCCCTCTCCTGGCGGCCATCCTTCTAAGTGCCATAATCATAGAGCTAGTACTGAGTGAATGTACCAACTCCAGGTGTATGGCCCTGGTGGTGAGACAGGTAAATAACGCTCCCCAGCGTTTCTCGACGCGCCTTCCAATGGTTACTTGCATTGGTCCGAAGTAATCGACGGCTGTGCACGAGAAAGGGTACTGGTGATGCTGTAACCTTTCACTTGGTAAATCTCCCATAGGCGGGATCTCTGGTAAACTCTTCTTTGTCTTGCACCATTGACATTTATGTATGACTGCCTTCACCGTTGCTCGCAGGCTCAGGATCCAATACTTTTGACGAATTTCATTGATGACCGTAGCAGTGTTTCCGTGAAGGAATTTCTTGTGATAATGTTCTATAATGAGATAAGCGATTCTCTGTTTTCCATCCAAGATAATAGGGTTCATTTTTCTATCATCTTCATCACGAAATTTCTTTGTTCTACTTCTTAGTTTGATAATTTCGTTGTTATTTAAGTAAATGTCGATCTTCTTAAGTCGGCTTGATTTTTCCAAGGGCTTTCCTTCTTTCAGGTTTTTTATTTCATCGAGAAAACTGGAACTTTGACTTGACTTGATTAGAAATTCTTCGGCTTTTCTCAAGTGTTCTTCTTCCAAGGGTCGGAACATCTTTTTCTCTCTTTTTTCGTCGACTGTAGTAGTAGTTCGCGTTTTTTCTTTCTTGGTTTTTTTGTATGGCTTCCAGGTTTCTTCCTTTCGGCGGACGGCGTTGGTTGCTTGACGAATCTTCTTACTTAAGAAGTCCACGAAAGCAAACACTCGGGCAGTGGTGCGCAGCAACCTATTCCAGCTTGAGAATCTCTCTGGGTCGAGCAAGTCTTCTTTGGAGGTTTTCACTGCGGTCACCTTCTGCTTGATCTTCTCTTCTAGCATTGCGCCTCCAGACTTGAAGTCTCTAGTTGGCCATTCTTCCTCTTGTAAGCGAAGAAACGCTGGACCTTGGAACCATCTCGCATCGTAGTCGAACTCGTTGGGCGTTCCCCTCGTAGCGTCGTCAGCAGGATTGTCCTTTGTGGGCACCCATCTCCAGTTTTCGGGCTTGGTTAAGTCTTCGATTTCTGCCAAGCGATGGGCCACAAAAGTCTTGAATTTTCTTGAGTCCGCTTTAACCCACTGCAGTACGGTACTTGAGTCTGTCCAATAAACCTTCTTTGTGACTCTAAGTTCCATTTCTTGCTCTATGGTGGCCGCTAATCTGCTTCCTAGCAAGGCCGCTTGCAGCTCCAACCTTGGAATTGATACTGGCTTCGTCGGCGTCACCCTGGCTTTTCCGGCAATCAGAGAGACGTGGACTCTTCCACCGGATTCGATTGTCCTCCAGTAGATTGCGGCGGCGTAAGCCTCTTCACTGGCGTCGGTGAATGCGTGTAGTTGCCCTTCTTGGTTGTTGGGCGAGATGCACCTTGGAATCTTCATTCTTGTGAGATTCGACACTTCTGTTAAATATTTCAGCCAAGCCTCCTGTTGATCTTCCTTAATTTCTTCATCCCAGTCTATTTTCGACCGCCAAATGTCTTGAATTAATTTCTTTCCTTGTATAAGGATTGGCGTAGCGAGTCCTATTGGGTCGAATGTTGACATGACGGCGCTTGTTACTTGTCTCTTCGTAGGAACCTTCTTTCCTTCTAGCAGATCCTTTGACGTGTTGCGTAGCCCGACGTTGAAGGCCAGCGAGTCTTCTTTTATTAGCCATCTGAGTCCCAGAGTTTTTTCTTCCTTAGTTAACTGTAATTCTTCAACGTTGTTACTCTCAGTTTTCTTAAGAATCTCTGGGCAATTGCTGGCCCAACCTTTCAGATGAAAACCCGCTTTTCTATGTATGTCTTCAACTTCTGTCGATATTTTCTTTGCTTCGGTCGTAGATGCGAAGCTTTGGAGATAGTCGTCCATGTAATGGTTTCTGTTGATCGCTTTCACCGCTTCAGGATAAGTTTCTTTGAAGTTTTCTGCGTTCTTGTTCATTACATATATCGCCGTTGCTGGCGACGACGCTGCTCCAAAAATAACCGACGTCATGCGATATTCTTCAGGCTTCCCTTTTCTTTCTTCCCCACGCCACAGGAATCGCAGGCTATCTCGATCGATTTCTCTTATTTTTATTCGAAGGAACATGTCTTGAATGTCAGCCATGACAGCCACTGGTCCCTGTCTGAAGCGCAGCAATACGCCGAACAACGACTGTAGTAGGTCCGGGCCTGGTAGTAGAGCGTCGTTGAGGCTTTTTCCTTCAAACTTTGCTGCAGCGTCGAAGACGATTCTTGGTTTCTTCTTGACTGGGTGAACAACAGCGAAATGAGGTAAGTAGAAGGTTCTTCCCTCGGCTGTAGTCTTCGGAGCTTTCTCGGCGTATCCTTTTTCTATCAGAGTCTGAATTTGGCTCTTATAAGACTCTTTCAGTCTCTCATCTTGATCCAACTTCTTTTCAATGTTGACCAGGCGTCGAAAGGCTTGAGAGTAGTTGTTAGGTAAAGTTTCATCTTCTTTTTTCCACAACAATCCCGCTTCGTACTGGCCGTTCGCCAGTTTCTTCGTGCTTCTTTCTAAGACATCCAAGGCTCTTCTATCGTTGTCGATGCTTGGCAACCGAGCTTGAATTCCGAGAGACTCTAGCTTGAAGTGATTTTGTACAATGTCTTCAATGCTTTCTTGTTGGACTGGATGGTTGCCATGATGGATGAAGTTGACCACGGTGTTTGCTCCTGTGTCGCATCCGTGCAGCACCCATCCTAGGCTCGTAAGGGAGGCCACAGGTTCATTAGCCTTGCCTTTCTTCAGTCTTCTAGTCACGATGAGTCCCCAGTTGTCTTGGCCTATCAACATCTTGGGTCTTTCCTTTGTATAAAGAAGTTGTTCTTCGATTCCTTTCAAATGCTGACAGTTCTTCAAGGTATCCTTGCTGATTTCTTGATCTGACAGCTTCAGGTCGTCGATGGTTCTTGCTTCGATAGTCCTCTTTTCACTCTTGTGAGCTCCCTTTATTTTCAACTTGATTTTCTGCGAACTATCTTTTCTTATTTCCTTTCCACCGACTGTTTCGATTGTGAGTGTCTCTCGACGTCCTTCGGCTCCAATCTCCTTGGCCACAGATGAGTCCAGGAGTGTGACGGTCGATCCTTCGTCCAACAGCGCTAGCACGCGAACTTGTCCCTTAGGTCCGTATAAATCCACTGGTACCATTTTTAGGTAAGCCTTTTCTTCTCCCTTCGTATTATGAATTGAGGCCACCTTCTCTTCTAGGATATCTCTTTCATCCCGTTCCTTAGTGTAACAGCAGGGCTTCTTTGTGTCCTTCTGTTCCGTAGGTACTGGTGGTTTATCGGAGTGCAGCGTTGTATGATGCCATCTTCCACATGTCTTGCATGTCGGAGCTTTGCAGTTCAGTCTTGAATGCTTGAGTCGAAGACACTTGAAACATATTCTTGCTTTCTTGACGATGTTCCATTTTTCATCAATACTTGCTTCTATAAATTTCTTACAATTCAGTAAGAAATGTTCCTCTTCACAGATTGGACATTTCTTCCAATTATCTTGTGATTGAGACGCTTCTTGTACGGTGTGTACAGGTTTCTTCATGTGCTTCCTCTGCTCTTTAGGCGCTTCAGGTTGAGCATAAGGCTTGTAGGTTTTCTTCGACTCCCAGGACGCTTCAGGTGGAGCGAAGTCCCCGCACATGTCCGATTCGATGTCTAAGAACGCTTCAATAAATATTAATTCTTGAAGGTCTTCATCTCTTCGACTTCTATGGTAGGCAAACCAGCGGAATTTCATAGACGTCGGCATCTTGTCGACTATAGCTTTCATGGTTTCGGGCGAACTGAGGTATTGTGGCTTCTTCAGAGCTTTAATGGTCGCAACTGCATTCTTCACTTTGCTGGCAAACATGCATATATCGCTTGGTGTTTCGCCAACCTTTGGCAAACTCTTCAATCGTTCTAATTCGGCTAACGCTAGTGCTCCAGGCCTTCCAAATCTCGCTTCTAATCCTCGGATTACTTCCCGCGGGTCATCGGCGGTGAACAGCAAGCTCTGAACGGCTTCTCTTGCTTTTCCTTGGAGTGATCTGCGTAGGCGTGCCAGATTTTGAACGTTGGTAAACGAGGCGGCGTTGTCTTCATAAGATCTCTTGAACGCCAACCATCCCTCGCAGTTCCCGTTGAAGTAGGGGAGTTCGATATGCTTCGATGCAGTTGAATCTTGCGTTTTTTCAGACAGCTTGAATATAGCTTGAGCCAGCTCTTGAATGTCACTCTTCTTTTCTGTCTGGGCCGGTATCTGCTCCTTCGTATTCGGCTTGACTCCCGTATGGATGAGCCATTGTTCGACTTCCTGTGTTCGCTCGTACGCTTCTTCGCCAGCGCCGTCTTCATCAGACTCGGCGGCTCGCAATTCTAGTTCCGCTCGAGCTACCCTTGATCTTGCTTCCGCTACTTCGAGTTCTCTTACTGCGACAATCATCCTTGCTTGCGCTTCTGCTCTCTTCCTGTGCGACGAGCGAATAGACTGCGTGTCTATATCGCGGGCCGCCTTGGTAGGTTGAGGCCTTGACCGCTGCGAATGCTCTTCTTCCAATGGCGGCGAAGCTATTCGTATCCCTTCAGTTATGCTTCTCTCCGCGCTCTGCGGCGGTGGATGAGTTCCTTCTCGAGTGACGGATTCCATGATCTTGATTCCTTCTTCGGTGGTACGGGTCTGGGCGCGGTGCATTCCTACCCCCTGTGCCGGTCCACCTCCAACAATATCCCTTGCTCGGCCTCGGGCACTAGGCGGGGGTGTTCTCTTCGTTAGCGTTGATCGACTTGAAACAGACGTGCTTGAAGTCTCGGCTGGTGTGTTCATACTCCAATCCGTCGACGCTGAGCTTTCCCCGGTAGTCTTCGATCGCGATGACTCCGACCTAGTAATCGGCATTCCTGACCCAATGCCCCGATCCGGTCCGCGAAGGACCACGAAAATGTTGTGAACTGAATGAATAAATTGGTGCCGGCGGGGGGTCAGGGGTGTAGCTGCCGACTAGGGGAGCAAGAATCTTCACTTTCTTGAAATAAAAATAGTGCTTGAAGGCTTCTTAGTTTTCTTTATTTCCTCTTCATGATAATACTGCTGGTTCCGGAATGCCAAACCATCGAAATAGCCCGTCTTTTATATTTTCTCTTGACCAATCAGAGTGGTCATTGTCTGCACACGGCACTAAAATCAATGTCTCCTTTTTTAACATATTTTTATCCTTTTCTTGTACATGGAGATAAATGACCGTTGGCCAGTTTCTATGGTTTGGCGTACCTTACAATAATGTCCTTATTTCTAACACATTATATTACCCTTAAATTACCTTATTTTACAAAAAATTCACTTAAATCCTTAATTAAAACACGTAAAAATTACAAAAAACTCTTAGTGGCTCTCGTTTAGGTAACGATCCTTAGTACCTAAGCTCCTTAATTTCGATGCTACATGTGGTGTCATCTTCAGGTCAAGAGGTCAAAACACTAGTGGTTTTATCGCTACGGTAAAGTTTAAGTTAACCTTATACCTTGCTACATGTGGCGCCACCATCGGGAGAATATGGAACTAAATAGCGGTCTTGTCGCTGCGGTTAAGTTTCGTCATACTTCATACAAGGTGCGATGATGCCACAAGTAACGCCGGCGCCGCCTTTAGTGAAATATGTGAACGAAAACAGATGGTTTTCGATTCGGTAATGCTTTGAGGTAGCTAAGGTTTTGACTCTGAAACCACATGTGGCGACATCTTTTTAGATAAATAAAACAACGTTAAACCCTTATTTATTTCAAAGTACATAACTTAAACTAATTACATAAGAAAAATAGTTAGGTATGTTATATACAAGTAATATTTCTTAATGTTAGCTTCAGTCGTCGCTAACACTACCTGAACTTGAGGAAGATCTTAGTTAAGCAGTGATATTGGACTTAAAAACAAGCTATATCTAGTGATTATTTTTTAAAGTTATAAGCTCATGCTAGTCAGTTAGAGCATCGACACGGTACGTCGAAGATCGTTACTTCCTACCCGTAGGTATCAGTTGTTTTTTAAACTTTATTATTTAAATTAAAAAAAAACTTTTTGGATAAGATATTTTATGCTGTCTTTGTCATGCTAAAACCGCATCAGTTAGAGGGTTTTAAGTGCAATAACTCCGTAGCAAGACTGACATTTTATTAATTAATACTCTAGGTACTGTAACCTCGATTCTGTAAGAACTCTAAGCTGAAAATCTTTGTTAAAAACCTCGAGATTTTCCATTTTAAAAACTATTTCTTCTAGATGTAGGTAAACTCTGTTTGCCACCAGCATAATCTTCCTTCTTTTAAAGAGGGATTACTCGCTCCGTTGCTAATAAAAATGGTGGATGGTTTATGTCAACGATGCTGTCGCGAATCCCAGTAAAGGCTAACAAAGATGAAAGAGTTTTTGCAATTAAACTGCAAATGTTTGCCAACTAAGGAATTTTCTGAATGGAGCTTATTATATTATTATGATCTTCTTTACCTAGCCGGCCGCAGACAGAGAATTTTGGTAGCTCCACACACTACCCCTCTGGGAAACAGGCGTGAGTTTATGTAAGTACCTATGTAGTTTTTCTTTTACTTTGGGATGCCATAAAAAATTAATTAATTAATTAAAATTAGAACGAACTAGCGTTTACTCCTCTAATACCTATATGATTGCAGTTACAGACATTTAATTTTACAATGCGCCTTGCAATGTGCACCTTATAATATGTATCTGTTCCGTGCGGGAATATATAGAGCCCGCGGCAACAAGCGTAGAAAGCGAAACACCTTACTGCTGGACAAATGGTCTTATTACTTTTTTTAGCCCTCCACATAAGACACAAACTTTTAAAACCCCGTTTTAATCTAATGAAATAATTTCACCATTCACTTTGAAAACTGAGTTTAATAAAACTAAAATGAACCAAGTTTAACTTGATTGATCGCGTTTAGTGTCAGTGATGAAATCGGCTCTAAATACTAAACTACCATTTATTATTTATTTAAATACCTACCTACTTAATTACTTGCTTTTTAAAATAAATAGGTACCCAACAAAATAAACAAGCAAGACCTTGGTAGGACTGAACATTAATCCACGCAACGTCGGCTGCATTTTCGAGGGGAAATTGAAGTTTCAGACATTAAACTGCCATGTTTCGCACCCCAAGCTTGTCGCGTAAATGATCCAATTAAGCTAATTTATACGCCGTTAGTGAAAAATGTTTACTCTAGGATTCATTGCCGCATTGCCAAGCTGTGGAAAGATTTACACAAAAACTACAGCTGTGTGCCTTTAGAATTTAGTGTAGGGATAGCCTAGTCGAGGGCCATTGTGGGGCAAGTCAGTGGTCTTAGTCACCTCTGACTTTTCGTAGGTTATGTGCATATTATAAAATAGTTATTAAATATAAATATTTAATAAGAAATTTGAAAAAACAACTGATACAGATGGGATTCGAACCCACGATCTTCGGCGTACCGTGTCGATGCTCTAACCGCTAGCCACCGTATCCCATCAGAAGGCTCAGCAGTTAGAGCAATATAAGTATAGGATTAGATTCTATTCGTTTGTTTTGACCACGTGACATAACGATAATCCTATAAGTACATTTGTTTCGTTTTCTATAGCGTTAGCGATTGTAGATAGTCAACTTGGCTAAGCCCCCACACAAGAGGTGAAAATAAAACACTAAATAATATAAAATCATTGTAATTCCCCACAATTACTGATGGTGACCTTGCTCGATACCGCTCCTCCCTTACTGCCGTACTTCTCCATCTTTTTCATGACGTCCACTCCTGAGATCACGTGACCGAACACCACGTGTTTGCCGTCAAGCCAGTCTGTTCTGGAAATTAGAATACAGTTAACATTATTCTATGGTTAAGAGAAAACTTGACGACCGAACGAATGAACCTAATTCATAGCGGCAAATCTTGATGGAGACTGTCTAACTGTAGTTTTATAGTGCACCTTATTCCCCAGGGTGTCATGGCCCTAAGGCCACTAACACCCTGGGCCAAAATATTTTGGCACCCACAAACGAGTGTTATTTTTTTTCTGGCGTTACACAGTTTTGAGCACAAGGAGTAAGAGACTCAAGACGTCGGCGCCCCGCAAATTTGGCGCCTTGGGCCGCCTCACCTAACCTAACGCGGTTACTGGGGTGCGAGCATGGATCTTTTTGTCGAATTCTTATCGAAAATATATCAATATTAAACGTCAATTTTGACACAATTTAATGAACTTTATGTCAAATTTGACGTTTAGAATCGATAAACGTTCGATAAAAAGTCGACAAAAAGATCCATGCTCGCACCCCTGAGTAGGTACGTCAATAATTTCTAATCTTCTTATGGTTTCGATGATAAGTTTACGTAATTATAATATCTAACCAACACAGTTTGCGCCCAGTAGGTAGCCACTTTGATAGCGGCATCAGTTGAGTTCTTTAAATCGTGGGCAGTGCAGGTGTTTGGACACATGGGACACTCCAGCAAGTAGGACATAGTTTGGTCTGGAGCACCGCATTCGCATTGGTAACAGCACTGATAGCCTAGTGGTACGACCGTCGACTGATAAGTCAGAGGTTTCGAGTTCGTACCCAAGGCGCGCATCTCTGACTTTTCATAAATTATGTGCGTATTAAAATTTAATAATTATCAGTTGCTAAAACGGTGAAGGAAAACATCGTGATGAAACCAGCACACCTGAGAGATTTTTCAATGGTGTGTAAAGCCATGTCAGAGGCCTACGGGCTGTTTAAACTCTGACACCAGGTTGTTCATCAACCACACGATAAGAAGAAGGGATGCTTCTAGTATCCCCCATTTTGCTAAATTGTGTTTGCAGCGGCCTATAATTTCTAATGTATTTTTACTTACTTTGCAGTACACAAGAAGAACTGTGATCCATTTGAATTAGGTCCAGAGTTGGCCATACTGAGTATACCGGGCCCCGTATGTCTTAGCGTGAAGTTTTCATCTTCAAACTTGTTGCCGTAAATGGACTTGCCGCCAGTACCGTTGTGATTCGTAAAATCGCCGCCTTGACACATCTGGGTAGTGAGTTAAGGAGGAATTGGTGTAATAGAAGAGCATGGTACAAGGGCGGTAAGTACGCAATTACTAGTGAAGGGGATTCAGAGCCCGATTCGCAGGCGAAGGTTATCATGTCCCTTTAGTAGGTAATTGTTATACTTACCACCCGTGTGATATTCAATGTTTTTCATCATATGTGTAAGGAGCAACAAAATACAATTTATGTAAATTAAATACCAACATGGCGGATTTTTATCGCGCAGCGCGCATGCGTATTTTTAACCCCCTACCTACACAAAAAGAGTGAGAACGCAAAGAGACATGTCTGTCTGTAGTATCGTAGCTCTTAAACGAATGGATCGATTGGGATTTTTTTATATTCTATTTAAAAGGTGAATATTGACAGAGTATTTTTAGCTAAAAAAAATTGAGGTAGTTGTGTCGTGGGATTTTTAAAATTTATATTTACAAGTTTTAATTACAATATGAATTTATGAATTTTTTTTTTTTATGAATAGATGATGAGCATTCAGCCATATTTCTGATTTAATAGTTAGAAATACAGTTCAGTAGTACAGTAGTCAGCCTCAACTCAGCCTACTCAAGGTTTAACATTCATCACCATACTTCACAAGTAATAATATATATTTGAAATAAAAAAGGATACAAAATCTGGTATGATTCTATGAAAGCTGCTTCCCTGGTACCCGAATCCTTTTTCATGCGTACACAGAGCCCTAAAGTTCTCTGCAGTCTTGGGTACGATGTCTGCTCTGAGCATCATAATGATCCGGCCTAGTGATTGCTTGCCAACACTGATGTCAAAGTAAACTTGGGGATTACGCTTCTCTGACGGTTTGGCAGGTATCTGGAAATTTAAAAAGTCTTCAGTTATCCTTTGTTTGTGGTAATGTTAATGTAGGTACTTTCCAATTTGTTTGCTTTATACGTGATGATTCTGCCAATTTCAATATTGAAGAAAATTACTACTACTATACACTGTGTATAGTAAAATAATAGAGTGAATGTGAATGTTTATGGCTTATAAGTGTAATGCACTTTAATGTTTAAGTCAAGCATAGTTCAAGCCTTAATAGCTTAGAACGGTATGACCGTTGAACTGTCAAGTCAAAGATCATGGTTCGTAATCCTGGCACGAGCCTCTGACTTTTCATATTGATGTGCATATAAATAAATTATCACTTCCTAAAACGGTGAAGGAAAACATTGTGAGGAAACTAGAAATCTCAGTAACTATACTAACCTGAAATCAATGTTTCTTATGGCCAGTTTTAGGCGTAATAATCAAAAAATTTTTTTAATGACTCTAATTTTTGTGAATGCTAAAACGTACAGTTATTTAATAAATAACAAACTACTTACACTAGCATTTTCTGTATCTTCCTTTGTAACCTCATCATTATTTTCTTTATCTTTATTAACTGGTAATGTTTCTCCGGCATGTTTCTGTAGCCATGTATCTTCGGACCAGACAGGGCGGGTTGAACCTTCTTTGATGCGCTGTGGAGCTGCTATGTTCACTCTGATAGTACGACCAAAGAGCTCGGAGTCATTCTGTAATATTTAATGGGGAAGGTAGATTAATACATTACTTATTTTAAAGAGCTTTGACATAATTATTTCTTAGGATACTAAGATTTTTTTTAATTGCTGGAAGATAAAGATATTTATACCTAGTAGTAATCGTTAAAAATGTATGGTTGTCCATAAACTTAGCGTTAATAACATATTCTGCTAATGATCAAATAATAAGGCAGAAACAAGCAAATAAATACATGTATATTAGTCATACATACTTTTATTTTTATTGGTTGTTTGAACTGATAATTTTCACTCCAAATAGTTGAAATCGACTCACCATATTGTCGATAGCGGCAGCAGCATCTTCAGCATTCTCAAACTCAATAAAAGCAAAACCTCTGTGCTTTTCAGTCTCATAATCTAAAGGTATTTGAACGTCAACTAAATCTCCGAAAGGAACAAACGCCGCGTTCAGCACCTTTTCATCAACCTCTTCTGCTAGCCCTCCAACATATATAGTACGCTTAGAATTAGGTTTACTAGACATTTTTATAGAAAATTAGCAACTTAACATAGCCGGTAGAAACGTTTATGGTTTGTTTATAACCTTAAAACTAAAAGTCAAATTCAAGTTCTGTCAATGTCATGTAAAATGACACATAGAGCAGTGTTGCCTGTTGTTAATAGTCGTTCGGAAACAACTTTTGTTCTATCGCACTTTCTGATTGTTACAATAATATTTTGTGGGAAAACACTTGTCTCCATAATGTATTTTTCTGATTTCTGAACCAGTGTATCCTTGAAATAGTGTTCTGTGAAGGATTATTTTTATTCTACGCTCCATCTATGAAATCATGATCATGAAGCATTTGCTTCATGCATGAAATACATTTAGTTCAAAGATCTTAATTTTAACGGTAGGTGTACTCTTAGCATTTACAGAATGAAAATCCATACAACTCATAAAGGGTAAGTAACTGTGTAGGTATACTGTGGTCTGTGGCGGGCTATTTATATTAAAAATCAAAGATAAATAAAATTATAATCTGATTAATTCTGAAAAAGCCGATGAGAAAAGATACAATTTAAAAAGAGAAGTGAATAAAACATAAGTAGGTAGGTACCAAATGTGTCGTATAGATTTTAGTGAGTATACTATCAATACTTCGCTCTCTGGTGGATTCCACCTAGATGCTACAACCTGTTCTTTATTAACCAACTCAACTAATGAAGATAAGTAACAAGTAGGTATACACTGCGCCCAATAAACATTTAGTATTCCGGTAAATAAATCAGCAATTAATAGTACCCATAAAATGTTGCCACTAATAAATACATTATTACAACATCAATCCAATGAAAATTAAAGCTCAGACTTAATTGTAAATTAAATTAAGATAAATCCATCAACACCATTGTAAAACATATAATTAAAGGCATGGTCAAGCGAATACATATTAATGAACCGATGTGATACCTACCTACGATAACGGTGGTCGCGTATTAGATAATGCTACTTACGCATTCCATAGAATCTATGGACGTGGAATGACGTTTTACATTTTTGTATGGAAATGTAATCTTCCTTCTTTTCTTTGTAAATCGCAGGTATGTTTGATGAACAAGGGCTAGTGAGAAACCACACGACGGCGTTCCTTCACTAACCTACCGCTTGCCAACCTGCGTTGCCGCTGACTACCCAAATGGGATTACACCTTACTACTCTAAACTACTGAGTCTGATAACTACATGACTACAAGCGATGCTACGCATGTTGGAACTTTGGAAGAAAAATAACATTATTGATTTAAGCTTTAGGAAAAAATACATTATGAATATACCTGAGTGAAATAATTATTTAGTCTCAAAGATAAAGATGAACGCCTGCGAAAGTAACTTTTATAAATACGCGTGCGTTCGGAAGAATGATAGATAAACTAGCGATAGAACGACAGATGTCTAAATGTCCAGTGTAGTGTTCCATTCGTTCCACTATTATTTTTTATTATCTCACCAGCCTGGTCCTCGCGTATCTGTGGATCGCGACATTGTCGTTCACGACAGGATCGATGACCGATCTGACCCCTCTTTACCTTGATAGCGCATCCCGGTATATAGGTATCTTGCACTCATTAAAAGGCGCAAAAGATCAAATTTGATAGCCTAGAATCGTGTGATTGAAGCTGTAGCTAAGTGATCGCCTTCCCGATTCACTAAACTCTAATCAAGGAGGTATCTCTATGATTAGAGATACCTACTTGATTTATGTATTATTGAATCCTTATTCCTTAAATTATGTATCTACAAATGTTACCATTATGAAGTTGTGACTACTCTAAAGGAGATAAAAAAACTCGTGTTTTTTAATATGCAATTTCTCTTTATTTAGAGAGATCCTCCCTATGAAATGGTAATACAGAGAGAGTCATGGTCGATTTGATCCTACCAAGAACTAATTATAAAAAAAACTCCTTAAGTTTCGAGATCTGGTTACCGTTTTGATCTCGGAACAACAATATAAATAAACATCCTTCTAGATTCTAGACAAAAATGTGATTCATCAGGATAATCTAAAGCTAAAAATAGTTTCCCGCTAAATTATCTGTATCTATAACAGCAAATAGATAATCGTGTTGCCTAACAAACTAAATTCTCTTCTTAATCACAAACATAAAGTTTGCTTGTAAATGGACACAGATTACGGTCGCCAGCAACTAGCATAAAACAACTAAGTACACCAGTAGCGATTGCGAACAGTCGTGATTGCTACGTTCAATGAATTATTTAATTGGTATTGTAACTAATTGTTACTTACGTTGAAGTTCTGGAGTGGTTCTGTAGGTACTTAATTCAAAATGTGCAGGTCCTAATGACTAATGTCCCCCTGACACAGCTTCGGTCTGCCCCCTGACTTCGGTCACAGCGGATAATATCAACTGAGATTAGCTTACTACGCAGGAGATAGTTTTTATAGTGCACAAATGTGTGCGCAAACATAGGTACACCCTCTATTCCCTCGCTCTCATAGTCCGATGGGACGGCAATTAAAACTGGGGATTAAAAAATGCCTTCCGCATACCGCACGTCCGAGGACGCACGGTTATGTGGAGCTCGCACCCACTAAAAACTTCTCCCCCCTGCGTGCTCCTCGCACTGTATCGGACGGGGCCGGGTACCGCAAACGCGTCTCGCAGCCCCGTCCAGTGCCTGCCTGTAGGCCCGCTCTGAAGATTTCAGCCTAAGTATTTTCAGCTTCAGCTTAAGTAGTTAGGTAACTAATAAATATCTTGGTTCCGAACTTTACCACCGACCAATATAACAATACCAGTCATTCCTCATAGATTACCATGAACTCATAAAGGCTCGCGTTCTCTGGCCCACATCTTTCTGAGTAAGATAAAAGGTCTGCGCGAATTTCATTGTGCTCTTACAACCTATACGATTTGTTATGCTAATCCGCAGCGTATTCCATCTTGTTTTATTGTTAGAGGAGTACACACGAGCGTGAAATTATTGCTTTTGGATTTATTAGTCAATATAATAAATGTAATCAAAGTCAAAACTTTCGTCGCATCAGTCTTAGCCACCATGTAACGCCGTGTTGTGATGGTATTCTTGTAATAAGGATAATCCAGTCTTCAGTTCATAATGTTTATTAGGTAGTCACAAATACATAGGTACAATAGGACGGATAGGCAATGGCCTACCTTGGTCGTGTTCAGGCTAAAGTGCCGAAACATACAAAGACACAAACTATACTAAATAGTGATCTAACAAAAAGCTCAGAAAAGAGGCTTTTTTTTGTTTAGAGGATTCAGGTTCAAACTCAAGTCTCGAACCTCTGACTTTTAACTGTGTACTTACACAGCTTATAAAAATAGAGTATTAAGTGGTACGAAATCTCAAGTAAGCTTGACTTTGGCTTGGCGGCATGCTGTAGTTTCCTCTATACTATGTGAAGGAGTAGGTACACCAACGTGATACTTTTAATTTGTCTTTCAACCATTTGTAATAATTGACTTGTATCTTTTGTTGGAGATCCTAAATAAATAAAAAAAATAGCCGTCTAAATCTGTTGCATTTCTCGCTAATCACATTTTATTTTCGCCCAAAAAACAGCCTGATCTGCACAGCACAGGACGACCCACTAAACTGTCTGGATCACAATCGGCAAGCACCGCGCATAATTCATTAGTCACGGAGAAAGTACCAAATGCCCGTCTGTTCAGACTTGAGCTGATCTATGAAGACTTCGTTAAACCGTGTGTCGTGTTGTGACTCATGTTTGTCAAGATGTTTGCTTTAAGTCGAGATGTAAGTAAGTCGTTGTCGAGACGTAGGTATGTAAGAAGCTAAGCTTTTTGTGGTTTGTTAGTTTTTTGAGTCAATGGTGCTAATTCTATTGCACACGCTCTAAACTAATTTAGACTCACTATCTCTCTAACAGAGATTATTAGAAAAAGAGCTGTCAAAATAGTCCAATTGCATGATGTCAACGATAATTTAGCCGGCATGTCTAAATTCTAAATCTATAGAGTGCAAAAATTGTATCAAGTCTATTTAAGAAAAATCTTAGCCGATTGCGATGACTTCGTATCAATTCATAAGAAAATAAAGAAACGTATAGAAATACAACAAAGCCATCCCAGGTTGTTATACTGAGCAACCAGTGTAAGCGACCATTGGTTGCGGCCATAGAAATATTCCTTTCTAATATCTTTGGTTGCGGCTAAATCATTTTTATTTTGCCTCATGCTAGGATTTTCGCCTCTGGACGTATTTAAACCTTTAACCACCGCCAGGACGCCGGCGCCGGCCGCGGCAACGCGAAACAATTAAATTACTTTTGTGTCTCATTTCTCAGTGTTTGACGGTTAACAACCAATACTTGCAGCATACACATTTGTATGGTAGAGTTATAATAGTAACAAACCTGGTGTCAGACCCTCTCACAGAATATTAACACGAAAAAACCGTAACTATATAATATGAATTATATCTTTCCACTTGCAGTACGACATCGCCTTTATATAAAACTAACATAAAATGTTAGTTATCAATTCGTCACTATTGGTTTTGAGCATAGAAATGGTTTTGACCCTTGTTGACCGTTCGAAGATAAAAACTAGAGCAGTCTTTTTGTCGGCAAAAACATGTAAAAAAACTACATTAACTGTATCTTATTCAAAATGCTCACAAAATGTTTAACAATTCATAAGAAAACAAAGTTTGCATTGTAAATGTTTGTACCTTTCCACTGCAGTTTCTTTGACAAAAAAAAACTATTCTCTAAAGGTTGTACGCACAAACATTGTACACTAGTTATTCCATAGAGTATTATTTTATTATACTCTAAGAGTTATTCATTATACATAGGTAATATAGCTAAGCTAACATTACAGCTCACTAATTACGGAATAATCGGTGTACGATCTAGTACATAAAAACTCGACTTTTTTGGAAGTCGGGTAAAATAGATCTATCTAACCAGTATCCTGTGCAGGGTTCGAAATGTACACTATTAACCAATTTTTAAAATTTAATTTGCAAGCCTATTGGCTTGTTGATTAAATTGATTGCTTGGTGATTGATGGCTTGGTGACATACACACTTACAGTTTACTTTCATTATAATTATTATACCTATAGTAAATTAAGGATAATAATATTGATTGCACACTGCACACATTATTTGCGACTCGCGCGCGCCATTGACTGACCAAAATATTTTTCAAAACATTATATTTTACAAGTCGAAAAGTGGTGGTGGTAGTGGTGGTAGTGGTAAAGGAACATGGGACATTTTTTATAATATTTAATGAAAAACCGAATTCCAAGGTAAAGAGATCCTTCAAGATCGAAGTCGAAGTCGTGCATTGTGCCATAAATCAACATACCTACCTACTATTGACAATTCAAGTAGATACTTGTGTAACATTTTTCAATTGTTTTGTTTTTTTTTTACTTTTTTGAAACAGTATTTGTCATACTAATTGTTGATATTGTATTAATATTGTAATTGTTTTGTGTACAGTCAACCGCATGACAGTAGTGACACTGAACTACAAAAATAGCCTTTACTGCTACGTAATAAGGGTGCTGTCAATGTCAAATTGTTACCACTGATGTGCGGTTGACTGTACTTATTATAGGTATAACATTTTCCAATCTGTTTAATTCTTTTCGATAATTTCAAGATTTAAAAATGTAAAAAATTTTGCAAGTCGTAATACTTTTCCGACGAAGTGTCAAATTTTATAATTACAAAAATGTAGCCACCTACCTAATTCTTGCAAATACTTAAAATATCATTTAATTATTTTTTTAAACACAACAACAAAACTGCACCACCTTTCTACGTTCTAGGTATAAACTGTAATTTTTTATAAATACTTTGTCTAAGCATTTAGTTATGGTCTAGATAAAAAAGTAAAAAAATATTAAGCAAAAAAAAAAGCTAGGTAGGTACACTAGGTACCTAGATAATTTTATTTTTTTATCAGACATTTTTTACATGTGGAAGTCGCTCTGTGGGTACATATAGATTCATTTAAGCCTTTTTAATTAAAAAGTCTTTTATAAAGTCACAAAGCATTCTCAGCTTTATGTGCAACTTTTCAAAAATTTTACCGAAAAGGTAGTCTGACAATCGATATGCACTGTTTCGAGTTTCGACTTTAGACCCTTAAGCGGCTTGGAAAGAAACCATAGCGCGATTCAGACAACGCCATCTATCGAAGCAAGGTATCAACTTTAACCCTCAAAATGAATCAGTCTTTATAATCGTATCTGTTAAACAAATTTCGGTTTTTTTTTTAATGAAATTAAGCTTATTACCCGACTACAAAAAAAAGGAGGGTTATGATTTTAGCAGTCTATGTATGTATGTATGTATGTATGTTTGTATGTATGTAAGTTTGTTCATCTGTTCCCTCGTAGCTCCTAAACTATTTGTTGTAATTCAATAAATAAGGTGTCTATCGATGCGTCTTAATGGTCTGCGGGTTATAGGATTTATGAAATTTCGTAAAATCAAATAAGGTGGATTTTAAAAATAAATTAGTCAGCTCGAAAAAAATAAAGTTAAGGTAAATTTATCGTGTTTGATATCAAATGGAAGGTCTTGATGAGCACATTCAGAATATGTATATATTATCTATATATTCTGGACCACTTCTTAGAATATCAGGCTTCTACCTACCCGTTACGACTATCATAAATATATGTGATTATAACACTGCATACAATGTGAAAACGTGATAACAATAAATATTTACTAATTAAATTAAAGTTTCTACACATCACTGCCTATTAAATTATGATTATATTTTAAAATAATGTTAATAAAATTGAGATTTCTTTTTCGTAACTAGATGGCGTTGGTTTGCGGTTTTGTGGAAGTAAGTAACATAGAGTTAAAAATACCTCCTCAAAAATCCCGGAATCGTAAACATAACAATTAAATCCCGGGATTTTATTAATATGGACTGGACTTTGACCTATAGTTTTTATTAGAATTAATTTTGTATGTAAAATAAAACTCATAATTTAACAGTTTTAGTACCGAACTACTTAAGCATTACATTATCTGTTATCGATGTCTAAAAACATAATAAAGACTTTTTATTATAATAATTTAGTTCATATGTATTTAAAACGTTAAATTAATATTTTGGAGAATTTATTACATGTTTTAACACATGTTTGCTTATTAAATATAATAAATTATTTAATAAGAAATTTGAAAAACAACTGATACGGAAGGGATTCGAACCCACGATCTCCGACGTACCGTGCCGACGCTCTAACCGTTGAGCCACCGTATCCCATCAAAATCAGTCGAAATTTCAAATCTCTTTCTACGCCTAGGGCGTGTGGTAATATCTATCGGTGCCTTCTAAAAACTGCAAAGTTTAGAACACTGAGTCGGATAATTAATGTATTCCGTTCGATATTACCACACGCCTAAGGCGTAGAAAGAGATTTGAAATTTCGACTGATTCTGATGGGATACGGTAGCTTAGCGGTTAGAGCGTCGGCACGGTACACCGGAGATCGTGGATTCGAATCCCATCCGTATCAGTTGTTTTTTCAAATTTCTTATTAAATAATTATACGTAAAATTAATTTCTTATTTCCCGGGAATTAATTGTAATGTTTATGATTTCGGGATTTTAGAGCAGGTATTATCAACTCCATGTTACTTACTTCCTCGAACTTTAGGTAAATGTACTCTATCTATGATGATATCCCACAAAAAAGGTTTCATGTGTACTTATACAGCTTGGCAAAAAAGAGTCTGAGGCGGTGACAGCTGGAACTAAAAATAAAAATCTTAAATAACTACGTTTGTGAGTACTAAAATAACATAAAAATAATTCATTTGATTATAATTAATGACAAAAAACTCGTCTTAGAAATATGTAAGCACTTAATAACTTGTAATTTTGAATTGTAGTGTGAAAAGTGCGACAGCGGCGCCCCCAATTTTTCCAGACTCTTTTTTGCCAAGCTGTACTTCTTACTACTTTTCATGTATACTTCTAAGAAATATATGAGGCCATGTTTTAATAGCTCGAAGTCGCGGACGACATCTTTGAAATAAATTTAATTTAAAAAATACATGACATTGACTAAAGGTTTGAACCGAAGTTGACAGTTAAAGAAATCTACATATTTAAGAACTACCACATTCTAAAAAATTGTGATTAAAATGAATTTTATTGGTTTCTTTACCACTAAAAATCATTGAAAAAAAATATAGTATAAAAACTAAAACCCGACTACTTAAAATCTAAAAACAAGCTTCTTAGATTTGAAATAAAATTCTGTAGTCGGAGGCCTTAATGTATTATAGGTAAATAGGTACTAGATAATCTTCCAAGGGTAAATACTTTGTAATTTGGTGGCCTCCGACTACAGAATTTTATTTCAAATCTAAGAAGCTTGTTTTTAGATTTTAAGTAGTCGGGTTTTAGTTTTTATACTATATTTTTTTTTAGTTCCTCTTGTTGCTAGTCAGCGTTTTGCTACAAGTACATGTGACCTAAAGTCGATGCCAAAGTTGACACCTCCTATCAATAGATAGCGTGAACGAGAATCCTGAATGGCCGTTCAAATATTAAAAGTGAATTCAAAGAGAAATGGTAGAACGTGTAAATTTATTCATTTGTTTGCATCAGGCAACAAGCCCATAGAAAATAATATACCTACACACATACAAAAAACAAAAATATCTGATAAACAATACATACCTAATACCTATTGTGTCACGCGGTGTCGGGTAGCCGGCCTCGGAATCGTCGGAATACAACACCTCTCGGCCAAAACTCCTGCTTCATGAAGGAAAGGAAGGCAGGCTGCTTCAAAAAGGAAGTAAAGATGTGCACACCTATGCATGGAGGAAAATGTTTGCCCTTACTCGACGAGTACACGTCTCCTCTTGTATTACTACTACTACTATTAGCCTTAGATACATAAACGTCAGTTGACCCTTGTTTTTGTATCTAAATCGTTCGAATTGGTCTCACACAACATACTGCTAGGAAAGCTACATCATCACCATCAGCCTGTATTAGTCCGCTGCTGAACATAGGCCTCTCCCAATGCGCGCCACTATTGTGCGCTCATTGGAGGTATATGCCCATAATCGCTACGCTGGACAAGCGGGTTTGCGATCGCAGTAGCAGAAGATTACTGTACATAAGGATGCTGCTGCCCATCCTCCGGATCTTTCCCTTTGTCGCTTCTTACGACACCCGCGGGAAGAGTTGGGGCGGTTCTATTCTTAGGTCGGAAACCACACGGCAGCGCAAATAATATTTCTTTGAAACGCCAAGAAAAATCGTTTTTACCTGTGTGTGAACCACTTTGTAGAGACCGTCTCCAACTGCCTTCTTTTGCGACAGATTATCTTACTGCGCTCTGCCTTGAGCGCGTTTCCCCTAAACCCGGCCCTGTATAATAGTCTTTCCAACCTATGCCTAGGTGACTGCATAATGCATCCGAAAAAGCCGAGGTAAGCCGAGGACATGTTCCTGGCAATTGCTTACAATACCTAACACGTAGGGATCTACTTTGTAGTGGACTGGTAATAAAACTGCTATACTTTTATTAACACTATATTTTTAAAATTAGAAAACACGTCCAGCTGCGGTGGTGAACCGGAAGAAATGGAATAAAAACAATTAAAAGAATTAAAATGATGAATGAAAATGATTAGGTACTCTATGCTACCAGCAAGATAATATACCTACTTAAAAACTAATGAATTAAACATATTTACAAACAATTTGTGTTGCCAGCAACATTACAAGCTTTTTTTCACTAAAGTTCACTAAGTCCACTAAAGTTCGCATTGTAAAGTTATTGGCATCGCATGCATAAAAAAAGTTTTAATAAAAAAATATGTAAAAATGATTATACATAGATTGATTTTGTTCAATTGCCTCGTAAAATAAAATTATGTATCTAACGCTAATTAGTTTCCTGCCATTTATTTACGTAATTTACGTCAATTAAGGAAAGTAATTAGTAATCTGCAACGTATCTTGACGTCCTGTCCTTCCAACATAAGACTCATCCCGTGCCCGGTACTATAAAAATAAACTGATCAAGCTTGACCCTTGAGCTGATTCCCATTGCTGCACGACGAAGGTCTACGTTAATTGGGAATGTGAAGTTGCATTTAATACATACGGTGATTATGGTCGATGTACCCAACATTTTTGGATCTAACGAAGATATTTCTTTATCAACCATTAATCTCCAACTTCTAGTTCTATCCACGACAGCACTACTACCAACTTCTATAACTAATTTTTCTATAACTTTTCTATAATTTTAAAACCAGCATCAATTACGCTTATAATACCACCATTTTGGTTTATATTTCTTTGGGCTTGGAACACCAGAGCAAGAACAATCAAATTCCTTCAATTCCTTTTTAATTGTGTCAACTACTAACAGCTCAATTGAAAATTAAACCTACTTAGACTGCTAATAGGTACTCTAAGGGACACTAATCCGAAAGTACTTTACCTATATTATCCTCCTGGCCGAATTTCGGTCACAGGAGATACCTATATAATACACAAGTGTGTGCGCAAACCACGGAACAGAAAAAACAGTTTTGCTGTTTTTTCTGTTCCGTGGCGCAAACCACACACATTCGTCAAAGTCCGATGGAACGGCAAACTGATACGATTGGAGAGAGATGCTTTCCGAGGCTTGAAGCAGGTGATAATTAATTTATGATACGCACTTATCTTTAGAATAGGGTTTGACTTTATTTTGCCAGTCATTATTCAAGAGGTAAAGTTCTACTTTTTTATTCTCGGGGGAACTACGTACCTACTCCAATTAGAACTCTACTCAAGCATCTATCCAGCATCTATTTTCATTATCGGTCAAGTTGAAGGGCCCTACTCCGAAATTCGAACGACAAAGCTTCGACTGACAGATCGCACGTTGGTTTGTTTGATTTTTCGTTCGATTGTTTTTTTATGGATTTTCATGAAACGAAGCAGTCAGACGAAAGCAATAAGTGAGTTGGACATAACCCCAACGCCAGCCCTTAATGATGGGTTACTCATAAAGAAAAAAAAAGGTACAATTAAACAGTAGGTAGTAATTTGGTGATTAGGTTTGCGTTTCATTTTGATTGGAATTGAATTCGGGAGTATGACTCCAGATAGCCAGTTCCTCAAGAACGAGGTTGCCAACTCTCAAACATAACAGTTTTTTTTTTAAATATCTTTTGTCTATAACTATTGTGGTTTAAAAATTTGTAGGTATTAGTGATACTGACTTTTGCAAAAGAGTTGTGCGTCGTTACCACCGGTGTGTCTCAACCAGAAAGCTAGTATAAAACGAGTACGGGTTGATGTTTCGCGTATACTCGCTCCCCACAAGGTCAAGTGCGAGCGTCCGAGTCATTGCTCTTCGCGTGCGCGTCGCATAGTTGCGCTTGCGTCGTCGAGTTGCGCAAAGAGGCGCAGACGCAGCTATTAGTGGCCGGTGTTCCACGGAGCGCGGTGAGTTGAAAAGCTCAGCTTTTGCTTCTTTTTTGAATTCTAAGAATATATGTCTAGTTGTTAGTATTTTACTTTCATAGTTATTTGTATTTAGAAGATGTGTTGATCAAAATAAATTATATTTTAATCTAATTGCAAAATTAACAATAGCAAAATAAATAGCTTTTTTAATAAAAGCTTCCTTAGTTAAAAAGCTGCAGAGCTGAACTTTTAATTCATATTATAAATTTGTTACATAATTATTTCCATCTCGTTAATCTATTTCGTTGTTTTCATAAAATATTTATAATTATGTAAAAAAATGGGGAATAACGCTGAATAGTAGCTACCTAGGTACCTATGTACTAGATTTATTCGGGTTTCCAAAAATATTAATTTACTACGCTCCTTTTAGCTGTTATTTAGCTTAAATTAAATAAGTTGGCTTCATAAACAAAACAAAATGATTAACAATGAGGATTTTAGAATAATTATGGACATACCTATTTATTTTAGGACATCCTTTTTGCAAGCGTCTATAACACCTATTATAATTTTGTTTTTAATACCAAGATAAATTAAATTTTATTTTTCTTACAAATGGGTTTTAGATAGGTAATTATTAAAACGAATATTAAATATGTATTAATTACTTGCTTTGTCACGCAGCTTCGTCCCCGTGGTTTAAATATAACACAATCGCAACGACACCCCTACCGGGTCTAATTGTGAATATAAATCATCCAGGAACCTATTCAAACACACCCGTAAAAATACATCAAAATCGGTACAGCCGTTCTCGAGTTTTGTGCTTAGCAATTAGCCATTCATTTTTACAAACAAAGAATCGTAAAAAAAATTGCCAACACAACGTAATCATTTTGTTTATTATGATTACTATAAATAAAAATATATTATTTACAAACAAACAACATGACCTACAGACAGAAAAAGGTTCTTTGAAGAAAAAGGAAATTTGTGAAATCTTGCAAAAAAAAACAATAGGCATCTATTCCTTACAAAAAAAAGTAAAAATAAAATAAATAAAGAGTATAAAGAACATAAAATAACGAAACAATATGGGCCGTTCGTCTCGTTCTCTCCTAAGCACAATGCCAAGGACTTAAACAGTAGCAACAATATTTTCTTAAAATACCAACCTCAAAATGAGCAACAATTCGCAATCAGGCCCACCAACATTAAAAACAAACCCTTCAACTGATCCCTGCGGTACATTATGCCCCACTTTATTGGTCCTTTATTTAGATTTTATTGTCCCCGCTGGTTGTACCGTGAATTTATTAGGGTTGACACCATCAGTTACTGACTTTAACTCAAAGACATAAAAGGTGTTTAACTTCGCTAGCTGTAGTTTTGAATTGTTTTAGTAGTGTTGCTATTTTGGGGCGTAAGTACTGAGCTAAAACGGCTGACTCAGTAGAGAAAGTGTTTTTTTTTTTTTTTTTCTTGTTTATGGCAATCTGCTGATGACTTCAGCAATTTCTGCCAGTGTCGTGTAGAAAGTGTTTAGGGGTGAGCGGGAAAATAGCTTTTTAAAAAGAATAAAAATACAAAATGTCCTAAGTCTATGGATGCCAGTACAGAACTGACTGGTTTATTTCATAAAAGGTTAAACAATATTATATAGTCTTATCTTAATTACTTAGAGTCAGATGTCATAAATTTTGAACTCTCATTGTCATTTTCAAATAAAATTATTCACAATCCATGAGATGGCTTTATAAACTTTAAATTTTTTTATTCAAATCAATAGTTCAAATGTCATAAACATATTTTGAACTGTTATTATCATTTTCAAAGAAAGAGCGGTACCTGTCGCCAAGTACAAATAGCTTTGTACCAAACGAATATCTAAATCTATAATACCGCAGTATTATAGTCATACTGAATTAGCATCATCTGTATGCTCTACTTTGGGTTCACACTCTAAATAATACTTAGTACTTCTTACTGAGTATATACTGAATACTTTGTTATATACATAAAGTATACAATCAAAGACAGAATAACTATTGCAATGATAATGGGGGACAACCCCCGTAAGTGGCCTCCAACCTCCCCTATAGCCACCCCGAAACCTCGCAACTGAATAATGGTTACTCTCTGATAACTAATTCATCATGTTACATCATCTTATGATATTATGATCGCTCAACTGAATACTATCCAATGCTGGATAGACTAAATCTGTTCCGTAGAACATGTGATGTAACATGATCGGTCAACTGAATACTATCCACTCTGCTGGATAGACCAAATAGGCTCCACAGAGCACTCAACTGAATACTATCCACTCTGCTGGATAGACTGAATACGCTCCGCAGAGCACTCAACTGATTACTATCCACTCTGCTGGATAGACTAAATACGCTCCGCAGAGCACTCAACTGATTACTATCCACTCTGCTGGATAGACTAAATACGCTCCGCAGAGCACTCAACTGATTACTATCCACTCTGCTGGATAGACTAAATACGCTCCGCAGAGCACTCAACTGATTACTATCCACTCTGCTGGATAGACTAAATACGCTCCGCAGAGCACTCAACTGATTACTCTCCACTGCTGGAGAGACGGTATAAGTTCCGCAGAACATTCTTTTCTTACTCCTTGCGAAGATATTTGCTGTGTAAAAACAATACATGAACAAGTCGGACACCCCGACAACATAAACTGATTAAGTCTGATATAATATGTACCTAATTATTATTATATTCATGTGCTCACTTACTTAAGTTCTTTTCCTTTTCACTTATTTCTTACCGTGTGCCTACAAATTCGCTCTTTAGCGGCGAGTCGTGGCATTGCTCGTCGAACATTGTAGTACATTAGTTACATTGTACATTTGTTAATTATTATTCTTACCACCCGCCGCGCCGCGCTAAACCGCCGCTGCAAGCGGCGAGTTCGTGGCCAGGCCTTTATATTCCTCACAACTCTTTTCCTAATTTTCCATTGTTTTTCTATTTTAATATTGTATTTCCCACGCTTATTACAAATGTCATTCTTTTTTCACCGTCATTTTTTTATATGTTGCCAGCCAGCTCTTGTCTTGAACCATAGATAATATAGAATAATTTTCATTTATATTAGTTCTTATTTCGCATTCGCGACAGTACCTGTGACTGTTGACCTACGACAACTCAATAAGTACTGGTTTTATGAAAATTATGTTCTTAAAAAATATAACTCGTTTAAAAGGTGAAGGAAAATATCTGGAAACCAGTACCTACTTCTAAGGGCTGTTCATCATGGTGATGTCAGAGATATGCCTACGGGCGGTTTAAACCAGTTATTCATAAACCATACGAGGACTACCCATCAGATTAATATAGATGAGTAATTAGTGTTATTACCTTTTACAAGTTGATTGCTTAAGATGAAGATAAGTAATATAAAAACGCGTACTAATAAAAGCAATTATAACATAGTAGAGCAATTACAAATGGCTTTAATTTCTCAATTATGTAGCATAAATTATAAATATGTTTCTTAATTAATGTATTAACTTCACCAAATTTTAGCCCTTGTAGTTAGGTTGTGTGTGATCTTCTTTCTGAACAACCCGGTGTCAGAGTTTAAACCGCTCGTAGGCCTCTGATATGGCTTTACACACTGTTGAAGTTTCTCAGATGTGATGTTTCCCTTCACAATTTTAGCAAGTGATAATTAGTTTCCAAATAAAACTCACATGAATCTGAAAAGTCATAGGTTCGTGCCTGGGTTTCGAACCTACGACCTTTGACTTGGTAGTCCAACGGTTTATAATAATTTATCTTTGAAAAGATATAATTAATGTAAAACTCACATCCAGCTAGTCCCTATCATGTCCCCAAACAACGCCCTAAGCCGAGGCCCGAATCCCAGGAGGCGCCCTTAGCTGCTATTGTTCTAGGTTTAGTTTTGCTTTAGCTGGCGGCCTTTTAGGTCTCGCTAGAAGTCCGGTTAATGAATTTGAGCTTCCTAAAGCTATAACTGAGAGAAGCCGCGTAGAATAAAGAAATCCACGGCTTCAGTCCTCCCCGACCCTTGCTTATGCCAGGCGGGCTGAGACTGTAGTCTTAAACATGTCCCTAAATGATCAAAATCAGATCCAGCTTATCTTTAGCTTGGCTCTACACAACGCCCTCAGCTGAAGCCTGCTGTTGCTCTAGGTTTAATTTAATTGCTTTAATTGGAAAACTTTTAGGTCTCGTTAGAAGTCCGGTTAATCAATCTGAGCTCCCTAGAGCTATAACTGACGTATTTAATTTAACGTAAACCACTTGTATACTTAAGTGTACAATTATACATTAAAATTAATTCTAAAAGTGTACGCTCTCGTCCGATCATTCGCGCGCACCTAAGGTACATTTACACCGGCCGGAAGTTGAGACGCGTAATTACGCAATTTTTTATCCGCCATCCAATTAAATGGATGCTAATCTTAGTACGCAACTCTCAGGTACCGTTGTTGCTTGCAGTTGCTAAAAAACAGCTTGAAATAACAACTCAATACTGACTGGAACGTAGTTAGGGATTTTGTAACTTTGGAAGGTTTCAAGTTTTCAAGTGGTGTTTGTATATTAAATGAAGGGTTATTTGAATTATAAGTTTTTGTAGAAAAATAATTGGATCACGAGCAGGTTTCGATAAGAGAATTTTGAGATGGTAAACCAGCCGCTTTTTCAACTGAGAATTATTTCGTCAATGGTCATTAATCTTACTTTTATACGTCCCCATAAACATTCTAAAATTTACCGAAATCGTTAGAGCTTTTTCGAGAACGCTATTACAAACTTTATAAATATTTCTCGTTAATTTAGTTGCTTAAAAGACTTTAACTGCAGACAAATTATTTAAGTATTCATTTAAATTCATAAGGTACTTCGCTTTACTAACTAAGCTACTGAGTCCTGCCCGCTTCAGTGAAAATAACGAATCTCTTTCTAAACGCCTAAAAGGCGTGTGATGAGGTCTACCGGAGTACTGCCGCACTGCCGGTCCCATGTTCCAAACTTTGCAGCTTATAAAGCATAGAAATAAGAGTCAGTAGAGTCAGTTGTTTTTGCGAGTTTCTTATTAAATAATATCATTTAATTAGCAAAATATGTAAAAAACATATATAAAATATATCATATTATATTATTTACACTCTGAATCTACTTTCTATAAATACACTAAAACTAATACATAAAACTAACAATTAAGTAGTTATAATTATACAAAAGTTACGTAAAGGGGTCAAAGAATTTCTACCCTTCACCGTCATCAAATTGAAGTTTGTATAGTTTTGTATTTGTGTTTTTTATGACATATAAAAAACGTATACAAAGACGCAAATATCAACCAAACAACTTTAATAGTTCATAAACTCATGAACAGAGATAGGTAAAGAACACAGTAGGTGTCGGGAAAGCCACTGAACAATTTTGACATTAGGTCAACCATTGTTGTTCGACCTCAAACTGACTAGTTGAATTAGCAGTAAAAATATCTAACCATTATTAATTATCGATAGACTATGTAAAACGTGACTGCGTTCTCTTTAAGCATGTATTTGAATGTCTCTAACAATAGCCAAGAAAACACCGAACAATGATAATTTATTTTAGTTTCTTGCAAATCAATCACCCAGTTCCAAATTTCTATTCAGTGGATTTCTAATTTGATTGCTTATAATAAGGATGTTGAGTTTTTATCACCTGAATCTTCTCAAGAAGTAAAATAAACAGATAAATAATAATTTAAGTTAGTAAGATATTATTATTAGTTATTGTTATCCTACTACTATTATAAAGGCGAAAGTTTGTAAGTATGGATGTATGGATGTATGGATGTTTGTTACTCTTTCACGTAAAAACTACTGAATGGATTTGAATGAAACTTCACCACAATATAGCTTATACATCAGAATAACACATAGGCTACAATTTATCAACATATCATGCGGGCGAAGCCGCGGGCGGAAGCTAGTTTGTACATATAAGTAATTGTATAGTATAGTATTTGAATAGTTAGTAAGATTAGAATGTGGTCTAAATTTAATATATTTTTTTATATGGCAAGTGTCGGTTGTCGCTGGTTCAAACCCCGCTCGTATCATATCGTCTTCTTAATTTCCTCGGTATTACAGGGCCGTAACATGTTTTTCAAATCAATATACGAATAATGTAAACATTACATGTTGTACAAAATAGTTGCATTCGTAAACGATATTACTAACTTAGTAGTAAACTATCTTATTAGGTACTAATTATAATTAAAAATATTTACGAAATGCAGTTTACTTAACCTTCTTCAATGATATCAAACATGTATTAAACATAATTTTTAACAGCTGGCAACTACCCTATTATAATTACAAGTAAAGGACTAATAAAACGTATAATTTATGTTTAACCCTTTGAACGCCATGCCGGTCATTGGTGACCGGCAAACAATAAAAATTGCATTGTGTCTGCGGCGTGGCAGTCAAAGTATTAATTATTCAGGTTTAAAACGGTAAAGTTAATTATGGAACAAAGTACATAATTGCTTCAAGGAATATCATTACAACGTTATTAGATTCTCAATCTTACATTACAAGCAGGCAGTGACCGACTGCCGACGATGAACGAGAATCGAGTAGAACTAGAAACTATAAACGAGTTGGTGATCAGCGGGAAGCGAGTGTTAGATTCGGTAGTTTTGTCGCCGGGCTATAAGCGAGTGTGCAAGTGCGGCGAGCGATTACTCGCGCCACTCGTCCGCGGTCACTGTAAAGAAATGATCACGCGAGCGAGCCTCGCATATCGCTAAGCGAGTATTATGTTTGATAGCTCTTGGGGCTTAGCCAAGTTGACTAGCTACAATCGCTAACGCTACAGAAAACGAAAGAAATGTATAGGATGACATTTCATGTCACGTGACATATCAATCGAAGGTAATGTCATCCTATACATTTCTTTCGTTTTCTATTCGTTAGCGATTGTAGATAATCAACTTGGCTAACCCCCCTGGTCACCCAGCGACAAACAAACTGAAGCGAGTCCTCGCTGGCAGTGTGAACAATCAGCGATCAACTATTAATTATATGTATCTCTTTTGTTGACACGGAATGTACCTACCTATATCTATTTTCTTAAGAGAGAAAATCGCCGATAGTTAGTCGTTTTCTCGCCGGCGGCGGTCGGACCATTGCCTAATGAGCAAGACTTATAAAATGCCTAGATATCTATTACTAGTTCTGACTTTAGATCATATCATTATCGTCATCGTCTTCCGGCTGATATTCATTTCAGCACTGCTGGGCATAAACCTTTCTAAAGATTTTTTTCCATAAATGTCAGTCTTGCGCTGTTCTAGCTGTGATAGCCTAGTGGTATAACCGTTTGACTGCCAAGTCAAAAGTCATAAGTTTCAAAACCCAGGCACGCACCTTTTACTTTTAGAATTCATGCGCGTATTAGAAATTAATTATTACTTGCTAAAACGGTGAGGGAAAACAGCGCGAGGAAACCAGCACATCTGAGAGATTTTTCAAGGGTATGTCAAGCCATGTGGCTTACGGGCCATATCAGGTTGTTCATCAACCATAAATAAAGACATCAACCGTCAACCATAGATAAAGAAAAAAATAAAGACCTTACACTATTACTACAATAACACGGAGTTACCTTTTTTAGCAAAACCTTTTTGGTTTACGATGTTTCAAAATAGCGATAGCGGCGCGAATGGTCGCGAATAGCTGGACCTAACCGGATAACAAAGGTACCGAGGCTAATACAATACTTCACGCTATTTAAGACAGCGAAAGGACTTTAAAACGCGTATAGAAGTACCTTAGTATTTTTATCACCTCGCTTTCAGTCCATTCTGTGGATGGGTTAGCTTTTTATTACCCGGCTACGGCAAAGCCAAAAGAAAGGGCTATAAGTCTGTAGTATTTGTCTACATGTAAGCCGTGGTGGTGCATTGGTTATGGACCCACTTTGTAAGCGCGTGAGTGCGACATTTTAATGTCATCTTTTTAGTAAATCTAAGACACCACTGATCAACGTCGTGAATAGGCCGTAGCCGTAGGTATGATTTATATATCATAACGAAAACTACTGTTCTTTCAGAATCGAATCAAATATCACAAAAGCCTACACCCATAAAATAAAAAATATTAATCGATAAAATGTCCATTCGATTAAATGCTTTTTGTCTTATTCACGTAATTCAATTTTGTCATTAATTTACTAAAAACAATTTTGTCATTAATTTGCATGAATATCGTTTGAACTGCTATTAAGTGTACCTATTTATAAGCACAAAATTTCTTGTACCTCACCTAATGAAAGTAACGGATGATGGTTTTGAACCAATTACGTTAAATCTAAGTGTTATAACGTGCGTAACGGTTAAATAATTTTAAGTTCAGTTTTATCGCCCTTACAAAAGTAATAAAACGCTAAACGTTTAATTTTCCTTCGAGTTTTAATCGTTTCCTTACAGGAAATGTACCTTTATTGTGCGAGTATTTCTGAATAATTATACCTACAGGTATAATTATTAAGAAATTTGAAAAATTGAAAATACAACTGACACGGATGGGATTTTTTCAAATTTCTTATAAAATAATTATAAAATAACATGTGCTAAAACATGTAAAAAAATCACAAAAATATTGATTATACCTACTTGAATTTTTATATTACATCAGGTCAATTTTTTCTTACCATTTGTTTATATAAAATGACAAATTAGATTCCCACTCAAGTTGCCTAAATTTATTGCCTAGGTGTCATTAAATGTACAAATAACAGAAAATTTAAACCCAGAACAACATCCCTATGCGGAATAGGCAAAGAGTGGTAAAGTAAGTAAATCTTATAGCTAAACTTATAACCAAGTTTAGCTATAAGATTTACCTGGACTCGCGAAGTTTTGCTCGTGGATTGCAGAAAACGACCTCAATTTGAATCAACTAACCTCATTAACCATAATAAACTTTATATAATATTATGCAGAAAGCGGTACATGGAAGCAATTACATAAATAAGTATTGCGATTTAACCGTTGCAAGTGCAAGAGCTGTTCAATATAGTATCAAAATGAAACCGTGACCTATTTTCAGGAATGCTATCACTAGTACTTAAGTTTAGTTGCTTAGTGGTATGACCGTTGGACTACCAAATCAAAGGTAAAATTTTTCACGCTAATATATTATATTCCTTCATATTGTGTAAGAACTAAAGTGTTTATGAGTAAGTTTCTGATTAAAATAATTACGATGGGATTGACATAGTCGCAAGTGCTTAATCTCGTAAATAAACCTCATAAAGAACTTTACAAAATCATATGCCTTGGAAACTAATTACCTATCACTTGTTAAAAAGAATAAATAACATCGTAAGGAAACTAGCACACCCGAGGTTTTTTTTTGGATGGAGTCATGTCATGCTACAGACCTAAGGATGTATTAAACTCTGATACTAGGTTGTATATCAAAAATAGAACAAACAAGAAAAGTAATGCTATTTTCAACATTTTTGTCATTAATGAATTAGGAGGCCCTAAAACACTGCCTTGTGGAACGCAAACTGCTCTATTTATTTTACTATAGATATGATGTCATACATAATTATTGTTTCATATTGTGGTTTACTACAGTTTACTGCTTTTATATTGATAGCCGATTATTATTAGTACTTTGCCATTATTCTTATCGTTTAATGAATTTGGTAATAACAAACATAGTCAAAAGCCTTACTTAGGTAAAAATATACTGCAATTTATTAATAGAGGCAGATGATTGGTATTAAACAAAAATTAAACTTACTACCCGAAGAAAGAAGTGCTTTTCTGCGAGTCATTGACTTTATTCAAATAACAAATTGCTATGTATTCTAAATCTATAGTATTTTTACTCTCCTGCTGCCATATTTATTATAAATTTTCGTTTAAGCTTTTTTTTTCTTAGGTATAACTAACTATCTACAATTTATTCTACCTTCTATTTAACTTCGACATTCCACAGCCGTGTTTGACACTTTAATTAAGCAAGTCAAATCGTATAGCCGATAGAATTAAATGAAGTACAGTTATGTTCATCGCAGTCCATACAAATATTGATACCGTTCACTTGATAATGGCTACACTTATCATAACGTGCGATTCGCTGGGGCGATTTGTAGCTTTACGATGATTGATTATTATATTCGTTTTTTTATGTGGAATGATTATTTGACTTGTGGCTTGGGTTAGCGGTGGTAAAATTAACCACACATTACGATTAAATATTATTGGGTGTGAGATATAATTTAAACTCGATTTAAAAGGACAGTGACTCGGAAAGGGCCTACCCACACTCTTTTTACTTGCAGTAATTGTATATCTGGTTTCTTATCATCGTATATCTAATCTTATTCCAAGATCTTTTTACTCGCCAATGTGATTATCCAGCCAGCCACCTCTAGCTCTGTCAGTAAATTACTGATCGTATGAATTGTGGAATCAATTTCGCACGAGAATTTTATTTATACTGGTTGTAATGAAAGAATTTTAAGATATTCCATTTTTTTTGTTTTGTTTTTTTTCTGTTTGAGCTATATAATCTCGTAATGAAAATGGGTTTTCCAAAACGAGGCTTTAATTTAAAGTTTTGTGCGAGATCTGTGCAAAAAGATCAGTTTTAATTTGAATCTACAATTTGACAGCTTATGGTAACCATTAATTTTATCAAACTAATAAAAGTTCTAATGTACTGGCTCGTAGGTCTAGTGGTAACAAGCGCGATTGCTGAGCACGAGGTCCTGGATTCGATCCCAGGCAAAGTGTTATTGGGTTTTTCTATTAGGAAATTCTCAGTAGCAGCACGGAGTCTGGAACTGTGTCCGGTTTATAACAATAAGCTCGCCCCCTATTGAATAGGACTATTAACATAACCGGCAAAACGTGGGTGTACTGCTTACACCTCTCTGCTTATACCCCTCTGGGGAAAACGAGCGTGAATTTGTTACTAATAAAACTACCAGCTTTGCCACGCAAATCTTGATAAATTCTCATGAACAAACACCAGTTTGCTACTACACCATTGATGCATGGCCCATAAAAAAGCGTTTACCATCAAAACAACGGGTAACAGTTATATCAAGTCATTGTTGGATGATAACACGGTCGCTCGTACCGTTACGAGATTACCCACGACCAAGATCAAGTAGATGACGATAGGTATGGAAATTAATTGAAAAAAGAAAGTGACCTTTGACCTCAAAAGTCCAAAATTATACCTTTTGTTACCTTACTTACTTACTTTGATACCTTGATAATGTCAACATTTTTAAGGAAAAATCCTAAATCGTATAGATTTGAATGGTTTATAATTATTTTTAGTTCGATATTCTGAGGTTTACAATCTTTCCTTTCTAAGGTTTATTTCTTTCCCTGAAGAAATATTCATTCAGATCGTTTGACGATAAGGCATCGCCATCTATGAATATCTGCAACACTTAGTAGAGTATATTTTGATGTGTGTTTACCATTTCGCCTTCTCGTCGCAACTTTATCAGTATAAAATATCAATAGTTATGTAGCAAATATGAGACAAAAATACTGGAATACACTGATAGTTAAACTGACTTTATCTTCCTATCCCTTAAGAAAATAGATGCAGGTGTATACACATATAATATACATAAGCAACCACAGAGCTTAGATAAAAACCATAACAGCATATTTGCATACTTTTACCCTGTGTATACATACATATAAAGAAGACGAAATGCTGGTCTGTACCTGGCCCAAAGACTAAGTATAGCTATTCAGCGAGGCAATGCAGCCAGCATTTTGGGAACGTTGCCTACTGGTAGCGGTCTTTTAGATTAAGGGTTTTATATCTTTATTTATTTTTAAGGTTTTAGATTATAGGTTTTGATTATAGGTTTGTTGTTTGTTCTAAATTAGTTTTTGAATAAATGATTGAAAACATATAAAGAAGTAAGCTAATCCGTAAGCGAAACTAACTGATCTTACATTTAGAATAGTCCAGGATTTACATTCCTGGTAGTTGATATAGACAGTGTTTAACTAGCTATGACTTATTAGATCAATGTTTTCCGCGGTGCAATGAGCAAGATTATTTATTACATCCTCTAGATAGTGAATGTTACCCTATATTTATAGTCGTGTCCTCGTAAAATGAACTAAAGGCAATACATTATTATTATTTGGTTTATTATAGTTTAGCTCTTCTAATGTGTATTGTGATGAATAAACTGCTGAATTCAGTTCTTTTAATTACTGGATTTTATAATTATTTACAAAAAACTGCCTCGTCGGTTTAGTGGTAACAAGCGCGGTTGCATAATGGCAATAAACTATTACAGGGGACTTGTAACGTAGCAGGTGAAACGTGAGTGATGCATACACCTCTACCTACCCTCTCTGGAGAATACAGGTGTGAGTCTATGTTAAGTTAACAAAAGATTCAGATCGTCCAGCTAGTTTAAGAAAATCAATTATAGAAAGATTTCTGATTCTTCAAAGATTCTTGAACTCTGAATGATTTATTTTTGCTTAGCAAATAAGCTTAGCCTTTGATATTCTTTGGCAGCTGTATCAATAAATAATTAAATACAGCCTTTAACTGTCCCACAGCAGGGCAAAGGCCTCTTTTCATACAGAGAAGGTTCGAGCATTTATCACCACGCTAGCTCAATGCGTGTTTTATCAATTGTATCATAAATTACTGACTTAGGATTTACAACATCAAGAATTCATTCAGTCTGTATGTCTGTTTTCTCATTATAATTTCCTTAACCAAGTGATTAATTCATTGCACATAAATATGTTTGACATATCTACCATTAACAATCGCTGTTTATTTTACTGATTTTATTAGTTTTTCTCTAAAGGTGCATGTTGTTTAGATCCGCATCGAATTGCATTGCATGCATTGAGGCGTGTATTGCATGCCTGTCATTTTGTAAAATGGCGACGGATGAGAAACAAACCGTAAAAAGTATAATCTCTCGATGTTCTGGTTTCCTCGGGACGTTTTCCCACACCAATTTTTAGCAAGTGCGATAATCAATTTCTAAAACGCAGATTAATTTGAAAAGTCAGGTCTATGCCTGGAAATCTTTGTTTTTTTTTATCTTGTGGAAAACCCTTATATAAGAAAGTAGGTATAGAGTGATAACGTCAACAACATTGCCTTTTGCGGAGTGTGAGTAGTCTCACCATTAAAATGTTAAAATATCATTTCGGTTTTTGCAAAAGTTAACCATGCTAAATGTAATTTTTTATTCAAGGAGCCTAGTTGAACGGACCGCAGTCGATCGAGGTAACATCGCGGACGGAGCTCGTGTCGCGGCCGCGTTGTTCATACCCGTGCTCACGGTTCATACTTCTGTAGGGTTGTTCTATTCTGCCTTATATATTGTAAGGGAAAACTTTATGAGTGCGCCATCACCAAAGGCTAGTGAGGGGTTTATGTCCAATTCGCACGAACTAAAAACCACACGGAGTTCCTCCATGAACTTTTGGGCGGAAATACGGGTTTTACTTGCGCATTTACCGTACTCACTGAATTACGAACCTGTGACCTTTGAATTTGCAGTCCAACGGCCATAGCACTAGACTATCATGTTACATAGCCCAGTTTAACGACTGACCTAGTCTCTAGGTAGTTTGTCTGAACGGCTAATAAATAATTATAATGATACAGCCTGCTTGTGAAATTAACAATCGCTAATCGAATCGTGACGGCAGTTTAATATACTCTAACAGTAACCAAGTAATTATGGTGTAAATCAAAATCCGTACCTGACTACCTAGTTGGTCTAGTAGTAGCACGATGTCTTGGGTTCAATCCTTGGGTCGAAAGTGTAATTAGGTTTTTCCATTGGAAAATTCTCAGCAGCAACTCGGGGTTTGGAATGGCTCGCCCCCTATTTACATGGGACTTATAACATAGCCAGCGAAACGTGAGTGTACTGAATACACCTCTGCCTACCCCCTCAGGAGAATACACGCGTGAGTCTATGTTATGTTATGTAAAACTAAATCCGTATTATTAATGGACAAAAAAAAACAATATTTAAACTCTAATGCTTATACGCGAAGTCCAATTTGCATTGTGTTTTGAATAAACTAGATTTATGATTACCAATATTACTGCTATTTCAATTATTTTAAAGTTGCTATTTGAAAATTAACATTAAGCTCTATCGAATTGAAGCTTACGATGTTATGAGTCTATGGTACCCTATGATTTGAAGATGAGCGTTCGTAGTCTGTGGGTCACGAGTTCAATTCTCGCTCGTGGCAAGAAAGATAGTTATCTAACTGTAATTACACCCACGTTGACAACATAAATTTTAAGCCTTGTAATTTATGTATTGTATAACATTATTTAATTTTGTTTAACAGATAAACATTAAATCAACTAATTGAGAATCGTGATAGCCTAGTGGTATGACCGTTGACTGGGAAGTCAGAGGTCTCAGGTTCATCTCTGACTTTTCGTAAGTTATGTGCGTATTATAAATTAATTATATACCTATTATCACTAGCTACGTGCGACGAAAAAAATAGGATTTTATTAATTTAACATGTGTATCCTTACATCCGTGTATCTGTGTTGAAAAATCTTCAAGGTGTACTTGGTTTCCTCACGATGTTTCCTTCACTATAGATAATAATACCACGTAAGTTCCAATAAGTTCCCCATAATCTGGTACCAATATGACCTGATTTCGAGGCGTGGTTTTATAATGACCCCATCAACTAGTTTCATGTTAAAGTACTAATCTCACCATGATGGCGTGATTACAGAACAAAAAGTAAACTCGGTTACTAAGAATTGAGTTCGAAGCAATGTGGGACCATAAACTGTGGTACAAGCAGACATAAACCTATAAAAAATAATAATCTTGTAACAACGATCATTTATTTGAAATACTTTAATAGTTAGGTATACATAAAAATTGTCTAAGACATAAAACTGGCTGACTGGTTTTATTAACCCCCGACAAAAAAAGAGGAGTCGAATTCAAATAGAATTATGCTCGTGGTATCCCAATAGACTTCGTCTAATTTGAATAGAATTAAGCTCGACAAATTTGAATAGAATTAAACTTGTCAAATTTGAAGAGAATTAAGCCGGTCGAATTCTAATAGAATTAAGCTTATCGAATTTGAATAGAATTAAGCTCGTCAAATTTGAAGAGAATGAAGCTCGTCGAATTCGAGTAGAAGTACACTCATCAAATTTAAATAAAATTAAACTCGTCGAATTCGAGTACAAGTAAGCACGTCAAATTTCGAAAAGTGTTAAGTTCGTCAAATTTGAATAGAATTAAGCTCATCGAATTAGAATCAAAGATTTCCATGTTGAACTAATGAACCCTGATGTTAAATTGATGGCGTTTTTATGGCAAATGGAAATTATGGTCCGTCTATAAAATGAGGAATGAGTGATTGTATGGTACATCCATAGAGGAACGGTGTAAATTATATGGTGTACCATCGTGATCTCGATCAATGCTGTTTCGCATTTTTTTTTAGAATATAGACTGGTAAAATCGTTAGTTATATTTTTTGAATAGTGTTTTTCTTTATCTTTGGTCGATATGAAAAATTAAAAAAGTAATTTGTGACCACGACATTTGACGCGTGGAACGAGGTGGTTCTTATTCTTTTCCTCAATGGGTTGGTTACTGTTTGACACAATGAACGATATTTTTGGACTTTTTGATTTAACATTGATATACAAAAAACCAAAAAATAAGTAATGTCTATTGTTCAACGTATACTGTCGTTAAAAATATCGCTTTTTTTCAACACTTACTAAACCTAATTTAAATTTTAATACAATCGAAAATTATATGTGTTTTTAATGGGCAGTATAGAACATCAATGATTACAACCTTTTTTTTAAATTACATACTTATACTGGTCGTGCGAGGTCGTTGCCCCCGCGGCCTTGCTAGCAGGTATGCGCAAACGCCGCATCTGCCACTGTACTTGCGTAATGAGCTTTTCCATTGCACTGGCTCCTAGAGTAGGTAGATAAACGATCGACATTTCACATGGTCGATTAGTCGTAGGTGAACTGTGATTAGTTGTACCACTGCTAAACCGTATCTATACTACTAGGTATAACTACTAGGCTTATTTTTGTTATGGGACTCGCCTGGGCAGGCTAGTCGAAACCTGGCGGGGGTACGGTGAATGTGCAAGCGAAAACCGTATTTCTGCCCAGAGGTTTGCGGAGGAACACCGTGTGGTTTTTAGTCCGTGCGAGTCGGACATAACCCCATCGCCAGCCCTTGGTGATGCGATACTCATAATGAGTTTTCTATAGGACAAAAAGAAAGGCTTAATTTTGTTGAGTCTGATAAACGCAAGTAGGGAAAACCTACCTAATATTAACACTATGCCAATTTATTGGCACTCTATAATTTTTCAACAAAAATTTATAATTATGATTACCCTTTTTTTTCTATATACTAGAGAGGGTTTGTTACCATACATACAATCGATTCCAACCGGTTTTCCATTGAAAAATGGCTCAGTCAATAATGCCTACTGACAGTGCCATTGGTTCATCTCCGGGTTAGCTCCGGTTTACCTCTTGGAAAAATTCACCCTCCACCACTGGTATACTAACACTCTCTGGATGTAATATCTCAAATATCTGTAAATAAACCTTTGAATTAGAGAGCAACGATGCCACTTTCATGGCATATAATTTCATCATCATCATCATCATTTCAGCCATAAGACGTCCACTGCAATGACTTCCAGATTGTCCGGTTGGAAGCAACCAGCATCCAGCGGTTTCCTGCGACCTATATTAGGTCGTCTGTCCACCTTGCGGGTGGACGTCCTACGCTGCGTTACGCATATAATTTAAAACCAATAAATAAATGAAAAAAAAAACCTAACTTGCATAATGATCACTACACATCGTCGATAACGTTAAGATTCACCTCTCGGACCTTTATGCTATAATTTGTATCATCAGTCTGACACCACCAATCTGACATAATCAACCTACACATTATGTTCGAAGGTAAATGTCCATTCCATTCCCATGATATGAAACCAATAAGTGGTACGTGGTACGGTAATGAAAGAAAAGTACAGTTTTATCTATGGCTCGATCAGCTAAATGTCATAGACCATAGATTATCTGCAGACTTAGATTTGCAACTTGTGTATGCGCGCAACTGTACTTAGTTCATAGGTTGTATGACCTGCTATTAAAGAATTATGCATGGAACATCATTCCTTGTAGCTAGCTAAAGGTACCTACCTGGTAATTACTAAACCATAGCCAGGAAAGAAAATAATTAAATGTAGGTCTAGGTGCACAATATACAAATTATTAACAGGAAAAAAATTTGTAAGAGGTGCAGAAATTTTAAAGTATGACTGATGATAATCCTAAACTATACCTTTTACTTATTTCAATCCAATTTTTTAAAATGAAAAAAGGAGCAAATAACCTTTAAGGGAGATTGAGCCTCCGGTTCCCTTCACTGACCGTTCGAAACACAACAGTTCGGTTCCGGAGCCGACCTATTTGTGCTAAATTCAGCATAGTTCTACCATTTTAAATCACCTTTTTATTATACTACATAGTTAAAGCCGTTTGGAGTATCCTAAACTTGGGTAGGAATGTAGGATTACAGTAGAATTGTTGTAACAAGTAATATTGCTTTGTTTATACGTGTAGTCGATGACTGACCACTAACAAAAAGGAGGGGGGAGGAGTGCGACCCCCTTCTAACCTATCACTTTCCAAGATGCAAAGTATATAGTGTAAGGTATCATTTGAGAGGGCTTTTTATAAGGATTTTAAATATTAACCTTTCAAAAGTCTGAGGGGGAGTTAATCTTAGGCATCACTAAAAATCCGAACGTCTTATAGTTATTTCAAGCTTTTTAGTTTCTTTTGAAGTCGGTTTTATTTTTTCATTAAAATTTTCTCGGTCGCAGGATGCAGATAATCTACTCAATGGACTCTAATTTTTTAGCACAAAAATACGTTATTCATGGGAAATCATTCTTTGACGCATTTTATAAACAGTTAATGACACACTTGCACTATACTATTACATATGTATAGACAGCCTCCATTATAAAGCCCTATTAAAAATTCCCATACAAGTCTATAGAACTTTTTATGGTGAGGACAGCTAAACCAGGATGTGTCGACTGTCAAGACTAATGGGTAGTTCTGCTTCATGCAAGTTTATGTCTCCTATGTACGGTGCCTTTAATAAAATATAATGAGTATTGAGTTCACGAGTAAGCACAAGGTAAGCCATATTACTCAATGAAATTTACTGATATTTAAATTATAATGTGAATATGGGCTAGTTCAAATGAGACTTGAGTTAAATTATGAAAAGCTTTACCGTTTTTTATTAGTGTCATGCTGTGTGGCCGTCGCGTTGTCTAGCAAGTCTACGGTTGGTCTCAGCTTGCCATTCATTGGACAATGGAGAGAATTGGAGAGTGAGGAAATAGAGAGAGCATAAAAAAACATCAAGTGAGCTTAAAAAAAACATCACAAAGCTGCTTGTATATGGGGAGGTGAACTTTCAACTTGAAAATAAAATTTGAACAAGGAAAAGCTCAATACTATCCTAGGGATTCCTTAAAATTTATCCATTTTATTTTATTTTATTCCCTTTTTTTTTCTTTTTAAGAAAAAAAAATCTTTTTAACTCTCCATCGCGACAATGAGGATTTCTTCTTCCATCTCTATTAACCCTCGTGTCACTGCTTACCCCCTGAAATAACCTAAATAACAAAAACTGACGAATAAAAATGTCAAACAAAAATACCTCAACTGTTTTCTTCAACATTGAAGTTTATAATTGCAAAAAAAAAACAATAAAAAATGGCCACAGCGTACTGTTTCTGTTCATAGAGGTTTCTTTACAGTTATGCTTTTAACACATAACTGTGTGTGTTTTTGTTGAAAGAGCTACAATCATTTTATTTTATGACCACTTATAAAGACCGTATAAATATTGTACGAAGAGATTGTCTCATTTTTCCGCGGGCATGATCATCATGCATTAGTTTTATGCTTTACAACTTTGCGAAAGTAACACTGACTGTTTGTTGCCTCATCACAACTAAACTACCTTCTGAACTGATCGTAATGGAAATTGCAATTGAGGTTGTTTATGACCTAGAGGTCTTAGGCTTCTTTGTATCCCAAAATAGTACCACATAAGATTATGAAGTTAACAGATATAATAAATGTAGGTACTTATTCAAAAACCCACGTCATAATTGTCATACTTAGGGCGCTTTTAGCCCGATCCGAATCCGAACACAATAAAACACGGCCCGAAATTAAAATTTTTGTTTGAAATCAGTATGCAAAATTTTAAAAACTACCTACGTAAGTACCTAATAGTGTTTCAACTACTCTGTATTCTCGAATTTCTTAAACATAGAGCGCAAGCGCTTAAGGGTTATAGAAAACATAGAATCAATTTCGTTTGCGGTTAATTGCTCATTATTTAAGTTTATTTATGTTTTCTTTCCTTTCATTTTTTTCCCCATCACACACAAACCAAAATTTTATTGTCTACTATTGACACTATTGCCTCTCTAAAACCTAAGTATGATAATGATTGCTTACACTTAATTACTTTTTCGTCACTTAGCATCTTATCTATATCTATATATCTTATTAAGTAATCTTCTCTTATTGTACGATTGTTGCTAATCCTCTAGACTTTTGACTAATTTAATGCTAACTTAAGCGACCAATGCAAATGCCTCCAACCACCTCCACAAGTTAACGGTTAACTGGTATCTAGTAACTAATGTTAACTCACAGTTAAGCAAAGATTTATTAACTGACACCTAACGCCCACTGTATTCCACTAATGTGTGGTTGAGCAATGTTAGAAGGATTTTTTTAACGTAATTAAGAATAAATAAATTAAATAATAATTTATAATTGTGATAATAAATAAGTTAAATAAAAATGTAATTGTAAGAATATATAAATGAAATAATAATTTACCGATAAAGTCAATGCGGAAATATTTAGACTTATGTCCAAGACACCAGAACTGCGTACCATCAAGCAGCAGAAAGTACATATCTGAAGTATGTTCTAAAGCATGACAACATACTAAAGCATGATAACGGCGGGAGCTTTTATAATATGTGTGGTGGTGCGTACCTGGATTCAAATCTTGACTTTTCATTTGGCATAACACTATGTTATTATCACTAATATACAATCACTACATAGTATAAAACAAAGTCGCTTTTTCTGTCCCATATATCCCTATGTATGCTTAAATCTTTAAAACTACGCAACGGATTTTGATGCGGTTTTTTTAAATAGATAGAGTGATTGAAGAGGAAGGTGTATATTGCATGTATATTGCACGCGTGCGAAGCCGGGGTGGGTCGCTAGTTCATAATAGAATATTTAAAAAAAATGTTTTTCCTTATTTTCCAAAATTACTTATTATGTTACCTACGTTTGAATATTAATTCTGATGACTCAGTTATCGGGAACAACAGGGTTTTTGTTACATCTTGTATAACTATCTGCTTGTTAGATAACAAACAGATATACAATAGGTTAGATAGACATAGATATGTTACTACTGAGTTACTGAGTACTGATTTGCCATCGATTGTACAAGTGTACGTACTCCACTATTTACAAACAGACGTCATGTAAAGTTATAAACATCTATAAATGAACGCATCGATTCAAGGAACCCCTATATAGGGACTGCAGTGTCATCGCCTCTTTAGCTCAGTGGTAGAGCACTGGTCTCGTAAACCAGGGGTCGTGAGTTCAATCCTCACAGGAGGCATTTGCATTTTTTTTTAAATATTATTTTACAGCTTTTCTTTGTTTTACTAATTTGTAAAAATTATTACCTACTTAAGCTTTTATAGTTCAAATGATTATAATCACTTGCTTTGACTAGTGGATTCGCCCGCGTGGAGGTTGAACCAGGATAAAATGTATAGTATCCTATGTCTATGAAGCTAGTGTAATGAATAATGTGGCTGAAAAACCTGTACCTATTTTTATCTAAAAGTAACTATTTATAATGACCCAAAAAAAATTAAACGTTTTTAAATCTTACACACTGTCAATATCACATATAAATTACGATTATTAAATAATTATAATTCAATATCTCTATAAATCGCTGTATGGAAATACTAATTCCTTCTCGCAAGCTCGGACAAAAATCGTAGGATCACGTCATCTAATTGTGTAACTCTCTTAATTAGGTAGTTATTAACTTTGAGACTTAGTTACTATAAATTTCTGTGAGTGGAATTCAGAAAAAAGTTTATGCTACTAAATAGAGTGTCACAAATTTAGATGAGGTCACTTTATTATACGCTATAGATCTCGCGAAAATTAAAAAAAATATTTATCCTTGCAAACCTTACATCATTCAAACTGAAATCTCAACATAAAGCCACATTTATGATCCGATAAAAATCTAGTCTTTTAAAAAACCAAGTACTTAAGTAAATAATATAAAGATAGAAAGTTACGTAGCAGAAAATTATCTTTGTATAAAAACCATCAAGTTTTTACACTTGCTTAGGTACTATTCATAAAATTCAGCGGAGCAGAACCACAGCGCCGCTTATATTAAGTAGTGTGTGGCGTTGTGTGGGAACTTTTAACTGTTGTGGTAACAGTTCCTACACAGCTACCAAAATACACTGGCCTTCAAAACTTAGTATTTCTCCTCAACTATAGAAGTTAGAGGTTTGAAGTTTTTTTTATTTATAAAAAGAAATTTTATTTCGAGAGAAATTTTTGTGTACTTTCATAGTTATTGCAATTTTAAAAGTATGGTAGCTACTAAATTGGCCAGTGTAGTTGTATGGTATGGGTACTTGTGGGTAAAAAATAAAAATTGATACCTATAGGTTCCGACTTTTTCAAGAATGTTTGAGTTCATTTCTAGTAAATAATTTCAGTCAATCTGTCTGTACCGACCGACTGATAATTTGTATTATTTTTAATTTTTAAAATAAATTTAATAAAAAATAATATTTTATTTGTTCCAGGTACAAAATGCGGACACAAGTATTATTAGGGTTCCTTATCTGGGCGTCTGCCCAAGCTTTAGACAGCGGAGATAACAAGTTCATGAAAGATTATGCTATGTTAAAGGTAAGAAACAAAAGTTATAGAAGTCAAATATTTTACAGAAAATAGTTTCTATGGTTTTCGCGTACCTACACAAAGTTTTAATGAGATTTCGACGCTCTTTTAACATTTATTATTATTATTTATTTATTTTAGCCTATATTATCCCATTGCAGGGCAAATGCCTCCCTTTCCTCTTTCCACTTGTCTCGGTCTAATGCAATCTGAGACCAATCCTTCAGATATGAGTCTAGTTCATTTTAACATTTGTATTTACAAAAGAATAAAAGTAATGCAATAAAAATCTGATTAAAAGTTGTTTTATTATAAATCATTGATAAAAAATAGTAATAAAAAAAATTTCAAACACAAAAAGAGTTCGCAGTCGGTAGGATTCGAACCTACGCTCCCAGAGGGAATCTGATTTCTAGTCAGACGCCTTAACCGCTCGGCCACGACTGCTTAAAATACAACGTCGAAATAACTGTTCATATAGCCATCCAGGGCAATGCAACCAGTATTTTGATAACGTTGTTTACAAGGTCTTTTAATTATAATATTATATTCCAATATTATTATGTACATGTAAAAAGTATTAACAATAAGTATGTACTTTAATAAATTCTTATCTTATTTAAAAATGCTAAGCGAGAAAATCAAAGTAATCGAATACCACCAAAATGATAAAAACTATTTTTACAGATCTACGAAAGCTGCTTCGGCACACAACTTCTAAAGCAAATCACCAAAGAACTAAAAGATGCTTACACAAAATGTTCAACAGCGCCACCTATGAAGGAACCGTTGAACTCGCACATACCACCGTTGTTCCTCAGCAAATTGCCGCCCGGTTTCTCGATGGACCCGAACTCGCAGTCCATTATGAAGCCACTAGATGGCGCTATTAACAATAAAGATGATGAAGGAAATATTCAAGATCAAGGACAAACACCACAAAAACAAACTATGGGAGGAGTTTTGACATTCAGACCACACGGGGTAAATAATAATTTATTAATTTTGTTAATTTATATAATTAAAATATTCCTAATAATGTAGAAAAACATTTAAATTACATAAATGTCCTCGACACTATTAGACATATCTGCCTCCTGTGAGGATTGAACTCACGACCCCTGGTTTACGAGACCAGTGCTCTACCACTGAGCTAAAGAGGCGATGAGAGGAGTAATGAAATATTGCATCATTAGTTTGAAGGCTAATAAAAGATAATATTAGATCAAATAAATAATAATGTACAATATTTATTACTTATCCGGGGTTATGTAGCGTCGTGTAATATGTCTGATTTTTACAGGCTTTTATTTAACTTGCAATGAAAACTTATGTTCGGGTCAAATCTTACAATTGAATTTATTCTCAACCGATTAAGATGAAATTTTACATAGACATTTAGTTTGGATGACAATGCATTTTTGTGGTAACCATGACCAATCGGTACACAAGATTAGCTCCAGTTAAAGGAACTCTTTAACGATCAACAGCACTGAGAGTAAACTGTGCATATATTTAGTTTTGTTATTAATATAAAAGCTTAGTTAAAAAAGTTGTTCCAATAAAAATTTATTTAAATTTAATTAATTAGGTACAATGAATATGGAACTGATTGCTTTTGCTATATTCTAACGCTTAATATATTAGTATTAAAATAGAATATTAGGTAATACTAAGATAGATAATATATCGTTCAGTCAGACATGAAGATTGTAATATAATTTATTTATTTTTGTTTATACGGCTGAGATATCGAATAAAAAGCGTACTTTCACTGAGACTGGAATTACGCCCGATTAATGGCAATAGGCTTACCCCCTATTACAAGTAGAAATATCGAGAGTATTTTTTTTTTTCATAGGGCCCGTTCCCGCAGCCGCAACCAGCCATGCCCCCGTACGTGATCCCGGCTCAGTTCCGCCCCTACAACGCGAACCCCTACTACCAGCCTTTCCAGCAGATGTTCTACCCCCCCAATATGCCATACAATCCTTACTTCGGCCAGCAGCAGTACCAGCAACAATTCTATCAGCAACAACAACCATTCTTTGGAAATAGTAGGATGTCGGTGAGTACCTACATTTTGAAAATTAGGCACGATATTAAATTTGACTTTTACAGTACCTATAGAAAAAAAGAGAATTTTATAATAATTATTTTGATAAGTACTAATTGTTCTATCTTAAAATAGTACACAAAGTTTCATTCTCACCTGTTATTTTAAGTTATCAGTAATTCACGCCAAGGGGCGCCACTCTTAATACTTTATTTATACTTACCTACATATAAATATTTTTTAATAATATTAGGCCTAGTTTTCCTTAACTTAATTCTTCATAATTATAATAGAGAAATTAGTAGGTCTGTGCATTTTTTGCTTTTGATTTATTACAAAAACGATGTTGTTATGACCTAACTCCATTATTTTGTAGCTGTGACGTAGCAGGCGTAGTCAGCCGTAGTCGCGTAGTATTTCGTGCTACGCTATGCATTTCGTTTTGCTACAATCATGTTTTATGTAGGTATTATACATTTTAAAAATATGTAATTACTATAGTTACTAAAAAAATGAGTGAACAAGTAATTCATAATAATACTTTTTATATGTAAGTAGTATTACCTACCAATTTAAATTAACTAGAGGTCACCTAGGTCGCAGTTCAATCGTAATTCTTTTCCACACGTTTTTTGTTGATTATATTCTGACCTCGTTAATAGCTACTAAGCAAAACAATATCGATTCATAATAGAAGAGAAAATGGTACTGAACTATTTTGTGTTTGCCTAGGTCAATGGACGACGGTCCGAATAAATGTTAGCGCGTAGGTAACAATTTTTATCTAAAAATACTTTTAGCGCCCTCTATGAACTTAAGTGGACATTAAAATAAATTAAGACAACACCACTTTACGTATAGAAATTATAGATGGCAGTGTAATGCTCGTAGATAATAAAAAAAAATCTGTTTCTTTTTTCCCTGTTAGATCTATTACATTGCTACATTCCTTCTTCCATCTCTCAGCGACACCTAGGCCTGCGCGCGCGTCTCGGCATAAACGCTCAACGCGCCCAGTCTGGCCACAACGTGACCTGCGTGATGCAAGAGCTGGGCTACATCGACAGCAACATGGAGCCCAACTACGAGCAGATCACGCAGAGGATCAGCAACCTGCCTGTGTCCAGCGAACTCAAGAATGACATACAAGAGGGCCTGCAGTTTTGTCAGAAGTTTTCGGTAAACATTTTATAAATTGAGTCGTCGTGTTGTTTATTAGCAGTTTTTTTTAATGACTAAAATCTGTCAGTGATGCATTTTAATTAATAGACTGTTAATACACTATAATAAACCAGCCTGTAACCGTCCCACTGCAGGGCACAGGCCTCTTCTCATAGGTACCGAAAAGAATCGAGTATTAATCACCACGCTAGCTGCGTGTTGACGATTTCAGTTTTTTTTTTGTGAATTTTTTACATGTTAGCACATGATAGCTTATTAAATATAATTATTTAATAAGAAAATTTGAAAAAACAACTGATACGGATGGGATTCGAACCCACGATCTTCGACGTACCGTGTCGAACGGTACGTCGACGGTACGACACGGTACGTCGAAGATCGTGGGTTCGAATCATATATTATTATTATTTATATTCTTATAGGTACACTTTTTTTTTCAGCAATGTGTACCAGAGGACAAACGCGATATTGTTCCGCGGCCACAGGAGCAGATCAGAGCTATCTTCTTCTTCCGTTGTTATAAGGTAATTCAAGTAAAACTAGAATTAAATAATAATAATAATAAATCAGCCTGTAACTGTTCCACTGCAGGGCAAAGGCCTTTTCTCGTACAGAGAAGAATTCGCTAGCTCACTGCGGGTTGGCGATTTCAGAGTATTAAATCCAGGTTTCCTTACGATGTTTACCTTTACCGTTAGTCAGTGGTGACTTAGAAAACTTTAAAAACTAAGTTTGTGAGCTAAATTAACTTGAAACGAATTTTTTATTTAAAAAATCGTCATAGAAATATGGAAGTACCAAATAACTTGTAATTTCGAATTTTTGTACCTATGTGAAATGCGCCAGTGGCGCCCCCAATTTTTCCAGACTCTTTTTTGCCAAACTGTACTATAACTTTTTACGACAAATAGTTACAAACTAGAAAATTGCATTTTCCAGCACAAGAAATTGGAGGCGTGCATCATGAAAGACATCAATGAACATTTTAACAAGGAGTACATGTTCGATTCTGACACAGATTTTGCGTGAGTATAATGATTAACAATATTACAATTATAATATTGATTTTTAGATATGTAAATAATGCCGAATGAGCTCGTATCAATTTTTTTAACAATATTTTATTTAACCACGTTTCTCTATATTAATGTCTTAGATTTTCGCGAACACTTTACTTAAGTAATAAAACAACTTTTTAACAAATCACGTCACGTGACATCTAATCAAATACAAGCCTTTACGATTCTCTATCTTTGAATATAACTAGTACCTACTTAGAAATTCTTTATAATTTAGTACATAATATTATTAAATATTTTGTTATTAAATATATTGATCCCATGGTCAAATTATTTGTGAATTTTTGTGGGGCATTGTTTTTAGTGCTTAAGCATTATTGTAATCTAACTAATAATAAATGACCATTGCTACTGTGGCTTCAGTGGGCAATTATTACGAGAAAAAATAATAATTAACCGATGTATATGGCCAGTCTTACTTTAAATTTTAAAAAGTTAACAAACGTCAAACAAATAACTTTTTAATTATTATTTCTCTCCCTGTCTTTGTAGCCTCTCTCGTTCAGCCCGCTCAATCCGCAGCGTGCCTCTCCGTGACCCCAGCATCGAAGCGCTGGAAGAAATGGAGGTCTACCTCTACGACTACCTTAGCGGAGGAGGTGGCTTCGACTTTGACCTGTACATTTAAGACTGAGCTTTAGTTAGTAGTCTAGTTCAGTCATTCTTAGCTCTAGAGTTTGACATCGCTTGCTATGTTTAGAGATTTTAGTATTACTTTACATAACGACTTTTTAGGCAGGAATTGTCCGTTCTAGCACCAATTTTTAGGTATATTATTATTTTTGTCATTTTTCATTGATCATCTTAGCTAGGTCCACGCAGAAGAGCTTAGTTATTTTTTTCTTTTAGAAGGTATATAGATATAAATTAGAAAAATCAATTTTATATATTCACAGAGCTTGAGAATTTATTAGGTTAAACTTTTGTCGAAAAATTTCAATGTGATTTAATGTTCATTGCACAAAGTGCGAGTTTTAATTTCAACTCAATTGGCTAGATGTCGCTACAGTCTACACAAATATGACTGCTTTTATTTTTTTTATGTTAAAATTGCATTTTTTTTTCATACAACCGTTTCATTGTATCAATTATTCTGCAATGAAACTTTTTTTTTATAAAAGCTTGCTTTCTAATAAAATAATGATGTCAAATTGACGAGATATGTGTATACGAATTAATTATAATAAGGATTTATTAGAATGAGGAAAAAATGGTGCTCAAAAATACTCATAAAGAATTTCGACTTATTTATATTTTTTTAATTAGGATATAGTTTAAGTTATTTGAAACAAATGCTCAAATAAGGTTGCCCGTATATACGTACTTATTATTTCTATTTATTTTTTAACGTTTCGGACTAATAATAACAAAAAAATAATTAAAATACATACATTATAAAATAATGTTTAGTGTATAAATATTCGCCATCGAATGCATTTAATACTAACTAAATTATAATAAGTTTTATTAATTGTAAGTTACTAGTAAATCAAGTTAACTGGCGTAGGGAAAAACCGGGGCGTTTGCTACAAGCATAATAATTATAATTATTAAGTCTAAGTACAGCAATTTATCACCAAAAGCACAGGAAAAATAATTCAGTTCGGCGATTTTTTTTCCGCGATTTTTTTTTATTTTCCTGACCAGATTTGACCTGGCTTTTCCTCGTATTTTAAAAAATTACTTTCATAATTTACCTAACTGTCATGTCATGTCTATCTGTCATGTCCTCACTTAAAAAACAAAGGAAGGTATGTTCGCTCATAATGTTTCTAGTCCTTTATTTTCGGAAACTAATCCGTTTTGGGTGCTGCTTCAGAAAATGACTGACGAAGCCAATATTTGCTAAACCTGAGATTGAATGCAATACCTTAGCTCTAAACGTTAAGACAATCGAAACCTACAAATATCAACGAAACAGTACAAACATGTGAGAAACATTGTTGATATAATTGTTTATGCCAACGCCAGGACAAGGTGAGATACTCTCAGATATTAGCTTAATAGATATTTACCTTACTGAGCAAATATCTGTTAATATTCGAAATATCTAATTGTATATTATGTTGTGTAGCAAACTAATGTTCTTGTCAATTAAGCTCGCCAGTTCGAGCTTTTTGGATGACGACTTAATTAGAATAAAGGATAAAAGTACAGTTGATGTACTCTTCATTTTAATTTGACATATCAAGTGTATTTTGTTTTATCTTGATTGGTGATTGACACTAGAATAAGCGACATTTTCTTCAGGCCTAACCACCAGCTTGTGTAAGTCCAAAATTAGTCGGAATTATAGTGCTGATTCTCTTAGTACATCACACTAAACTAGTTTTAGTTTAACACTATCTCTTTCTAATAAATAAGATCGAAAAAGGACAGCAAATTGAGCTATCAAATTAGTCCTTACAATTGACGTGAAATTAGTCGGAGACCTATGCCACCTAAATTCTCACGTTGATATCACGCAAATGGACTAGTTTGACAGCTCTAAAAATCTTCTTACCTTTTCTATTGATCTGTTAGAAAGAAAGATAAGGAGTCTAAATTAGTTTAAGTATAGCGTATGCAAAAGAATTAGCACACAGATATTTTATGAACTAGATAAGATGACTACAACTGCAGTGGATAGCCTTCACATACGACCTCCTAATTATTAATTATGTTGGTAATTTGTGGTAGCCGTAGATATATCCAATGATTAAAAGGTATATACCCACTGCAATTTTCACAACTGTCTAATAGGAGTTGCTATTCGAACCCCAGTTAGTGTAAGGATTTATTTTATTATCTGTTTACGTAAACTTTTGAGATTATTTACGCATTTACTAGTTTAAGCATCTAGGAATTAGTTTTAAGTTAATTTCAATTCATTTGAGTGTAAAATTAAAATGACTACTGATTTAAATAAAGAGAGAAAAACTACTTGTTTTTATTTTTTATACATTCATACACATTACACAGCCTATATCTGTCCACTGCTGGACATAGGCCTCTTCTCATACGTATCATCTCATTTTTGTCCATAATAATAATCAACTCTTTATCTTATCATATAATACAAGCGCAATATTTATATAATATAAAATATTTGTTGTGGGTACTTAATCGTTTCAAAGAGTCGTTTTAAAGTTTCGCTTACAAAAACGACTTATTTAATACAAAGTGTTTTATGGAGGTGAAAAATCGATTTAAGCGAGGTCTTATTTCTGTGGAAATAAGTTCCGTTAAATTAAAAAAATAATAAAAAGTACCGACTTCCAAATTTAAAAAAATCTGTCGTTAATATTTTTTAAATAAGGATTTTATAGCATGATAAAGCCAATCCCAACAGAGATATCAAAATACAACAGTGACATTTAATCCGAGCTGTCATCGTTTTTTTTTTCGCAATCTGACTCAGACACGGCCAGTTATGAACTGCCAGACAAAAATATTATTGTATAAATATTATATGGAGTAAAAGGGCACGCGTGCTGGCTAAAGTACAAAGGGCTTCTAAAGGTGACTGTCTATCAAACGAGCAGACATGCAATAATTTTCTTGTCAGTACGTCATTTTTGTTAAATTGGCCTTTTAATACATTTTTGATTCTTCGCTTCGCGTTGAAGGTTTTTTCGGTAGCAATTTGACATGCCACTTTATAGGTACTATTTCCTTATTACCTAAAGACGTTTCACGACCAAGTATAGATTTTCTTTTTTGTACTTCCTTAATTGAATGATTCTTAATTTATAATTATAGGAGTTTTATAATGATAGGAGTTAGAAAAAGAAAGTGTCAAAGAATGTTAGGACTCTAACTAGCCAGGGTGGTTCCCATTTTGCCTAGCTTTCGAATTCCCTATTCAAATTAAACTGTGAAGATTCAGGATGGTTAATAAATATGGTTGGTTGGTTAGGTAAATCAAGTAAATGAAGACCTAGGTACTGTTTGTTATTGCTAAATCAACTGTACCTATTGCAACTAGACAGGTTCCTATTGCATATAAAATAGATGATCCGTGTATTTTATATGGCATACATGTCTAAATATTTGCACGATACTTACAAGGCATAAATAAGGCCGAATAATTTTTCGATTCCTGAATAATTCAATTAATCTTCACTATCGTTTGTTTTGATAGAGTAGTTAAATTATTTTCAGACTCCTACCTTCCAAGTTTAATGTCTCTGGATATAGGCCTCTCATAAGTTATATCTAAACACCTAACGTAGAGGATATCCAACCACCAATTTATGACAAATTAAAATAGAGTACACAACGTAAATTTAATAAACCTATAACTACAGGTATTGATGTTAAATATAAGTTGTGTTGGAGAATGCTGAGGGCATTCAGAAAGTGACTGCATTCAGCTTCACAAACATTTCAGCTAAGAAAACAAGAAATACTGAAAAACTTATATGAAATATGATATATCAAAGATATGATATATATGATACTTCAAAGGTTTAAAAGAAATGAAATAGAAATACTTACCTTTAAGCAGCTACGGTGGCTCAGCGGTTGCAGCGTCGACACGGTACGTCGAAGATCGTGGGTTCGAATCTCATCCGTATCAGTTGTTTTTTCAATTTTTCTTATTAAATAATTATAATGAATAACTAATCAACTACAGAGTAAAATTAGACACCTAACAAGGTACCTATCTATTTAGGATCGAATGTTACTTTAAGTCCACAGAGTACCTAGGTAGTATTCAAAGTAAACAAACCTAAAGTTGTCCCACTGCAAGGCAAAAGCCTCTTCTCAAATGTAGTATCTTTAACGCAGTTTTTTTTTATTTCTCATGTTATCTATTTATTCTTAAAAATTGCTAACTTGTGATAAAAGACCAATCACAGTTTGTTTTTGTAAGGTCGTAATCATACAAATCCATAAACTCAATTTAGTTCCATGCAACATATAATGACAGATGTCATACATAAAAATTATACATACGTACGAAATAAAAGAAAAAACACATCTGTTTGTGAAATCTAAAACCCTTTTGTGGCAACCATCGGATTCGGAGAAAGGTTTCAAGGGAAGCAAAACTTTTTGCGAATATCTCACGATGCCTTTATAAAAAAGTAGCATTATATTTGTCCACTATAACGTATTCTTGTACAAAACTTTCACCGGGGGTCCTTTATGAGAGTTTAAATTTTTTCTCTCTGAAAAAAAAATTACCTGTCATATTGAAAGAGGTTGATGGGAATATGGAGCAGTACCATAGACAAAAAAAATATCTTTGAGTCACTTGTTTTTGCGAATTTTTAGCTGCGGTAAAAATACGCTTAGGAAATCCTAAAATAGACTAAATTGTTATTAAAATTATCCTTGTGTAAATTTAATAGGTAATACGTTCATAATTTTATTGTCATAATATGTTCTTATAATTGTCAAATGTCATGATTATTGTCCTCGTTGGGTATTTTACATGTAATTTCCTAACTTTGTTAATCGGTAACAATTTAAATACCGTAATATAATCTAGTAATTTACATAATACGTAAATATATACCTATATATAAAAAAAGCAAATAAAAAATAGCTCAGTTCCATTTTCTCTTATTCAACGATTTTTTATTTATTATAGCAATATGGTATAGACCGAGCGACACTCACCCAATCTCCCATTTCTTTAATCAATTATTTAAACCATTTTTCAAAATCTGTCGATTAGTTTAGGAGCAATTTCTGCTCACATACAAACTTACATAATAATCTGCTAAACTCATTACCCATCTTTTACTTAGCGCAGTCGGGTAAAAAGCGGCACAAATAATAACCGACACTAATTTATTACGGTATTAACGCCATTTATCTGACGGTTACTTTTTCTTCTTAAAACACAATAGAAGTTTAAACATTTGTTTGCGAAAATAGGGCAATATATTTAAATCAGTTGCGACTTAAAGAGTTTTAGATAAAATATAAAACAAAGTTTAAACAAAAGTTTAAACAAAAGTTTTTAACGGTAATTTTTCACTGTTTTTAACACCGTTTAACATTTATGATGGAGTTTAATAAGTTGGTCGTTTTTACTTTTGATTAAGTTACCGCTTACTAAACGCTAAGCAAAGGATCTAAATTATTTTGATTTTTGTTTAAATCCGTGTTTTATGTTTACTTACCGTTGTCGGTGTTCGTTTTTTAAACGTTGGCTACTAGCTTTTCATTTTTTTCAACCAGCAACATAATGTATTTTTTACTTTTCTTTTTAAAGCCACAGATTAGCAGCAGTAAGACGCAAATTCAAATTCTGCACGTAATCAATTCTTTCTCTGTTCGAAAATTTTAAACTTTATCGTTTATTAAGTATAAAAAATAACAATAATACTATTTTTTTTTAAATATCATTGATGGGTAAGTGCATATAAGGAAAGGTAATTTTTTTTTCTACAAAATGAAAGCACATTATCACTCCAACATAAACGCCATCACTTCAAATCCCTTCATTGTGCAAAACCCTTTGATATAATCTAATATATATATATATAAAACTACTCCATTTTTCAAAGCCATACATATGTTCTGCCGCAGATGCGTTCGCAAATAAACACTTTATTAACAATGCCATTTAGAAAGTACATACACTCAACCCGTCCAGAAACGCACCTTTTCTTTTAAGGTAAAAGACCCAGTTGTCAATACTCGATTTAAGTATACCTACCTATATTTTTTTATGAAATAAGAACTAAATGAAATACTCCTTTAGACTAGGTAATTAAGTAGGTATAAAAATAAGATTTATAAACCTCAATTAAATAAAATAAATTTGTATAATTATTTGATAAGAAACTTAAAAAAAAACTTAAAATACATTTAATTTGAAAAAAACTTACTTAACTTTATAACAATGTTAAAAAAGAATAGGTACACAATAAGTAATATATTTGATACCTTATAAAGTGTAAAAAACAATACACTATTCAATAGTCTATACAATACAATAGTCGCTTATTGCCGAAATTATAAGCTTCCTAGATTCTAGAGGGGATTATTGCCATCCTCTTGCCATCATCATCTCAATGCGATAGAGTATTAACAGTTCTTTAGTTTTGACATTAGACTACAATGACGTCATCTATTCGAAGTGCCGCATGCCGTCTCAAACTCACAACCATTTTAATTTTTTGGAATAATTAATTGGTTTTGTCACAGATTATTTAAGTTTTTTAGAAGTTTTAGGTTTTTTTTGTTGTTAACTAAAATAATATTTGGACATTTCAACCACCCACAACCACGGGTGGCCACAAATCTGCCTCCACCAATCTATCTCACCTTGAGTGAAACTGTACTGTATGTACCTACGATCAAAGAAAAATCTCTTTACGATTCAATAACAGCTAAGTACCTATTCTTATTAAACTATGTATTGTGCATGATACAACCTCATCAGAAACTCATATTACTTCTAAATGAACACCTAAGTTAATAAGGAAAACAATCAAATACTATTTAAATCTAAATTACCAATATTTATATTTATACATACATATTATAGGTATCTACAACGTCTAGACGTATCAACTGGATGTAAAAAAAAACGCTAATTATATAAAATATTCTTTAGAATATTTTGTTTTTTCCTTAATATAACGTTGTAATACTTAAAACTAAACGTAGGTACCTATATGAAAAAAATTGTGTCTGTGCTGTTGACGGTTGAAGAGTTCCTTTAACGGAAGCCAAATCTGGATGTCCATATTTTTTTAATACTACTATGGTAACAGAACTACATTATTATACAAATATTTACAAACTAAATATAACTACTATTTACATTTGCCAATAAAAAAATAACATATGGAAATTTAATATAATTAAATTCAATTTATATGTTATTAATCAATACCTATAACAGGTATATAAGTATGATTATAAGTTTCTACGAATAAAAGATAATATTGTCCCGTGGTATTACCGTAGTTCTTTTTTTTTAACAAAAAAGGCTTTGTCGCTTAGCGACTACATCGGCCAATACAGAAGTGACAAATAATATTATATTAAATTTACCTTATTACTAACTTACCTGTAATTTGGTAAATTCCGTTAAATAGTTAGTAGAAACTAACATTGAAGCAGTTTCTTAGTTCTTACATTTTTAAATTATTTAATTTTAACATTAAATAAATTGTTTCAACACACCTAAATAATTAACATTTTAAAGTACGAATTGGTTTTTATTTTAATGATTTTGTATTTAAAAGTAATAATTCTCAGCTAAACTTAGCTATGGGTACATTCACCCTACAGCAAAATATAGAACACCTTTCCAGGTAAACAAATAATGAAAGATTTTTGTCAAATAATCGCCTGCGCAAGTGTTATGTCAGACAACAAAGAAGATTCTGCAAAAAATAAAAAAGATGGCAAGGATTGATGTAAACGGGGTTTTAGGCCAGTGGCCTTATGGAAATTGTTATATTCGTGATCAATACGAGACCTTACATCCGCAAGGTGCTGACTTAAATTAAAAAAAACTTCTAGAGCTGAGTGACGACACATGGAGTAAGCACCTTACTTTTTCTTATTTTATGTAAATTAATTAATTTAACATGAAATATTTTAGAAGATCGATCTTTAACCTACATTTAATTCCAAACGACGTTTTTTTAACAAAAAAAAAACAATTTAAACTCACACAATTTACAAAATAATTTCAAATAATTATTTGCACAGATCCTTTAATTTAAATCCGAAAGACACATCAGTTATATTTTCCCCATTTAAGATTTTCCCAAAATTCTCTTAAAAAAAGGAAACTTATTACCACCCAGCCTCTAGGTTCTATTTAATATCTAAAATTTTCCCAAAATTTTCCTTAAAAAAAGAAAACCGGCCAGCCTCTATACATTCATTTTTTTTTTTTTTTTCTAAAATGACAGATATTTGACAGTTCTTAATTCAAACAAAAATCGCATAAACAGAAAAGCAACTATAAATAAATGAGCACAGAAACAAGTGACTGACTTCCTCCTCAAGTGTGAACATCAGTGGAACAAGGGTGTGAATGTGAACTCAAAAACAAAAAGTTTGCTACTTTCAAGTGTCCACGTGCCCTCAAGATCCCACGGGTACCGTCAGCCACTTCCTTAGACCAGACCCAATTAGTTCATGACATTTGTGCCTATAATGAGTGTGAATAATGATCTTGCACCTGGGTTTGCCTGGGGTAAAGGGCATCTGCCCAAAGGTATTTGAAATAGGCATGTGTTTGGTTAATTAGAGTTAACTAAGGTTTTTTTCGTACTTATGTAGTAAATTGTAGTTTGAATATGGAATTGCTAATGAAAACTGGGTAAAATTGTAAATAATGGTATTGGCCTCAATTAATAATAATGTGATCTTGATAATACTTCGGTCACAGCGCGGCGCGGCGGTGAAAAATAGTACTGTTAATAACCTATATCTGTGCCAATGGTTTTTCTCAGTGTTGGCTCCGGCTTACCTCTTGGAAAAATTCACCCTCCGCCACTGCTATATACACTTAGGTATACAATAACATTTTCTATCTGTCTTAAGTTCGAACATAATTATATTTTTACACTTTTTAATTTAAAGTTGCGCTAAGATTTTTTACATCTTGATAGAAAAGATAAAAATTGGTAGGTATACATTGACACTTAGAGTTGAATAGAATTTGAATTATGCCTGTATTTCTGTGTCAAATTAAGCTGGTACTTACAGTACAGAAATGCCTATTTCTTAGACGAAAAACTTAGTGCCAAAAGACAAAGTTCCTTACCAAAAAACCACGACTTTTTTTGGGAACATCCGAACAATATATCACGTCAAGTTTTAATATGGGAACCTATCGAAAAGTTCCGTATTCTCCTCCCAGGGGTCAGATAAGTCACTATATGTAAGGGCATTTGGCTTATTCCCAAAACAATCGTAATATTATACGCAATAGGAAAAACATAAGTTCCGCAGGAATTAGTTGTCATAAATGTAAGAAAATTGATGTTTGAGTTATCTGCGTGGGAGATTTGTTGGTTTTGTGTATAGGATAAAAAATATTATACTACCTATAGATACTTCATTTCTAGGGTTCCGTAATAAAATCAGGAATCTATTTGTCGCAGCCATTTTACTTGCAGATCATCAATGCTAAAAAGCTGAAATTCGGAATGAATATACCAACATAATTATCTACAACGCTAATTAAGTTATGTAATAAAATTAAAATAAAAAATCCTTATAGGAACCTATCACCCCTTCGTAAGCAGGCTTCGTATATTTTAAAAAAGTTAAGTTCTTGATGTATAGGTTTAGGTAGGATGTCGTAGAATAATACTAAACCTAATTTATACTACTGGACTTTTTACTGCCGAGTCCGACTCGCACATGGCCGGTTTAATTTATTTGTTCAAATTGCAAATAGACTTGGCACGTCTTTTACAAGAATTTGAATTTTAAAAAGAAAGTTATTGAGAAAGAATATTACGAAGTTATTAATCAAACAACACCGAGAAATGAGACACAAAAAAAAAGAAATCAATAAAATTGTGTCGTGACGCCGGCGCCCTTGCGGTGGTCAAAGGTTTAAGCTTTAACAGCATTTTAAAGTATGCAATATGCATAGGTATTATACTAAATATTAAAATATGAAATTATTAACAAAAATCATACACGTCAATGTATTTCCGGTCAGTACCCTTCAAGAGAAACATTAACTTTCAAGCTGCTGTTGATGATATCACGCATTTTATTCGACATTTCTTGAAATTCACACATGATAAGCTGTTGACTGTGTCTTTCTTAAAACCAATAAAACTTTCCACCTAAAAAACTAACGGACTTCAAGATGTCCTAAGCCAAACACGAAAAAAGTTCAAAAATCATTTGAAACCCGACACTTGCCGATGTCACCCGCGTACAAAAAGGTTCATCGGCGAAGAGGCGCGGCCAAAAACTACATTTTCGATGATTTATGGTGCAAATTAACGAGTACGTATCCTCATTCCTGAACGTCATTTCCTGGTAGAACGAACTCGCTATTCAGCTGAACGAGGGAAAAAATAACAGCAAACATTCTTAACGAAAGCTTTTTGCTAGTTCGTTACATTTTTGGGGCTCATCTCATTCATCTTTTTGCAGAACCATTTTTAGGAGCTCTGTTACTTAATATTGTGTTAGATTGTAAGCTTATAATCCTGCTAAGTCTATCAACATACAGCTAAAACCTGGGAAGTCCACAATCTGGTCGATAATTATTGATGACTGTAGGTATTACTATTACTTTGGTAGACTTTAGCTTTAACAAAGACAAGAAGACAATTCACGCAAACATTACTGCTGAAGGCATACGGTCCAACTTCTACCAAGGATGGCAGTGGCAGGCGCGGCCGGCAAGTTAGAAGACACATTGATCAGTCGAGTATAGCTTCAAGACTGCTTGCATCGGGCGCCACGTCTAGCCGCTCAAATAGCTCGAGCTAATTCACTTCGAGCCTCACCTACTATAATATTATTAACCCTATAAGCCGTAAATTTGACACATCAACCTTTAATAAACTACCACATTTACTGAGATCCTACAAATACACAATGTAACTTTTAAATTCGCAATAAAACATTTATTATGTTTATTTCTGTTATGTTATACTTAGTTTTTATTTTATCGAGTCACACTTCACACACACTTTTCACGTAAACTCAACACGGAAAGACGATTGGCTGTTTGACATTCGTGAAACCTAGGCTCCAGATGAAAATCAGCGTCAAGTACCTACCAGTACTTGACATTAAGCTGATCTGGAGACCTATTTGGTGCAGCCGTGGGACACAAACCTCATGATTTATTTTTCTTTTATTTGTTTCATGTTTTTTTTTTCTTTCTCTTATTTTGTTTGTTTGTTTAATTATTGTTTGTTTGTGTTTTCATGTGCTGTCTCAAATAATTTTTTATTCATTCATTCATTCATACATGTTGCCTGCAATATTATGTCTATAAAAAGAAGGTTAAAATTTTTTATACAACAGCAAAACAAGTAAGTATAAGCCTGTAAACGTGTAAAAAGATCAGAAACCGCCTCATACTCTTCATAATCAACTCCATCATTAATAGCGACTATCTGACTCAACTAATTTACAATAACAAGCACTTCAAGCGCTGAACATCCGCATACCGTTCGGCTCGTGTTACGTCGCTTTTTATACTGAAATACAAAAACTTTTGTAAATAAAAAGTTGGCTACATGCGGTGGAGAAACAAGTGCAGCCGCTCTACGCCAAAGAGTAAGAAAATCATACCTAATGTTGCAAGCAGAATACATTGACATTTAGGCTATAAGATATTGTACCTGTTTATTAACTTTGTATTTCTTGCAAATAAACTTTTGTTTGATTGAGAAGTTTACTGCCTTACTTTATTTTTAACATCTTAGATGACTTTTCATAGTTTTAAAGGTTATTTTATTAGTAATATTTTTGTGTTCTACCGACGCGTGACGTCGTTGTTTTGGATGAGACAACTTAACCCCCTTTAATGAAAGTAAATTAAAAATAGATTTGGTAAAAACGCGTATACAAACTAGAACTATAGCCAGATAGATCCGGCAGTTCATACCAGCCTTGAGAAAGCCAAAGTAAACTCAAAGATAAGCCTAAGCCTCTTTCTCTTTCTTTCGTTTTCACCGTATGGTAGATAAACAATTTAGATTTGACAGGCCGTATGCCTCTAAAGTCTAAGTAAAATCATCTTCAGAACGTTCAAAATCAAAATCAAAATTTTAATAATCTAGACCATTTTAGGCACTTATGAATAGTCATAATTCTAATATTATTATAAAAGTGATTCTAGTTGCCAGCCAAGGGTAGCCTACCGAGGGGTAGGCTATGGAGAAGAATCTGGCAAGAAACTCCATTCGTTAAGTTACTCAAGATGTGATGGTCCAATAGGTGTTATTTTCCATTATTACAATAATTAATTTTAAAAGTCTGTGAATATTAAAGAGGCAATTCTTTCTTCAATTAGAAAGAAAGAAAGAAAATAAACTTATTTGTCGCGATACAAGCTGATGACACTGACATTAACTTATTATAAATATAAAAAAAAACACAGACAAGAGGAAATAACAAGAAACAAATAAAAAGGACAGATAAAGAAAGTGCCACCAACACGACCAGACCAATTACCTACTTATATCAGATAATTTTTTCATATCTCCAGAATGGAACTGCATAATACCGAAATTTTCAATACCCAAGTAGGTAAAAGGCAAAATCCTTGACGGTTCTAGAAATTTCTTCACTTTCTTCGTCAGCTACTCTTTGACCGACCCGAAGTGATTCATTAGACGGGTCGTTCGTCTTCATTTCATGTGACGGAGATAGTTTAGCGTTTAAATTACTATGAGGCGGGTTCTAAAAAGTCAAACTTCACTGCATTATACTGGTTAAGGAGATTCAATTTAGCTCACAATATGGATAAGGGGAAAAAAAGCATGGTAAATCTGTTCCTTTGAACATAGAACACACACATATGCTAACACATTTGATCATTATGAACAAACCAATTTCGCTATAATGATAGCTGGACAAGAGACATTATTACGTTTATCCAGAAAATGAAATAGGCAAAGAAGGGGGTGGAGATTGATAATGAAAACCCTCTGTTTTATTGTTAATTTCACAATCAGCTGGACAGTTTGTATGCACAATTAAAATATATAACTTCCTGACCGACCGTACTTTATCTGAGTCATCGAACGACGCACTCAGGGGACACCAAGATTCCTTTATACTCAAAACTCTTTTATTCAAATTAAATAAAAATACTCAAAGTTCGCCGCTTCCAATTCATTTAATTTCAATCCTTATGCTTGCTTCTATAAGTTTCAAAATCACTTGACTTGTCTCTGAATACCATGTGGCAATGTCGGTTGGTATGAAAGTGCAGACATGGTCTGTCACCGTTGAGAGTGGTCCTACCCTTGTCAGACTTCGATGAGGTCTCGAATTCACACTCACTTGTCTTCAAAAAGACTGTGCTTTAGGAATTTCAGAGATGCTTTTTAAATGACGAGGTAATGATCGAAATGGTATTTTTTTTAACAGTTACTTAGCGCAAGTCTAAAGTAGGTCCTACAGACTAATGATTTTTCGTAATAATTATGTGCGTCGGGTATCAAAAATTAGGTACTTGCATTAAATGCTATAAGAAAACATCCTGAGGATGTTCTCGGGGATCGGTGATTTAATTACATGGGACTTATAAAATAGCCGGCGAAACGTGGGTGTATTGAATATACACCTCTGCCTACCCCCTCTGGGGAATACAGGCGTGAGTCTATAAAAAAAATAGATTCTATCCTAATTTAATTAAACTCTGGTTGTTCATCAACCATAAGTACGATAAGTAAAAAACAAGACTGTTATTCTTATAAGTTACAAAACCGTTCCGAAACCAAAGCCATAATATAATTACTATTCAACAAGAAGCTTTTCGAATTTTAAAAAGTGCCGGTGGTCTAAAAAAGCCGGCGCTCTCTCTTTCTCTATGCTCGATTGGCATAGAGCACAATGGTAGATTTTTTATCATCACGCATCTGCAACCGGACACCAAGCAGTGGACGATAACATTCCACAATGACTACTAACTACATAAATCTTTCCAGAAAATTTACAATTATTTTAGGACGGCTTTTTTGTTTACTCGATCATTGATCGTCCACCCTCGCTTTAGTACCATTGTTGGTTAAAAAGAGTGGATTTTTTCTGGTCATTTTGGGGGCCATTGTAAAAAGATGTCTCTCAAATGTCCCCTTTATGTTTGATGGCGCAGCTGAGGCTATTTCTGTTATTTTGGACGTTGGACATCGTAAAGAAAGTGTGGATTACACAGTAAAAATTAGATACTTATCTGAACTTAATGGTGTATAAAAATTAGATTCATTCATTGTTGTAAATGCTAACCAATCTCTGTTCTTAAACTGTTTTTTTTTCTTTAAGGCTTATTCGGTAGGTTTTAATAAGGTCCCTACCTTGTAGACTAATGTCTTGTTATTTGAATGTTTATGGAATAATATTCGAAAAACTAAGTAAAAGAATTTAAAGTATCATAAGAAAAAAGTAAAAAAGACTCTCCGAACCAAACAAAAACACCAATAATTACGGCTAAAAAGGACATTTAGCGACACTTTCAAAGTTCGGGTGGTCCATAGACAACACAATAAAGTGACCCATAAACAATAGTAACACGTTTCTTACCGGTGACGCATAGGTGGCGAGATTTGGGCAAAGATATAACAATTTGCAGCCAGCAGTCTTTACAGATAACAAAATACTAAATGCTTTGACAGATAGAGATCGATTGATGCGAAAACAATGAACGACACATCAAGTTGATTTTATTTATGTAAATGTATGTAGCTTGATTTTTTTAGTTTTTTTTTTCTTTTTTACTAACCACTTATTAATACCACTTAATAGATCATTGCGCAGAAAGAATATAAGTTCTTTAACAATACCTACCTACTTACTTTAACAATTTATTGGCACTCTACACTTTTTGTAAAAAAAATGTAGTACCAATAAAATGGTAAAGTGCCAATATTAACCCAAGTCAATTCGGACAATTCTTCTTCTTGTTTACTTCTTCACTCTACGTTCCTGTAATATAAAATCGAACAATTAAAAAATATATACCATGTATAATTTAATCAAAAAAATATTTATTTACTTTAAAATAAATTTGCTATTAGGAAATAAAAAAGGAAGAGTAGGTCTTAGTTACTTATCTGGTCAAGTTTCTTCTCTGGTTAGAGTTCACTACTACCCAGGCCTTATACAGCATGGAGTGCAGTTTATATAGGTACCTCTTTGTTCCAATATGTCATCAATTTAATAAATATTACAATCCGCTTATTGTGTATCCAAAATAAGGGAGAGGAAACTTATCATTAAAATCTATAATTACATTTTCCCCAACAATTTGTTATCAAAAACACAAATCACGTAAAAACCCGGGCCTATTCACAATAGCTAATTTAATTAATACTTAACCCGCATGCGTATGATGTCTGTGTTAATGTAAAAATCATTTCTCATACATTAGGTATTTGAGGGAAAGAATGTAGTTAAATAAGTTACTTCAAAGTTTTGGAAGAGAACGTACGAACTCAGCGATTTCTGATTTCATATACCTATTCATAAAAATAAAATTTCTCAAATTGTGAATACAACCCAAATAGTGGTTGCCATGGCTTGTAAACAAATAGGAAAAGTAGGATTACGAAAAACCAGAGAGTTACAAATTTACAATGTTTATTCATAAAACCTTTCCTTCCCGTAAACAATGATATTATATTAATAAAGTCAGTACACATTAAATAAAAGTATCCCAAAATGTTTCATGCTGAAAACGACAACAGGTGTATTAATACTTTTTTCTCTATTCGTTTTTTTTTCATATACCACATGTCACTTTATGCCAGTAGTAAAGGCGGTAACATCGTTGGAAATTCAAACAGCAGCTGAAGTTCGAAATAAATAAGGCGACAGTGACACGCGCGCTCCCTCCCTTTTATAATTATTACATTTTATTTTTAAATTGTTTTTTCTTCTCCACAAGGATTCCCCTCCGTGTTCACGGTACCAAAACAATGTCCCCTCGTACCTAATGGCTCCATTCGGCCGTGCGTTGTTTTAAATTGGATACGGGTCCATAATAATAAATTGTCGGTCTCAAGCCAGCTTTTGAGCGCGTGAGTAATGATAATTAAATTGATCCTTGTTTTTCTCTTATGTTTTAGAATTATGCTCATTGATATTTACTTTCCCATTCTTACAGCGTTAATTTCATAATTTATAGTTGTACATTTTAATGGATATCAATAAATATGGGAAGCGTTTTCTTAAGTTTTCAATGTCATATATTTAGACCCAGGAATGTAAATTGGATCTTTGAGTGGAGAATTTCTTTAAAAGCGTTGAAGTAGATAGAAATAACAACAAGAGCGATGATTATTTGTTACAGAAAAAGAATAATCTAGTATAAAAAAATCCACTATATCTACTATATTTTTCTAAAATAAAATAAAAAAATATAAGTACCTAGTATACGTAGGTATGATATACATATAGATATTAAAACTTTTATACCTACGCATATTATTTTAAACCCACACGTAGAGTACTCGAAAGAACGGAAGCCAGTAACTTGAACTTGGAACAGGTAAACAATATCTAGAAACTCGATATATCGGGGCGAGGACACGCGACCGACCAAAAATAGCGCCCACAAAACGCCACATTGACAAATCTTACGGCCTCAGTAAACTAACACACGCAGTGTGTTATTAAAATCCCCTGTAACTCCGTCAATATATCAACCGTGTACACTCCCCTAACTCGGAAGGGAGACCTCTCTATTTTTAAAATACTTCCCCACCGTTCATTTTATATTTTTTCCTTGCGCGCGCTTATTTTTACGCCACCCAACCATTTTACTTTGACACCTAATCTACTGCACATTTTTGCCCCTTAGTTCTTTTTATAAAGGGCGCGAGAGACCAGTTTAAAATGGACAGAATTTTAATAATAAGTTGCAGCCGCTACCGTGTGTTACATACGGCGCGCGTGCGTTCCTTATTTGAATTTGAATGGTGGATCGCGTGCGCGCGTAGCACGCGTCTTTAACTTTTTTATTGGGGAGCCCAGCCAATCAGAGGGGTTTTATTTGTAAAAAAGTAAGGGGAGTTTTTTATTTATGTTTAGTATACCTACACAGAGTTCATGTGTGAGTTTTTTAGCTGGAGGCGTGACATGGGCGGTGTTTTATTCAGCTATGTAACTACATAGAAGAGCCAGAGCTATATAAATTCATGTATTTTTAGGCAATTAGAAAATAAAAAAGTCCATTATGCACAGACGAATAATAACTTAACGATATTTATATTACCAACTAACTTCTGCCCGCGGTTTCGACCGCATGCTATGATATTGTGTGTTATTCTGATGTATAAGCTCTACCTATTACCTACTGTCAAGTTTCATTAAAATCCGTTCAGCTACTGGGGCTTTACACAGTTGTTCGCGGGTTCATATCCTCCTAATCGATTTTTTCTTTCTACAAAAATTGTGTACTTTAATGTTCGCATTGTATACATTGAAATACTTTTTAAAATGTTTATGTATCCCTGCAATTGTTTTGCGTGAAAGAGTAACAAATATGATTCATATCATTTCATTTATACAAACTCACAAACTTTCACATACCATTTGAGATACGACATTTTTCAATGTTTTATATATTGTATATCTTAGAGAAAATCACGGGGCGATGCCGCGTGACAAAACTAGCACCTAATCTATATTACAAGATTTGCATTTCACCTTCCCTTCCACCAACTACTTAATATACTAGCTAAGTTACCAAACAACAGAATAAATAAAACCATATCTTTGGCAAACACAAAAATATATCATTTTCTTTCGACGAACAATTCGTACAAACAAACGTACAGCCAGTAACTTAATATTTGGAAATCAATTATCCATAAGAAGTATTTGTTGGCCGGAAAATAACTGGATTAAGGGAATAATATACTGTCGTATATTTCTGATTGAGATATATATTATTCTAAGCACTCCAGTTGAGAATTAGGTACCTTTACGACTTTATTATATTATGGGGATGGGGATACCGTCATAGCTTAGTCCAAGTAGTATGAACATTGACTGGTAATACCTACTAACTAATTAACTTTACTAACTATAATAATATACCTATAATAAATAATTATTGAGCCCTGACCACCGGTAGTTTGGAGTACCCCTGTTCCCGATACCGGTGGTATTTACCTACTATATTTTACATTTTTAAATGTATATTTTTATTTTTTATACATTTTTAAAAATGTAGACTAAACTGAAAGCCGACCCCAACATAGTTGGTAAAAGGCTAGGCAGATGATGACATATTTAAAAATGTATTTTATGTGTAATTTAATAAAATAATTGAGAATATATAGTAACTTACTAATTAATATTTTATATGCGAAAGTAAATTTGTTTGTGACCTTTTCACGCCTAAACCACTGAACCGATCATCCTGAAATTTTACATAACGTTTTCAGGTGCACAGAAACAGAAATAGCCACCTTTCATCCCGAAAAGTGCAGTTCCCGAGGCAAACAACGTTAACGTTCTTATAATAATAGATGGCGCCTCGTGTCTTTTAAATCATAATTGAAATTGAAATTCTAAATTAACGCGAGTGAGGCCACGGGCTAGATGTAAAAGAATTTGATATATTTTACATAACAAAACCTAATAAATCATAAAATTAAATTAAATTAAGTAATGACAGACACGAAAAGTACTTTTAATTAAATACAAATTGTATTTTATTATTTGCTTTATTATTTATAAATAAGTACCTACCTTGATATTAGTTGTTTTACGTTAAAAGTAGGTACTCTGTGGTTAAAGATTAGTTTAAATGCAAGTTAATAAATAAACAATGACTATGGATTTCTTATGTAATTACTATAGTTGAGAATTGTATAAGGATATTCAAATAGTTATCGGAATTTGGAATACCTATATGTTATTCTAAAGGCAAACTAGGTACATACAACTTATACATTTAGAAACCAGCGACAATTAGGTAAATCTCAATTTTTTTTTGCTACGAACATTCTCGATCAAAAATCAAATCAGATCTTCCAAATAAAAAAACTAAATTCAAATCAGTTTATTCGTTTAGGAGCTTTGATGCCATACAGATACACAGAATCGCAGACACGTTAAAGTATAACACCCCTCTTTTTGAGCGGGGGGTTAAAACACTTTAAACTAACTTTCCAAGACTTATCCAAAATCGAAAAATCGACCCTAGAATAACCAAATAAACCCACAAACTATATTCATATCCCAAAATATTGTGCCTAAACTACGTCATAAGATAAGAAAAAGTACACAAAAGAGACACATTTTCTTCAATACGAAGCCAATACTTTATAAAAGATACATAAGAAATAAGAATCAAAAGCAAATATAGCTCTTCCATAAAAATATTGATGCAGCTTTTAGCAGTGGTTGGGTGAGAGGGCGGTCCCCCGTTGCCATGGTTACGGGCGACCCTCCGAGGGGAAAAAACGGGTAAAAATTGTGGGAGCGGACGAACGCTGATTTTTTATGGCATCGTACATTTTTTCTTGGGAGCGCCGCGACGCCGAGCGTGTGGGTGTGAGGTAACATACAGCGTGTTGCGAAAATAAACCATTTCGATGGCCGCATTGAATAAACGGGCAAGAGCTCTTACACGATTTTTCTTTTCGTTTTTTCTATTCCTTGCCCATCTACAATTTTTTTTATAAATTTTAGCCCAAAAATACGTCTGCAATTGTACTTGATTTCTTTTATATATTAAGATTTCTGTAAAGGATTAACCGTTTTTATTTTCTCCTGTAAAGTTGTCATTTTTCACTTGCACGTTTATTCGATGTGGATGCATCGATTTTTTGGCAGATTTTTATTTTAACATAACATTTATTAACCTGCCTAGGCCTATTAGACCACTTATTCGTCTACGACTACCACTACTTAGTACTTCAAACCACGAAGACGGCGTCGGTACAGAGGTCACCTATCTATTTAATAACTGCGTCGAGCGCTTCTTTATAAATGTATGATCGTAAAAAACTACAGCGCTTCGAGCGCTCTCTATTCATGGAAATCAAAATTTATAACAGATGCTAAATATTAATAATAAAATTTGGACTTCCTTTTTTAAATAATAACTATTAGAGCTTACGTTGCAAGGACAAGTAAAAATTCCACCAAATCACTAGATCTACCGTTAGGTTTAGACCTAGTCTTTACAATAAAAAAACTTGATACCTACTCAGGTATTCTAAAATCTATTTCTTTTATTCAGTACCACAGGTGCGTCGAGTATCTAAAATATACCGTAAATATTTACAAGACATCTTCAAAAAAAAAAGTAGACGTCAATCCAAATCGGTATAATCAGTTCATTGATTCGCAATCGATGTAAATATCGGTGGTAATTAAATCGATTCATTCGGTATTAAAAGCAGTGATAGCCTAGTGGCATGCCCGTTGGTCTAAAAGCCAAAGGTTTGGAACCCAGGCCTCTGACTTTTCGGATTTATGTGCGTATTAGAAATTAATTATCACGAGCTAAAACGTTGAAAGAAAACGTCGTGAGGAATCCAGCATACCTGAGAGATTTTTAAACGGTGTCTAAAGCCGTGTTAGAGGCCTACAGGCGGTTAACGTTAAACTCTAAAACCAGGTTGTTCATCGCCCACACATTATAGAAGAAAGATTCGTATACGACTGGCTATCAAGAATTATTACACAGAAGAAATATATAGCAGAAGGCATGGGCATAACCAGAGGGGATAGAATTGATTTGCAACAAGAAATTTGTGGTTCAAGTTTTTTTAATTCAACAATGACAATGATTATAAATGATTAAAAATTATTAGCCAAACTTTTCCGAATGCTCTTTCCTTTTTCTAATCCTCTCTGTTCATAACTATAAATATAAACAGCCAACAAATTAGGTACCTATGTAATAATAATTTATGTCTAAACGTTTCTGCCACGTATGCTTTGGTGTCTGTATCATGGGAATGGTACTCAACCGTATACAATCAGTATTTTATTCGGAATTCTAAATATTTTCAAATACGTTTTGTTGGATAATCCATACCCTCTCTCCTCTCTGGGAAGTAAGAATGGAACAGGAATATTAAACATCACTAAAATCGTCGGTATGCATTTCAACACGAAATAGGAACGTCAATGACCTTTAACCTTTCAACTGTCACTTAAAAAGTTCACTAAGTAAGGATTATATGAAGAAAAATTTCCATAATAAAATTTATCTGCCATATTATAACAAATTCTGATAATCTAAGTAATAAGATAGTTTAAAAAAACGCATAGAAACTGTATAATCTGACCAAAGCTAAAAACGTGAAGATGGGTCAAGTTTTTAAATTTCCGAATATCTAACTTAATATTAAAATAAACAGCGATGAAAAATGTATAATGTCAAGTCTAGACAGGTTGCTGCAATTTTAATGGGATTTATATTTTTGCACATTTTTATTATTGATGATATAAAAACAACTAAGCATACCGATGCGATGGAAGACTTATAACTTTCGCGAATTAGAATTATGTTTATATGTAGGTATAATTTAGGGGTAATATTTTAAACAAACCGCGTTTCGGACCACAGTCAATGCTACTCGATTGAAACGTTGAGGTTACTTCAAAAAATTAATTTGGAATTATCTGTCAGCGAATAAACCTGAAATCATTACATAGTCCTTTTCAATGCTCAAGCGTTATCGATGCTTACATGACCCTGATAACTTTCTATTTTTTTATCGTGTAATAATCCCTTTATACTAGTACTCCACTACTAAGGGCCAGTGATGGGGTTATGTCCGACTCACAAGCACTAAAAACTACAAGGTTTCCTCGATGGACCTGCCAATGGCCCGTCTGCCTAGGCGGCTGCCGTTGTCGGTAGCCTCGCCACCAGCGAATCCTCTGTAGAGGCCCGCGTGGAATACAACGAGGTGCGCGTGAAACACGACCAGGCGCATGTTACTGGTCGGCTGATAACTTGTCCTTGACCGGATTTGTATCTTTTTGCAGGAATGGATCAATACCTAAATCAGTAAACATTAGAATTTGCTTATTTATTCCTCCCACCACAATATAAAAAGTCAACATTAAAAAAAAATAGAAATGTGAAACATTTAACAAACACCCTATACGCTGTCCGAAACTCTCCATGGAGTGCTAAATCGTGTTTCGTATGTGTGAGTGTTGAGAGTGGAGGCTGCAAATATTATAAGTATGGATTTTATACCTCTCTCGCTCGCGCCTCCTTTCTCACTCTCGCGCCGAAGAAAAAAATATTCTCGAAGGGAATCTAAAATTATGAGCGCGCGAAGGAAAGTTTCATGCGATATATGAAAAGGAAATCTTGGAGCGTTCGTTGCTTCATAAATCATCTTGTAGCTGATCGTTACTTTGCGAAGTGTTTAGTAAAATTGTCGCTTTTGCAGTTTTGCTTTCGTTTGCTTTGATGAATGTACAGATTACAGAGGTAAGTCATCTTTAATGCTACGAATTGTTTGAAACTTTTCTTTTTCTTGCTACGGCGTAGGCCCTGTAGTCTGACGTAGCAACTTAACAAAGTATAGATTGACGATTGCTTTCCTTTTCACCTATGTGGTTAGTACTATAAACTGTTATGTATGTATATTTAAATGTTTGTTTGTACTTCTTTATGTATCTTAACTGAATATGATAATGATGTAAGATTAGTATCTATCAATCTAAAAAATGAGGTCTATTATCTAGTTTATGGACGTATTAGGGTAAATAAAGTAATAAATTTATTTTAAATTGACCTGGCATGACCGAGAAGAATGGTGAAAATGAACAGAGACCTTTGCTTGGGAAAGTGTAATGCAATGTAGTGGCGAATTGTAAATTTTTGGAAGAGGAAGGGAAATCTGAAGAAAAGAGGGAAAGAAACCAAGAAAAACCAATGGCACTGTCGATAAAAACTACTGACTGTGCCATTTTTGAATGAAAAGCCGTTAGGAATCAAGTTGTATGGAGCCCCGCCACTGATGCAGTATAACTCATATAATATGTAACCGACCTTCTTACATCTCGCGGCTACTGGTTTCCTAGCCCCTAGTCTCCGAAGAAGTCAAGTTCATTCCACCATTTTTTTAATCAGTTGCACCTTCTGCCGCGACGCCTATTTATTTCTCTGTATGATCAAAATAAATTTCACAGGACTTCTGAGCAAAGTATACCTATATAAACAACTCAATACATACGCAACGTTATACCTATGTATATACAAAGTTCTCACCATGGTTTAGGGGCGACGCTTCTGTCAATAAAAGGGTGCAATCCGGATTGATAACTCTTTTGTCTGTCACCCCTTTCGCTAGTCACTATAACAAATGAAAAAACTACCCCCTGTACTGTGTGATCAACATAAGTATATAACTCGGGAATAGAGTAATTCGAGGTTGTTTATTTATTTATTTATTATTTATCTACTTAGTACAGAGTTTTCCATTTACACTAATTAGTAAGATAAAACAATATTATTTAAATATAAGTAATCACTCAATCTTCTCACAGAACCTCAGACACTCTAACATTTGTCAACAAACAGATCCAACTCTGGCCTGGTGTCCACGAGCGCGTTAAACATTGCCAACATGCGTGGTATAGGTTGCATAGCATGTGTTGTTATTCTCACTTATAAATTTATAATGTTCTCTTGACTAATTTCGACTGAATTTTGGTCACAGCGAATTTCAACGGAGATTAGCCAACTACACAGGAGATATTATAGTGCACAAGTGTGTGCGCAAACACAGGTGCACTCTCTGTTCCCTCACTCTCATAGTCCGATGGGACGGCAATCCGACACGACCGGAGAGAGATCGGGCGCAGGGCCAATGGCTTAACTTGCTTTCCGAGGCACGGAGTAAGTGATAATTAATTTTTGCACACATAACTTACGAAAAGTTAGGGGTGCGCGCCTTGGATTTGAACCTGAGACTTCTAGACTAACTCTAACCTGAAATGAGTTACAAACAGCCTACTACTGCAGAACCTTTATGGAGGAGAATGAAACGTGCCATACTAAGTTGCCGGGAGGTTGCCACACGCAGGGCTAATTTGAAAACCCAAGTAGTCTCCACGAGAAGTCGGCATCATAGATGGTATGGTATGAGTGGTGTCAAGCACTGATAGCCTAGTGGTATGACCGTCGACTGATAAGTCAGTGGTCTCGAGTTCGATCCCAAGGCGCGCACCTCTGACTTTTCGTAATTAATTATCAGTTGCTAAAACGGTGAAGGAAAACATCGTGATGAAACCAGCAAACCTTAGAGATTTTTTAATGGTGTGTAAAGCCATGTCAGAGAAGTGGTGTCTATGAGCATTTTGATACTGCTGATTAAAATGCTGCTGGCCATCCTTGAGGAGCTTTGGTAGATCGAATATTTTTATTCCTAGTTGCACGCAAATTACGCGCTTGATAGTGGAGACTCCAAAACCAGCCCGCAGTCACCAATATCTACCAATACCAAAAAATAACTTACTCATAAATTGTACTAAGTAGGTACGTATTGTACCTATGTATTGGTAAGGTCACTGCATGGATTAATTTGCATAGAATTGAAATTGCAAATATTACAAAAAAATATAGCTATTCAATATACTTACTTAGTCATTAGAAAATAACAAAATTTGAATATTTAGTGTCTAGCTCGCCCACAAAAAGTATTAGTGTTGAATAAAATCTGTTTTTATAAGACTGAATATTTTAGACCTATGACCTTGTTTAGCGTGTAGTGTAGTGACCACTGACCATAGTGACTGAATGACTCGCATTTGCATTTGATAGTCTTAATTACTATATCTATCTAGATAACAAAAGAAAGTCGTGTTAGTTACACTATTTATAACTCAAGAACGGCTGAACCGATTTGGTTCAAAATTGGTGGGGAGGTAGTTTAACCAGGAGAACCAGGAGACGGTCATAGCCATAGGATACTTTTAATACGGTATTTATACTCGAGAACGGCTGGACCTATTTTCATGGTTTTTGATTTGTAGAGGTAGTGTAGGGTAGGGTAGGGTAGGGGTAGAGTAGGGACCCTACTCATTTATATCCGTACCCTCGTACAAATAAACTGTAAAGATATAAATTAATTAATAAATTTCCGTCGATACCCGAAACATCGACATTCAATGGCGAGTAGGAGTTGGGAATAGGACCCCTGAAATCTTCTATCTTATTCTTATATTAGTATAGAATGTTTTTGTCTCAAAAATGAAATATTCCATTTGCAATCCCAATACAAATCTCACTGGCTTACTCTTCAAAAAAATCGATACATCCCCATACCATTCGGGTTAGCTGTCACAAAAAACCGAGGGGAGAAAGCAGCATGGATGGAACACATTTAATAAATCGAGGGAAAGGGTTGTCTCCCCTACACCCTTGTCAAACTATACCATGTTTTATTCATGACGCGTTGAAACCGAATCACTGTTGTATCAGAGATTGAGATCAAATCTTTTTTGTTATTTACTCATTTATATACGGTATAGGTATTGATCTTATGTATTAGGCTTTTAGAGTAAACCGCTGGTCTTGTATTAACTGGTCTGAAAATTAAGTAGATCTCGCATAGAGCTTGTAATACCAGATAAAATTCTAACTTTTCTTTTTACACCGAAACTGCAAAGGTATGTAAATATTATCTTTCTAGTTTAGGTACATTAGTTTCTGTATTTGTATTTATTTGTACTGATTTTCTTGATGTGCGTTAGGATCTAAAAAAAGCTAACAATGAAAAAATGGCGACAAGTTTAACAAAAATTAGCTATGTAACGCTGGATTAAAGAGAATTTTACGTGTTCGATACTTGAGTGTTCTAGTACCAAATACGTTTAATGCCTATTAATCCTGGGATACATGATGAATATTTTTTAAACGCTGTTTTGAACTAACTGCACAGAAATTGCTGAAACTTCCAACAGTTTTCAAGATTATTGTGTTGTTTTGTTTCTCTGTCAATTAAAATTTTAATCGTAGACACAAAAGACAATGAAGGATGTCTGCCAAATTAAATTTAAGTAAATTTTCAATTTTAATGTGATACAATAACAATACCTACCTATTTCCTTACATAGAGTAGGTACGGTCGGCCAAGAAAGTGGTGTATCAGTTTTGATTTAGTATCCTAGTCATCGAAAATGACAACAAGGTTCATATCTACTAAAAAGATATCACTGAAAAGTATTCATACGTCATAAGTCACTTATAAGTGCAGGACATTTTAACCTTTATTATAAGTGGATAAGACATTAATTTCTACAAAGAAAATTTAAATGATTCTAAATTTAAAAGTATAAAAACTATTTAAAAAGATGGCAATAGAAGTGTCACATCGATATGCAAGCGAAACTAATCTTTATAACCTATGAACCTGTAAGCGGCATTCAACCTTAGAGTGATACACCACTTTTTTGGCCAACTGTACCTATAAATTCATAATTATTTGAACGATGAAACAAATACCTATTGTAGAGCTGCATTTCCATCACATTAGTTATTTACATTTTTTCTGTGCATGATTGCTTTTTGCAGTAAACGTTACATAACAATTTATTGTTTTTAAGTATTTATGCATCTGTTAACATTGACTACTCAGATATTATTTAATGAAACTTAAAATATATATTCTGTTTTGAACACAGCATTTTTAAGGAATCTTGCTATACCTAATGATTTTTATGCAAGCTAACAAAAAATCTTTTATTTCGCTTCATTTCAGATAACTAAACTTGCTACTTTGCGCCATAACAATTGTGTCTCACAAAAAAATATTATCCGTCATTACTGGGTAATTCTCAAAATTGCAGGTGCCAACTTTGGCCATCGATCAAATGTGGCATTTACGCCGATATCTTTGCCGACGACGATAAAACGATACAAAATGGACATTCCTAATCTCCCTTGTCCTTTTTAAAAAATAACAAAAGAGGTTCATGTAAAAAGATGGCTTTTGTGATGTGGCAATTTGAAATGCGTTCTTGAAAATATTGCGAGACTCTTATTATAATAAAATACAGTCTAAATTTGCTTAGCAATCCGAATTTTGATGGCAAATAATAAATAGTAATAACTTGGCTACTAAAAAATGTGCCAAATATAAAAAAGAACATCGATCTTGCGTTTTGTGGCCGATAACGTTTCTTACTTATCTTTTCTACGTGCTTTGTGTAATACCTGGAGAATTTGTAATATATAGGTATTTATTTACAGGATTAAAGACCATTTTTCGTATGAAAAAAATATATTTCGTAGTGTGCATTGTTTTATGACAGTTTTCAAAAATAAATAGAATTTGTATAACTATTGATGCTAGAACTTAGGATATTCTATAATTAAAATACACTCAACTAAATTCAGGTCAAAATTAAGTACGAAATGTGTTTAAAAGATTATGGAACCTATTTTCAGAATTATCATAGAATCAGAAAGCTAAAGTAGCATAAGTATATAAAATCACGATTCTTAATGCATCATTTTGTCATTTTTGTCGGAAGAACATACAATTTACATAAAAAAGCCAATTTATGATGCAGAATAGACCTGCACATGTTAAAAAGAAACGTATCATTCTGCGGTTCTATCGCTATTATCAATAAACATTAACAATAAAATAATACTTATCATTGTAGTGGTTAAAATGGCCAACAACGTTACCTATGGCATGTTTTTTTAACTTACAAAATGCCAAATTATAAATATTGAATAAAAATATAAAAAAGTTTAGATTTAATACACAAAAAAATCTGTTAACTTTTATAGATTTTCATATATGTACTTAAAAATTATCCATCTTTTTTTGTATAAATGGCGTCGTCAATGTGTGGAAGATGATTTTAATAAATATTTTTTTTACATCTGGCGAAACTTAATAAATGAATGTTATGATTATGACTAGTCTCAAAATGGATCGGTTGTTTCGTTCCGGGCATTTCCCGCCCAAAATGTTCAAAATGTCGGAAACTCACACATATTGTGTAATAAATTGTACTCACGTCAAGGGGTATTTTTGAGCCATTTTTAATTTATCTGCCCCCAGCCATTATTTTACACCGAGGGGTCAAGCACAATGACTGGCCATTTGTGTTTCATTCCGTAAGTGCGTTTTATTGCCGTTCGTAAATTTATGGATACATATTTTATTTAAGTACATACGTACCCTAAATTCAATGTAAAAAGTTTTATACCTACTTGTAACTAACTTCCTTGAATTTGATCTTTGTTTTGTCTTTGTTATTTTACATATTTTATTTAAGTAGATACTCATACGTAGCTACCTACTACCTACCCTAAATTCAATTATAATGTTTTTTAAGTACTTCAAACTAACTTCCTTCAACAAAGTAGAATACTAAATAATATATTAAATTCTCCGCGTACTGTTAAAGTGAATTTAGTAACCTGACAGTTAATTTTATAAGTATAAATCTGTTCTATTTTTTAATTTATCCACTGAATAATGCATACTCCGTAGACAGTGCAATAGACCCTAGTAAATTCATAATTATAAAATATTTGACAGCTAAAATTACATACAGTACACATACATACATACCTACCATACAATCTTTAAGTACATAATGTATATTAAATTTTGATGTCTTTCCTAAAGAATGGCCTCTAGGTGTACTTTATTAGGTAATTTAAAAAATATGTTAATTCAATTAAATGTATAGGTACAGAATAATCCAAGTTTGCCAGGTCAAGACCTGAATAATTGCAAAGGTATAAAAAAAGTCGGGCACATTACTTAACAATTAAAAGAATTTAAAAATAAAATAGATTTTTGCTTGTGTTACCTAAGTATAAATTAATATGTAATAGTTAGTAGACTTGAAAAATACAGCTTTATATTCAATCGTAACAATGTCGACGATCGTTTGATATTGAGTATTGGAAAAAAATCTAGGATTCCATTATTGTAATGACACAAAATTGTAAATCTTTTGAAATCCTCGTAGGACTGAGTCGATCACGAGTGAATCGGAGCGGTCGCAAATTGGTGCTAAGCCTGCTAGGGTCACGGACAATAGCACGGTCACACATATTGACACCCTGACAATGCCCAGGGGTCACTTTTATTTGTTACAGAAACTTAATTTATAATCTTTTCACACACGCCATTAAGAAGATTACTAAAATCTACCCTTTTTCCTTAATAACAATTGTACATTGTTACATTTTACGAAATAAAATAAATGTAACCGTACGGCCATTGTGCAGTGACCGTTGGTGTTCGATTTTTGACACATTTTCGAATGTACTCCTTATGTTCGAACGTTTGATTTATGTTGGAAAGTATCGATTATTTGAAATAAGAACTTTGAGGATATGGGAGAACGTTTTTAAACTACGGGTCAACGGTGTCAATTGTATTGGGACATAAATTGTATAACGGTCACAAGGTCGCACACTTCTTAAGTTCCCAGAGGTTAACAGTTTAAGATGCTGGCAGCTTTTTTTTCGTTAGCTGTCATCATTATTGCTTTTTTTTCTTTTGCTTTATCACACTTTTGTAACCCGTGAATTTGATTGTTATGTTGTTACATGAGTAGGTACATAGTACATGGGTACCTATATAGAAAAATACTAGTTGTGTCTGTGATCCCATCAGCGACTGTACGAAAACTTCGAAACGATGAATTTTGTATGGAGAATCTGGGATTAGAAAATAAACCCGATTTGTATCATATAATATGCCCGAAAAACATGGAAACGTTTTCCATTACTAAATTTAGTATCGGCCATCTTGGAATTTCAAAATTGAACCGTGAAAATGACTTTATTTAATTATTTTTTTTTGCTTATTATAATAACAGTATTTTGCAATTTATAACATTCTTTTAGTTTTTCGATCTTAGTTTGTTAATTATATTTTGTATAGGTGATTTTAATTGTATAAGTTTGTATTTTATTTAGCATATTTATACGTATTTATTTGTCTTTATCTATTTTTTTATTTATAGAGACTTAAAATAAAATAGAATAAGTATAAACATTTTTTTTAATACCGACAAAATTAATGTTAACCCACAAAAGAGACACTGCTTCCATTTTACAATTTGACAACAATGTTAAGGGTGTTATATTTCTGCAAAATTCAATAAATTGTTTGACCCTCGACCATTTTGACCCTACGGTCACCGAACAATGGTACCAGACGTCTTGGGGCGAGTGATCCGTAATAATAACTCCAATTTCAATGGTTATTGAGATAACATAAATTATAAATTACACAAAATTTCACAAAAGTAAATGCATAAAGGTCACATGAAAATAAATCGTTTATGGGCCAACGGTCAAATTAGTTGGTGCCTGTGTACTTTGTAACTTTATGCTAGTCCCCACTAGGATATGCAATGTATGTACACCAAAAAGGTTATCTCAGAATAAGTTAATTAAACTTAATTATTGCAGAATAAGTCACTAAAAGTCTAAAAAAACAAATTAGGCACAACAAAAAAAAAACAAAAAACTTTTTCATGATATACAATACATAACTCTCAGATTATAATTACCTACATAGTTAGAACCGCTCCCCTACACTACACTTTTAAAAAAAATGTGTAACAAGTATATAAAAAACAGACACAAAAAGTCGACACGCGTAAACAACCCCTAATCAATTGTTATTAACGTGATACATCAATAAAAACTTTTTAAAAAACGTGAGAGAGATCGGTATCTGTACAAAAACCCAACCCTCGTAATACCGCGGTGGGTAAAAAGTACCCCAGCGCTTGAACCAAATCGCTTTAGGGTAAAAAACCTGCTGCCGTTTTTTACCAACCTGATCTTACAAGCCACCCTTGTATTTAATGTGAATCGGCTTTTTTCATTCACGATAAGGGTTTTTAGTGAGCTAATCGTGTTTTGCGCTTTATATAAAAATCATTTGATTTTAGGGTGGTTGTAACCTTTGAAGAATCGACGAGTTTAGGGTTGACGTCATGAATTAACGATATGTTTTGGCAATAAAAATAAATTTGTACATAATTAATAGTTTTTTATTTACTATTTTCTGGTCCAATATATTGTAGGTTTTATACCTATCACCTTTTGATTATTGAATTTAATGAATTACAGTAAATTTGTATACCTATAAGTATTTTAAAATATTAAAGTTGCCTGATCAGTTTGTTAGATACAGTAGTATCTAACAAAGACTTTCGGTTTCTTTCATAAACACAAAAGATATTTAGCATTCACTTTCTCATTGTTTTGTGCAAAATCCTTCTTGGAATTCCGACAATCTGCTACCAGTTTTGCGACATTGGTCTTTTAGAAAAATATGAAATAACAAGAACAAGTAAAAAATATCCAAAGCTCTTACTTTTTGATGTTTTGCAAAAAAAATTCTTTTTTTGTCTCTGTGGCTACTGGAAGTTTTTATTAGTAAACATTAAAAACTTATTTTTTTTAATACATCAACTCCTCTTCTAAAACAGGAAGTGAAAAATATATCTTTTTAGAATTTTAATCTTGCCATTTTTAAGTAAACAGTCGTCTAGAATATCAAATGACAAAAACGTTGGAACAGAGTTGACAGAGTCCTTCGGTGACAGCTTTCGAGAACCAATACTTTTGCGTTTTTTTTTTTACATTCGGAAGAGGAAGCACGGCAGCTGCGTCTCGTGCCGGTTAGGACTTGTGCCTGCTTTAGTTTTTGCACGCTCAACTAACACGATGTTCTTTTTTCCTTTTTTTTTGTTTTTCAAATGTTACTGGTATCTATTTTTTTAATTCCAAAAATAAGTCGTTGCTACTCATATGCTACTAAGAAAATATTCGACATTGGGTTGATATAAGACGCAACGACAAAAAACACAACTGAATTGTATATTGGATATTAAAATAAAATCGTTTTTAAATAACAAAATCGATCTTACAGAAAGTGAAACCGTTTTGGACATAAAAATTGAAACAATAAATAGCTCCAAAAAGGTGCAAATGACGCCACAATGCAACGCCAATTTGGGCTACTGAATGGGCAAGCGTTGATTTATGGTGGCCGGCAGCTGAGTTCACCGATGGCATTCGCATTTTGCTGCAAAAAATTGCAGTAAAACGACATTCGTTTTCATAGGTCAGTTTGTTATCTTTATACAGGGAGACCAACTTCATTTTTCGAAATATTGCTTGATATTTTAAATTTTTGTACCATAACATAACATATTTTTTAGGATAACTGCCTTAAATAATATTTTATTTGCTTATTATTTGATTTCATTAAACTTTAAAGCTCTTAAAAAGCAACAAGCTCATAAAAAACATTACAGATTTAGGTAAAAAAATTCAGAAAGACTACCGACTAACTAAAGAAAGTTATTGTAATCTTTTTATTACCAACCCTTAAAATCCCTAATACCGTAACATCTATTCTATATTTTTACTACTTACGGCTAAATCTAAAACATCAGCCTATAGCATATAAAACGCGGACAATACAGCAATACGGTACGAGAGACCAGGGCTGGCCGAAACAAACGTTCATTTGCAAGGTTGCAATAAATTATTTTATTTTAGCACAAAACGCTTTTACGGCCACTCTCGCTTTTTGCTACTAGTTTTTTGCTTCCGGACTGAAAGCGCAGCGAATAAAGACACGTGGCTGTTGTTAACTTTTAAACTTTAGTTTACTGTAGCGTAGCAGCATAAGCAGTTTCATACGTTTTTTTGGCAATATTTTTAATTTTCCGGGGTCTAATGTGTTTTTGAATAATAGGTATCTTTTTGAGTCATACTTATTAATAAGTATATTTCGGCTATACTCACGAAATGATTTCGGGGTGATTTCGGACTACGTATTATATCAGAAAAATTTAGCATTTTTTTTTCGTATTAGCAACGAGAGTGAGCCGAGGGAGAGGGATAAAGACGTAATGAAATGTATGTATATCGAATAGAAGTTTGTTAAATTATTTCAACTTCTTTAACTAGTTTTACTGTTATAATAAATATTATTTCGGCTTTACTTACGGGATTTTCGAGTTTACGCCACCGAGTGACCACGCTCGCTCTTGAAAATAGACTCCGTTTAAGTAAAAATAAGTTGGGCAAACCCGAAATTTACTCGTAAGTAAACCCAAAATATTATGTACGTAGTTATGACTCATGAACGTTATTGTTCTAAAATAGTACTACTGTTACTTAATAAAGACCCATCAAATAACTAAACGCGGTCTACTTTGTTAACAAAAACAGTCTGCTACAGATAATGTGAGTAAATAACATAAACTACTAGGTACTAGTATGTTTTGATAATAAGTACCAACATATAGTATTGACTACATTAAAATAGATGCGGATGAATTAGGGTTAATATAAACATAAATACACAAACATTTTTGAAAGTATTTTTGCATAGGTATACCTACCTACTATGCGAACACTAAAGTTCGTAGTAAGTAGTAATAATAAACGTTTTATAGCAAATTTCATGAACTTTCTTTAAAGTTATTCTACAAAAAATGTAATTCATTTTCTAATTTATTATTTATAAAATATATACTATTATTTATAAGTTATTGCAATTTTAAAATTGTGGTAATAATTTTAACGAGTCCCGTATGCAAATCGTACCCGTAACACTAAGCACAAACCTTGTTACACGATTGCCCTTCGCACATGTTCTTTACTAATGATCCCAAAAAACCCGTACCTATGCTTAGTAGAAAAATCAAGCCCAAATAAAAAAACCATAAAAAAAATACTTTCCTTTTTCTTTTAAGACACGAAATCTTAGCAAAGGCACTCAAAAGCATCATTTTACGGTGGTATAGCTCAAGTCATTCATATAGGTTGGGTAGGGAGGGCATTAGGAGGAGGGAGGGCCCGCCTGAGGGAGCAGCCCTCCGCCCGGGATAGATTTGAAGGTACAATCATTTTTTATGCGAGGGGAAATAATGCCGGTTAGGGTGAAAACACAGTCAGCCTGGGTTTAGTTAAAATGGTTTATTTTTATTTTTAATCTGTCAAATATTGAAAAATGAAACATAAAAGGAAATCAATTGTTATGCGACGCCGGCGCCTTTGTGATAGTTAAAAGTTTAATTATTGTACTAATAAATTCAGCTTGCAAATCTTACAAGCTGAATTTACACAAGAGCACAAGTACATAGGTAGGCAAGTTAAATAAAAGCTTCTTAAATAAGGCCCCCAACTTTCCTGATACAAAATGGGGGTCAAAACGAAATTTTCTTATGCTAACGTGAACTTAATTCTCTTTTCAAAATAATTGTCCAAACCTAAGATGGTTGTTTCATTTCTATTATTTATTTAAATTAATCTTTGTTTAAATAAATCAGCTAATTTTAGCCGGTAATTAATATTATGTCATACATACTATTAAATACGGGTTAGAAAACAAATTATTAATTTTCCTGTAAGTGCAGGTAGTACCTACTTTATATAATTAAGTAAATAAAATAACGACCACGGAGTCTGCGAAACGTCAGGTTACAAAACTTTATAACACGCGAGTACACGCGTGTTATCCGTTTTAAAAATTGTCTGTAATAATTATCTGTTTAAGTTCTTTTTTCGTAGAAAAAAAAAATGATTGTAAACGAGATTTAAACCCGACCTACTAATAATACTAAGGGTAGTATTCGTGGTTCTCATCACGTCGTCGTTCATAGTCCATATTTTTTATCAAAACTTTCATTATAATTAGGATACAAGTACTTATCTACATATAAATTATATTATCCTGTAATTACAGTTACGGTTATGATAAATAATATTATTATCCCTATTTATCTATAACTATTTAGCAAAGAGGAAATCCCTATTACTAAATTTAAATCCCGAATATTTAATTTAGGTATTAGTACTACAAAACAAAAACCGTATTATTCCTTGCGTGTAATTATATATTTAGGTAGTACCTACCTATACCTTTTTTACCATTTATGAAAATATATTTTTTATTAAGTCATTTAGTACCTAGGTAGTCCGTTATTGTTTATGGTAAAGAGCGTTTTGCTGAAGTAGCTTGTGGCAGCGACTTGTTTTTAACAATTTGAATTGCAATTTGCTTTTTTTTTTTCTTTTTAAAACTGATTAAATTACCTCTTATTACTAAAAATTACCTCTTTGTGAAATAAAATTATGTTATTGTATATTATTATATAAAAGATAGACACAATGCAATTTTTATTGTTCGCGGTCACCGGTGACCACGTTGGCGTTCAAAGGTTTAATATCCTTCCTATTTTTCTTGAACTATCTTTGCTCTCGGTACACCTCAGACTTATCGCAAAGCCCTGCCCTCTGTAATAAAGAGCGTGTCTCGAAACTGCCATAAAGGCTGGACGCATTACTTTTTACACGCTGCGATAAGAACGCTTTTCGGAACAGTACATACGTGCGGTATACCATCGGGTATATAAAGACTCTTTTATATACCAAACGACCAATATATTTATCTGCTTTAGTCACTTTAATATATTTATATAAATATTTTGGTTTAAGAATTTGATTCGAAAATAATTTCAAATCGAATCATAGATTACACCTTAATAAAAAAAAAATGAAAAATACGCTTTGATAACGTGATCATAAACCCCAACACTACGTTTATATTGGAATTACTTTCAAAAATATTTTTGAAATTAGAATGTTTTTTTTTCTCCTACACATTCTTATTTCAAAAAAGCTTTTTTTTGCTATGATCGTATGCTCGCCGCCCTTTTGCACTACATAGCACATATCTACGCGAGTGTACTGACCGGAAAATGGGAATTTTCTCCCAGCATCGTTGGGGGCAGTTATTGCCAAAATATTGGATACCACGCTCCTATGCGGACCGTTATCTGAATTTTAGTGGCTTTCTTTTTCCTTTTAGGAGTGTGTGAGAGGTTCCAGTGACTGGATACTGTCGGATTGTCGGAACAGGACTCCAGTGCCTAAACTTATATCAAAAGGGTAACTACTTTTAAAATAAAGGCAATAATTAATATCTATTTTTAATCCGTAAAGGGGCTCTTTTTGCAACGTTTTTCATAATGCTGCTTATTACTCAATCGAGTTTTGTTATCGCATTATCGCACTAAATGTTTTTTAATTTACCAAATTTTTCGAGTCGCGGTCGAGGCAGACCGCGGCGAAGGTATGACGACCTGGATTTGGTTGCAGGGCGGGCGTGCATTAGGTAAATTGCAAAAGATAAAAAGGTTTGAAAGAAGAAAGGCGATCACATCGGCGCGGCGCCTTCTAAAGGTTCAAAGTTTGTAGCACTGAGTCGGATACGTAATGTATTCCGATGGCGTAGAAAGAGATATGAAATTTCGACTGATGCTGTTAGGATACGGTGGCTTAGCGGTCAGAGCGTCGACACGGTACCTACGTCGAAAATAGTGGGTTTGAATCCTATCTGTATCAGTACTAGTTTTTTTTAAATTTTCTTATTAAAATAAGATAGTTACTCTTTTATTCTCTTCCCATGACGTCCAAAAACTGGTCATGGTTAGGTTAGGTTCGGTTATGTTAGGTCACTGATTGACATTTTCATTAGGTATATTTATGGAGTACACAACCGATGACGTAGCCTTTGAACTACGAGGTGACATAGCTGAAAAACCTCTCAGGTGTGCTGGCCTGAGAGATTTTTCAACGGTGTGTAAAGCCAAGTCAGAGGCCAACGGGTTAAAACTCAGACACCAGGTTGTTCCTCAACCATACGACATAGAAGAATAAGTTAGGTAATGTTCTCTAAGTACCTTATATTAAATTAATTTAAAACAAAACAATAACATGGTAAAGTTAATTATGTTTATTTAATTTATTTACTTAAGTTGACGCCATTGTTATCGTTTACAAACATTATTTTTACTGTATTGTCAACTGAGGATATGTAAATAAAAAAATGGGTTACAATAATTGTAAGTACATTTGAAGAGGATATCGGAAGTTATAAATACGTTCGTAGGTATTTGTGGGTATTTTTAAGGCAATAATAATATATTTTAAATAATATTTTTCATGGTAACAGGTATATTTAGTTTAGTTAGGTTGGTGCTAATTCTCTTGTCACACACTCTAAACTAAAAAAAAAATGAGTTTTCAAGTCGGTTTTTTTTATATAAAATTTTTTTTTCATCGGATCTTCGTTTCGATTTTTGCTGTATAGTGATTCAAATTTTTTAAGCCCTCTAAGACTCTTTCCTGTACCGTGAGTGCACAAGCAGGCATACATTTTCACAATGCACAAACACTCAGACTTAGAAAGAAAGAAAGAATAACGTTTTATTTTTGAGGCAGTATGCACACGCCAAATCAATAAATCAAAAATAAGGCACAAATAAAAAAATAATATAAAATGTAGGTACATAGGAAAAAATTTGAGAACAAGTAACACTTTGCGTGCGTCGTAGCTGTCACAAAGAAAAGTACCCCGCTCAGCAATGTGCTGCTATGTGGCAATAACATACTCATATTGGAATTTTATATTATAATTTACTTCAGTGATGTGAAGAACTTAGAGTTGCTTATCATGTCTAAAAAACCGTAGTGTATAAATCAATGGGTGCGCAAACATTCCTAAGGATAAGTATTCTTGGTAAGTGACCGCAAGACAAAAGTGCCTTAATTAAACATCTAGAATAATTAGTAAATCACATACACGTTACATGATAACACGCAGTTAAATTACTTTGTAATTAACTTTGGTTTATATAAGATACCGCTGTTTGTCGGCGTAGATATGTGGCTGACATTAAAAACATTAATTGTGGTTATTAATTAATAACTTTTTAAACGATTGAGTATTTTTAGGTTCTTTTTGTAAATTCCACGAAACAACCAGAGACTTAATGACTTAAAACAGCGGTTTCTAAACTTCTAATGCCATAGAACACACAATTATTTTTTAAAGATACTGCAATTTTAAATTGTTTTGTAGTTAGTTTGCACTATGGCAATGCGGTTCATTTGGGCGTCCAAATTACCAATTTCAAATATCCATTATAATAATAAGTATGTGATGTCTCTTAGTAGCAAAACCCTAAGCTGCTACGGAGAGTTCCTTTTCTTTTGGAATCATTGACCTAAAGGCTCCGGCTGGTCCCTAAATCTAGGTATAGCATAGATAGGTATAGCATTAATTTCTATTTGCAAAATTAGATATATGTTAACCCTCTAGTACGCCGTACAAGGGGTAGACGTCACTACCGTCTGCAACGGTTGAAAAGGATTGAAATCTGATATTGACGTAATTTTTTTAAGTAGATCTGCTGTCAAAATCTAATAAAATCTGTTGTATACAAAATACAAGAAGACAAGAAGGTTAAATCTCACGTGATTATTGTTTTTCTCATTAGGATGGCGCCATTTTTATCATATTGTACTATGTGCATCTCAGAAAAGCCGCCAAATGTTAGGTTAGGTAATGCACTACCTAATGACAGCGTTCATAATTTTTTAAATGACTTTTTTTCTTTTACTTTACCGGCGTTCAATTGTTATTACTTAGTCCATTACAAACTATAATCGTTAAGATTAATTAGTAGCGAAATAAAAACAGTTTTATTATTACTTTTATGAAAAACATTATAGGAACAAAAAGTACAAATTTTTCATAGAACATTAAGTTAATAGTATTTAGACGATTTTTTTTAAGTAATTTAAATAGGTATGTCATTAAAGTTCTACATTTTTGTGGTAAGAAAAAATCGATAAAAAATCGAGGTTTGTCATTATGCAATTGTCATCAAAGTAGGTAATCATTTAAATGCATTAGTGTGTTTCTAGAATTAATTAACAAATAAAGAGTCCGAGTATTTTTTTTCAATTAAGGTAGGTACCTACTGCAATTACTTAATGCTAGTTTACATCACCAATAATTGCGAATTTAGAAATACGAATATAAATCATAGCTCATTCCAGTCAAAAAAGTTATGTATTCTATTATCTTTTTCATCATCATCATCAGCCTGAGGACGTCCACTGTTAAACAAAGGCCTACCATAGAACGCCACAATGAGTGACAGCTTGCTGTTTGCTTATCTTTTTAATGTAAAAAAAATACACACAATGGCCGCTAAGTAAGCTAAAACTTTCACAAAGTTAAGCGCAGGTCTCCCCACTTTCGCAGTGTAATAATTCTCGTAATAATTTTGTACTTTCATCTCACTTTTTTCAGTAGTAATTGATTTGGTTTAGGTTCTCATTTTCCTGTATTAAAAGAATGACTCTCTTTTAATTTTTTCAGCATATAATGAATTAGCACGTCTTTTCACCGATTCATAGTAGAATAGAGGCTTTTATAGTTTGTAATTGCTATTGTTTATAGGTACTTATTATTTTTGTGATTTTTTTTTTTACATATTATAGCACATGTTAGCTTATTAAATACATGTAATTATAATTATAAGGCTCAGCGGCTCAGCAGTTAGAGCGTCGGCACGGTACGCCTAAGATCGTTGGTTCGAATCCCATCCGTATCAGTTGCTTTTTCAAATTTCGTATTAAAATAATTATGTTTATATTTATATTGAATCCCAGACCCAGATTAAGATAGTAAGATGAGCTTGACTGCTTCAGTAGAGACATGGTCCTTAGCAGCTCTAAATAGAGAGATGTGGGAAGAGAGTATGAAACCTTTGCCCTGCAATAGGAAAATATAAGGGTCTAACACACTTAGGTAAATACCTAATTATTTTAAAATCCACTTGTGTTATGAGTGAACTGGGGATTTTTTTGCGTGTCTTCTTGTTTTTACAGTGATAACACCAGAAAGGGGTGCTAAAATCGTATTAAATCATGTCATTTCAAAAAAACTAAGTATGATTGATACCTAGCCTTTTATTTTGTGTTTGTCCATACGTGTGGAAATCCATTAAGGACACTTTGTTAACAAGGGCAAGTGAGGGTGTTGTCCGAGTCACACGGACTAAAAACCACTTGGTATCTTCAAAAACCACTGAATAGGAGAACGGGATTCGCATGCATTGGCCAATTTTTTTAATGTAATAAAAAGTCATATGAAAGATACCTTTTTAACCGCCTTTCAAAATGGAGTAAGTTATAAATTCGATGCGTATTTGTTTCATGCTTAGAAACTATAGCTCAAAGTAACATCAACTCGAGAATTTCTACGATACAGTGATGTCACCCTACTATCTTTAAAAAAGAAACAGAACAATATTAGAAAATAGTTTTTAATTGGTTGCTGGATGCCGAAAAAAGTAAACAGCATTCCTTTTTTAATTTACTCTCTGCTATTGGCTGGCGAGTATCGTAAAAAGCTCTACGCCCCTTTAGCGTCGCGGCCTCGCTACGACTTTTTTATGTTCGCCTTTTTACGCTATAAAAAGAAACGTAGGTATATAGGGGGGAACAACACATAACATGGAGTAGGGGTTCTTTATTAAAAAGTTTGAAAAGTATCTATGATCAAAAGAGGGTAATATTTACTTGTTAGTTTACAAACTACTTATGTAACTACATGTTATGATTTTACGACTAATGAAGCTTAATTAAACATCCCATTTGTTTTACAGGCGCCGTCAAACATTTTATTATCTTACTTATAATGGGGCAAACGTACATAAAAATCACATTATAACCGTAAACATTAAGTGATACAATACAAAAACAATCTAATTTCCCTACACTTTTATCGGCCAATAATACGAAATAATACGCCTATGCTTTATTACAATAACAACTGGCAAAATACCCGGGGATGCTTATTTTTTTATTATTAATATCGCATAAACAATAACTTAATAACTTGATCCCCACCCACAGTAGCTCGCGCCGTATTGGTGCGGGTAAAAATAGGCTGTGGGGGCACGAAAGGGATGCGCGTATCTATCAGTACTTACGTCCCTCTCGCACCAGAAAACACGTCGCCTTCAAACATAGAATACATTTATCGATGTTTGGAGCATAAAAATTGACAGATTTTTTTCAGTTCATTGTGAGAGGTGGCGTCAGGCAGACGTGTCCTGACCGTCACATCGAAGGGTTGTCCCAAAAAACGCTCATGGTTTTTTCGTGTGTATGAAATATAATTAAAAGTGAAATTAAGGACTAAAGTGAACTTTATTGGATTAATTAATGAAAATTCTGTGTTTATTGTGTTTCAAACTTTGCAAGTTTATAATTAAGGTAAGCTTTCAGGATTTTGTTTATTTTTATGATTCGCTAAAATGTTTTGTCTCGTTGGTTAACTTTTAGTAACTTACATGAAACCTTAAGTAATAAAACAAAAATAAATAATATTATTTAAGTTTTTAAAGCTAGTTTTAGGTTCTCCTAATTTAGTAATAAGGTAATAGAGGTTTAAAAACGTGCCTACTGATTTTTATAAGTAATGTAAATAATTTTAGGGCATCGAAACCAAAATATAATTTTACTTTACTTACATACAATTTTATTTTATTATCCTTAGAGTTAAAGCAAACTGCAATCGAAATTATTCACTTAAATTTACTATTAAAGGTTGTACCCATTTAGGGCCCAAAGAAATTATATTTCAATTCATTATTTATACCTAATTTTGTAATAGGTACCTAACAGGACATTGTGGTATAATAATAAATCAGGCAATATTAGGTACCGATTATTATTTATACATTTTCCTACATGACATAATAAAGACAAAGAATAGTTTTGACCGAGGAAAATTGGACAATTATTAAATTTAAATAGTCATTACTATGCTAAAATATTAGTCATTCTTATTGTTTTTGCCAAAAGTGCATCAGTCAATGTTAAGCATTATCCTTTATACGACCTTTGTAATTCAAATCTATATTTTTATCTAAATGAATAGAAAATAAGTAGGTTAGGTACCTAGAATATCGGAACAAAAGATCAAACTAATTTGTTTAGTTAAATAGCTTTTTTTAGTTTTTTTTTTCTGACGGCATATTTTTGTACTGTCCTCCTAAAAGTTACTCCATATAATAAACTATTTAGTCATGAACTTACATAGGATTAGTTAATTCGTTAGAAGTAGACAGACCACTTTCGCTCATTGTCCTTTAATTTGATATCCTCTTTGACATAATACGTAATTAAAAAGGCAAAATATTGGTTGTTTACTCTTGTTACCAAGCAGTAATATGTTTACCAACAAAAGTTACCTTTGTAGACTACCTACTTAATAGCGCATTTGAATTACATATACCTACATACTTAAAACATAATTTGTTATTACAATTTTACCAATTCGCCTTCCTAAGCAAAACATTTTGCAAATTCTAAAAAATAATGATTACAACACGTAGGTACGTGATTGTTCGTTCCGGTTTTTTTTACATTACTCATATAAATGCTTGCATAGCGCATTTTTATTCATTTTAGCGCAAGTAACAAATGTCGAAAAAAAATTCCGATTTAGGTCTCAAGATTTTGTTTATTCTTCAGGTATGATAAGTTGCGCGTCCCCCGCTGGCATGCCGCCCGCGCATCACCCCACACATCCCCAAGCTTGGGGACCACTGCTTCAACCGCCGACAGTGGTATGTATCGAATCTGCCTAGTGTTATTATTTTTTAAAACCGTTCCAAATCAATATTCTACAATAACAAACTTCTTTCTAGAAATCCGAACCGATGGAAGATGGAAGCTTTTTAAAAGATCAAACCAGCGGCTTCTATTCCGAGGGTTTCCACAGCGCTTCGCCTTCGTCTTCCAGTAAAGACTCGAACGGGCACTCACCGCGCAGCGTCGGTAGTTCAGGTGAACCTTCACCGTTCTACGATAACATGACACTTAAAGCCAAAGCTAATCTCGGCATGCATTTGGATTCGTTCCGCAACAGCCTGCCGTACAACCTGCTGACACCACCCGGCTTTGAGCCCCGCAACAACGACGGTCGCGAACCATCACCGGGTTATGAAACCTCGTATTCACCAAGAAATTTAGCACCACCTGCACATGTTTCAACCCCTTTAGTACGGGCTGACGCAACCCCACCGAAATCACCTAGAACGCCTTCCTCTCCTGATAGAGATCATGACAGAAGGTCGTTTGAACGCTACCACGACTCTGGTTTTGATGGTCTTGGACAAAAGACAGACGGCGATGATGGCCGCGACGGCTCCGGTGATGAAGATTTTGATGATGAGCCAGGTCTTCGCGTCCCCGCTGTCAACTCTCACGGAAAAGTGAAAACTTTCAAATGCAAACAGTGCGAATTTGTCGCCGTCACTAAACTAAGCTTCTGGGAACACAGCAAGGAACACATCAAACCAGAGAAGATGTTGTGTTGCAGAAAATGTCCGTTCGTAACGGAATACAAGCATCACCTTGAATATCACATGAGGAATCATTTAGGGTCGAAGCCATTCCAGTGCACCCAGTGTTCATACTCGTGCGTGAACAAGTCAATGCTCAACTCACACTTGAAGTCCCACTCCAACGTGTACCAGTACCGCTGTGCCGATTGCAACTACGCTACCAAGTACTGCCACTCGCTAAAGCTACATTTGCGCAAGTACCAACACAGCCCTGCTATGGTGCTTAACCCCGATGGCACACCGAACCCTTTACCGATCATTGACGTATACGGCACCCGACGCGGTCCTAAACAGAAGCCTCTGTCTAAGATGTTCGATCACCCGCCGCAGATGAACAACAACAACCATTCGCAACCTCCGCCGCCGTCGCACCCACTGTTTGGTAGCCACTTCCCCGTCAACCTTCCTTACCTCCCACCACTTCTACCTCACTCATTTCTATTCCCACCTAACAATAACTACGAACAACGTACCTCACCTAAACTACCTGAAGTGTCTGAGAAAAGTCAAACACTTTCTCCTCCGCCTTCATTACTCCACCAGCGCCTGTCGTATAATGAAAGGCCTCAGGGGAGCACGACACCACCGCCTGCTACGTCACCTGCGAGCCTTCCACAAACGCCGACTACTCCTCGAGAGCAGCCGGCGGCGCAAGCTGACGACGCTCTCGACCTCACTAACACAAAAACCAGCGAGGCAGGTACGCCACCCCCCAGCACGGAGCGAGCGACACCTGTAACACCGACCACAGCTCTCAAGAACAGGAGAAAAGGACGCGCCTTCAAACTACAACCAGCAGCGTTGAGACTACAACACGAGGACGAGAAAACTAGGGATATGGAAATTTCTGACTCTGAATCGGAAGGTTCCGTGGAAGCTCCGGTCGCCTCTCAGTCGTACTCGTGCCAGTACTGTGACATCACGTTCGGAGATCTAACGATGCACACTATTCACATGGGTTTCCATGGTTACAACGATCCGTTTATGTGTAACAAATGTGGGGAGAGGAGTGCGGACCGCGTGGCGTTCTTCATCCATCTCGGCAGAGCGCAACACGCCTAGCTGAGCGTTGAGTAGTGCTCCTAAGTCCTAGTCAACGCTTGTTGCAGACTTATCTAACAGAAGGTCTTTGTTAAAGACAAGTAAATTATTGTAGAGTATTTCATTAAGGCCAAAGACTTTGTATTGTATCTCAAAAAGTAATCGGGGAAAACATATTTCAGCTAAATATGTTAGTATAATAAAAATGTAATTAAAAGTCATTAAATATCGGTCATGCCACGATTCACTTTTGACTTTACTATTTTATATAAATGTAGGTAACTGAAATAAATTTGAAATGATATGTGTATTTCAAATTTAATTTCTGAAAGAGTGTACATAGTTATAATTGTGCTTACTCCACGTATTAGTCATAGTAGAATAATTAGATGTATGTTACCCTGTGTTTTAGTAGAATAGATGACGTAGATGCGAGTGACCAATGTATAAACAAGACTGTTCCTCTCGATTAAGTACAAAGCAGTTCATAGTTCACGTAATAGTTCAGTTTTAGTAATACTTATAACGCATTAGTCTATGCGCCTTACTAATATCAAAAATCCTAGAAAATCCTACTAATATTACCTATAAATGTGTAAGTTTATGAAGATGTTTTTACTCAATACGCGTAAACCGTTGAACGGATTTAATGAAACTTGGCTCACAAATAGACCATGGGCTGGATAAACAACCTCCACGCGAGCGAATTCTCGCACAAAAGGTAGTAGAAAATATTAGTAAGATCTTACTCCAATGCTTTAAAAAAAAACTTCGTAATTAAAGAACAGAAATTTTTATTAAACAATTGCAGAATAGATAATATAGCATTTTTAACCTCGGCTTTAAAAAAAAATGCACAACATTATGATTCTAAAAATAGCTGGCTGTGGTTACGAAGTTTTAAATAAAGAACATTTAGCGTAACAGTATGTACATTACAATACAACGGTGAAGTTACCTATTAGTCATAGTGTTATAAAAAACAATTAATGTATATTATAATTAAATCAGAGTGTATTTAAAATGTATGAAGAAAAATTTTATTTTATTTATTTATCCTTAATGTGTATGTAGTTTGTATGGAAGTAATATTTTGGTGTTTTACTGTATTTATTCTGATGTTATTTCATAAATTCGTTTATTAAATACGCATGTTACGTGACCTTGTCTTATGAAACAATAGTTGTAACTGTCGTTAAAAAAAGTATCTTAATACTTGCATTGTTTAGTCTTAGGTTGACTTCTAAATTCAAATTGTACCTAACTTACCATAGAGTATGTTTGTTTTTTAATTTATCTGTCGTCAAAACTGCATGCCTAGAATCTTGTACAGTTTTAAATATAAATGCCTAGAACACTGAATGTAAATTATTGACAAAATGGTTTTGTGTGCTGGAAACATAATAAATTGAAAGTTTTATCTTATTTTCTTGTTTTAATTGTTCACCTTATGAATAAAAAAAAATAAAAAATTTACAATCACTCGCTAAATACCGAAGTTAAGCTTTCTAAAATTACTATATTTTTCCGCACTTTATGTTATATAAAGAGTGACAGTTCTTTGAATATTAGCGTTAGAATATTAATGACATCATTCTGTCTGAAGCACCATCTCTGTCAAATAAAGAATGTTCAAACCCTTTTGTAATTTTTTTGTTTTTTTTTAGGTTTGGTTTACCCATAGTAAAAACGAATTATTTAAAACAGCCTTATTACCTATGTTTCGTTAATAAACCAATTAAAAAATATTTTAATTTGATGCTCATAATAAGGATATCAGCCCGCTACACCATTATACATACTTTAACTGCTTTCGTCGGGTTATAGGTCTACCAAATATCTCTAATGAAATCATCAGCCACTATTGTTCGCTCATTGGAGGTATTTGCCCGTAATCGCCACGCTTGGCAAGCGATTTGGCAATCGCAGTAGCAGATGATTACTGTTACACAGAAGGATGCTGCTGGCCATCCTCCGGATCTTTCCCTTTGTCGCTTCTTACGACACCGGCGCACGAGAAGGGGTGGTTCTATTCTTAGGCCGGAAACCACGCGGCTAATGAAATAGGTAATGTTTACTAATAAAGTGGCATCTTAGACCTTTAAACAGTTCACTTACTGGTCTTGGGAACGTAAACAATTAAAGTATTTCATCAATGTTTATTTATAACCGAAAGATATAAATAAATCTGTTGCCAAGTACCTAACTACTTACGAAATTCTTTCCTCACACTAAAGCCCTTTACAGATGACGAAGATACTTTTATATTTTGTAAAATAACTTAAGATAAGGCAAGATGAAAGATATCTTCGCCGTGTGTAGTGCTTCATTTAAATCTATAGCTTTGGCGATATGAGAAATATAGTATCTATCTTTATCGTCTGTGACGGGCTTAAAGGCATACAAATATTAATAGGGTTATTTTGATATATGGACACCATTCTGGAGTTCGACCCGGGGTTAGTCTCAAAGTCCCATTGAAAACGGGTATAAATTGGCAAAATTGTCGCCTTCCAGGAGTAAATAGGGCGCTATAATCTCTTGGCTAGATTTAGAATGCGACCCAGGATCTCACATTCTACTTATCTACATCACGGCTTCTGATTTATAGAATATAACTTTAATTAAAAAACCACGATAAATACTTATTACAAGATAAATAACACAACATATATTATATTGCAGCGCACCCTTGAGACCTTCGGCAAAAAACACTCTAAAAATCTGCTCCGAATTTAATTGATGAATAACCGATTTTAATGCAGGTTTATTGCAAAAAAACTGCAATCAAATTTGTTTAGTCATTTAACACATTAATTAGGACAAACCCTCATACCAACTTACTTATGCTGATCTCTCTCCGGTTGTGTCTTTCGGAGTTTAGGACTAAGGGTAAGAAAATGGATCGAAAAATAAAATAAAAATAAAAATTTATAATAAAATATTTTTACTCACACACTCTTTTACTACTTATTATAATTATTGTCGTGCGTAGTGCGTGTTAATCTCCGTTGAGATTGGCCGCCCAAAATTGGTTTAGCAGGATATTATCAAACCTGTTGCCTGTATATGAATATGTACTACGGAATTCGAATATGTACAGGTATATGTATGTTGGAATATGTACATATACGAGGAAAAAATCAGGTAAGTAGGTACCTACCTAATCGTTTGATCTATTTCGAATCGATAGTCAAAATTGTATATAGGTGTGCGAAAAACCAATCAAACAAATTTTCCTCATTACGCAGAACATATTATATCGTTTTGAACATTACTTAGTACTAAGTATAATTCAAGCTCATCTCGCCCTTGACCGGTTTTTTTTTAACAAACCTACTTATCATAATTAATTACCTATAGGTATGATCAATGGGGCATAGTTCAAGAGAATTTGAAACACTGCGAATTCAAATTTTCGGCAATGACAGTTTACAATTGGGTTTTTTTTTCTATATAACTTTTAGCAGATTTACATAAGTTTTACTTTATCTACGTGTAGGTAATTGTTGCTATAGCTTACTAGCAACACATGTCATTCCTTTTGTACATACAAAACTCTTTAAATCAGACTAAATAAGGCTCTTGTATTTGCTAAATTCTGAAGCCTGTAACTGATCCACTGCAATGCAAAGGCCTCTTCTCATTCAGAGATTCTCTTTTCTCTTTCCTTACAGAGAAGGATTGAGTAGCTCACTCAATGCGTGTTGGCCATTCAAACGGCCAAGCCATTATTTTTATTAAGGTGTGAATTGGCTTGTAGAGTTAGGGCGTGTATAGTAAGAAGCTTGGCTCTACATGAGATCTGATAACTTTTTTACAGTGCCAGCCATATGGTGACGTCTTGGCAACATTTTACATGAAAATATGTTCGGTGGGATTAATTATACAATAGTTACACTTAGTATCAATAAGACTACCGTAAAAGATTTAAACCTTTAAACCATCGAACATTTAAATAAATAAATATATAAAACCATTAAGTTGCTTAATTGCGGTAAATGGCCACCGACAATACGATTAAATTTATTCAAATCAAAGTAATCTCGATTTATGGTATGTGAATATAGTATGTAATGTGAAAGTTTATAAAGAAAACGTTAATTAATTAATATTAAAAATTATTAATTATCGCCTGCTCCGTGCCTAGGAATGCACTTGAAGCCGTTGGGAGCCATATAGGGAGTCAGCACTGAGCACCCTCATAAAATCCTGACAACTGATCTAACTTAAACATATCGTTTAGCATCTCAAACTTTGCGAACTATAAAAAAATCCTCATTACAAACAAAAGCAAATGAACAATGAAACTATTTTAAAATTAAAACAACAAGTTATTTATAAATTACACTGTAGAGTTTTTATCACATTCACGAGTATGTCGATAGGTTAGTACAAATTAGGCTTACTCACGTGCTCAAAAGGGAAAAATAACCTCACAATATTGTCATTGTTTTAATAAAATCATTGTAAATTAATAAAATAGATTCATTATTGTCTATATAAATATAGGTCAACTGTCGTGTACCAAATTGACGTGACCTTGCTTGCATGGGAAAATAATACTAGATAGGTATTATTACACTATAATGATCCATGTTTTTTTTTTATTCTTTTATAGACATTTTTTCATCAAGAGAAGAAGAAAGTAGGAGTCGTGACGTATCCAGAAGTCAAAAGGCAAGCGGATAGGTGGCGATTGCTCCACCGACAAGAGCTTAGCTCTTAAATATAAGAAGAAGTACCAATTATATTTTAAAATGCAAAGCAACGCTTTAAGAAACAAATTAAGAATTTTAGGAAATGTTATTTTGTTATATATTTGTGGAAAAGTACGGAAGAAAAACATGTTACAGTAATGTAATACAAAGTATATTTAAAAATAACTTTAGTCATACATTTTACCGTGAAATTGGTTCTAGTCTAGAAATTTATTTTTCTCCAGCTTCCTCTATCCTAGATAAATAGAATATCATTTGAATATTGCGAAAAAATCTCTTTTTTTTAAACGGTAACCTAAGCAACAAAGGTTTGACAGAAAACTTACCTTCAAAAGATAACGTATTCTTTTGTTTTAAACATACCTAATTGTTATTTATGAAGCGACTATTTTTTACGAAACAATACTGTTTTTATGTCACCGTTACGGTTAAAAACTGTACATGAATATTTATAGAAGTTCGCTCGCATACCTACGATGTACCTATACCTATCGAATGGAACTAAGAGCCGATTTCACCACTGACACTAAACGCGATCGATCAAGTTAAACTTGGTTCAGAACTGCAATTTGCTTTGGGCTGAAATTAGTTTTATTAAACTCTGTTTTTAAAGAGAATGGTGAAATTGGGCATAAGTGTGCATTACGCGTAGGGTTTAATAAACCGTAGGTTCCATCAAATTCATTGACGTCCAATAGATAGGACGCATGTGTAGAGAGCCTAATTCCCATATTCACCAACAATAGGGAAGATGCAGATGTAATATTTATGGAATTTGTATGATTAAAACGTTAAAAAAATATAAAAGAAAGGCCACTGCAACGTTTTTATTTTACATATTGTTGTTTTTATTACAATAATTACGATTTAAAAATGACTTGAAACAATACGTATTTTAAAACACGAATTAGCGTTTCGTGACGTCACACTTGTTTTGACAACTTATTTGACGTTATGGTTGTAAAGGTGAATATTATTTTATGGGAATATTAATTGCGTTTTTTTAATAAAAATGGGAGTTGGGTTTATCAAAGCAGACTCCAGGTGTTTACCTAGAGTTAGTATTGACATAACATCATTAGTTTTTCTCTAGTTTAAATATTTTGAATAAAATAATTAGTTAGGTATGTTTAGTTCCAGGCCTTTGTAGTAATAAATATTGTTTATATTATTTTAATCAGCATTTTAGATTAAAATTGAAGAAGCTGGATTTCTTCGTAATGCCGAGTACCCTTTTTTGGTGCAACACCTGACGGCTGAAAATTACACAGTAGAGGTGAAATATCCTTAACAGAAGCTACCTACCATACTTTCCTATGTGAAAGACAATAAAATAACACCAAAATATTGGGCACAAGTACAACTTCAAATGTTTTTCAGCATAAGGAAAATATCACGTTTCTGTATAGCACACACAAACTTTGAAAAATTAAAAGAAGTATATTTGTGTATACGATAAAAGCATTTTATCTGTTATGAATGCTGCATAGAAATTCTGGATAGATGCTGTATTTCCAAAATTAAAATGTAATAACTATATAATATTTAAGTTATTCTTTTTTGTAAATTTATATAATAAAATTCTATGCTTTGTAAATACTATTTTTTATTCGATTTAAATAAATATGCAAAAGTATGAAAGCCAACGGCGAACCAGTAAAAGACAAGAGTGACGTCATCAGCACCATAAGTCCGTTTTCCCGCGAACTGTCAAACTGTCAATTTAAAACAGCATTTTTTCGGATAAATGGCAATGTTTTAATTTTTTAAATATATTTGTGGTCTATTCTACATGGAATTCTTTAAAATGAAAACAAAAATAAAAATAGTGCATCTTCCCTATTATTAAAAAAATCATCTAAGCTAATTTGTGTGACCCTTAATGATGTCATATTTTTGTTTTTATTTACTTTTAAGGTCATAAATGCCTGATCCCTTAAATTTAGGTCAAATAACTCCCTTAACAAAGTAACGGATTTCCGTGATACGATGTTGTTTTTATTGCTAAAATGAAGGAAGCTCCACTCTTCCATCGACATCGCTGACATGATGATACGTGATACGCTGATACGATAATACGCTCTTACGCTCCTCATACTCATACGCTCGATTACGCTCTATCATCCCAGCTCTTATCCTGGCCTAAAATTATACATGCATGAAACCTAACAATTTTTTGCGTTTATAAAAACTGGTGTTCAACAAGTTGTTCAGTTTATTAGGTAGGTTGAGCTCCTAAAGGGTCCCAGACAAAATAGTTCTATTACTAGGAATAGTAGGATAGGATTAGTAGGACTGTTTTAATCATTGCCTTTTCTTTAGAAGTATTTTTTTTAAATTCCAGCTACCCAAACATAAGTGTTTTACGGTATCAGTAGAGAGTTGTCACGCATTTCCTTGCCCCGTTCGCCTCGCCATGTTATAGTTATCACCGAGCTATTTATAGCCGTCTTATTTTAGCCATAGCCGCATTTAATTACAAATAAGTGTTTCGTTCTGCAGACGACATTGTTATGTCGGATATTTATGTTAATTTTATGCAGTTTTCTGTTGCGGAGTTCGTTTTTTGCGGATTGACGACTCTTTTGGACTTATTACAATGTGGTATCGTCGTTAATAACTTGCAGAGGTGAAAGTAGGTACTATGTATAAATAACTATTACTATAAGACCAACCCCGTAATTTAAAATAAAAATCTGCCGCTCCATAAATTCCAGATTGTTGCGAACGTGGAGTCGTGATAGCCTAGTGGTAGGACCACTGAAATTTATATTATTTAGATTTCTGTGGGTAGGACCGTTGTTTGGCAAGGAAGAGGTCTCAAGTTCGAACCCAAGGCGCGCACCGCTGACTTGTCGTAAGTTATGTGCGTATTAAAAATTAATTATCACTTACTCTCAGGAAAGCACGTAAAGCCGACATTGGTCCTGCGAATGATCTCTCTCCGGTGGTGTCAGTTTGCCGTCCCATCGGAATATGAGAGTAAGGGAATAGAGAGTGCACCTATGTTTGCGCACACACTTGTGCACTAAGTATAATATCTCCTGCGTACTTGGCTAATCTCCGTTGAGATTAGTTGCTGCGACCGAAATTCTGTCAGGAAGACATTATTGAAATCTGGAACCCACCGACTTCAAAACTAACGATTGTATTATTTTTAGCTTCGTAGTCTTTTAAAGTCGGTGTAATATATTTTTTGCTATACAAAAAACAACCAAAGTTATAAATCAATGCGAATTTTATTGGAATAGGTATTGTACGCAGTTCGCTGTCTTCACTTAGCTACTTTAGAACTTGCAGAATTATAAAAACGTCTACGACCTATAACCATCCTTGGCATAACTTAATAGAATACATATTCATTTGACAAATAAACAAATTCAGTTGACTTCCACCTCTTTTATTTCAATCTACAAAATGAACAATGGATTTTGGCGAAAGGAAGTCGGAAGTTTAATGCCAAGAGGAGTGCGCTCCAAAGACTTTGAAATTATCGACAATGGATTGGATGGTGTGTTCCATGGAATTTTAGCTAGTCCCACTTGTGAAGCGGCAAAAATATTATATTATTTTATTATAGTCCCAAAAACTTAAATTATTAATGAAGATTTTCATATTAGTACGATGGGATTGGCATAGTCGCAAATGCGTACTTAAATCCTTTAAATAAAGATTTAAAAAAAACTCGACCCGATAATTTTTCTCCTTTTTATCCTGAAAAATAACTTCCAATTTCCAAAGAGAAAAATAAATCAGTTTTAGTCAATGAACAACTAATTTTTTCTAAATGCAAGATTTGATATTTGGTTTTAACTAAGTTTCTGTCTATCTACCGTCTTAATTTCCTATTTTTCTGCTTATCTCTGAAAACTTTTGATGAACCTTCAAATATTAATAGAAATTAAATAAAATTAACTTATTATACCTAAGTACTTACAAAATAAGTTTACTTAATGTTTTGTGTTGAAATTGTTATATAGGTAGCTTTTTATCTTTATGAGAATAAATTTATTAACTTAGGTACTAGCAACCCGCCCCAGTTTTGCAATATACATATAATCCTTCCTCTTCAATCACTCTATCTATTAAAAAAAAACCGCATCAAAATCCGTTGCGTAGTTTGAAAGATTTATGCATAGGTACATAGGGATATACTAAGGGCCAGAGAAAGCGACTTTGTTTTATACTATGTAGTGATAGTGATAACGCGAGGCGTAGTTATAAGCTGAGATTAAATAGGTATTATTGGGTATAAATTAAATGTATTATATATACTAGGTCACAACAATATCTCCAAACCTAATCGAATTAGAACTGCCGTGGAAATTTTTCTTACACTTGTGTCCCCGAAAAACAATTGTTTAGTGCGTACGTGCGTTTAGTTAGTTTTTTCTACAATTGATGTTACGCACTAACCGTACACACATAAAAAGAATTGTTCGAACAACTGGTAAATATTTTACTTTACAATGTGGACATTCACACTTTTAAGGCAGTAAACGTGAATATAGGTACTGTAGACGTGAATATAATTATTCATTTTAAGATTCGTTATACGCATAATTATTCATAGCTGCGCGTTTATCGTGAATTTAGTGAACTAACATCTCTAATTTACATTTAAAAATACTTAGGGGTCTCAAAAAAAAATTAAAAAATAATTTAAATATTGAAAAAGTACAATGTCAAAAACGAGTTTGAACATTCTTTGTTATACAGAGACTACGCGCCGAATAGATGACGTCATGTGTTCCAACGTCGGAATTCAAGAACTGTCACTTGTATTTTTTTTACACGTCATGTTATACTTTTTAAACAGTTGGCAACTACCCTATTGTAACAACTATACCTAGGTCACACCAGCTCGTTTCATGAGTGACTCATCGGATGCCAAATTCGAATTACCTTGCAAATATTCCTACGTATTTTTTCCATATCAAGATGGGTGTACACAATTGTCGCCTAACGCTGACCCAAATCCAGCGGATGTTGCAGTTTTCACAATGAAAAGACCGTTTTTAGAAAAAAAATACACGTAAAAAGAATTCGGCTTAACTCCATACGAGTGGTGTGGGAATAAAAATCTGTGGAGACATCTTATTTTAGAGAAATAGTTTATATGCGTCTCGGTCGAGACGTGGACTCATGGACCTGGTCCACATGTTCAAGGTTGCTCAGCGAGCTATGGAGAGAGCAATGCTCGGGGTTTATCTGGCGGATAGAATTCGAAACGAAGTCATACTCCAGAGAACTAAAGTCCACACACCAAGTACACATAACGTGCCCACATTGCTCATAGAATCAGCAAGTTGAAGTGGCCATGTCTGCAGAAGGACAGACGGTCGATGGAGTAGCCTTGTAAAAGGAGAAGACAGTCCTATATTGAAGAAGTTGACTGCACAAATATTGTCAGCCATTTACTTAGAAGAGCAACCACGGGATTTCATGCCAGATTCTTCTCCATGAAGGGTAGACCTTTGGAACTGCAACAAATCACTTTTATTTTTATACTAGAGTGACGACTAAATAAATTAAATAATTAATATTAATTAAATAAATTAATTATCACTCTCCGTGCCTCGGATAGCACGTTAAGCTGTTGGCCCCGGTTGTCAATTGTAGATCTTTGACAGTCGTTACGGGTAGTCGGAAGCCCCAGTCTGACAACCAGTCTTACCAAGGGGTACCGTGTAACCCAATATCTGGGTTGTGGAGGTCTGATGGCAGTCGCTCCATGTAAAACACTGGTATTCAGCTGCATCCGGTAAGACTGGAAGCCGACCCCAACATAGTTAGGAAAAGGCTAGGCAGATGACTAGAGTGACGACTAGACATGATAAAAATTATAAAAATATTTCATTTTGAAAAAATAATTGATAATGTAATTCATTTTTACCTTTTTCCATTTTTCATTGGATTTTCAAAATTAAAATAAGTAACTTAGTACCTAATTTCATCTACAAAAATCGAAATCGAATCAAAGAAATTTTAGTCACGTTCAATAGTAGATACCTATCTAATACCTCGACAGTAATAGAAAGGTATCAACATCTCTCATCATCATCGTCATCTGTCTGTACTACAAATAACACCATAAGTCGTCTCCATGCAACCTCTATTCCAAAATAATTTCTCAATAAATCCATGAATCGGTGTGTGGATGGAATAATGTGGTACTTTTTTGCCAGGTTCGTGCCACGCAGGTGGTTGCTGGCAACCAGTAAAAAAACCAAAAGGACCTGCGTAAAACGTGCACTTCTACATTATAATGGTCCTTCGGTACAAAGGATTTTGGTAACTTATGTGTAACGTATCGGACTTGCCATTCAGTAAATTTGAAGTAGGTATGCTTTGAAATACCTCTACTTATTTAGGAATATGGTTGTATGCGTTTTTCCAGTCCAATCGTCAAATAATATTGTTTTTTAAATATTTTTTAAAATATCTGTTCACTTTTTAAATTTGCATTAAGTTAATAGCAATTAGTGTAGCAAAACTCAGTAAATGTGTTGAAAACCCTAAAAATTGTTATGATTTAATAAGAAATTTGTAAAAACAACTGATACGGATGGTATGATACTGATACTGATCAGTTGTTTTTTCAACATGTAAAAAATAAAAAAAAGAATCCTAAAAAGCCCTGATGACGTGTCAATTCTTCGAATGTTAAAAAACATCTTCCAAAATTAATTTAATAACGCCATTAATCTCTGAGGCCATTTATCAAGAGGCGGCGCCAAACTTCCAAGGGATACCTTTAAACTTACAATCGACCTGTAATTTGTGATTTTTCACACACACCCTATCAATTTTCGCATAAAACTTTAAAAAATGCGGTTACAATGATTAATTGTTTTTGGAATTTTGTAAATAGTTGGAATTTACGAAAAAATAATATAGTATGATAATAAATAGGTACTATAACGTTCTTTATGTTGGTAAGTAATGAATATCTAAATTATTGAAAAAAAAAATAGAAACAATATTTTACAAAATTCTTTACCTATAATAAATAATCATAATCTGTGAAAAATGTTGCTGAAAATTGGCAAATAAATGTAACTCCCATTTAGAATACACGATTTATTTTTATATTTTAGAAAAAGAAGCTAAATTGATCGAGGCCATATGGCCACTGACCACATACGGTACCCGCACAACCCAGCCTTCTCGGTAAAAATAAAAAGTAATATTGCTAAGTAAAAACTGCAATAAGGGGCGTTATCGGGGCGGCACGCTCCGTAACCTCAAAACGTGCGATTTTTTCCGCAAAAACCATTTTTTTTTTCACAAAATCTTTTCCAAAGAAGGCAGCTGTTGTTTGATGACCACTCGTACTGTCCGATTTTTTGTTCCTATCGTCCATGTTAAATGATACTATGATTGAAGTGGATTTAACGTATGAAGTCTGCTAGATACTTTTTAAACGGCTAACCGTTGTTTAAGATTAAATCTCCAATCTTAAGAATGTCCGAGGCTTCCGATTTATATGTTCCATGTTCGTGCACAAAATATTTCTTGGTAGGTTATTTACAAATGAAGTAAAGGACACATTAATGTGGAGTGGATGTTAAATAAAATTGAATGACAAGCTACGAAGTGAAAAAACGTAATAAAATTATAATAAATAATTTAATCAGTAATTTTAAATTCTATCACAATTATTTTCTTACGTTTATGTAAAAAATGAAAATGTAAAATTACTGTTTGTTGTTATTGTCAATAAAACATTTGATTTTATTTATTTAATCTTTCAATATTATATTTTTGTCGTTTCTCTGTAGTGACCAATCGGTCGCTTGACATAGCATGGGAAAATAATTAACCATAAGAATTTTTTAAACCCTTGTTTTAAGACAATCTTATTTTTAATCCTCGCTAAAATTCGTCATCTGGCCAAATCGAACCAGGTGCGTGTTTAATTTTGTTTCAAAAATAGTTCGAGCAGCATGCAAAAATATATTTTTTGTCACAAAGCGTATAAAAACGGGTTCCTAATCCCCAAAACAAGCGGGGAACGATGAATGTTATTAGAATAAAAATCGATTTGCCTTTTCTAGGAAGCGAGGGTGCACTTGCTTAATCTGGCGTCGTGCAAGACAGTATTATTTCAACACGACACGTGTTGTGCGTTAGTATTTAATTTTTTATGTTTTTAGAAAATAAATTCTGTTTATGGTCTTGTCTACGATTGGTTCTCGATCGGATATCGCTTGTTTATTTATTTAAGTCAGTTATTTCATCAACTTGTATGTTGTGTCTACTTATTACTTCTTAAATCTTCCGAATTCTATTTCTAATTGTTATAAAACAATTTATTGTCATCGGAGTTGCAATCCCTAATTCTGAAATTTGCGAGAAAACGGTGGCGGTTTCAAAATATACCTAGTAGGAGCAGAATTTGAACCTGCGACCAGTAAGGACCAAAACCGGAGGATCCAGAGACTTGAAATTTAAAGAAAATATTTCTTGAGTACCTACCCTAAAACTGCAATAAGAAAGTAAAAAATCCAAAATCAACGCGGACAAAGTCGATCGCTTGTCTCACAATGAAACTCGAAATAAACCAAAACTGCGACAACCCGTAGTAAACCTTTTCAAAGTATATTTCCAAATTTTCATACCAAGACTCCAATATCCATCTCGCAATCGACACCTCCAACACGCTAAGGATTAAGGAATTATCATTTTAACAATAAAATAGTGTTACAACTTGCTTAACTTAGATCATTATCGATTTAGAATTTATGCCAAATGACAGGTAACGAAGTTATCGGAAATCGAAGAATTGTAAATTATTTTATCGGTTTTAAAAACTTTTAATCCGTGGCCTTTCTGTGGCCTTAAGTCGTTGCAGTTGTGGATAACAAAGCTTAACGCAATGAAACCTAATGAATGTTATATCTTGTAGCTAGAGAGATATTATTAATTGGAAGGACTTTTGTATGATTAAAGTAAAAATGAAAATGTAATGTAAACTGTATTTTATTTATTATTACAAGAAAAACGATAAGTGTATCGATATTTTAAATGGACAGACTTTTTTTTTTTTGGATTTATGTCCATTTACAAAAATCATTTCACAGTCTTCTTTCCGATTTATTATTTAACCAATTACAAGGACTATTTGGAATCGACGATGATGAAAAGATCTTCCAAAGGCTTTCTTTCACCTATCTGAGTCTGATTTTCAACATCAAATCAAATATCTGCAATCGCTAGCTAATACCAAAAAATGTGGGCTAATTACAATAGATCTTTTTGGTCGACGTGAGTATGGCTGTAAAAGCTGCTCAGCACCAACCTCCAAATAATAATAATAATACCAAAAAAAGGTGCCTATACCTTTACTAGTATTATACTGTAGGTACCACTACCTACTATACCTACGTTTCATTTAATATATAGTCCAGTATTTCCCATCCCTATCGCCCTCGACTCAGAAGCTGTAATAGATGCACTGATTGGAAATTCAAATGAGACTGGCCGAATTTATGGGTTTGCTCCCTCGTGTAGGGAGAGCCCTCTTTTTACTTACAACACAAAGATCGATGTAGGAGGAACTTTTATGAGAAACCTTCGCTTTGTAAGAGAAATGCTGAACACATAGGATGCGTCTTATTTTTCTTTTTCCCAAAAATGTTCGAAAAATTCAGGTAAGTATTCGTTTTTTTTGGGATGCTGAAAAATATTTATCAAGATAAATGCAAATAGAAGGCATACAACAATTACTTACTGAATAAAAAAATATAACAGTAGTAACAATTATTATTTTTGGAATGAATCCTTGTCAAGCGATGTCGGGATTATTTATTTAAAAGAAAGTTTTTTATTGTAAAAAGTAAGGAAAGGAAATGCAAAAACGCGAGTACCTGCCCGCACTGTCCCTTTACAGCCACATGCACATTCCATTTTTAAATGTTATTCCAGTGATTGCCACATCAAAAAAAAATATATCTTTCATAAACTATCCATCTTTGCCATGCGAAAAAATCCTTTGTCATATCACAAACTTCTTTGTACAGTTAGAAAGAACTCGAAATATGCTCCAAATTATAATCCTTTTATGTTGAGCATGTATATATTAATTTCTTACAAAACTTATCGTTGTTCAAAGAACATCCGCTTGATTAAACATTGTTAATGTGACAAGTTTACACAATATAATTTCACATAAATCTTTGTACTTCCAATATCAATACGAAAATATTCAAGGTTATAATCAATATACCTGCTGCCTAAGCCTGATATTACATTGTAATTTTTTTAAATTGCTTTTTTTTCTTTACATGACAAATGTCGAGCCAAGTTCCTAAATCAAAACTTCCTAAAATCGTTTTTTTTTTGTATTTTAATGACCTGGTTACCTACTTGGGCCATTAAGTCAAGTCTTATTTTATTTGCTAAAATCAAAGGAAAACTTTAAAAATTCCAACGTTTACGAGAACCGTATTTGGCAAACGCTTTCAATTTAGACTTTAGATTATGGAAGACAATTTTTGCCTTGATACTTGTTCCAAGGTTTAAATATGGGCCATTTGACATTGACAACACAAGACATGGATGGCATCGGTACTGTTTAAAAATAACAAGAATTTACTCTGTCCATTTTCTATTGATTTGCATTTTATTATTTAAACTCTTTGTCGACGGACGTGGACGAAATAAAATGTAGTTAACCCGTCAATAGTACGGGAACAAAATGCAAATCTTCATGTTTGAATATGCAAATATATTACTTTACGATTGACAACAAAAGACCGGCACCCGACGTCGTGGACCGTCGTAAAAAGCATAGAAAATAAACAAAGAGATTGTTCTAAATATTACCGAGGTAACGGTACAGAAGACCGGCGTCGATAAAAAAGGGTTGGACGTCAAAAGCAAAGAGTTTTTGCGATTCGAAATCCATTTAACTTGATTAATGGACAATGGCATTAATTTTTCTATGCTTTGTTTAGTTAGGGTAGTAAGAATAACGGCGAGAGAAACAAGGGCTTTCATGTGCCCGACCGGTATTTCGCCAAAAAGTCCAACGTGGATTAAATGAACGGGATTTAACTGTTCTGCTAACACATTAAAGAGTTCCGCCAAGCTTAGTTTTTTACTAATCCTGTTACAATACGTGCCGATGGTAAGCAATAAATAAAAAAAAAACGAAAAACCAACCAAAGATAGTCAGAATACAAAGAAACATAAACAGCCAACATGAATTGATTAAAATTTACGAATATCTAAATTTAAAATAAGAAGTCTTTATTAAAACTTATTGTTAACTTATTAACGTTTTAACCAAGCTTTTATATTGGTTCTTTTCGCAAAAAACACAAACGCACGTTTTTTTAAAAGATATTTTACCCTGTAACACATCAAATTATGACCCCAAAGAAGTTGAAAATTAAGGAGGGTAACACAATACAGGAAGCGTGCACACTTGACATTTACGCCCTGCGGTTAAAAACTTGCACGCGAACGCCAAAAAACGCTCAATTGTTTATTTATAACTTTTTAAACGCACCCCTGTATGTGCGTGATGCCCTTTGCTGCTTTTTTTAACATTTTTTGTTGAAAAAATTTAATGCGTGTGATTGTAATTTGATGACATGATTAGGGGTTTGAGCTGTCGTCTTAAAACTTTTTAAAGTTACTTATTGTTTTTTTCAATAAGGATTATAGGTTTTCATTTTATTGTTGTTAATGGTATTATCATACCAAATCAAGCACATTACTTGGACCTTAGTAAAGATTAAAATGTGACAAATTAAAATGTTTCCCGCCATTTTTGGAAATCCATTACCTAATGTTAGTTTCTAAAATCGCAAAGGATACAATATTCTTGTCTTGTGGTTTAATATAATATTCCATTTTTGCAGAAAGATATAAGAAAATATTACATTTTATTTTTTAAATTTTCAACTAAAATCAAATATTTAAAATAAATGAAACAATCAATATCTCTTGTTTTCTTTACATCCGATCGGGCTATAGGTTAATGAGTCATCCGTTCAAATAATCATAGGTGCGAAATTATTTTATTGAAATAACTAGCAATGATACTATGGGTGGTATTCCAGTCCTTTTTTAATAATACGGCCATAAAATGCGGTCCAATAGTTTTTTTTATTTTTTACACCTCTTTAAAATATAACAATTTTTACCACTGTAGCTCACTTCCGCCTGTCGATATAGTAAAAGACTTATCTCGAATGTGGTAAAAACTCTCTTTAAAAAATTTAAGGGATTAAACTAAAGCGCCAGTGTTCTTTTCATATTTTTATGTTTTACACATTTTTTACTATAAACCGTATATAGCTAATTATTTTGTATTTTTTTTTTATTTACATTACTGCTTTAGGTGATGCACGTTGCAGTTTTGTAAAAGCCAACGCCATTTTTAAACTTTACAATTTTTTTAACTTGTCTCAAATTATAAACAATCTTAGCACAACTTTTAATCTATAAAACTGTAAAAAATAATAAATAAATAAATAAATAAATTAGCCTGTAACTGTCCCTATGTAGGGCAAAGGCCTCTTCTCATACAGAGAAGGATTGAGCATTAATCACCGCGCTAGCTCACTGCGTGTTGGCAATTTCAGACTATTAAGTCGGTTTCCTTACGATGTTTTCCTTCACCGTTAGTCAGTGGTGTCTTAGAATATCTAAGAAAGTACATGATATGACATTGAAAAAGTCACATTGGTACATGCCAGGTTCGAACCCACACCCACTCGCTTGCAAAGCGGGTCCGTAACCAATGCGCCACCACGACACGACACGAAAAAATAATAATAATAAAGCAATTTTAAGATATAATTTAAAATAATCGACGTTGATTAAATTATTTTTACAACAATTGCAGTACAATTTTATATAAAAGATGTGCTAAGATGATATTTATGACTTAGGACAGTTATGAAAAAATGGCGCATAAAATATCCAGTAGGTAGCTAAGTATTGCGGTGATTTACCATGCAGCCTCCTTATTCAGCTACGAACCTGCTTAGAGGTTCCGAGGCCCTATAATGGAAGTTCCGAGAGTTCCACAGTACATACCTACAGGTGTATTTTTTTTCGTTACCTTATGTAGGTACCCAGAAAGGGCCTTACAAATTACATAATATTATTACAACATCACTTCTGTATTTCAGTAGCTGTAACCACCTACGCCAAGGCCTCTGAACAAAAATGTAAAAGTAAATAAAAAAAGTATGTCACGTATGACGTCTTTCGCGAAAAAGTATTTAGTTTATGAACTAAAGGCCTGGTTACACTGTTTACAACATTTATACGGTGTTCCTTTTTTAAATTTATGAAAAATATACCCTAAAAAACCAGACTTCCATAAAAATCCAACTTTATCAAACTGCCAATATTTCCAGAATAATTATATTTTTTAAACTTTACATTACTTAATTATAATAATTTTTAACTTTAAACAAAGTAAAGAAAGAATTAGCATGAGTGACGCCAGTAATGTTATTCTGACCGAATTTCGGTCACAGTAGCCAATCTTAACCGAGATTAGCCTTCTCTGGAGATACTTTGGTGCACAAGTATGTGCGCAAACACAGATGCATTCTCTTTTCCCTCACGTTCTCTTTTTCCACATATTGTGACGGCAATATCGGATTGCCGTCACATCACGACCGGAGAGAGATCAGGCGGCACCAACGGCTTTACTTACTTTTCGAACCTGAAACCTCTGACTGGCTAACGGTCATACCAGGCAGTGGTTCCTACCCTTTTCAATATTGTTACTTGTTACCCCTATGACCTATTAGGAAAACTAGTTTTACCACGACCTTAAAATGTTATCAATACAATTAGATATTTAGGTCTTATTAGGTTCCTCGTTACCCACACAAAAAAGCTGATTTACCCCCGCGGGGGTAATTACCCCCAGGTTCAGAACCACTGCACTAAGCTATAACGACTGACAAACGACAGTAAAATAAGTCTACAAGAACAGTCATTTCCCTATGTTTGTTTAAGTGATGATACACTTTTTAAATTGTAAGCACTCGTATTTGATCAATGACAGCCATAACTGTTTGACAATATATAAAAATATTAACTACCTATCTTCAATATTTAATTACTTACAGTAAACATACAACATACAGCTTTTACAATATTAAAAAATACGTCATGTCTGTATTATTTTCTGTAGTTTTCATTTAGGTTAGTAGGTAGGAAAGTAACACGCTGTGTAAGTCAGGGCGCCATCCATCGCCACTGTAGTATTGCGTGAAAAGGTGCGTGTCCATCATAGCATCAAAGTGTACAGAGCACAAAACCCCATTTACGGATTCATTCGTTTAAAATGCCGACCGTGAAGTTCGGCGAATGCAGCCAAAACACAGAAATTCCTTATAATTCTTTATTACCTAAACACTTATTTAAAAACAGATTTACATAAAGTTTACACAAAAAAAACATGCACAAAGGCGAGCTTAACTCATCAATGAGTTCTCTGCCAGCCTTTGATTTAACAAAAAGACATTTCAACAAATTAAGTATTATTAGAAGTGTGAAATGTGAAGTGTTCAAATCCTTCGTAGTACATCCTTCGGCATCGAAGTGTGCCAAAGAGGTGAAGACGCACCTTTATGCGCTTTTGCATGCTTAAAAAAAGAGATAAAGATAGCACTCATAGTTCTCATAATCACTTGAAAATAACGATCGCTTTAATAGTAGTCAATGCATAGGTGCTTAGGTACTTATTTATTTGTACGTTACGACACGCTTTACAAGCTTACCTAAACTCATATACCTATTTATTACATAGTGATTTTTTATCTTCAATGTGCGATGTAACAGACGAGTTAGGCGCATTAATTTGATTTTATTCAAATCCATTATTCAAGTTCTATATAAACATGGATTAAAGTCGCACAAGACGTAATACTTTTCACTCACTGATCACTGAAATGACATCACGTAAGCCTGCATAGGTAAACATAATCAATAATTCATACGTGGAGGTAACCGACTGAAATGTTTTTTTAACAGATGTTTCAATACGTTGAGATAAATTTAAACCGATGCAATTGAGTCATCTGGTCCAACTTAAAGCAATTTTACGAATGATAAAATATCTTCATCAGCAGATCTGTATCTCTGAGCACATTTTCCAGACACTCGACACGAGACCAAAATCAAGATGTAACTGATCCCTAACCATAGTGATCCGCCGTTAGTTTATCCGTTTAACAAAAGGGAACGGTCAGTCAACAGTGCCTCTTCGCTCTTTGTCCAACTTTTTCGACTTCGACTCACAATGCGCAATAATCTCCAAAAAGTGACCCCAAAGAGTGCTCAGGATTGTGCCCCGGCCCATGGTTCTAACACAGCAGCGGTGCGGACAAAAAAATATAATCGTCTATTTGTACAGAATTTTGATACGTTTGAAATACAGCATGTTTCTAATCTTCCACATCCAAATTAAATAGTGTGTAGGTATCATATTTTATTTTAAGCTACATATTTGCTTTTCATTCATTATCTGTTTTCAAGAATGGAAAAAGACTAACTGATATTTTAAAATCACCTGTTACAACATTTCTGTTTTAACTTACTGTAAAATTTAGAGTTAAGATACTTCCACACACGTCACAGAATTATTGAACACGTCTTGTTTATTTTAGGTTTAAAAAGTTTATTTTTTTGTTTTAATTTTTTATTTCTTACGTGTTTAATTTATACCTAATAGGGAAGATGCACTATTTTTATTTTTGTTTTCATTTTAAAGAATTCCAAGTAGAATAGACCACAAATATATTTAAATAATTAAAACATTGCAATTTATCCGAAAAAATACTGTTTTAAATTGACAGTTTGACAGTTCGCGGGAAAACGGACTTATGGTGCTGATGACGTCACTCTTGTCTTTTACTGGTTCGCCGTTGGCTTTCATACTTTTGCATATTTATTTAAATCGAATAAAAAATAGTATTTACAAAGCATAGAATTTTATTTTATAAATTTACAAAAAAGAATAACTTAAATATTATATAGTTATTACATTTTAATTTTGGAAATACAGCATCTATCCAGAATTTATATGCAGCATTCATAACAGATAAAATGCTTTTATCGTATATACAAATATACTTCTTTTAATTTTTCAAAGTTTGTGTGTGCTATACAGAAAAGTGATATTTTCCTTATGCTGAAAAACATTTGAAGTTGTACTTGTGCCCAATATTTTGGTGTTATTTTATTGTCTTTCACATAGGAAAGTATGGTAGGTAGCTTCTGTTAAGGATATTTCACCTCTACTGTGTAATTTTCAGCCGTCAGGTGTTGCACCAAAAAAGGGTACTCGGCATTACGAAGAAATCCAGCTTCTTCAATTTTAATCTAAAATGCTGATTAAAATAATATAAACAATATTTATTACTACAAAGGCCTGGAACTAAACATACCTAACTAATTATTTTATTCAAAATATTTAAACTAGAGAAAAACTAATGATGTTATGTCAATACTAACTCTAGGTAAACACCTGGAGTCTGCTTTGATAAACCCAACTCCCATTTTATTAAAAAAACGCAATTAATATTCCCATAAAATAATATTCACCTTTACAACCATAACGTCAAATAAGTTGTCAAAACAAGTGTGACGTCACGAAACGCTAATTCGTGTTTTAAAATACGTATTGTTTCAAGTCATTTTTAAATCGTAATTATTGTAAAAAAAACAACAATATGTAAAATAAAAACGTTGCAGTGGCCTTTCTTTTATATTTTTTTAACGTTTTAATCATACAAATTCCATAAATATTACATCTGCATCTTCCCTATTGCGAACTTTTTATAGAAATTCTCAATTGGTAATAGGGCAAAATTCCTTAACTGTTGTCTAGACAAAATACCAACTTGCTTATCTAGCTAAAACACGATCATCGATCCACTCTCCAATTGTATCAATTATTTTCAATATCTTCAAGGCTAGTTACAAGAAAAAAATAATATAAAAATAGTTAGTAAAATACAAGGTATGTAAGAAACAACATAAAACAATAGTGCTATTTATAGAATCAATGTTGTCTCAAGTGTCAGTCTCTGTGACGTAAACGGTACAAAATATCTTTGACACGCAAATTATAATCACGAAATGTAATTATTGTTAGAATTTATTGTAATTCAGGGGTTTAAAGATAAAAGAACTTCTAATAATAATTTAAATATTTTTTGTTGTTGTTTATTTATATAGAATTTGCCGTAATTTTTTATCTAAATTTGTTCTGGGTTTGAGATCTATAGTGTAGGTCCTACTTTGTTTATACTTTAACTATCTTCATATTCATCAGAGTGCGTACTTAGTAAAGCCTAAGTTCACAAATCGACGACTTACTAAAAACTTAAAAAAAAACTAAAAAAACGACTTATAAAAATAATAAACTTAATTAACATATATTTATATTTCATTTTTACAACTTTTTTATAGATTTCAGCCTAAACGTTACTAAGTACCTACCCAAATACATAATTTATTTTATATTATTTGTATTTTCGTTCATTTATTTAGCTACCCACACATTACTACCACCATTATGATTGGATACATCCATAGAAATATTAATTTCTTCTTTCCAATATCTTTGGATACATCTAAAACCTAAACGAGAAATAAAGTCTCGACAATTTTTAGGCCATTGTCTAATATGGTCAAAAGTTTGCTTCTCGACTCCCCCTGTAGAATGACATGTGCCCATAGTGCTTCCAGCTTGTCCCATCACAATAACATAAAGGGATGGACGCGAGCCGGCCGCGCGCCAATCTCGCACCTGCTTAGCGTAACATTCGAAATTCAAAAAAATCGCTAGAAAAGTGTCTATGTGTGGTCAGAAAGTTAATAGAGTATTATCTACTGCGATCTATGATTAGATATCGATAACTAGAAATGGAATTTGCAAAGAGATGACGTCGAAGTAGCGAATATTGCTATGCTTACCATCAGAAGGATCGTGGGCTTTATACATAATTTTTTTTTTAATGCGGCGACGTCAAACCAAGGAAAAAATGGTTATGGTTGTATAGAACCTCAATATGAAACAACCCGAAAAAATATTAAGAGACGAATACTTATTTTTAAAAGGATTTAATGCATTAATATCCTGAAGGAAAAAAACCCTCGAAATAAAATTCCACAAATAATCAACCATCCAACAATTACCTACGATGCCTTATTGGTCGTCAAAACTGTGGCGTCATTACTATGGTTTAGAATACAGAAATTATGTTACAAATATAAGTCGCCGATTTTGTGAACTTAAGCTTTGCTTATTACGCTCTTAGACGAAGAACGTTACATAAGTAAATACCGTTCTCAAGTAAGGTCTAAGCAAAGTCAAAGTATGCTCTGTAGATCTCAGCAATTCACTTACGTTAGAATATGTAGATATATTTCTTTTATTATTTTTGCATTTTACTAAACTAAGTATCATTGTAAAATGCATTTAAATCCAAAGAAACTACGTGGGTAGTATGGTTTCGTATTTTTTCAAACTTCTCCCTTCTAATTACATGTCAGCAAAACTGAAACCAAAAACTTAATGAGAATCGAAAAATAAGAAGAAAATATCAAGAGTATATAAAGCTAGCAAGCTTATAACATCTAACGCGAGGTGGATCAATATCGCTCGCCGTTTCATCACGTCGATGGGAAAAAAGAGGAAAAAAAATACATAACTTTTTAGGGGCGGCCGTCTCCCCCCCGTCTCCCTACGGCTGGCCCGCCCGCCGCCGGTGCCACCTACCGAAATACTTATATAAAAAAATAAAAATATCGACGCGAGCTCTAGCGCGTGCTTACAATACTCTATAAAATATCGTATCAAATTTATATAATGGGAAGTGCCTTTGTTGGCACGAGGAAAAGGGAAAAAAACTTCTTGCGGAATAAAGGACCCGGACATTAGGGCTGTTTTGATGGATTTAGGGAAGCGAACCGTGGATATTACTTAGCGATCTGCAGGGATGTGGCTTGAAGTTGTGGTCGGTAAAATGACGGTGTGTGAATGAAGGTGTGACCTTCAAATTACATTAAGTAAAGGATTTAGGCATTGGAAATAAATTATAAGAAATTATCTATGACTCTTAAAATTTTAAGATTTACAATTGTAGTGACCTACTTATATTTATTTATTAAATTTTAAAACTAAACCTAACTAAAATAAATTAAATATAACTTATTATATTGTTATTTCAAATAATTATAATTTATATTAACATTTATCAATTTATATTACAACAAAACAATTTACAAGTAGCATTATATAAAAATCAACATTAAAATATGTACAACAATTAACTTAACCTAATGTCAATATACAAACAGATTTTTATTAGTAAGTAGTTAACTAAATAGTAAATGTCCAGTCGACTCGGCTATGACGCGCCTATTGTTCTAAGCGTAACCGAACCGGTCGTCCAGTAGGACAACCGGTCACCGATTACTCGCACGGTCCGTGTGACGTATATAGTAACGTCACACGGACCGTGCGAGTAAGCAGGACGGACGGTCATGCGTTGCGCTCACGCACGCGCGTCATACGGTCGGCCGGCACGTAGCCCGTAGGCCAGTGTTCTCACTGCGCTTGCACCTTGCTACCGCCACTTATGCTTTTATGTTTATAAAATAGCAGCTTCGCCGCGCTTATTAATTGTTTACTTTTCGTGTGCTAAAACTTCTATCTTTCTGTATCTGTCCTCTAATCTATCCCTTTACCACTCCTTCTTTTCTTAGTGGGACTCTTGTGTGTGTGACCTGTAACCTGTACCTGTGTAACCTGTGAACTGTGATTAAACTTTCTTTTCTTCCTGTTACTTCGGACTTATTCTTTCTTTCCACACAAACCTACACAATGAATCTTGAATATAAATAGGTAGATAGAGGATATCGGCACTTCGCCGTGCTTAAAAGGGATAGGAACAAGGTTTTCTCATCTCGTATTAATACAAAAAAAGATATCTACTTATTTGCTTTATAATAAGTATAGCTAAACCAAAAAGTGCGATAACACCAATTGCGAAACTTAATATAGTATAGTAGTACATAGTAGACCATTCATTATTTAACGATTTTCAATTGTTCTATTTATAGCTTAAATATTCGTTTATCCTTTACTTACCGACTGAAAAACGCAAGAATTCTAGACATTGACATACCTACTTGGCGACACATTTGACTTTGATTCGCCTGCCACACCTTGCGTCGCGGATTTGATTTCCTCATATTTATTTGTATGATTGATAGTTATTAGGTCTGGGTATTTGAACATTCGTAAATATTAGCTAAAATTCTAGATGAGTACCTAGCTATATTACATAAAGCCAACAATCTTGCATCCCGCAGGGCCCAGTGCCTATCATAGTGCAACGCCAGCCTAAGTGATAAGACTTTTTTCGTAGTCGGGGCACTGCCAATTTTTTGGAAATTATGTGCCTGTTTTATAATTAATATAATTTAATTATTACCTGGTGTGGGCCTCGAACGGAGAGCAAGTAAAAACTTTATTCTTGTGCTGAACTCTTTCCGGATACGTCGGATTGCCGTCGTACAATGAGAGATTGAAATAGAGAATGCACCTGTGGCGTTAGGTTATCTCCATTGAAATTTAGAAACGCAATCTAAACCACACAATCTTTGAGCCCGAAAATGTTTTAATCACTATCGCGGCGCCGCGCCTCTTGCAGCTACCACTCGTATGACCATTTTTTATTATTAAATTTTTTTGTCGGAGGCCACCAAATTTACAAAGTATTTACCTATAATACATTAAGGCCTCCGACAACAGAATTTTATTTCAAATCTAAGAAGCTTGTTTTTAGATTTTAAGTAGTCGGGTTTTAGTTTTTAAACTATATTTTGTCACAAAAGTATTGGTTAAACGAGGTTTTTCAATTTAATGATTTTATTTCCTCATCCATGCCGTGAGTTTTCACCCTTATCCTCCAGTTTCTTTGAACGTAGTTGGAAGGTTTAATAACTAGCGCTGTAAAAGTTTGTATTAGGTTTGCGACCGACTGTTGGGCAGAAGCCAACCACTGGGATTAACTTTGATGTAATGATTTCCCACTGAAATACGCAGAGATTAGCTAGTTTTTATATAGGTCTATTTACTAGAGGACATTAATCATAATACTCGCTGTATCATTGAGTAATGATAACGACCGATAGCGCTTGAAAAAATATTGTATAAATATATTGGTCAAGCAACTTCGAAAATTATTTAGTGGTGGTAAACAGCAAGTTCAGTAGATATATTATTGCGTTGTAATTAGAGAGTAGGGCAACAATTATGTCTTCCTATTAATTTAGAAGCTACTTTCGACCATTACGCTGACTTTTACCTGGTGCACCATGTTTCTTAACTTGTATGTATGTATGTTGTATGTATTCAATACCTAAGCACTGTAGGGCACTGATAGCCTAGTGGTATGACCGTCGACTGACAAGTCAGAGGTCTCGAGTTCGATCCCAAGGCGCGCACCTCTGACTTTTCGTAAGTTATGTGCGTATTATAAATTAATTATTAGTTGCTAAAACGGTGAAGGAAAACATCGTGATGAAACCAGCACACCTGAGATATTTTTCAATGGTGTGTAAAGCCATGTCAGAGGCCTACGGGCGGTTTAAACTCTGACACCAGGTTGTTCATCAACCATACGATAAGAAGAAGAAGAAGAATACCTACGTAATTATCATATTGTTTTCTTTGCTCTAACTTATAACATATCGACTTAAATCATCAAGAACAATATAACAGCAGTCAATTCTTACTTGGGAGTCTTGAAAATACTAAAGGTAAGTAGGTTTATTCACTTTTCATTACCAACTAGGTACTCGGTAATTCGGAACTATGTAAGCACAAATAAGTTTATGACAGCCTAGCCTTATAAGATAACTAGTGTTTATTTCTTACATAAAATCCTATACTTACTGTATTATGTTTGCAAGTTTGTTTATTTGTTTGTAAGATTGTTTGACACTTGGCACATAGACTAGATATTCTCTAGACTAAACATAATATGAGAATTTTCTATTGAATCTACTAAATTGTAAATATTGAAAAATGTGTAGGTACTAAATACCTATAAATACTTACCTAAATAGGTACATACTTTTGCACAATCCTAGATATATCTTATCTATATCTAAGTGAAAATGAAACTGTGTTCGTTCGTCGGTAAGAGCAATCACTTGAGAATGCCTGGACCGATTTGGATAAATATATTTTTTTAATGTCAGTTATAAGCCGAATAAGAATACACATAAAGGAAGAAAAATAGGATATTTCCCGGAAAATGGTAAAAAAACTTTGTGTTGTTTTCTATGGGTTTTTCGACAAGAAAACGTCTGTCTGTCTGTCAGTTAATATTTGGGTACCGACTAGAATAATAGAAATTGGATGATATTTAACAAACCTACAAACTAAACTACCTACAAAGGGTAATAATAATGGTGTGGAAAGGGAAATAATGGTTTAGAATATTTGATGGTGACTGACCAAAGCCGAAACACCCCGTCATACCCATATGAACGAAAGAAGTCGCGAACAAAATCATGCTTCAGATAAGGTCAGTCAATGTAAGTAAGTACTTATGACATGATGACAAAAGTGGGTAAGCTCGCCTAGCACCTAGGTAAAGCTTTGATTTTATTAATACTTATGATAAGATCCTATAACATTTATGGATTACTTTACTTTATGTTTTTCGACAAAGTGGGCTAGCCAACAGTTTGATGACTTGGAATTGGGATCTGAAAGACTCCAAATAAATCCATAGTAGATACTTACTTATATTATGTTTTGTCGATGATTTAAGAAAGTTTGGGTGGTGTTAAATGGTAACCTATATACTTCCACAGCTAACTGTATTTTTTTTTTATTACTCTGTCGTTAAGTAGCAGTCTGCTGTAATCAATCCAATGAACCCTGATAAAAATGACTGACAATTCAGCTGACGGGCACCGAGGGTAACGGAAACAGGCTTCACGCGACAATGGCTATCGAAACTTAAAATACATTGTAATGTAGAAAAAAATATCAACATCTGGCCATTGTACGGGTCGCGGGGGAGTCGCGGGTGATTGTGAAATAAATAAATAAATAACAAAACGTCGTCACCGCACGCGTCATTATTCAAGTGCGATTGACAGGCACTTCCATGGCGGGGTCGCGCGGCCTCAATAATACGCCTACTTATAGCCGCCAAGCTCTACGTTACTATACCGCGGTACTGTGGTTGATACTTTAGCCGTTATGCCAAATGTTTAAACGAAACCAAACTCCTTGCGTTTCGTTCTATGATGCACATAATCTCCACAACATATGTGCCTACCTAATTTTTCAACATAGGCATTGTTGTTATTTTATTTAAAGATCATACAAGTTCATTTGTGGTCTCAATTTAGGAATGTATTCAAAGGAGAGAATGTAAATTCTTAATTCTCCCGCAATCGACTCTGACGACCCCATCAACTGGGGCGAGGGGTATTACCTATAAATTACTAAAAAGGCTCTTTTTCACAGTTCGATGCTATTTGATTCTGAAGTCAAAAGTCCCAGATTGGGCCATGGAACTGACCACTGACTTTTCATAATCATGTGCTTATCAAAAAAATAATCATCACGGGCTTATCCAGGATATGATTTAATCACATCATCACCTGCATAGAACAGTCAGTTCGCACTAAAACTGACTGCATTCGCGCCTTGTCAACTTGTCCTACTAGGTATTAATGAAGTAAAACGTCATAAAAACACCAATACATGAGTACTTATGTAGTAGGTACCTAAAGCTAGAGGATAAGGTAGTTTAATAATAGACTCAACGTCAACCTTTAAACAACCTTATAATACTTATATGAAAGGTTTTAACTAAAAACTTCCAAATCCAGAATAACCCTGAAGACAGCAAGTATCAAAATTGGTAGACCCCTACAGCTACAACAGAATAAGGATTTTTCTAAGACGTGTGCTATCGAATTGAACAACGGTGGCGAATCGCAAAATTCATGAATAAATATAAATTCGATATTCCTTTTGAATAAAAATGTCGAATAAAAAAGTGATTTATCATAAACGTCGCGTGCATTCAATAGCAGACAGTCTTTTATAACTTTTAAATAAACATCGTTTTTGGGATGGCGTACAAAATAACACGGAGAAGCGATTTTTTTTCTTTTTAGTGGGACAAGGGATGCTAATGAGTGGAGGACACCCACGCTACGATGACGATGCGTTTTCTTTTCAAATCGTAGACAATATTTGCGAATATTTTGGCCGCATGTACTTTGGTATGACTATAAGTGTATTAGGTATTGGTTGAGCCATAAATGTATGAATCGGCTGACTTGATCGGGGTACTAATCTACCGCTCCCAGAATATCGGCGTAAAATGTATACTATTCATACTAATTAGTTTCGTACCTACGCACACAGGGGCCGTCTGTATGGAAGCGATACCCATAACTCAAAATTCAATCGGGGGTATTTACGATTTTTTTCATTCATATAATATCCATGTAGTTAAGGTATTTTCACATAATATATTAATAACATCGAGAGTTGCGCAATTTTGAAATAAAGTAAAAAAATTTTTTTAGTCATACTTACTTTTTCAACATGACATATCTCTTATTCAATGTTAAACAACGATATTAAAAAACGTTAATAAAATTCTTCTAACCTTGCTCTATAATCGTCATTCCATCACAACTTCATTTTATCACAAGTTGCAGGAAAAAGTGTATAAAATTGCTTAAATCTACATAAAAATCACTACGTATTACGTAACGTTTAAAAGTACCGCATTGACGACTTTGGAGATGATATCAGTGCAGTATAATTACCTTCACAGAGATCTCGATGTTACTAATATACTTATGTGAAAATACCTTAATTACTACAAGGATATAAATAAAAAAAATCTAAAATACCCCCATATTAAATTTCGAGTTTTGGGTATCGCTTCCATACAGACGGCCCCAGAGTACTGCGGTCAGTGGAGAGAAGCACCAATCCGAAAAGTTACTTATAGTTTTCGAACCTACGACCTTTGACTCGACTTTATAACTGAACAGCAGTTACGCCAATTTAAAGGCTGTTTAATTTAAAATTGCTATAGTAAGCTTGATGAATGATCTAATAGCTGATAGATTTCATACGTCGATTTGCGAACAATAGGCCTACAGGCTGCTGCTGATTACTAGTTTAGCCTCATGTAATAGAAATCAAACAAGACTATTGTACTGTTAGCCATTTATGGTTAGCCATCTACCGACACTTTCTAGGTGCTAAATGGAAAACTTCCCGACCCGGAATCATACCCGGAAACTATTCACGCTTGCGACCAGCGAGGCTATCAGGCAGGCAAGGCAAAATTTGATGAACGTAAAATGTATTTGTATTTTTTTTTTTGTAATTTACTTCTACATCTTGCTGTTGTTCGGGTTAGTATCGATATTTTTTATGAAAGCTTCAGCAGAGTTATTGCGAGAAACGAAACGCTCTAATCACGTTCCAATACAAGTGTTACTTATTGAGGTATCATAATTAAAACAAAAACTTTTATTTCAATTGTTATTTTTGTTTATTATTAACATTTTTATAAAAATGCTAATAATACAAAAAGGAAATTACATTCTATTCCTCTGTTGATTACACAGTGTCTGTTGTCCTTATAGTGGTACTATTATTTGTAATAATGCGTATATCAGAACACAGTGCATGAGTTGATGGTTTCTTTCTTGACATTTTGACATTCCAATTATGACATTAAGTGACAAGTGACAACACTATTGAACTATTCGCCGCAGTCAATCGTGACTTTCAAAAATTGTTTTAGCTAAATTATCTCCTTCATAAAGTTATTTCCTGTAAGTATTTTAGCTAAAATGTTCATTTTCTAGATGCATAGACATCATGTGTGCGTATTCTTTACAAATTACAATTATTATAACCTTTTCCAAGATGACGCTACAACAAACAATCAAAAAGTTTTAATACACAACACATTTTTGTAGAACTGATTTGCCGACACCCGAGATTTGAAATCCCCATCGCGTCACGTAAATTAATTCTATCTAACCGTATTTCAGTGAAATGGCGGCGTCAGTTGTGAACGGTTACATTGATCCTTGCCTTCCTGAATGGATGAATGCGCCGCACAGTACCGGTACCTCTATCATGGCGTGTGAATTTGACGGTGGAGTGGTTATTGGTGCCGACTCGCGCACCACAACCGGCGCATACATTGCTAACAGAGTGACTGACAAGCTAACCAGGATAACTGATCATATCTACTGCTGCAGATCTGGGTCCGCCGCGGATACCCAGGCTATTGCTGATATTGTCACTTATCACTTGAGTAAGTATACAATATTGTAATCATCATTACACTGCATAATTCAGCTTAAAATTACATATTATTGTGTTACCCGTTAGTTGAATATACCTATACAGTGCTCCGGTCCATGGTTCTTTTCACACTTTGAAGTAGGTAAATCAGTTATAGAAGAAATTTGACTGGTCCGTTATAATTTCCAGACCAAATCAAAACGTATTCTTCTGTTGGACATTGTGATTCAGCCATTTATTGATCATTATTGAAACTAACCACAACCATTATCATTCGAAGAAGAAAAACCATTAGAAAGAGTTGAAAAAATCAATACCTTTATAACTTCATACCGAGTTTCAGTGGTTAACCCTATGTGGTGGAAATTTAGAAATTAAAAGTAGTTTTTTAGCAATCAGTTAGAAATAAATGTGTAGATTGAACTGCAGTAACATCATTCTTAAAATTAATAATTATGATTTCAATTTTGTTTAAAAAAAATTATTATTTAAATATTCCAAAAAAATTAATGAAAAATTATACCATAAATATTATTACCTTTTAACTTAGGAAAATCAACAAAAGAACTTAAGTAAAATGAGAATAAATATTATTTTGAGGTTATAAACAAAGTGTCTTGTCTTATTTCAAGTACACCCTTCCTCCATAAAAGACGCGAGTTAATTTGGATCTGTTCGTGGTCCTTCCATGAACAAGACAAGACACTTTTGAATTTAAATTTCCTACAACTAATTGAACAGAACCAATAGCTACTTGTTCTGGGTCCATACCAACTCTGGATCGAAAGACGTGGAAATAAGAAGAGGCCTTTTCCCAGCTGTGGGATGATATGGGGTGACAGTAACAGTAACAACAACTAATAAATTTGAAAATTATTGCTAATAATAATGCTATTTCTTTCAGATTTCCACAAGATGGAGCTAGGTGAGCAGCCTTTAGTTCAGACAGCTTCGGCCATCTTCCGTGAGCTGTGTTACAACTACCGTGACTCCTTGGTAGCTGGCATCCTTGTGGCCGGCTGGGATAAGCAAAATGGAGGTATGCTATATTCTTGCTATAAGCACAGATTACAATTTGATGTAACTATTTAGGACACCACAGGTTATACTTTAAAAAATTACCTTTATTTGTACTATACAAAATTCCTAATGGCAAACGGTGTTGTGGTCTATAATGAAGCACGCCTGCCTTTATAGTAGGAGGATGGAAGCTGAACTTGAGTCTGCAGCTTAAAATAATAGGCTGATAAATAATTAATAGACTCGCCATGTAACATAGGATTTCATATCAATTAAGTTCCAGCCAAATCTGTTGTGGTCAGAATTTTATTTTTAAGTTCCTACATTAAACAGACTCGTCAAGTAATTTCCAATACCAAATAATTTACAGGTCAAATCTACTCAGTCCCTATTGGTGGAATGGTGCAGCGGCAAGCAGTCTCCATTGGAGGCTCTGGGTCCACTTACGTGTATGGTTACGTAGATGCCAACTTTAAACCTAACATGACGAAGGAAGAGGCCATTAAGTTCGTCACCAGCACCCTTACGCTGGCCATTCTTCGTGACGGTTCATCTGGAGGAGTTGTGAGGCTCGGTGTTATTACTGAAGCTGGAGTTGAACGTTCAGTGATCCTTGGAGACCAGCTACCTAAGTTCTATGAGGGTTGATTTGCTTTTGAATTTGTATTTTTTAAGTAATAAAAAGGTTTAAATATATTGTTTTGATTATTATTGTAATTAAGTAAAAAATGAAGTGACAAAGTCGCGAAGGCGTATTGATTTTTTTAATAAACAACTCACATTCAAGTAAATCACTTTTATTATGACTGGTAACATTATACTGAGATATTACATTATGGAGTTCAAATCATATCAATAATATCTGTTCCACACTATAATTGAATAATAAAACATTACACATGGCCACAATACTACCTATTCTTTATACATACACAAATACGTCTTATAATCTAATAATTTATATTCTTCTCTACTAAATTCATTATTGACGACAAGATTGGCGTGGCGCAGTGACTATGATACTGCCATTGCGTGCTACATGTTAGCTTCATTCTCGGAGAGGACAAATATTATATGCTTATCGAAGATTTTGTTAATGTTCTCGACCGAATCGAATGTTCTCGATTCGTGCACTCACTGCAACATACGTGAGAAACACAGTGCATCGTGTTACAATCACTATATATATACAAGAATGTCTTTGTAACATTTCATGGACATCATCAAATTTAGTGCAATCTATAGCTGTCTTTAAAGTCCTAATTTATTTTTGTTCCTCCTTCAGCTACGTGATGATTCCGAGTTCCTCCATAGTGTCGAGATCTCGCATCAACATCCGTACAGTGCGCTTGGTGTGAGGGAAGAAGTGCGGTGTGTCGTCATCCATGATAGCCGGGTCTTGAGATTCCAGTTCTGTAAATTTATTGAGTAAAAGTTGTTGATCATAATTATAAATGAGAAAGGACACACAGGACAGGAATGTTTGTGTTATTTCAAAGTTCCAATATTACACAACACGGGAACAGAATGTTATTGTAAACGTCATCACATGCGACCCAGTGTCTACATAGCTGTATAATCAAAGACAAGATCACTACAACATATTCAGAATCATGTATTGCAACATTACCTGCAACTTGTGCCTCTATAGAGTCGAGTCGCGCGTCGATGAGCGTCTGGCATCGTGTCAAATGTTTCAATAACCGTATACGACACGCTCCGTTCTCTATCGCCGCCTCGGGCACCGGAGCCGATATTGTCATACGTTGCGCCTCTTGTTCTGAAGAAATTAATTAAAATATAAAGTTTAAAAAATTGTGTTATAATTATTAACTTCCGCCCGATATGTGGTGCTTTGTTAAATGTATAAAAATTCATCTTCCAATCGTCCCAGTGGACATTGATATGGGGTGGTTAATTTTCCCATGAACACGTGATACTAGTTTAAAAAAAGATACCATATAAGTCAGAAAAAATAGCCTACATACCTTGTACAGTTTTAGCTAGGCGCTCCAACTCTGAGGTGCTGATAGGTAGGTCCAGCGACGCACCGCTCGGACTCGATAGCAGACCACTGAGCAGTGCGTGCGATCCCAGCGAACCTTCCCTTTGTGTATATCTGAGAGAAATTAATTATTTAAGACCTGTATTTGAGACAAATAAAAGGAGAGAAGAGATGCCTTTGCCCTGCAGTAGTATTTGGGAACTCGCAACCTCTCAAAACCCGTAAATATTATAGACATTTGCATGCTTATGATTTATAAGGTGTTTTATTATTATAAGGGTACCGATAATGGCTAATTTGATTTGGATGAAATTTTGCACACACCTAGATTAGGACATCATAATTATGATACTTGTTATCCAGGTCCGAGCTTTACACGAGCAGCGAAGCCGCTGGCAAAATGTGTATAAACATCTCAAGAAATTGTAAATTGACGACGAGATTGTGAATGGACAAAAGTGGTAAGAAGATGAGTCGATTGAATCTAAAATACCTACTATACTAAGGTACTGTACTGATAGCCTAGTGTATGACTGTCGACTGACAAGTCAGAGGTCTCGAGTTCGATCCCAAGGCGCGCACCTCTGACTTTTCGTAAGTTATGTGCTTATTATAAAATAATGATAACTTAATTAACTAAAACGGTGAGGGAAAACATCGTGATGAAACCAGGACACCTGAGAGATTTTTCAATGGTGTGTAAAGAATTTTAACTCCTTGCAACTTTTGTGCAATGCGCAATTCGTTTTTTTTTTAACTTTTGCTAGTGAAATTAAGATTGTGATAGGTTCGTAGTTCAAGAGCTAGCCTCCTAGCGTTAGTTTACAATTTCACAAGAGTTATTATAATCTAACGTAGCTTACGATGTAAAGTTATCCACGAACCTGTCATGTTCATGCTCCTCAGACGGTGGTGTGCGGATGTCCAACGGCATATCTTTCACGTCCTCCGGCTTGATCGGCAGATTCTCTTTGCCGAGGCTATTGATCATTATGTTAAGGTCTGAGTAGTCGGAGTTTAGTTTCTCCTGAGTGCATTGAATCTCGGCGTGTTCCCAGTCAGTAGCCCACAGGTACAGCTTTGGATGGTCCTTTTTACTGTGTGAAGAAAACAGAAACTGTGTTAATGGTCTCAATGGTATGGACGACATTATATCCTATCCCAACTAATATTATAATGCGAAAGTAAGTTTGTTTGTCTGTTACCTTTTCACGCCTAAACCTTTCATCCAGAAAAAAAACAATGTTTCCGAAGAAAACAACAATATTATTCTTATGATAATAAATTAATAATATGAGAGAGAGATGATAGAATTAATAAACACGGTTCATATGCTTAGGTACATAAACAGTCTTGTTCTTAAAAGCCACCATGGAGTTATTTGTCAAATTCATCTCCATGTTGACCTTTTGGAACTGCGGTATAAGAAGAAAGAAAGAAAAACCATTTATTCCCCCTTTTGGGCAAAAACAACGACAATAAATAACATCATGACTACATAAAAAAAAATGTTTTTAAATACTTACGTAGCCACATACAACTTGACCCTCATAGCATGTAAAGCATCCTCTATCTTCAACAAGTTCCCGGCCAGCTCGTGCGACCGGCGGAGGTTCTCGCAGGGCTTCGCCCCCGGCAACAGGCCTTCGAACAAACGGTCCTGGTCATGCAGGAACCGTTTCGAGCGCCGAGCACGTTTCGGGTTTAGGCAGATGCTGCAGGTGTATTTTTCTGGCACCTAAAGTAAAGCATGTTAAGGGTTTTTGTAAAAAAAAATCGTTTAAAGAAAAAATACTGTCCGAGGTTAATTTTGCACTAACAAAATTGAGTTGAACTAAACCTAAAAACGATTAACGAATAAAGAATCGTTAATAATTTTATGTAATAACTATAAATTTTAAAAAATATAAGCCTTCCATACAAATACCTCTATTTTTTTTAACTAAGAACGCTCTCGTAAAATCAGTTCATTCGTTTAAGAGCTACGATGCCACAGACAAACAAATAAAATAATAGTAACTTCTTGTAAATAGTAAATCCTCATAAAATTTTATTTGATAGAATTTGAGTTTGACTTTGGTAGTCAAGAAGCTGACGATTTAAAACCTTAACCTCTGAACTAACTTCGCATGCGGAAGACGCGTAACAATAAATCTGAATATTTATCTAATTTCTCGATCCTTCGCTAATTCATTTTATGCAAATGAAACGGCGGATGGAAGCTAATTGCATATAGTTACTCACATCACACTCCCTCTGTATATTGTGACACAGCGCATGTTGCCAACACAGGCAGAGTTCACACTGCACCATCAGACCATCCTCCTCGCGGAACCCGCAGTGACAATTTATTATCTCCTCTCGTTTCATGCGCACAAGCTTTATACGCTCGCCGTCTGAAAAAATATTTTGAATAAAGATCCAATATAAAGAAAAAATTAATTCTCACACGAGGTAAAACAAAACGAGACATCAAACTATGACGCATTTTGTATGACGGTGCAACTTAACGTCGAAAACTAATAGACATTATGAGGATCGCAACTTATTACACACTGGACATCTAAACCTACTTAAGTAATTAAAAAAAGTAAACTTAATCATGTTAATTTAACCCTTTTTCCGTTCAACTAAATATGTCCAAGAGAGAAGCTATTATCGAAAAATAAACTAAACTTGAATAGTTCACCTGCAAATTGAAAGCGTTGCATAATTTGCGTTGAATGTGAAACGCAATAAATAAGAAAAACAAAAACTTCGCAAAAAGTGACTTTAAAAAAAAAAGTAAGATCTGTTAACTTACTTTCAGTAAACATATAGTTATTAGTGTCCTTAATGTCCTCAGCCTCAGATGAAACAGGCGCGGGTTTGTCGATCTTCGAGTCTGGTGAGCCTGAGCGAGGGAAACTAGACCTTGTCTCAACGTCCGAATTCACATTGAACCAGTCTTCCTCCTCACTAGTAGGTCTCTTAGCCGCTAAGGCGAAAGTCCTGCGCTTTTTCTCTCCCTTCCGTTTCTTTTCGATCACAGGCTTGGTCACGGTATGCGTGGATATTGCCGACTCAAAGTCCAAAGCCATGTCTAAAGGTGGAATGTCCATAACGGGGGCCTGAGTTTCAAAATCTAAGTCTTCGTTCATAGAATCAGGCACGGCCAGTTCAGGCTCCAGCCTTCTGACTGGTAGCAATACTCTGGGTCGTTTCACCGGCTTGTTGATCAAAGCCTGTCGTAGTTTGGGAGAGTCCTGACTCCTGGGTATAGGAATAGGGGGGTTTTCCACCTCTTTGACAGGAGTAAGGGGTGTGGTCTCGATTTGTAGTTCGGGTTTAGGGTCCTCCATTTCTAATTTAGGTTCCTCTCGCTTTGGTATTCTTGGTAGTTTCACTTTGATGACCTTGTCGTCTTTAGGACGAGGTGTATCCACTTCTACTGGCATAGTCCTAGCGTAAGCTAGATCTAGAACTTTGGGGGTGGCTCCCATCATCTTTCGAAGCTCTTTGTGATAGTGTTTGATGTGCATTTGTAACAGAGTGTTGTTTCTGAAGTTCTTGAAACATCCCTCAGCCGGACATCGCAGTAAATTTTCGATTATTTGCACTTTTAGGGAACCAACAAAAACTGGAAATATCAGGGAAATAGATAATATAAATAATCGAATAACAGCAATTAAAATAGCTCTGATAAAACTAAACGACAAAATAATAAACTCTGGTCATACCATATCCGTCTTCTAAGGTAGGAGTTTCCACGGCGTCTAATGCAATACTGGTATCTTCGCTCGGAAAACTAGCAGTTGTGTATTCTAGTGGTAGACCCTGCAGTAACACGATCTAGGTAAGGGATTTCAAATATCACACAATGATTGATATGGTTGGAAAAGGAGCCCAGTACTTCCATCCCTATACTTCAGCAAAACACACATACAAAAGTATAAGTTAAGGTATGTAAATTCCCTGAAATTTTTTTATTGGCTTAGATCAGTGTTTCCCAATTAGTGGTACGCGTACCCCCAGGGATTCGCGAGATTGCATCAAGGGGTACGTACGCGCAGCAATCTTTTAACTTGAATATTAAACCCTTAAAAATATATTTAAGGTTCCTGCAATAAGGTGTACGCAAATTTGAGGTTTGATAATTGGGAACCACTGGCTTAGATAATACTGTCAATTGTGCGGCTCAAAGCTATAAATACCTTCCGGACACTTTCCCGCCAAATTTTTATTAAACTTTCATTTTTTTGGTAAATCAATGACAAAATGGACAAACAATGACCCTGAACAGCTATAGACCAAAAGAGATAGACATGGGGAGAGGCCTTTGCCCATTAGTGGAATGATCTACACCAGCAGTAACAGTAAAACGAAAGAAAAACAGTACATTACTTGGTATCTCAAAAGGTTAAGTCAAGCAAAAGTCTCCCCTATGATTTCCGTTTATTTAGTAGTAAACCAGCATACAACACTGACGGTTAGTTTTATGTAATGCATGCCAAATTCGTAGTCTGCCATATTGCCGGCTAGATGTGTTAGAGCACCCCTTAAGTGTTGTTAAAAGTTGATGAATATTGAAGAAAGCTTGAAGCAATTTTCGACTAGAAGGAAGGTTCCGAACCTGGGGGTAATTACCCCCGCGGGAGCAAATCAGCTTTTTTGTGGGGGTTAACGAGGAACCAAATAATTAAGAATATCTAATTGTATTGATAACATTTTAAGGTCGGGGTAAAACTGCTTTTCCTTATAGGTCATAGGGGTAACAATATTGATAAGGTTAGAAACTACTGGACCAGAAATTCACTACAACTAACTACATTAGTACAACAATATAAGCATCTAAACCACTCACCGGTTCCTTCAATGGCTTAATCTTCAATTTAGGCCTCTTTTCCTTCTTAAGCCTCTTCGCTTCCTTATTAAGCCTCTTTCCTTCCTTGTTAAGGCGCTTCCCCTCCTTATTAAGGCTCAGTTTTCTCCTTTTAACCAACGGTGATGTACTGCTAAGGGTGCCTATAGGTAACGGTGAAGCCGGCCCAACTGCTCCGTCGGGAGTGTGAGAGATCCAATTCATTCGGCGAGCTAACTTCAAATGGACTCCGAAATCGGTGAGAGCGTGCTCATAGCCTTGGTTTCTTAGCTCAGGGTTGATGTCTAAATAGTTGCGTATCTCATTTTTAGTGTGAAATCTGCGGTTGTCGGGGCTGGAATATTTATGAAGTTGAATTGATGTTTAGAGCGTAGTAAGATTTGCAAACAATGCGATTTGCGAACGACAGATTTATTGAGACGAGATATTTCTAGATAGAAATGTAAAATATTTTATTGTTATTTTTTTTATGTAGAAAGAATTTGACTTTTCTAGAAATGATACTTTTCAATCAATCCATTCATCTTAAACCAAACTGTATTTAATTAACATACCTGACTAGCACGACGTCCCACTTGCCGGCGGAGTGTCCGAAGCTCCTCCGAACCATGTGCTTCGTCCAACCTTCCGGCAGTCTCTTGTCCTCAACCTACAATTTTTAAAACGTAAGGCAAATCTCTTTATTTAATAAAAAAATTGTAAATGAAGGGAACCGTCTCTAAGGGTGACAGTCTCGCGTAGGTTGACATTTATCGCGAAAAACACATCATTCAACCCCACCGCCCCTCCCGCTCGTGGAGACGGTTTCTCAACACGTTTGAATTGAGCCCTCCTCCCTCGTCATATTTTTTTTATTTATTTTTTATTAACCAAAAGTTTCTCACTCCTCGCAAAGGCCCTCTGTCCACTCCTCTCTGTTCGTCATGTTGGTCAATATATATTATGTGCGAATATTTTTGGCCAGTGCCATAACTAAGACGGTGCCAGCGATGCCCAAGTGCGGTGCGGGGCACAAGGCGAAGGCTCCTTGTAGGAGCGTAGAAATGTCCAGAACAGGATCTAGTTTTGGTCATGCATGGGCGCAGTTATAGAAGCTCGCATCGGGCGCATAAATGGCTAAATACGGCACATCATATAGCTATCATGTAGAATGATGATAAAAGTCCAACTAGTCCAACGTTAGCAGGAGGCTTCAGACTACAACTGCCAATGTTTATTAACAGTACCTGCACACTTCGCCTCGGCAGCGGCGTCTTTCCACTGGGGTCGAGTTTGATCTCGCATTCGATCTCACTGACCGTGCCCACTGGCTGACCATTCACCCACCTACAGCACCATTCCCCGGGCAACATGAAGCTTTCCGGCATTTCAGAGCCAGGTTGCATCTTCGACAAGTCCTGTAAGTGCAGTATTAAGTAAATAAAACTAAAAAACAATTTTATTATAATTTGTCTCGAAAGTTCGACGGAAATTAGCTTCATACATACATAATAATCCAGAACATACATACTACATACATTATACATCCCGCGTGTCATCTGGCTACAACGCACGATGTTGTGCAACGTTGCTTAAACATGTTGAACCTAAATTTTTGCCTGCTCAATACAAGGTTTAAGCCACGCACCTGATTCTTCAGCATTTGTTTTCTCATTTCATCCACTTGTTTCTTCATCTCCTCTAGCTCACTCTTAACTCTCTCCACTTGCTTCTTCACCTTCTTCTCCTGTAACAACCTCAGTTTCTTCCCCTTTTTCACCTTTGACAACTTCTTAGTTTTATCCTTTTCTGTAGATTTTTCACTTTCTTCTTTAACTTCCTTTATCTCTAGTGGTTTGACTTCAGGAGTGACTATTTCTTGCTTCGGCTCAATTTTAGGTGAGCTAGTTTTTTCGGCACGATGTAAGCCATCTTCCAATTTGTTTATAACCTCTTTTATTCTGTCAATAACTTCTTCGTGTTGTACATCGTCCGGTTTTTCGAACTGTTCAAGTTTTACTTCTTCATCTAAGACCTAATATGGAAAAGATTTGATTGTAAAAAAGTTCTAAGTTGTTGAAAGAACTTACTTGAATTTGACCGTCGGCGTCGGTAGGCTTTTATGATAAATGTGGTAAAAAAAAATAAAACTTAATCCCTGTTCCATAATCTACGGATCGTTATAATTTGGATAAATTCAAAATAGAACAGAATCAATATAAAATTACCTATCAGGTTACTGAACGTTGAAGTAGTGGTACAGGCCTTTATTAATTGTACAGAAGAAATTAAAAGTACAGTCGACAGCATGTCAGCAGTAACAGATTCATTCCCAAACCTTTTAAACAAAATAAAAACGACTTCAAAACAACTAACCTAAAATACTACAAAAAACACAAACGTTTTTTTGAAGTCAGTGCATCAAGCTAACTCGCTTCGAAATAACCAATAAGCTTAATTTAGTTCTTAGTTATTTCTAGGTTTTTTAGATTTGGCTAAAAGATTTTATTTTTCAATTTTAACTAGCTTACGCGAATTTGATATTTTTTTAAATCCCCCTTCGCGGTACTTTTTCATTTTACAATTTACAATACATTGATTCAGTAATAGTTAACTTTTAACCGAAATTAAAGCTATGTCATTTTGAACACGGCCATTACGAATCAAGTTGATACGAGTGTGAAAAATACCGTGTGAATTCGGTAAAAAACATATTTTATTACTATTATTAGTCAAGATGCATGGTACCTCTGATTTGCCGCTGACTGTACGAGAACTAAACATATTGATAAAATTATTTTAAGTTTAGGTACCCCAAATCTAAAAAAAAATACAATATTGCTCACTCGTTTCTTATCATCGGCCGGCTTTTAGACAAAAAAGAAACATAGTTCAGTTACAAATAATAAGTATTAAGAAAAAATGCTATTTTAGTTATTACAATTTAAATTTCTCAAATTTTAAAACTCATTTACATTTAAAATACTAATTACCAGTATTAAATAGCCATTAGCTTCAATACAACTTACCGGGTCCAATTCACCTTTGAGGTCTTCTAGCTGTATAAGATCATGATTATCAGGTTCAGGTTTGGGTTCTGGGGGGACTTCAACTTCCATATCCTTCTTCTCTTCACCTTCGCTGTCATCTTTAACCTCCACTGCTGCATCCTCTTTGACTTCCACAGGTTTATCCTCATGTTGCACATCTTGAGTGACTGTTTCTTTAGATTCTTCTTCGTTTACAGTTCCAATGATCGATGCCACGGCATCTACAGCTAATGCAATAGTGTTGGAAGTTAGTCATTTCAATTAATAAGGGAGAGGACTGGTAGTCACGACGAGATATTAATCATTATTATTGTACAATAGTTGCCTACAGTTCAAAATGTATAATTTGATACCACGTTCAAGGTGGTGGACTTAAAATTAACACTTATACATAACAAATTTGCTGAATGTGAAAATTACAAGCTTTCGAATTTCTAGAGGGAGTAACTGGCATTCTCTTCCCGCAAAAAATAAATAAATGTATGGAATGACACCTTTTTGATTTTGACATTAGAAACAATGACGTCATTTGTTGATTCTTCGAAGTGCTTAACCTATAACATTATCACTTTCTGAATAGTATTTTTTTTTAACTAGTTTTTTTTAAGAATGATTTAGACAGTAATAATAATATGTAAAGTATTTGTAAAAATAAATAATGAATAAATATACTAGACTCTTTTGAATATCGTCGCACAAAAGCACTCATTTCTTGTACTCTCACTCACCCGGCATTTCAGTCTTCACTTCAATCTTTTCTTCACTCTCAAGCTTCAACTTTACAACTCGCTCACGCCTCTTCTTCATGACCCTAGGCTTCCTTTCCACAATTATCTTTTCTTTTTTAATTTTCTTAGATTTTTTCTGTCCTATATTAAATATTTCCTTTATGTTTAGTTTCCGTTTCATTTCACGACGTTCACTTTTCGAGCCTAAATAGTCTCGGGTGGGATCAAATAAATGTGTATGAAAAGCAGGTAATACAGGATTTGTTGGGGTCGCGTTGCTAGGCCCGGCCCCATAGGGACTAGGGGCGGGCATCATGTCAGGGATATCACCCTTCTTCGAGCGTAGTTTATAAAGCCTGGAAGTGGTACACGACCAATGGCAACCGTCATCGAATACTAGCTCGTATTTGCCTGTTAAAAAAATGAAAAGAAAAAGTCAAAAATAAAAAAATAAAGCTAATCTACAATAAGAAAAAAAATGGTCACTGTGCTATATTCAACTTACCATCTCCCAAGTCGTTAAGTATGGTAGCAATGAATCGCCTATTATCGCGCCACCTCGCTAGACATCGCTCGCCTATCGCAAACGTTAGCTTCGTTTTATCTTCTGTCTTTATATCTTTGACCTCCTCCTTCAGCTTAGCTATAGGTATGATATCGGTCAGACTCTCCTCTGAACTAGGACCTGGTTTGACCGTAGTAGAGGATGTGGCACTACTAGCAGAACTGCTTACTGGCCTCAATCGTGGACTACTCACATTTATCCATTCGTCATGCCTGAAATGAGTGGGGAATATTTTAGAGAATAAAATTAAGTGCCGTGTTTCCGGCCTAAGAATAGAACCACCCCTATTATTAAGGCTGATAATGATGATAAAAATGATGAATTAAGTCTGAAGACTGCACACAGTAAATGTGGTAGAAAATAAGTATGTGTATGTGTGTTTAAATAATTAAGTATGCATGTACATAACAAATAAGTTTTGTACAAATTGTCTATAGGTAATGAGAAGCCAACTGACTTATCAACTGTCAAACCGTTGGGCTTACAAACTTCGGTACCAATTTTAACATTGGCATCCAACAAGGAAGGATTTGCATGAATAGGCACTATTTTTAAAGGTAACTATGAAATTGGTTTAGCTTTCGGTAATTATTTTTTTTAAATCTACGTAACCTCATTGGTTTAAGTTCAAAAAGGGCTAAGGTAGGATTAAAAAGACATTACTAGACGTTATAGCTTTTGCCTTGCTCCATAAATACCTATCACGTTTGTTTTTTAATTCCTAATAAGGTTTAAACTTAAGAAAAAAATAAAGAGTTGCCTGGAATATTCGGGAAAACATGACGGGGAACCGCGGGATCAAGCTAGTGGATATATCTGTATATAAATATGACTTCATCTTATGGAGTGGTCTAGAAGTACTGATTTTTGAAAAAAAATTGTCAATTTTCTGGCGACCGCTAAATATAAGTTATGTCGTCCATTTTTTTTATCAATGTTGACGTGCTCATGCTATTTTAGAAGCACGTATGTTTTATTCGTTTATTCATAAAAAAAAACTTATTACAATAAGTAACGAGCTATCAAGCGCCCTGATTGAGATGCAAAAATAATAATGCAGACTCTACAAACCCGATAGATCATTAGACCAGGCAATAACAAATTGAATTTCATCTAATAACAGTTAAGTACATAATTTGTAAAGTATGAATGATGTAACATTTTAATAGGTAATGGATTTTGCAACGACAAATGTGTCGGTATATTTAATGTTTAATTCAAGGATTTCGTCCAATTACGACCAATTTCGTGGCAAAAATGAAAAAAAAAAAATAATTTCGTCCGCCAACAGACGAGAAATTTTCTTTATATGCTAAAATGGATACTATTATTATAATATAGGTTCTTAAAATAAAATAAAATTGTTATGTTGCTTCAGGTTGCTTCATATTTCATCGAAACAAAATATGCATACTTATATTTTTTTATAAATTAAAAACACAAATGTGTTACATTGAAATCGTAAAAAACTTACCTGAGTCCGCTACGCAAAGATCTATTACGAGTATTATACGGATAAGACATGAAAATTGCGTTTAATCTCGATTTTATTTTTTAATACGTCGATGTTTACGTAATCCGCAATCATTGAATAATGAAATGACATTTTCTATCGTCTTTTTTTATTTATTGTTGATTTCTTAGTGGCCAGTAGTTTTGCTACGTAGATACGCTTGCTATGTAGGTTTTACTACAAAATTAACTTTTAAAATACTCGGTATTTAAAATACTATTTTTATTTAAAAAAAATTTGCAGCTACGATTTTTTAATAGAGTCCTGTGTTTAGTTCTTAGGTTGGGTTTAATTTTATATTGATTAGGTACGTCCTGACTCCTGCCGTTCTCACCTCATTTGCGCTCTGTACATATTTTATTTAAAAAATAAACATTTACCTTTTAGTAACGTTTTCATATCGTACAAGTACTTCCATTTCATCATAGTCAACCTCTACAATTTGTGCAGGATACCATTCCTCGCCATAATCCTTTGCCTCTACCTTCGAACCGATGGAAAGCGCCATACTGTTATTTCCTAAAACACAAAGCATCATAACCTGTGTCTATGACCATACATATAGGTACATATGACTACGCTATACGTTTGAGAGAGAATGTTACGGTGGCTCATGAAACCATAGCTAAAGCCTCACAGGCCTGACATAACAAGTTCGAGGTGGATGTTACTGCTTTTTTGCGTTCAGCTGCCTTGAAATCTTTTCTACCTTTTATTAGCGAGTACTCCAAAATATCATGTACTCAAATCATGTATTCAAGTACACGTTTTTACGGATGGATGGATGTGGTGTGGTTTGCCCAAGACTGGGATGATTAGCGCTGTTTTTGGAAGCCCTGCGTTTAGCAGTGGTCAGCGATAGGCTGATATATAAATATTTAAAACATGGTCTACACAATATGAAGTTCGATGTTTTGCAGATTGGCTAAACGTACTCTACTGTGCGGTGTTGGAGAAAAATGGCAACAACGCCTCTCCCTTGGTATAAACTCTACTAGGTAATTATGGGTCATAAACTCAGCGATCAACAATAATCGATTGTTAAGTCTCTTTGGTGGACCGAAATAGGGGCGAAGAAAATTCTAGGATTCATGATACGATACGATGAGGATTCATGCGATTCGTTGTTCAGTCTTGACCCTGCGCCAACTTTATCCCACTCCCATTACGCCGCTATTTGTTCAAGATATCATACATAGGTACCTAACTACCTACATAATTATATGGTTATACTACCTACATAATTATATGGTTATAGAAACAAATGTATAAATATTGCTTGAGTTATAAGTAAGGACTTACCACTTTTTTCCCCAGGGCTAAACATCTGTTTAGTTTTAGCATCTTTTTTCCTAGCTAGCTCTAATTCAGATTCATTAAATACCATGTCCATCACGCTATTGGGAACAGATATCGTCTCTCCCTGACCGCATTTCTCCTCTGTGCCAACTGTATCATTACTCTTGTCACTTAAATGAAAGTCCGATAACTTCTGATCCTCAATCTCCTTATCTTGTGCTTCAATAAACTTCTTGATTGCGTCAACATTTTCAACCTCATCTTTACCGCCAGTCGCAGACATATTTAATTCATCCATTTCTTCTTCGGTATCAGAGTCCCAAGGAAATATTGAGGGCACAGCATCTGAAATTATACCAAGCCCTAAATAATTGTCTTTGGGCGAAATTATTGTATCATGCAATGAATATGCAGTGGATCTACAAGTGCAACTTAGAAGACTATCAAAATAATTAAATACAATAACATTTACATTTGAAGCTACTGTTTTTTTAAATAATGACAGCAATGACACATTTAAGACAGAAAAACAAAGAGATTTAATTGCAAGCAAATTCTAACATAATAAAAATATATTGAAATATGATAAGAGCGTCTAAAGACCGCGGCGGTACGGTAGCTACCGGCATGGCACTGCCCCCTAATGCAGCGAGGTGCGTGTATGGTAACACGTTTATTTCTTACTTGTCCTAAGTTGTAGAGAGTATATAAACCTGTGATAGCGTAGTGGTACCTTGACTGGCAAGTCAGAGGCCCAAGTTCGAACCCAAAGGCCCGCGCACCTCTCTTTTCATAAGTTATTATGCGTATTATAAATGAATGATCACTTGATCCGTGCCTCAGAAAGCAAGTAAAGCCGTTGGTCCTGCGCCTAATCAGTTTTCGGTCGTGTTGGATTGCCGTACCATCAGAATATGAGAGTGAGAGAATTGTTGTGACCGAAATTCGGTCAGGAGAACACATTTAATAAACACTAGCGTTTTACTAAATTGTAAAAAAAATTAATAGGTATATCATCTACACGAATAATATTATATTGAAAAAATACAATAAAGTTATTTAAAAAGCACTTTTTAGCAGAAATTCTAGTCAATTTTGCTTTTATTAAAATCTTTGTTGATACATTGCCTTAGGACAAGTAAGAAAAAAAAATAGAATGTATGCAATGTTAGCGCCACCGTTGCTGCGGAGCCGTTAAGGCGCTGTGCACAGTCAAAATAGGCTTAATTAAACAGTTTTTTAGCCTAATGTATACATTTTAGAGTAGCAAAAAAAATATATGTTATTCTTGATCATATTTGTGACGGAGCCCTTGGCTTCAAAACACGTTTTTGGAATTTTTTTTCGATAAAAAAAAATCATAAAACAACCATTAAAATTAACATTCCTGCAATTTTATCTCTATTATTTATAAACCAATCTTGATGAAATTTATAACAGTTACGTAATAAATAATAATAAAGGGAGCCCTCGCTTGTATTTATCGATTGAAATAAGATATTAGTAGGAATTAATATATTTACTGATAGATAATTCGGACGAGTCGAACCAAACGTCGCGCCATTATCCCTTCTCTTTCATTTCTACGCGGAGCGACAGTGACCGCTGAGGCGCGCTGCTAGACGGACCTATGTCATTTTGTTCCGCCCCCGCTCAGAAATTATTTACGTATCTTGTTTGTTGTTGAAAGCTGTATATTGGGAAATGTAATTTCGTCACTTCCAGTACCGTCCAATTGGTTTAGTGGTCTTGAACGTTGCACATGTGACCTATGAGAGCGACCGATTGGGAGATCTATCCCCGCATCGAGTGATATTTTTTGTAGATTATCTTATTTGAAATAATTGTTATTAATTATTATTTTACTTTTTTTTCTATTTTCTTGTCTGAAATAAATGTTCAGTATTTATTTTTGTTGTTTTTTTTTTATTTTTAAACAATTATAATGGTTTTTCTTTAGAGTACCTGAAAAGTTTTTTTTTTTTAAATAGTTTTTTACTTTTTGTCTATTTTTAGTTTGATAAATATAATATAGGTACATAAAATGATTGTTTATACAATTTTAATTTTTTTTTAATTTTGCACAATTTTAATATAATCTTTTTTATTTTATTTATTATTTTAAAAATAAGAAAACAAAATTATTAACATAAATATTAAAAAAAAAAAACAAAAAGAAAATATGTAGGTGTACTTACCTACTTATTATTATATTGTGTATTATAAAAATACAAAAATGTACGATGTCCGACATCTAAATCAGACATCTACCTTATTCAAGCTTCTGACCGTCAAGGAGAAATGTAATTTGGTCATTACCATTACTGTCTAAATGGTTTAGCGGTCTAGAACGTTGCTCTAGTCATCTACTACAGTGTATGAATAGAGTTCGATCCTGCATCGAGCAATTACATTTTGCTGATTTTCTTATTTGTTTACTTTTTTTTATTTTTATATTTTTATTTTTGTTGTTTTTCTTATTTTTTAAACAATTATAATGCAATTTTAATGGTTTTTCTTTGGAGTAAAAAGATGTTTTTTAAAATAAATTGTTTTTTACTTTTTGTCTATTTTTTTGTTTGATATAAATATAATATATTTACATAAATAATTATTTTTAAAATTTTACAGTTTTTTTTTCAATTTTGCACAATTTTGATGTAATCTTTTCTAGAAAATAACAATTATTGTTTCATTATTTTAAAAATAAGAAAACAAAATTATGAACATAATAATTTAAAAAAATAACAAAAAGAAGATATGTAGGTAATTACTGATTATTATATTGCGTAGGTATTATAAAAATTCAAAAATGTACGATTTCTGATAGGGTTCGAATCTAGTGGTTACCGCGGGCACTCTCATTTCAAGCGGGTCATAGCCACGATAGGTCAAATGCACATATGATGTTACTGACGAAATTACGCTTTTATTTATAATGGACATACTATGGCGAGTTTTGCGCGATGCCTCGCAATCTATTTGCTTCATGCTTGCAATAGACGGAAGGGGCGGGACCCATGGGCGTCCCGCCCCCCCCCCCCCACCGTCCCCCACTTCATCTGCTTCACTACCTCAGGTTTACCAAACTTGACTGTGCACAGCGCCTTAACTATTAGGTACTATTTTCTGTAAATCGGCAGCAGGTTTATTTATTTATTTATTAAGGATCTTCAACAAAGAATACACTTTACATTCATCTTAAAAAAGAAACAATTACAAAAAAGTCCCTGTGTTCCTTCAATTATAGAAGACCACAGCATGCACTATAATAATAAAATTGAAATTAACAAACTATAAAAATAAATATAAAATATATATAATGTAAAATCGATTAGATTAATGCCAGTGTAAAGTGTAAACATGGTTATTAAAAATCAGATACAATAAGCTTTACCACTAATTGGGATTATTCTATATCTTTTGATCTACAATACAACATTTTATTTGACTTATAGAAAAGAGGGGAACATGAGGGGAAGGAATTGCAGGCATGTTGCTCATCTTTCAAAAAGAAGGGGGGACCTTACGAAATACAACAGAACGGGTAATTTTCCGTTGATGTACTATAAAAACAGTTTCTTATCGATATTCTATAAAAAGGGTAAAAAGTACTAACTTTACGGTACTACCCTAGGCGTTATTTCCTGAAAGTGTTAGACCTGGAAAGTTATTTCTAAGTGTTGTTGTGGTGGCGCATTGGTTATCGACCCGCTTTGCAAGTGAGGTGTGAGTTCGAACCTGGCATGTACCAGTGTGACTTTTTCAAAGTCATATGGTACTTTCTTTGTTAGTCTAAGATACCACTGACTAATGAAGGTGAGAAGAAAAAATTGCCCTGCAGAGGGACAATTACAGGCTGGTTATTTGTGGTTTATTTAATTAATTTCTAAAGGTCAGGTAAGTCCTACCTAAGTACCTAATTTCCATATATCAGCGTCGCTTTCTGGGCTGCTTTGATATAATAAATATGAATTTAAAGTTTGCTATCGAAATAAATAAAAAAAAAAAACAGTCAAATTGATAACCTCCTCCTTTTTTTGAGTCGGTTAAAAAGACAAATATACAAAATGGTAAGTACCGAATTTTCAATAACCTGGTTTAATTACTATAATAATTACAGTCTCTTAGTTGCTCTTAATAATTAATTAGAAAACTACAGTACCTACCATTCAAAAACTAAAATAAAATAATGTTACACCTACTACAAGTCTACATACAGAAATAATTAACTTAAACCAAATAATAAAACAATTAGCCCAACAAGCAATACGGACAGTCTACTAGATACCTGGTTTCAATACGTATTTAGTGTCCTTGAAATTTTTAAAATCAGTTTTACAGAAATGCCGTGAGCACACGTACTTGAGACTTTCTGTGTTTGTATGTTTATTATGTGTTACGGTCATCCAAATGTCACGTATTGCAACATTTTTGGGAAATTTGTGGTACGTGACACCTTTGTCCTCCTTTCTCGTGGAACATGACTTACAGTTGTCAATACAACATTTTTTTACCGCCATCCTAATGTTGATATATTTTAATGTATTAGCAATGTTAGTGGTTACAGTTAGAGTAAAGTGCTGGTAGTTATAATAATTTTCATGTTGCATTCTGCTTATAACATATTATTATCATGCTCACTAGTCGAGATTGTAAATCTGTCGACTTTATTGTAGTGTACAATTATGTATAAAATGATAAAATCATTTATGCAAGCTAATAGGAATGCTAACATTCCAAATTTTCAATTACAAACGGGATTTGAACCCGTGACCGTTACATAGACTTCTTAAGAGTGTATTGATAAACTTTGTTAGAAGTGATAGAGATTTTAGCATTACTGTGCGAACTGAGATACTGAGAATCTGTCCGTAATTCCAGATTTTAATTTATATTAATTGAAGTCTACAGCAATAAAATAAATAAAATATATAAAAATTAAGCTTGATCTGTGATAGGCTATTGGCTAAATATTTAATTGAAAAGTACAATTCTGTAAGCTTAATATTAATATCACATAAGAATCTTGGAAGCATGTGTCTAGTCACCAATAATATGAAAGGATATTTAAATCTATTTGATAAAACCAATGATAGGGTTTTGTTATAGACCCTAACTCACTAACCTTAGTCTCACTTGAATTGTGTTCAACCGACACCAGCTTAAGCGAATCTCATTTTGGGCATTCACTTTATTACAAAACCATTCTTAATCCAAAAAATGAAACTATTTATTTATGTACACACACAAACAGGTATAACGAACAATGCTTGAATACGGTCTTGATTTCTGTCTACTCAAGCTCTAGTGGATTAAAGGGGATTTAAAATTCTTTCATAACTTTTAAAGAGAATGAAATGTTACATATCATTGCATAAGAAGGAAGAAGGAGAACAGATTTTAGATCAATCAATCTAATACAACAAAATCTCTATTCAAGCATTACAACTATGCTTGACAAAATAATTGGTCAGTGTTGTTTTATGATTATATCTCTGCTCAAGCAGAGATTCTGAGCCAATTATGATTTAGAAAAGAAGGAATTATCGAATTCACATTCAAGCACTGTATAAAAATAACATATTATTACGTAATTTCACCATGACCATTTGTTAGGTGATTCTTGGTTTAAGATTCACTAGTAAAGTACATTATGATTTTTTTTTTAAATACTTGTCTAAAACGTCTCAGCTCATAATGTCCTTTCTCATATTAATGTCCTTTTCGCCAATGTACTTCCTCAGAATGTTCTTTCTCAAAATCTTCTTTTATCAAAATGTCCTTTTATCAAAATGTCCCTTTCTAAATTATGAGCTGAGAAGGTCTAAAATAATACTTGAGTCCTAGGTTAGGTTCTGTATGACCATAATAATTCAATGGACCATAATGTTTCAATGTGGAGTTGGTTGATCACAATTCAAGCGGGACTTGAGTATAAACAGTTAGTTGCATGTCAAAGAGGATCAATATATAGATAGACATATATCTTGGATATCAGACATGATTATTTATTAAGTTTGAACACCTTATCTAATTGTTTTACAACAAACTTGGTAGCCACAGCAAAGCGGTATAAAATTTAACAATTGTTTACGTATGTAAATACAAAATACGTTGGTTACGTAGGTATGTAATTCGTTACTGATAAATAACAAACTTAGGATAACTTATTCATATTATCATTAGTCCCAGATTCATAAGCAGCAAGAAATGAAGTACGAGATCATTTTATTATACCTAGTTTGTTAAAAATCTTTTATCTTCTATCACAATATGTTTTATTGTGAAATCATGTGAATACATACCTGATGTCGCAGTTGATTGCAGTATCAACAACACATTTATTTACTATGATAAATGTTTGTTTTCTACATAGAGTAAGTTACTGAAATTATCATACGGAAGTAACAGTACACATTAGTTAAATAATAAACTGAACTCATCCACACATTACGAAAAGACGCGAAACTGCGAAAATAAACTAGAAGCGTAACAACCACCGTTCCACGATGACATTGATGACATAACGATTGATTAATCAAAACATACCACAGATATACTAAAGAAAGAACACACACGACACACAGATGACGCACACGACACAGTGGCTAGTCAGGTGGTCATTGTCATTGGTCACTGTCAGTCAAGTGGTCATCGACTGAATGGCAATGTACAACGATGGGGTCATATCCTTATTTACAATTTGATTATTTCCAATATCTATAAACTTACAGCTTGGCAAAAAAGAGTCTGAGGCGGTGACAGCTGGAACTAAAAATAAAAATCTTAAAATCTAAGTTTTTGAGTACTTAAATAACTAAAAAGTGATTCATTTGATTCTATTTGATGACAAAGAATTCGTCATTGAAATATAAAAGAACAAAATAACTTGTAATTCTGAGTTTTAGTATGAGAAGTGCGGCAGCAGCGCCCCCAATTTTTCCAGACTCTTTTTTGCCAAACTGTACCTCTAGTTTTAGTGCAACCAAACCGATATTCAGTATCAAACTATGCCAATCCTATCTTACATTTATTTTTTAGGTATTATTTTTATCCTTTTTTTTCTACGTGGTCTCTCTCAGTTATAGCTCTAGGGAGCTCAGACTGATTAACCGGACTTCTAGCGAGACCTAAAGGCCTCCAGCTAAAGCAATTAAACTAAACCTAAAGCAACTGCAGCTAAGGGCGCCCCCTAATGGGACTCGGGCCTCGGCTTAGGGCGTTGCTTGGGGACATGCTAGGGACTAGCTGGATCTGATTTTGATTTTTTAGGGACATGTTTATGGCTACAGGCTCAGCCTGGGCTGGCATAAGCAAGGGTCGGGGAGGTTTTATCCAATGATATTTATCTTATAAAGTTAAAATTCAAAAAATATCAAGCACTGATTGATGACTGATGTTCACTGGCAATTTTTTGTATTTCGATCGGCTCGTCTTGTATAAAATCGATAATCACATCACTAAAAAACCAAGTTAACTTTGCAGTTCAGATCTGACATTGTTTATATTTTAACTGAGAAGTCAGAAACGTAAGTGTTGGATTTCTCATAGGTGTGAACAAGACAACATCAAAATCACTGTTTGATTATGAAGTTACTTATGTCTAAATATTTTTTGGTGAATGCTGAGTCCACTATACGGGATTACGGGACTGACGTTTGACCTTTATTTATTTTGACGTACGTACATTTTACATTACAATGAATACTTGAGTGAGTGTACGTGAAACTACTTTGCTTTGTAAACTGTAAAGAGAAAGTAAATGAATTTACTTGTGTAATGTAAACAACATGGATTTAGCTAAGTCACTATTTAGTTCGCGTGATCATGAAGGTTACGTGGGTCGTGAAGACCACGAACGTAAAATAAGTGCTGCGTTAGCAGATGATGACCCGGAAGATATGATCGATGCGATACGCGGACTCAATATTGCCGATGAGCTGCTTCCAGCGCCCGGTGGCCCGTTTTCGGCACTTACACCAAGCATGGTACCTCAAGACATTATGGCTAAATTGGCGCAACCAGAATCTGAAGGTCACGGAGGTGGACTACCTGACTACAGGTTTGACGAATTTGGATTTTGTGTTGAAGAAGAGGATGGTCCGGAACAAGTTTCGAATAAATTATTAGCAGACGCATTTGTAGAAGATGATCAACATCGTCTCCAGTGGGAATTCTACAGCAAAGAAATAAGTTTTTCAGAAGGTGAAGGGAAATTAGAAAAAACCGATAAAATACAAAAAATGGTAAAAGATGGTGTTCCTCATTCTCTCCGTCCACAGGTATGGATGCATTTATGTGGTGCAAACAAGAAAAGAGCATCTACAGAAATAACTTATCATGAAATTGTGAGAGCATCAAGCGATGATGCATTAGTAACAAGTAAACAAATTGAAAAAGATTTGGTCCAAATTTTGCCTAATAATGTTTGCTTTTCACATCCTACAAGCACAGGTGTACCAAGATTGCGTAGGATACTGAGAGCCCTGGCATGGCTTTACCCTGATATTGGATATTGTCAAGGCACTGGAATGATTGCCGCATCATTACTTCTATTGATGGAAGAAGAAGATGCATTTTGGATCATGTGCACTACAGTTGAAGATCTCTTACCAGCATCATATTACTCATCAACTTTGATAGGTATTCAGGCTGATCAAAAAGTTTTAAGGAGCCTTATTTCAACTTATTTACCTGGTATAGATCAGGTTTTAAATGCCCACGACATTGAACTCTCTTTAATAACAATGCATTGGTTTTTAACTTTGTATGCTAATGTTGTACATATGAAGATATTACTCAGAGTTTGGGACCTTTTCTTTTTGGATGGTTCTTTAGTACTCTTCAAGGTTACTTTGGCTATGTTAAAAATAAAGGAGAATAGGTTCACTGAAATATCAAATTCAGCTCAGATCTTTAATGCTCTCTCTGACATTCCTGGTGAAATTGACGATGTTGATCTTCTTATAAAGACAATTGATGAAGTTTGTGGAGATACATTGAGCCCCACTTTGATCGACACTCACAGAAGACGACATCTAGCATATCTTATGGCTGATCAAGGAGCGTTAGTAGGTAACCCAAGTGCAGTGCCTAATTTACCAAAACAACAGCTTCAGAGACGTCAAATAAAGAAAAGCAAGTCAGTAATACAAACAATACTTTTTGGCGAAGACAGTAATAATGAAGATGCTGTTTCAAAGAATGTTAAACAAACAGAAATTTTAGTTGATCTTAGAGAAGCAATTTTGCAAGTTGCCCGACACTTTTTGGCTCTTGAGCCACAAATAGCATCTGAAGTGCAATTGACAGCTGATTATACCATGCAAAGTCATGCAGCTGATAGAGAAAGATATGTTAACGTATCAAGAAGTAAAAGACGTCGTGCAAAAGCACTCCTAGATTTTGAAAGAAGAGATGGAGATGAATTAGGTTTTAGGAAAAATGATGTAATTGAAGTTATTAGTTCTAGAGATGAACACTGTTGGATTGGAGAGTTAAATGGCCTCAGAGGTTGGTTTCCAGCCAGATTTGTTAAGTTATTGGATGAAAAAGGTGTTAAGTATAGCAGAGCTGGTGATGATTCTGTGACTGAAAAAGCTGCTCACTTGGTAAGAGGGGTTTTAGCTCCAGCTTTCAAGAGAGTATTATTACATGGCATAAAACGACCTAGTTTCTTAGATGGACCTTGTCACCCATGGCTTTTTATAGAAGAAGCATCTTCTCGTGAAGTTGAAAAAGATTTTAATTCAGTCTATAGCCGTTTAGTATTGTGCAAGACATATCGCTTAGATGAAGATGGGAAGGTATTGACTCCAGAAGAATTATTATATAGATGTGTACAAGCCATAAATTTATCACATGATAATGCCCATGCACAAATGGATGTAAAACTACGCACATTAATATGTATGGGCTTAAATGAAGAAGCTTTGCATTTGTGGCTTGAAGTATTATGTTCTTGTGTAGATGTCGTCCAGAAATGGTACCACCCTTGGTCTTTCATTAATTCTCCAGGATGGGTTCAAATTAAATGTGAATTAAGAATTTTGTCCCAATTTGGTTTTAACCTAAATCCGGATTGGGAACTTCCACTGAAAAAAGACACACAAAATCAGCCATTAAAAGAGGGAGTGAGGGACATGCTTGTAAAACATCATTTATTTTCATGGGATTTGTAATATTTCATTCATAGTTTTAAAGCAAAAATGTATTTCCTTTAGCTATTAAAAATGTAAATAATAAATATTGTACCTGTGCACTGTTAGCTTAATTTATTGATTTTACAATTTGATGCTTAATCCAAGTGCTAATTAACATTATTAAATTTTATGTATACAGTTTAGCTGTTGTTTTTCATATCTTTCAATACCTTCCATGGGCATATCGTGGGCATACCCCTTTTAGCTTGAGGGGGGGAGGGCAAATCCAAAACTTGGTCCAGAATTCCAGATTTCTGTCCAATTTCCTGATTGAAATCATTCTCACCAAAGTACACCTTACTTTGGTGAGAATGATTATGGCATGTTGAATTTAGGTAAATTCTATATACATAATTATATCCCCCTACCCCAATCTATTGCTGGAGCGATGGTCTACAACTCTGCCAATGCCAGAACGATAAAATTAAATTACACCATAGCATACTTTAGTCTCAAAATCTAGACTGAAGCTTTTGGTCCATAATATTAAACGAGTTTAAATTAACCCAGTCTTTTTCAGAGTGGGCAATAAGGGAGATGGGCGCTGAATGCTTTCTTGGTGATTGCCCCGCCCAGAAGGCCCAGAGAAAGTACAGGGCATTAAGGTGGTTTAAGGGCGCGTAACTAATAATAATAAGTAATAACTCGGAAATAGGAAATGAATTATATCCTATAGTTTATGGCATCAAAGAGTCTGTAAAAAGTGAGGGCGCCACTAGCGCACTTAACATATTCTAATATGTAGTAAAAAAATAATTTTGTTGAGGGAACATCTTTCTATGCCTTTTTTGTCATCAAATGAATCGCTTTTAAGTAATTTTAGTACCTACTCATAAATGTCGTTATTGATATTTTTAAGTTGACTCTTTTTTGCCAAGCTATAAGTTTAAGTTATTTACATTATACAAACGGTTTGGTTTGGGAGGCTCAAAAATTATTTTTATTCTTTCATGTGAGCGGTGGGCGTTGTTTAAATTATTGTATTTGAGTTGAGAAGGGCGGGCGGTGACCGCTCCCACTCAAGAGAGCTCTAAAAAAATTTTAATTTAGGTAACTTGAGGCAATAAATCGTTGACTGAGAAGATACAAGACTTCCTTTATGCATTATATTCATAAAGTCATTCAGTGTGGTGCATGTGTGGTGGCGATGTTTGATCCACAGGTTTGATCTATTATTCTATTGATTGGTATTGACTGCAATACTGATGCGTGTATAGAGCACACTACCATAGTGTAATGTAAACTGCAAAAGTCAAACGTGAATTTGACAGATTGACAGTTCCTAACCTTTTTGGCTTTTTGTTTCTCTTCCAAATCCTGAAGTCAAACGTGCTTGTTCTCTGTGAGCTAAGGCCTGTCGGCGACTTGCACGTAATTAATTAAAAATGGCATCAAAGGCTGAATTAGCTTGTGTTTACTCCGCTCTCATCCTTGTTGATGATGATGTTGCCGTAACTGTAAGTACAACATGTATTTTCGTTTATTTGTGTTGTAGGTTATATTCTCGTCTTGAGTTTATCTGCTTTCATCTTATTTATACCATTCAAACCTAGTCAATCAGTTGTTTTAGACGATATATTAGATCTCTCGCTATCTGTAAACACAAATATTTCGGTTCTGTCTTGTAAATTATAAAAGCGCGAATGTTCATAGTTGCGTTGTCGTATTTATAGGGTGAAAAAATCTCCACCATCCTGAAGGCGGCCAATGTGGACGTCGAGCCCTACTGGCCAGGTCTGTTCGCTAAGGCGCTGGAAGGTATCAACGTGCGCGATCTGATCACAAACATCGGATCAGGTGTAGGAGCCGCCCCGGCTGGCGGTGGTGCTGCGCCCGCTGCCGCCTCCGCTGCACCCGCAGCTGAGGCCAAGGAGGAGAAGAAAGAGGAAGAACCTGAGGAGTCCGACGATGACATGGGCTTCGGTAAGTTTTTTAATTATTGATAATTACATCCCCTGTTTGCCCTAATATAATTATGAACGTCAGAAGCTAGCCTTTACATCTGCATCCTAAAGTTTGGCACTACTTATGGCATTTATATAAAGAATCATGATGACAACTGGGTTGAGTAAGGACAAATCTAGTTTATTGAAGTCATGATTGAATCAATTTTTTTTTAAATTGGTTATTTGGTTTTAAATTAATTTATTAAAAAGAAGAATTTTTGAACCCTGGGTCTGGTCTGTAATAAAAATAACTAAACGAATTTAAATGAGAGAGAAATTGTGGTGTCATCATCATCAGATTTAATTAGGTATTCTACATAGAACATGTTATAATTATATTCAATGATGTTTGATCTTTTGCATGTATTAGCTACAGAATCTAATGATCGAAGAAATTATTCACTGAGATATCTGACTTTTCCTAATTAATATTGGACTTGCTGTCAAATTCTAATGATAATATACTTTGTTTCAGGTCTGTTCGACTAAAAAGCTTTATACTGAAGCTGGAATATTCCATTGTAAGCTTTATGAAGCTTATTTAGTTCTAAGGATTAAATGACTTTATAATAAAGTTTTTTAAAACTATCACTGTCCTTTTACTTTTATGTATGTATTGAGTTAGGGCGCTTTCAATTTAGACGGTTGGTGCCGGACTGCTGCCGCACGGTTGTTACGACCATGAGCCGTACTGCTGCCGGACGACAGCAGTACGACGTAAATCGTCTTATTTGAAGAGATACGCGGCTGCAGTCCGATCGAATTTTAGTGATTTCCATCGAAACCCAACTTTAGTCTCTGTGACTCTGACGAGGAAGTGTTATTGTTAGTTCTCTTGCTTCGGCAGAAACATAAACGACGCCGTACTAGGGCGTCGCCAATGTTTTCTTTAAAATATAAAACTGGTGATTTTTATACACTTTACCCTAGATTAAAAGAAAGCTCAGCTGATTTTTTGAACTATTTAAGTATGTCTAGAGAATGTTTCTATGAATTATATCACTTTGTTAAAAATGGAATCTGGAATCACATTTAGAATCCCAAACGGCGGGCTGCAACTCTATTTCATTTATAAAATCTTCTGTATTTAAATCATCCATAATTAGGTAGGTATGCACGAAAACGTCTAAGAAACACGATGCGTTCACAGCACTAGCGAACAACGACTGAGACAGGTTGTTGCCGTTCCGCCAACGGACGTGCGCCGCACTGCTGTCGCACGACTTTGCGTCGAGACATTTTGTATGAAAAATCATAACCGCCCGTGCGCAGTACGATACCCGGACTGCAGCAGTCCGGCACCAATCGTCTAAATTGAAAGCGCCCTTAGTCACAAAATCAATTGTGGGCCTAAAAATTAGATATCCATAAGAATGGTTTCCAGGAAAAATCATAAAGTTTTCACTTCTATCATGTGGTCTTGGGTCATAAACCTTGTGCTAAATTATAGATGTGTTTGATTATAAAATGACACAAATAAATGTAATTTGAAATTGTAGTTTACTTTTAGATCAATGATAGTTGACCTCCTTGTACGCCTCGACCTTTATTTTTTACTAGCGACCCGCCCCGGCTTCGCACTGATATGCTAATATTATGCATGTATTATCATTATTATATATTAACCTTCCTCTTGAATCACTCTATCTATTTAAAAAAACCGCATCAAAACCCGTTGCGTAGTTTTATAGATCTAAGCATACATAGGGACAGACAGACCGACTTTGTTTTATACAATGTAGTGATTAAGTTTGAGGCACATATATACTGTGGTTGAGGTGTAGGAGGTCAAGGAATTGGTTATTTGGTTCTTGATGGGAAAGATCTTGAAGAAATACCTAATAATGCATAAATAAAACATGATTGTAAAGCAACAATATAATTTATTTTAGCCTACTATCTATTATTATACTAGTTAGGTTTATCCCCACATAGCTCTCTGTACTCCAGACAGTTTGTTGTAGTCAGCAAGATGTCTCCATACAATACGACTCATGCGCCATTCTTTTACAATACCTCTGGGCCTGCAAAAAAAAATGTTAAAGACAGCCATCAGATTTTAGTAACTGAGAGAGTATAATGTAAAAAAGTTGCAAAGTTTGTTGTCCAGCAGACAAAGCAATTTTTATTGTTTTCCAGTCACCATGATGGTGTTCAAACTTCAAAAGCTTCAAATTTTTAGTATATTATAGAGGTCTATCTACTCATAAAAGTCAGCTGTTTTTCACAATTATTTCACTGTTTATAATGGTAATATCTAAACTAGGTACAATAAACTTTAGTATCTCAGAAATGTTTCACAAACCTTGATGTGACGACGCATCTGTTATTGATTCTGAGAGGGATGGCATTCATTTCAAACTTATTAACATCTTTTTCAGCCAATTCCCTAATCTCTAAGGGTAACACATCATTTTTTTTCAATGCATTGATTCTAGTCCTCTCTAGGAAGTTTTCGGCACTCATTCTTCGCCTCTTCACGTCTCTGATCATAAGCCAGTTTGCCCATTTATTTCTAACTTGTTGGTACTGAAAGGTTAAAATTTGGTAAATACGAAAGGATTTATTAAAAACCATTTGTTCCCAAAGGCCCCCCATTTTCCCTCTTTCCAATATACCCTGTTCAACATTAATTTATGAATTCTTTTAGTTTTACGTACTCCATAACCAGCAATTGTTTGAGACTTCCACACATATTTTGCAAGACCAGATATATTCAAATTCATTTTTGAAGTTTTCAGGACAATCACGATATGGAATGATAGACTTTATATATTCTTTGTAATCACGATTTATTACAAAATGGTCTATAAGTTTAATAAATCTACTTTATTGATTATTCTATTCTATTTTTGTAATGAAGAAAATAATTTTCAGCTGAATGGAAATTAGAAATATCGAGTTGTTGACATTAGACTCAGTGTTGCCATCAAGATTTACAGATACAGAGTTGCCTTAGTCCGTTGATTGAATATCTATCCTATAAGCCTTATTCGATACTTCAGATTGCCGTATTATTTTATGAATAAAAGTTAAATAATTATTTAAAAAGGAAAGAAGGAAACAAAAATATCAACCTACTCATTATTATCATCGCCTGACATTAAAAATACAATCACTACCTCTACACTACAGCTTGGCAAAAAAGAGTCTGAGGCGGTGACAGTTGGAACTAAAAAATTATAATAATGACAACACTGTTTTATTTGTCAACTACAAGTAGCTTCCTTGTCATCTTTACGTATTGCGAGTAATTTTCTTTAAAATTTAAAAGATTCGTGTGAATTGTGTGTGATATTCTTACATAATAATAGTTGATATAGTTATTCGTAATGAATAAAACCGTTCGCAGTAGTGGAAGATCTGTTAAATATCAAGTTTTCTTGAGATGTTTGGCCGAAAGCAAAGCCGGCCAAATTTTGTCTGAAATTGACAATGTTTACCTGAGAACTGCTCGAATGACAGGTAAAGTCCATGCCTTTTTTCTTCTAGAATGTAATTAAGTCGTTATATTTACTTTGTGATAGCTATACCACCAGTTTTTGTCGTCTTGTGTACAAATCATTATTGAGGTTATGTTTTGTAATTCGACGAATCACGTGTAGTTAAACTGTTTAAATTGATACTTGAAACATATGAATAGAATGTATACAGAGTTATTATTGTTTATTTCAGGTAAATCTGAAAATACAATCAGAGCAATTGTCGATGAAGGTGAAAAAAGTAAGAGTATTTTTTCGACACCTGGAAAACACCGAAAAGGTCGCCCGAAGAAAGAACTTGATGATTTTAATTTATGTTGCAAGTTGCCGTTCGTTGTGGCGTTCAATAGGGGACGCCTTTGTTCAACAGTGGACGTTTTCCGGCTGATGGTGATGACGTTGAATTTTTTGTATTTTAATAAAATCTAAAATGAAACATGTTATTTAATTTCCCTTGTTGATAATGAAGATTTATTATCATAATCCACAATCCATAATTGACTCACTGAGAGGCTCGCTATAATTCTAACTCTTGAGAAGACCATTCTCAAGAGTCTGAATGATAGCGATTACGTACTTACATTATGGGACTATGCATTGCGTTGTCAGATTTTTCTTATTCTACTTAGATCTCCCACAGAGTAAGCCACCAAGCTTTATATTACATATAAGTAGCTAGTTATTGCCGCCAATGTACAATCTTCCTAAATATAACTTGATTACTATTTTGTACAATCACTACTACCAGATCATGGCTATTACAAATAAAGTTTAAATCTTTCTTAATTTTAAATATGTTCAATTTACTTTTTTAATTTGATAAATATTGAAGACTAAAATGATCAAGTATCTTGTCACTTTTAGTCGTGGTATATGGGGTGGCCATTGTAGGAAAAAGGCGCCCTCAATTTATCCAGACTCTTTTTTGCCAAGCTGTACTTCGCTGGCTCTCATTCGTGTTTTTCATTTTTTTCTCATTTATCGTGGGATCTTGGAAGAATCAAGGCAAAAATTTATCCTCCAAACGTGAGATGACTGAAATATCGTCTATAGTTTGGCAAAAAAGAGTCGGCAAAAATTGAGGGCGCCACAAGCCAACTTTATATTCTACAACTAAAAATTATAAGGTATTTGGCACTAACTTATTTCTATGACGATTCTTTTGTTATTAAAAATGGAACGATTCAATTTTAAGTTATTCTAGTACTCACAAACTTAGTTTTTAAGATTTTTATTTTTAGTTCTAACCGTCACCGCCTCGTACTCTGCTTGACAATCTTTTGTTAAGCTGATAAAACGAGAATATTAGTCAGTTTTTTTTTAGTTTTTATCCACTGTCCCATCTCTAATCGTATCGTTATAACCAGTGATCTAGGCATTATGGTCAAAAGCTAAGATAAAGATTTTTTTTATTCTTCATCATACAGCTTGGCAAAAAAGAGTCTGAGGCGGTGACAGTTGGAACTAAAAAATTATAATAATGACAACACTGTTTTGTTTGTCAACTGCAAGTAGCTTCCTTGTCATCTTTACGTAGTGCAAGTAATTTTCTTTAAAATTTAAAAGATTCGTGTAATTTGCGTGTGATATTCTTACATAATACTAGTTGATATAGTTGTTCGTAATGAATAAAACCTTTTGCAGTAGTGGAAGATCAAGGATATATCAAGTTTTCTTGAGATGTTTGGCTGAAAGCAAAGCCGGACAAATTTTGTCTGAAATTGACAATGTTTACCTGAGAACTGCTCGAATGACAGGTATAGTCCATGCAATTTTTCTTCTAGAATGTAATTAAGTCGCTATATTTACTTTCTGATAGCTGTACCACCAGTTTTTGTCGTCTTGTGTACAAATAATTATTGAGGTTATGTTTTGTAATTCGACGAATCGCGTGTAGTTAAACTGTTTAAATTGATACTTGAAACTTAAGAATAGAGTTAATACAGAGTTATTATTGTTTATTTCAGGTAAATCTGAAAATACAATCAGAGCAATTGTCGATGAAGGTGAAAAAAGTAAGAGTATTTTTTCGACACCTGGAAAACACCGAAAAGGTCGCTCGAAGAAAGAACTTGATGATTTTGATTTATGTTGCAAGTTGCCGTTCATTGTGGCGTTCAATTGGGGAGGCTTTTGTTCAACAGTGGACGTTTTCCGGCTGATGATGATGACATTTATTTTTTTGTATTTTAATAAAATCTAAAATGAAACATGTTATTTAATTTCCCTTGTTGATAATGATGATTTATTATCATAATCCACAATCCATAAATGACTCTCTGATAGGCTCGCTATAATTCTAACTCTTGAGATGACCATTCTCAAGAGTCTGAATGATAGCGATTACGTACTTACATAATGGGACTATGCATTGCGTTGTCAGATTTTTCTTATTCTACTTAGATCTCCCACAGAGCATGCCACCAAGCTTTATATTACATATAAGTAGTTATTGCCGCCAATGTACAATCTTCCTAAATATAATTTGGATGATATCTGTTTTGTACAATAACTACTACAAGACCATGACTATTACAAATAAAGTTTAAATCTTTCTTAATTTTAATTATGTTCAATTTACTTTTTTAATTAGATAAATATTGAAGTCTAAAATGATCAAGTATCTTGTCAATTTTAGTCGTGGTATATGGGGTGGCAATCTAAAAGATTAAGGCGCCCTCAATTTATCCAGACTCTTTTTTGCCAAGCTGTATGTCAAAAGACTATAGCCTTCCCTTCGGGCTAAATAAAAAAAAATCCAGTGACGTGAGATGTCATAAAATGTCATTGTCAAAGTCAAATGCCAAGTTCTTTTTGTCGTAAGTAAACAAAAAATACCGCCTAAACATATTTAAAGTGTTTTTTGTTTCTAATAACTATAAACCTTTGATTATTTATATATAAACCATGTCTTTGTCTTCTAAAAGAATTTCATCTCAACGGAGTAATGTAAGTCAGAGCAAGAAAACAAAGTTATCGAACCATAAAAATAGCTACTTTCATATATCCTTGCAAGAAAGCGGGCTCATTTTGAAACATCCTCCGGAAAAATGTGTAGCCTCTTACGAAATTATTCATATCATCCGGAATATTAAGAAAAATCTGGAAAAACATTTTGACTATCCTCGTAATTTATCAGATCTGTTTACCAATTTGGAGAAGGAGTGCAATGATTTAAATGTATTTAAACATTATTTGTTTCCAAACATCGTGAGAATATCTGAAGACAGTGCTGAAGAGCATCCAGTAAGCGATAGTGTTATTAAAATTTTATTAAGTATACCTGTACTGCAGAATAAGCTTACTGATTATATTTTTGAAAAAGGCATTGATTTAGCCGCTGAATCTAAATGTGGACCATGGATACAAATGATATTAAAATCGTTCTCATCATTAGATAGTATAGTCAATACAGACAAGATGTCCACCCATCTTATAAATCTTTTAGATGTTGCATCAGAGAAAATGGTTAAATTAGAAATTATAACAGCAATCCCTGACATAATTGGAGATCAAGAACATGATAACATTGCTGTAGAAATGGGCAGAATTCTAAGTGAAGATCATGATTTAATTCCTGCTATATTGGAGTGCTTATCCTACCTTTGTTTGTCTGATGATCAGTATGAGCTTCTACAAAAGAAAACATTGAATCTTTTAACAAGTCTCTCAAAGTGTAATTATTTCTCAAATTTTGTTAAATTCTTATTGATACCGGGAAGAATGAGTGACAATGCTTATTTAGAAGCAGTTCAAGGCCTAAGAAATGCTCTAGGTTGGTCTACATCTTTAGCCCAGGCGCAGGAAGTAGCAACAAGTCAGGTGCTTACTGCTACCACTATAAGAAATTCTATGGTATCATCAAAAGTTATTGCTAACTCATGGCTGAAAGCAATATCTTCATGTAAAGTCCACACTGATCACAAATCAATTGATTTTATCTTACTCTTAATTGCTTATTCTACATCAGAAGAAAAACAAAAACAAGTTGAAAATTTAATAAGAAAGCAAATTAAACTCAATGTTTTAAAAGAAGAATTATTAGATGATGTATTCAAAAAGTTCAAACCAATATTGAAGGAGTACTTGCGACATTTGATTGAACTCTCTAATTCACTTTTGAAAAGTAAAGTTGATCCAGCTGTGGAGTCATTTGCCTCTCATGTGTACACTCTGATGTTTGCTGATCTAGAAGAGTGTTGTCAAACAATAGTTGCTGAACTATTGCAGTTAGGATTAGATTCTAAACAGTGTGTAATGAGCATCTTGCAGATTTTGAACAATGTTGCTTTGAAAGACATGTCCCTTTTGAAACCACAGAGTGTTCAGATGTTAACTCTCTTGGATAGAATGGATGATATGCCTATAGATGAAGTAAGAGCTGTTATGAATTTATTATGTGGTCTTGCCTACAGTTACGAAAATTCTGTTATAAGAGATGATATACATATGATTATAAGAAAAGAATTAGGGTCCTCAAACCCAAGAATCAAAGTTCAAGGCATTTTAGCTGCAATTCATGCTGTGAAGTATTTAATGGTTGCAAACTCAGATCATGAGCAGACCAGGGAGATGCCAGATGATATAAGCTATAGTTCAGTAACTCATTTATCTGAAGGGGATCTTCGAGAAGCTGCTCAAATTATAGAACTGATTAGCAGAAGTACTAGACAGTTTCCTGATATGATTGCATTTTTCTATGATGAACTATCTAAAATAATTTTTTCAGCAACTTATATCAATAAAAATTTTCTGTTATGGCTAACTGATGCAGTCACAAATGACCTACAACAAAACTTCATTATAGACTCTATTGAAGTTGATAGAATTGCTGAATTAAAGATAGGAATGCAATATTGTCTTAATGCAGATAGTGAAATGGATGAAGTTATTGCTATCAACATTGCAGGATTAACTTTGGAATCAAAGTCTGAGGTGTATATTGGTATTTTGTCACCACTTTTTCAACTTGTTCAAACTTTGCACTCTAAGCAACATGAAAGTAATTTGACTAGTATTGACGCGTTGCTGGGATGTCCAGTCGTTATGCCGAAATTTGATATAGACATGGTTGAAGATATGGATTCACAAGTAGTTAGTAACATTTTAGATTGTTTAGTTCATTGCATCAATTGGTTCAGAGAATTACTCAATGCTTTTGCTACTCAAGATGATGATGATTTAAAAGCTAAAACATTAAGGAGAGTGCTGCAGATTGAGGAACTGGAGAGTATGGTAAGAGAAATTCTTATTAAAAGTAAGATTTCATACAAGCCACCAATTTGTACATTCAATGTAAATAAGTATACTGGAGAACAAGTTGAGAGGAAGCCTATAAAAGTACAAAATACTAAACAAAAAGCTACTAAGAAGCCTGCACAAGACGACACTGTGTTGCCTGAAACAGGAAGGACTCAAGCAACTCAGAACAATGTGTCTGTTAAAAACAGTCTTGAAATGTCTCACAACATGCCACTCAGACAGTTAAGTTTAAATTTGCTCCATTTAATCAAAACTGACATGACTGAGGATGCCGAGTCAGAAACAGAGTTAACGGTGAAAACGTTAGCATTTCTTTTAAAATTTGTTAATGGTAACATAGAGAATGTATTAATTTCCAAAATAAAAAGAAAAACATTTCTTACTAAACAGGAGAGTGTCTTGTATGATGCCACGAAAGCTGAACAATGTGCTAAATCTGTCAGTGAGGTATTACCTCAATTGATGGAACATCTTAAATTTGTGACATTATGCATAGATAAGTGTACTACTGAAAATGCTCAAGGAGATGAAATATTATACACATCAGAGTTGATTAATAATCTTACATGCTTGGAATACATTTATAATTTATGCACCATCTACTTTAAATGGATTGGTTTTAAAAATCAGCAGCATAATGCATTATTAAGAAGTTCACTAAGAACTGTAGCAAACCCAAGTGATGCTATTGTATCACTGAAAGATTTATTGATAGCTGCTGCCCAGTACCTACAGACCCATGAAAAATATTGTTTGCAACTATCTACTGCAGTATCACTCATAGAATTCCTGAAAAGTATCCAACATTTCTCTGATAATAGAATAATTCTTAATATTTTAAGAACTTTAGCACAGAAATTCTTGTCTCGCCACTGGAAGACCACTGAAGGAATTTTGGAAAAAGGTTTACATTTTAATCAAAGTGTAGATCGATTAATATCAATTTACTTTATAAATAATGAAATCTTAGCTCTGAAGAACCTAACTTTACAACTGACACAGGATATTAAATTGTTAAAAACGAATAAAAATACTCTTACTGCATTAAAATGCTTTAATAAAAGTAATTTTCCTATTTTATATAGAAATCTAGGTACAGCACTCTATGATGCAACAAAGACCCGTTTGGATAAAGGAATTACGAATTCAGAACATTTAGATTTGTGGAAAGATGTGGCAACAATAATGAAAAACATGTCTGACATTGCTAAGACTCTTGAGAACAGAAACAACTTATCAGCATTTTTCAAGAAATCTATTCCAATCCTGAAACTATTTTTGTCCCAAGGAATCCCCATTTTAGAAATCCAGTTCAAAAATGAGACCCAAGAAGTATTGGAAGTTCTCAAAATACTTCAGCAATCCACTAGATTCTTGCAAACGTTATGTTGTCATTCAAGGCTAAAGAAGGATACTGTACTTATGAGTAAAGTCCCACACATGAGACAGCTGCTAGAAACTTTGATATACAAAGTAAAAGCAGTGTTAGCTGCAAATAATTGTTCTGAAGCATTTTGGATGGGTAATCTTAAAAACAAGGATATTCACGGAGAAGTAATTGCGACTCAACAGAGCATTGAAAGTGAGGAATCGGTTGAAGAATGTGATGACCAGTTACCTGAAGACGAAGATAGTGATGAAACTGATGATGAAATGCTTAATCCTGATTCTAGAAGTATCAGTGATATTGTTTAATTCAAATACAAATTGCTTTTATATTTGCTGTTTTATTGTTATCGAAGTAATAAGTAGCAACTGCTTGGCAAAAAAGAGACTCGAGGCGGAGACAGCTGGAACTAAAAATAAAAAATCATAAAAACTAAGTTTGTGAGTACAAATAAATAAGTGATTTCTTTCATTATATTTTATAACAAAATATGTGTCATGGAATATAATTTAATGTAAGTATCAAATAAGTAGTATGAGAAGTGCGCCAGTGTCGCCCCCCATGCTCTTTTTTGCCTAACAGTACTGGGTCTCCTGCAGCCTGCTGGATATTGCAGACGCGCATGAAACCTAGAAAATAATCAGGTTGGTACCTGATTTTCTTTCTTCTGGCCTTTGCTCAGAAATGTTTACATCCTGGGGTTAGGGGTGTAATAATAATGTATGAAGCCTCCTCTCGTCATAAAATTTGGTCTATTCCGTTGTGAGCGTTACCCCAGCCAGATGTTGTCGAAAATCGACATTTTAGTTCGACGGGGAATTAGAAATACAGCTTCTGTAAATGGTATGCACATTTTTAAATTTGGTATGACGATAGTTTTTTAATTATTCGGTAAAAACAGTTCCGGCTGGAGTAACGTTACCCCAGCCAGATGTTTTGTTTTCTAATGGGTATGTTGAAATAAATGTTATCTATATAATTAGGTAGCAATTTGGTATAAATGGTACAACTTAGTTTGTATTTGTATTTGCTATGGTTGCGAAGATATTTAGAATCCTGCTGGGGTAACGTTTGCACGATTGCTGGATCTCGGAACTGGCTGAACGGATGATTATAATTCTTGTACAGGACATCTGGCTAATTAGGTATAATTTGGTAAGCAAGAAAAGAAACCACAATAATGAACCGTTTTGAAGATATTTTCGTAAATAGAAATATGCTTTAATAGGTCCTAGCTCTTCCAATAAGCGCTCCAAAGACTAACTTAAAACGTAATTAATTAGGTAATTACTGCCTATAAATGGTACTGAAGTTTCATTAGAATCCTACACGTAAGTAAAAAGTTCTGATAAAAATTCAATTTGTTCCGGCGACGGCGCGCAGCTGAGATATTTGACGAAAGATTAACCGAGTTTCCTGTAGTAGTGGTAACTGAATCTTACATCTATAATTAGGTATACAGTTCAATTATATACCTGTGAAGTTTCAGACCTGTATATTAATTAATTAACGAGATAATTGAAAAGAAGTGATATATGCGTGGTAACCCGACCAAATCTAGAATGTTATAAAAAAGCGGCCGCGCAATACATTATACCAACCTTCTAAAATTATAAGCATAATTTGTCTTTAAAAGTTGGTACAGTCACGAATCAAATTAGTTTGATTGAAAAATTAAACCTACCATACTAAATGTTTAAATGAACTTTAAATTAGTTTCTAATATGGCATTCTTCATATTAATCAATTAGGTTTTAATTAATTTCATATGATATATTTTGTACAATATTAGGTACTTTCACGCTCTAGGAGCGCGAACGTATCCACTATGTGGAGCAAGAGGTTCGCGAACATAGTGGATACCTAGCTTAAGACATTTGTGATTTTTAAATTAGATCAGAAAAAACAGTAGAACCTAACTACCTACTGTATAGGTTACTGTTACTGTCAGCCCATATCATCCCACTGCTGGGCAAAGGCCTCTCCCTCTGACTTCCACGTGTCTCGATCCAGAGCCAGTGTGGACCAGTCACTATTGGTTTTGTCTTACTGTATACGTACCTAATAATAATATGTTAGTAGGTACTTAGGTACTGCAATGTGATGTTATTATATTTTGCGATGCTTTAAATAAATAAAACACAATACGTTCGTTTCGGAGTCGGTGCTTATTATTTTTTCAATTTTTGGTGGCACAAGAAACCCTCCCCCATTTTCGAATGTTGGTTAACAACAACACTTATAGAGGGTTATTTGTAAAACACCAGCATCCTTAAAAAATTACCCATTAAACTCATCATTACGAACAACTTTTACTATGGGACCAATCGTGCAATCGCAAAAAAAAAATCTGCTGTTTCATACATTTTGTTGAGTCATATGAACATAAATGTATGGAACAGCTGATTTTTTTTTGCGATTTCAGGGTTGGTTTTATAGTAAACGTTGTTCATAATGATGAGTTTAATGACCCCTTCAAAGGATGCTGGTGTTTTACAAATAACCCTGTATACAAAACTGAAATAATATTATCTTAGTCCATTAATTTTAATTATTACATCAATTTTTTAAGTTAATTTACATACATACATCATGATCATCTACATAGGTAACATTTTTAAATGAATAATCTATCTGTAATAGTTAATTATAACTGTTTTACTTTACCAGTTGTGTACCCGTCTGTATCAAATACGATATTATTCTCACATATTATCCTGTAAGTTTTAGAAGGTTGGTGTAATGTATTGCGCGGCCGCTTTTTTATAACATTCTAGATTTGGTCGGGTTACCACGCATACATCATTTCTTTTAATTATCTCTTTAATTAATTAATATACAGGTCTGAAACTTCACAGGTATATAATTGAACTGTATACCTAATTATAGATGTAAGATTCAGTTACCACTACTACAGGAAACTCGGTTAATCTTTCGTCAAATATCTCAGCTGCGCGCCGTCGCCGGAACAAATTGAATTTTTATCAGAACTTTTTACTTACGTGTAGGATTCTAATGAAACTTCAGTACCATTTATAGGCAGTAATTACCTAATTAATTACGTTTTAAGTTAGTCTTTGGAGCGCTTATTGGAAGAGCTAGGACCTATTAAAGCATATTTCTATTTACGAAAATATCTTCAAAACGGTTCATTATTATGGTTTCGTTTCTTGCTTACCAAATTATACCTAATTAGCCAGATGTCCTGTACAAGAATTATAATCATCCGTTCAGCCAGTTCCGAGATCCAGCAATCGTGCAAACGTTACCCCAGCAGGATTCTAAATATCTTCGCAACCATAGCAAATACAAATACCAACTAAGTTGTACCATTTATACCAAATTGCTACCTAATTATATAGATAACATTTATTTCAACATACCCATTAGAAAACAAAACATCTGGCTGGGGTAACGTTACTCCAGCCGGAACTGTTTTTACCGAATAATTAAAAAACTATCGTCATACCAAATTTAAAAATGTGCATACCATTTACAGAAGCTGTATTTCTAATTCCCCGTCGAACTAAAATGTCGATTTTCGACAACATCTGGCTGGGGTAACGCTCACTATTCCGTTCTGTTCTACTGCTCTTGTTCTACTAGTAGAACAAGGCGGAATTCACGATATTTTTGTCCGTTCTGTTCTACTGTCACGTGCTGTGGTAGAACAAAACGGAATAAAAAAAAAAATACCACATTATTTTATTGATTAAAACAAACAGATTACGAACAGAATGGTATAAGTAGGTACTAGGAGAACAGAATTATGAAGAAGATGGGGGTGCACAAAATTTTATACACTGACTACAAAATTTATAGGTTTATTAGGTACTAAGAGAACATATTCTCTAAGAGTGATGAGTTTGGATTTATAGAATAGGTAAGTGAGTAGTAAATAAAAATAAACTGAGGCGTTAGTATCAGGAGCTCATAAGAAAGAAGAGTAGTTTGTACTTTTAATAGGTTAACTATTTCGAGCTGTTTCATAAAAGCACAAACTCTTCTTTCTTATGAGCTCCTGGTACTAACGCGTCAGTTTATTTTTATTTACTACTACTTACCTATTCTACAAATCCACACTCATCACTCTTAGTGAATATGTTCTCCTAGTACCTAATAAACCTAAAATAAAAATTTTGTGCACCCCCATCTTTTTCATAATTCTGTTCTCCTAGTACTAGCTATACTATACCATTGTGTTCGTAATCTGTTTGTTTTTAATCAATAGAAATACGGAATGTGGCATTATTTTTTTTATTCCGTTTTGTTCTGCCACAGCACGTGACAGTAGAACAGAACGGACAAAGAATATCGTGAATTCCGCCTTGTTCTACTAGTAGAACAAGAGCAGTAGAACAGAACGGAATAGACCTAAAATTTAAAGGCATATTGTTTGGCAATTTTGGCATAACGTTAACGCATACATTTTATGAGCGTAACAATCATAATTTGTTTTGGCATAATTTAGGTTAGCATAACTATCATGATTTGTGTTGGCAAGCTGCATAAAGATTATTAAATATTTAGCAAAATCTAAGGCAGATCCAACTCTGTTAGGTTAGTTTACCATATATTAAAACCACTTTTATGCTTAAATACTATTACCACAGTATAAAGAGCTCTTTCCCTACAGTAGTCCAACGAACACGTCTAGACAGAGCAATCGTGCGGGGTGTGTGGGGCGAGGGACGGAGGGGGGGCCGCGGCTGTCAGTACCTTTTTCCATACTCCATTCGGGTACTACACCGTCATTTGTTTTCAGTGGGTGGCACATTTTATTTATTTTAATTTTGAATGTTGATTCAATTTTTCAACGGGTGTGTTGATTATAAATAATTATGACATTAATTTTGAGATCCAAGATGGCGGATACAAGTTTTTGAAAAAACTCAATATGGGTATCGTTTTCGAGGTTTTCAGGAGGGGTGATTACGAATTTGACATTAATTATTTAGACATCCAAGATGGCGGATACGAGTAAAAAATACCAATATGGGTATCGTTTTCGAGGTTTTCGGGGGTGGTGATTACGAATATGACATTAATTTTGAGATACAAGATGGCGGACGTGAGTTTTTGGAAAAATCAATATGGGTATCGTTTTCAAGGTTTTGGGGGGTGGTGATTACGAATTTGACATTAATTTTGAGATCCAAGATGGCGGACGTGAGTTTTTGGTAAAAATCAATATGGGTATCGTTTTATAGGTTTTCGGGGGTGGTGATCACGAATATGACATTTATTTTGAGATCCAAGATGGCGGACGCGAGTTTTTAGTAAAAGTCAATATGGGTATCGTTTTCTAGGTTTTCGGGGGCGGTGATTACGAATATAACATTTATTTTGAGATCCAAGATGGCGGACGCGAGTTTTTAGTAAAAATCAATATGGGTATCGTTTTCTAGGTTTTCGGGGGCGGTGATAACGAATATGACATTAATTTTGAGATCCAAGATGGCGAACGCTAATTTTGAGTAAAAATCAATATGGGTATCGTTTTCTAGGTTTTCAGGGGTGGCTTTGTCTTGGAGACCATGCGGACTCTCAGATATCGATTTTGAAAGCAATCGGTCCAGTAAATAAAAAGTTCAAAATGGCGGCCACCTTTTTCAATTCTGACAACGGCTTTATACTTGGAGACCATGCGGACTCTCAGATATCGATTTTGAAAGCAATCGGTCCAGTAAATAAAAATTTCAAAATGGCGGCCACCTTTTTCAATTCTGACAGCGGCTTTGTACTTGGAGACCATACGGACTCTCAGATATCGATTTTGAAAGCAATCGGCCCAGTAAATAAAAATTTTAAAATGGCGGCCACGTTTTCCAATTTTGATAACGTGTTATACATACTTACAAAAAAAACACTATAAAACATATTTTTGTTTTTAGTCCTGTGTCAACCCTAATACTTTTTACGTCGCGACGAATGTCTAGACGTTGTCGGCATTTCCGAAAACATCAAACGCGTCGACTGACTATATGATGTTTAGACTATGCTATTACCAACAATTTTATGGCAATTAACATTATGGTAAAACATTTTTATACCTTAAATCATGATCATTGTACTGAATAGCGTAAGGCCAAAGTAAATTATGTATTTTTTTTTATGCTTATCATTAGTAAACAGTGATAGCTAACTATTAGAAGATCAAAATAAAATATAAAATAGTGTTAAGTCAATTTATTGAAATAGGCTTAGTACAATCTCTGGGGTGGGCCCATAGTGGACTTCATATGTAAAGAGCGCACGTTTTGCCAATGTTTCTTCAGCAGCGACACAAGGAAATTGATTGACAAGTGCACATTCTGCGCGAGTTCATCGGGTGTCATGTCCACGTGTCCGACCGCCACTGACAGACACAATACCTGGAATGGTGAGAAATCGATGAAAAAAAACAACTTTCATGGTGCTTGATTGAAGTTATTAGTAACAAAAAATGCACGGCCTGAAAATGTATCGTATGTATGTATCGTAATCAGGGTTGGATTTTGTACGATAATTATCGTATTTGTACTATAATTTCAGGCTTGGTACGATATACGATCCATATGTAAGGATCGTACGCAAATGTACGATAATTTGAAGTAGTCCAAATAATGACCAAAAAAGGAGCAGAATTGCAAAGTTGACGACCTTTTTTTTTTTTTTTTAGGCCCTCGATGCGATGATTCGGATTGATTCGAATGATTTCAGTATCCATGTGACGACCTTTTTTTTTTTTTTTTTTTAGGTCATTCCGTATGCTGGATCGTTCCATTCATTCGATTTGAATGATTGTACGATAATTTCTGACAAATACTATCTTTTTAACCTTTTTATGCTATCCTTTTCAACCTACCCAAATCCAACCCTGATCGTAATGTATATAAATATGTTTTGATAATAATGATGTAAATTTTCTGGAATCCAAGACAATTCCATTCATACCTTCTTCATCTGGAACTTGATGGTGGCCTTGACTTCATCAATCTTTTGTGTCATGGACTCCTGATGAGAAAGAAGACCAGGGAACTTGCCGGCCTTGTTTAGACCAGGACCCAACAGACGTGGGATCTGCTTGATAAGGGATTCTGATGCAAGGAAGGCATCATATCTGAAATTGATAATAATAGAAATTTAGTACAAATACAAGCAAGATTGATAAAAAATAAATATTAATATAATAATAAATAAAATGAATATTATATTCATATCAAACATTAATATCTTTGATGTTAAATTTTAAGTTTTTATAACTTTATTTTATAATTAAATATTTTGTCATTGGCAATAGAAAACTCTTCTTTATTAGAAACTAACCACTATAAAATTAAAATGGTTACAGTACAGTCAAGTCCAATTATAAATTTTGTAACCAATATCCAATCATACATACTTCTTAGCTAGTTTCTTTACAAGCTTCTTGTTCTTATTCAGCTTCTTGAGTGCTTCAGCATCCATGCAAGGTACAGTCAAAGACTTTGCCTCGTCACAGTGCTGTTGGTCTCCAAGTACACACACTTGCATCTTGGGCCGGGGAATGTACTTTAGCCTGCAAATTAATAGCTTTATTAATTTAAAAAGCAACACACATTAATGACTGTGCTATCTAGAATATCAGTAACGGAATTGTCATCAATATCAACAGATAATACATGCAAAATATAACATCATTTAGGAAAGTTTGTCTTGTCTATTGATGTAATAAAAGCTTATTACAATTAAACTGATAGAAACATTGCATCCTTAGTTGATCAATATTCACCCAAATTACAGAATGCGCAAACTCACAAGGCCAGGCTACAGTTAGGCACAAACAGTGTTGCAGTACACATTTCTGGGGCTAAACGGTGACAAAAGGCAAGGTGGGTGGAGGGTTGTAACAGAGTGAGGAGAAAAGAAATATGATTACGCATATTGCACAAACCATTCGAGAGCCTAACTTCAGCCCAGTCAAGTAAGTTTGCATCTTATGTATGGTGTAATTCAACAAATGATACAATATCACTATTACACCAGTTAGTAGAGCATACCTGGACTAGTATTTTCATCCTAATACATAGTTCGGTAAGCCGAAGCCTACCTACCCGTTATTTAAAGACTCTGGGTAAAGTCCCGTTGGTTTTCACCAACTCCCTGTCCAGATTCATTTTGGTGGTACAATGAAATTAATAACCCACTAAAATGCTCTTTCCAGGTAAACATACTTGACGGTGCCTGAGAAACGCTTGTCTTTCTGAGGGTCATAGTTCTTCAGACCGATTTGAATCTCCACTGTCTCCAAAAAGTTACGTTTCTTGTCCTTTGATGCCTGAAGGACGGCATTGACGCACTCGTAGAGTGTATCACGCGATACTTTAGACCTGAAATGATAACATTATTTTATTATTCCACATCACAAACATACCTAGGTTATACTACACTCAACAGCACGACAAATAAAAATGTTGAAAATAACTTAATCAAATTATATATTTACATGTTTTAGGCTGTTAACAGTGTAAAAGTAAATATAATTTAGCTAGATTTATCAAATAAACTCGGATTACTTACGACATTGCGGAAGACTTGTCCTCCCTTTACGTTGTCAACGAATTGAAAGAAAGACCAATGATGAAGGAAGACTTTGACGTTTGATGCAAAATGTCAAAATAATGAAATGAGGTTTTTTACTAAAACTCTATGGTTGCGCTATTGAATCGACTAATGAACAAAACTAAACAAATCTTTATAAAAGTTGCTAAAAATGTTTGTCCCTTAGAGTATATTCTATATATACTCTAAGGTTTGTCCGCACATCTATGTTCTTTTTGTCCCTGGATGGTTAACATGTACACAGTAGTACCCAGAAGGAGACGCTGCGATACTTTTAACCGACACACAGAACTACGGGGGCGAAACCGCCTGAGGGTCAGCTTGAGTTAATAAAAATATCGTCTTAAAAAAATTAAGTACTTTAATTTTATTTAAAAACAAATACATAATGGATATTAATTATTATTAAAAGCAGGCATATTTATTGTTCTTCCGCGCTTTATCTAGAATTAAAGTATTAGGAGAAGCAGGTTGAGGAAACCTTGGATTGGTAACCCACCAATCTGAGTTTAAAACTTCCGGATCATGTTGCCACCAACCGATCTAAAATAAACATAAATGAGCATTAATGTTGGTATGGATGTGGATTACACAGCTAAGTTGGGAGTAGGATACTACGGTAACATACTTATTACATATAGAATAAATAAACCGTCCCACAACCGAGAGAGAGAACCAACACCGAGTTTCACTGAGAAAGCGTCGAATCTTCATAATTTGTTTAAAAAAATCCGCGGGACGCGCACCTATCTGCAAAAAAATCTAAAATTCGATACAGAACGGACCTTTATACATCGATTGTTGGTTGTCAGTGGTGTTCGTTAATGACTGCTACGTATATTTAATAAGGCCTTTGCGTCTATTGCAGACGATTCATGGCGTAATGTCTGCGAGACAGCGTTTACTACTACTGACTGCTACTTACACTTATATACTGCTGCAGCATATAGGCTGCTGAATGAGCGCTCGCAAGTATGTAACCTAGAGTTTGATTATGGACATGCTATTGAAAATGGTGAGTCGTGATAGTGTGGTGGTGACAGTTGACTGGCAAGTCAGAGGTCTTCAGTTCGAACCCAAGGCGCGCACCTCTGACTTTACGTAAGTTACGCGCGTTTTAAAAATTAATTATCATTTACTCCGTGCCTCGGAAAGCACGTAAAACTGTTGGCTCTGCGTCTGATCTCTCTCCGATCGTGTCGGAAGGCCGTCCCATTGGACTATGAGAGTGAGGGAATAGAGAGTGCACCTGTGTTTGTGCACATACTTGTGCACTATAATATCTCCTGCGTAGTTGGCTAGTCTCCGTTGAGATTGGCCGCTGTAACCAAAATTCGGTCAGGAGAGATTATTATTGAAAATGGACTAACCTCCATATAAGTTGTAGCCGGATGCCTGTACATATCACAAGGAAAAGGTGGCTTCAACACTCCCTTTTGTCTCATTTTTGAAAATCTTTGCGTTGAGCCATAAGCAAACCCATTGACCCTACCGATGTATAGATCAATTACCCTGATAACGTCTACATCTGGTCGTTGTATCTAAACATAATACATAACATTAAAATGTATAATTTTAGATGCTAAAACCATCTCTCTTGATGTCTTTGAAGTTAAGCTAGGTATCTACCTACTCCTATCTACAGTCTACATCACTGGTAGTGGTAACATTCTGATTGAGCTCGCTTTTATTACAACGGGTAGAGGCTAACATTCATACCGATTTAGGGAGTGTAGAATATTGTTTGACCTTTTCCATGAGAGGTTTGACCTCTTCTTTCACAGCTGGTTCTTTAAATTCTTCTCTCCTTATATCCGTCATATAATTTTGAGGACCATACATAGTCATACCAAAACTCTCCATGATTATTATTTACCCGGCAAACTGCAAAAATTTTGTTAATTTTAGATTTTCTTATGCACCCTTCCTATTCTTTTGATTGACTTCACCATGGCCTTTCACTGTTCTAAAGGCTATACGGCAAGTAGGTATGCAGTATGTATACAAAAGAAATTTAACGGATACCTATAACTTAGAAAAATAGTTCGATTTCTTCGGGATATGAACACTACATGACTAATACTAAATCTATGGACGTGTAGCTGACAATTTGTCATTTGCTTTTTTCTTAGAACCTCCTTGGTAATAGAATAACTTCTAGTGCACACCACACACAACAACACAGTGCCACCATTCAGTCAACCAAAATGGAACTAAAATTCAAAAAGTACAAAATTTCAATAGTACCTTCCTCAGTAACTGCAATGGTACACGGATCGTCAACATCTCGTGATCTCACCCTTGTCCAGTCCAATCGATATTGGCTCGATTAAAACCTTCAGAGATGGTTCCAGACGGCAATGACTATGAAGTTCTTAGAGTCCCTACTCAGCCCTACTCCCAGCAACCACGAAAGCTGCAAAGCTTTCGAAACGTTAATCTCAGATAAATAATATTATTAGGTTTTAATGTGTAATAAACCGTAAAGGGACATTATGCGAAAGGCACATTGTTGCGATAGGGACATTTTGCAAAAGAGACATTCTGTGAAAGAGGCATTTTACGAAAGAAGCATTCTGTGAAAAAGGTACTTATTATACGAAAGGGACATTTAGAGTAAGAAACATTCTGAGTAATGGACGTTTTACGTCCATTTCTCAGAATATATGGATATTTTGCGACTGAACCGAGGCAGGTGCATGGAACCCGCTGTTAAAATTAACAAAGTCGTTACGCAAGTAAATTATAAAATAACAAATCCTACTTACGACAAAAAAGTCCGTAAAAGCTCCGTAGAAAACTGATATTCAGCTGCATCTGGTTAGATTAGAAGCCGACCCCAACAAAGTTTGGGAATAATAAGGCTAGGAGGTACCTACCCTGAGGATATGCCTATGACAAAAATTCGTCATAGAAACATGTAAGAACCTCATAAAGCTTGGCAAAAAAGAGGCTGAGGCGGTGACAGCTGGAACTAAAATTAAAAATCATACTTATTTATGAGTAAGTACTAAAATAACATGTATTTGAATATTTAATGACAAAAATTCGTCATAGAAATATGTAAGTACCAAATAACTTGTAATTTTGAATTTGTAATATGAGAAGTGCGCCAGTGGCGCCCCCAATTTTTCCACTCTTTTTTGGCAAACTGTGACTTCTGTGCTCTTGGAGGATTTTTTTTTGCCTTCCAAGTCTTATTTTGTGTGCCACACAAAACTTTTGCAGACTTTTTTGCCAAACTGATTTGATTAATTTTTTTTCGATTATTCAATCTTTGCCTCAACCTTAGCCTCAACTTGAAATTTATGGTATGGATTAACAAAAAAATTACATTCTACTTCTAGGGTCGTATTTTACAGATTTACCTTTTGTCTAGCATGCAATAGCCCAGATGATATGTCTTATACCGGGAGAAGTTTTATACCGGGCATTGTCAGGTGTTATCTTTATTGATACAATGAAAAGTCACTAATGTAATCTAATTTTTAATTGCTAATTTCAATGTTGCACAATACGTATTAGATGAGTCTGTCTCTTTACACCTTCTTTAATTATTATTAAGGTGGGTTTACCTTAAAGTTAAAGGTGATATTCCACTGGCAAGGCAGGTCCCTTCAATATCCTCATTTGTCCTCAATAGATGTTATTGGCAAATTGTGGTGGATATAGGTCAGACAGATTTCATTCAACTCTCTTCCATCCACAATCCTAGGCTCGCATCGCCGCGCCAGTGGAAGAGCACCTTAAAGCTCACGGTTTTTTTCATGGCTTATGATAAAATTTATTTAACATATTTTGAAGCAGTTCAAAGTGTAAGAAAATTATTTTTAATCTATTAATTATTAATTTAACAAAAAAAATAGGTCGGATATTACAATTTGATATCCATGTCTTCAGTAGAAAATAAGATGACATAGAATTTCTAAGACTATAAAACATTGCAAATTTTTGAGGATTACTTGGTTGAGAATTCTTCAATCACAATCAATATTAGAAGTAGGTAACACATTACGCAATACGATTTGTTGCCGATCAGTGTTGCCACCATTTAAAAGAGATTTCCAGATTTCCAAGATTTCTTCATGGTTGTATGTCAAGGAATTCCATTTCTCCATATTCCTGAAACAGCGTCACTTCAATATCGTATTGTAGTAGCGACATTAGAGTCTGGGCAACGAAACCTGTCCATAGAAAAGAGCGGCTAATTTAAAATAATTATGTCTTTTTGAAACTGAATAACTTATTTTATTCTAAATAGTGGCTATCTGTTAGAAAACCTCCAGTGCGTTAGCGAAAAATACTAAATAAGTTTTATGATAAAGATTCAATGTTTATAGAAGAGGTTTAAGAAACTTTAATATTAAATTTTTCTATGGGCAACTTTCGTTGGCCAGCCTCTACTGACATTGACAAAACGTGGCATTAGTTTTATTCATGAATTCAAGAATTAAACCAATGCCATTTTTGCATGGAGGAAAAAAAATTGCATTTTTCCAAGCATCGCTAAGTAGGGATTTTGTATTTAAATAACACTTTACTTGGACAATCATCTTAAAGATATCATATGTTTAGGATCATACAAAGTTATACAGAATATTTTTGAAGGGTGAGAAAATTTTGAAAGATGTCTCTGATGGCTGACCATGAAGCTGAACAATATTCTTTACTTATTTCAGTCCTATATTCAAGTCGGAAATTTAACTTAAAATGGTGCGGTTTGTATGGGGTGGTGAATGTTTAACATGAATATAGAATTTAAATAAATATAAAGATATTGTTCATGATCATGATCATCAGTTCATCAGTCATCCTTCAGAATTTCTGCATCTTTTAAAAAAATATCCTGTAAATATCTCTTATCCTATATAATATAGTTTATGAGATATGATCCTAGATTTAATAATAATGTAATTAACCAATACAATATAGAAAAAATAATACTTAATTGTAAATACACACTTTTTTACTTAACAAGTCCCTGTCTTGAAATTTCGATTCTTTTATAATTTTTCCTTTGTGTCCTATGTAAATAGCAAGTTTTTTATAATTAGTTTTATTAACATCTGTACAAGGGCTTCTTGTCTGAAATTTGTCTTGACCTACTGGTATGGCATATGCAGCAGGGTCACCACAAAGTCGGACTTCACCTTCAACATTGCGATGGTCATTATTGTCTAATTCAAAATCTTCTGGATAACTGCCTGTGTCACTTTCTTCTTTAATTCTTCTAGTTATTGAATCAACACTATCTAATTCTATGTCAATATCTTCCGGACAACTATCCGTGTCACTTGATTCTTTTTTAATATCAATAGAATGCTCTTCTATTTCTATTTCATTTTCAATAGAAATGTCATTTTCAATAGGAAAATGAGGAATGTCTGTTGGATCAATGCTTAATTCAAATGATGTCGTACTCAGGTCACTGTAACTTACTCCAATTTCATCTCTGTTTACGTTTGTTATTTTATTGAGCGGTACCTAAAATGAAAACGGTCAAGTTTTACTAATATATTCCCAGTTGCCAATTTCTTAAAAATTAGCTAGATATTTGGTTGGTATGGTGGAAATGTACCTATTCTCTTAAAATCTGAAAATATAATATTTTGTAAAATAATTGTAACTAAACTGTCATGCTCCTGATCCACCTGCGACGCAAGTCCTGCGACCTAACCCGATAATAGTATTCCTGTCTTTTTCAACGTCACGCGTCAGTGTCAAACAGAGATAGCAAGAAAGTGGAGCAATAAGGAAAGAGAAAAAACACGTTTAAGTTCATGTAAAATTGAAAAATATCAGCCCAGCAGCAGCAAGAACACGATAAAACTAATCTAAATAAAAAAAATGCTGTCTGTAAAGTATGATAAATACCTCATTGTTGATTTGTGATACATAATAAGTGAAAAATGTATGTGCGTTCACCACCATTTGAGTGAAACTATAAGTCTTGGTTAAAAGGGCTGTACACACAAAACAAGCATAGTAATCTCCATTCACCTCCTGAAAGTAAATTTAAAATTATACAAACTGAAACTAAGTATGATTTGATTATCTTGTGGAAGGTTTAATAAATAAACCTGGGAAGATTTTTTTTTTTTCTGAATCCCAGGGGCTTGCAGTTCATAATAGGCAAAAAGGCACTGCCTACCCTGACAGATACGACGCGGATATCGAATTTGTGAAAATAAGTAGGATTTGTTTCTACTGTCTACTCTATTGAAAATGTCTGTGCACGCCCCTGCGCGCCTGCTGATTCCAATACAAGGTCACCATGTATTAAAATCTTTTTACTCTACCATGCCTTACTTGTATTTCAATTCAAAGGTTCTGTAGGCAGAATAATTTCACGAGAATGTACTTAATAGTAAAAACGATGCTTACCTTATCAAATCCATGTTGCTTCAATATCATTTCCACATAAGTTAAGTAGATACTATTCAATTTATTCATCTTTACTCCAGTTCGAAGACAAAGTCTACATATAACAGGTTCGGGTTTAGTGACTGAAATAAAAATGTGTAACACTGATTTTTTTATTTCTGTCATTAACTGTCTTACAATACAATAAATGTAAATTAATAATATATCTAATTATTTATAAAACGGTGAATTAATTATTAACTTATATTAAGGAATTAAGAAAAATGGTCTTTCTTTTTACGTTTACGTTTAATAAAAATATTTTAAAATTAATTTTACCGCAAACGTAATAAAATAATTACATAAGGATTTTGAGGGTATTTACTGCTAGTATTCTTGTGTGTTATGCTAAATCTATAATATACTCATAAGTGGGTACAATAGGAAATGAAAAATCTGAAATACATGTGGATGAAGCACTAGGTTAGTAATACAAGAGTAAGGGACTATTAGTTGTAATTATTATATTATATGTTAGGCAAACATTATGTACACACGGCAACATATCTTATATATTTCTGAGCTGAATACACATTATCTAAGCTTTCCTCACATTAAGAGGTCGGCTATACTGGAAATGTTGGTATAAGTCTATTCTATCTAAAGGAGAGTCCCAACCAATTAGAATATTTAACTTTACCTTTATCTGTAGTTTGATCATATACTAGATTTTTTTTTCTTTTACATAAAATATTTGGTTTATGCTTTGAATTTGGAACTTTTTCAACTTGAATTGAAGTGCTGGATGCTGGAAATTGAAAATTAAACTTAAAAAACTTAAAAATTTACTTAATTAATTATAACATCTAAGATCAAGATAAGGAGTCTGTGCCTACATATTTAAATAAAATTATACGATAATGATGAATAATGTTACAATGAAGAATTATATTATTTACAGGTTAACTTTATGCAAATGAAGGCAAAATATTTTAGGAGGTAATTCTGTAGGTCTTTATAATGTTTTGTAACCAATATCAACCTTTTTTATTCAAAAATTATTTTATTTACTGTTTTTGTTGCATGTGAATCCTTCCTCTATGAATATTCATTTTTGTGAGTTACGGGTACAAGGCAATCATTCATAAACACGTGACTAGTCAGCCAAAATGTGGGTTTTAAGCATAGGTACAAAAACAACAATAGGCAATCGGACAGTAATCTAAAAAAAAACGAAAGTTAGAATTTTATTTTGTAAAATAAAACGATTACTCATTAAATATATCTGGGAAATATCAATGTTTAATATTTTTAAATCAATCAATATAAAATACAAGAATTCTAATCTTTTTAACTTGTTCTATATTTCAAGCGAAACACCAATCACAGTGTATGACGTCATTTGAATCAAAACAAGTGAAGTTAGTAACATAACAGGTTGTATTGTGTGCAGTAATTTTTTTAACCAAATGGCTTTCCTTTTCTATTTGGGCTTCCTCTTCATTAAGCTACTGCTATCAGATGTTATTTTTAACTGTAAAGATTGAACTGAAGGTAACAAAGGTTGACAGAGTGTAAAGTGAAATGTTGTCTACATGTTTGTCCACATTTCGGAAGGTGATGTTGCAGTGTTTTGGGGTTTCTTAAATGTTTGTGGGTACTTTTGACAAGAGTTTGTAGGTATACCTATTACTAATACAAGAGTAAGGGACTATTAGTTGTAATTATTATATATAAATATATATATTATAATGTTGGTACAAGTCTATTCTATCTAAAGGAGAGTCCCAACCAATTAGAATATTTAACTTTACCTTTATCTGTAGTTTGATCATATACTAGATGTTTTCTTCTTTTACCTAAAATATTTGGTTTACGCTTTGAATTTGGAACTTTTTCAACTTGAATTGAAGTGCTGGATGCTGGAAATTGAAAATTAAACTTAAAAATCTTAAAAATTTACTTAATTAATCCTTCCACTATGAATATTCATTTTTTGTGAGTTACGGGTACAAGGCAGTCATTCATAAACACGTGACTAGTCAGCCAAAATGTGGGTCTTAAGCATAGGTACAAAAACAACAATAGGCAATCGGACAGTAATCCAAATAAAATCCGAAAGTTAGAATTATTTTGTAAAATAAAACGATTACTCATTAAATATTTCTGGGAAATATCAATGTTTAATATTTTTAATTCAATCAATAAAATACAATAATTCTAATCTTTTTAACTTGTTCTACACTTCAAGCGAAACACCAATCACAGTGTATGACGTCATTTGAATCAAAACAAGTGAAGTTAGTAACATAACAAACAAGGTTGTATTGTGCACAGTAGGTAATTTTTTGGTTGGAGTGTACGAAACGGGGCACTGAGGAAAAAACACTTAGAAAAATTTAGACGAAAATATATATTTTTTTTTAATATCGCGTTTTTTCGATTCTATCGTATAGAACACCTAAATTTAAGACTAAAAGCATCTGGGTGATTTTTGTCTCCAACCATCGGTTCGCCGTAAAACTGATGAAGAAAGGATTTCATTTACTAAGGCGTAAGGCGACCAAAAAGCCGAAACTGCGGAGTCGAGCATCATAATATGGTTAACACCCCGACTCAGAGTACCCCGACTCGGATAGGTTAGGTTAGAAGAGGATGGCGGGGTCGAATAGACCCCGCCATCCCCTTCGTGGTTATTTTTTTATAAACCACCTAGAAGTAGGAGCCCCGCGAAGCGGGGCTCCGTCGACCAAGCCCACCCTCGACCATGCATAGAATAAAAATAAGTCTTTTTTTCATAGTGCCCCGTTTCGTATCCTCTGACCAATTTTTTTAACCAAATGGCTTTCCTTTTCTATTTGGGCTTCCTCTTCATTTAAACTACTGCTATCAGATGTTATTTTTAACTGTAAAGATTGAACTGTAGGTAACAAAGGTTGACAGAGTGTAAAGTGAAATGTTGGGCACACTTGGGCTCGGTATCTTGTCTACAGGTTGTCCACATTTCGGAAGGTGATGTTGCAGTGTTTTGGGGTTTCTTAAATGTTTGTGTGTACTTTTGACAAGAGTTTGTAGGTATACCTTTGTCCTGACTTTTTGGCTGAGGTTCCACTCAAGTTCCACTCTTATATTTACTTAGTTCAAGTTTTAAAAAGTTGGTACTTACTAAGGGGTGGAGTTGTATTCTCTTGTTTGGTAGTACTCTCCAATTTATTCTCTTTTGAGGCTTTTTGTATTATAGCCATTCTTCGCCTTTTGTCATCAGCGGGGCAAGATGTACTAGTATATTGCAATCTTCTTTTTCTAACAGTTTGACAATGAAATCTTGATGGTAAACATCCAGGTTTTAACCTAATCCTTTTTACAAAGCCCATTATATGGTATTGCATGTAATTTTCCATATCATTCGGCAGCTAATAAAACACAATAATTATAAAACTATTTGGTTATACTTGTAATAAATATAACCTCTAAATACACAATGTTGTAAATACCTACTAAGTTTTACGCACTACATATTTACTTTTTTCACTTCACTGATGACTATTGTGTACTTACATCGAAGTGATCTTCACAAAAGTAAATCGTCGAGTGTACAGATATTTCGTTGCATTTTCGTCTTGCTAGATCAAACCATTTTTTTCGTATCTCAGCTTTTCGTGGTGCATCAATGAATATTTTATTTGGAGTGGATATAGAAGTATTCCTACACTTAGGTACCACACAATAACGACATCTTTTTCGTTCCATTATGATACACTTTATAAAAACAGAAAATAACACCGGATTGCACTCGACTTCACTCACACTAATTATTATTTATTGTTAGTTTTGATTTCAAATGAATGACGTGCGTGACGTCACTCGCGGTGTGTGTGACGCGGTGACGCAAACAAAAAATTTTTCCTCTAAGCGGTGACGCGTAATATTATTGTGCTTTCTCGCGGCATTTGAAAAAAATACTTTTGGACATGGAGGGACATGGTTTTAGGTACTTAAAGAAAAGAAGGCCATTCTTTGATTAAAACTATATTTTTCATGGCTTTATAATATACTATATTTTTATTCTTAATGAGTAATTTTAAATACTTTCTGAAAAATTGTCCGATCCCCTATAAATTAATATTGTGTACGTCATACAAAAAATGAGATCAAATTTTGATTTAAGGAATATTTTTCATACCTACTCATAATTGGACGTAGTTAAGCGAAAAGGATACAATCCACAAAATTTACCGAAAAAATATAGGTAAGTATTTGAACGGTTCCTTTTCAATGAGCGAAAACAATTCATGCAAATGCAACAAAACGCAACGAAAAAGCAAACAAATCCGTTGGACTTTTTTGACTTTTAAGTGTCACATCTCAAAGTGATTCAATGTGGTATAGAGCCTTTTCGCTTAACTACGTCCAATTATGAGTCATAATCCGATAGGACGGTAATCCGACAGAGATCAGGCGCAGGACCAGGGTTTCTTGCTTTACGAGGCACAGAATAAGTCATAACTTCCTAAAAGTCAGAGGGTCGCGCGCCTTGGTTTCGCTCCTGAGACCTCTGACTTGCCAGTCAAAAATCATGCCAAGGCCACTACCTAGGCTGTCGCGGCTCAAAGGAAAATAACATAAAGGTCATGTTGATGTTTTCATTTCATTTTATGAGGTAGGTATTTACATAAAACCATTCTTTTCATATATATCAGTGGTAACAATTTGACTGCCTCGTTGGTCTAGTGGTAGCAAGCGCGACTGCTGAGCACGAGGTCCTGGGTTCGATCCCCGGGTCGGGCAAAGTGTTATTGGGTTTTTCCATTAGGAAATTCTCAGTAGCAGCACGGAGTCTGGAATTGTGCCCGGTTAATGGCAATAGGCTCGCCCCCTATTACATGGGACTTATAATATAGCTGGCGAAACGTGGGTGTACTGCACACCTCTGCCTACCCCCTCTGGGGAATATAGGCGTGAGTCTATAAATAAAAAATAAAATAAATAAACAATTTGACATTGACAGCACCCTTATTACGTAGCAGTAAAGGATATTTTTGTAGTTTAGTGTCACTTCTGTCATGCGGTTGACTGTACCTATCACTTTTAGGGTTGCCAACTATAGGTATTCTTAAAAACAGTGTTAATAAACAAATATCTTGCTAGGAGTTTTTACGGATGCATTATCGCACTGAGGAACCGCACACCACTTATACACTATAGAATTCATCTTCAAAATAAGTAAATATACCTACTGCAATTAAGATCCCCCTGATGATTAATAGATGAGATGATTACTGTTGTGCCAAACACAAAAAAGAAATTAGAATCAAAATAATAATAAAACGCTTATGTTTATATACTCTCTGACAACGTTAGGCGTATTTCTCCGAGGGACTTTACGTTAACAACTACCGCCAAACAATATTACAATAAATAACATTGGTTTTGTACTTTTGCCATTATTTTAATCAGGACATGAAATGAACAATTTGAATGAATGAAATGAACATGATCGATTATAACCATAGAAATAATAAATAAGGAGAAGTGGCAAGGGGGCGTTCCCACGTCTACGCTGTACGACTTCTAGAGTCGTACACGGCTAAATGGCCGCTACCGGCAGCCAGTACACTTTTGACTGCGACCGTGTAATTTTGTCGAAATGACGCGTTGTTTACTGGATTCTTATAAAAAACGATGTCAAACAATAAACTTGATTAGAAATACAATAATTTACCATATTAATTATATTAGATTTCTCTTTAAATTCATTAAAAACAACAAATCTAAAAATATTTGCTGTCTTTATTATGTTATTTTGGTTTTCATGGAGCTCAACGGCTTTATTATTTTTGTACGAAATACACTACTTCTTAAGTACTATCTCAGTTCGATATTGTGTTAATAAACGAGGCAATGTAAAAATCACATAACGATGCTTTTAACATTAGAATTTATATCATGGTAGGGCCGCAGGTATCGGTCGCGAACGTACTAGCTGTAGATCTAGGACAGCTATCGTTAGCGATTCTATTTACTGTCAAGATTATTTTTTCGGTCAAAAATCCATCAAATAAAAAAGATGCTTAAAAAAGTAATACTTTTTAATAAAACCTGAATGAAATCCCAATCATATTATTTTTATATTTTATTTGACGTGTGCTTTGACGAATTTGCGTAAATATTTGTTCCTTCTATTCAAAATATGCCAACAGGTTCGGTGATTATTTATTGTCATATCCGATTACCATCGCATTGAAATATGAAAGTGAGGGAAGAAGAAGAAATCTCCATTGGAATTAGCTTCTGTGATTGAGATTTGGTCAGAATAATTATATTATCTTCATAGACTTTATTTTCTTCAAACTAAATCACTGAATAATTTTAAAGTGTCTTGGATAGTTATATTTCATAGACAAATTATTCCAGACCAAAAAATATTAAGGGTTTAGGTTTAGTAGTGATTCCTAATTTCTGTAATATACCCATATCCTTACCCATATAGGTAATAATACCTATATAACCCAAGTTAAACCCAGTGCTATAGTAAATTCAGTGTAATTTATCAAAATATCTCTATGGCAAAGAATATGATCATGATGCAGAGTGGATTTTCTCCTCCTCTTTATATTGGTTTCCTCAAGACTCAATAGTGAGGCCAATTTCTCTACAACAAACAAAAACTTCTGTTCTGGAGAATATCATACCTGAGCAGGAACAACCTGGTAGAACATCAACCATGGGTAAAGATTGTGAATCACCTCCTATTTCTTGTTCACATTCTGCTATTATTTGCAATCTCTGCCTTTTGGCAGCTAATGATCGAGTTGAGGTTGTATTGGCATCTATTTGCCTTTTTCTGTCCGGTTGGCACTCAAATTTAGATGGCAAGCAATCTGCTTTCATTAGAACTTGTGATACCGAGCCCATGATATGGTATTCGGTATAATTTTTCATATCATTCGGCAACTGAAATACAGGAACTCATAAACAAAACATTCTATTAAGTATTAGGATACTTATTAGGTACTTTATCATCAACATCAAAATCCAATGCAATAGGTACCTATTGAAAACATCATTAGCCAGCCAGAATGACCTTCCCCTTTAGACAACTTTCTGTTAATTGGTATTAATAAATAATTAAATGTATTGACTGCATCGTTGGTCTAGTGGTAGCAACTGCTGAGCACGAGGTCCTGGGTTCGATCCCCGGGTTGGGCAAAGTGTTATTGGGTTTTTCCATTAGGAAATTCTCAGACGCAGCATGGAGTATGGAATTGTGCCCGGTTAGTGGCAATAGGCAACCGCAATAGAAAGAATAAAATTAAATGTAAGTATCAAAACTTACATTAAAATGATCTTCACAAAAATACATTTTAGACTGTATAGGCACAAGTGCAGGATCCCTCCAGGCAAGCTGAAGCCACTTTTTTCTGTTGTTTTTCGTGCGTGGAACGTGAATAAATAACTTTTCAGGTGATTTTTTTGTATTATTTCCACACAAAGGCACTGCACAACACTTATAGAACTTCGAATTCATCTTCAAATACAATAAGAGAATCAAAAAGTATAATAATTTATAATTATTGGAAGAGAATATTTATTATTTATTTGACGGCCTAAGCGTTTACCGTCAGCATCGAACAGGTGACGTCACAATCACATCTGTCAATGTCAAGTGTCAAACTCAATACTCAACTCAATTGTCATAATGACAGACCGCACGTTCAGAAAAGAAACTAGTGATGGCTTCATTAATTATAATAATCGACTATAATTTTCATAATCGATAATCTATATTTCCTTAGTACGACTACTCGACAAAAAAAACATTTGTTCGACTTACAGTACATTATGGACAAAGTTTCTAGGCCGGGCTGAAGTTAAAGTTAGTCGCGACTCGCGAACGGTGTCGTAGTACTGAGTAGTACATATTTTAAGAACTACAGCTTGGCTCAAGAGTCTGAGACGGCGACAGCTGGAACTAAAAATAAAAATCTTAAAAAGTAAGTTTGTGAGCACTAAAAGATTATATTGGATGACAAAAAATTCTTTATAAAAAAGTGCGGCAGTGGCGCCTCCAATTTTTCCAGACTCTTTTTTATCAAAGCTGTTAATGGTGACAAGAGGCGGGGTTTGAAGGTAATTGAGCTAGTAAGGAGGAGAAAGAGGAGTAAGTTTGTGCTTAGTATGAGCCACGGTTCTCAGTCTGTAAAGTTAGCTGCTGGTGGCGTTTTCAAGTTCACCAGTGAATGAGGTGATATTAGGAAAAAAACGATAAAATGTTTGAGTACTGATCAAGTAAGGTCTTGTGCCCACAATCGTCGACCCTGCCAATCTTTCTCGCATCATAGTTGTCATTCTACCCAACTAGTCTGCAGCTATTTTTTTTATGAAAACGCTACAATCGAATCGAGTTATCACGAAAACACTTAAGTGTGGAGTAAGAACCAGTAAAGCGATTGTATTTACGCGATGATACTATTTTTCGTGAAACAGCCTAGTATTTTCGTGAAAATCCCTACATGATCTAGGGAGCAAATTAAACTTTCGTTTTAAGCTCGAATTAATATAATTAAAAAAACAGATATTAATAATTAAAAAAGGAACAAGGAAATTGAACGAAACAATAATTTTAAAAATACAATTTGCAGCAAAAATAAGTATTAATAATTTAAAAAAAAACAAGAGAATTGAACGGAAAATCTTGACAGCTTTTAAAGCAGTCTTTATAGAAATAGAAAAAATATTACCGTGCCGACATTCTCTCGGCGCGGCCGTTTAAAGAGGAACCCGAAAGTGTATATTCGTGACTCGTTAGAGCTAGGGAAGATCTTGCTCACTCGCCCTCTAGTTGCCAACATCGAGGCGATATTTCTGATATGAGCTAAGGATAATTAGAATTCCCCATTCTGTGGGTAAACCTATTACCTAGTACATATGTTGAGAGTCCTTAAGTTTATGGTTACGAGATCCAATTATAAGACTGAACGACTTCTCAGTCTTTCGATCAGGCTTCCCCTTCCAGGAATTATTAATTAAATTAGGTTAAATTATATTGACTTTTCAAATTAAATTGAGTTTGACTTCCCATTGTTCATTTTTTTTGCCTTTTTATCGGCTAGTGGCTCATCGTCAGATTCTGATTCTGTACTGACGTCTTGGGTAGCATATTCTTTGGTACAGACATTGCCATCCCTTTTGTTTTTGTTTGTCTTTAAAGTTCGTTTATTATTAATTTGTTGTCTTGTCTTGTCAGTATTATCGCCTTTATTTTTCTGATCTGAATGCGGTTTTTTATCAACTGATTTATTTTTGGTACCTTTCTCTATAATATTACGTCTTTTAGGTCGTTTTGTTCTCTTCTTGCGAGTTTGTTCAATTTTGTCTTCACTCGCTTTCAATTCTGTATCAGACTCGTTATTCTTTTTATTTCTGCGTATTTTCTTGGTTCCTTTTCCTTTCTTTGGAATATATTTAATGTTTTGATGTTTACTACGGATATGAATAGTTCTATTACCACTGTGAGCGAATGCTGCATCACAAATATGACATTTGAAAGGCTTTTCTCCGGTGTGTATCTATAAATAAAATAAAACTATGTTTATAATTATAATATGTACCTAGGTACTTTATATAATCATTTTTTTTTAAATCCTTTTTTAGTTACAAAAAACTACTAACTTTATTTTACAATTTTTATCTTATTCATGTGTAAAAACTGGCTTACCCTTAAATGTAGAATAAAATCGCTTCTTAGCTTAATTGTCTTGGAGCAATAATCACATGTTAATCCTTTAGCAAAGTGCACGTTATATCTATGTCTGGCCATACGATAATGGCTTTTAAATATTTTCGGACACTCAGTACATTTTACATTTTCACGAATATGATTTTTCTCGTGTAGAACTATTCTTTTCTGTGTCTATAAAATAAAACAATTCATTATAACCGTTCGAAACTCTGGATTTTGAGGATAAACTAAAATTGTTATACTTAAATAAATATTCCTTCAATACAATTATACAATAAAACAGATTTTGGGGGACAGAAAACCAAAGAAAAATATTTTCAAGATTATTGTGTGTAAAAGATTTTTTAAACACCTTTTTTTTTGTAAAATGATATTTTTTATTGAGAACAGGATTTGAACCTGTGGCTTTCTTCTTTCTTTCAAAATATTTTTATGTCTATTAGGCACTTCATAATCATAATCCTAATATTATTATACGAGTAACTCTTGTTGCCAGTTCCGAGGGCAGTCTACCCCTTCCTTTAGGAGAAGAATCTAGCATGAAACTCTATGGTTGCTCTTTTAAATAGATGGCCTACAATACCATTAACTTTTTGTTTAAATGTTCTCAGGTCTTATGTGATAAGTTAGGTACCCGATTAGATAAAACCATGTTTTCTAAATGAATAATTAATAAAAATAATACATACTGTACGAACTCCACATATTGAGCAGGTGCATGTCCTTTCCTCAGAGTAGGGATATTTGATGTTAGGATGCGCATTCACATAATGACGATAATGTTCAGTCTTTTTAGGGACTTCATAATTGCACTAAAAAAAGTATTTACACATGTTATATTCGCACACTTAGCTTAGAGTAAAAATGCAATGGGATCTCTAAACTAGTTTTTCTACAGTATACAATGGTGCTGATTCTCTTGTACACCCAGCTAAACTAATTTTAGTCTAACTATATCTCTTTCTAATAAACACTATGGTAAAAGGACAGCAAATTGGACTACCAAATTAGAGCTGTCAAATTAGTCTACCTCCTTGCAATTGACGTAAAATTAGACGAGAGCTACGACATGCCGACTAAATTCTAGTTGATATCACGCAAATGGACTAGTTTGACAGCTCTAAAAATATGCTATCCTTTTCTAATGATCCCTGTTAGAAAGAGAGATGGCGAGTCTAAATTAGTCTAGAGCGTGTGCAAGAGAATTAGCACCAATGTGTTTCTGGATGTACGATATGAAGTTAAAAAGAGCACAGTACTAGTCCATCTAAACATTTTAAAACCTTAAGATCAGTAGTTAATAGATTTAAAAATTTTAATTTTTTGAACAAAAGAAATAGCAGAATCAACTGCATAAAACTTAAACATGCTTTATTTACAAAAAGTCGCGCGTCACAGTGCAATCGAATGACACCTTTATCTGTCCTTCAAGCAGCACGATTGCACAGTTTCTTGAGTCTTGACCTTACAATGTTTACGTTAATATTATGAACTCGGATCTTCATCGTGTTAAAAAATACGAAAATTAAAAATAATTCCTGAGGCTAAAGTATTGTTGGATTTGATAGATTTTTTGTATACGGTTAAAGAACATGATACTCTTTACGTGGTTTACAGGAATGTCAATCGTCCTGTAACACACCGTATAACAGTGGACGATAGGTCGACTGTTTCAGCACTGAATTTCTAAAGCGAATCAAAGTAAAGTGAATTTTTTTTTAACTGGTTCAATGAGGATAGATAAGCAATCACTAGATCAACATTCAAAACATCAACACCACTGAATCAACAGATTAGTGCATCAAAGGTTTTCTATGTCATCTAGTTACGAGATCAGTAGTTCATTAGATCAACAAGCTATTTTATCAACGATTCAGATAGATCAACAGCTTAAAATGTCTCTTCAGGGGGCTGAAACTAGTTTCGGTTTGCGAGGGTGAAACCAACCAACCATTACTAAAGCTTTATAATTAGTTTACTTACATGGTCACATTGCATGGGATATACCCTATTATCTTTGGGTATCTTGATTCGTTTTCCCTCATCATCAAACGAGTCATATTCAGAGTCTTCAGAGTGGCTCGTTGAGTCAGGACAATAATCCATATCTTCTTTCTTTCTTTTTTTACTTTTTTTAGTTTTGTGTTGAATAACACTTGACTCACTTAAGGTTTCTGTTTCAGAAAAATATTTACTTCGCGGTTTAATAGTTTCGGCATAAATTTCAGTGGGTTCTGAAGCTACACTATCTGTGTCTATTTCTATTATTGAATGTTTCAATTCTTTCTTATTTCTTACAAGAGGATCATTCGTTTCTTCATCTATATCCTCAACATTCTCACCTTCAGAATTAATCACTTCAATGCAATCTACAACTATATAATTGAATTATTACTTTAGTTTTAAAAGGTTATTAAGTTTAGAATAAATAGTAAAAGCTTAGCCTGCAAGCCTAAAGAGAAGCAAAGTTAAAAGGACGGTATTGTAACAATCATAATTATATGTATCTACACGATGATCATCACAGTGTAAATACATATTGGATACATAGTAGATTATACATAACTTCAGATTAGAGTCAAATTCTAGAAATGATAACGCCAGATTCTATGAATGCCAGATTTTACAAATATCGTCGTTCGTCTAATGACGATGTCCCGAGTGTCCCGACGCGCGCAATATCGCCAGTACGGTCGCATAGCCGCCCGCGCCGTAACGTCGAGCGACCGGCTCGCTACCGAGTTTAAGTTTATTTCTTTTTCTATATGTAATGTGTAATTCTATTTTTTTTGTAAAAACTTTCATTTAAGTTATGTTTATTTACTTTTTTGTATTAAATTGCTCACGGGCACGCGGCCACCCACAAAATCCGCCGGACACTCACTATAAGATTCTATAAACGCCAGATGATATTAATGTCAGATTTAAAAAAAAATATTATTTCTTTAACAGCGCAGTGTGAATAAAAATTTCACTAATTACAAAAGATTGCATTGAAAGTTTTTAAGCACACAATTTTTCTATGCATAAATTTTATTACAAATGAGAAAAGTAGTTATTAGGAAATTGATTCATAACGAAATAAGTATGAAAAGTTACAAAATTTGTCGTCTTTTTTTATCAGGTAGGTATGTTAAAAAGCTTGTTTTACAAAAAAAAACATAAGTAATTGATTGAACCATAACCAAAATTATTAATTTCGTAATAAACTTCAGATCTATTTTAAAAAAAGCAAATTAAAAATGAAAACTAAAGAAGTTACCTTAAAGAAATTTCTATGATGCCAATTATGGCAGTGAAGTGATTCTAATAATGTCGGATTTTTGTTTAATCTTTTAATAGTTAATATAATAATTTTAAGTTTTTTTTAGAATCACTTAACTTCTTTTGAATGGCGTGTGAAAGCCTGGCGTTAAAAGAATCTGACTTTTGTCGAACTTGGCACTCATAGAATTTGGCGTTTGAAACGCGCGCGAAAACGAATGTCATTTCTAGCATTTGATTATCTGATATTAATGGACGATTCCCCACGATTAAATGATTTCCCTTTGCTAAAACATTAAAATACTTACATGAACTTTCACTGCCTGTAAATACTTTTTCGTTTTCTTTATTTTCCCTTAAATTATTAAGACAGTTATTTTTCGGACTTGGGTTGGTAGCTAATGCTAATACCTTAATAGATTCACTGGCTACAGAGTCATAAGCCAAATGTATGTTCTTATTCAATTCTTCAACATTTTCATTAACAATATTTTTTATTTCAAACCAACTATCTTTAGTTACAAATTGATTTTCAGTGTTGTAATGTGTTTGCTTTGTTACTTTACTTTCTTGTTTGTTATGTTCAAAACCTCCAAAATTATTTGGTGTGTCAAGTTTGATATTACTGTGTTCATTTTTGTTATTACTTAGAGAAGTATTATAAAAGAAATCCTTATCATAATTGTCATTTGTGTCTATTACAGGTAACTTAACAAAACAGAACTTGTTTAGTCCATTTTTATTTCTATTTACATTTTTAAGGATGGGAATTGTAAGCTAAAATAAAAAAGAAATAATATAATTTATAAGTAGTCATAGCTTTTAAAGTGGAATGATTGTCGACTGAGGTCTTAAGTTCGAATACTTCTGAGGCTGTGATCTTTTGAGTGTTGCGATTTTAGGGTTGGTCCCATAGTAAAAGTTGTTCATAATGATGAGATTAGTGACCCCTTTTAAGGATGCTGGTGTTTTACAAATAACATTTCTTAATTTAGAGAAGCTACAATACATATATCATATACCTATTTGATAATTTTTTTTGCTACTAAGATCTTTGCAACCTTGGTGTGTAGGATCTAAGTACCTCCTTAAATGTTTTGAATTTACAAAGCAAGACCATTATGATTATATTAATTCATTGGTTTTATTAAGACTACATTGGGTTTTTTCATTAGGAAATCTCAGTAGCAGCATGGAGTCTGATATTGTGCCTGTTTAATGACAAGAAGCATACCCAGTATTATATGGGACTTAATATGGGGCGAAACGTGGGTGTTCTGCATACACCTCTGCCTACCCCCTCTAGGGAATGAGTCTATGTCATGTAAGACTAACCTTAAGATTATTTTAATATTACTGTACCTACACTATTTGCCACAAATCTTTCTGTCTGTAAAGATAGCTGTAGGTGACATGTAATGGTCTCACAGACAGAAAGATCTGTGGTGAGTAGGTACTTAACAAGAATACTATATTATTATATTGACTTCATGTCTCAAACTATACATACCTGTGTACAATTATTAGTTAGTAACAAATCATGTATGATTTTTTGTGCATTACATATCATTTGTATGAAATCAAACAACTTACATACAAGAGACATACAAATACAACATGCAACATAATCTTCTCTCGGAATCTGTAACAAAATTACCTACATAAAAGCTTAGATAGGTACAGATATCAGCAAAAATTCTAGACAATAATTGTGCAATAGTGATGCACAATAGAATGTTAACAACACTGTGTGTGTGTGTCATTAGTCAAGGATACCTTAGATCCTTAATAAATGATTTATGATAGTTATATTTAGGTCTCTTTGGTGGACCGAAGGAGGGGCAAGAAAATTGCTACCGCACCATTGCATGCGATTGGTGTGGTGAACCTCCGCCCCTAAAATGACACTGACCGAATGTACTGGTTTATCAACATAATGATTTCAGCTAGAAGGCAGTTACTCTATACAGCATAGGTCTATCCAAAAATTTGGTCAGTGTCGTTTTAGGACATGTCGGTCCTGCAATAGTAATTTCGAAAAGGTCTATCAGATCAGCCTGTGCATTTTCTGCCAGTCAGTTAATGATGATACTGTTATGGGCAGGATAAATAATTTAAATAACCAATACAATACCTCCCACAACAAGAATTTAGTCAACAGTTTTGGACAGACTTCGTCATTACGAGTTTTATATTTACATAATAGTAGTACCTACTTACATAATATAGACATTCTTTAAATAATATATTTTCGATGAAATCTTTGTAAGTATCACTCAGCATATAAAGTTTTGTTTTAACTTGCAGACAAAGCCGGCATGTATTTTCAGGAACTATAGACTCCGTGCTTGAACTCAATAGACTTGAGTCAATATTATAAGCTTGCATATTTTTAAAGGTTTTCGACGTAAAACATACAAATAGTGCGAAATTGCGAATTTCACGTCAGCATGTACTGCATGCACAGACTTACTAGGGATGACTACTTATACTTTATACTGCATGTATTCTTTTGAATAGCATCATTCTTATTATTATTTACACACAGCAGACAAGAAACATCACACCACAGACTACTTAGAAGTTAGAGATACTAACTACAACAGTTTGGCAAAAAAGAGTCTGGAAAAATTGGGGGCGCCACTTCCGCAATTCTCATACTAAAATTCAGAATTACAAGTTATTTGGTATTTACATAATTATTTATATGATGATGTTTTTGTCGTCAAATATAATCTAATGAATCGCTTTTAAGTTATTTTAGTACTCACAAACTTAGCATTTAAGATTTTTATTTTTAGTTCCAGCTGTCACCGCCTCAGACTCTTTTTTGCCAAGCTGTACTATCATCACACAGACAATTTTTTTTTTAGTTTGCCCCAAAGGGAAGGCTCTACCTCTAGTGTGTAGAAAAAAAAACCATAAAGAAGCGACACGAGCTCCGTTTGCGATCATACCTCGATCAACTGCGATCCAACTAAGCTCCACGAGCGAATAAGTTACATTTTAGCATCATGGTTAACTGCTAAGTTAAATTTTGAAACACGTCTAGAAAACATAATTTGAAAAAATGACATTTTAACATTTCTATGGTGAGACCTGCTTTCGCTCCGCACAAGGCAATGTGGTTGATTGACGTTATCACTCTATATTTTCTTGCATTGAGTCGTGATAGCCTAGTGGTTGTGACCGTTGGCTGGTAAGTCAGAGGTCTCGGGTTTGAACCCAAGGCACCTCTGACTTTTCGAAGTTATGTGCGTTTTATAAATTAATTATCACTTACTCCGTGCCTCGGAAAGCACGTAAAGCCGTTGGCCCTGCGCCTGATCCCTCTCCGATCGTGTCGGAAGGCCGTCCCATCGGACTATGAGAGTGAGGGAATAGAGAGTGCACCTGTGTTTGCGCACACACTTGTGCACTATAATATATCCTGCGTATTTGGCTAATCTCCGTTGAGATCGGCCGCTGTGACCGAAATTCGGCCAGGAAGATATTATTATATTTTCTTGAATACTCTATGCTCTACCTACATGGGTGAGATGCTAAGATAAAGTTGGATATCCTTTATCTTAGGTGAGATGGTCCCATCGCGGCGGGAAATTTTAAAATAAAAGAGGTTTTTTGTTATTTTGAACCACTTGCAATATGAAATATTTCATTTTTCTTTAGTTTGCGCTCCTAGTCAACAAAGACACTAAAACGAAAAAACATATTTTCGCGAATAAAAATCAATAGCACTACATGTCTTTTCGAATTCCCGCCAAAAAGTCGCACTTACAGACTACTTGATTTTATTGTTAAAGGTAGGCAAAGGTTTAAACCATTCAGCCATGTCTTATTTGTATTTTCTTCTTTTGTTATGATGATGTTGATTAATGATAATGATGATGATGAATATGATGATTCATATCAAAGTAAAGCGGTTGCTACTTTACTAAGACTTAATTATTGGACAATTTGTGTCAACCAGGAGAAACACTAGTTGAGTGACGCTTGCTCAATCAACGTTCGGCCTAGTCATGTTGTCAATAAACGCGATAGTCATTCAATCAAATAGGTAGTAGATTCAACCAGATGACCGCGACAGATATATTTAGACCCTTCCATAATACGCTAGTGTGCGTGCATTAGTAACAGGCACAGCTCATTAATAAAAAACGGACACGCCGCGCTTGTAGAATTATTATTGTTGTTACCTCCATTGACAAATAATGGCAGAAAAAAATCCTCCAAGGTTTACCGTTAGCATCGAACAGGTGGGTGACGTCTTCTTCTACTTCTTTGTATTCAATTTTTATTTAATTGGCCTTCGAGCGAACAGGTTCTATTGTGCGATTCAGGTGCGATTGTGAGTTCTAGCCTCTTTAACCTTCTCATTAAGAACTTGACTTGGAACCGACTCCAAAACGTTTTAAAGTTATTTCAAGCTTTTTAGTTCCTTTTGAAGTCGGTTTTATTTTTTATTAAAAAAATTTATTCCCTAATATGAAAACTCGACAAAAAAAATAATTGTCCGTCGACTTAGGCCCGGCGCCCACTAGCGGCACGGCACGGCAAGGAATTTTTGTATTACAGATGATTTTGAATCTTATTCAACACTGTTAATATTCACAATTCAATGATACGTCACAGCCTGCCTTGGCAATCTTCGGCACGTTGCGGCATGCCGTGGCATCCCAAAATGTAAACGCTAATCATAATACAATGAGATCTCAAATCATTTGCGTTTACTAAAATCCTTTGCCGTGCCGTGCCGCCAGTGGGCGCCGGGCCTTACAGTACAGTAAGCGCAAACTTTTTAGGCAGAGCTGAAGTTAAGTTAGTCGCGAACGGTGTCGCAGAACGTATTTTAGGGACTAAATGGTGACAAGAAGTGGGGCGTGTGAGTGAGGGCTTGAAATTTGTTAATGAGCTAGTAAGAAGAGATGCGAATACCTACGCATATTGCGCGTACAATCCGAGAAACTAACTTCAGCTCGGCTGAGTAAGCTTATGCTTAGTAGGTACGCGCCACGGTTCTCTGTTTTTAAATCTGTGAAGTTAGCTGCTGCTTGCTGGTGGCGTTTTCGAGTTCACCAGTGAATGAGAATAAACGATAAAACGTTTATGTGCTGATCAAGTAAGGTCTTCCGTCACCCACAGTCCTCGATCCTGCTGCCAACCTTTCTCGCGTCTTATTTGTCATCTACTCAACTAGTTTGCAGCTATTTCATGAAAACGCTACATTCAAATCGCGTTATCCCAAAAACACTAAAGTGTCGGTCTTTCAATTCAGTAAGAACAAGTAAAGCGATTGTATTTACGCGATAATGCTATTTTTCGGGAAACAGCTAGTATTTTCGTGAAAATACATGATCTAGGGAGCAAATTTAACTTTTGTTTTTAGCTCCAATTAGTTATAATTTAAAAAATACAATTTGCAGCAAAAATTGATATTAATAATTGGAAAAAAATAATAAGAGAATTGAACTAAAAAACTTAACAGCTTTTAAAGCAGTCTATGAAATGGAAAACATTTGGTACCTCGCCGACATTCTCTCGGCGGCGCGGCCGTTGAAAGATAAACTTTCAAATTTAGGGCCAAGGAGCTAAGGAGGAGGCGATTGATCGGACCCCTGTCCGTCCCTGTCCCCTGTATCCCTGCCTGTTGCTGTAAGTGTATATTCGTGACTCAGGATTCGTGATTCAGGGAAGATCTTGCTCACTCGCTCTAGTTGCCAACATAGAGGTGATATTTATGATATGAAACAAAGATAATTAGATAACCCCATTTTTCTGTGGGTAATATTAGTGTGTTGAGCCTTTAAGTTTTTGGTTACGAGGTCATCCGGCTCAGGCTTCTCCTTTCAGGTATATAATAATTATATATACCTGGAAGTATATAATATAATTAGGTATGTTAAATTACATTGAGTTTGTCTTCCCATTGTTCATTTTTTTTTGCCTTGTTGTCGGCTAGAGTCTCATTGTCTGATTCTGTACTGACGTCTTGGGTAGCATATTCTTTGGTACAGACATTGCCATCCTTTTTGTTTTTGTTTGTCTTTAAAGTTCGTTTATTATTAATTTGTTGTCTTGTCTTGTCAGTATTATCGCCTTTATTTTTCTGATCTGAATGCGGTTTAATATCAACTGTTTTATTTTTTGTCCCATTCTCTGTAATATTACGTCTTTTAAGTCGTTTTGTTCTCTTCTTGCGAGTTTGTTCAATTTCGTCTTCACTCGCTTCCAATTCTGTATCAGAGTCATATTTATTTTTATTTCTGCGTATTTTCTTGGTTCCTTTTCTTTTCTTTGGCACATATTTTATGTTTTGATGTTTACTACGGATATGAATAGTTCTATTACCACTGTGAGCGAATGCTGCATCACAAATATGACATTTGAAAGGCTTTTCTCCGGTATGTGTCTATAAATAAAATAAAATTATGTTTATAATTATAATATGTATGTAGGTATGGAATCAGTATTAATATACTTAAATATATTATTTTATATATAATTAATATATTTTTTAAACCCTATTTTAGTTACAAAAAACTACTAAGTAACTTTATTTTACAATTTTTATCTTATTCATGTGTAAAAACTGGCTTACCCTTAAATGTAGAATAAAAGTACTTCTTTGCTTAATAGTCTTCGAACAATAATCACATGTTAATCCTTTAGCATAGTGCACGCTATATCTATGTTTGGTCATTTGACGACGGGTTTTAAATATTTTCGGGCACTCAGTACATTTTACATTTTGACGAATATGACCTCTCTCGTGTTCAAATATTGCTGTCTGTGTCTGTAAAATAAAATAATTCATACTACGTTCGAAACTCAGGATTTTGAAGATAAATTAAAAATGTTTTACATAAGTATTTCTTCCATACAATAAAACAGATTGTGGCTGACACAGAAAACCAAAGAAAAAATATTTTCAAGATTTTTTGTGTAAAAGATTATTTAGGTACTTAAACACCTTTTTTTTTAAAAACGATTTTTTTTTGAGAACAGGATTTGAACCTGCGGCTTTCTTCTTTCTTCAAAATATTTTTATTAATCACCCCTTCCTTAAGGAGAAGAATCTAGCATGAAATCTGAGATTGCTTTTTACCCAGCTGCCAAGGAAGGGTTATGTTTTTTAAATACCTAAGTACAATATTTTTGTTTAAATGTTCTGAGGACTTATGTGAGAAGTTAGGTACCTGATCAGAGGAAAGCTTTTTTTCTAAATGAGTAATCAATAAAATAATACATACTGTACGATATCCACATATTGAGCAGGTCGCAGTCTTTTCCAAAGCATAGGGATATTTGATGTTAGGATGCGCAATCAAATAATGACGATAATGTTCAATCTTTTTAGGGACATCATAATTGCACTAAAAAATAAAGTATTCATACATGTTATATTAAAAATGCAATGGCAAACTACGTTTTTTTACAGTATATAACGGTGGATGTTAAGTCGATTGTTTCAACAGCGAATTTCTAAAGGTAATCAAAGTATAAGTGATTTTTTTTAAACTGTTTCAGTGGGGATATATAAGATAGATCAACATTCAAAACATCAACACCATTAAATCAACAGATTAATACATGAAAGGTATTCTATGTCATCGAATTACGAGATCAGTAGTTCATTACATCAACAGCTTAAAATGTCACACGAACCCTTCAGTGGGCTGAAACTAGCCTGTTTCGGTTTGAGGGGAGAAAACAAACCGACAAGTATACCAACCACAACTAAAGCTTAATAATTAGTTTAAGAACTTACATGGTCACATTTCATCGGATATACCCTATTATCTTTGGGTACCTTGATTTTTTTTCCCTCATCATCAAATGAGTCATATACAGAGTCTTCAGAGTGGCTCGTTGAGTCAGGACAATAATCTTTATCTTCATTCTTTCTTTTTCTACTTTTGTTTTGAATTACACTTGAGTCACTTGAGGCTTCTGTTTCAGAAAAATATTTACTTCGTGGTTTAATAACTTCGGCATAAATTTCAGTGGGTTCTGAAGCTACACTATCTGTGTCTATTTCTATTATTGAATGTTTCAATTCTTTCTTATTTCCCACAAGAGGATCATTCGTTTCTTCATCAATATCTTCAACATTCTCACCTTCAGAATTAATATCATCAATGCCATCTACAACTATAGAAGAGTAGGTATTATTACTATTTGTCACAGAGTTTTAAGGGTTATTAAGTTTCGAATAAATAGTAAAAGCTTAGCCTGCAAGCCTGAAGAGAGACAAAGTTATAAAGACGGTATTGTAACAATCAATCAATCGGCTTGATTAGCCATGAGCGGAGGTGCAACCAATCAGACGCTATATTAATCATCTCTTGTAGATGTATACAGGCCTGTGATGATGTAACAATCATATTATGTGTTCATAGATGATTGGATTCGTCCATTAATATCAAATTCTAAAAAATGTCAGACAAGTTAAAACACCAGATTCTATAAATGCCAGATTCTACAAATGTCAGATTCTATAAAAGCTAGATGTAGAATCTCTACATTCTCCTACATGTTTTTGCTATATTCTTTTAATTTCAAATAAAAGTTAAGATTAATTTTTAAGTTATTTTAATTTTTTTTGAGTATTAAAATAACTTAAAACTGATTAATTAAGTAACTTAGTTTTTAAGTTTTTTTTAGTCCCAGCCTCACTCTTTTTTTTGCCGAGCTGTAGTTATGGTGTTGTAAATGTTGCTAAAATTATAAGGAAATGAGAAAACAGTTATTTGACAATTAATTCATAACAAAATAAGTATGGAAAGATACAAAATTACATATTTTTCGTCTTTTTATTTATCAGTTTAGTTAAAAAGTTTGTTTTTTTATTAGAAAAAAAAACATTTCCTAAAAAAACATCACTTCCATCAAAAATGCGCAAATTAAAAATAATTACTTCGGGAATTTCTATATTGCAATAATAATAAATATCTGACATTATTAGAATCTACTTTTTGTAGAATCTAACATTAGTCGAATCTGGCTCTTGTAGTATCTGGCACTCATTGAATCTGGCGTTTTAAACACATCTAACACTTCTAGAATAAGACGAAAGAATAAGACATTAATGGACGATTCAAACGATTTCCCTTTTTTTAAACATTAACATACTTACATGAACTTTCACTGCCTCTAAATTCTTTTTCGTTTTCTTTATTTTCGCTTAAACTTTTAAGACAGTCATTTTTCGGACTTGGGTTTGTAGCAAATGCTAATACCTTTCTAGATTCACTGACTACTGAGTCAGAAGCCGTCAAATGTTTGTTTTTATTAAATTCTTCAACATTTTCATTAACAATATTTTTTATTTCAATCAAACTATCTTTAGTTACAAATTGATTTTCAGTGTTGTAACGTGTTTGCTTTGTTACTTTATTTTCTTGTTTTTCGTATTCAAAACCTCCAAAATTATTTGGTGTGTCAAGTTTTATATTACTTTCTTCATTTTTGTTATTACTTAGAGAAGTATTATAAAAGAAATCCTTATCATAATTGTCATTTGTGTCTATTACAGGTATCTTAACAGAACAGAACTTGTTTAGTCCATTTTTATTTCTATTTACACTTTTAAGGATGGGAATTGTAAGCTAAAATAAAAAAGGAATAATATCATTTACTTATAAGTAGTCATAGCTTAAGTGGAATGATTGTCGATTGACTTCAACCGAGGTCTTATGTTCGAACACCTGTAAGACTGTGATCTTTTGAGTGTATATAAATATATACAAGCTTATTATGAGTAGGTATAACCGACAACCGAAACACGTGTCAAATATTTTCATATATAGAATATTTATAAGGAAAATTAAAAAATGTTTGATTTTGATTTAGGTCGTGCGCGACACCCGACCAGTAGAGTGTTAGCCTTGACATAGGTAATCACTGTACACTAATTACACTTAAACATAACGTAACATTTGTTCAAAGTGTCTGCCTCTGTCAAATGCACAGACGGGCGCGCTTTCGTAAATTCCTACTTAGTTTTAGTTAGAAAATTAAAACGCCATTTTCACTCCCAAAAGAAACAAAACAATAATCGACACTCAATCGAAACACGTGATTTGGCGGGAACGCGGGCGCAAGCGACACATGCGCAGTACTCTCTAGCTTTCGGGCGACTGACGCAGCCGCGCGGGCAGCGCGAGGCGACGCACGTGATCTAATTTTTGTCCAAACATGCACCATTTAAGTAATTTTTTTGGACAAATAATAACATGGTGTAAAAATTATTGCGATCGATTCAGTTACTGATTCTGAACAAACTACTTTCAAGTTTAGATCATACTTAATATAAGCTTGTAGGTATATCACTTGCTAACAAGTGATGCGTGGTAGGCAATTATTTAGTAGTAAACAGAATTCTTAATAATAAAATAAGTAAGTATTCATAAATTAAATATCCTTATGAGAAAGTTAAAAGTATTTTCGCTGATAGCCAAAAAAAACATCATCTAAAGAGAAATTAGTTTAAGACAAAAAAGTTAACATCCAAAATAATAAATGGATTGGAGAGCACTTTTAATATGATTAATTGTTGTACATAAAATAATAATTATTATTGAACTAATAGTATTTATCTGTGCGCAAATAGTCCGGAAATCATATTTTAAACATTGAGATGTTTTAATTATTAAAGATGTTTGTCCATGCATCACTTTTAGAAAAACTGTAAAAATTGATTCAGGAAAAAATATCCATAATGAAATTTTTTTTTTGCTATAACAATCTCTACAACCTGGATGTGTCTTCCTTAATTGTTTTGCAATTAAAAAGCAAGACCATATGACTTATACTAATTCATTGGTTTTATTAAGACTATAGAGCTACTAGAGAGCACTGGTAGCCTAGTGGTATGACCGTCGACTGACAAGTCAGAGGTCTTGAGTTCGATCCCAAGGCGCGCACCTCTGACTTTTCGTAAGTTAAGTGCGTATTATAAATTAATTATCAGTTGCTAAAACGGTGAAGGAAAACATCGTGATGAAACCAGCACACCTGAGAGATTTTTCAATGGTGTGTAAAGCCATGTCAGAGGCCTACGGGCGGTTTAAACTCTGACACTAGGTTGTTCATCAACCATACGATAAGAAGAAGAAGAATTAAGACTATATTGGGTTTTTTCGTTAGGAAATCTCAGTAGCAGCATGGAATCTGGAATTGTGTCTGTTAAATGGCAAGAAGCTTATCCTCTTTTATATGGGACTTAATATGGGGCGAAATGTGGGTGTTCTGCATGCACCTGCTTACCCCTTCTAGGAAATACAGGCATAAGTCTATGTTATGTAAGACTAACCTTAAGATTATTTTAATATTACTGTAAACTATTTGCCACAGATCTTTCTGTCTGTAAAGTAAGCTGCAGGTGACATTTATTTCAAATTCTACTCAATTGCAATGAGTCGGTGAGATGTAACAGTCTCACAGACAGAAAGATCTGTGGTGAGTACTTAACAGGAATATTATATTATTATATTGACTTTATGTCTCAAACTATACATACCTGTGTACAATTATTAGTTAGTAACAAATCATGTATGATTTTTTGTGCATTACATATCATTTGTATGAAATTAAACAACTTACTTATAAGACACATACAAATAGAACATGCAATATAACCTTCTCTCGGAATCTGAAACAAAATTACACAAAAGCTTAGGTAGGTACAGATATCAGCAAAAATTCTAGACAATAATTGTGCAATAGCGATGCGCAATAGAATGTTAACACCACCCTAGACCCTTGATAAATATTAATGATTTATGATAGTTAAGCTGCACAAACTCATGCTCTCCCACTATGCTGCTTTATGTCCACCATATTATTTGTCAGTAACAGAATAACTCCATCCCTAAAACGACACTGACTGAATGTACTGGTTTATAAACATAATCATTTCAGCTAGCAGGCAGTGGCTCTATAAGGCATAGGTCTATCTAAAAATTCTCCTTACATGTTGAGCCGGCAATAGTTATTGTGGATTAATTTCGAAAAGGTCTATCAGATCAGCCTGGCTGGGCAATTTCTACCAAGTGATGGTACCTACTGTTTTATGGGTATTGTAGGATAGATAATTAAAATAACTATACCAACCATACCAATAATTTAGTCGTTTTGGACAGACACGGTCATTACAAGTTTTATATTTTTTTATATAAAAATATTACTTACATAATATAGACATTCTTTAAATAAGATATTTTCGATGAAATCTTTGTAAGTATCGCTCAGCTTAAAAAGTTTTGTTTTAACTTGCAGACAAAGTCGGCATGTATTTTTAGGAACTACAGACTCTGTGCTTGAACTCAATGTCAATAGACTTGACTCAATACAAGCTTGCATATTTTTAAAGGTTTTCCACGTAAAACATTTAACTATTGTGAATAGCACGTGTGAGCACGTATTCTTTCGAACAGCATCAAATTAAGTAACAAATTATTTATTTATAAAGTTATCGTTATCGAACGGATAAAACTTGATTTTTGTTTTTTTTTTTCCTTTGCCTTCTTGACGATTTGCCAGTATCAGGTATAAAGTGGGTATAAAGGAGCTTTATCTTCATCTTTTTCTTTTCGTATTACGTTTATGTTTTTTACTTATTTTAATAACAACGAGAAAACGAAAATATTATCATTATTTACAAGTTATCATTTTATTAAGGCACAGATTACCACAGAAGTTGTACAGTGTACTTAGAGATATTATATTATCAGACACTAGATTACAGCTTGGCAAAAAAGACTCTGAGGCGGTGACAGCTGGAACTAAAAATAAAAATCTTAAAAACTAAGTTTGTGAGTACTAAATTATCATAAAAATTATTCATTTGATTAACATTAACGACAAAAAACTCTTCATAGAAATATGTAAGCACTAAATAACTTGTGAAAAGTGCGCCAGCGGCGCCCCCAATTTTTCCAGACTCTTTTTTGCCAAGTTGTACTCGAGATTACTTCACAGACATAAATTAGGGATGTGTCCTCAGTTCAGTCGTTCAGTCAGTCCAATGAGCTTTGGCTTTGAGGCCTGAAATTTTCAACCTGAGTCCTGAATGACGAATCAAACGTCATTCAGGACTCAGGTTGAAAATTTGGCTGTAAGAAATAGTCCAAAGCCGTCATTTATATTTAAAATAATATTTCTAAGACATTGACATTTTCTTTTCTTGACAAAGTTGACAACAGAATTTATTTATCAGCAGGCAGGTGAGCAGGGTATCAATAAGTACTTACTTATTCACAAAGAATCTTAAAGTCGTGTCGTTATTTTGATATTTGCTGTTGTCAGACGTGTGTGAAGTAAGACATTTAGTTAAATAAATATACATTTACCGGGCTTATCATAAATACACTTTACAATTTGCATGTTATTAGATTATTTTTAATCCTTGCACTCTTTAAAACCTTTTTCGCCTACATTTTGTTTGTACAGGTGTGACTCGCTTATTTCTCTCACATATTGTAAAGAAAAGTAGCATGGATGAGGTAAGATTCCTTTTGTTGCATTATTTTATACAATATAATTATTACAATGACATAGTGAATTAGTGAAATGTATGTTTATTTTTAAAGTTTAAACCGTGACACGGTTAAACCAATACCTAAAAATTTCCATATAATTCCAACCCATAAAATTTCCAGTTTCAAGAGCTCATTTAAAAAAATGCAATCTTTTGAATTTAGCAAAATTTTTATACATGCTGGAAAGGAAATTAAAACAAAAACATAGACTCATGCCTCTGTAGTAGGCAGGCAGTGTATGCAGTACACCCACATGTCACTGGCTATGTAGTCACAAAATTCTGACTGGCGTATGTAGTGACAAGAATCTGGTGTTTATAGAATCTGGCATTCATAGAATCTAGTGTTTTAACTCATCTGACATATCTAGAATCTGATATTAATAGACAATATTCCATCAGAATTTTTTTTCCCAAGGTTTATGATTTTATTTTTAAATGTGTTTCAGTATTCACGACCAGACCACCCATCATTCATACCATTGCCAATACACGAAGAAAAGCGGAACATTCCACCAATGTTGCGAAAGATATTGCAGTATGATGTGCAGATTACTAAAAAGTTTGTGGAGATGGGATTAAAAGTCACGTGGTTGAGATCTCTGCGCAATCAATCTAGGCTGTTTGAGGTAAGAATATTTGCCAATTAGCAGTATTATTTTTGCTTCAATATTTTGTTGGAGTTCAACAGAATTGCTTGCATCCATAGGTTTGACTGCCTTTTCCTAGGCTCATCTACCGAAGAAAACAAATTGTCATCAATATTTAAATCTATTTTGGTTTGAGTGCCACAGGGATCAGTTTGGGGCCCTATACTTACCACCTCATCACGAGACATAGTCTGCCACAACGAAAGTGTACCATCAAATATAGAGTGCCTCTCAATTAAATTAATGTTATCTGCAAGCGAATGTTATATTATTTGCAGGTTTCTTGTCATGGCATCGTGTGGTTGGCTGGTTGGCTCTCTTTTATCTGGCTTTTCAACAACAAAGAACTTTATCAAGTACAAGTCAACATGCTTATAGGTATGACAACATTGCTCTTACATAAAGTTTATGATGACTCATTTAAGTTTCATCAATTTTTTATCTTATACACACACAGAAAGCAAAAATTTGTCTATAAATGATTTTTTAAAATTTGTATTATAATAATTTAATTTTATTGTATTATAGTTTGGGGTTTTAAATTAAACAGTCGTTGAGCTAATTTGAAATATAATTTGCCAAAACTCAACACATTTTAGATCCTCTTACATTCTGACAAAACAATTAGACTGTCAAAGAAAGACAAAACATACGCTAGCCTTCACAAGGCGTTTCAATATGACAGAACCGCGCTGGCACACGACGCAGTCTAGAGGTGCGGGGTCGGGCTCGCGCTATAGTATTACATTTTCGACCACTGCGCGTGCGTGGACCACTTGTTAAAATTAAGAGATTATTATAGAGGGGCCATTCTTTGGATAACGCTAATATTTTCTTTAAAAAAATTTACTGTCGCATATGTTTCCTCGTGAAATTATCCCGCTCATGATTAATTTTTTTTACTAGGTACTTCAGCTCTGATAGCCTAGTGGTATGACCGTTCGACTGACAAGTCAGAGGTCTCGAGTTCGATCCAAGGCGCGCACCTCTGACTTTTCGTAAGTTATGTGCGAATTATAAATTAATTATCAGTAGCTAAAAACGGTGAGGGAAAACATCGTGATGAAACCAGCACACCTAAGAGATTTTTCGATGGTGTGTAAAGCCATGTCAGAGGCCTACGGGTGGTTTAACCTCTGACACCAGGTTGTTCATCAACCACACCGCACACGATAAGAAGAAGAAGAAGTAGAATAGGTACTTTTCAACTTTAATGTTCGTGTTATAAAAAATGTTTTTGTATTATAAATTACGGTTATACATAAACTGTGGTGTGCTTTTATAATAAAAATAATTAGCAATAAATTGTAGGTAAGACAATGACACACTTAATTTTGTTCAAAGAATGGCCCAGAGATGTCGCTATCCCAACCATTGACCGGCCAGTGCTGCAGTGGTATGGCACTGTCAGATCTTATGCTAATATTGATTTGTTACAGCACTCATTTTGGACATCGTTATAATAGCAGTAGTTAAGGCATTTGTACGGCGGCGTCGACCAGTGCCTATGAACAAGCTACTAGAAGTTGGCCCTGATAAGTTCTCCTTCCCTTCTGGACACGCGAGCAGGGCGACTATGATTGCCTTTATACTCATGAGTATTGAGGTCCCTATCTTTGCCTACCCCCCACTCATGGCTTGGGTCACTGCAGTATGTATTAGCAGGGTGCTAGCTGAACGACACTATATCTTAGACGTGTTAGCAGGAATAGGCATCGGCATACATGAAGGTATTATCATGTATGTCCTATGGCTTTCACAATCTACTTGTGCTAGTATCGTATCCTCATTGTCGGATGAAAAGGCCGATGGAGGAGAGTATCACGTGTAATTTATATCAGAATGAATGTTATGGAAACAAATTATGATCTCGAAGGTACTTGAACCTTTCCACGCCATGCATTTTCATAAAAATAACGTTCTCCACACACACGCCACAGCCGTGTTAAGACAGTTAACGATATCATTTTTAATTATTTATTCGCATTTTTTAATAAATCTGTAATACATAAGTACCTAACAATTTGTTAATTATTAGAAGAATTATTTATAATCCGAGAAAAATTGCTCGTCCTATTAGTAACATCATGTTTGTCTAAAATTCTGACTTTCGCGCCCAAAAATTAAAGAAAAAAAATTTGATTCAAAAGAGATTGATGTTATAAAAACTAACACGTCTTGTGAACTTTATTGCATTTTAAGCGTTTTTATTCAATTGTCTGGAAAAACCTACTCTCACATCAAATTAATAGGTTCGTGCGAGCAAGTGGCCTTTTTTAATAAGTTGTTGTTGTCTTTGGCGTTGAAAGGATTAACTACAAATTGAGTCATTTATTTATAAGTTTTAAATTAAGAATGTAATTCAAAAATATCATAAATTTATATAATTTTTGAAATATTATGTTAACAATAATGTAATTTTAACGTAACCCGACATATTTCGAGTCCTGTGATGAGATAGTTTACTTAGAACGTTAGTTTAACTTATAATTGAGTGGCTAAGCGAGTGTTGTAAAAAGATATGTATTGATTGTATGAAATAAACATGTCTAACGACTTAATACATTTCAGTTTTTACTTTGATCTGGTTGAAGCTATTACGATATTGTTTTTCACCCAATTTCGGCTTTATTAAACCAATATACGCGCAAAAATAGGTGTATGGTGTACAGCTTACCAAATAAAGCCGGGCGGTGACAGCTGGAACCAAAAAAAAATCTTAAAAAGGTAAGTTTGTGAGTAAGTACTAAAAATTCATTTCATTATATTTGATGACAAAATATTCGTCATAAAAATAATGTAGGTAAGTACCAAATAACTTGTAATTTTGAATTGTATAAATGAGAAGTGCACTAGTGGCGCCTAATTTTCCCCACTCTTTTTTGCCAAACTGTACGTACTATTCCTTCATTCTGATAGACCGCAATCCTACATGTCCGGACGGAGAGAGTTCTGGCGTTGGACTGACCTTACGTGATCTCAGGCACGGAGAAGGCTGGAGAAGGTGATAATCATTTTCTAATACGAACATATCTTAAGGAAAGTCCGGCTTTGAGACTGAAACAGACTGATCATCTGCTAGTCAAATATTATCCATAGAATTAAGGGAAGCAGGTACCTATAGTATAGAGTATAATTTAGGTAGTGTGATATTTATTTCAGAATTTTATACAATTATCTCTGTTACTGTGACGGACGTAAAGCACCCGGCTATGACCTTATTGATGCCGCATTACTTAAGAACCTGCCTCATAAAGGTATAATGAAATTAGTTAACATCTTTAATGCCAGCTTAAGACTCGAACATTTTCCTGGGCAATGGAAAATTGCACATGTAGTCATGGTGCCGAAACCTGGTAAACCCCCACACAAAGCTGCTTCATACAGACCCATCAGCCTGCTACCGGTTCTTGGCAAACTGTTTGTGAGGATATTGCTGCTTAGTACAGTACTACCAAACCACCAATTTGGATTCCGGGAAAGACACGGGACAATTGAACAGGTACATCGTATAGTTGACACCATTAGCAGATGCCTTGAAAACAAGTTATATTGCTCTGCAGTCTTTTTGGATATCAGCCAAGCGTTTGATAAGGTATGGCATGACGGCCTCCTGTTCAAGCTAAAGAAGCATCTCCCGCATTGTCTATTCCTAATACTGAAATCCTACTTAGATAAAAGATGCTACCAAGTGAAGTACGGCGATGATCTCTCAGAAGTACACGAAATAAAATCAGGTGTCCCTCAGGGCAGTATATTAGGCCCTATACTATATCTCATTTTTACAGCAGATATCCCAACAACTGACTACACAACGACTGCGACATACGCCGATGATACGGCGCTTCTATCGGCTCATAGCAACCCAGAAACGGCATCATCACAGTTGCAAAAACACCTAAGTGAAGTTGAAATGTGGCTGAAGCATTGGAGAATAAAAGCCAATGAGAGCAAATCGGTACATGTAACTTTTACACTTAGGAGAGAAACATGTCCACCGGTAACGCTAAACTGCAAAGTTATCCCTCAAGAAAATAACGCAAAATACCTGGGCATGCACCTAGACCGGGAACTTACATGGCAAAAACATATTTGGACAAAGCGCAAACAACTAGATGGAAAACTGCGGTCACTGAACTGGTTATTGGGACGCCAATCGCAACTTAATCCTAACAGCAAGATGCTAGTGTACAAAATCACCATGAAACCAATCTGGACATACGGAATACAACTGTGGGGAACGGCCAGTAACAGTAATATAGATATCCTGGAGAGATTCCAGACCAAAGCCCTGAGAACAATGTTTGCCATCCCTCATTGTATAAGCAATAGATACATATACCTCGACCTCGGCCTAAAAACAGTTCGACAGGAAATAGCTCAATACAGCCTGAAATACCAGGAGAAACTGACCGTACATGTAAACAAACTGGCATACGCTCTGAGCGGAGAAGGCGCTCTTCGGCATACCAGGCTAAAAAGAAGTGACATACCGAGCCTACATAATAGGTTTACCACTTGACATCGAGAGAGTCGTGTGAAAAGTCTCACGCAAGTATGGCTCTTGAGGAAAACATAAACTGAGCAATCAAACAAAGAAGTGGCTTATTGTTGAAAAACAGATTGCCATGAAGCAGAAACATCAAAAAAAAAAAAAAAAAAAACTGTGACGGACGTGAGAATAGTGTCGTGGTTACAGAGTTGTTAATGTTATTGCATAATTTGCACTGCCGAGGTTTTTTTTAAAAGTGCTGGTCCAAATTTAAAAAAAAACCTAGCTAGGCTTTATTAGTTTCGGCAAAGATTTAACATATTTAATCACTAGCGTTAATTTTACTTTTAACACGTAGCTAATCTGAACTTAACTCATACATTAGGATTTTCTCCTGTGCCGTAGGTGCATAGACCTATTAGGGATACTAACGCAATAGGTGTTATTACGAATCAAGGCTAGAAATAATCACACAATGTAGGTATGTCGTGCGGAAATCGAAGCGTCACCAAGATCAGAAAACGTAGTGATTATAATACTCTTTGGCGCAAAGGAGAATCGCTTAACCACCAATTTAATTGCCAATTTATTGTATTATCAGCTTGTAGGTGAAATGCTTGATCTGCGTCTGCGCTTTGTGTTGACGTAGGTAATTGGTATGGTAATAACATAATCAAATTTATAAAAATAAAGTTACAAATACAACAAATAAAGTTACAACTTGACAGCCCTATGCCCTAGTCACTTAGTCAGCCCTAGTGCTTATGTACAAGCTTTACAGCTTGGCAAAAAAGAGTGAGGCGGTGACAGCTGCAACTTAAAATAAAAATCATTTAATGTGAAATTGTGAGTTCAGTAAATTATCTTGAAAGTGATTCAATACAAATTGATGTCAAAAATTCTTCAAGAAATAAATAAGTACCAACTAACTTGTAATTTTGAATTAAAGTTGTGGTTAAAGTATGGAAGTGCGCCAGTGGCGCCCTCAATTTTTGCAGAGTCTTTTTGCAAAGTTAACTATGGGTGGAATTAGCGCATATTTTCTGAGTTTTACTGTACTTACCTAAATGCATGTAAGCATGTGGGATGCTTATTGGGTTCTTTATTTAATCTCTGTTAATAAACATTAAAATATTTCAAACGTGATTATTGAAATAAGAAAAACTTCACACACTTAGAGATCCATAGCGCGTACTGTATAAGACTTACTTTTTTTGTAGTTAGTTGAAGTTTTTATGCTATTGTACGCACAATAGCATAAAAACTTCTATGCTAAATTTAATTTAATTTATGTTAAATTGCACAAAGTGATGCCACTAGTCTAAAAAAGGACCAAAACAATCCGTGGTAAGATTTAGTAAACACACCTGGCAACAATAAAATTTTATGTTGCCAACATTGGTTGTCAAATCTTTTGTGATGATTGTGTATGTCAGTGTCACCAACTGACCGCCACTGACGTTTGTTCACGTTCGGTGATATGACGTGTATTTTTCGCGTAAAATTATTCAAGAGTTTTAAAAGAAAATAAATTAAAATATAAATAATTGGACATTATAGTGCCTGAATTGCAAGGTATATAATATGGGATTCTTTTTCTTACATTTATGGCCCCAAATATGTATAAAATAAAGTCAAATCTGTTATGAATATTTGTATGTATTGGACGTGGCATAGTTCTACAATATTCTATAAAAGAATATGTTTCAGCAACATCATGAGGAAACTAAAAGGAGCAGTGAAAGAAACAGCCAGGCAAAAGCGTGAGAGGAAACAGGAGTTTGCTAAGATGCGACAACAAATTCACACGGTGGTTTTGCCCACTTTCGCGGTAATATTTCTATTGATTTGCGTATACGTGTACCTAAAAACCCGACCGACGTCGATGCAGTATGCGTAACATAAGGTCTAAGTCGTGTGAAAATTGTACATAGTAAATTAATATTGGTTTGGGAAATTTTGTTTCAAGTATTATATCTATGGTTGTGAGTTCAGAAGTATGTTATTATGTTGGCAAAGCATCACAAATAATGATTGTAGGTACGTCTTATCTACATCGTATCTTTACAGTAACTATTGAATAGGTAATATTTGAAGTGCTAACCGTGACATTCCATGTAATTTGTCCACATATCAATATTTTTATTAAAATGTTAGAAATATGACAAAATTAATGTAAATATTAGAATAAAGTTAATTAATTACATTGTGTTTTTTTCAAACACGAAATCTAAAGCTAGGCAATTGTTAATAATAATAAATGTATGCCGAGACGTTGTTGCTGTATTAACGTTATTTATACATTATTTAAAATTAAATAATCAACTAATTTAAACCAGTTATCCAAGAGGATAGATAATTTATTAATTTTCTATTACTGTATTTTCTGCTAAACATATTTTATTAAAGTTCTCTAATCTATTCATTTACATACCTAATTGTAAAAATAAAATAATATAGAAAGATTATTACTATAGACAAGACTAAAGTTGTTTTAAATAAGATAAGGATTATTAATAAAATTACAAGTATTTACAAATATTTATTATGATTCAGTTGTTTAACACATTGGTTCTAAAGCAGATATATCTTTCACTTAGTAAAAAAATATATTCAGTGCCTATATGAACAGTGGTTACTATAGCTATCTTCCAAAATCTAATAGTCAGTCAACATGGTTGCCAAATATATTTTTTAATAATGTACATTTACTCTACAATTCCGCTACAGCATTAAGCACCGCTGGAACAAATATTGTTTTGACCATGAACCAAGCAATTATTTTTAAGTTTTATTTCGACATTTAACTCTATGGTCAGTTGAATACTTGTCCCTAGTCACCAACAGAATATAAAAAAAGTGTTAGTAATGACCAGTGCCAGACCTGATAAAAAAGTTATTTTTAAATTATATTGCACTCTACTGCTGGACCTAATTTTTCTCTACAGCTAAACTTAATTTTTAGTCATAAAGACTTAACAATAACAAGTTTGAACAACCGCCTGGTTACTTGGGCAGTAGTCGCTTCGGTGTGTGTAGCACACAGGTATAAGTAAAACAATACTTTGCTTGATTCACTGATGGTTTATTTTCCTGACTCTGTATGTCTCGGTATGTCTCAATAATCATTGTAAATACAAGTATTACAACACATTGTAGGTAAATTTCTATAGCGCCATTCAGAAATTTGAATAAATAAACAACGCCATCTAGTTATAATTTACAATATTTTTATAATATAAAAAACCTCCGTCCAACGACACTAGAGCGTTGAACAAGTTTAAAACCATTTTAACTATAATCACAAAATAATTAAGTGTATAAAATTAACAAACAATATAATTAGGAAACCGGTTTAATATCTAACTGCCAAACAACTTGTTCAGACATTTTACGTAGTAAATACATTTTAGAGGTAATGTGAATATCTAATAGTAAGACCGGTAATGCCATGGATAACAATGGATATTGATGTCTCAAGACATTTTAAATATATTATTATGCTACATTTGAGTTAGGTGAAGAGTGAAGGTAAATGTATCAATGAATATCTGAAAATCCAGCTGAACAATGTCCACAATATTCTCATTTTCTATAAAGCATACTACACAAAAACTGTTTTACAAGCTGAAACAACTATACTATATAAAGTTATCCATACTTCTTAAACGAATATTTCAAGCTACTAATATCTTTTCTCACTAAAGTTGCGAAACTTTAATCTAATCGCTAAATCACATTAATTGCTAACATTAAACAATGGAAGTGAAACTAATAACAATTTTGATTATAAATTTCAATAATATTTTCACTGCTTATCACAGAGATAAGGTATTTTAAAAATTATACTGTTTATTCTCTAGTAAGGTATTGAAATATTTTTTGAGAGGATGAAAAATTTAATTAAAGTAACAGAGTCTACAGGAAGTATGGTGGACGACAGCATGTTTCGACTCGTTACCTACCCCTAGGTAGGTAGCGCGTCGAAACATTATCATCTTGCTGTCTATTGGTCTGTCTTGTTGCAGTAGTGCAGGGCAAGTAGCAAGGCATGCCAACTTGAACTACAGTATACGTTGTGCCACGGCCGGCTTGCCAGCTGTTTTAGAACCTAATGCTCGGGCATGCGCATGTGACGATGATAAGATGGTGTCTTTGTTGCCTTGAAAGTTGGGGAGGCCTTAGGTGTGAAACGCTACGTGTGTTGACACCCTTACACCATCTAATTTCTTTAGTTCGGCAGGCTGTGCTGGTGCTGCTGCTGCAGTTGCAGAAAACCGCAAATATAACCGATATATCAAACTGATTATATAACAATCATGTAATCAATCGCAAATATAACAATCTGATTGGTTGTTATATGTTTGAGCCGTTTGGGGTTGAAAGACTGGGGCCATGGGGTCCGACACGTTTCCTATTTCGGGATATCGCAAAGCGACTAGCTAACACTTCACGTTATCAGATGGCTAGTGGATTCTTTGGGCAAAGGATCAGCAATGTTAATTTTCCATCTGTTAATAAATTGCCAATTATGTTAAATGCCTGTTTTGTTTTCTGGACAGCGATGCGGAGATTTTTGACGCCTAAATGTTTACCCCTTTTTTTAACTTTTTTTTTCTTTAGTGTTGGTATTACTATAAATTAGATATTGAAATAGTATTGTGTGTATATATTATTATAAAAAAAAACCTTAGTTGAATTAAATAAACCGATTAAGACGCTGACAACAGCCATATAATAAGTTAATGGCAGTAAAGAAAAAGGCTATCTTGACTAAAATCAAAACACACTAAAACCTTACTCTATGGAAAAAAAGTAAAGTAACCTCCACTTCAAACAAATACATGTCTGTTTTAATTATCAACATACCTAAAGCAGTAAATATAATAATAACATATCGTAATAAAATAAAACAAAAAACAGTAAAATTTAACAATTTACATTTATTTTGTGAAATTTTACTGTTTTTGAACACTTTTTGTCAGTTTTCCGTTCATTCTATTTTGTGACCCGTATATATTAGCTAATAAGGGTGAGAATTGTATGCTAATAAGGGTAATCGATAAAATTGGGTCTTGTCAGCCTCTTAACTGTTTTTGAAATAAATTAGTTTAAATTAAAAATAAAACTAGTTCCACACAGTTTGTTTAAAATATACTATATAATACGATAGTGTTCTGGAAACTTATATCAGAGGCCTACAGCAGTTTAAACTCTGACATAACTTTCATTTAAACTGATATTATGAGAAAATAAACCTCCTTTTCTTAATATCTTTGTGTAAAATAGAAATAATAGTTTTAAGCCATTGTTACTATTATACTATGTACCTACAAATCAATTACGAATCTCTAAAATAAAAGTTTATAACAATGTATTATTTAAATAAATATTGACAATTTGGATTTAATTAATCAACATTCAACATTTCAAAGGTAAATAATACGTTAACACAGCTGTTTTTAAAATAACAGCTACAAAAAAAAACCTCACAGCCTTTGTTTAAAACTAAAGTATTGGAATCTAACAGGTGTATAAAACTTGCTTTTAAACAACATGTGTAAATCTATGCTATGTTTAAAAAATAATATTATGTAATTAAGTTCAGATTGTTATTGTTACAATTTCATATGGTTTACCATATGAAGGGTAAAGAGAAATAATGAACAGTTTCGCAAAGAGTGCAAAAATTAGAGGCGCCACTAGCGCACTTCTCATCCTACAATTCAAAATTACAAGTTATTCGGTACTTATTTATTTCTACGATGATTTTTTTGTCATCAAATATAATAAAATGAATCATTTTTAAGTTATTTTAGCACTCACAAACTTAGTTTTTAAGATTTTTATTTTTAGTTCCAACTGTCACCGCATCAGACTCTTTTTTGCCAAAATGTAAGTAGGACATTTTAGACATGAAAAAAACGCTATTTATCGCCGTTGATAAACCGTTAAACATTGAGGTACAGGCTAAAAGCGATATATTAAGCGAATGATACCGGTTTTGGTAAGGGCATGATTGTGATGAGAAGAGAGGAAAATCATGTTGTGCGAAGAGTATTAAGATTGGATGTAGATGGATACAAGAAAAGAGGCAGACCTAGGAACAGATGGATGGATTGTGTGAAGGATGATATGGCAGGAAAGGAAGTAACTACTGAGATGACATGATGGGTGATAGAGATGTGTGGAGAAAGAGGACATACTGCGCCGACCCCAAATAAATTGGGAAAAGGGCAGGAAGATCATGATATGTAAGTATCAATGTGAGAATCCACGTTATGTGATATGATATCATTTGTCATATCACACAGACACAGCACATAAAAGCGACCGTATTGCACCGCATTAAGTACCATTATTCTAAGAGCATATGTTTTACTCTATCCATTTTTTCTTTTAATCATTTATAATCAAACTGCCCCGGATGGGGTATATCATACCGAAAGCTATTAGAGGTGTGCGTCATTTATTTAAAAATATGATTAGTTAGGAACCCCCATACATTTTCTTCCTATAAACGTAATAAAACCAGCCTGTAACTGTCACAGTGTTCAAAGGCCTCTTCTCAACAGAGTAGGTCGCAGTGTGCTAGTGTAGCTCACTGCGTGTTGTCGACTTAAGACCATTATGTCCAGGTTTCCTCACGATGTTTTCCTTCACCGTTAGTCAGTGGTGACTTAGATTATGTAAGAAAGTACATAATTGACATTGAAAAAGTCACATTGGTACCTGCTAGGTTCGAACCCACGTGCTACGACACGCCACGATACTACTTTTAAAATATCATAATAGGGTACTCGTTTCACAAATTTGGTAGCCTTACTGGTCGAACCCTTGATTAAGGCGCCGATACTCGCTATAGAAGATATAAAATCAATGAATATAGTTTTGAATTTGAATATGGAAAACAACATTACAAAGATTCAGAAAAAAATCAGCTTGATCGGAACAAGTTTTCATTTAAGTATATAAAAATTTCATAAATATTAATTAATTTTAAGCTATTTTTATTGTGTTCAAATTTTTTTTCGATCAAATTGATTTTTTGCGATTTTTTTAATAACTATATTCTTTGATTTTATATCTTCTATGTGTGCGAGCGAGATAGCAGATTAGCGAGTATCCGTTCCTTCATTGGAGTTATGATTAGTGAAAATTATGTTATGCTTTAATTCTTGCCTCGGGTCAGGGCAGTCACGTGACCTATCAGATGTTTTAGGGTTCGCGGGTTTTTAGAAATGACTGTAAACGTCTTTGGTATGATATACCACTTCTAGGGCACCGTGTGCACCACAGTATAGACAATATAAATAGCACCAAATCTACTCAACATTTTCGTCAATACTGGTTATTAAGATTAATGCTTTGTTTCTGTCGGAATACATTGATCATCCATCCTAAAAGCCACATAGATGCCAGGAGTAGGAACAAGCCACTGATTGCGTAATACTGAGACGCTATGGGCAGCATCAGGGATTGAATGAGGACTGCAGTCAGAATGGATTGCAAGCCGGTGCCAATTAATGTGTTGATTCCGAATATAAGGCCAAAGCAACTCTCGTCGCTCAGCTGACCAGCTATTTTGGCACTGAAATGTAAAATAAATATATTAACTCTTTACGTTAAGAAAATGCTGAAAGTGTAAAAAATATCCCTGCTATTATTAATTATATACGAGCTACTTCACTACATAGAATTCTAGAGAGACTTCCTATTCATGTTATATTATTGATTCATCATCATCTCATTATCTTATTTTTAACCGAGAGCTGGAAGACAAAAGAAGGGACCTTTATTGGAACCGATCAACCGATCGATTATTGCTTAAAAACAAGCTCATTATTTATTTTAGTTAGGTACGTAGGTATGTGAAAAAAATAAATTTTTCCTCTATAGGTTCTGATCTGTAAAATTATGTCTCATTATTACTAGCCCAAACTGTCTTATTTCTGAGTAAAGACCTTCATTTCCTCCATTTTTTTTTACTATGCTTTGCCAATCTTAATGGAAGCTATCCACCCCATCCAATTCTGTAATTTGGGTCCACAATTATTTTGAAACAGATATAAACATCGAAAACTCACCTTGCTAGAGTGATAGTGTAATGAAACAGCATGCCCATCACGATGTAGCCGACGTACGACACGTACACGTTATTGGCGAAGGTCCCCACGAACACGGCCACGCCCTGCACCGCGGCGACGGGCGCGGGCACGCCGGACGACGCGTACTGCGACGCCATGAACGCGCCTCCCGCGCCCAGCAATGTTTGTACCGCTTCTACTGCACCGTTGTACGCTATCTGCGAGATATACCGTAGCCATACATTGGACATCAATTTGCACCAAGAGACCAACCCTATGGTTGGATCATACCAGTCTTTGACATAAAATTAGCATTGTGTCCAACCCAACGTCAACCCGCTCAGTCTGTTTTTGTTTCACGACCAAAGGGGAATGAAGGGGGAATCCCTCAACCGATTTGTTGGTTATATAATTGGTACTGTCGCCAATGTGTTGCAGTTATTGGATTCAACAATGGTCTTTTAATTTTGGACCCAAGGTTTGATCCAAAGTTCAATTCAGTTTGTAGCCGCCACGGTATAATAAATACAATACCGGGTTGCTGGCTGACATATTAGCCCGTTTTGATAATCAACCCAATACATAGTGTACATCAACCCAATACACCAATGCACTGTTAACTGTCGCGAAATAAGAAAAAGTAGATATCATTCATTAATCAAAAATGATTAAATATCGACACTGTTTGCTTGCTCGCTTATTTAAATCGATATTAATTACTGAGTTCCTGCCGCACTCGTGACTCAGTCATAAAACGCAATTTGTCATTGTTCTTAATAATTTAATTGGTTTTAGCAGGCTTAAAGAGTCCTAATTCATTTGTGCAATAGATTTAGTATAATCTGAAGAAGACATAAAACATAATTAACTTAATGATAAGGTTTAACTTATCATTAAGATGACATTCTAATCTCTAGACTATATCAAACATTGAGATGTACACTCGAGACAGTAAAAGATTGCATTTTTTTTACAAGATAATTCATAATTTGCTAGTATTGTATATCAAAGTTATTAGTTCTCAGATTAAATGATACTGTACGTATTTATAGATATTAGATAGCATATCTGCATATTGCTGTATTTGCATTGCATATTGTGCATATTTTTCTATCGCATATTTTCTATAATTAGAACCCAAGGCACGCTCAAACGCTCAAGGCGCACCCATGAAGCAAATTTGCTTCGTGGGCGCACCTCTTCTTTTCGAAAGTATGTGCGTATTATAAGTTAATTATCACCTGCTCCGTTCCTCGGAAAGCGCCAGCTGCCACGAAGATCTTTGACAGCCTTTAAAGGGAGTCAGTACCCTCATAAAATCCTGCCAACTGATCTAACTTTAGAATATCCCTTTGGATTGCGGGGGTCAGATAGGCAGTCGCTCTGTACAAAACTGATATTCAGCTTGATCATAGAAGCCGACACCAAATTTCGGAATTATAAGGCTAGGAGGATTATAATTTCCCATAATTTTTCCACACATTTATAACTTACCGGAGCATTGCTATCTTCTTGTATCTGTTTCCACAGCAACTGCATGTAGGTCTGTGCTTGTACGAATAGAGCTAGAGCCACTGCGTACAATGCCGACCACGCTATTACTTTGGGCCGGCTGTAGGCTGCCCGCGCGTGGCGTGCTATCAATGTAGATGCTTCTTTCATGTTGGACCGTATTGTTAGCTGGAATATTTAGGAATTACATACATTAGTTCATCAATCAATTTATACATTTGAAAATATTTTTTCTGAATTAAAGTATCTGCCAGCTCTGGGTAAATTAAAGATCAGAATCACTAGCACCCCGTTTCTAATCCCTCCGGGTCCCTTTTCTCATGATCACTTACTTAATAATTATATACTTAACTAGCTGTCCCGCGCGACGTTGTACGCGTGATTATTTTATCTCTACCCTTTTTTTTCCCTACCCTACCCTACGCTACTCTACCCTACCCTACCCTACCCCTACCATACCCAACCCCTACTCTACCATACCCTACCCTACCCTACCCCTACTATACCCAACCCCTACTCTACCCCTATCCTACTCTACATCTACCCTACCCTACCCTATCCTACGCTACTCTACCCTACCTCCATCCTACCCAACTCCTACTCTACCCTACTTCACATCTACCCTACCCCTATCCTACCCAACTCTTACTCTACCCTACTTCACATCTACCCTACCCTACCCTACTCTACCTCTACCTTATCGCTCTATTCCTACCCTACCCTACTCTACCTCTACCCTACCTTACCCTACCCATACCCTACCATACCCAAGGGGTATAATTCCATTTTATTTTTCTTCGATTCTTCTATTATATTATAGGCGGAGACTAATCCAAAAAATCAAAAATCATGAAAATCGGTCCAGCAGTTCTCGAGTATACCTACAAATTTTCATGACTTCAACTTTAAAAATGGCAGAATTTCATAGTCACTGAATATCTAATTATCTAGTAATAGTCTCCCCATAGTCATTGAATATCGACATTGAATAACACGTCTTATTTGTTAACCGAAAAGCTAATTATCAAGTTTAATGACGGATTTTCATAACTACAAACTTTAGTCCCCTTTTATATCTCCTTTGGGGGGAAAAATCCAAATTTTTTGATACACGTGTTTCTTATTTGTAGCGCATAAGCTTAATACTCATTTTTACATCTGTAACTTAAAAAATAACGAATCTTCCATACAAACTTTCACCCCCTTTTTTATCCACTCAAAGATAGATTAAAAAAAAAAAACAATGCCCGTCCTTTTATTTATCAACCGAAAAGCTGAATACCAAGTTTCGTACATTTAACGTTAAGAATTACGGATTTACATACAAACTGTTTCCCCCTTTTTTACCCACTTAGGGGGGGAATTTCAGAAAATCCTTCCTTAGTGCACCCCTACGGTACTTAAAGAATATTGTCTCAAAATTTCAAGTCCCTAGGTTTACCGGTTTAGGCTGTGCGTTGTCTGTCAGTCAGTCACGTTACCATTTTATAAGTATAGATAAAGATCCATGAAGACTAAATAAATTATAATTTATTGTCAGCCGGTCAAAAGTACTTTTGACTGAAAAAACAGGCATACTTAAGTAGTTTTGTCTGCACAAGTTGGCCAATAGTAGTTTTGCTGGGAAATCATTGTTAATAGTGCTTTTCACTGTAAATTTGCGGTCAAAAGTGGTGATTTGGTTGGTGTATTTGACTGACTATCTAGCAGTTAAAAGTACTTTTGACCGGTTAAGGGTTTTGACTGTAACAGATATTGTCATTGTCTTACCCCATGAGACTGCTCTTGCAGATGTTTATCTGGCGCTGGACTTCCAATAGAAGTCTTGCGGTGGAAGTATATGCCGTACTGCACGCTCGGAAGCCAGAACGCCCAGAAAGTGGCCAGGATCTGGGCTGGGGAAAGTATTGTGTTAGGAAACCTGTCGTTGCACCTCTTTCAGTGATAGAAACGTACTCAAATAAAGATTGACGACACGATTGGGCTTGCAGCTGCGAAAAGGGGAGAAATACTGCTCTTGTAACTTGCACCAGACGCACTAGACGTCGGCAGGGGACTAATATTACCCTGTAGCAGTCAGTTCTAAGGGGCGGTGGACTTGGGGACGTTTGTCGTCCACTATAATACTGGATCCAAAGTGTTAGTGCGTAGAGTTCCAGGCGCACCTCAATGACCCATGGATATTAGATACCTGTTTTATTTGTAGAGGGAAAATGCGCCATAATTATACCGCCCCTCGGGGGTGGGGTTATACACACCCACTCTTCATCACGACACGCCAAGACGGCGCGCCGTGACCACCTCGAAGAACATGTGCAGTAAACACCAAACGACCCCATGTCACCACATGTTATTGCCCTCGACATTTATAAAATGTCAAACAACTAGGTAGGTATTACAAACTGGATTATTAGAAATAGGAGAAAAAAACTGGTCTGGTTCGCTGGCACAGAATAATAATTGCAATTAGGTATGTCATTACCGACTCAGTAACATACAATACATAATTAAAACTTCTAAATGTGATATCAAACACCTATATGTACCTACCTAACTATTTTAAACAGTGGGTAGTCAGTAGTCATCTAATGTACTAGTACTACCCTAATGCACTATTATTGTTACCAATAACAAGCGCCGACGCCGACTGAACTAGAGGTACAAATAAAAGGGTTAAAAGGGTAATCAGTGTAATCACCTAAATGAATGGTAGCCACCTGTGAAAGTTATGTAGTTGAGATCCCTGTAGTCCATGAGACCGAAGTGTGTGAGTAGCTGCGAGCTGACGCCGGACAGGAAGCGGCCTGACAACGCTGCGATGCGAGTGTATGACGACACGCGCGGGTACTTGCTCGGGTCTACCTGAACGAGACACAGACTAGGTAAGGTAGGGAAGTTAGGTTAGATTGTGTAATTCTTTATCACTATCTCAGTTACCCCCTCGCCCACCTCGCTGTCACCTTTTAGCTTTAAGCTTTATAAGCTTATTTGGACCAGTACTGAATAGTCTAAATAGTCTAAGTTATGATGGTACTGATTTTATTTGCCGGCCTCAGGGTCAGAAGATAAGAAGACACTGTCAAGAAAATCCAGATATTAAACTTAGTAGGTACGGTCAGCAACGTAAGTATATTAACATTCTAAAAACTTTCATAAGTGTTTTATTAATGAATATATAAATAAATAAATAAATCAGCCTGTAACTGTCCCAATGTAGGGCAAAGGCCTCTTCTCATACAGAGAAGGATTATTATTAATGATTAATGAAATCATGTCAATAATTATTTTTATAAAAACAAAAATTATGACAGATAGAATATTTTATAATAAAAGCGTTCTGATCATTAAAGAAAATAATAGTGTTCTGTGATAAGATAAATTAAAACTTGAAATTTTCGATATGTTAACCTATTTCGGTTGCTGACTGTACAACATTCTTCATGTTTTAATTAAGTAGGTATTTCGATGAGAAAATATCTATTACGTAATAGATACTGATCATAAAAATATGAAACAATCTTTGATACTGTTAATGTACTTTAACTTACTTTAGCGTAAATATAAGTGTAATAGGCGACTTCGGTGGCCATGTACAAGCCATAGAAGAATTGCGACGCTTGTAACCACTCCAGACTTGACGTCCATAACAGAATGGCATACACGGCTATTCCACTTAATCCTGAAACAATCGAATAAGGCAATGAGACACACGAGTGGTTCTGGTTATGGGGGTCAAATAACCAAGACCCAGGACCCTAGGACCCTAGCCCTAGGGCCAAAAGGGACGTGGCCTGGGGTGGCAGATTGCGAGGGGCGGCATAAGTCGCACCTGGCTTTATTAGAAATCAGTTTTTTTTCAAAACCGAAACTGTTTAAGACCTAAAAAATCTAGAAAATTCTGATATTTCCAAAATATACATTGCGTGTTGTTTGTTTCTCAAGGAAGTCTACAGAGTAAATTCAGTGTCAGCTATAGGTAGGTAGGTATAGGTAGTAAACATACAACCGTTTACAATTGTCATTAAAACGCTGAACGTTGTTGATGAAATTGCCGCAAATAGAATGGCATTGTGATTAATATTGATAATTCGCTCATTCTAGATCTTTCACGGTCTGTCAACGGTTTTTTTAAATCGTCAAACCGAGAAATGAGACACAAAATGAAATCAGTTGTTACGTGTCGTCGCCGGCGTCCTTGCGGTAGTGTAAGCCAAACCGTTGTCTTTTAGAGACTTCTTAGACACATAGCACACATAAAGTGAATTGTTATTCCGCATTTTATATAAAACAGTCATTATTATTGTAACGATCATCACTAGGAAAAGGAATAGAACAATAAGATGACAGAGTGAAAAAGATAAATAGAAAAAAACAGATCTGACTATATTATACCTAGGTAGGAACGGCTGGAACCGATAGGACAATTAAACACTAACTTTAATCATAACAAAATTATTATAGTCTTTATATTATAGTTTACTGAAGTAGGCAATGAACTTGCAGTGCAAGTAGGTTTAGTTGATTAATAGGTAATAAATTTAGCTGTCCAATGATATCGAGTGACACACGATTACGATTATTTACGATGCCTTTCATTGTAAATCATTAATGTTTATCGTAAAACTGATATCTACTGAAGTACCTACAATCTACATACTTATTTTACTTTTGATGATAAAGAAGCCGTAGTTTGATTAAGTTTCTTCGATTAAAAACTGAGATTTGCTATCAATCTCTCTATGGATGCAGATGTAGGTAAGAAATCTGTGTCGTGGTGGCGCATTGGTAACGGACTCGCTATGCAAGCACGTGGTTGTGATTTGAAGGTAGCTGATACTGATGTACTAGATGAGTACCAGGTGTTTCATCAGTGGATAAGTCATATTTGATTTAAGTAAATAAAATGTTTGTATTTACTACAGAACATGGCAGTTACCCTACATTTGGCTTTGGTTTGCTATGTAATTTATAATGGAATCCTTATCATCTGCCTAGCCTTTTCCCAACTATGTTGGGGTCGGCTTCCAGTCTTACCGGATGCAGCTGAATTTTAGTGTTTTACATGGAGCGACTGCCTATCAGACCTCCACAACCCAGATACTGGGTTACACGGTACCCCTTGGTAAGACTGATTGTCAGACTTTCGGGCTTCTGACTGCCCGTAACGATTGTCAAAGATCTACAATTGACAGCCAGGGCCAACAGCTTAACGTGCTATCCGAGGCACGGAGAATGATAATTAATTTATAACACGCACATAACTTACGAAAAGTCAGAGATGTGGGCCTTGGGTTCGAACCCGAGACCTCTCTTGCCAGTCAACGGTCACCACCACTAGGCTATCACGACTCTTCCTACGGCGATAGAATCCTTATAACTATTATATATGCAAAACTAAGTTTGTTTGTTATCTTTTCACGCCTAACCATTGAACCCATTATCCTGATATTTGGCATGGTATATTTTGTCAGGTGTACAGAAAGACATAGGGTACCTTATATCCCGAAAAAAGTATTGTCTCCGAGGAAAACAACAATAATGTTCTTATAATAATAGATGGTGCCACGTGTCGGCTACAATTTATCAACATACCACGCGGACGAAGCCGTGGGTGAAAGCTAGTGTATAAATAAAGAAAGATAATTACAGCATAGAGTAATTGTAAATAGAGAGAGGTCCTTGTGAAGTGACGTCATAAATGAAACTATTACCTACACACAAATAGAATTGACGCTAGGTGAGGTGGCAAGGCACGTGGTGGCCGCGCTAAGCGAGTGTCCACCGTTTTACCACCGTTTGAAATGCGACATTTTGTGAGCACGAACTATTTAATAATTCGCAAAGAAGTATTGAATGTTCTGAAATTGAGCGTCTCAAAACTAAAAAACATGCAGATAATCTGGAATGCTCACCATATAGCTCCAGCTTTCTGTAATAGTCTACGTCTTTCTAAATTTATCTCGGATAACGATATAATCTTTAGCAGACAGAGCGCATGCAAAATAAACCAAATAAAAGCTAACCAACTTTGACTGCATCTTTGCAAAGGTCAGCTTATACCTATCTGGGCGCGGCTATACAAAGAGTCCAGAAAAACCACAATAGGTAGCATACATAATTATAATCTAATTGATTAAGATACTGTCAATTCTTGTAATTTTTTTAGACATATTAAATGAAAATAGCACCTTTTAAAACCTATTAAAAAGAACAGCTAATTAAATAAAATGCCTACCTAATGGTTTTAGTAATGGATCAACGTTTTTTATAAACATATTTGAAGACTAGGTGTCGATTCGGCCTGTGAGAAAATATCGTCATAGGATGGATTACACGAGCGATGGGTTTCAATCAAAAGGTTCCCAGTAAACCTATAAATAAATTTTATAGACCAGTTTAATAAAAACGTAAGAAGATCTAGTTACCGATAGAAAATACTATAAAGTCGATAGGAAATTGCAAATAACATACGGGTTTTTTAATGATGATTTTTTGTTATAAAAATGTGGCGGCGCGTTGATTACTTCTGCTTCGTAAGCACATGGGTGTGGGTTCGAACCTGGCAAGTACCTACCTATCAATATAACTTTTACAATGTCATATTTGCTTACTTAATTTCTTAGTTAATCTGAGACAAAACAGGACGTTAAAACCACTGTCTAAGTGTAGTAACGGTAAAGGAAAATATCGTGAGGACACCTGGTCTGAAATCGCCATCACGCAGTTTACTAGCGTGGTGATTAATGCTCGATCCATCTCTGTATGAAAAGAAAAAAGAGGATTTGCCCTGGGGGTAATCGCATTAATAAACAACTAAAACACATTTGAACCTTGATCGCACGACAACTTTTGGTCTCCAGTCCTACCAGAAGCAGCATGTCCCATCATTAGTAGACTTTTGCGACACAGAGTCGATTCGTGGTCACAGATTACCCCCTACAATCGGTGTTCATGGTATTTATGCCTTGATACCACACACTAATTAACTAATCTAATCTAACTTTAGAATATCGTATACTTTTGGGTCGCGGAGGTCAGATGGGCAGTCGCTCCACGGAAAACTGATATTCAGCTGCATCTGGTTAGATTAGAAGGCCACCCCAATAAAGTTTGGGATTAATAAGGCTGGGAGGATGACCACATACACACGCACCACGTGTTGTGGTGTAACGACATGGGCATACATAGATTGTGGCTTTTGGAAGCAATTAAGAATTTTCCTGTTGGTATATTGTAATTGATTGAGCCTTCCCTGGGCACACCCATGTGCAACGAGATTTGTGTCGATCGTGGCGCGTTTTAGCTGTAGGTACGATTTACGAGTAGCGATTTGCCTTCGCTACGAGTGAGTTTGATCCCCACACGGGTCAAATACTTGAATGATATTGACAGATATTGGTCCTATACAGTGTTTATGCATTGTGGAATTACTTGTCAGTGTACCCACGATACAAGAGAAAAATCCTAAAAAAATCCGAGTCGGACGCGCATACGTAGGGTTCCTTATGATATTATATTAGAATTTTAATCAATTAATAGCATTTTGCATCAATAATTAAGGAGTAAGGCAGAGATATTTACTGTAAGTATTTTACTGTTTTACATTTTTGAGAATTTTACTGTTTTTTGGAGATTTTTTTTCACAAAATGTGTAAATATCTGAAACTTCGTTTTAATTTTCCTTCAAAGCAAGCAAGCTCACTTAGCAAGCAAGCCAGCTATTATTGATAATTATTTCAGATTTTTGGTCCCCAAACTTCGGCAATAAAATTGCTTCCCCCCCAGACGAGTTTTATGCACATTTTTAGGTATTATATGTAAGTCGAAAAGTATTATGAATAGTCTTAAAAATATAAGTATAGAAAATATTTTCTTTACCCTATTAATAAAAACGAACAAATTGAAAACAATTTGTCCATTGATTGATTAGACCTTCAACTTGTTAAGCATGTTGCGAACTTCGGCATGTTGTCTTTCTTAAAGAAAATATTCCATATTTTATGTAAGTATATTATTGCATTCGTTTAACAAATTGCCGCCCTTACGAAGTCAAGTGTTAGGTACTTTGGTTACAGCATTGCCACGATACGGCAAGATGAAGTCGCGAGATCAAACTCGCTTGTATTTTACCACTTTTTGAATTTCTTCAAATTTTTTTAAGGCATGGTATGGCCATGGAATCACGCAGAATACGCGCTAAGATGTGGACCTGCGGAAAATAGCCCGCCATACCAATACCAATGGCCATGGCATATTAGCTCTGAGTTGAACGATTTGCAAACTTGCCAATAGATATTACCAGGTGTCTCCTCAAGACAATGAAGAAAGGGACCTTGAAATTTGATAGGTGCGGCCAGAATTGAGAGTCGTGGGTTCAAACACCACTTGTATCCTGTTTTTCAATTTCCACTCACTTTTCTAAGGCATTAAATGGGTTATAAGGCTATCATAGAAACTAATAGCAAAAACATTGAGTTCAAAATAAAATGAACGTAAATTTAAATTGAATATGGCTTGAAAATTATAAAGAAGGAATAGAATTAATGACTTCATGAATACATACTTATATAAAGTAAAAATATAATAAGTAAAAAGAAGATAATAAGATAAAAGTATAAATAAAGTAAAAATTAAATTAAATTTTAATTTCCTTAATAATGTGTGCTAGGAGTATTTGTAATCAGATAAAAATACAGACAGAGATTCCTATCTCATAGCAGTGATGATAATGTCAACAATATTTTATTTTATATTTTCATAGTGCAGAGAAAAGATACCCATCTGTTCAGTGAAGTTGTAAATATAATTATTATGTACCTAATTATATTTATTAAATACCTAATTGTTGGTTTCTGTGTCTGTACCAGTCTGTAACTGTTCAACTGCCAGGGTAAATGCCTCTTCTCATACAGAAAAGGATTGATAGTTGATTCCTAATTAGAATAGGTTTGAGAAAGCAGTTTCTGACTTAATATTCAATGTTTTAATATTCAATTTGTAGACTGTAAGAATAAATTGTTCGTAAGTTTCAGAGACATCATACATTAATAAGTTTACTAAAAAAATCAGTGTATTATAAAATAAGATGCATTAATTATAAATAACCTAACGCACAAGCAATCTTGTTGAGACTTGCTGATAAGCCAACAAAGATTATATTGACATACTCACCCGATAAAATAATGACTGGCTTGAATCTCAGGAAATCTGTTATTAGGAACACAACCACAAGCAAAGCCAAGTAGGAGTATGTTCCTATAGGATATACATCCCTGTTTAGTTGTTCTTCTGTAATGTTCCTCCATTCTCCTAGAAGGAACTCAGACACAAATGGCTCAGAAGGCCTGATCTCTCGGAGCAGCCCAAAAGCGCACAAAATGAGCGTCACTTGTATCCATGCCAGCATTTTGAAGCACAATATTTATACGACAAATGTTGTGAAATTGGCGCGATTTTGTCCTCACCGGCCTTCAGCCTGCGTGCGGTTGACTCTAGCGTCGCGTGTCGACTGTTATTGAAGTAGATAAAGTTGCGGCGCACACGCATGCGCTTGCTCTTCGGTCTCCTTGATGCGCATCACTTACGCGCGATTCCTCAAGCATTTAATTAGTCCTTCGCGCCAAAACTTTTTTAAATTTGATTATTCTTATCACTCCTATATTTTCGTCTGTGCACGAGCTGCGGATTAGCAACAAGAATATAATTATCAAGTTTTTGGCCCTTAAGGTTATGTTATGTTATGTTTCCAATGAATTACAAAGTTTTCAATTACGCAATAGTAATTTTTATGACACAAACTTTTAATATTTAACTAGACTTTATTGTCAAAGTTTCGTTATTTTTTCACTTCACAGTTTTCAGTACCTATTAGAAATAACTCAAATCAACGACGTCCCATACGCGAACTTAAAGTTACGAACACAATTACTTAATATTTACTATTTAGGAACAGATGTTCACAAACGTCAAGATCAAGTGTCAAGCTCAAGTCCAAGTCTGATTCAAAAGATTCAAAGTAATGTCATTCATCATTTGTCAATGTCAATAATATGTCACCAATATGTCACCGTCACTCACAGACGGCCGTTAGGAGCGGGCCTTAGAGTATAGAGGCGGGCACTAGTACGGCTTGGCAAAAAAGAGTCTGAGGCGGTGACTGCTGGAACTAAAAATAAAAATCTTAAAATCTAAGTTTGTGAGTACTAAAATAACTAAAAAGTGATTCATTTGATTCTATTTGATGACAAAGAATTCGTCATTGAAACATAAAAGAACAAAATAACTTGTAATTCTGAGTTTTAGTACGAGAAGTGCGGCAGTGGCGCCCCCAATTTTTCCAGGCTCTTTTTTGCCAAACCAAGAAATTTTCTCATAGAAATGAATTTTCATGTGCGGTGTGTCCGGCAGTCCGATTTATTACGGTCTTAAGTGGCATGAAAAAAACGGATGTTGGGCTTGTACATTTGTCCGTCTTTACTCGGATCGCGCTTTTATAATGCCTCGGTAAATTGGAACTCCCTCTCCTGCGCTCGCCCCGAGCGCTCATAATATTCCTGATTCCGGGCGGGTGCACGCAGTGCACAAGCATAATCACGTTTTACATTGCTATCATCTCGGATCGGAAAAAAAGGCCCAATTACGGACGGTAAAAACAAACTAGTAAGCCACATCGGACCGTAATAAATTGGGCTGCCAGACAAGGACATGAAAATTCCTTGTAGTGTATAAGCAGCGCCCTTAATGGTGCAGGTTCAGTTGTTACAGTTTTATAGTCGTAGAGAGGAGTATGCCCAGCAGTGGGCATCTTCCGGCTGAAATGATGTTATTGATAGTCAGTAAAAAGTAAAATCGGAGTATTGACTATCATTCACTGCACTACCACTAGTTTGCTACTAATTTTATTAATCTGTGACTACCACCAACTCACCAACTCAACATCTGTTGTATATAAGTTCCTTGACATCTGTACAAATGTAAACGAATAGAAATGGTTTCTGAACGAACGAACGAACAGCTGATTTTTTGACATTGATGGATGACAATGATACGTTCTGGGTCAGGGGGGGTCAGCTTTCTTAGCAGCCAATGCCAACAGTGGCACGATTCGCAAAAAAACGATAGCGCTATACGAAAGAATGAGATAACCAAAAATGATGGCCCACAGAGTTCACAGATGGCTCACAGAGTATACAGATGGCCCACAGAGTAAGGCCTTTCTGTCATAAGAAACTTTTTGGCGGAAATTCGAAAAGACATGTAGTGCTATTAATTTTTATTCGCGAAAATATGTAATTTCGATCTAAATTTTGATGATTTCGGTGGACTTTATCAGATTTCGTTTGACTAAAGTGCATTTGTTATAGTGAATATGAATTAATAGTGCGAAATGTGTTTTTGCGGGTTGACACAAATTGTCCAATAATTAAGTCTTAGTAAAGTAGCCACCGCTTTACTTTGACATGAATCATCATATTCATCATCATCATCATCATTATCATTAATCATCATCATCATAACGGAAGAAAATAAAAATAAGACAGGCTGTATGGTTGAAACCTTTGCCTGCTCTTTGGCGAATTATATTAACAACAACATTTGTCAACTGTCAACTTTTTTTCAACTCAAACTTGAAACGGAAAAACCGTTGATATGAGTTTTTTATCATAATTTTTACTGTTAACAGTTTGATTTTGTTATTGTGTTGTTTCCTTTGCTAGTTATTTTATTGAATTTTGAGATATAGACTCTTGTGCTGTGCGAATTTGACGCTTTTGTGTTGTGAATTAAAGAACCTACGAGATAAAGACTCATTCTCTTTGTGCGAAATTGACGCTTTTGTGTTGTGAAAACTTCTATTACGAGATAGAGACTCTTTACTTTGTGCGATACTGACGCTTTTGTGTTGTTTTCACAATGGTCGGAAAAGGCAATATTAAGTGCGCCAAATGTGGTATAACCTCAAAAGAAAATCCTCTTTTGACCTTTCACAGGTTTCCTCTCCCGTCCATGCATGGATCTTTAAAGTAAGTAAATTTTGCACTAATTTAACCTACTAAGTAAATAATAATATTGAAATAAATACCGTTGTTCATTGATTGATCTCAGTGCTATAACAATCAGGCGAGCAAACATTAATGTGACTTGGTTAACAGCTACTGTTAATATTAAACAATATTTTGTCACTTATTTTTCTAATAAGTAATACAAAAACCTTTTTCAGGGCCAGAGTTTGGGCAAAATTTTGTTTTCCCAATGATGATTGGACTACAGATGAATCATTGGTGAAGCTACACAAACAGCATAAGATACTATGTGGAAATCATTTTGATGATGCATCATTTACTAGCAGTGCCAAAACACGATTGAATAAGTTTGCCATTCCAACCGAAGCTCAAAGTCTTTTGGTCCTGTTACGAGATGAACCACCTAAAAATATGGATGTAAGTGTAATTTATATTAACCTAGTACTTACATAACATTGATCTAAAATTGAATGTCAATCTTAGAATGTGTTAAGTAGCTGAATTGCATATATACTATATGTGTGTGCCAATATTATAAAGCTGAGTAGTTCGTTTGGTTGATCATGCTAATCTCAGGAATTACTGGTTCTAATTGAAAAAGTATTTTAGCATTTGAACACCCATTTATTGATGAACCATTTAGGAAGTTTATAGTAGTGATGCAAGAAACTCAGTTGTTTAAGGCTTTTAAGAAAGACTAGAGTTCATTTAACATGACTCAAGTCTGAAAAGAAGACTAGAGTTTCCAGTCTTTAACAATATGACTCAGTCGTTTTACTAAAGGACTAAAAGACTTATACGACTCGAGCTGTTTATAAAACGACTCCTGCCTTCAGTCGTGCAAGTCGTGCTTGATATTCAATACACATCAATACAGCAATACATTCAATACAGCTCAAGCTCTAAGGTTAAAATGCGATGGAAATTAAAATTGGGAAGTTTGTATTTGATATAAAACCTGTATTAAAAAATGGGAAGCTATTTTATTAGTTATATTTTACATTGCCACTATGATTTATAACAGTTTTATTATTTAGTTTGTCAGTTTCATCATGTTAATCTGTGAGTACCTAAACAACTTAAAAGACTCGCAAGGCGTTTAAGGCGCAAGTCCTTTTAGTCTTTAAAGGCTTTTAGCTGTTTATGCCTTTTAATTTTAAGTTTATGACTAAAATAATAGTCTTTTAGACCTGAGGTTAAAGGACTTAGCCTCAATTTAGACTTGAGTTTTAGACTTTTTACACCAAGACTTAAGGTTTAAAAGACTAGTCTAGTACTGAGTTTTTTTGTTTCACTAGTTTATAAACTATAATAACATCATGACATGACTAATAATAATAATATATATATAGTTGGCTTCGGCCCCTCGTACGCCTCTAAAAGGTCCAGGACCTCAGGGTCCTGAGATATTTAAATATATAATTTTAATTTTTAAATGTATATTTTTTTTTTTTTTTGTTTTTATGTGCTGGACAAAAAAAACTGCTGGTTGTCTATTAAATATTACAATAAGCAACATTTCATGACAAGTAAACTAATCAATATGTATAAAATGTTTCAGTATACTGCACCACCGATGGATATGGAAGTTACAGCCAGTACTTCTCAGTGTGCTATGTCCATAGAAAACTCAACTTTAGTTGGCCTAGAAGTGACAAAGGTAATTCAATTAATATGTATAATACTAATGAGTAGATTGTATATTTATTGAGGTCAAACTGATTATTTATATAGATACTAGTGCCATTTTTTTCCAATTTGTGAATCTAAACCATCCGGGACACCAAAAAAAACTGCTGGTTGTCTATTAAATATTACAACAAGCAACATTTCATGACAAGTTAACTAATCAATATGTATAAAATGTTTCAGTATACTGCACCACCGATGGATATGCAAGTTACAGCCAGTACTTCTCAGTGTGCTATGTCCATTGAAAACTCAACTTTAGTTGGCCTAGAAGTGACGAAGGTAATTCAATTAATATGTATAATACTAATGAGTAGATTATATATTTATTGAGGTCAAATTGATTATTTATATAGATACTAGTGCCATTTTTTTCCAATTTGTGAATCTAAACCATCCAGGACACCAAAAAAAACTGCTGGTTGTCTATTAAATATTACAATAAGCAACATTTCATGACAAGTAAACTAATCAATATGTATAAAATGTTTCAGTATACTGCACCACCGATGGATATGCAAGTTACAGCCAGTACTTCTCAGTGTGCTATGTCCATTGAAAACTCAACTTTAGTTGGCCTAGAAGTGACGAAGGTAATTCAATTAATATGTATAATACTAATGAGTAGATTATATATTTATTGAGGTCAAATTGATTATTTATATAGATACTAGTGCCATTTTTTTTCCAATTTGTGAATCTAAACCATCCGGGACACCACAGAAACGCATACCAAAAAAAATATTCGAATCGGTCCAGTCGTTTAGAAGTAGTTCAGTGACAAACATTATTGGTGTTTTGGTTTTCTAGGACAAGTGAGTTAAACCCAGTGAAACAAATATCAACATGTTAATTTATTTTACAGGAACCATCTAAAAGCAAAGGCTTATTAAAGGACCTGGATGTTAAGAAGTTTTCGGAATTAACACCCAGAAAGCAGAAGTTATATAAAAAGTGCAGACAAAATTTATCTGAAATATTGAGACTACGAAAGAAATTCCAAAGTATAAAAAAATGCAAAAGGGATTTATTTACTTCATTGCACAATGATGATGCAGTGAAGAATTTAATGAAAAGGAAACTCGGCAGTCCATTTTATTTAATGCTACAAAGCCAATTAAAAAATGTGCCTAGAAAGTTAACCGGGCGAAGATGGACACTAGATGACAAAGTTTTAGCTTTAAGTATGTATAAAAAGTCTAGCTCATGTTATAGGCTATTAAGCAGAATATTTTGTTTGCCTAGTGTGAGCTCATTAAAGGCATTATTAAACAAAATACCAATGGTGTGTGGAATAAACCATCAAGTGATTGAAACTATTAAGGAAATTACGAAACAACGACAAATCAGTGATAATTTGTGTGTGGTGGCTTTTGACGAAATGTCAATTAGAAAGAATCTGAGCTATAACTCAAAACTTGACCAATTAGATGGCTATCAGGATCATGGTACCCAAGGCCGAACACAAGAAGTTGCAAGCCATGCCCTTACTTTTATGGCTATTGGAGTAAGAAAAGCCTGGAAACAGCCAATAGCCTTTTATTTTTCAGGAGACTGTGTCACAGCTGACCGATTAGCTGTTCTTATCAAAGAGGTAGGCTCTCATCTGTTATTTTGTTCTTTCCGATATTCTGTTTGTTTCTAGCTAGTTGATAAAATTGAATTATCATTAAAATATATGTCGGCGCGTCATGGAGTGACTCTACATCCGCTGATTTACACGTTATTATTATACAGTGGAATATACAATTATTTGGCAAACTAAGTGGTATTTTAAATTAATGTAACTCGCACATTTCATGTGGACCATGGGAGACAGTGACCTGGGCCATCCTGTACCCACATATACAATTCCTCAGTTCCTTATAGATTATTATCTTGTAAGAAAAAATAAGACTTCTGATTCTTCAGCAACCATAATATGAGGATATCATTGAGGTTAACCAAATTGAATTGAAATTTTTTCAGGTCTTGACTACTTGTTTTGGTGCTGGATTGGAAGTAATTGGCGTCATATGTGATTTAGATGGCGTTAATTTGAGAGCAATTAACTCATTAGGATCATCAAGAGATCGACCATATTTTGATCATCATGGACATGAAATTGTAACCATATTGGACCCGCCTCACCTGCTTAAATGCTTTAGAAATAATTTTTTAAAACATGATGTACAATATACACAAAGTGTTCAGCTAGATGGTCAACGAAAAACAGGTTTGTATTACTTATTTTGCTTTCTTTAGCAGTATTTTTTTCTTCATTATCTGTATATAGGTAATATGATCTATGTAATATCTGATCTAAACATATCTAGAATATTAGTTGATTTTTAAATCTTCTATTGCAGGAGTAGCTAAATGGAGCCACATAGAAGAATTCTTCAATATAGATAGAAGAAACCCAAACTTTGTCTTTGCTCCGGCATTAACCCAGCAACACTTACAGCCAAATGGCAAACAAAAAATGAAAGTCAAGCTAGCTGCTCAAGTTTTGAGCCATTCTGTTGCAGCAGGATTATTTGCTAAAGTCGCTCAAAGTAAGTTTCAACATATTAATGTCTATAATTAAAATGAGAGCCAAGTTCAATATATGCCTTGGTTGATGACTTCAACGACAAAAGAAGTGATATCTAAATGGGTGCCAAGTTCAATGGTCAGACCTGAAATTTATTTACAACATAAAATATTTTCTAACAACTTAAAATAATGTTATCTCAAACTTTCGCGAACACTCAACATAATGAAACAACTTTTTAACGGATATAACTTGCGTTTTTATTTTCTGTCTGCCTGCGTGCTGCAAAGCACTCGAAACGTCAGCATTATTTTATCAAAATAAAAACGCGAGTTATATCTGTTAAAAAGTTGTTTCATTATGTTAAAATAATGTTGCTTCTTAACTTAGGTTAATATATTGTAGCCTAAGGTCTGACTTGGCTAGTTTTTAGTGGTTAGTTTATTAGTTTTGAGGTAGAACTCAGTTGCTGTGTTGGTCTGGGTTGGTACCACCGACAGTGGTATGTAGTTGGACAGTAGGTAACCTATTTTAACATTTGACATTTTCTTTATTTTCAGATGAACTACCACAAGATGCCGTGGCGACAGCGACGCTTGTTTCAAACATGGACAATTTGTTTGACGCTATGAATGGTGACACGCCGGACAGAAAAAGGGGGAAGAAATTTCTCACAAACATGTCCTCAAACAGCCCTCATTTAGATTTATTTAAAAAAATGAAAGATTTTTTCTCTGAAATGATGTTTTTAGGGGCAAGGTGTAAGCCCCCATCACAAGATGGCTGGTTGAGGACGATTAACGCAATAGAGCGAATATTTCTAAATTTAAAAAAATATAATATTAACACATTATGTGTCCGAAGGCTTAACCAAGATCCTTTAGAAAACTGTTTTGGGTGTATTCGAAGCAATTGTGGTTGTAATCCTAACCCCACTTCAGTTCAATTTATTGCAGCATTGAAAACTAGCATAATTACAAATTTAATTAATAATAATAAAAATAGGAACTGCCTGGATGATTCCAATGATATATTAAATAATTTTAAAGTGTATCTTACTAAAAATTGTGAACAATCCACAAATGATGCAAACTCTTCTGCACCTTTTCCAGCGGAAATTTCTATTGAAGGTGTAGAAGAGTTAGAAATACCTCAGTGTTCTGGAGAAATGCAAGCATGTGCGTATGTGTGCGGCTTTATTGCCAGAAACATAATAAATAATTGTACCCAATGTAAAAAAATAATGCTTGCTGATCCGAACACTGAGGTATGTCATATATTTACATCGTTTAAGGAATATGACGATGTAAGATGCAGTTTAAAATACGTCCAGCCCAGTTTCATTAAAATGGTTGAAAATGCTGCAATAATAATAAATAATTATTTAAAAGAAAATTCCCGACTTAAAGGAATTAAATACAATTTAAAAAGAATATGCGAAAATATAAATAAAGACTGGCTGAAGGGGTGTGATGAACACCATATGCTGAATTTTAATAATATAATTAAAAATACTATCGAAATCTGCCTAAAACGGTTTTGCACTGTGTACAATCGAGGATTTTTAGAGGAAGTATCAAAAAAATCATATCGAAGAAAAATAAATATTTTAAAAAATGTTTAAAAAACTTGTTTAATTTAACATCATTTTTAACTTGCTTACGCGAAGAGTAAAGATTTTTTGTTTGATGTTATTGCAGAATATTCGTTATTTTTAAGTAATAAATAACAATATTTTAATATGCAAGAACAGGAAACGAGAATTCTAGACTCAAAATATCGGTATTTCAATTAGAGAAAGGGACAATTAATATACTGGAATATGTACAATAGAAATTAATGTCCATGACGCTAATTGAAATTCCGATATTTGTACACACATCTACCTATTAAAATAAAAAGGCAAAATATTATTCATAATATTTAAATCTCCCGCGCTCCCCATGTTGTCAAATGTTGCTTATGGCATACACGGCAGCGCTAGTGTGCGCCCGTGTAAGCATTTTAGAAGTATGTAGTTGACATTCTTTCCTTTAGGATATAAGTGTTCTCTGTGTTCTGGGTCTTCTGACTCCTCACTCCGTAGCTCTTGTGTTTTGATATTTTTTTACAGTTTTTCTTTTTAATTAATAATTCAGAATAGGGAAAGTGGGATTTTATTTTACATTCTTTTATTAAAACTAAGTGTAGTATTATTTATACTTCCGGATAAATATTCCCTCGGGAAAGTCGAGTTTTGAGATTACTAGTCTTAAGTTTATATCTTGAAATAATAATGACTGCTGATCCAAAAATACTAAAATGCCGTCATTGTTCGAAGGAGTTTAAATATGAAAGCGAACGTCGGCGTCACGAGCAGAGCCACATACCACAGTTCCAGTGCAAAGTGTGCACAAAGAACTTTAGTTTCATGTAAGTTTTGTTGTTTGTTGACATTCGACTAATATTAGTCGTAACTTTGGTCAGTGTCGTTTTAGGGGCCTTTCTGTAGGGTCAAGGAGGCAACAGTGACTCAGATTTTTTCAAAAATTAAAAAAAAATAGAAAACGTGTTTGGTTTTGCCTGGATTTTGCATATATTGTTGCACCATTATTATATTTTAAGTGTGTTATATAAATTCTTTATTATATACTTCTTAAATAAAACTAGGGACCTAAAACCAAAAAATGGGAATTGAATCACTGTGTACTACTGGGTGTGCACACTGACTCACTACCGTAGTACACAGTGGCTCTAATGGTACACAGTGACTCAATCGTAGTTATTATAAAAGAAATTAATTTTTTTTATCAATTGTTTTTATTACAAATTTAAAAAAATAGTTAGGTACAAGTACTTTTTTATATTTTATACGGATTTTTTATTCAAAACAATACAATCTAAGTTATCCAGTCTTTAAATTAACAGTTTTAGTCTTTTTCATCTTTATCTTTTAAATAATATTAATAATAAATATCTAAGAGCCTCTATCTATACCTTAAGAGGCTCTCATTAGATGGCTGGATCAAGGGCTTGATGCAGAGGGCGGTACTCCTGGATACGGCTCGCATAGTACGGAGGTTCCTCTCTCTTGAGGCTTGACCATCGGTAGCTTATACATTATTGATGGGCATTATATTTTATATTTTTAAATGTATATTTTTTAAATATATTTTAAAATTCATTTTATATATAAATTAATCGAATAAATGAGAATATAATATGTAATAAGTAATATTTTCGAGTGTAGCAAAGCAAGCTTTCTGATGAATTTCTTAAGATTCCCTTCTTTTTAAGAGTTTCTTATTATGTGCAAGCCTTCTTTAATTTTTTCGTGGGGAGTGTTCCTTATTTTTCGATCAGTCTTCTTCCGTGGCATTCTATAAAAAATAACCCAAGTTATTAAGCACTGGAGTGATATAGAAATGGAGAAATCATTTTGCAAAGAAAACTAATTTTGGAAGTACACTGTGGCTCATGAGCCACTGTGTACCTTTTCAAAATGAGGCACTGTGTACCACTACGCCATTTTGAGAATATTTCATCACAGCAACTGAAACCGAAATCAAATATGACAAAACACGACACAAAGATAATTGGCATTAACCCTACTATTCAGCCATTAGCATAGCTATCACCAATTGTAACAAACTAAGAGTACGAAAACAATTTAAACTTACCTCTAAAAGTAATTTGGAGGGCGCAAAAACAAAAAATACATGGTCACACTTCCACACAGCACTCTATCCGCGAACCGGCTGGTTTGAACGTGTTCGGATACCAAACGCTTTAAACTAGTGAAATAGACAACTGCACATTGCCTTTCCTTCAGGACGAAACATAACTGAGTCACTGTGTACGACTGAGCCACTGTTGCCTCCTTGACCCTACTCAATTACTAAATCTACGCTAATTCTTTGTGCGTCATGACATGACAATACATAATAATAAGTAGATAACTATCTAATAATAGTTTATCTATAGTCATTTAAGTATAGATACTGATATTGAAATGAGTCATGGTTGTGGTCAAAGGTTAGGTTACACTTTTATTGTGGGTGTATTGGTATTGAGGTGATATTTTTTAATTTATCCCTGATAGATTGCCCCAACGTAGTTGGGAAAAGGCTAGGCAGATGATGATAGATTGCTTCACTCATCTGAGCTGTAAATTCTTAAGCTTAACAGACGGCCATGATATGTTGTCAGATGTCAGTGGTTTCAGTTTCTATGGACCAGGGCCGCCGCTAGCTGTTTCGTCGCTCGCGTGCAATACCAATTATGCCGCCCTATGACTACTTTTTACTCTTAAGTTTTGTCAAAAAAAGGATAATTAATATTTTAACAGATGTCAATAGATGGCGGGGTTAACGTCATTCGGTCGAATTTTTTCCACGCTATGACATATTTTCTTATTACTTATGGTGGGGTGGGTATTATGACAATGACTTAAATATGTGATGAGTCCCTCAATTTGCCGCCCCCCTGGGTGTGCCGCCCGCGTGCAATGCACGCCTTGCACGCCCGCTTGCGGCGGGCCTGCTATGGACCCACACACTCCTTGACCATATACATATAGTTACATAACCTCCCATAACACCCTTTCCTTAAGAAGAGTGTCCTCCAAGTTCATGTAGTGTGCTAAACCCAAACAAGCTTTAGTTTTAATTTGAATATTATCTAGATGAAAGAAAGAAAACATGTCTTATTTGTCATAAACAGAAACTCAAAAAACGAAAAAAAACTTTATAAGTAAAAGAGCAAAGTGCCAAAAAAATCAGCCGCTCACATTGAAGATAGAAAATCAATGAAAGTGTAAGCGAGATATCAATTTAGGGAGTATACACACCTTAATTCCCCTGACTAAATTCCCCCTCCACGATCCCGCTCAGGATTGGCAATGCACAAGTTATTACTTGTTGCTGGTGGTACAAATGGCTATAGGTTATGGTAACTGCTCATCAGCAGGTGTATGCTTGTTTGCCAAAAATTGTATTACAGAATATAATCGTAATCTTTGTATCAAAAGTTTTGGCTTTAAAGAAACACTTTTATAAATATTTCTTTAATTAATTGTAGTTCTGCTCTTCGCCGACACGAGAAACAACATGAGAGGACAGGCAATGTCCGGTGTAGCAAGTGTAGCAGAGAATTCAGAGACAACATACTTCTTCAGAGACACCTTAAATATGCACATGAAGGTAATATTACGATATATATCACAACTTACATAATCTTACAAAATCACACACTTGTGCACTATAATATCTCCTGCCTAGTTGCCTAATCTCCGTTGAGATTGGCTGCTGTGACTGGTGACGCAGTTTGTAAGATTAGCCCTGACTTATAAATTAAAAAACTTGTTGAAAAACAAACAATATTACCTTTTTATTGATTAACAGACTTATAAATCACACAAATCTTAACAAAAATTGTATGACTGTCAGTCTTGCAATACTAGCCTATCGCGAATCGTGCAAGTTGGTGTTTAAAAGGTTTTTTTTTTAATTTCCAGGAACTTACACCTGTATTAAATGCAGCACCACATTCAGCAGTGAATCAGCGCTCAGTACGCACATGAAGACACACAAGTCTGAGTCAGAGAGACGCTATCAATGCAGTTTCTATGGTTGCACCAAGAAATTTAACTTTGCACATCATCTGAAACACCATGAACTGACACATACCAATACTAAACAGCATTATTGTAGAATATGTAATAAGGGTGAGTAAGCTTTTTATTTTCTAATGACATTTTACTTTTCTATGTTTCTCAATGCAAATGTTTTTTTTTTATGTATATTTACTGAATTCTCGGAAACGGCGAAACAAATCATTTATAGAAAATCATAACTCAAATATTATTATGCTCATTGTCCCACTGCAGGGCAAAGGCCTCCCTACCTTCCTTCCATTCTTCCCTGAATTAAAACTTAAATTTAAACTTCAAAAACACTAAATATAATATAATACCTACCGACATTTATATTGGATCCGTTGCCAAGACAAGGGGTTCTAGCTTTTAATAAACCAACTAATCTTAAGTCTTAGGCCTCAAATTTTACATTTTAGTATTATGTCATACTTAATATATTTTATTTTTGTAAAAATGAATTTATTATTAGTTAATTTATTTGATATTGTAAAAAAATGATGACGATACAATGTAGGTAAATGCGAACTTAATCGCGAGTTCACTCCACACGGGGATTAATATATATATATTATTATTTATGTGCATTTAAAAGGTTCATATGAATAATGCAGTGGTTTTTTTAAAAAATATAAATATTAAATATTTGTTTCAGGCTTCATACAGTCTCATCATTTGAAGACACACCTTAAGACTCATGATGCTGACTATTCACTATATTGTACATTTCCTAATTGCAATAAAAAGTTTGCCACTGAGTATGCTAAGAAGAGGCACTTTTCTAAACATCGTAAGTATTTAATATGATGAAATTATTTAATAAAAAACTCGCAAAAACAGCTGACTCGGGTGGTACTTGAATCCAATCCCTGGCGTGCCGTGCCATCGCTTTACCAACTAAGCTATCGAGTCCTGCCCGCTTCAGTTGAAATTACAAATATCTTTCTAACACCTTAAAGGCGTGTGGTGACATCTACCGGAGTACTCACGCACTGCCAGTCGCATGTTTAAGAAAAGCAATTTTGAAAAATATGACTCTTTCGCAAAATGTCGCGTTGGTTACTGAGAATAAAATTTAGGCAGGTTCAAAAAGAAACTTTGTTTTTTCCAATTTCTTAGTGAGTTTGGTGTTAGTCCCTCACCGCACTTTCGGCATTTAAACTAATTCTTTATCTATGACCTGTATTCATTCTATTGTTTTAGATAGTAAAGCGGATAGTGGAATCTCATCTGATTCTAATTCAACTTGTGACTTATCATGTCTTGATAAGAACAAAGATGAAGGTGAGTAAAAATTTAATATTTGTATTTAAAAAAATACATACACATTTATTTCCATTTTAGTAACCACTCTAATAATGTGTGAAGTGACTTGAACTATTAAAAAGTTTCAGATAAAACTAAACTTTGTGTATTATGACTAAAGTTCCTTTTCTGAAATCATCAAGCAATAGCCATAAAGTATTCATGGGTTGCAATGGACGAGCCCGTCTTACGTAGGGTATGATTAAAAGCGAAATTGGGCTTAGAGCAGTTTTACTGTTACACCTACTACTTCGCTATTCTAATCTACGTATAATACTGAAATAGTTTGTAAAATAAAGCTTTCTGAATTACAGATTTCATAACATGCTCTTCGTGTGATCAATTAATTCGTAAGTCTCATTACGAAAAACATACGGTAAATTGTATTAGAAATCTAAAAGATGAGTTGTTGACCAATGAAGATTTATTTGTAGTTGACTCTAAAAACAAAAGAATTGCCGATGGTACTGCTGAGACACCAAATAGAAATATGGATGACGACGAGATCCACAACTGTAAATTAGTAATAGGCAGTTGTATCATGAGCGACAAAGGAGAAAAATGCGTTTGTTCACAAATACCTAAGACTACTGACGATATTTATGATTTTACACCTATAGATGATGAACCAATAAATATGAGTAAAGGGAATGATTCTCGAAACCCCTGTGAAGACTGTGAATGTTCAGGACATTGCAATGTTAAAAACATTGAAGATGTAATGCCAGAAATAGAATACAAGACTGATGGTACAGTAAAGATAAAAGATAGTTTCGATATGGATATTTGTTTTGATGATACTAATAAAATAGGAACTAGCAATCCAAAGAATGAAGGAAAATTTATTTTATATAATAGTTGTAAGGCCATATTAGGAAATTGTATTGTAAGTGGTAATGGGACGATGGGCGACGGATGTCTTTGTGCGAGGATGTTTGTGGATGACCAAGTGACTGCTCAAGAGATTGACGACATCACGCCGCATCCGAAAGTAGAACTCTTCGGTGACTGAGTGTAACATGTCGTTAATAAATGCTGTTGGTGCTGTAGTTATGTACATAAGAATTATTTTATTGTTTATTGTTACATAATAAATAATACATCATGTTTATGACTTTTTAGTTATTTAAAGATTATTTCATGTTTTTATGCGAGGCTACAGGTATAACAAAATAAACACTCAAAATATAATTATTATTAACTTTATATTTATTTACAACATAATTCAATTATTTTACAAATCAACCATTTATACAAAATATTTATCTTAGTTAACAAGTACTAAATTAATTATTATTTTACAATCAGACCTCACTTCTGTGTAGTATCACTAAGTTAATAAGTACGAACGGAATGTAGTTTATCTGCGAGTTATCACATACGACCATGGCAGACAATTATAAGAAAATATAACAACGCCGTTTAACCGTTACATCTTCACTTGATATAGCGTCCGATTCAAGAGTAATATTTAAAATAATAATAATATACATTTAGCTATGGTAACAATTACAGGACTGTCAGGTAAGCCTCGACAATTCGAGGGCGTAATATTACAAAATCCAACCTGTTTTTCGTGTACCTCGATAGAATGTGGATCGCGCAAAATACTTAAAAGTACATACGTTTTACCAGTTATTTATACATTTTTGCGCAATCTACCTAAATTTTTATATAAACAAAGCAATAAATAAATCTAAATCTTTCTTTCAAGACGATGACTCTTTCCTAGTTTGACTAGTCTAATGAAATAATTGTTTACGATATCGATACAGGATTACATTAATTTATTGGTACAGTGTGTGTAAATACCAAGTTCCCGTAGATTGAATTAATTAAAATTATATTGCATTTACATTGGTATAAAATAAAATATAGTCTGTTCATATAATTTGATCGACAGTGTCAATGGAATCACAGGAAATGAAATAGCAGCGTGTGAGAGTTAAAATTGAGCGGCATACTACGCTTCATTATTAATTACTGATTCAAATTTGGCATCATGTAATGTCCGTTTATCACTTTTTGGCAAATCACTTATATCATTGGTCTCTTCAATGTTTTCACTTTTGTTCTTTTTCAGAAAATCTTGTTTCTCTTCCTCAATGGGGACTACACTGAGTTCTCCGTAATAGTTGTTTACTCGCGCTGTTGTCGCTACAGGCTCGCTATCTAATTTGTTGCCAGTCGTTGTTGCAGGATCCAAGTCTTCAGTGTCCATCAAAAATGTGGAAATAGGCAACTTCTCTTTCTCTTCAAGTTTTGTAAGTGTTACGTTTTGTTTGGGTCTTTTTTCTGTATTATTAAATCTTTCAGTGTCATTTTCGTGGCCATTTACGTTCATGAGCAATTCATTAAATGAAGTATCGGCTTCTGTGGTGGCTGGTATAAGCTCTGGCTTTTTACGTTCTCCTTCTTTCCCTATCACAACTAAATAATCTTTAGTAGTAGTTTTTCCCTCGAGAGAAGTTATTGCATGGTCCTCGGAGTTGTCGTTTTGAGTTTCAGTTAAGTTATTAGGTTCAAGATCATGTCCTTCCTGAAGTTTCTTGACCAAACTCTTATTGTTTTCAACTTCTGGTAAGAAAGGATTCATTTCTGTTTCGTGATCGTCATATTCTGATGGAACTGCGTTTGGTGGTTTTGTTCCTTGGAGTGAATTATTACTGCTATGACTAGATATCTCATATATAGTAACATTTAAATTACTTAGCTGTGTTGCATTTTGAGCAGAGTTTTCAGAAAGATCAGGATTTGTAATTATCGTGCCAATATCGGTATTTTGGTTAATCGGTGATGTCAAAGTTGGTGCAGCAGTTGAAGGCAGTTGTATTTCATCAATCATTACAGGAGGTGCCTGGGTTGAAACGATTGGTCCGGCCTTATTCGGTAATTCTTTAACAGTCAAATCTTTTTCTGCATCTGATTCTTCCCATACTGGTGCTGGTTCAGATATCACAACTGAAGTTAACTCAGCGTTTGTAACTGACCCCGAGTCAGTATTCGTAATTGGCATTAAATCAGAATTTATAACTGGGTCTGAATCTACCTTCATGACTGAAGCCGAGTTAGCATCCATAACTGCAACCGCTCCAGTATTTATTTCTGGTGAAGCTTCAAGATTTACAGCTAGTGATGACGTGTTATTGTTTTCAGTTTCATTATGGAACATCGAAATACCGAAGCGTGAATTATAAGCATCTCCAGCTACTTTGTAAATATATTCGCTCACAGTAGTCGTTTCGAGAGCTGGTTGCGTGTTAATAATCTCTACTGGAACAGTTTCATTGCCTTCCTTTACACTCTCTTCAACTTCAACGGCGGTATTGTTTATGAACTTTACTATTGCTTCTTTATTAACTCTTTTAAAACGAGTATCATCGTTATCATAATCACCATGGACCATACCATATAACGGTTCATCCTGTTCCTGTTTGTTACTACTTGAACCCATATTACTTAAGTAATCCGGTTCAAAGTCGTCTTTTATTGAACCATGACTCATTATGTCATCGATTTTACCAATTGTAGTTTCTGTTGTTGCGTGTTTTTCCATTTTGTTCATAGCTTCATCATAATTCACTTCAGTGACAGGCTCAGAAAGCCAATCGGAATCAGTGCTGGTTACTGTAGTTTCGCCCATTGGTTCATTATCCTCTGTTGTTTCTGGTATGACATTATTGTTGCTCTGTGTTATAGCAGGTTTAAGTAATTTTGATGGCTTTACAATAGATTTAGAAGAACGGTTATAAAGCATATTGATAGCATCAAAAGTTATATCCATTCCTTCTTCGGGTTCACGTTCGGTAGAAGTTGCATTAATCTCAGTAGGAGGCTTATTTTCCAAGACATCCATTAATTTATCGCTGTCTAATGTTTGATGATAATGATTATTAATGGAATATTGATTAATGGTTTCAGTTACAGGAGTAGTTGTAGTGTCGATTGGTAGTGCCGTTGTATTGGTATCCAAAGACTTGGCTTCTTCAAGTATAGTAGTTATCATAGGTCCTTTATCCATTTCTAAGGGTTCTTCATTTTCTGTAACAGTAGATTCTGTTTCTGTGTTACTCTTAGACAAATCTGAATCAGTGTTTGGAGTCTCATTTGTCATTATAGTAGTTGTTTCTATGGCGATAAGTTCATCATCAGCATTGTCATCAGTCGCGGGTAAAATTGAAATTGGCATTTTGTTGTCTTCTTCCATTCTTCTTGTTGTTTCTGGACTAGATGTCACCATGTCTTTGTTAATTGATCCGAAAAGAGAATCGTCATTTATGGTTTTACTTTTTGTACCAGTTGCTGTTTTAGGCATGAAATTATTTTCTAACCTCATGAAAGAACTTGGTTCTGCTTCCTGCATTACTTTGTTGACATTACTGTTAAGAATCTCTTCAAATTCGGTTTCATTGATGGCAGTTGGAATGTTAGCTTTTGAGTTTGATTTTGCGAAAAGCTCTGATTGATGTTCAAGCCAGTCGGTGATTTCAGTGGTAACAGGTACACTCGTTGTTGCCAATTCTGTCTCTCTCATATTGCTTAAAATTGAAATGATTTCAGGTTTGGGCTCGTATGAAGGTTCATTTATAAGGTTAGGCTCTGATATCGATATTCTCATGGTTGTTAATTCTGGATTATCCATTTCTTCATTAGGTTTATATTCAAATTTTCCTTCATTCGTGTACAAAATTGACTTTTCTTGCGATTTGCTTGAATCTGTGTGATGTTCAGTACCTTGATTAGAGTCTGACAAAACAGATTTAGGAACGTCTGTGCTAGGTAAAGATTCATTTTCAAGTTCCATTTCTGTGTCAATATTAGGCGAAAGTAATGTGTTAGGGGTAGTTGTTTTTGATGATTCGGATTTAGCCTTTGGTTCAAACGGACCTCCTATACGATAATGTCGTTCTTCTTCTTGGGTTATAAATGAATTGTCTGTTTGTGTGGTAGTTGTTTCTGATTCAGATTTAGGCTCTAGTTCTGGGCTGGGTTCGGGTTTGGGCTCGGATGTAGGTTCAAAATTAGGCGTTAGTTCTGGCGTTGGTTCGGGTTCAGGTTCGGATTTAGGCTCAGGTTCTGGCTCAGGTTCTGGCTCAGTTTCTGGCTCAGGTTCTGGCTCGGGCTTGGGTTCCACTTCTGGCTCAAGATTCGGTTCAGGTTCAGATTTAGGCTCTGGTTCTGGTTCAGCCTTTGGCTCTGGTTCAGTAATGGTTTCAGTTGGTTGTGGTTCAGTTGTTGGTTCAGGTTCTGGCTTAGGATCAGTTGGCGACTCAGTATTCTGCTTCTCTTCACTTGAATCTGACTTCGTCATTTCTGGCTCGTCCGTGTGCTCTTCTGGTTTTACGCTTGGCTTTCCAAAAATGTGTGAAAAGTTAACGTCAGGTTCCATTTCAACTGTCGTAGACTCCGGCATTTTATGATGTGTCTCCTTCCAATCAAAAGAGGTTTCAGTGACGTGTACTGGTTCAGGTTCAGGAGTGAGAGTTTCATTCTCAGAGATAACACTAGTAGTTACAGGAATGGAATTTGTAGGATGAACAGTGACATCTTTTCCTTTTTTGTCCTCTTCACTCTTTGCTTTAGATTCTTCCTCACTCTTTGCTTTGATCTCTTCTTCAATGTTTTGTTCAGTTTCTGCGTCTAAGAAAGACATACATTTCTTAGGGTTGGCCATATCTACTATTTGGCCAGGTGGGCAGGTACAAGCGAAATCTAGTGACATTTCATCGAATTCGCAACCTTTTTCACAGCCATTTTTATTTATTTGACAAATGTCGAGAACTGGTCTAGTAAGCAGTTTCTCTTCGGCGATGTGGTAAATACTGATCATTCTGTTGTTTCTGTTTAGATAATCTTCTAGTTTAGCTTTGAGTTTCTGGGAGGTCAACAAGTCTTCTGTCGGTTCAGTGTTTGCTTTCGGTTTCCAATGGATTCTATACGTGGCGATGAGTGAGCCTTGTCTGTAAATAGAGATAAAAATATACATTAGATAAATGCTTCATTTTTAGTAATAATTTGGTTCAAAATATAATTAGGTATGTAACTAGATATGTTTCGGACCATATTATTATTGAGAGTGGATCATGTTATTATTGAGTTTATTATAAAAGCGCAATAAAATAATTTGTGGGCTGATTTTATTATTTTTTCATTTTACTGCGAAAAACCTAATTCTTACCTCAACTGAATGATCTCGACAGTTATATCATTGTCGCCATTTTCTAGACGTTTTCTATCGAAGAGTGCCCGCTTAAGTCCATCGGTAAAGGTAGTTATAAAATCCCTGTATTCATTGCTTTCAGGATCTTGGAGCTCCGTAGTGTATTCCTCGTTGTCTATTTTCAACTCGCCCTCCACAGTTCTGGGCACTGGAAATTTAAAATTGACTTGATTAGTTATTGTTTCTGTATTATATATACTCGGCATAAACCATCGCAAACTACCATTTGATAGTATTTACAGTTGTTAATACCATCAATCAATCATCAATCAGTCCATTTTCAAGATCATGGAAACGCGGTATAATATTTAGTAGGTAAATAAGTATGACTTTATTTTAAAAAAGTGGTAGGCATGTTTACCTAGCCACTAAAACGTCATTGACGTAAATATCAAAATGTAATGAATCAATGTCTTTACAGAATAATACTTTAGGTTTCTCATCCTAACTAAAGAATAGATAATACAGGATAATATATTAGTATATTATGTAGGTATAGTTCTGCTTACATGATCTTCCTACTTGTGGGTATATCGTATTATTTAGTAGATAGGTAAGCGGAAGAACTGCACTAGTGGTACTGCTCATCAGTCATACATAGTCATGGTGCTTCACTCGAGTCTCACGCCATGACGATCACCTGAGCGATTTTTTCGCTTAAGTGAAAAAAAAAACTGATAGCGATTCCTTACCATACATAGTTGAATCGTTGGCTTCCTCCGAAGTAATGGAAGGTTCATGCCCCTCATCGCTTTGTGGTTCTGGTCCGTGTTTTTCGGTGGTTTGCTGCTCTGTGCTATGATCGTGTTCGCTGTGGTCATGGTTGTGTTCAGGATGGATGTGACCGATGCCGCCCAGCGCCCGCGCCGAGCTCACTGATGAGTTGTATTGCTCCAGAGGAGTTGGTGAATTCGTGAAGAGTACTCCCGCTGAAAATTGATGATGAGATTGATTATTAATGACCGAGGGGTTTGAAACGCGAGGAGCCCTCGACTCGTGTCCTAGCCCTAGGTATGCCTACCCAGCAGTAAGTGAAAAAATGATGGGCTATATAAGTTTAAAGCGCGTGCTGTAGAGATTATTCTTTATTAGAGTATAATATAAATAAGGGAATATCATAGCCTAACATAATCTTATAGTAGGCAAACTGGCAAAAAAATCTTTTGTTATTTTATCGGTCAATCGCAATGGAATCTAGCCTAGCTACTACACAGTAGTAATAGTGTGGAAAATGACCACAGTAACTGAATTTGATCGACTTTAGTTTATACTTTATGGTGAATTGGTCAAAAAAGTTTTAAACCGATCATTTTCAATCATTTAGATTTTAGTGTTTTTGACATTTTTCTAGGTTTTATTATGTGATTGATAAAAGAAATACAGAACAATGTCATAAAATAATAGATCCTCGCGATAGCCTCGCGCTCTTTTACCTCATGCTGGCTCCACGTGCCTATATGAATTTTTTAGGTCATTTTTCCATTCTATTTTATCCATATACCTATTTAAATAATATGTATAGAATTTATTTGTGCAAGCGAGAAAGCTGCAAAACAAGTAAGTTAGTAATTCGGTATGTTTATATTTTTTTTTAAAAGGCTTGGTTTATGTAATAGTATCTTGTAGTAATAATTACAATTAATAATTAAACATTAATGTTTCAGTTTAGTTATGACTGATATTGACGATAAATGTCATCTATTGTTTACATTTTTACAACCATTGTGATTGGTCGGATCCAGTCTTTTTACATTTCTAGTGTGTAAACGCAGGTTTACTCTTTATTCTCACGTTGTTATAGTTCAGTGGGCATGCTATCTAGATATTCGGATATCCGAATTATCCGGATACTAAAATAAGGTGGATAATTTTGGGCCGCAAGTGGGACGGCTAGGAGATCGGTAAGATATTAGGTGCAAGACAAGTGGACATACAACATGCTCATCGAAGCTTGAGCTAGTGCTTAGTAATTTATAATACGTACATAATTTACGCGAGTGTGTGCTTTGGGAACCTGAAACGTGACACCTGACTTGCCAGTCAACGGTCATACCACTATAGTCTGCACTGCACTGCACCTTCTCAACTAATATTAAAAATTTATGCTAAAGTACCCAACTTTTTCTGTCTGTATGATACCTTATCACGACTAAGAGCCGATTTCACCATAGACACTAAACACGATCAATTCAATTAAACTCGGTTCAAGCGTTTAACTGAGTTCAGAACTGCAATTTGCGTAGGGCTGAACTTAGTTTTATTAAACTAAACCACTGAACCGACAGTAATGAAATTTGAAAAAACGTCGATGATGTAAAAATTACAATATATTGTTTTAATAGAACGTAGATTTTTTCTGGAAATTACAATAAACTTATATGTATTAATAATTGCTTTTGTCAACATAATGTTTTTTACTTTGCACGCCATATTAGCTACGTGGCAAAACATGTAGACCATATTTTCTAATAACACCTTACATTAAAACTATTTTGTATTGTATACCTACCTACATACCTACTCATGTTTTATGCAAATAAATTATTCTTATTCTATTCTAAAAAAGAGGTAGCCGAGGACGTAAAGAAGGACTTTGTGGTTGCTAGTTTATAATAAATCGTTAAAAACTTACTGGCTGCTAGTACAATGATGGCGACTACTGCGGCAACGACTAGCCCCAGTAGGGTCCAGCAGAGAGGTCGCTTGCAACCGCCCTTCTCGCCGCGTTTATCCGCCGTCACATATAGCTTCTCTCCTCTGGAAACAATATAATAATTGATTTTAATACAAACCTATGACAATTTTCAATGAGGTTAGCTGGTTGGTTTACCTGGTATATCGGTTTGTGCAGAACGTGGGTATAATTTGACCGATGTAAATCGCAAATAAGTGATTTAGACAGACTCAGGATCAAAATCATGTGTTCTAAGTAAAGTTAAAAGTAGTACCTAGTTCAAAATAAAGTGTTCAAAGAAGTAACACTAAGTACCTACATCGGTACCGAAAAAACAAAATGTCGGTACATCTTAAATCATGGTCGTTTTACACAAGAGCTTGCTCACACAAAAATTAAGTAATTACCATCGCTTAGCTTAAGCGTAAAAAAATTGACAATAATTATGCAATCACAGAATTAATTGTTTAATTACACGGTGAGCGAAGCTTACCGCCGACGCCATCTTTCAGGAGGTCAAACTTTACATGGTTCATTTGCATTAAATTGGGTAAAAATAAATTATACGCACTCTTCAACATCTTGATTTTGGTCGGGAGAGGTCAAAAGCCTTGCTGCGGGATTTTCCGTAATTTCCATTGCCACTTTTAAGATTAGAGTAGATCTGATTCACCGCTGCCCACCGAATGAACGAGCACCTACTAATGTGCCTAATTTTATCGCTGATCTCTGATACTTTTTTTTATCTACCTACATTATATTAATTTATGGGTGAATGCATGTCAATTGTCAGTGCGTATTTTTGTGTCTAAAAAAAAGTAAAATAGTTATTTAATAATAATTATTATGTTATCAATGAACCTAAACCATGAAAAATTAATCCGTGGCGTCCGTCCGTCAGCTTTAGAGCTCTTAAAATCGAATACAATAAAGTTTAAAATCCAATAAAAAACACAATCATTCATCTTATTATTTGAGTGATTTCAGATGCACCTATGCAAATACATGCTTCAAGTTATTTGAAGGTTGAAAGCCAAGAGTCAGGGCGTGTCGCATTCCTGGCATGAAAGGTTGCCATATTATAAGAAATCGAATACCGGACGCAGTTCATACTAGGCAGAATAAGTGAATTCCTTCGCTTGGTTAGTGTTTAATAAAAGATACTATTTGTGATAAATGCGATATTTTGACAATAGTGCATATCATGAAATAGTAGTTATAGTATAATAATTATAAACATAGGTACTGTGCTATTATTTTGATGTAAGTAGTAAGTAGTAAGTTTTGTCTTATTATTGTTCTACTAAATTCAAGTCCACCTACTGTACTCGTACAATATCAAATCAAAGTATTTAATTTTGTTTTGCTTTTAATGGCTTTTTTCTGTCAGGATCTCCGCTTTATAGACCAATTGACTTGGTGCACTGTCTAAGACGAAACCTCAAATACGAGTTAGCATTTTACGATTCCAAGGTCTGCCAAAGCATTCTATCATTCAATCAAAAATCGAGTAAGAAAGAATAAGGTTCTTTATACAGACTGGATTGAAAACTTTAAAAATCAATGAAATAGCAGGCAGCAGGTGCTATCTTCAATAACGTCTGTGATTATAAGCAGCTGCTATTTTTTCCTATCGTCATGCGCCATCTTGAAAATATTTCTCGTTTTTTAGCATTATCTATGTATCTGTTTTTCATTTGATATTACCTTACCCGGTTAGTCGTTATTTGGAGTGTTGAATGTTTATGTAATTTAGGTTTTCTTCTCTGTATGAGAAGAGGCCTTTGCCGTATATTGGGACAGTTACAGGCTGATTTATTTATTTATTATTTAGAGCGAAGTCTAAACTATAAATTATAATAAATGCACTAAGTGTTGACTTTCACATACTTTGTGTACCTACCTACCCGGATCTGTAGTGCAAGTTGACTTTTTAGTTGAATAGTTCTCTTGATGACTCATAAGATCATAAGTCATAATTGGTCTTGTCTTTACTACGTTTATTTTTGGTGTTGATATTCTTTAAGATCTTTCATACGTGCTTCGTTACCGTTTTATTAAACTAAATAGGTATCTACAATTTGACACGTTTGGCGTAATGGCTAAGGGATTAGCCTGCTGCATGTCGCGGGTTCAATTCTCGCACGAGACATAATATAAGTATGTTTTGTGGATTCTCAGAAATTATTATTGAACCTACTGGGCTACGATACAGAAAGCAATATTTTACATTATTTTTTTTTAAGTCCATTATGGTGCAAGCGCTAACGTGCGTAGGCGCCAAACTGCAGATTACATCGCTAGCCCTTTAATTCTGGTCAGCACTATTTGCATAGAAAATGGTACTTATACTAGACCTAGCGCAAATCGAAATACAAATCCCTTAATGCCATTAGCTATCAATTTAAAAATAAAACGTTCCATTGCACATGCATCATAATCGCGCTGTAGCTCGCGTTAGACATGTTAGAGAATTGTGAGACATGTCGGTTATTATAAAATCCTCCGGTGTGGTCGAGGTGACTGCGGTCGACGGGTCGTCGCCCTGAGCTTTGTTCCCCCCGACCCGCGACCCGCAGCCGGCCGTGCCTCAACACAAGTCCTGCACCTTAGCCCTTGGCCACCTTAGGCCGTTCCTGCGATCTTTTACATCCGAGAACAGTGTTCAGGAAAGATTTGACACTCACGAGTTAATAAGTGTAAACGTCCTGATAAATGATAAAAAGTTCTGTAAAAGTTTGACGTGGGATTGATCACAAATATGGAACTTGATCATGGCGGTTACTAACAACCTTCCCTTGTCATTTCTTGCGTAATTCCGAAGATTAGGTACTTTAAATTCAAATATGACTATTTAAACAGCTATTAGCTAGTGTTAAACCCGTTTTGTTTTAGCCAAACAGCGGTGACCCACATTCGGCGCGTGTGTGATCAGCGATCAATCAGAGCACGAGCCATTGAGCAAACCTCTGTCTATTCAAATCATGAATGAGCTCAAATATCAGTGTGTTGAAATTACGCAACTTGGTAAAATGTGTGCCGTATTGTACTTATGCTAGTTTACTATACCTACTGTTTTTGGATTGTCGTTATTCTACGTTTACGGTGATTTGTTTACAATAGTTCGGAAATAAACGTTGCATTCTTTAATACTCGTAGTATTCTGTGGTTTTTACATTTTAATCCTGAACATTTTCTTGATATTTCCTTATTTCCTTAACGGAGCTAGTAATTTTAAATTATTGTAGATTAAATCTGGCACTCAGGCGCTGAACTAACATTAGTATAGATTTTCTAATCATCATTAAAAATTTGCTGGGCCAGTTTATGCGTTGGGCGTCAGACAGAAACATAACAATGCCATACATAAGCTAGGTTCAGGTAAGTAACTAAATACTTAGTATTCATATTTATTCTACATGCTTCGTTTTTGTTAAACTATAGACTAGTAAAACATTTTAAGTATGTTTCTTACTGCTGAGTCTCACCAAGTCCCGTTTTACATAGCTAAGGAAAAAGGGCATGCGAAATTGTAAATGGAGTCATCTCCATATGAGTGTGACACCGTTAATTTTCGTTTAGTGTTAGTTTTCTTTAGACAGTTATTGAAATGTGATGCACAATACACTGCGTATGGTAATTATCACTTTGGAAGCACAGTTACGCTTTGAACCAGGTAGAATTTGTTTGTTGTTACTGGTATAGGTACGCAGCTGTTATATTGGACTAATAGTCCTCGGACGAGTATATAGTATACGAATATCTATAGACGAATAGTTTTATATGTATAGACGAATAGTCTCATAAGTACAAACTCCTGTGAGAGATAGCCTTGATAGTGTGATGGAGATGGTTTTCATAAAATATAAGGTAAGAAAATTCCATTACTCTAAGGAAAATTACCAGTATGGTTGCACAATCTTCTTCACTAGTTCTATCTTTCACTACTATTGATAATAAACTATAGTATCTGTAAGTAGGCTGCAAGCAAGAAGTGAGGTTTTGTCGTCATAAGAGCCAACTTAGCCAGAGATGTTCTTTTGTTTTTTATAGAAAAATGCAAATTATGTGAACCTCTCTTTAGTATTGAGTAGCTGTATACTTAAAAGATTGACTTATTAGAAGGGACGCAGTAACCAAAAAGTACCTATACATATATATTAGTGCGGGCGCCGCCGCCCAAAAGGATTGCTGCATTCTACTTTATGGAGATTCCTCTAAATATTAGGTACATTAGGATTTTTTTTTCGGCGCATATTACAAAATAGTAGATAATAGACGATATAAATACATTATTAAGTGGGTATTAGTCTAATAAACATGCAGATTATGTCAATGTAAGTGGTCAAACTGGTTCGTATCAAATTTCCGACAAGATATGTGGACATTATACTTGAAAATAAGCCATGAGCCTCCATGTGAGGTCTACTTTATATTCCTTTAGGCGACGCAGGCGCAGTTTCGGTTCTTCTGCTCCCATGCCCAGCTACGCGTACTGAATCAGTTATAGACCCTATAATGACCAGCTGAGAAGGAATTAATTAAATATTTAATATAGGTACTACATGTTTTACAGTTTGTGACTACATGTTTTTGTTTATTTGTGGGTGGGAAGAACAATGGCGGTTTGTTGACAAGGCAGAGGAAGTCCATGTTGCTTTGCCGCGAAATAAGGTCTAAATACCTACTCAGAAGTCAGAACACTGAATAAAGCGATCTACAACGACTGTCTTTGTTAATAAAAAACTGTTATAATTTGTATTGACTATTAGTAGCTGATATAAAGCTGAATAAATCTTTTTAATTGTCTTAATTGATTAATTCCGCATTTTATCAGAGTATTTAACATTTGTCGTATTATTTTTAAACTAAACGTTCTTGTCTATACCGAATTACCGAGTCACGAAGCTAGACTATAAACAATCGATTACTAGCGGATCTAGATTCTAGAATCTTAGTTTGTTACACTATTCAATAGTTATAGACGAAGCATTCATTTTGTATTGTTATAAATTTTTTTCAAGTTTCATTTGACATCACCATGTCTTTTGTGCCACATTTGAATATACAACGGTTTTCTAAAAACAATACTAAATAGTTACAAGAAATTGTTATTTTTTTGTTTACAAGTAGTCCATGTTGTTTGGATGTTTTAACAACTTTCTGCCGGATTTTCGTTAGTGACAAGACGATTGTGTAAGTAAGCCTTTCAGGCACGTCATTTGAAAGTCAAGGGAACTAATAGAGAGGCTTGTGTTTTTACTGTATTTGTTGAAGCAACTATTTACATATTTGTTGGTTCAGTCAGACATTGATACTGTACACTTATTTGGTACTTACATATTTTATGACGAGTTTTTGTCATCAAATAAAAACATATGACTCATAGTAGTTTTAGTACTCACAAACTTAGCTATAAGATTTTTATTTTAGTTCCAGCTGTCACCGCCTCAGACTCTTTTGTGACAAACTGTAATAACATTATGATGATGTCAAAAATGTCTTCAGTTAAATTACTATTCAGTCGGTTCGACGCAACAAAGAGAGCTAAAACATAATGATTAAACATCCTTATGGCGGCTGTGAGTGACCGGCTGGCGACGTACGAAGTCAGAAGTCAGCCATGTTGCATAATGAACAGATCGTGATGTGCACTTCCTGGCTTCCGGCCTTTCAACAATACTCACCTGTCGTGGGATCAACATGTTCTGTTTAATATTTTACCATTATTTTAACAGTGAAAGTAAGCTTCGAATGTAATGACATTGTTTAGAAATACGTCAAATGACTCTTCTAGCGTTGTGTAAGCTGACGGTGTCTGTTACCAAATAGTATTCAGTAATTTGTAAGACGCTAATGTGTGTAAGCTTTAAACGGTTTCTAGAAATATAGGTTTCTAATAAATTAATGATTTGGAGATATTTAAAATGTTACATTGAGTTGTCACAGCTGACGGTCTCCTTAAATACGATAGTAGGTTATTAAGATTATAATGGTTGTTTTTATTGCTCTTAAAATGTTTCAATTTTCCACTCTTTTACCACAATGTGCTTTGATGCATCAGTGATGCTTTTCTGAATGTGACATTTTACATATATTACATTTAGGTACATGTGTAGGCGGCGTAAGTGATCAATTACATTTTAGTCCTCTTGCGTCATAGACTAGGCAATAAGTTTTCAAAATATTTTAGATAAAGCAATGTGTGTTAGTACCTATTACTTCTTAATTTTATAAACTTTCTATCTCTGAAGGTGAACAGAACCAATTGATTTTATATAAAGTTTTCAAAGTGAAGAATGAGTGCGATCTATGAATCACGCCCTTTGATGCATGCTTGGGGAAACTAAATATTAGCAGTAGTTGTTGACTGTGTGGCCAAAAGTTGATATATGGCTCTCCATATATCTAGTGATCAATGTTAATGAAAAAAAAGTAAGTAAACGCTTAGATGACGGCTGATAAAGTAGAATGGAAGAATACTTTTTGCGTTAATCCCAATAAACATGGGACTAGGGCAGATGGTAAGAGATAGTTATTTACTTTCATGGATTTTATCCAAAAAAAAAATATAGGTAATTTACATACTATTTAAAAATATTCCAGACAAAATAAAGAATCTCACGCAATAATTAATTACCTCCACTAAATGAAAACGACCTATTAATTGGATTAAGGAAATTACTCATTAGTAATGATTATACCTAATCAGCGAAACCAATTTTGTTCATGATAAATGAGTATTTCCGTTAAATTATGTTATCGCCTTAATAAGACACAAATCTATTTGTGAATAGTTCTTATAAGAAATCCGAGAATGATCCAATTGCTAAGGAAACAATCCATTGAAGTGAACGTGGCCGAAGTTTTTAGAATGTTAATTATAGAGTGGATAACCTTCAAGCATTTTATGAAACAACTCGGGTTTCGACGTAAAGAAATTGACAGATTTTGTTCTACGCGGGCAACTAATTGGGTGTGAAGTGTAGGTCTATGTAAGTTATAAAAGTAAGTTACGATGATATTATAAAGATTATATCGTCCATGTTGCGATATGGTATTCGTGTATTTGATACCTTAAACAGAAGAAGATAGAATTGTAATCGAATCGCGTTACAGACATTCATGGAATTCCTCAAAGCGTTCAAATAGTAAATTAATGTCGCTCGAAGGATTGGTATGATTTATTGAAATATTATGATTTCCATGAGACGAAAAATTGATTGTTGAAAGTAGTTGGATGTAGACAGTTCCTACTTTTTGTATGGGTATTTTCAAAGGTCTATTTTGAAATACTTTTTACGCGTAAAAAATAACGTCGGCAAGTGAATTGTCGATCAATTTTAAAAGCGTTCACTGGTCTAAAGATACTTTTTCAATAAATGTCCTGATATTCCTGGTGGTCAAGTTCAAGCGCTTTAGTTTTTAGTTATCTGCAATTCAGAGCAAAATATTTCAATATTTGAGAGTCCTTGAAAACGAGTTCAAAATATTCGTCATTAAAAAATAAATGCCTTCGAGAACTGGATTAATGAATTTTTATAAATGGATACCTAAGAATGTAAACTCAGACATAAGTATTTTAAATACTTAATATTTTGATTGGATTCAAGTCAAATCTTAATTTTGATGATGATTCATTGTTACTTAGATCTCTTGGCATAGCTAAGCTCTGTTTTTCTTTTGTTTTAATTTTTTTTTTATTAAAGCAGCCATATTTCTTCGTGGTGATGTTTGTTTGGAGTGCGTGAGATGTCTTTAAATGAGTCACCGACTCAACACCAAAACGGGCTGCGGGTAAAACTGTAACACTTACTTTCGCGAGTTTACACGAAGATGGTACGCTGCACTTTTTGTTACGAATGGATGGAATGAATGGAAGAAGAATGAACCACAGAATATGGTTGATTGAAGGTAGAAACTACTTAAAGCCTGAGTGCAAACTACAAATCTCACTTAAAGCAAAGAATAATAGCTACTTATTACTTTCGTAAAATATGCGTGTTAAAGCGAATATTTATATTCTTACTAGGAAAGGAGGAACTTAACTTATCAATCTTATTTTAAAAACAAATCTAGTCTATTTAAGTAGGTACCTACTATAAATATCAGTTAAACAGAGTTGCAGACGTGTCATTTAAGTTGATTACAGAACGAATACAACAGAAATTTAATTTTATGTAGTACTATAAAAGTTTCTTAAAAAAATACTGAAATATTAAATTATACCTAATAGTTAGTTAGGTTTTACAAAACGGAACCGCGATAACACGTCCTAGTACACACCTACAACAACTAAAAACTAAGGACGAACCAGTATTTCTAGATAATAGTTCAGGCAATTTATGTCTACACAAAATTAATTGTTAATTTTGCGAAAACTTCAGGTTTCTTCGCGTTTTTATTTCAGGAAAGGGATATCGGTTATTACCTATGTTACATCCTACAGAATTGATTCAGAAACGGAAGTAATAATTAAAATGCAAATATCATACGTTATAACTTTTTTACTGTTCGTAAAGTTTACTGTTTGTTTAGTTTTGCAATCCCTTTGTGGTTTTACAAGTCACTCAACTTGAGATAAAACATCTAATTAAACTTGGAGGCTAAGTAATTATTGTTTGATTTGCGTAGGACTGTGTGTTCTTCAACAAGATAAACGATAAGAATGACTCATTTTAAGCATACGCACAAAATTATAGAACAGCGCGACACGTAGTTATGTAGCAGCTAAATTTACACAGTGAAGTTAGCTGTGGGATGTTTTGTTCATTTAGGAGTCGCGTTCAAAATTAAGGTGTATTCATGCTCGTCTTATTATTTTATCCTACTGGTAGGACGATTGGGAAGAGATTTATTTTTTTCCTGTTCATCTCCCCAATAATCTAAACTCGTCTCATGGGAGATGATTGTAAAATATATACATGGAATAGTTATTCCCATTCGAGAAGATCAGGAATACGAGTACATTTTTAATAAATTTTTAAATTTTAAATATTTTATTGCCTTAATGTTAATGTTTAATATCATTTATAGTATTTGATTTCCTTCAGTTTTTTTTTTTTTTATAATTTTTTTTTGAACACATTTACATCAACAATGCTGATTTTGATCAAAATACGCATTTATTGAAATATGTTGATTTGCAATTCAGATCAGCTAGTATACACGTGACAATTATTCGCGTTGGAATCTAGTCGACGAGACGTGTCAAGGTCATGTTTTTATTAACTGACTAATTTGTTTTTTAAAGTCAACGGATTTTTTAAATCTAAAAGGAACTTGATTTTATCATGGAATGAATTTGAATTAGTTTTTTTTGCCTATTTTGAATATTTTTACCCGACTACAAAAAAAAGGAGGGTTATGATTTTAGCAGTCTATGTATGTATGTATGTAAGTTTGTTCATCTGTTCCCTCGTAGATCCTAAACTATTTGTTGTAATTCAATAAATAAGGTGTCTATCGATGCGTCTTAATGGTCTGCGGGTTATAGGATTTATGAAATTTCGTAAAATCAAATAAGGTGGATTTTAAAAATAAATTAGTCAGCTCGAAAAAAATAAAGTTAAGGTAAATTTATCGTGTTTGATATCAAATGGAAGGTCTTGATGAGCACATTCAGAATATGTATATATTATCTATATATTCTGGACCACTTCTTAGAATATCAGGCTTCTAACTACCCGTTACGACTACCATAAATATATGTGATTATAACACTGCATACAATGTGAAAACGTGATAACAATAAATATTTACTAATTAAATTAAAGTTTCTACACATCACTGCCTATTAAATTAAGATTATATTTTAAAATAATGTTAATTAAATTGAGATTTCTTTTTCGTAACTAGATGGCGTTGGTTTGCGGTTTTGTGGAAGTAAGTAACATAGAGTTAAAAATACCTCCTCAAAAATCCCGGAATCGTAAACATAACAATTAAATCCCGGGATTTTATTAATATGGACTGGATTTTGACCTATAGTTTTTATTAGAATTAATTTTGTATGTAAAACAAAACTCATTAATTTAACAGTTTTAGTACTAGGTACTTAAGTATTACATTATCTGTTACCGATGTCTAAAAACATAATAAAGACTTTTTATTGTAATAATTTAAAGTAATAATTTAGTCCATATGTATTTAAAACGTTAAATTAATATTTTGGAGAATTTATTACATGTTTTAACACATGTTTGCTTATTAAATATAATAAATTATTTACTTTCTTTCTACGCCTTAGGCGTGTGGTAATATCGAACGGAATACATTAATTATCCGACTCAGTGTTCTAAACTTTGCAGTTTTTAGAAGGCACCGATAGATATTACCACACGCCCTAGGCGTAGAAAGAGATTTGAAATTTCGACTGATTCTGATGGGATACGGTAGCTTAGCGGTTAGAGCGTCGACACGGTACACCGGAGATCGTGGATTCGAATCCCATCCGTATCAGTTGTTTTTTTCAAATTTCTTATTAAATAATTATACGTAAAATTAATTTCTTATTTCCCGGGAATTAATTGTAATGTTTATGATTTCGGGATTTTAGAGCAGGTATTATCAACTCCATGTTACTTACTTCCTCGAACTTTAGGTAAATGTACTCTATCTATGATGATATCCCACAAAAAAGGTTTCATGTGTACTTATACAGCTTGGCAAAAAAGAGTCTGAGGCGGTGACAGCTGGAACTAAAAATAAAAATCTTAAATAACTACGTTTGTGAGTACTAAAATAACATAAAAATGATTCATTTGATTATAACTAATGACAAAAAACTCGTCATAGAAATATGTAAGCACTTAATAACTTGTAATTTGAATTGTAGTGTGAAAAGTGCGACAGCGGCGCCCCCAATTTTTCCAGACTCTTTTTTGCCAAGCTGTACTGCTTACTACTTTTCATGTATACTTCTAAGAAATATATGAGGCCATGTTTTAATAGCTCGAAGTCGCGGACGACACCTTTGAAATAAATTTAATTTAAAAAATACATGACATTAACTAAAGGTTTGAACCGAAGTTGACAGTTAAAGAAATCTACCTATTTAAGAACTACCACATTCTAAAAAATTGTGATTAAAATGAATTTTATTGGTTTCTTTACCACTAAAAATCATTGAAAAAAAATATAGTATAAAAACTAAAACCCGACTACTTAAAATCTAAAAACAAGCTTCTTAGATTTGAAATAAAATTCTGTAGTCGGAGGCCTTAATGTATTATAGGTAAATAGGTACTAGATAATCTTCCAAGGGTAAATACTTTGTAATTTGGTGGCCTCCGACTATAGAATTTTATTTCAAATCTAAGAAGCTTGTTTTTAGATTTTAAGTAGTCGGGTTTTAGTTTTTATACTATATTTTTTTTAAAATGTAGATAATGAAGATTTGTTGTTTAAGGTAATTAGGGTGTTTAAACGCAACTGAAAATATTCGTAAGTATACCTACTTACATAATTATTAAACGCTTATTGTAATAACTCTAAATACTCTTAAGTATGGGTACTCATTATTAGATTCGTATTACCTAAGTGTAATATTAGTCAGATTTAATTCAGAGACTCCATTTTTTATAAATGTCCATTGTATCTAAGATAATCTTACTTTTCAAATGTACTAATTTCGATTAATACAAATATTTGTTGTCTTATTTTTAATGTATGGCCTTAGTGTTAACTTGTTATGCATTGTACAATGTTACGAAAAAAAAAACAACAACATTCAACTCCAATACACTCAATATCGATGTCAGACAATAGAAAACGCGAATTTGTCAAAGTAAATCAATACTGTTATTGAGTGAGGTTTCGGTTCAATGCGCATGATTGCATAATGCCATCGCATCGGACCGCATGCTGATAACTACCCACCGTGGAAAGTTTTACAATATTCACCTTTAAAAACAGTTTTTTTAAAATTGTAGTATGTGCAAAGATTAGAATATAGACCAGAAAACGTCAAATCGCATAAAAGTGAGGCACCATAAATCACTCGACTCCGAATTAAAATGATTTCCTACATCGCGCACATCGTATTAAACGTCAAATGTTCAATTTATTGCCGTCGTGTGTCCTCTGGACCTTTAAAAATGGTTTATTAAGAAACAGAATTAGTTACATTTTGTTACATTTACGTTTTATTTATGGACTCAGTGCGCGGCAACTAATACGATTAAACGCTGGTTCTGGTTTGTTTTTTTTTTTTTTTTTTTTTCCTTTGGCTTCTTGACGATTTGCCATTATCAGGTATATGAGCTTTTTCTTTTCTTTTTGTTTTTAACTTATTTGAATAAAAACGAGGAAACAAAACATATTAACATTATTTACAAGTTATAATCGGAACAGAATGGATTTAGATAAGGAACGTATGAGAAAGGATAGGGTCAGAGGAGCAATAAGTATGGGATAGGATTATGAGAATAAACTAATGTATGATAGGAGATAATTAAGATAATTTATATAATATATTATAATTTTAAGTCATTGTCTTCAATAAATGAAGCTAAAGCTTTATGAATTGCAGTATGGTTGAGGTGAAGTAAATATTGTATGTTAGAAGGAAGAGGGATTTTTAAATTTATAAGTTCTGTGAAAAATGTGGTGTGATCAAATAAAGGACAATTAAAAAGGATGTGGTTTACATCACCAACATCCTCTCCACATTCACATGATGCTGAGTCTAAAATACGTATACGAGCAAGATGAGCCGGGCTGCACAAATGTCCCAGTCTCATTCGTATGAGTACAGATGTGGCTCTTTTGCTAAGCCTCGGTTTAAAAAACCAAGGCTTAGTTGGAATTTGAGGTTGAATTTGGTAATAATATTTTGCTTTTGTTCGAGTACTACTCTTCCAAGCTTCACTCCAAGATTGTCGGAGGTGAATTCTTGGAAGAGCAGCAAGGTCTTGGGTGTAGTACATATACGGGAAAAGGTCCCCACACTCAATAGCTTCATTGGCGAGATGGTCTGCTTTTTCATTTCCTTTAATGCCAGTATGACTAGGAATCCATGCAAACGAAACAGAGTATCCTTTATCTATACAATTTGCAAGCCTTTCTCTAGCCATAACACATATTGGAGAGTTCGGTATTTTTTTAAACGGAAATTTAGAAAGGGCTTGTAGTGCACTCTTAGAATCTGTAAATATAACAGATTTATTCAGATTAAACAAATTAATATATTCCAACGCTTTATAAATACCATAGCATTCAGCGGTGAAAATTGAAGTTTGTGGAGGAAATTTTATTTTTTCCACTATGTTATACTGTTGATGGAACAGGCCTACCCCAACACAATCATTGTCGGAATGTTTGGAAGCATCACAATAAATATGATGCCAATCCTGCCAACGTTCATCAATAATTAAATTGAATTGTATGTTTGCACATGGTTCACCTTTGGTAATATTTATATTAAGATAAACATCTGGAGACAATGTTAAGGCTTTATAGTTAGTTTGAAAAAGCGGAAGGTTAGGTGTACGGTAGGTAGGAACATTTATTGTTTTAAATTTATTATAGCTAATAATAAGATGAGGTAAAGATTTATGGGTCCAGTAAGGAGAAGAGTTAATTAAATCAGATAAGGAAATAAGTTTTGTAAAGAGTGGATGTTCAGAAAACTGTAAAAAACGGAAAAAGAATCTATCAGCTAAGAACTGTCGACGAAGTGTAAGCGGTGGTTCAACACATTCCACCTGTAAAGCATTAATAGGACTGCTCTTCATTGCACCAGTTATGATCCTTAAAGCTTTGGCTTGGATGGTATCCAGCTTTTTCATTCCAGCTACAATACAAGGCTCTAACAAGAACGTTCCATAATCAAGAACGCTTCTTATCAGAGCATTGTAGACCAGCTTCATGGAAACGGGATGGGCACCCCACCAAACGCCTGTCAGACATCTAAGAATGTTAAGAGATCGTTCACATTTATCAGCAATATATTCACAGTGAGGAAGACCGGATAATTTTGAATCTAGAATAACCCCCAAAAATTTCGTTTTATTTTTATTAGGAATGGGCTCATTATTGTATGATACAGTAATTGAGGGTGGAGAACGTTTTCTTGTGAATAAAACAGTACTACTTTTGGAAACAGATAACTCTAAGCCATTAATGTCCATCCACGATTTTAAACAAATAAGGGCATCATTTAATGATGAACCGGCGTTATATATGCAGTGATCTAACGTATATATAACAAGATCATCTGCATATTGTAAGATACAAGACGTTCCATTTAAAGCCCTTTCAAGGTCGTGGGTATAAACATTATATAGGATAGGACTAAGTACAGATCCCTGAGGTAGTCCCCTCCAGATAATCCTACTGGATGAGTTTAATTTAATAGATCGACCAGACATTAAATTTAAAATAAATCTAGTTAGTTTGTAAGGCACATTTAATAACTGTAATTTATTATGTAAAATTGACAAATTAACATTATCATATGCAGACTTTATGTCTAAGAATGTAGCTAAAACACATTTATTATGTGTAAACGCTAATCTTACGTCTGATACTAAAATGCCAACACTATCTATAGTGCTTCTACCTTTTCGGAAGCCGTATTGTGAATCAGCAAGTACATTTCTATTTTCTAGGAACCATTCTAATCTATTTTTTACTAAATGTTCAGCTATTTTTGTAACAGTCTTAGATAATGCTATAGGACGATATGAAGAAACTTCATCTGAATTCTTATTTGGTTTTAGAATTGGTAACACTATCTGCGACTTCCATGACAACGGAACGTCACCTGTCAAAATGACAGAATTTAAAACCTTCAAAAAGTAACCTAAGCAATTATCACCAAGATTAGAAAAAAAGGAATATGGTATACCATCTTCGCCTGGCGCAGAATCCTGGACTTTCGAAAGTACTCCTTTTAGTTCGCTCAAAGTAAAGGGGGAATTTAAGAACGAGTCATTTTCATTATCAGTTGACAAGGGAAGAGGTTTGATAAGTTTAAGCTCTGGGACGAAAGGGGGAGCTAAAATATTCAAGAATTCATTAGACATGGAAGGTGGAAGTGAGCTAGAAGTGGAATAAGACATACCTAGACGAAAACGTTTGATATTATTCCACATCTCAGTAGGTGAAATTCTTGGTGATATGTTAGAGCAAAACTGTCTCCATGAGTTTAACTTTTTTTCTTTAAAAAGTTGTTTAGTTTGAGCTATTAAATCTAATACTATTTCTAAATTTTCATCAGTCATGTTATTTTTATAATTGATCTCTGCCTCCTTTCTTTTCTTAACAGCATCTGTACATTCAGTATCCCACCAGGGTGGGGAGGAGAGTTTGCCAGTAGAAGTGTTTTTGATAGGAAAAGAAATGTCTGCAGCATCTATAAGTAATTTAGTTAATGCTGTAGAGCATTGTTGTGCATCACAATGTTTAGTGTCAGGAAGATTACTAAAATTATTTTCAGTATAAGCCACATAATTTTCCCAACAGTCATTCAATAGTCTATATTTCATTCGAGGTTTTGAAAGGACCTTTTTTGTTTTTTCCCCAGGGAAGTTGATGAGAATTGGATAATGATCACTGCCAAACGTTGATGACAGTGTCTTCCAAGAAAGTGATGAAGCTAAATTTGAAGAGACAATAGACAGGTCAACTACACTAAGGTTTTCATTTGGAGCTGTACGGCGTGTAGGCACACCAGTGTTTAACACACATAAGTTGTGTAGATCTATCACCTCTAAGAGTTCTTCTCCAATAGAGCTAGTTATGGAACTACCCCATGACCTGTGATGCGAATTAAAATCTCCCAATAAAAGAAGTGGTTTAGGAAGCTGATTTAATAAATTATTTATATTCTGTATAATCTGTGAAGTTGATTGAGGAATATATATAGAAATAAAACATATATTATTGATAAGAGCTGCTACAATAGAAAAATCAGTATGTTGTGGAACAGGAATAGATTTAAATACTAAATTGTTTTTTATGATTAAGGCTACTCCACCATAACCATCACATCTGTCTTCACGGAGACAGGAGTAGCCACTTAATTTAAAATTATTACCTGATTTAAGCCAAGTTTCTGAAAAAGCAAATACTGATGGCTCATATTTATTGACAAGATGGATAATTTCAGACTTTTTGCTTATTATACTTCTACAATTCCACTGCAGCACTACATGTGGGTATTGCAGTGGAACATTTGAAGTACAATTATATTGGGTCACTATTTGATATTGTGGGTTCATTGTGGTTTACTATTGTTTTTGTGATCATTTCAATCAAAGGGGCAACGTGGTTAGGTTTTAGTATGTTGGACTGAGAAAGTGTATGTATTAATAACATTATTACATCACTAATAGACTGTTCACTTTGAGGAGTACTATTTTTAATAGCACACCCATTAGATGGAGGAGGCATATTATAGTTTTTAATAAGTTCTTGATGTGCTATTTGATCATACCCTTTAGTGGACTGATGTGGTGACCGTGGTTTACTATATACTGTTTTTTTATAAGATAAAGTTGTAGATGATGGTGGAGGCATTTTACCTATGGCAGGGGTTGTCTTACTGGAAGCTAATACGTCAGCATAAGATTTGGAAATTGGTGGGTGTAACTTACAAGCTTCTTGATAAGATATGCAACTTTCTGCCATAGATTTTTTAATTCGTTTTTGCCTGTCAAGTTCTGGGCAACACTTGCTAGTTGCAAAATGTGAACCAGAACAGAGGCAACATGAAGCACAGTCTTCCTCCACATTACAGCTGTCAGCAGTGTGGGCTTGACCACACTTAAAACAGCGAGGCTTAGACCTACACTGAACTTTGGTGTGGCCAAAGCGGCAACAGCTGTAACATTGAATTGTTGGGTATGTGTACAGTTCGACTTGCAGTGCATTATAACACATAAAAATTCGTTTAGGCAGAACCTGTCCATCAAAAGTAATAACTACTGTCTGTGAAGGCTTCCATGTAGGGGTACCTGCTATTACAGTTTTATAATTTAATCGTCTTATTTTCAAAATCTTTCCGCAACCAATAGGCACACTTATACTATTCAAAACTTCTTCCGGCGACCATTCAGCTGGAACACCGCGAACGAGGCCCATGCGAGTTAAATTAAATGTAGGTATAAATGCCTTAAATTTATTTTTTTGTAAGCTGTCGTGTTTTATAAAAGAATTGGCATCGTCAAAGTGGACGAACGAAAGAGATACTCTGTTCCGCCCGATTCTTTTTACACTGCCATTTACAATATTCTTAAAGCATTGGTGCTTCAAGAATTTCCCGAAAGCTATTGGGTGTAAGGTCTCACCGCTATCCTGACTGACCTGATGTTTCTGTACATGGACAATAAAAGGAGCCACATCTGTATGTTCGTAAAATGTACGGCTAATTGGAGTGGGAGTAGGACGATCATGTTGATTATTGTTTATATTATTACTTCCTACATCTTTTTCAATAATACATTTTTCTGGGACGTTATTAATAATAGTGGATTCGCAAGAGCAATCTGTATCTTTAATCTCATTTGTTAATGTCGAGTGACGCTTACTGCGTCTCCGCTTGTTACAGTGCCGGCACATCCTGCTCGGTCGACTGCGTTTAATAGGCCGTCCAGATAAAGAAATATTAGAACCATCAGTCTCCATACCAGATTCATTGGATAAAATATTTATATAAGAAGATGCAATGGGAACTGAGCCCCCTGGGTCAGGGGGCTCCTCCATTTTAAGAAAAAATGTATAAACTACTTACCAAAACTACAGGACACTAATAAATATTATAAATACAAACTAAAAGAATATTATTTACAAAAATATACACTCTCCTGACCACTATTTACAATAAAATATAAGAAAAAATTTCACAACGAAAAAAAAACACCCGCCAAGTTCAATGTTTCCCGCGCTTTCAATTCTGGTTTGTTTCTGTATTCTGAGGTGCAAAGGATGCACAGATTATATAATATTTTGATTTATTCATTTATATTCTGTATCTACCTTAAGTAGTTCGCTAGCTAACCCTTACGCGGCTTCGCTCTCGTGGTTCTAATTTTACCTGATCTCAGCACCACCTACGGGGTCCAAATATGAATACAACCCATCCAGGGAGTATTCATAAAAACACAAATAATTTCAACAAAATCGGTCGGTTCGAAGTTATGCGCGTATATACATTATACATATTTCGGCGATTCATTTTTAAAGCCGCCAACATTATAGATAGATTCAATTATTAAATTTATTTTTATAATAATATGTAATTATGTATATTGCATACGAATTCTAAATTTAAATTTTTAATTGTTAACCAATTGTGTTTACATTCCATAGAGGTCGCGGCGTGGAACCTTTTTGCTGGCTTGCGCAAGCTCATCGCGCATCCACACGACCATGTTCAAATTAACGGTTCATCGCATGTGGTAACGATGAATTACTTCATTTGTTGTTTTTATGCCCATATAGTTTCATACGATACGGTAAAGAAGGCAGATAGCGTGATAATAATGATACTATAAAAATAATGATTACCTAGGCGTACGGAAGCTATAATTTGAAATTTCAGCACAAAAAATAAAATATCGTTAAGAACACTATCGATCACCATACAAATTAAAAAAAAACGTAATCGCTTTATCAGTTTGGGAGCTATGATACCACAGATAGACACAGAAACATACGTTAAATTTATAACACCCCTCTGTTAATTAAATAGATGATAAAGATAAATGTAACGTTAGTTTGTAATAGTAATATTAATTCCATCAATTCTTTGTTCATCTCAATCCACAGACTCATTTTTACCAAAATTGAATTTATTTGAACAACTAGCTATTGTGATTTGCTAAACATATTTATAGTACGTTTTATTTAGATAAAGAATTTGAAATTGAGCATGTAAGTATTATATTAACCTATTATCTACTAATAACATAAAACAAAGAGTGCGTTGACAACAACAATGGGTTTGTTTAAACTAACAACCGAACTACAACACGTATATTTAGTAATAAGTTTAAAGTAAACTGGTTTGATGTCATTGTAGATTGTCACAACAAACACAAACTGAAATTCAACACAAAAACAAAATAATCAATTTCTTAACAACAAAAAAGGTTTTATTTAAAATGTTTCTGTTTTTGCCTTTATAAAATTCACGGGCTCTTGGAAGTATAATTGAGTGATAATTATAATGTCACGGTAGGTCAAGCACCTCCAGGACTATGTCCGAAGCTGTCCGATGTTTTTCAGGAATCATTCAAAATGGCGTCGATGCGGTAATACGGGTCTGTTACTAATCTTACAACACGCTTCGTGAAACTAGAGTTCTCTGTCCTCCGTTTTGTGAGTTATGGATGATTAATTACAATTTGCCGTCATGGTCTTATAAACGGCTGATTTTTCCTTTTTGTCATTAATTAAACCTTTGTGCTTATGTTTACTGACAAATTAAAGTAGGTAGGTAGGTATGTATTTCAGATCAGTGGCGGACTAACTAGCCTGACTAAGGGCCCGGGGCGACAAAAATAAATAAGGCCCTTGGGCTCCTCGAAAATTTATGCATTTGTAGTGTAGGTACATTTTGTAAAAAAAAGTTAAAACGCTTCACGGGGGGGACTTATCGATAGCCTCTTTAGTGCATTATTAAATTTTTCAGTGTAAATACCCTAAACTTTGTGAGGTCACAGTTGGCAGCCTTGAAAATGCTCAATTTACTTACTTAAGTTACTTACTTATTTTCGACCATAATGCACATATTATTATGAGTTGGAATCCAAATTGAAATCCCGTAATCGAGACACTACCAACATGTTAGTCTCTTAGTAAGCTTATTTCAACAAATCGTTATTTAATTATTTTTTTTAAATTCACAATCTACAATTCAATGGTCGCGGATTCTTTGTAGAGTAATATATGTACATTAATTACTATAAATATTACGGGTAAATATGCCAAGTAACTTTAGAGAGCAAACTATTCATGAAATGTATTAATTAACGTACCACTTCTATTCCTACTGTACTTACCTATGTTTTAAGTTGTTATATTGTCAAATGAAGTGTCACAATTGGTCAGAATATGCTTCAGTGTTAGTGACCATTCTGAACAAAGCAGTATTTAATTTTACTAACAATATTTATTGTTATAAGTTTGCAAACGACATAGTGTAAATAATTATGTTTAGTCAGTATTTGGTCTCGCTCTGACTTTAAGAAATAAATGATTTGAATAATATAGAAAAGAACAATATTATGAATACGGAATAGTGAATTAATTTACATAATGTCTATTTAATATTTTTTAAGAATAGTAGAAATTAGTTCTAAATTAGCAGTCAAATATTAAAACGTGATGTTGGTATATGCTTTGCCAAAATGATTCAATAGATCTGGAAATATGTACCTACCACCAAAAGTAGATACCATCGTCTTTATCCGTCCATCGTTTTTTTATGTATGAAAACAAGTTTCGTAACTTGTTTTTCCTTTGCGATTTTTCATAACTATTTTCAGTGATTTTATATAGTATCCGAATGTGCGAGCGAGATAGCAGTTTAACGAGATAGGCGCTATACGAAATGCTCCCCATGGTAAATATTTAAAAAGATGCAGATGGACGCAAAGAGTTTTTTTAAACAAATAATGTTATTTGTTTATTTCTTGCTCTAAATTGACCTTCTCACAGGGTCATTGATTCGCTGCTCTAAAGCAACCTTCTACTCATTACTGTAACAAAAAAAAACTAATTTATAAAACAATGTTCATTATGTTTGAAGTAAGTTTAATGTCCCAGTTTCAAGGTACGTCTAGACTGCGCATGCGTCTCTTAATTTAAGAGGTTGAACGCGGCTTTGTCATTAGCCATGACATTCAACGCACAGCAAAATATTTCAATCATCATTGTGTACATTGTACAATACAGATGATCAGACATTCTCGAAATAATCAGTATACTTACACATAAAAGAGTGTTTAATTTGAATTTTCTCTTAATTTAATTATTTAGAGCAAATAAATGAATTAGTAGCAACTTCAAAGAAATCTTAATGCAGTTTGACAACCATTTTAAACACAAATGCGGTCTCCCTTCTTCATAGTTTATAATTATAGTGTACTTTACGTTACATTTTAAAAATTGATCCCATTAACTGGTCATAGTATTTTCCGAACTGGTAAGGCTAAGATTTTGCTTCCTCCGAATTCTCAATTTTTTTTTCCCGAAAGAAAAAATCTATCGAGATTTTTTTTTTATATTGCGTGAGCTCAACCAAGCTCAACCCTATTGCCATTTGACAGTTAATGTTTTTAATTCATTTAGCTATTTTTAAAATTCTCGATTCTTGTGATACCTAATAATCCTCTAAAATAACTAATAATCGTGTGAATTATTTCCTGATACAAACCAAAATGAGCAAACCAGATGCATCGTATTATATTTTTTGTTATTCATACTGTATATATAGCCCATTTTATTTATTAGAAATCTACGCAATATTTTTTCGTAATAATATCTATTTATATATTTTTCAACCAGGTTCAGTAGTTCGATGTTCGATCCGTTTAGGTCACAGATTAGCGGCGGAGTCGAGTTAGTACGATTTGTACGGACCAATGTTCAAACGGTACCCGCAGATAAACATCTTCGTCTCGATGTAATTGCTTTAAGTAATCAACGATTCTCAAAGCGCGGCTTGAAACTTTTTGTAAAGCCTGACAAAGTTTAAATGAGTTTGAATGGAATCTTGTACCGATTTACATAGATAATTCAGTAATTTAGAGTAATTCATGCAATTAGGATAGACTAAGGTTAAGTTAGAAATTAATAATTTAATTTTTATTATTTTTTAGTACCTACGATTAGCAGGTATTTAATAATTAAATTATTTATAAAAATGCTCACTTCGAGGGTGACATATTCTGTAAGAAATAAACCCTCTATAAACAATAAAGATTTTAAAAACAAAAGGATAGACAAATTTAGTCTCTCTGTCATGTGATTGAGATAATAACAATACTCTTGCACACGCTCTTGCACACACAGATTAAAATATATCAGAGACGTTAAGTTTCACGTCATTTATTAAGGTGCATCCTAATTTGACAGCTATATATTTTCTCGATGAATTTTTTTTTGTCCCTATTCGATGGTGTTTAAAGTACGAGTACCTACCATTGTTTTAAATTCTTAAAAATCATTTTAGTTAAAAGCCTATCGTCTATCGCTCACATTTGACAATAATATTAACGATCTTAAAAAGCTTTAATGTTTTTGTTTTTATATTTACAAGATGGCAGCTTCTAGAATATTTTTAAAACGTATTAACATGTACGAAGGAACTCTAAGGTTCTTTTTGTAAAAAAAGGGAAAAAACGTGATTCTGTTGGTGCTATTGGAATTCTCTTCATCCAACTTGCCGTTAAAAACCTTGCGCAAATCGTATTTTCTTTCTAAAAAAAATTATTATGAAAGCAGTTACCTATTAAATATACGCCGTAAAGGTACTGTTATTATATAAATATAATTGGTAAAGAAATAAAAGGTACGTACCTACATCTACGCAGTGATGTAGTCCATTAAATGAGAATGGCTGTTACAGTAGTTTATTTCTATTAAAAGTCTTTGTCGGCTTCGTTTAGTGGTCGATACAGATATGATACGATTAATTAGTTATAGTTGTCGTTTTTGTTAATACGTTTGTGGGCCATAGAGCGAGAGTAACTATATATTAGTAATAAAAATTACTTTTAAACTTTTGCGTACTCAGCCGCCCTAGAAGGTACTAAATGGATGAATTTTTGGATTTAGTTTCTGCCTTTTTTCGTATCTTTAATTTTAAATTTAGAAATATAAATATTTTATAATAAAATATTTAAAAAAAAATGCAAAAAGATCTGCAAAATTTCCATTTACGATATTTTGCATGTTAGTTTCAAATTTAGCATTCAGGAAATTCTATTCAGAATAGGATCCGTCTGAAGAAACAGAATCTCAGCCGGTCTTCGATGTAAAAACTAATAGGTACATTGGTTACTTAAATAACGGTTGCTCTATTACAAGACAGACAAAGTCTTGTATCCATGTAACGTCATCAGTCGTTTATCTAATTGAAATCGAAATTCGTTTTCTGCTGTCCGAAACTACGAACTACGGTATTTTGACTCAGTGTTGAAAGAAATCGCTACAATCTATCTATTTCAAACAATGATAAAACATTTCTTTACTTTTTTCTTTGCTTGTAGTAACTTGTAATCTGATTTTCATTAAACTGATGATGCTGTAACCTGTTACAATGATACAACTTACAATACAATTGTATTTTTAAGAATAAAGCATTGGAATAAAGCATTGGCAATGGAAATTTTATGGAAAATTAGGTCCATATCAACAAATGCAATGCGTGGAGTCAATACTCTCAATACTTCGGTCTTTTAGATGAAGTTTTTCTCTTTTTATTTTATTTTTATTTTTAGTTTTAGCGTTAGTTTTAGTGTTAGTTTTTAGTTTTAGTTGTATTTTAATAATTTTAATGTTTATAAGTATTTGAAAATTGATAATACTCTCATAAAATTACATAAACACTGATTCAGAGTCTTTATTTTAAATTATTTTGTATTATAAGCGTGCACTAAAAGGTCCACTTACCTCATGTACTTTCTGTGCTCGTTGACTGGCACGAAGTACTCGTCGTACGGGTTCGTGGCGTTCATATCCACTTCCACATCCTTCTTTTTTGTGCCATTCTTCGGGGTAAGGTTGATCAGTTCTAAGTTCACTGCTTCCAAGGTTTTTTCAGATACTCCATTGGGTTCTTTATTACTGTGGCCATTTTGCTGTGGTGTACCCGAAGAGAAGGAGTCGTTGTGGTTAGGGTCGGAGTCGTCTTGTTGGTACGCCTGGTTATCGAACGCACCACCAGGCGAGGATGGAGGCGAAGGCGGTCTGTGTTGCGGCCGCATTGGCTCGCGCGGCGAAGCCGATCGACTGTGGCTATTCATTACTTTTGGAGCGGACTGACATCTGTGGACAAACAATGAGCATCGTAAGCCAAGTGCAACTATCTAGGTACGGTCTCATTAACTAACGTGCACCTTAAGTGGTGATTTACAAACGCGGGTCATTAAATTGGATATTAAAGTGAGTATTACGTCATTAACGCCATCGTATTATTTTTGCATGAATGGTTAGACGGCCATATTTTTTATACATTATTTATATATTATTGGTAATATTTTTATATACCTATTATTATTTTATGCACGTTCCGTTGTTCTGAAATAGCAGTAACGTTTAGGTGTTACAAACTACCAAAGCCATAGGTTTGTTTCAGCTTCGTAATGCTTTTTAGGGGACGCCATACTTATGCTAACAATCTCAAAATTTACTGCCTGTTGTGACTGACATTTGAAATCACATGATTCTTTAATTTATTGAAACGTTCATGTAGAATGTCGGCAGACGGTATATTTGATAAATTCACTTTAGTTTTGAACTTTCGATCGACTCTGAAAAGCGTTCCTAGCGGCCATTTTGTAGACTGCTGATTTTCCAGCTTCCATTGTATAGCGGTACTACTGACGGGTCGGTGCCGGCTGCCGACTTTCTGCCTGAACGCGACCTATGTTTATTTTTGTACCGTGCGAAAGGTCATAGGCTGGCTCAATAACAGAATGTACTCATCGCTGTACTAAAGGGACATTCACTTATGACAAAACGCATAATCGGAAGTTTTTAGGGCGTTAAAGTTCAAGAACTTAAATATCATTACATACTAAGTACGTATCTTACTTATTGGTACATTCTATTCTCATGACAAATGTAACATGACATGACATTTTCGTCATATTGCTCAAGTTATTCAAATGAGGAAGTGGAATGGATAAAAACCTTTACCGTGCCAAATTAGATGGTTACAAATACCACGGAAACATTTTGTCACGGTCCATAGCATCCACGATTATAATTACGCCCTCTATCTAATAGGGTAGTAATAATTTATAATAATAGATTATTGGTAATAGCTTATTGGTAAAAAATATATATATATATACCTATTTGAAATTAACTTAAACCAGATTAATTATTATAACAAGGCATGTTAGCGCCTCAGTTCTAAGTCTGTGAAGAAGAACGTAATTGTGTGTGAAAGACCTAATGTCTAACATCAGAATGCCTCCAGTGCAGTCGTAGTAGTAGAGTCCAACGGAGAAAGCAAGGCTCTTGCTAGTCCGTTGGACTCTATTGGTATAATTGTCTGACCTATTCTGGCATATCAAAATCTTGTGCGTATTAGATTATCTAGTGATAATGCTTAAAACGGTAGAGGGAAACATTATATCATACATTTCTTTCTTTTCGTTTAGGTCAAGGATTGGTGATGGGGTTACGTCCAACTCGCACGGACTAAAAACCACACGGTGTTCCTTAACAAACCGTAAAACCGTAAACATAGGCGTACGGTTTACTTGCACATTCACCGCTCTTCAGCTAGGAAAACTGTCAAACCTAAGAGATGATCTCTCTGGTGTATAAACCAATGCCAGATCCCTGGGTGATGTAGACCCTGAGATTCATCAAGAAAACTGGCCTAGTTATCTCTACATACTGGTTGTTGTTGTTCTCTATTGATCTTCGTCTTTTTTCTAGTTAACGTAGAGCGTGTTAGCGAAACGTGGGTATCAAAATAATAAACACACGATTCACGTTGAGCTAAGATACGCCATTTGTCCTTAGTTCCAATACAGTCGTCGAGGTCGGCAACCTTTTACCACGACTAGTATGTGTTCCTATGTGTTATAATTGTAGTTAGAGGTCGGGGTTCCATTGTGTGTGTGTGGAAAGGAATAGATGTGTATGTCACGAATCTCTGAAGTATTGAGTACTTCTTTTTCTTGACTCTATAAGTAGGTTAAAAGCTATAAGAGGCGTTATTTAATGTTATGGGCAACCGTTTTCTGGAGGGGTTTAAGGGTTGAGAACTCCTTAATTCGTTTGAGTGGATGTTAATTCCATACATGACAGCTTCTGTCAAACGAATGACATGAATATTTTGATTAAGCAAATGCCCCAATCCCAGATAGAGTGACAATTGATTGTTGATTATAGCAAAATTGTATGTACCTTTCAAATAATTGTTATGGATTTCAATTAGGCTCTTCCAACAGCTGTAAAAGTCAATTGAATTTTTCGTACCTACATCTTTTGTTATTGGGCGGATGCGGAACCCTTGAATACATCTCCATTGTTATAATATAATACAGGGCTGCCAAATTAGAACTGTAGAAGTCATTTTCTAAAATAAATTTTCCCACTGAATTTTAACAATGAATTAACCAGATATTTAAAAAAAATTATTTTATTTAGGTTTGGCAATTTAAAATGAAATATAACATCTGTCAAATAAGTCTCTCATCTCATCCCTCTCTCAGGTCTCTTCATCACATAAGTACTTCATTTAAGCATTCTTCCGGCGTTTTCCCACTGACAGTGCATCGGATATTCTGGATAAAAGTATCAGGGATTTTTGGGCTAAAATACGTCCTTTTTGACGTAGGTAACTGATTAATTTGTTATAAGAAAAAAGTGCTCACGGTGGCGATTTACTCTTATGGTATAGCTACAGAAAATGTAATGTAAATGGTGTAAATGTAAAAGAGCTACTATTTGTTATGGCGAGAAAAGTGGACATTTGAGAGACTTTATATTCCAAACTTATTTACCAAGCCATTTGTTATGCAATTAATTTTAGGAAATAAATTGTATAGTTTTTATTTTGTCTCTTTGTACCTATAATAAATAGAAAATATAGATGGCAAAATATTTGTATCAAGACAAAAGCGTATTTGGGTTGTTTTAACAATTGCTGTTTACGAATGTCTAATCGTGTTGACGTTATGAAAAATAAACTAAACATACTTGGTTATGTACGTAGTACAATCATAGGTAAAAGACAATAGCTGCAGCAATTGAACATATAGTAGAACGGAGAGATGAATGGGTATTTTATTGAACATAAATAAAATAGGTACCCGTGAGAATAATCAAAAACTACAAATCATCATGTGTTTATTTATTCTACTTCCCTTTATTTGTTCTATTCTTTTTTTGCTTCTTCAACGTTCATTCATGTTCATAGATGTGTATTAAAAGTTGTATATGTTCACTTCTCTTACTTAAAATAGTGAAGGATAATGACGTGACGAAGCTTATGTCAGGGTCCTACGGGCCGTTTAAACCTTAATACCAGGTTAAGGTACCATACGATTAGAAGAAGATTTTCATGTTCTTCGACATTTTATTACTTAATTTTAGTGGCCGCTTGGACCCGGACGTAAGGCCAAAGTGCAATGCGGAATGATCAATCATAGTACCAAAATGACTTGAGATCAAAATGTTATATACTTACTAAATTTTACTAATTTTTGCTTAAGGGATTGCCTTTTCGTTTTCGATAATAATATAAACAAAATCGTTATTGTTTGCATAGCATGCATAAATGCTTAATAAAAATATTTAAAAATACTGTATCCATAATTTACTGCTTTCGATATTATGAAATCCAAACTTAATATTATAAATGCGAAAGTAACTGTCTGTCTGTCTTTCTGTCTGTCTGTCTGTCTTTGCTTCACGCCTAAACTACTGAACCGATTTGTGTGAAATTTGGTTCAGACATAGTTTGGAACTTGAGAAAGGACATAGGATAGTTTTTATTACAAAAAATAAAATAAAAAATAAAATTTATTCCGGACATACAGCGCCATCTATTGGTCAAGAGTCGGCATCAATTCAGTACTCAGTTAGTGCTCATTATGTTGATTTTTGAAGAGTTCCCTAGAATATCTTCCACATTTCATTTTTGAAGAGATCCCGCGAGATCGGGAACTATGTGGGTAAAACCAAAAATCTGCCGGAAGTCACTATTCCACGAGAACAAAGTCGCGGGCAAAAGCTAGTATCTCATAAATGCGAATTTTCTTAGTTTTTATGATAAGTGTAGGTAGATTTAAATACAAAGCAAAAATTCATTATAATGCGACATGGTGCCACATCATACATCCAGGGTTATCATACTTTCTTAAAATGACAATATTATACTCACCACGATAGCGACGCGACGCCCTAAACTGTTAATAAGTTGGTGGCATTGATATTAGTTTGATAGTTCTGAGCCTCTAAGATTTTTACTGAAGAGTATTGATCCCGATAGAATGACTTCATTACTCTTGGCGGCTTCATCTTTTTCCTATCGTTTGTGCCGTCTTGAGTCATTACAGCAGCGTATCCCATGGTCCACTTTTGACCTCTTAAGCCCTATTATGGACATCTTTATCTAAGCTCTTGTGTTATATCTTTTTTGACAACAGCCAACCATCTCAGTTTCTGCTACTCCGACGATTATCTGGCAGGTTGAGGTTGACTCTTACATTGTCAATATAGAGGCCAATCCATCGCAGGCGGGTTTCTAGTAACTTGTCGATAGTGTCATGTACTCTGCTACCGTGAATATCTCGTGGCGGATTTTGGCGAGTCTCATCACTCCGCACGCACATCCATCGCAACATTAGCAACATCTTCGTTTCGGTAACTTGAATGGTATGGTGTCTCTCAGTGTAGGCCTCGATTTCCTAGGTTAGAACTGGTCTTAATAAGATTGACTTTAAAACGCGGCCTTTACATTTTACGGACATTCTATTGTCATACCAGTGATTCTCACTACTTAAAAACCAGGCACCTATTATGCGATGTTGCACATTAGCTTCCAGGCTCCCGAATTTGTCCCTAACGCTGTCCAGATGCTTGTACTCATCGCATTGTTGAATCTCCTATTTATCTACCACTGGTTAATTGTGGGGCGACACGACGTTATATTCCATACAGGTACTGAGCCTTCGCCACACTGTTTGAATACTCCTGTTTGCAATTGTTCTTTCCATGCCATTATTGTTGTACAGATTGCCACATCGCATCGTCCGTATATAGAACAAATAAGGATTCAAAATCGAACCTCGATGAACCCCTTCTGTGACTGGATGTCCCATCCTTTCCCTTCTGTGATCACTTCACTTGCAGTTTTTATAAAGGAGCGAGCATTCCTGTACTTGTTGACGATATCAGAAACATAATATGCAGCAAGAACTGTCTTCTTTCTTAGGCTGTACCATATCGTGCTTCGAGGCACACAGTCAAAAGCCTTTTTCATGTGTAGAATTGCGACGAAGTAAAGAGGGTCTTCCTTTGCTCTGTGTTCTTCAGCTCTCACAGTTATGTCAAATGTCGAGTCAACCGTTGACGAACCTGGTACAAAACCGTACTGATTTTTAGCGACTAACTTTGCACAGATTTAAATTAGTAGCTTTGTGCAAAAGTTAGTTTTTGAAATTTCTGGAGAGGGTTACTGCTATTCTCGTCCCGCAAAATAAAGATATGTATGAAGTGACAGCTCAATAATTTCGACAACAGAACTATTGACGTCATCAGTTCGAAGTCTCGTCTCTGTCGACTTTCAATTTTAGTCTCTGACGTTGGTTTTTGATGAATAACAAGTAGTAATGTGAAAAATTAAGTGAATGACCTAATACTTTTTATCGTATAAGCATATTATATAGGCTCGTCCCCTATTACATGGGACTTATAACTCAGCGGCCAAAACGTGGGTGTACTGCATACACCTCTGCCTACCCCCTCTGGGGAATACAGGCGTGAGTCTAGTCTATGTTATTTTATACTTATCTTTATCGAATTGTGAAAATGTGTTAAAATATGTAACTGTTTAAAATTGCTTGAACACGTAAGTTATTAATTGTAGGTACTACAGTAGAATCCGTTTATTGTGACTCCGCTTATATTGACCAACCGCTTATTATGACGTAATTACATAGCGAAGTTTGGTTTTCATATAAAATTCTTTATAAAAAAGTCGGTTATAATGACTTGGCTTATAGAGACATATCGCTTATTGTGACCAGTGACCATGATTCCTAACATTCGGGAAAGTCACGTGATACCCGATGACACGTTCGGCGTGTGCCTGGCTTATTTTTTGTTGGAAAAATAAACATACATACTTATTACGTGCAATTTTTATTTTGATTTATCTCTATTTTGTTTCTCTCTATTCAAATAATTATGTACATAGCTACTACCAAAAACAGGAGGTTGTTTATTTTCTACAAAATGCTTTGTATGACGTCCGCTTAGTATGACGTATTATTTTGTTATTACCCTTCGATGTCATTATAAACGGATTCCACTGAATTCAGTTATTTAAACCACACCAAGAACTACTTGAAAATTTGGCACGGATAATTAAGATTTATTATTATTTATCATTCTTTCTGTTTGCGATTTAAATTCATTTTGCTCTTGTTTGAGATTTCAATTAAAAATATGGGAAACATTTCTATTGTCTTTCTGTTTCTCTGTCTGCTCTATTTCTAGTGTTTAGTCTATATGTTTTTAGGGTTCCATAGTAAACCAGGAACCCTTATAGTTTTGTCATGTCCGTCTGTCTGTCACAGCCATTTTACTAGCAGGTTATCAATGCTCGGGAGCTAAAATGTATATTGCACTTACACACACATCATTATTTTACACAATTTATTAATTATATTACACACACACAATTAAATATATTACACACGTTCGAAGGAGGTTGTCCTATATGTAAAGTGGGGATGATCATTTTATTCTGGTATTATTCGCGTTAATGGGTATCATTTATGCTTGCTCTAAAATAAGTGTAAAAATACATGTTGTTAAATAACATGAGATCTTTACTTTTGAGTTATACCACCAAAAATCAATTAGGTATAGTAGCGGGCATGATGTACTTTTAAGGAAAATCAAATTGAAATTTCATATATTTACAGTTTTTGTAAAAAAAATCTGGCTTAATCCTTAACTACTCATTCATAGACAAAAGTGCATTCATATTAAAAAAAAAATATTCTTAATTAAATAAAAATATATAATAATATTATACGGAACTTTTCGTGCGTAAGTCTGATTGGCACTTGCCAGGTTTTTTAATATAATAAATAGGTTTTGACATAATACCAATGCAGTAAGAATCATTATAATTTGTAAGCCTAAGAAATTGTAATGCGTTGCTGTTCGTTCTATTATCTTACTTTACACTCAAGATTCTGAAAGTACCATAACCTTTTGGAAGGGTATAAGGTCTACGTGGCTGGCATCTTCGCTGATGTCGCAATTGTTAAACGCGTGACTTTTAATACTTAGAATACTCAACTATATATGTATATATATAGCTAACTAACTATATATAGATAGCACTGATAGCCTAGTGGTATGACCGTAGACTGACAAGTCAGAGGTCTCGAGTTCGATCCCAAGGCACCTCTGACTTTTCGTAAGTTATGTGCGTTTTATTAATTATCAGTTGCTAAAACTGTGAGGGAAAACATCGTGATGAAATCAGCACACCTAAGAGATTTTTCAATGTTGTCTAAAGCCATGTCAGAGGCCTAGCTACGGGTGGTTTAAACTCTGACATTAGGTTGTTAATCGACCATACGACAAAAAGAAGAATACTCAACTACATTTAATACTATCATTTATATAACCTATGTGAACACTGGTCTAATTTTACAGCAAGCTTAATAAAAATAAACAGATTTTTGTATTGTGCAATAGTCTTGACTTTCGCGTCTTTCAAAGCAGTTTTTTTGTCTTCATTGTATTTCAATTTATTTCAGCAATAACTATTCTTGTTGCCATGTTAAAAAAATGTGTTTAGAATTCTGTTCTTTATTCCAAATTAATTAATGTTAGACTTAGGTGCTTTAGTAAGGTTGGTATAACTTAGTAGTACGGTACGGTACGGTAGTAAGGTAGTACAATGGCTATAACTTTGCTACTCTAAAGTTAGGTTTTAGCTGAGAGAAAGAGACGCAAGTCAGCATGAAAGATAATTAGTAACAGCCAGCAATACGCTTGTAACGCACTTCAGAGGAGCAAACTTGTAGCAATCGCATTGTATGTAAGTATATATATTGGCAGATTTTCACTTTTGATACCAATTAACCTTGTGAACTATCTCACCTTATCCTTGGTGTGTTAGGTCTCTTCCGAATTGGTGAATCTAACACCAAAGATCTTGTGTAGTAATACCGCGCATGCGCTGAGCGTGGGGTCCTCGGTGCCTTGCGGAACCTTTCGGTCCGCACCAAATTCCCTCCTCCAGGCATGTTGCACTCACATCCTACCTCATATAAAGAAAACCGCACATATCGTGCTTTTTCACTGATAATGTGGTGATTTGTTCGAACCTATCGTAGTACTGACGTACGCGCGGCCCGCGATGCGTCCGTATTCAGGTGACGAAGAAAACAATCATGTAAACAATAATATTGTTCTGTTTCACGACGTACGGGATGCTCTAAATTTTGTTTATTAATATCGGGACAGTTTGCCTGCGTCATTAATTTAATGCGACGTTTGACATACACGGCCCGTAGTTCAATGTCTAGTTGTGTTCCTCAAAGGTAAATATTAATTTACCTGTTTAATTTATACAAAAGGATGTTTTTAATCTCTTATTTAATTCGAAATATTGGTATGTTTAAGTAGGTTTAAGTGTACCTAATCTAAATCAGTGTCAAGGCAACCTGATATATCTAAATTACTTTTGTCGACTATTTATTTTAAGTAGATACTGTAACTATTTGTCCTACTTGCTTTGTCTTACTATTCTTAAAAAAGCTGTTACAGCTTAGTGGCATACCCATTGGATTGCCAAGTTAAAGGTCATAGGTTTGAAGTTAAGCACACACCTCTCCTCTAACTTTAGAATTTATATGTATATTATATTTATATGTATGAAAAAAATATTGTTAAAAAATCTGCTGGATTTCTCACACCTGTAGATTTGTAAATCTGCAATACACCAAAAATATTTTTAATGGTGTCTAAAGCCATACCTATCAGACGCCCACAGACAGCTTAAACTCTGGCACCAAGTCATTCATCAACCATTCATTAAAGTAAGACTGTTTCTATATCTAAAATCCAAATTAAAACAAAAAGTTAAAACCCTACCCTCTATTTTAGAGACCGAAAACATTCTTCTTGGAAAATCTTCCGATTCCAGCAGTTGCGTCAAAATGCTTCAAAGGTAAAAGGTGTGTGAATCTCAACATCCTGTATTAAGATATTTTCAACATCAGTGACTTCATGCTAAAAGTATACAGCAACCATTCCAGTGTTACCATTCAAAGAATAGCCTGATAACTCAACAAATTGACGCACAATCGTTTGTTTACTATAAAACACACATAATTCGTCATTATGCTCAGTATAGCCATCATTCTTTAACGTGTCTTATGTAGGGTTGAATATTAAATTGTTAATGACGGATATTATGTCCTTCGCGAGCATTATGTAAGTAACTTCTGTAAACATCAATTGTAGGGAACTATTTTTCTAAAAATTTAGCTAGTAGTTTTATTTTTTATTGCGTAATAACGCTGTGAAGTGAATTACTTAAGGTTATAAACTGGGCTTTAGTAATTATATTACGAGTAGCTCTCATGAGTCATTATAAAACGTTTGGTGTACCTTTTGACCGCCAGAGCGAAATCAAATTCTTACAAATAGCTACAAAAAAGAATAGGGATTCCAAAACCTTATCGATAACCAATTAATCATGGCTTTTCATGTATTTTTGCAATAAAATACTTATTATTTGTAATATCATATATTTAATTTATTTGACTCTACTTGCACATTTTCATTTCTCGGCTATACCCGACTGTGGCGGTCAAAAGGTTAAGGGCTAAAGTGTTGCCAAACCAAAATAATTTTTAAGGAAATTTTATCAATATTATTTTCCCCTGTTTTTTTATTCAATTTATATTTTTATACCTATTGGGAATTAAAAAAATTTTCTAAAGTTTATTTCATGTATATAGCCCGTAATATTACACCAAAAAAATAGGAAATTTATAGTTATTTATGCAACTGTGGTATAATAAGGGGTATTAAAACACGAATGTGGGTGATAATAATATATCACATGAGTGTTTTAATACCTAATTATCAACAGTTGCATACAAGACTTTATGTACACCCATAATATAAATCCTCTAAAAAAGATTCTGAAACAGCCTACTGCTAACATTAAAACAGTTAGTCCTAGTAATCTAGTATCATCCATTACTGAGTAATTCAAATAAACTAAGTATTAATGAAACATTATTATTTATTGTAGAAGTAATTAATATTTTGTATACTTAGTGCAATTAATAGAATTCAATTGAATATGTTAACAATAAATAATTCTTTCATTGATAAAAATGTCGAAGAACAATGGCAAGCATTCTAATTTCGAATTTACTTACTTTTTTTGATTTGATTACTTTTTTTTACGGCGAGCAGCATTCTGGTAGTGAATGACAATGTTCTTTTTGCAATTCATACAAATACCACGCATCGAGCAGTAAGAATGTGGCTGTCTGCTGAAACCCTTTGCTCAAAAGTGGTCCAAAAAAAAACAAAGGAGTGTTATAATGAAATTCAGTAGGTACAACAGTAGATCATCCGTTTGGGTGATATAATGGTTATTATGACATTCGGTGTTTTAATGTTGGCAATAAGCTAACTGCTTCCGAATCTTTTATAGAGGATTTAAAGCATGGGAGTAGATAAAAAATATTAAAGAACCCCTGATTCCTTTTTTTTGTAAGGTTTGAAATGTACATGTATATGTATACTTCGTAAAGATATTAGAATAGTCAAGATCATCAGCCATAAGCAATCAAATACTGCTTATAATAAAATTTTCTATCTAAAAAATTTTTAATTCAAGCTGTTGAAGCTTGGTAAAACTTGCAGCAAAGAGGCCAGGCGCGGCTGTTTTGCTCCTAAGAATGTTAACCACGCAGTTGTGAAAGGTACAGCCTCAACAAATACTAGACTAACTGCATTTCAATCTATGACGTACGATGGCACCTGTTCACTTGTGCTAATTACTGGTTAGGAGCTATGTTGTACAGAATCTCTGATCAATTGGTTCTTGGTACTTGCTTAAAAGTTTGTTAAACTGTGTGCTTAGAAGGAAGGTGATGTGACGTGTAAGGTTTCTGTCTCGTTTCAATATATCGGAAATAATAGAGACAAGCGGTTTGAATACGCGTTCTTGTAGTAATTCAGCGATAATTAAGGTGCGTTATTTTATGTATGTAATTTGTAAGTATAATTATTTAAAAAATCATACCCCCGTCCCCCACTATAGATGAATCGTCGTTATATAGTTCTATAGTAACGTAACGGTTTAGCTGCTAATTTCTTTTTGGTAGTGAAATTTCTGTAATTTTAATTTTGAAAAAGTGGATAGGTAATCTTTTCACTGAGTCAAAACTATTTGAATGTTGGAGTCAGTGAAAATATTAGATAGATAATTGATTCCATAATGACAGATATCGTGTTACTTAGCAATTGAGAAACTTTTGGCACGGTTGTGGTTAACTAGCGTCTGCGATTTGGCATGAGTTGAGAAGTCGCGACTTTGTATGTTTGTCTGAACAGACTGCAGATGAAACCATTGCCTTCAAACCAATCAGGTCAATCGCAAGACTCTCATCTTTTATTTAAATGTTCGAAATTTTAATTCCTAATTCAAAATCGTACGTACTCAAATCACGTTGGGTATGTACCAACATCAGGGACACGCGAATCATTGCAACTTGCACTTTCACGCGTTGCATGCAACTGGCAGATTATTCACGCTATTTCATGCGATTTCAATGTTAAACCCGTGTTGAATTTTTAATCACCAAACCTATTTTGGCGTTTAGCGGTTGTGATAACCTTCATTGTCTTAGTTTTGGGTGTTTGTTCTGAGAATATTTGGAAAGGGAGAGTGGACCCTATTGTTTTTAAATTTATTGCTGTCGTTAAGGTGTGTGTAAGCTTTCGTTTTCTTTTTTGTGATGTTACCTCATATTAAGTAACTACTTAAGTTTCTTTTTGTACTTACGCCAGTGCTTATGCATTTTTCTCTTTATTAAAATAGCTGTCATTTCATATTCGTAGTTTTTGTTGTCATTAATTGGTACTCTTTGATCTTTGTGACTAACTGCTGTATTTGGTCTTAATTTAATTAAAGCACGATACTTCTTTGTTGCTTATCAATTAGTTATGTCTCGATTATGTTTTAGTGATCATTAAATAGTGGTTTAAAATTTTCTTTAATACCTACTATACCTAGTATTTTCAAATTGAAGCTAGATACTTGGAAGCCAAAACTGATATGATGATGATGATGATGACATGAATGCAATTGATGAAGGAAAAGCTATCCCTTTTAGACATCAGGAGATGGACTAAGTAGAAGAAATGTGAGAGTATGAAATCTGGCGCTCAGAGCCTGATCGATATACCTCGAAGACAATGATTATATTACAATTGTAGGCATAACAAATGAAGAAATTGTTTTGACTGTTACTGACGTAAATCGATTAGAAAATCATTACAAAAAGATTCTATTACTAGGGCGATGATAAAGAATACAGACAGACAATTATATAGTGTTGGTCCTTGAAATCGATTCAGTAAATAACAAAGTAGATTTCCAATTTGATCTAGTGTTTCCTCATAGACTAGGTGTTACAATTTTAGTTTAGTAATAATCACCTAGACGAATCCGATTCAAGGTTTTAGTATTTCGTCGGATCTTTTGGTCTATTCTAAGAATAATTTTAGATTTTGTAGCGTCAATTTGTAAACTTTTCCTGCAACAATTGAGCAAAAATTAGAGATATTTTTGTTCAACATTTGATGAAAAATGCACTTGCTTTGTGTCTGTCTGGACATATTGGTGCAGTCGACTGAAAAGTTACGACGATTTATGCAAAAAATGCATCAGCACTAAATTAAAGTTAAATTGGTTTGTTTTTTTCAAAATTTTTAGAAGTATTGTTATTTTTGTGGAAACTTCTTCTTAGCAAATATCTTTATCATGTTTCTTTATTATGTAAACGAGGTCGAGGTTCAGCTGATGATAAGCAGTCACCGCAGATCATACAATCAAAAAGCCAGGGGTGCCACATAAAGTTGATGACCCGTTACTGCTAACCCAAACTCCTGGGCTACGGGTAATCCGTCACCGTATGAAACGCACAAACATAAAGTTGCTTTATGACGTCACCCTTCTGTGGCATGATACTTCCTATTCTAAGCTACAGCTAAGCTAGACCCCGCAAAAAAAAAGATTCGTCAGTTTATATATTTTTTGAAAAACAAAAACAAATTTTTACGACATTAATTTACTTTATTGTTGCTAAATAAAACCATTAATCAAGTCAGCATTAAAAAAGTCTTTAACAAGGTGTTAATTTATATTTTAAAAAAATATCTACGGATAATTGTCAATTGAATGCGCCCAATTAGCATTCGGAACTTAGTTATGCAAGACATCTATTTGATGAAATTAAATACATCAACACTAAAACTAATTTCCGTCTATTTTATCAATATCATAGATCCAAGAATGTAACGTTGGCTAACATTACTACCTAATTATAAAGCATGAAATTCACACCCTGTTTCACAAAGGTACTGCATTCGTTTACGAAATATCGAGCCGAAATGATATTATGATTATTCTTATCTTATTATACTTAATTATATCAGAATAGTACTTATGGACTCGTTTTTCATGGTCAGGTTGAACATAAATCTTTTATTGGAGCGATGATATACTTCAGATACTTGCAATGCAAGTAAATCTTCACTCGATGATTAAAAGTAAATTGACATAAATGTCATTTATGTCTATTGCCATCTCTATTCATTGCCATACAATTAATTACAAAGACAGGTATCAGTGTTGTAGAATGACGAAGTTTTTATAAGTAAAGCCCTAAGATTCTGGCATAAAATAAAAAAACTTAGCATTTCAATTTTCAATTAAAAATAAATTCTCCCTCAAGCTTCTATTTAAAACATTGCATCTGCGGGTGTCCATCCAGCTGCATTATGCACGGAGTCGCAATATCTAGATAAGCTAAACGTACAGCTATTTAATGATCATGACTAATCTCAGCACAAATTACATTAGGGTGCATGTCCTCGGTTTACATAATCTTGGGTCGTTGACTGTGAAACAAAAACTAAATCGTTGTTCGGACCTTCGCATCATTATTGCATTTTATTAGTCTGTTGATAGGTTGCATTATACTATGTTAATTAAGTTTACGTAGCCAAGGGTTGGGAAACTCTGAAGCAACGGCGGCCATCTTTAAGTCTTTTTTTTTATTGAATATTACATTGATTCTAAACCGGAATTAAATTAATGTAGCAAGATTTTATTTTATGCTAATTCTAAAACTGCGCATGCATACAAGTTTTTAGAACATGAGACACGAAGATAAATAAATGCACATAATCATATTTATTTAATCGTGTTGTCCGGCTAAATATAGACTTTTATTAATATAAAACAAGAATGATTCATAGCAATGGTGTCTATATTATGAACTATAAATAGAATGAATATTATGGTGTGCTATTGTCATTAATTTAGAAGAGCATGGTTTACCTTAGCGTAAATATTGACAAAATATATACCTATGCTTGATGTTTCTAGCTATGCTTGAAATGCTCAATAATTTGATTTGATCATACTCCTTTGCTGGCTACCTATTAACGTTTCCAGCCAACTAACGTTTTAATTGTAATGGTATAAACTTTTATGCCGTCTGTACTTTGAAATCCTCGGAGCCTGTGAGAACGATTCTAAAAAAAATTATTTTTTGCCATGGAGCCGGTGGGAAAAATGTTGGAGCGTCCGGGAATGTCCCGGTCTTTTGTACCGGAAAGTGTAACTTAGTAATTTTAAGTTCTTTTTCACCGACTACTTTATGAAATGTCCTCTAATAATCTCATATAACGTACAAAATAGCTTATAAAACGTGGTTACAGTGACCTCATACCTTTCACTGTGTGCCAGCTATACTGATCGGTTCACTACACCGCAACAAAGGAGTTAAGAGAAAATACGTACTAACTTGTGCACTAAATCTGAAACCAACTATTCAAACTGTATTCTGGTGAATGATCGATGTTTATCTTAAAATGTCTATGCATCTGATTATTTTGTTTTGTTGTTTGATTTTCAATGAGGCATTTTTAATTTCGTTTTTCCTAGGCTCTTCATTTACAAGTCCAAAGCCATAAATGTCACTTCATGTCTTTATTTTATTACATAACATACATTATTATAAGTTTAAAAAAATATTTTTTTTTGTTAAATATTAATTACGAATCCAGTCTATTCTGTCTGCGTATTGCAAAGATTAAAAGGCTTTACGATACAAGATAATAAGCATAAAATGAAAATAGACCAAAATAAAATACTTAAAAATGTTGCTGCACTTTCAAAATAGATAACAAAAAAAATGCAAATAGATTTTTTCAACAGTCACAGTCACATACTCGAGAGGCAGCATTCTTATTGTACACAAAAAAACTCAGTCGTATGATCGTATCGTATGCGCCGGAGCATCCGGGTGTGAATTTTTAGAGGTGACATATCACTAACAAGTCGTAATTGTACACTTAGGAAGCCTTTGTGAAAGTTCAAAGTATCTTGATTTATTGAGATGTAAAGAGTATTTAGGTATTTTGTTATGGAGATTGTCTAATGGTGTTGGTGAAGAATTTTGTGAACAAAAGAATTTGTTCAACTATTGCTAAATATCTTATGTTTTTTTTTATACAATGTTGAAGCCATGTTAGCTTATTCATTTTTTTTTCAAATTTTCTTATCAAATAATTATATTGCTAAATTTAATACGGCGTTACTCACGGGTTTATTTCAGGATTACCCGACTTATTATTCTGAACTATTGTTGTTGCAGTGTGAAGAAAAGAACCGGCTTACTTATGAGTCAAATAAATGTCAGCCACGTAAACCGGACGGTATTGGGAACATCGTTTATGAAATCATTTTTCCTGATCTTGATAAACGTCCTAGAGTTTGAGGGTTAAGTACCGTGATGAAGAATTAACAGGTTATTTATGGAGCCATAAGGATGATGTGTGAATAAGTAGGTATAAGTCAAGCCGACTGCACATTAGTGGTAACAATTTGACATTGATAGCTCTTATTGCGTTGAAGTAAAGGTGCTTTTCGTAGTGCAAGTGTTACCTCTGTCATGCGGTTGATGTACAACAAAAACCCGTTGACATTCAAAATTGAAACTAAATAGGTATCAATAAGGATGTTACAGCTTACCCAATCGCCCTTAAATACAAGCAATACAGCCTTTGTACGGTAATCAGAATTCCGCACAGGCTTCCTCAAGGCCGTAAGGTCTATATTTCCATGTCTTGTTTACAAATTGCCTCCATCTAAGATTCACAGTGGTGCGTTGCAGTCGCTCGGCAATATTAGGCAATTCCGATCATGTCTTGCGACATAACATCTACATACAATTGAGAATAGCGTATAACTAGTTTCATACTTCTATTATGTTTTGGGTTTGCGAGCTTAGTATTGTAGATATTCAAGCTTATGTTGAGATTATTAGAATCATATAAACGGGTGATTCTTTGAAAACAATGCCATAAAATGAAGCATGTCATTCCCAGTCATTGAAAGTTAATAATGGAATCAATATTGCTTAGGTGTTGTGATTATGAAAACCTTGATTATGAAAAACTACTCCTCTATTGTCAAGTGTTGAGAAAAGAAAAATATATTTTAATCCGGAAATCTCTGTGGTAAGGAATGATTTAGAAAATATAAAAGTTTTTCGAAGAATTATGTTATCTAAAGTTATCTATTATTTTTTGACTACAGACATTCATCTGCCTAGCCTTTTCCCAACTGTGTTGGGGTTGGCTTCCACGACTTTGACGGCAGACATTATGGAGACATATAAAAGATTATGGTTAGGATTTGGGCTTGCAACTTTCTGGTTAAATAAACTAGTTAACTTTATGAACTGATGAACTAAGCTCTTCGTTGTCTCACTTCAACCTATCAAAATTCTCTTCTACATTCAGTAGCCCTAGTACACGGCTACAAATCAAACTATACAAAACCAGTATGAACTGTCCTCTTATTGTATAGGCTGTTCGTACAACAGGATGTCAGCTTATACTGGAAATGTATAGCTTGATATTAAGCCGTGTGTACGAGTTTGCGAACTGGACTAATCGGCAGTTTTCGTGAGATTAAGTATACCTGCCTCGTTTTTACACGACCGAAAGGAAAGATACAGGTATAGTAATATTATTACATCTCACTAAAACTGATATTCGCGTGGTGTGCAAATTTGTTCTGGGGCTAAAGTCGTCCCTGATTGAAGTGTCTTCCCTTTGTCACTGTATAGGTACTACAAGTACCTTTGTGCGCCTTACTATAGGCCTTATTATGTCTTATTATGTCTAACTTTGCAGTTAGAAAACAATGCTATATCGGTGTCAATATAGATTATCTACATATTATATGACGCAAGCGCACGTCAAGAAATAAAGTTACAATTTGAATTTGATAGAAAAATTTGATTATGAGCAGTTGCTTGATTAGCAGTCAATTACAGTAATCTAATAAGTAAATTAATATCTACAATCATTAGAATGCAGATTACATAATTATATCTAAATATGAGATATAATTGGTGGTGAAATTACTTTCGATGTGGATTGGCGTGTTGATAATGTATGAAATGAGAGTGAAAGATGTACGAAACTGGACGAACTGGATAATTATGTCTAGTACATCCAGTTTCTTTAATATTTTACTGAGTTGTAAACTTGTAGTCAGATCACTTACTGTTTAAGCAATTTTATATCTATTGTTTAAATAAAAATGAATCGCCAAAATGGCATGGCAAGGTATGTACGCGCATAACTCCCCAACGTCTGGACCGATTTTGTTTTTTATTGTGGGTTTGTATGGATCTTTGGAGGGTTTATTTATATTTACAATTGGACTCAGTAGGTAGCGCGGCGGTCGGGGTAATTAGGAACAACGCGAGCGAAGCCACGGGCCAGTTAGTTTTAAAAAAATCTGAAGAGATTTGCAGAATTGAGATTTTGAGATGGAAACATCGGTGAAGAAAAACATCGTAAGGAACCCTGGACTTAAAAATCTGAAACTGCCAACTCGCAGTGAGCTAGCGTGGTGATTAATGCTCGATCCTTCTCTGTATAAGAAGAGGCCTTTGCCCTGCAGTGGGACAATTACAGGCTGATTTATTTTATACTATTTATAAGAAACTTAAATAATCAACTGGTTTACTTTAGTTTAACGCCCATAAACAATAAAGATTTCTCTTGACAGCTCGAAGTAAAAAATACATCGAAAACAAAAACAATTAAATAACATAGTTTGTCCACGGCTATGAAGGTTAGCGGCCAGTTTCGTAAACTGTCCCTATCTAACGAACATCATTTATCAAGTTATACATATTTTGACAAATGTATTGTTCACCGACCTCTAATTTAATCAAATTATAATTGTGCAAAGTTAACGGTGGCACTTGGCGTTCTCAGGAGTGCGTGGGAGATTATAATTGTGCTCCCACGCGCCCTCTAGCGGGGAACTTTGTGACGTGTCTTCCACGCTTGTTCTATAGGTTATTTTGAGTTGATATGATGAGCTCAAGTACGGTTTTTCCAAGATATTTAATTAGAATTTTGTTTCTTTTTGTTAATTTTGCTTTAGATACAAATTAAAGTGGAGAATTGAGTGATGTAAATAAGGAATTCTTCCGACTTATCATATTTCTGATAAACAACCTCGTAGATCACAGTTTAACCCTTTGACCGCCAAGGACGTCTTAAAGCGTCAATAATAAACTGGACACAATCGCCGGTCACGACTTAAGACGTCAAAATGTTTGACAGTTAATTACATAATCAAGTACTCGATTTTAAAACTTGATCTTTACGTACACAGACGTATTTACTTTTCTTTATTCAGTTTCATTAAATAAAAAGTATAAAAAGTCGACATTTAATTCGGCAGAACCTTTCAACATGAACTCGGAAATTTAAAGTAAAAAATGTTTGCCCTCAACGCCAAAGACGTCTTAAAGAGTCGACTAGTGATGGAGATTTAGGTGGGTAGATGATTATTTACCTACCAAATCTACCCTAAGAACATAGCAATATAATTTCTAGAAAGTGCTGCCACTAGCAAACTAGTTTTAATAGTGAGTGTTTGTGAGATCGTTACACATTTTTTTTATAAGAAATAATGGATAAACGTAAAGGTAAGTAACTAATTCCCTCTGTATGCCTAATTGTCAGTGATCAGTGTACCGTACCTAAATTATAAAAAGAATTATTTAGGTACTATAAAATAATTAATAGAAAATAGACTAATTAACTTATTACATGGATATTTGATGGCAACTACCTACACTCGTGTCAAGATGTCTTTCATCTATTTTGAGAATGTATATTTTGCTAATTTTTGTTCATTAATTATATACTACTAATTAGAGTGATCCTAAAAACAACAGAATATGGAATTGTTACAGGAAGAGTTATCACACATTCACCCCTGTATGCGCCACCCGTGTTTATGTAAAAATTTTAAGTTTCATAAATGGCTTGAAAAAGTATCATTATCAGGATTTGGAACTCACTGAAACTGAAAAACAATAAATAAATGGGTTTACATTAATTGTTAAACTAATTAATAAAAAGATTTTTGTATTGATTAATTCTGTTATTAATTTACCTTTTCAACCTACTAAAAAAATTAACTAGCTGCAAAATGGGGGTAATTTAATAAAATATCGACATAAGTGTCGAACATTACTATTTATCACACAATTATCGTAGCCACGAACGCCGTGGACGTCTTAAGGCGTCCGCTTGTGACGTCATATGCGTGTTTTATATTCTTAGTAGTGTTGTGACATGTGGGTAGACAAATACAACAAATTGTTATTAAATACAGGTAACTGCACCCTACCTACAACATCATCAAGAGGACTTGAAAACCCTTGCAGAATACTGCAAAGCATACGCCAGCCTTTCTTCCAAATAATAAAAAATTGCGCTGCAAACAATGTAGTTTGAATCGCATAAGACACGATACGCGATATTGGTGCGTGGTATGTAAAGTGGCACTATGCGTTACATGTTTTCGTGTCTATCATATAAGTTCTAAATCAAAATAAATTTATTAAATCAAGAGATGCATTTTATTTCATTTGATAATAACATTATTATGAGTCGGGCGTCGTCCTAACTGACCTGGCTACGATCTTACGATGACACGATGATGCGTTCTCGTCGTGCGATAAAAAAAATCTGTAATTAGGACACTTCTGAACAAATTTGTATGTTTGAATTCATCGTGCGACTAAAACGCATCGTGTTGAACGTACGATCGTAGCCAATTAGGTGTTCGTGATGTGTTGTGCTGATTTAATTATTTTTTTTTCATTCTATTAAAATTAAATTATAATACTCGATCATTACAAGTAACAACACTAGTCGTTTGAAGTAAATCTCTTAAAAATACATGTTGCTGCCGCCAATGACGCTTTAAAACGTCCACTAGTGCCGCCCAAAGTTCGATGCTTTTTTATAAAAAGGTTACCAAAATGTTACTTCAAATTAAAATATTTTTACTGCTTTCTTGTTAAGATTTTTAAAAGTTTTTAACACAATATTTTATTTTTTAATAACAATAAGATTAAACGTAAGCTAACCATCATTTTACTCCAAAATATTTAATATTAATACGGTATATTTTACGTGTTGCACATCACTAGACAATCGTACGATAAATGGTTTGTAAGATGGTCGCGGCGTTGGGGGCCAGATCGTTGAAATTTTACATGGCGGTCAAAGGGTTAAACCGCACCTCTATCATAGCTCTAATCACCGTTTAATATCTCTTACGTGTGCTGATTTCCTCACGATGTTAGTCTTCACCATTTTAAGTCAGAGATACCTAATTAATTTACAATACGTACTTAATTCGAAAATTAAGTGAAACTGAGTTCCAATCTACGGCTTTCGACTTGGCAGTCCATCTTACCTACTACCACTGCTGGCTTCATGCACTAAGTCATTGAAATTTGCGATTATAAAAACACTAACTTTTCTATTGTAATCATTTATAATTGCCAACAGCCTACGAAAGCTACCTATTTAAATTCATCAGGCAATACCGCAGCTTCGTGAAGGCGGTGACTCACAAGTATGTGAGAACTACTGATAGTCACGTTAACGATGAGCTTCTTTAAGCTATACTGCTATTAAAGCATCGGCACTTGCTACACAGACTTGCTATCTCGCTCGCACAATGAATAATATCTATATCTATACTAATATTATAAAGAGGTAAAGTTTGTATGTATGTGATAATGTATGTATGTTAGGGGTAATCTCTGGAACTACCGATCCGATCCTAAAAATTCTTTTACCAATAGGAAGCTACTTTATTCTTGAGTGCTATAGGCTATTTTTTATTCTGTTAAAAAAAAGTTTAGTTTTCAGTAAAAAATAACAATATCTGTGATTCAAGTAAGAAAAAAAAAACAGGCAATCTGGCTGCTTTATAAATGTGTTTACGAGAAAATTTAATTTAACGCGGACAAAGTCGCGGGGAATAGCTAGTGTAATAATAAAAAATTGATGAGAGGTGACCGTTATCCAAATGCAACATAAAAATATAGGGTCAAAATCAAAATGTGTTAAATATGTGTGTGAGCTCCTAAAAAGAGTTTTAACACTGATAATGAAGGTTGAAATTACGTGATCGTAAATAAAAAATACTAATTAGTTGGTTATTTTCAGCTCTAGTTTGTTTAAATGATAGAAAAGAATCGGGCGTTATTGTAACACTCACAGTGTCTTCAAAATCAAATTACTTACATAATGCTCTGGAAGGATTTACTACAAATAAATCTAATTATTAACTGCTTAAACTATAGGCACAATCCTGTATGTTAATAAACTAAGTTTCTTAATTTTAGTACAACTTTTCTTAAATATGAGTAAGACTCTAGTTGCTCAGTAAATCTAATAAAATTAAAGGCAAAAGTAAGCCCTAGTTTACCTATATTCTTTGCTTTTGCCCCTAGTCTTCCTTGCAAATAAATTCGCAGGTAAGTTATTAATAAATTGTATCAAAGTCATTGAAAATTGACATTCAGAGTAGACAAAAGGTAAGTTGTTCAAACGTAACCAGCTCTGAAAGGTCGTCGGTGACTCATTTCAACTCTCGACTGCCTTCATCAAGGCAGCCCACGGACTGCTCGCAGTTATTTCAACAATTTCCGTTATGTTATGCCAACACGATACTAATAAACGTAATGAGTACAAATGAACTGAAAATTAATTAATTCCTGAATATTTAATTGATATTATTTCCTTAGTAGACTAGTTAGAATCTCTCACGTTATGTAGTAAGGCAATTGTTCCGTGAAAAATAGGTTTGTTGTGTTTCGTTGTCTCTGAAAAGAATATAATAAGTTCGTAAGCTAGTCCGTTTGTTTGTTTCTAACTTATAATTGAGCGACACGATTGAAAGATCCACGTTTGTTTCGTTTGTCAGAGAGAACTTTAGAGATATCCACAGACTTATTATAGGTTTTCGGCCTTCGTAGATAGCCATAATCTCAACAAAAAGTATCAAAAAGCTTTGTCGCCGCTTTGTATATTCTCATTGCACGATAAACTTTTTTGCTTATTTTTTACATTTTATGATGAGTGAACCCTCTGATGCCCTCCACAAGTCGTGCTAGGCCATGAGATGAGTGACAAAGTAGTTCACTGCATTTGTAAAAAAATTGGGTTACTCGTGGAAGCGTATGGTTGATTTATATAATTCTCGAGATAAATACACAATGTTAGGTCCGTAGGTAAGTTCTCATTATTTAGGACTCAACAGGTAAGGAAATGTCTAAAAGTTGGTCGTAATTTAAACCCAATTTCAAATTTAGGGTGTCTATAGTTTTTGATGGCACTGAGTAATATTCAGGGGCGTGCACAGACTTTTCGACAGAATAGGCAGTTCATAAAAATCCTATTTAGATTCAGTAATTCGTCGTCTGTGTCGTATCTGTTAGGGTAGGCAGTGTCTTTTTACCTATTTGAACTGCACGCTCCTACTAATTTTATAAATGTGAAAGATGGATGTTTGTTAATCTTTCACGTAAAAACTAACGCACGAATTTAGATGATACTTTATAGTAATGTAGCTTGTACACCAGAATAACATATACCTAGGCTACAATTTACCAACATACCACGTGGGAGAAGCCGCGAGCGGAAGCTAGACTTTTTATAAATCCTTCTTCTCTTTTCCATGAGAATCGTTACTTTGTACATGGTTCTTAGAAAGTTGCTCCCATAGATTTCGATTTTCGTCTGAATTTCGGTCTGAATTCTGAATTTCGGCATGAATTCTTATATGTATAATTAAAATACGTTTAAGAGTTTCTGTCTGTTCATGACGTTAACTTTTAATAGTTTTAACCTTGAGAGAAAAGCGTGGTCGTAATACAGATTAATGTAACTTAATTTATGTTTCGCAATAATGTCGCTGTCCGTCGTGATCCGCACAACCTCGCCGTTGAATTGTTTTAGGTGAATGTACAGGAAATCAGTTTTATATGAATCATACAAAGTAGATATAGATAGATTATTGTATTCTAAAATTTATTTCATATAATATGCAAAATTTTAACTAGGCCTTGCAAATAGGTATTACTGCTAAAAATTTATTCTTCTTAAATATTCATTATAATATTGATACAACTAACATTAAAATACAACTAATACTAGAACTAAAAATAAAATTAAAATAAAAACTTAATCTAAAAGACAGCTACCAGTGGGCAATGTCCCCAAAACACTGGCTGCATTGCCACGTTGAATGGCAATGCTAAGCCTTTGAGCTAGGTATAGGTAAAAAGTTTGAAATAAGTTCCAAGTCAAGTTCTCGCCTCTTTAACCTTCTCATTAAGAACTTGACTTGGAACCGACTCCAAAACGTTTTAATTTAAAGTTATTTCAAGCTTTAGTTCCTTTTGAAGTCGGTTTTATTTGTTATTAAAAAAAATTCAATAAATATTTTCTCAAGTCTAAATGAATTAAAAGTAATAATACCAAGCTGTATTTTTTTGTGCATTAATAGGTTCTATTTTTCATCAGATCAACCTCTGTCTAACAATTAGATGCGCAAATACGAGTAGGTACATGAATTCCCACACTTAACTATTAACTACACTTAAGTGGATGTGGGCACGTTTTAAAATATCATGGTAAACAATAAAACCTTTTATACGACTTTAAATTGCTTGTTGTACGATTGCTAAAAATATACTGTTCTGAAATCTGAATATATCATCAGCTGTCTATGGTCATTCTCGTGATAAAGGAATACATCGCGTGATAAACCTATAGCTGAGCTGGGATAGTTATATTTGTATAACCAAGAGGACTGCCTCGTTGGTCTTGTGGTAACAAGCCTGACTGTTGAGCACGAGGTCTTGGGTTCGATTCCCGGGTCGGGCAGTGTTATTAAGATTTTCCATTAGGAAATTTTCAGTAGCAGCATGGGACTTGTAACATAGCTGGCGAAACGTGGGTATACTGCATACACCTCTGCCTACCCCCTCCGGGGAATACAGGCGTGAATCTATTAAATAACCAAGATATCCATCACAATTTAAAAAAAAAGTGAATCATCCAACACTGGATTTAAATTCACGTCATTTTCATTTTATTTTCAAGTTGTGGTACACCGAGTGCAAAATCTGAAAATTAGGTAATTAAAATGAAAGGTTTAGATTATTAATGGTTTTATTACACTATAATTACTTCTCATATTTGCTACAATTACAGTTACCTATGTGAAAATTTACAGTGACTATTATTTCTGAATCGAATTAAGCGGTATTTATGTGGATGGCAGTGTGATTGATCACCGCTATTACCAAGTGGTCACGTAGTCGGAAACGATTCCGAGTCTCAGCTCGTTTCGGGCGTAACTGTAGTGTGTGGTCACTGACCACAGGGCTGCCAGGGCTCTATGGGAACAGATTAACAGACTGACTATTAGAAAGTGGTGATGGCACTTGATAGAAAATATCTTTCTTACAAAAATATGAGATTTTTAGAGAAGAAAGAGAAGAAACTTTGTTGTCAATCTAAAGCTTTTATCGTGTTTATTGATGTTTAATTGACGACATTTATCATCGGCTCGGTTTGTTTTTTGTCAAGTCTAAGTTCCTTTGAAAACCGATCACTCTCGTTTATTGCTTGGCTTTTTCATGTACACATTCAATTAATTCTGTACAACGGTACTGGCAACCTTAGATGTCCAGTGACAGACGACGGTAAGGAGACCAGAGGTAATCGAACCTTCTTGCGTGGGAGTGCCGTCGAAATCGCGTCTATTTAGACGCAATCATGTTTTATTGGGAAGTTAAAATGTGTTCCATCCAGTTTTACGACAAATACAACAGAATGAGAGATTTTATGGCTCAGCCAGGGTACGCAGTGAGTACTGAGATTAAAGTGCGGACTAAAATAATGGTGTGACTTGAGTAGTTTTATTGAATTTATCGATGTTTTATTTAGGCGCTTTATTAAATAAAAAAGTTGCACGTAATTTATAGGAACATATAGAATCCAATGTAGTTGCAACTTAATGTTTCAAAAATCAGTTCTTTTAGTAATACTATAAGAATTGATTATTAACTAGTTTTTGCTATGATAATTTCATTAAAATTAGTAATAAGACTAATAAAAATTTATATTACTACTACTTAATAAAAAAGACTGTTTATATTTAAACAACCTGATTTGATTGGATACCTACTTTTGATGCTTAATTTGTTTAAGAATAATGAATTCCTAGCCTTTGTCTGCTAAACTGCATTAAAATAGTAGGCACTGCGGTGACAAACAACATTTAATTTGAATAGTACATGGAATGGTGACATAGTCAATGATTACAAGTACTATGTATTGACTATAACTATTATCTATTAGTTCAGACATCCACAACATTATTCAACTACTAGGCTATGCTGATTGCGTACTTGTGGAATAAATACAACGGCTTTTCTTGTTAGTGTTCGTAATTTATTTGATATACGATGCAATGCAATAATCGTGCTTACTTAACGATCGTATACTTAGTGCATAAATAAGTTTTGCTTTTGAAATAATTTACCCTTAAACAACATTGTTGAAGGTGTTATTCAATTTATGGTAAATACTTAATGCACTTAAAACATTTTTGCATCTTTTTCTCCAATAAGATTTAACTTACATCTCTGTTTTGTGCACTATTTATGTCTAAATGTAAAATTCGTATTCGCAAAACATGTACTCATTGTGTTCCTGGTTTTACGGCAAATGAAAAATGTTTTTATAGTTTGAATAAAGAACCCATTATTATTTTTATAACCATGATTGCAAGTTTTTTTTTATAATACAATTGTATTCTTTTTTATAACAACACTTATTGTAATTAATTGGAAGTGGTAATCTAAAATGGTCATGATTATGGGATTGTTAAGGCAAGTCATAATTTATGGTAGAATAAGGAAACAGTTTAGTTACGGACTCTGAGTTTATTATATTCTATGGGCAATTATTCTAACCATGAGTAATGAGATATTGCTAAATTTGTGATGTCTTTGTGTCGTTAATTATCTTATTGTTTAATCTCTTCTAAGAGCAACAAATCATAAAGGAATTGCAATAATTTTTCTGCCCTTATGCGGGTTTAACTTATTAATTTATTTATTCACACAACAGGTTTGTCGTGCAAACCTGTTGTGTGAATAAAGTAGTGAAAAGTGAGAAATAAGTAGTAGTCAAATTTATCTTATAGCAAACAACTACGAATGTAAAATAATTATCAGAATAATCCAATAATATAATATACTACTTAAAAAACTTAAGGTCGAGATCATTCTTGCCGTTATTAGCTACAAATGGGTCCAATGAAAACTTTCAATATTTCATTAAACTCACTTGCTCACACAACTGTCTATTAGTTTAACGAACTGTTAGTTTAACGAAAAATTATCATGTTTTAAAAAGATCTAAATGTGCGGGCTTTCGTTTCAACCCGATATTTATCTCATACGGTTGTCGAGCATCAGAAATTGCATGGTCATTATAAGCTTATTCGTTTTGTAAAAGGCTTTATATCTAGGAAGTAGGATATTATTTCCCTTAAAAGTCTAGACTGGTATGATCTAATCTACTATTTATTAATCATTAACTAGTTTACAAAGAAACTGGCTACAACCCTTTGTTGCACCGGATAAATATTTCTTGGACCGGTCATCATAAAGTGACCGGTCTTGGTCTACGCAGTAAATTAGGTAACAAGCACCTTGTCTCAATAGCATTAAGAACACTTTTCCTATAAAAAATTTCACTGACGTGAATTATTGAACAAGGCCGCACCCGCGTTCCTGTATGTCGATATTAATCGTGACAACTGTCGAGTGCAACAATTGTATACAAAAATAAGTCAAGTGAAAAGGTCCATTCTCTAAATACTTCATACCTCTAGTGAACAGAACAGTAGCATTAGCCTAGTGGTTTGACTATTGGACTGCCAAGTTAAAGGTCGCAGGTAGGTAGGAACCCAGGTACGCAACACTGTCTTTTTAAATTCATTAGCTAATTGTCATGAGAGTTAGACCAAGGAGAACATATATCAGGAAGAAGTGAATATCACGTCGTATCAAGAAGTTAAAGAATTGACTGAGATTAGAGAAACTTGGAGGAAAATTGTCATTTAGGTTAACATCGATAGGAAACTAGCACTCTTGATATACGAGTATATTCTCGATGCAGATGGTGTGTAAAGCCGCATCAAGGCCAAGGCTTATGAGCTGTTTAACGCCATCGTTGACAGCATCATTGCCTAATTTTGTGATAGCGTAAGTGGTATAACCGTAGACTGGCACATTAGAGGTTTTTACGTGCTTTTCGGGCCTCGAAGAGCACGTAAAGCCGTCGATTTTGTGCCTGATTTCTATTAGGTGGTGTCGATTTGCCGTCTCATCGGAGAGAGCACACATACACTTGAGCACTATATTTCTTGTGTCTTTAGCTCTATCGATTTTGGTAGCTGTGACGGAAATTTGGTTAGGTTAATTTGAATATGATGTACCGGTCAACATAAGCTTATTTATTTGAACTATTTTAAAGGTCGCCTATTGATCGAAATTCAACCGTTTTTTTTATTTATAACACTAATGCTTGCCAATAGCCATTAAATATAAAAATAAAATTAAATCGATTTTCAAACAAAAGAGAAAATGGTACTGAACTATTATAGCGTTTGCCTATTTATCGATAGAAATAAAAATAACTAATCCTTAACCTAATATCAAGTGATCCTTCTGAATAATCTACAGTACGTACGTTTTGGTTGCGCTTGCGACTGACGAATTACGCGGTGAAGTGAAGGTGACAAAGATATCGATAGAATTGATTACAATCATCACGAGTCTTTTGTCAGGTTTAGTAATTATTATTTTTTATTAATAGGAAGTAGATGTTATTGATAATAGTAATTGGGTATTATACGAAATATTACGTTGAATGTCCGCTTTGTTCGGACAGATTACGTAGAAATTTTCTAGCTATTTAGCTAACGTTCATTTGAGTTTATTACAAGAACTGCTTTTGCGTCAATCAGATTTACAGTATCCAGATACAAAGTTTTTTTTTGGGACTGTTATCACTCCTTCCGTTATTATAAAATAACTCTAAATTGATAGCTAATTCTTACCTCCAGCAGCTTTTTTATAGCTACCAACGATTTTCTAAAATACGTAAAAGATAATAGTTTTCAGAAGATGACACAGACAACAGTTTAAATAAATTTCAAACTGCTACTGATAGTCAACATTCTTCTACATACTTAAAGTATCAAAAATTCACTTATGAAGCTCTTAAAATCATGTGCAACCTCTTATGACTAATATAATCCACGCAAGTCGATTATGACACTTGCCTACAAAGCTGTCAGTGCGCAAGAATTCGGGCGCAGGCGCGGTGACGCCCTTTCAGGCGCACAATAGAATTGACTGAGATTACCATCGAAAGAAACTCGATGGTATGACAGTTGAGACGCAAATTATCGTAAGCTGTCTCAGATTATGGAGGTGTGTTGATCGGAAATTCTTTTGTGTGACGTCACCAGATTTTGAAACTAGCTAAAAGTAGCTAACTTTGGGAACAGACTCAAATACCAAAAAGAGCGTAAAAACTTTAGAAGATTTTTTTTTCACCCTTTACTAATTACCCAATGATATCTGTATTCTCCCAAAGTCTTAGAAAATGTTTTTATACACGGACTAAAATATATAAGCAAAGGTATGTAACAAGGGTTCCACTGGTTGTCATACACTATGGGACTCCACTGACTGCTTTCCATCAGGCAGCATGGAGTCAATTTGTCAAAAATAAAATAAAAATACCAGACCACACATATACTGAACCACCATTACCTGTAACTTAAAACTTTTACCACATACTGGTATACTGTTACTTATTAAATGGCTAAATGTATTGAACTATTAAATTAATAACTTATTTTACAACACGAAATATCCGAAAATATAATAAATTATTTCTGCAATAGTAAACAGAACAAGTTTTAATTCGTCAAAGTCACAAAACAAGAGATGAGTCACAATTAAGATGTATGCTGAACTAAGTCTTTAATTGTGACTCATTTTTTCCAACTTGTTCTGTGTTATTATTTAATAAGAAAATTTGAAAATTCGAGTTCGAATCCCATCCGTATCAGTTGTATTTTCAAATTTTCTTATTAAATAATTATATTTATAAGCTATCATGTGCTATAACATGTAAAAAATTTCACAAAAATATTGTTCTGTGTTGTTTACAATCTTTGGACAATTTCTAACTAAAAATGTATTTAAAAATACATATAACCAAATAGAATGAAAAGCTCAGACAAGGTCTGGCATAATAATAATAACTAACTATATACACCTAGAAATAAACTAATTAAAAAGATAAACTTAATCTAAAAGACCGCTACCTGTAGGCAACGTTTCAAAAATGCTGGCTGCATTACCCCACTGGATGGCTGTACTTAGCGTTTGAGCAAGATGCAGACCAGCATTTTAGTCACGAGATGCTTAAAAACAAACTATTTTTACGCAATTTCAAACATATTTGCACGAGATAGTAAACTTGAATCAAGTCAATTAGTGTTGCTTAACATGTAGTACAACTTTTACTTGACAATGAACTGATATAATGTGCTTACCGACCTCGCGGACACTACTTATCGATTTATCGATCTATATTCATATTATAAGCCGTTTAGGGCTGACACGAGTGATTAATCGATAACTAGATAGTTGTGGAAATATAGCTAATGGATTTGCTTTGTAGTAATTTATGGTTAGTTTCTCGAAAGTCTATTAAAGCTTGAAAGTTTCGATTATCTGTTGAAAGGTAAGCATGAAATATAATCTTCAATTAATAGTATGAGTTTCTTAAGCTTGCATTGCTAATATAGCGAGACATGTGAGGCTGAAGAACTATAACCTCAATTTTGCGCATTCATATTGCGGTACCGTGTAGTCCGTTCGCTATTTTAAGCAAACCATAATGCTCCACCGTAGACTATAATACACCACTATTTAATATCAGATAGGTTCGTGGTCAAACGATTGCATTTGTAAAGAAAACATGAAAGAAAATATAGAAAAAAAAAATAAAGAAAGAAAAACATATTATGTTCAACAAATAATCAAGCTTCTATTTAACTTGCAATGTCTGAAGGTTCGGGTTTTAAAGTCGTTATTCTCAATCGATTAAGATTTAAATTTTGCATACACGTTTAGTTTAGATGACAATACTCTAAAATTATAGAAATAACCTGATATTGCAGCCTGCAGCTAGCAGGATTGTTTTCACGAGAGCACTCCCCAATGATATTAGCAAAGATACGAAATTTTGTATAGAAGCCTACATGTAAAATATTTCATATTCCAATATAAAAGCTTGGGTTAAAAACGTTGTTTAAAAAAAAAAAAACATTTATTAATAATAACGAAAGTAAAAACACGAAACCAACGTATCAAGTAGAGACTTCGTACCAACGTATAAAAGAGACGGGAAATTAGACAGTTTAGAAGAGTCTAAACTGTCTAATTTCCCGTCTCTTTTATATTCTGCACGAAGCTTTTGTAAATCTTTTGACCTGAACAGTACAGCCCTAGTAAGTTGTGCGCACGCGACGTTTGCACCGTTACTTCCTTTGCAGCCGGACGTTCGAAATGTGAACGTGTAACCACTGGCCATCTAAAATGACGTTCTATAATTTATATTTCTTTTACTTTTTCGTTATCTAATGGTATGAACAACCTGATGTCAGAGTTTAAATCGCTCGTAGGCCTCTGACATGGCTTTATACACAGGTGAAAAATCTCTCAGGTTTGCTGGTTTTATCAGTGTCCTCACGATGTTTTCTTTCATTTAAAACGCACATGAATCCGAAAAGTTAGAGGTACGTGCATGCCTGGGTTTTTAACCTACGACCTTTGATTTGTCAGTTCAACGGCCATACCACTAGTCCATCACTGCTTAGTAAATCAATCTACAAACAATTGTTGTAGAGTAAAACGAAATATGAATTTGAAAAATTTTCAAATTTCTTATTGAATAATTTATTATATGGCATTTTATTAATTGCTATATGAAGTAATATTCATAAGCTAGACCACATTAATGATCTATTTGTATATAATACTAATTAATTATTAAATAATATTTGCCTACAGATAAGGTGGTGTAAAGGCAAACAACATGTTAAATGCTTCTTGCATAAATTATGCTTGTTTGGAAAACTAGTTTCGTCTTATTAGGAGCAATACTACTACCCAATAATATTGACTCGATTAGATTAGATAAATGTGCGTCATTTGTTTAACTATGTTTAATCTGATTTAATTAATCCATAAACAACTGAAATTAATATGCATTAATATTCTTGTGGTGGGGCTATAGTCTTTTAAACCCACCATTATATACACCACACGTATTTAGGTATGTACTGGCGTCGACCACGACATTAAACGAGAATAAATTAAAAATAACAAAAACCCGACAATAAAAAAAAGACATAATTTTAATTAATAAGATCTTAATTTTTTTCGTTAATAACACTCGACCAAGTCGCCAAGTCCAAATGAAAAAAAAAAACTAAATCAAAGTCGGTTTCGGTCTCTTTTTTTCATCGGAGGGCTAAAAAGTTATTGATTTGTGGATACAAGTAAACCTACAAGTCTTTTATTATTTAATAAGAAATTTGAAACAATATAAGTTAACATTTTTTTACGTAAAACGGTTTTGTCATCAGACTAAAGGTATCGATCAATCTGTCAACAGGAAGGCAGTAAAAAATTAATTACTAAATTTTTTTTAAAATTTATATAATTATGTTACTCGTTATTTTAGTAAGTTATTTAGGTTTTTCGTTTTATAATTGGTGTTTTAGTCTTAAATATTATATAAAATTACTAAATTTGAACCAAACAAATAAAGTAATAATAACAAACAGGGCAAGCTAAATAAGCCCGTTTTAAAAAACTACTACGGGTGGGCTCCACAATCTTCTCCGTCTGTAGTAGATCAAGTACTCTTGTAGAATTAGGTACCTATTAGGTATAGTGCAATAATGCTGTACCAAGTTGTCCGCATTTCGACCTTATTTCACTCCCATACAGCTGTCTGTGTCTATTATAAACACTCCGCCCACTAAGTACAAATGATCTACTTGCTCATTTAAACTATTAGACTTCTTACATCAGAGACTTTTACTATCATTGAATATTTTCGGTGTCAACACTTACGCATGAGAAAACGAGAGTGATGCGTAGGCGCAGACCCTGAGATAACGCCCGATGTTCGTTGGTGGGATTGTATAATGTACATAGTTTAGTATTCATCATCAAAATCTGCTGTTAAGTGGGTGAGAATACAATAGATGAGCTGTTATAGGTATTTAAGTAACATCCTTTCTACCTATCTTTATTTCTTAGTATTTAATATTGTCTGAAACTTTCGCAAACGTTTAACTTAATGAAGACGTAAGATCAATATATGAATAAGCACTGATAGCCTAGTGGTATGACCGTTGATTGAGAAGTCAGTGGTCTCGAGTTCGATCCCAAGGCGCGCACCTCTGTCTTTTCGTAAGTTATGTGCGATTATAAATTAATTATCAGTTGCTAAAACGGTGAGGGAAAACATCGTGATTTAACCAGCACACAAGAGATTTTTCAAGGGTGTGTAAAGCCATGTCAAAGGCCTACGAGCGGTTTAAACCCTGACACCAGGTTGTTCATCAATCATATGATAAGAAGAAGAAGAAGAATTATATGATTAGTAGTATGAAGAAGCTTGATATATGCTTAATAGTGAAAAAGATTAGCCAATGTATCTAGTAATTTCACCCAAACGTTTGTCACACTTTTCATCTGTTGAGTGTGGCCAACTAATGAGCCAACAAGCCAACATTATTTTGGTCTCGTGTCGAAATCGAAACTGCATAATTTATTGGCGATGAGTCGATGATGATATTTACATAAATAACATAGGTATTAAATTTATAATAACGGGAAATGCATAAGCCCGTTAATATTATTGCATCGACTAAAAATACTTTCTTTTGATATATCATATTGTATTTTTTTATACAGCGTGTAACAGAAGTCCGAAATAATACATTAAGGGCGTATAAAGTACCCTATACACAATCCTTGAGCATGGGTTTTGGAACCGAACACCAAACAATACTCGAGTAAACCATGGTCAAAGTTTTTACCAAAATCTTTCAAATTCGGCCCTAGGCATCAGTTGAAAGGTAAATCAACACGAATCCGGTTATTTACCGTCAATAAATTCTTAAAGTAAGCACTAGGCACGCATAGGATAATAAAATCTGTCATTATTGAAGAAAATGAAATCGAAAGAATTATTTTGTATGAAAAAAAAAATGCCTCTTTTCCATTCAATATTTTCACAGGTGATTCTCTTCATGATATACATACATTATTAAGTATTATTTCGGACTTCTGTTACACGCTGTATAGTGTAGAAAACGCCTTATGAGTTCATCAACAGGGACTGGTAAGCGTGTTATGTCCGACTGGCACGAACTAAAAACTACGTGGTGTTCCTCCACGAACCTCTAGGCCGGTAAGGGGTTGTAATTAGGCATTCACCATACTCGGGAGTGACTGACATAAGTTAACATTGTCATCGTTTTTCTTAATTTATATCATTATTCATTAATATGGTAAATTGTTACAATTTAAAATTTATACATTAGCTTGGCGCAGGTCTAACGCCTGTAAGTGCTTTCCGACGCAGCACAGAGCAAGTGATAATTCATTTAAAATAGGCACATAACTTACGAAAAGTTGGAAATGCGCGCATTGGGTTTGAACCTGATAATTCTTGCCAGTAAACGATCATACCACTAAGCTACGTGATAGCTTACCTACCTAGCTTAGCTACCTACTACTTAATAGGTGACACAGCTCTTGGGATTCTATTTTCTACTACCCGTCAACAATTCCACTCAACATTTACGATGATGTCATAAGAGCCAATACGACCTCCACCTCCAATAAAATACCGAAGAAGCTATCCTTAACAGTTTACGAGGAGCTAGAAGCTACGAACATGTTGTTTGGAAGTCAAAGCTTAACCTTTCATAAAATATTGATATGCATTTGTGTAAGCTACCTTACAGCTGAGAAAAAATATTTGAGAAATGATGAAATGCTACTTTTATTTTAATTTGTAAACTGAACAAAATAGATAAACGTACCAATGCTCTGACCAAGTTAGTCTGAGAAATTTCAAGTTCCCTTTCTTTCTTTTATTTTTTTTTTATTTTTTATTTATAGACTCACGCCTGTATTCCCCAGAGGGGGTAGGCAGAGGTGTGCAGTACACCCACGTTTCGCCGGCTATTTTATAAGTCCCATGTAATAGGGGGCGAGCCTATTTCCATTAACAGGGCACAATTCCAGACTCCGTGCTGCTACTGAGAATTTCCTAATGGAAAAACCCAATAACACTTTTGCCCGACCCGGGGATCGAACCCAGGACCTCATGCTCAGCAGTCGCGCTTGCTACCACTAGACCAACGAGGCAGTCTGTTCTTTCTTTCATTTATTAAAAATTAATATAATATGATTAGACAAACGTTTTAAACCTTTCTGGTTAATTTAATCTTTTCAGTCGCTGCCACATTCTGACCCAGTGCGGGATTACGCAGGCATGGTCGCGTAATTGATAAAAATTACATTAGATTATGTATGATTGTTCGTAATTACGTACGTATTATGTTCTGTCAAATGTTTGTTCAGCGCTTATTTGTTTGACATCAATAGGTATTTGTGTCTGTGATTAGAAAGGCCTCAGTGGTTTTGTAACTACTTGTATCTTGTTTGATGTTAGTGTATGATCATTTGGATACTATGTCTTATCTATAGTTAATATAATTTTTATCTTCTTATTAGCTGAAGCCGATGCTTGCGGCTTTAATAAAATTGCAATGTGCAAACCCTTTTTTTTACGATGAATCTTCGTTTCGCTAATGTAGAGGTGGTAGAAAAATCTAAGTACTTATACACCTAGTTTTTTAAATAAATAGTATATACAGCTATCAACGAACATAAACCTAAGTTATGCATCCTATATGCTTTGTCAATGCATTTTGAATTTAAAAAGTTGCACTCTCTCCCTCTCTTTTTCCTGTGCAATTATTATTCCAAGTCTAATTAAATCTGTTCTGAACTAACCCTAAGTTCTGCCACTCCTATCTTAATTCAACAGGAAGCGTGATTGCAAAGTTGCATTTACCATTTGGAAATCGGATGACGAATAATGATGATAGAAGGAAGATGCCTCTTTAATAACCATAATTAAGACTAACTCGATCCCAACGATGCGTTGCAGATCTTAACCAAATCACCAAGACGAAAATGTACTAACCTTGTATATCAATGCCATTTGCAATGACAAACTGTACTCTACCTCAGACATACAGCTTATTAGCTTTAACTTCAAGTAATTTGGAAGGAAGGAAATCTTTTTATATGTGGTTTATCAGATGTAGCAATTCCTCCAACGTGTTTTTACGTGTGAAGGTTAATTTTCTTGTTTTGTTTTTACAGTTAGATACTTTGTCAAATTACTTCGCTGAGGCATACCTCACAGGTGCATTATATATATGTACCTCCTTCGCTTCGCAATGAAGTTTATTGTCTTTTTGCACAATTTGAATGCACATTACAGGTCTATAACAAGCTTTAATAAATGTTTAGGAATTTAAAAAAATACACCGTCCCGTCAAAATATATATCTCCAAACTATACGGTATGTTCTATAGCATAGAGTACAGACTAATTTGTTATGCGTGATAATTCATGGCTATCTTAGTCGTATTGCCTCGCCTACTCCGCCAATAAATTTGATTTCGAATTTGAAAAAAGTTGTCTATGAACCGATTACATGCTGTCACTGTCAAATACGCTTGCTATCTCGTACTCATGACAAAATCAGCATCTGGTCAAACACCTCATTAGCATCGTTACGCCTAGCTGACAAGTCTTAGCAATCCAATGCTAAATTGATTGTATAATGCACTTGGTAATGTTTGTCTGCGCTGTGTTGCGTCAGGCTCACAGTCGCACTGGCTTTCTACATGAGAAGACGCTTCTGATTGAGACCAATGACATAGTTAATACACAACTAAGTACAATAATATATTTTTAAACTTCAAAATATTTTATATGTCATAAGCTAAGGTCATAAATTATGTTTATTTGTTTTTGTTGTTGGTCTTCCTATAATAAATTAAATGCAACGATATACCACGCTGCTTTCTAGTAAAAAAAATCAGGATACCAAATATTAATATCTCACTAATCGATGTTTTGTTTATGATTTTATGTGAAATATGAAGCTAATCTGTATTGGTCTAAAAATATGAATTTTGTGCTTGTTGTTGAGTATTATTGTGATGATTTTATTTACATTATGTCTTTCGGCAATCTTTTCACTTTAGATAGGCAAAAGTGTATAGTTACTATTATTATTGGTGTAAATACCAATAATGATTGACTCAATGTATACATTTTTTGTCTTTTAAAATAAAAAATACGTCTCAACAAGACTCCACACAAAAAGTTTCATCAATCCAAATGTGAAATGTAAAAGTAATAATGTTGCATCTAGATCAATCCGACATTAATTGAAATTTAAATTGCTACAAGTGGTGGTATATCGCATGACACAGATGACATAAGATGTATTCAAGATATTTGCGTGCAGATACGAAAGTTTGCGTTTGTTACCAAATCCGCTTCGAACAGTATGAGAAGAGAAGAAACTGCGGAAGAGGCTAAAATTGTGTTTGCAGTACAATGAAAGTACAGAAAGTATGGATTATAAAAAAATCTGTCAATTTTTTTGGTATTTCATTATAAAATACCATCGGATATCCGTTATCACCATTACCATTGGTATCCGTATCCGTATATCTTGTACTTGATGGAAAGTTGACAAAAGAATTGAAGAAAAAAAAGTTCGATTCTAAATTTTTCATTTTACAAAGTTTGAAACGCTAAAGTTCGCTTCTCATGCGCTTTAACGTTTTAAATATGTTTTAAAAGCTGTCCTTAAGATCGCAAGATTCTTTTTTGTGCGTTCTTTTTTATTTATTTTTTTAATTTTACTTTTTATGTCTTATATGGTGTCGCAAATAAATTAATAGAAGTCGCACGTTCCTTGACACGTAGATAGTTTTACAATTTTTGCTGTTGAGATTAAAATTTTTCTACGATTTTATTTAACACCTCCACTTCTTGAAGTTTAGTATTGGTAAACGTCTTTTAACTATATAGCGGAATGTAATTTTACATTCAATTTCTAAGCACTTACACTGAACGGAATGTAAACCAGACTTTTGCCATAAGTAATACAATCGAATTGCGTTACAAATGTACGGACAGAGATCAAAATAAAACAATGTTTAGAAAGCTTTGGAGAATGTGTTTGTTTCTAGTTGCTACTAGGAACTAGTTTTAGGAACAGTGCTCGTAGAATAGGTTCTATTTTGTATCTTTATATTTTGTACTGAGAGTTTAAAAGCAGTTTTTTTTTGTGTTTGTAGGTAGTTGAATTGCATGCGTGATTTATATACGTGTGATAGCTAACTATGATAAGCTACAACTGAAATAATATAAATGCAAGACTATCTGCATCAACACTATCGGCGTGAAAATGTTAATTGGTTACCTAGCAACGCGCCTGTGTGATCAAATAGTGATTATACTTTTTCAAAATCGTTGTAATATACGAGTTTGATACTCTCACTGGTTTCTTTAAGCTCCTTGCTCGTAAAAACTAACATTGTGACTATAAATTAATAAAACGTTAACAGTCAAAGTAACGATAACTGAAGCAGACAAAAAACATTAATATAAACAAAACCGCGTGGCTAATAACTACAGTAACTGCGCATCAATGTGATAATAACTAAAACGATAAAAATACATCATTATTATCCACATGCAGTTTGTATAAAATGTTAAAACAGGAATTATTTGCATGTTTAGTGTCAATAAAATACTAATATGCTAAGATTATGTTCTAAGATTATACACTTTATGGCAATTTAAAGAGTCAACATTATTAGATGCGCATGAGTTGATTATTATGACTTTTTAGATTGAGGCGAATCCCGTGCAAGAAAAAGCAAAAGTCAAAATGCATTCATGTCAACCATAATTAAGAAATCATTTTTAATTGTTACCATTTACGAGTATACTATTACATACAACAAAACATAAACAGGTTTTTTTTTTCTCTTGATATACTACAATAGAGTCCTTTTGGCTAATTTGATTTCTTCCATATATTTTTCAGCATAGGAATCAGGATTTACATCGACTGATCCATTACTTAAGATTTTAATAAACATTCTATAATAGATATAAAGTTATACGTATATTTTTTTAAATTTATGATACAGAAACCATGTTTATATGTCGCAATAAAATTGGCTCACGGTATATTTAATGAATGGCACCATAAAATATTGAGTTATGACTATTAGATGCTGCAGGCGAATTATGGACTCAATTTATATTTTTTCATCTTTCCACTTTTAGATTATACTGCATTCATTCTAATACGTGAGACACGCATGTGTAAGGAATAATATTATTTAAGATACGTCATTACTTGAATGTATCTCTTTATACCATGCTTGTACGTATTTCGTTGAGAAAAAAATAGTTTTGGTAATTTAAATAGATTGCCTTTCAATTTATATTAAGACAATTTTTACAATAATTTCTCAATTTAATATTATTCTGTGGTCAATTAATAATAAATTAAATATACTGTATACACTCGCCTATTAAAGAAAATAGAAAAAGGGTAATTATTATGCGTCGAAATACTCCTCTGAGTTTCTGTCATCGTGCAAAGTGCTCAGAAGACGGGCAAACTGAAATTTATAGGTTGAAAATTAAATAACATACCTATGTATGTGTCTATGTGTGATGGGTAAACTAACCTCATGATTATGAAGCTCTCCAACCAGACTATTGCAGAATCCAATAAGCTATTGTAAATTTAACTAGATCTCAAATTACATACAACGATGCAACAACTATATGAAGCTTTCTTTTTTAAAGCAATAAAGTTAAACTAATAATAAACTTTTCCTTCCCATCTCGTTACGAGTTCAATTACTTGCTCGTGTGTACAGCTTGGTTATTGGTTAGCAAATTGGTTGTTTTAGTAAAAGCAAGTGTGTTGCTAATGAGAGATAACGGTCACTTTCGCTCCGAGTATGGCGCAGTGCAGCCGGCCTTCATCACATGTGACTTGAGATACTGCTTTAGGATCATTGGAATGAGGAATTTGTACTTATAAGTAAATAGGAAGGTTGAATATACTGGATATAATAAAAAAGTGCTTTTTTAAAGCAAGAATATCGAGTGATGTGTCAGGACAAGTTTAACAATGAAAAAAATACTGAATGTGAGAATGTCTTTACTATTTTTTTTTTATTGATCGTTAGAGGAAGCCTTATTCAACAGTGTTTTGGTTGAAATGAGAATAATTTTTATAAAACTGCTCTTAAGAGCACATCAGCACGTGCGATACATTAGATATTCTGGAATATTCAAAGCTTTGAATTCAAAGTAATTAGTAACAGTAAGTATAAGTTAGGTTAGAATTGATTTAATCTTTTTATTATTTGGTCTGCCGTATCTATTATTATTATAAGCCTGATGTGTCCCACTGCAGGGCACAGGCCATCCTTCTCTCCTTCCATCTTCCCTGTTTAAAGCAATTTTTCCTTTTTCCCGCTATCTTTTTCTGGGCCTACAGCGTTTTTATTTATCTACGAGTATGTCAGGCGTCAATATCCGTGTCGCACAAATATATATTTTAATCGTGAAAGATTTGTGCTCCATGGGCGGTACAAGTTTTTGCTAAGTTCGGCGAAACTTAAAAGTAAAAGTTTAACTTGTATTTATTACAGGTAGAGTAATGAACGAGCTACGTAATAGTTAGGTACAAGACAAGTATATATAAATAGTTTCGACACCTGATGAGTGGATCACGAGGTGCATGCACAACCAATGTTTGCGATTTCACTAACTCCTAAATATTTGCAAATATGAACATCTTGGTTTATTTGCGAGATGCTAAATGTGGCTTCACGATTTTAAGGTCTTGTGACATCGGCTTTGTGATGAAAATGCCTTGAAACTTCAAATTGATGTGTTCACTTGATTTGAAATCATGAGACCTCTTTAGATCTTCACTCTCTTCTTACCAAGGAATAAATGTAACCATGCAGTCATGCGACAAATAAGGAAAAAAATCCAGTGTTGCAGAACTTACTTTCAGGCGTATTCTCACCTTTATTTACTTCTAAACATGTTAATCAAGACCAGTTTGTTTGTTACCATTACCTCTACCTTATATTCGTTAAAAAGGTTTGTTAAAAAAATCAATGTAGCAATATTAAATGAGGTTAACATAGTGATGGGCGCGCCATTGAATGTTTTCAGAAAATGCATGTTCTTCGTCACCCAACTCTTCTACTGTTTGCGTCTAGACCATAATAATACCATGGAAGGCATTAATGATTTTATGACCGTGTTTACAATGTCATAAAACGATAAACATCAAATCGTTATTAATTGGAAAATTGTTTTCGTACATTATAGTAGATACTATCTAGAAGGCAATTAACACTTTCTGCTTATAATTTGATTACAGAAATCTACAACAGTTTGCTGGCTAAAAAAATTCTATTGTACAAGTAGTTAATCAAAATAAGCGTTCAAATAAATTTTTCTGACATAATGAGTCACCAATCCTTGCATAGTTGAATAAACAATACATAATAATTCAATTGATTTTGATGATGTAGGTGAACTGTCATTTTTGTTATAAAATTATGACTTGTGTATCACAATGAAACAACATACGAGTATCGATGGTGTAAGTCAAAATAGAAACTCGTGCAAGACGCAAAACTTCTTGTTTTCATAAAAATATAGAAGTCGAAAAATAAAAAACGAGATAGATGTATTGTATTGTAGCTTTATTAGAAATAGACACCAATTAAATGTAATAAAACAACTTTTTAACGGAGATAATTCGCGTTTTTATTTTGATAATACAAAGGCACGTCTGCTTGCGACTACGAGTGCTGCAAAGTACTCGAAACGTCAGGATTGTATTATCAAAATAAAAACGCGAATTATATCCGTTAAAAAGTTGTTTCATTATGTTGAGTGTTCGCGAAAGTTTGAGACTATATTACCAATTAAATGTATTGACATTTTAGAATTTTCATCAAAAACTAATTATTCTCTAAATTTAAATATAAAAATACATGGCTGTATAACGCGGGCAGGGTTACAAATAGCTTGGTTATAGAGCGTCTGGGGGGGGACATTTGAGCGTTTTAACCCCGCTCGTAATCGATTTTTCTTTCTACAAAAATTTTGTTACAATAAGTGTTCGCATAGTATGCATAAATACTTTAAAAATGTTTATGTATCTATCCGTTCGAGTTAGGTAGTATTAACGTTTTGAATAAAACAAATTTGTACCAATACGGCCTCATAACCATGACATAAATTCTTTTGCTTACATATAAAAAAACGTTTAACTAAATCGACGTTTATATTAATTACGTTTGCAAATTATTTCGCTATGCATCAGAGAATCTCGACAGAAGTTGCTAAGCGATTTGTCACATAAAATAAATAAATAAATGTATGGAACTAAAACTCATGATTTGACTTTTAATTGAATCGAACTGCCATACTCTGGGGGTCGTAAAGCCGTCTCGATTTGTTATTCTTGGAAAAGATCTTGAAAGCGGAGATGACTTTATCTTAAAGAAGTTAAATACTTAGCGTTGTAATAAACTTTTAATAGTGTCTCGGTGTAGGTCGAAGACTTGGAAAGCAGTACCTCCATATTGGGAATACAAGTGACTACAAGAACTTTCTGCTCCCCTGGTGGGGCGATCAAGATTTTTTCACTTTTCGCAGATTTATTGACCGTTCAAAATTGATAGGAATGTATGAATTTAGTATTGGATGATCACTGGAAAGTTGTTTGCTCAGTTTTATCGTCAAGGGTATTGCGAAGAGTATAATTAGAAGATTTTAATGGCCGCCTATAAAAGCACAAGGACTTATGAGTAAGACTTATTATGTATGAGAGACGACACGAGACGACGCGACTAGCGCGGGCTTGGCGAAGCGATTCGGGTTCTAAGCTTGACATCCGCGTCGCGTTTTTGATTCCCCGTACGGGACAACTATTATTATTTTTTATGATCCACAGATATTTGATTTTTATAATACCTACATTTAAAAATTCTTAAGTATGTTTCATAAAATAAACTGTCTAATTACGACATTTATAGGAAAACATATAATATGTAAGATTGTTTTAGCGAATTAATTTGTGGTGCGAATGAGAGTGCACCTGTTTGTGGGTCTAATATCTCCTGCGTAGTGGCTTAATCTCTGTTGAAATTGACCGCTAATTCGGTTAAGAGGACATTATTATTATTTTAGTTCCGTTTCCTAAACTCACCTTTTATGATAGTAAAAAAATTGCCAATGACGAAAGAGTAAAAAGACTGATAAATGTTTATTTCGCTTGGTGTTATTCGTCACCAAAATAATGTGTCGCGATTGTAATTTTGTACTCGCAATAAATTACTGTAAGTAGCTCGAGGTTGTCTTGGTTTTTTGTAGTCTGAATAAGGTTTCATATACTTATAAATGGAGGAGGTAATCATTGGAATACTTTAACGTTATTTAAAAGTTTATTCCTACACTTTTTTAGATACTTAGAATTTAAACGATTGCAATTTGAACTGCTATATTAAGAGGTTTACAAAGAAACTAGACGTAAAGTTACCTAGTTGTAGAATTTAATTAGAGTTTTTAAATCAGAAAGGTTCTATATAAACCTGAAGAATTCTTGGAAATTTTCTTACACAAAAAAAAAATTTAATAAAAAATTAAACCGACTTCAAAAGGAACTAAAAAGCTTGAAATAACTTTAAAACGTTTTGGAGTCAGTTCCAAGTCAAGTTCTTAATGAGAAGGTTAAAGAGGCTAGAACGTGACTTGGAACCGACTCCAAAACGTTTTAAAGTTATTACAAGCTTTTTAGTTCCTTTTGAAGTCGGTTTTATTTTTTATTAAAATTTTTTTTTTTCACGATTTTTAGTGGTGCCTAAAATTAATCCCCCTCCCAGACTTTTGTGAGGCTAATATTTGAAATCCTTATGAAAAGCCCATTCAAACGATACCTCACACGATATTTTTTATCTTGGATGATTATAGGAGGGGGGGGGGGGCTGACCACGTATCTCCCCTCTTCCTCTTTACTCGTCAGCCATCGACTGCACGTATAAACAAAGCAATATTACTTGTTACGACAATTCTGCTATAATCCTACGAGGAGTTCCGTTCCATATCTCGTAAGTCTATGATCAGATCACAATAATATTTCTATGGGACCACCTCGGGAGTATACCCTTTCGATTACAAAAAGAATTTTGAAAATCGGCCCACAACTGAAGGAGTAATCGCGTAACAAACATACAAAAAAAAAAAATAAAAAAAAAAAAACATACAGTCGAATTGAGAACCTCCTCCTTTTTGGAAGTCGGTTAATAAATGAGAGCAAGTACAATCTTTTGAAAAAGATAATTAAATACTCCTTTTACACAGTATTGAAATAGTGAAACCAACTTTATTGTAACTAGGTTAGGTCATTAAATCGCTGTCAATGCTATATTCTTATGCAAATATTGTCATACTTCGAACAATTTTGAACGGCACATAATTTTGTCGTCTGTTTGTATTTTAAAATCGGCTGTCGATCGCCTTTCCAATTATGTAATATTACTTAACCTGTAAATGTTCGGGTGCAGCCGGTGGACTGTCAACCGGTTCAGAAAAACAGAAACGCATCTTTTAACAGTAATTCAGAAATATTTGTATGTGATAAAGGCAGTAGCGAGAGTTGGAATTATGTAAAAGCGTTGGAACGGGTTCGGTTCTGGTTGTAACTGGGTCGGCGAGCTTTCTGCTCGACGAGGTCCCTGCCCCCGCTCTGTGCTGCCGGCTGAATACTTTACGATCCTGCGCATGCCTTTCTGTTGCATTGCTAGGTGTTAACTCAATAATATTAAAGCTGTTTGAATAGCTGTTTTACGTTCCCCGCTTGATTAATTTTACACGGCCTAGGAACCGCTTTGTAATAGGAAAAGTTATCGGTACACCATCAAAGTTGATCTTCGATAAGTTTGTGTAAAATTTAAATAATGTGCTTGAAAAATGGAGGTTCATGCGTGAAAATGTACGCATTATAATTTTTATACTTATTACAAATTGATGGCTTGGTAAATAGTTAACATACTTTGGTTGGTTGGAGACGTAGTTTAGAAGGCATTTTCTTCAAATGAAAGAATTAATGTAAAAATGCAAAGTTAATCATTAATAAATTATCAGTTCAACACCCGGAAGTTTATCAACATACTTAATATTATGCAAACGTTAACGGGTCGCGTTAATTATAGCTGGTCTGCTAAAATTTCCCCGTCCGTCTGGTACAGGTTCATAATGGCGAGCGGTCGACACTCCCTATACTTTCCCTGCGATCCCACGGTGCATGGCGTGCGTGGCGTAAGTGGTTGAAAATCACTTGCGATTTACCTCCGAGGTGAGGGCGGAATCATTAGTCCGCACGCATCGTTGAAGACATCAAGAGCCTGGCCGTTTCAGGGTTAACTAAATTTGGTTCCATCGTATTTGTGTGATTCGATTTTTGAATGCAATTTTTTCGTTGATTATATCACAGTGCTTCTTAAATATGATATCAATTTGGTATGATTCTACCGAGTGAATCAGCACAAAGTATTTGTTAATTAGACATTTTTTTCGCTGCAAAATGTGAAGGTAACGTTTGTTATGCATTACAATCTACTTTTGATTTTGAAATTAAGGTCTCTTAGATAAAATTTATTAATTTTTAAAATCTAAAATTAATGTCTAGTGACGTGACGTGACAGTAAAATTTTCAAATCATCCAACACAACAGCTGCGTTAAATCACGCGAGACATTTCTCATGGTAAATATAAAGTGTCACGCGTCCGCGACCTTGGCTATTGTTATCAAGGACAGCAATCACATCACTATACAGCGGAAACATTGCCGGAACAGCCCCATCACGATGACAGCCGCCATATTGCGCGCCATAATTACAAGAAAAACGCGGGAAAATTAGTGCTGTCAACGATCCGAGTTTCTTAATCGATTGTCTGTTACAGAAGGTAATCAGTTAATTGATGTTTTGTAATTGTTTGTAGTTACAATTAAATATGTTGTATGATTGGCGTTTATGTTTAGCCGTGAAGTTATGAAAGGTAATGATTTTTTGCAATTCGTTTCGAAATTGTTTAATTTTACTCGCTGGTAAGGTAAACGAAATAATTTAATGGTATTTGTACATTTCTTGAGTGTTTTGGAACTGTGATTGCATTCAGTGATGAGTTCATTTTAATGATATTGGGTTAGCGGCCTATTGCTATGAAAAAATAAGAAAACCGTTGTCTGGGTTTAAGCGAAGCCGGATGTGGAACCGGTATAGAAGAGGCCTTCAACAGCAACTGTCATTCATAATGTCATTTGGCGCAGAATTTATAATACGAACTTTTTGGACACTTTTATTATAGACGTACAGGTTTATAGAGAATTTGTTAAAAATACTATTTATTTAACACAATTATAATGCACTGACCTTCAAAACTTAGTACCACACAATTTCTCCTGAACTATTATAGAAGTTAGAGTTATGAAATAACAAATGTTTTGTAAAATATTTCATTACATTTCTTTAAAGTTTTTTATTTATAGAATTTAATTCTTATTTTATTTTTTATTTTGAAAATATAATTATCTTGAATAGGTACCTACTTTAAAAGTTATTGCAATTTTAAAAGTGTGTTACTAAGTTTTGAAGGCCAGTGTAAAATAGTTTAAAAAATATTAAAAAATAGAAATCTCGTCAAATAATTTAATTTTGATAGTTTTAAACCGTGTTTCACTGTTTATATGGACACATAAGCTTAGCTTTAATAAGGCGTTGTTTAAAGTTGTCAATCAAGTAGCTTGCATAAGTTTAAACGTTACTTAATCTAGGCTAACGAATTCCGAAGTGGTTACCCATACACATACAGTTAAGTAGGACTTTGCTTGTGATTAATAAACCTCAAAAACAATCAAAATCAAATCATTTTCGAAGCTGATCCAAAATTTAAAATTTAGAATGTCAGTAAGAAAAGTGAAAAATGAAACACATGAAAAAGATTACAGAAGAGACACTTTTTTGTTTACTAGAAATATAGCTATAACATATAACAGATTTTAAATAAGCTAATTTTAAAGTAAAACATTGATTTATTATTTTGGCTTCTGGTTCTGGCTTCTTTCTGTATTTCTGAGATTATAGGTAAAAAAATTTGCATATCTTATTATTCTATATTCTAACGTGTGTATTCTAACACGTTTTCAAAAAAATAAAAATAAAATAACTTACCAAGGCAAAACTGCTCAAAAGAGAAGCGTCGCCCAATGTATCCGGGACACAGAGCACTACACTTTAGTCGATTATCACCAGTTTGTTAACACGAAGCTACTAACAAACACACTCTTTTAACATTTCACAGTCAGCAACTCCTTTTCTGAAACAAAAAAGAAAAGTAATGTACGGCAATCTTTTTTGTACCTATCAACAATAAGCATAACATGGCTTATTAATTATTATTCAACCTGAAATCTTTGAATCTGACGCGGGTCACGTGTGATCTGCGAACATTATCCTTTGGGATGTACAGCGCGATGTTCAAATGTTTTAAAAAGCATTGACTTTCTAAAAAAAAATGGCTCTATCGATTTTTTTTAATTTATGAAAAATTGTCCTCACCGCGAGCATCGGTAACGATAAGCGTATTGTCACGTAATAATGAATTGCAAATCTATGCTTCTTGATTGTGTATGTAGCTATGTCACACACATGCAAAATTTAAAAAATGTGAACTCAAGTGTTTGTGACGTTACAAGATGTTACCAAAAATATAATCAACTACCAACGACTCACAGTCGGAAGCTACACCTCGCCCGCGCTATTCGCATCGCATCATTTTATGTACCACTTAGATAGTTAGTTTGTGATTTTACGTCATAAAATATGTACCTACATGAATACGATGCAATCTCATCGCTTAACTCATCGTTTTCAACAATATTTAAATCTAAATAAGATCGACAATTACAAGAAATAATATTTATTACACTTTCTTCGATTACATTCGTTTGATTGCTTCGTAATTCTTGTAATAGATAGGCAGTAAAAGTGTGATTGGATGTAACGGATAGAAGTTGTTATGGGCGATTACATTTGAGTTAAGAAATTAACAGTTTTGATTGACTAGAATACTTGAGATAACTACTACTAAATACTAGTATTCTAGTCGATATTGTCAAAACTGATAACAGCTGCGGTGATCGCAATATTTATATTTAGTTGGACGAAGGAATCTGCCATTCGAAAATTTTTAGTTTAATCTCTTGCTACGAACGAAATCGTACGTAAAATATACTCAAATAATATTATAATATCATCAAATCTTTTGATTAACGTCTATTAGAAATAAATAATGAAGAAGGACTTCGTTTAGAAATAAAATGTGCCCTCTGATGTGATGTGTAATTCAAGATAGGTAAAAGTCTTATTTAAATCCAATATTTAAGTTGAAATTCGCCTTGTAAATGATTCGGCAACTAAAAGCAATGCTTTGTATAAGAAATTGAATAAATTGTCGACGCTAGAATAGGACTAAAAGTAGCACAAGTTAAAAATAAGAAAAACCTCGGACTCCTTAAAAAAAATAGTTTTCAAAGCTAAAACAGAACAGTTTTAGTGAGTTAACCCACGATTCCCGGATGCGGTGAGACAAAATACTAAATGAATCATGCCACAAAGTTAGCAGCATGACAAGAAATGATTAGTGCAACGTTTTATTGCACCTTTAGTGTATCCAGTTACAAGACTTACAAGTATGCAAAACAATCGCGGACTGCGCAAAATATTGACTGGTATAACATTCATGAGGATGTGCATTTATTTATTTTTTTATTATACCATTGTTGATGTTAAAATTGGATATTTTTATTCAAATTCAAGAGCGTGAAGACTCAAGAACAAGATCTTGATTTTTTCAAAGAGCAAGGCAGCCGTCAATTTTTTTTTCTGCTGCGACAGCTTTATGTTTTCAATGGTTATGCTAACGTTTTCAGAAGATTTAAACATAAAATTCTAGTTTTGAAATAATTTAAAGACGGAAGATTTTATCAAAGCTTTTGATAAAACTCTTCCTAAGCCCTCTAAATTTTTAATGCTAATGAGCCTTAACCTTGACCGATGAGAGGTTAAGAGATTTGAATTAAGGATATCTTATTTTTTTATTGTTTTACATTACCCAAAATTCAAAATCATGATTTATCGTGATAAAAAAGTATTCTGAATATTTGGGACAGATCTTGCAAGTCTCAATCGTTGGACCTTTATTGTTATGGGGCTTCATAAAGAACTTCTTCCTACCTTCTTGACTGATTGTGTATTTAATTTTGTCATCCAAGCTCGTTTCAGGGTAAAAACTTTTGTGTTTGTACCTGGCGTTTACGTTACCAATTAGCAAGTACTCATCACTTGGAAAATCCATAACGATGATTCGCAATAACTATGTTCGAAATTCTCACCATCTTGGAATAAATCACAAATCTGTAGATAATAAGTGTCATCTGACCGGTTTTGTTCAGTCTGGTTCGTTTGGCCTCTGGTACCGGCTAAAAATATTATATCTATGGTAAAGTTTCACGTCTTGAATATATTTGTGGACAGGTTTGGTTTGTGCTTGGTTTATGGTGGGCTATGTGGGCGATGGAGTCGCAATTTTCCACTGGACAATCTTAAACTATTAAACTGACCACGTCACCAGAAAATTATGGTTTGGTATCAATTTTTTCTTCTCTCAGGGGGCCCCAAATTTTCAAGGTTCGGGTGTATACCCAATTGAAAATGCCGAAAAATTTATCTTAATTGTCTATTTCAAATATAACGTGTTCAAACAAGCTAGTTCTATAAAGAATATTTAGTCTATGATATCTTGTTATAAACTGGCTGGTTCAGGAACGGCTGTCATTTGACCTCGGTCAGCGAAGACATTTAGAGGTCTCATATCTCTTGCGAATGTTGCTGATTCTTCGTTTGATATTCCTTTTGTCGCTTTTTCAGAGTCATGGTTATGATGACAGAGTGAGACGTGGTAAAATTGCAATAAAAAAAATGTAACTTTGTTTTATTCTTGAAGGATGTAAAATAATTCTTTTTTTTACTGTTTTGGCAAAAGATTTAATGAGTTGATATCTCCGGTCATTGTACTGAAACACTTTGTTAGGTACCTGAGTATTTGCTAAGAAGGTTATAATTGTTAAGATAATATTGTTTTAGGATCGAAAAGCCTTGGCGATTCAAATTAATCTCTCAGTTTGTCGGTTTATTTGTTTATGTCGTGTTTATTGATTTACCATGTACCTGCTTTTATTACTTTTAATTTTGTCTTTAGTATAAAATACACAATAAAATATCTAACTTAAAAAATTCAAAATATTATCAGTTGAACAAACTGATTAAATGGAATTAATTTGAAGACACAGTTACTACTACATTTAAGTTGTTTATTTTAACTAGGTTCACGTGAAGATGGAAAATAGAATAAATAAATATTCAAATAGATAATATAATAATTGAGTACAATATTTTATATCCACATTATAATAATAATTTAGCATGTTAACTCGGTAATTTTCCAAATAGCCCGGGTTATTATCATAGTTATTATGTTGTTATGCACCTACCATTCGTGTTAATGCACATTCCAATACATAAGAAGTTATTAAGGGTAGCGTTACTGGTAATTATGAATAATTATCGGATTTGGAACGTAGAATTAATCCGGGTCATCTAGGCGCATGGTTTTTTAACACAGATTCAAGTGGAACCGATTGATATTAATCGAGTAATTGCACTCGTTATTTGAATCCTAACTTCCCTAACTAATATCATAAATGCGAAAGTTAGTTTGTTTGTTACCTATTTCTTTCTTTATCATATGGATAAACAACGGTGTCAGAATTTAAACCGTCCGTAGGTCTCTGACATTTTCACGCCCATACCATCATCCTGAAATTTTGCATATACGTTGTCAGGTGTACAGGAACGGATAGGGTACATTTTATCCTGAAAAAATGTTAGTAGTAAAAATAAGGGTTATGATAATAGATGGCGCCTCGTGTCTTTCGAATCATGATTGAATTTTAAATTCTAAATTAATACGAGTGAAGCCGCGAGAAGCTAGGTTTAATAATAATCACTGTCAATTGTTTATAGACATTTTTTACTTAATTTAGACTTCAAAATAAAACTGTTATAAAAATGGAATGTTTTAAATAAACACAGTCGATCTAAATAATAGCCTTTCTTACAAACCACTAAATTGATGATACGTCAAATTAAATTTGAATTAAATCCAGTTTATTAAGGGTATACCACACTTAACAGTGATACATGCACGACTAGACACGAATGCATGTCGCAAACTTCATGCGAAACAATCGGTTGCATTTGCACTAGATGCATGGGCTTATAAATTCGCTGATGCGTCGAAATTGCGATGGTTGCGAAGGTAAAACGTAATTAATTGGCAAATTACTGGAATTAACGATTTTTACGTGATAATTGAACTAATGGGGACGTGTAATTTATGTTATTTTTGGGTATAAGTTACATTAATGGATCTCCACAACATCATGCATCAGTATGGGCTCTTAAAATTACAATTCTAAAAGGATGCCTCGTTGTAGTGGTAGCAAGCGCGACTGCTAAGCAAGAGGTCCTGTAAAATGTTATTGGGTTTTTCCATTAGGAAATTCTCAGTAGCAGCACGGAGTCTGGAATTGTGCCCGGTTAATGGCGATAGGCTCGTTCCCTATAACATGGGACTTTTAACATAGCCAGCGAACGTGGGTTTACTGCATGCATACCTCTGCCTATCTTCTCAGGGGAATACAGGCATGAGTCTATGTTATGTTGTTATGTAATTCCAAAAGTAAAAATCGCTACTTATAGGTATATTGCAATTTAACTTTTAGCTTTCAGTACTTTTAAAATGTTTCTGATAATTACAATTTTATCTTACGAAAAAGTTGAAAGCGTGTGTTTTTTTTACAAAATACCCGATAAGTAAATAAAACTTTCTATCTCGTGAACATCGCAAGGTCGCTTACGACCTTACGTCACTAACTGCCATACACGAATAGACTACAATTCTAAAGTCGGATTCCAAATCTAAAATGTCAAATGGAAATACTCGACGTCCTTGTCACGATCTGTTGACCCAGTACAACCAAAATTATCAACTTTACGTAATTTATAAGAATTCTTAATAATGTGGACAGGTCTTTAAAGATAAGTAAACTTTGTACGTAATTTTTATTAATTACCTTATGCGATATTTTTGGGTTTTGTAATTAGTTATGTTCGGTATCCCTAGAATAGGTTTGCCTACCCCGAAAATACTGTCAGTTTTTGTGAGACGTAATAAATCCGTTTCTGTATTCTGATGAAAATAACAACATACAAAAAAAAACATACAGTTGAATTGAGAACCTCCTCCTTTTTTGAAGTCGGTTAAAAAGATGCCGCTTATTATGTGAATTATGTTATTGAGCGGTCAAAGATTTTTAAAGCGCCAGATTGCCAATGAAAAAATGGATTTTTATTAATTGTCAATCTTCAGTTATTTTTTCCTATCTTAAAGTTAGGTAAATCTAAAATATTTTGATAATTTTTTCAGAGCGGAATTGGCTTGAGCCGCACAGAAAACCCTTGTTTACGACATAAGTATGTATAAAATGTGGAGAGACCCTGTCTACCATGGACTTAGAAGCTCGGAGTCGTTTACCACCATTCTGGTTTTAAGTATTTAAATTTTAACGCCTTTTTGTGTGATAAAATACCATTCTGTGGGCTACTACTGAGAATTTTCGAGAGCAAAACGCTATGCCAAACCTAGAAACTGAACTCTGACACAATACAATACTATTTGTATTACACAATACTCATTTCGTTATAAAATAGAAATATGGCATTTCAATTACGAATAACTTCTACACAATATTCCAAACACATTTTAGTCAGAACCCTTTGACTATTGACCGGAATATTGGTAACGTGTAGCAGTTCGAAGGTTAGTTCAAACGTGAGGTGCTAAAATCTAGAGCTGTTGTGCAAGAGACAATGTGATTCAGAAAACTTGTTGAAACGGCCGCGAGGCGAAGGCAGCCCACATTCAGCCTGTGTCGATTGGAATAAAATATTATCAAACACTAACGCACTTGTAATTTCCCGATTTGGTGACTTTATTTAATTTAAAAAAAATGTGGACCAGAATAGGATTTTCTCCTATATCGTGGTTACAAATATAATTATGTATAATGTAATTACACAAACAATTAGACCGGAATAGTTTGATCTTAAATGTTTGTCTGCTTGAATGTTTGTTTGCTTGGATGTTTATATGCTTGGATGTTTATATGCTTGGATGTTTATATGCTTGGATGTTTATATGCTTGGGTGTTTTTCTGCTTGGATGTTTGCCTTTCAATCACTACTTTTTGTTAGGAAGTCATGCCGTCGAAGTTGCCGGCTAAGACAGTATCATATACTTTTCCTTTAACTAGGTAGGTACCATAAATGTGCATAAAATCATAAATCTAACTTATACCTACACACTATTACAACCTTTTACGAAGCAAAATTCCCCGATACTAAGAACTTTATCACTCATATTATAAACATGGTAATTACCTTTTATGCTACATTCTCACGGATCTATTCATCATCTATTCTGCAGAAGAAGGAAACAAATTGAATTTCCCATTGAACGATCATCAATCAGTATAAGTTCATGATCGTTCTCGGTCAGGGCTTTAGTAATTAAATTGCTATAGTAATTTTATTGTGAGATGTGTGGGTAAATAAAGAATGAAATATCTATTGTATGAGTGGTTCTTCGTTGCAATATTTTTTAGTCTTTGTAAAGTTCACACAAAGCTCTCAAAAGACCAATGGACAAATCTGTATTTTTTAAATAATAGGAAGTCACTAGAAAACATACTTCATCTGGATCTGATAATAAGCCCCAATGTGAAATCCTGGATTTCAAATCTTAAAAGTAGGTTCCTACCTAAGCTTAATCTTAAAAGTTTTATTAGGCGCGGTTGGTTGGAGTATAGTTGTATAGCATAGAGTAACTATACTTTTCTTTAAAGAGTATATTTTGCATATTGCCTCCAAAATATTGCAATTTTAATTTTTAGATAGTTTCTGTACAAAAACAGAATTCAAAACATCTTTCAATATGGCGATATATTAAGAGCGCTTCTCATCCAAGGCTTTTCGAGCGTTTCAGGATGTGAAAGTTAAGAAGCCAGAGATTCTTTTACTACAAAGAACAAAGCCTAGTTCTAGTACCTGTACCCAACATTCGATTTATCGATCACTCAAAATCTTATAAACGTCAGCAAATATCTGCTTGCGATTTGGAGCAATAATTGAATACGGCTTTGGCTGGTTGCAATGCGAAAGTAAGCGGTCGGCAACCGGTTGCTCGAAGGCCACCCGCCCGCTTTTGTCTAACGCTTGTACGCAAGTCAAAGGTGGTAGCGGCAGACGGGAGAGGTAATTGTACCTTTTTGATTTAAAGAATCATTTTCTGGACAATGTATTAACATTATCCTCGCTTACAAATGGGTCGGTATTGCGTCTTCTTCTATCTGTTTCTATTAGCAGTTATTTCAATGTTCTCAGCCTTCTTGGCTTTAATTATTGGATAGTGTGTGATGTGTCAGATATTAAAAAAGTTGGTAATCTCTGCGTCAGTCATGCAATCCATATGCAAAATGCTCGATGCTGATGTCAATGAATTGCCCATTTTGTTCTTGTTAGTGTTATAAATTGCAACAAAAATATATGTCAAAAATGCAATTTTAGCAATTTTTTCAGCAGCGATCTTGACATTCCACATGCCTAGTAAATGTGTTTTGTTATAGATATGAAATCGTAAAGATATAGTGAGAAATCTATTGTCGTCTCTATCTTTTACAGTCGTTGTTTAAATTTAAATAGAAACTCGTTTTAAATAGGAAAAAGAATAGGATATTTCAAGCCCAAATGTCATCAAACAATTGTAGTCTCTCACAACTTGCACCACAAGCAACATTGCAGAAATGCAGCCGCAAAAACGCATAGTGCACGCTCACGGGTCGCACTACAGCCGAAACGTGTTCCTTCTCACTCGCACCGTATCCCCTTCCCTATCACACTTGGTGACGAGAGTACTGTGTTTGTAAATACTGTAAAAGGAATAAGGCTTTGAGACTAAAATCTCGAGAAAGAAAAAGAGGAAACCATTGTCCTGGGAACGAAATCACTAAGTGCTGGAGGGAACGTTTTTAACTGAAGGTTTGATGTGAAAGATTTTTGAGATATAAAGTATATTTTTAGAAGTTTTGTAAAAATTGCGGAAGATGGAAAGCTAACAAGTAATGACGTGGTAAGATTATTAAAATCAAACCAACTACTAAAACTAAACTAAAACTAATGTTAATAAAAAAAAATATGAAAAAAAATACGTGGGCTGGAACCTGAAACTATTTATTGATTCCATAAGTTCCTAAACAATAGATCAACATTTTAATCTTGACATTATCACAATCCTATAATAAATACAGATCTGGTTATAACGGACAAAACATTATATAAAATAAAATGCACAAGAACCGAGACAAAATGATCTATTTTACCAGTTGTTATATCAATACAGGAAGCGAAAATTAAGGGGTGAGTGAACAATGTTAGGGGTTGCGATTAAACGGTATTCTTCTTGTTATTGAACCTTTTTAACGAATTAGTACAACAATAAGGTGCTGGCATTTTTGGAATTTCCATTAGGTTACGAACAATGAATGAGTCAACTTAGAATCTTTTTGAAAACCACAAAGCATTTTTATGGGATGACATAATTATATTATCTTCGTAGAAATGTATTCATTAATTGTGACATTATACATAAAAATGTTGAGAAAGTAAAGTGCATACTATGCGTATTTTTTGTAGTAAGAAAAAATCCTATTATTGATTGGATTGGATATACCTAATTTTATCTGTTTTTATTTTATTTTAGTTAGTACTCGTACTAATCTTTTTAATGTGACTTGACTCTGATGTTAATTATAAATTATACATAATTTTCATGTCGTTTTTAAAGGACGGCTCTTCTATTTCATTTGTAAATGTGTTTCTTTTTAACTGTATTCCGGATATTTGTGTCATGGGCATTTGAGCAGGACCGGAACATAGAAGTAGTTAGTGTTACAAATATTAGAAATATTTTAGTCTTGTTATGCTACTATTTTTTTTATGGTATTCAATATTTATCTTCAAAATATATAAGAAGCAGTAAACGACTATACATACAAAATTTAACTCAGCAAAGGGGAAACGTTTTTGTTAGGTTAATGAACGATACATTCATTTGTTTAAACATAATTCTACGTTTAAACTGCACTAATTCAAAATAGTCTATAATACAAAAATATTTTCATAAAGTAGGTATTTATGTATATACTGTGTGAATACAAATTCCAAGTTTTGTAGAAAGTAAAAAAAGTATATAAACCTTAACGTATAACATCGTAATTCATTTTATTTTTACAATTTATTTCGGTTCAATCGGTACAATGTTTTGCAAGGATGGAAACTTTTGCATCAGATCTGAACAGGTTTTCAAGATCAAACACTGTTGACCTTCAACATGAGGTTTCTTTTGTTGATTATCATAAGAGTATCTCAAATTAAATTTCGTATACATCCTTATTTAGATTTTTATTTTCATTTTATGTTACTTTGCCTAATTTGAAGAAACATTTAATTTAAAGAAATTCTTAAGCTTAAACTAGTTTAATTGGTTTGCTTTTAGTATGAATATTAAATATTCAGTAATAAAAAAAAAACGATAATTTCCTTTCATTAAACATCGCGAAAACGCTTTAGTACTCTAGGATGTTATGAACCGTACCTACCTATATTCAATGCATTCATTCCCTACTAGCACTTTAAAGTATCAATTCAAAGACAATTAATGTTTTCTCAGTTGAGACCTGTTGCGAGTTAGCCGTGAAAATATGTAGAGCCAAAATAGGTCACATTTCACACGTGTCAAAATACTCTACTTACAATTGTTGAAGTTTTAGATTACTTTTATTTATATTGTACGAGCGACCCGCCCTGGCTTCGCACGGGGTGCAATATACATAATTATAAACCTTCCTCTTCAATCACTCCATCTATTAAAAAAAAACCGCATCAAAATCCGTTGCGTAGTTTTAAAGATTTAAGCATACATAGGGATATAGGGACAGAGAAAGCGACTTTGTTTCAAAATATGTTGTGATAATATTATGTTTGTATTCTTCTTTTCTTTAGCGCATCGTTGATGAACAATCTGGTGGCAGAGTTAAACCACCTATGCCATTCTGACATTTCTGCCATTGTATTACATGCCGCTGAAGGTATGCTGGTTCCCTTACAATGTTTTTCCTCATCATTTTAGCAAGTGATCATTCATTTCTAATACGCACATGAATTCGAAAATTCAGAGATGCGTGTCTGCGTTTCGAAATTCGAATCATCATACCATAGAGTATTTAAGAAAATATAGAGTGATAACGTCAACCACATTGCCTTGTGCGGAGCGAAAGCAGGTCTCACCATACAAATGTTAAAATGTCATTTTTTCAAATTATGTTTTCTAGATGTTTTTCAAAATTGAACTCAGCAGTTAATCATGATATAAGCTAAAATGTAACTTTTTCGCTCGTGGAGCCTAGTTGAACCGCAGTCGATCGAGGTATGATCGCAAACGGAACTCGTGTCGCGGCCGCGTTGTTCATACCCGTGCTCACGGTTCATACTTCTATTAGGGTTGCTCTATATTTTTTTATATAATCTAAGCATCATTCTCATCACTAGGCTATCACTGCTGATGTTTGTATTATAATTAAAATACCCTTATATCAAATTTTTAATAAATTTATAAAAATACTACAATTTTTGTACGCCTTGCTTTATTTGAGCATTACATGTGTTTTGTTAAATCATGATGGTTACCCATCACTGACACTCAAGAGTGATTTCCGTGTACAGTCGACAGCATTTGGGTTCATAGAAAAATCGCATTTATCTTAACAGGCTCAAAGTGCACAATACTTAGCATTGATTTGGCGTTGACTGTTCCTAAGTATGATGTAACCGTTCAGAAACTTGTCAAAAATGACGACTAGCAAATTGATTTGCCTTTCTCTTATGACTGGTTTGTTATTGATTTATACATTTAGTAGATCATGTAGGCTGCTAATTTCACTGAATATTACTTATTATTGTTAGTATTAATTTAATTATAAGAATGTATAATTTGTATTTCTTGTGGAGGGATTGTTGAGTAACTGTGTACGTAGTTGGTGTTTTTTTTTGTTTTTTAGCGTTTTATTTGAAAACATAAAATCTAATCTAATTAGGTACTAGCTGTCCGGCGCGAGTTTGTACGCGTGATGACCTCTACGCCTACCCTACCTACCACTCCCTATCTTAATCTATTCTAGCCTACTCTACCCCTACCCTACCCTACCATACCCCTACAGTACTGTTTGTTTTCTTTTTTCATATGGACCTTCTCCTGACAAACACAACCAAAAAAAGAATTAGCGTAGAATTAACGTTTTTTCAAATTTCTTATTAAATATTTATAAGAATTAGCGAAATAGGTCCAGCCTTTCATGCATGATGCTGTTACTAAGGGAAATAGGGATTCATTTTTACATAGATAGTGTCATTTGACATGCACTTTGACCTCATTGCGCGTCAAGTTCCATCTCATATATTAAAAACATACGTGACAATAATCTCACTCTTCAATATTGTAAATAAAAAGATAGACGACACAAATCCGCAGTGGTGAAGCGGTTGCCTTCAGCGATACAAGTCACGGTTTCATTCCCGCGTGGTACAAATATTTGTATGGCTTTCAGATATTTGATCCGTTCTTGGTGAGTGCATGTGAATTTGTAATGGGTATACTACTACAATTTGTATCCATGATACTGTAGAACTGATGGCAGTCTTTTTTAGTGTCATACTTTAAGAATCTATTATAGGGTTAGTTTTTGATCATAAACGTCTCAACAAAAAAAAACTGTTTTTAATACGTAAACATTTTTATAAAGTATTTGTATATGACAAATTTCATCTAGATTGGCCTGATTTAGCACAGGATCGAGAGGAGTGGCGAAAATGGAGGGAGGCCTTTGCTCATTATTGGGACACTGAAGGCTAATAATAATAATAATAATAATTTGTACTATGGCGGACCACTTTGACCACTTTGAGATCAAAATGCTTTGAACGATGCTACGTGCGTAGGGGCGGGACTAGCGCTACGTTCGGACGCCCGGCGCAGGCGATTCTAACCTTAACAGTGGTGCACCGGTTTTGTCCACGATAGTACATATTATGCGAACACTAAAGTTCGAAACTTTGTAGAAAACAAAAGGTTTAGAGCGGGACTTGAATTTATTTAGTTTGGGTAATTTATTTGGTAGATAAATAAATATGTAATATATGTATGTATAATAAATATGGTAAATATTATTAGTCACGTAGACCTGACTACAAACACCAATATGATAATCATAAAATAGAGTTTCAACCCTAGACGGACCTAGTTAACCTAACCTAGGGTGGAATTAAATTCGTTACTCAACCGTGTAGTGGCAGAGCTTCGGTCGTTACTTATAATTAGGGCCCGGAAAAATATGTATTAAAAAGTTCAAAATATGTACATATAATATGGACGAAAAAATGTAAAATATGGAAAAAATATGGAGTAAAAATGTAAAATATGGAATAAATATGGAGTAAAAAATAACAGTAGGTACCTTTAAAGGGAGGTACTTTACCTTTTTCATTGCCTTTTTGCATTAAAGACATTGAAATGAGTAAAGTACTTAACACATACATTAAACAATTATAAAAAGATGTTGAAATATTTATGTAATTAAATAAAAAAATACTTAAATTTTATTCAAGAATGGGAATCATTTATTTGCTTTGCATTTATCAACTTCCACTACATCAGCCACTACACTACACTACATGGTTGCAGTAGACAATCAAGTGCTTTTTTTAAATTATCAAAATTAAATCTGACGATTTGGTCTAAATATTTATTGATTCATTTATTTATTCATTCATTTATTGCATACATGTGATGTATATGGTATAGCTTTATATTGGCTGAAAAATCTTTCCACGTGACATGACGTAATGAGAGCATACATAATGTGGAATGAACTTAGAATCAAAAATCAAAATACGACGAATAAAACGCGAGAGAAATGAAATTCGCGCGGCCGGTCATGGTGGCGAGAATGCAAACACGTAAAATTATATCAATTTTTGTGAATTTACTCTTGTTCTATGATATAAAAATGGAAAATATGGAGGATTGTGATATATTTTTGTAAAATATGGACTTAACCTTGAAAAACCTTAAAATATGGAAAAATATGGAAAATAAAAATTAGTTTTTCACATTGTAAATATGATAATCGATGTAGAGAACACATTCTAGACCGAAAATCGTGTAAATTAAAAATATGTATTTACATATTAATCCGGGCCCTACTTATAATAAACGGATTTAAATGATCGATCAACATAGCTGCTCACGCGCTGACATTTGCGCTGCGCTTACGCCATTGACAACCAAATAGTTTAGTCAATAGTCGGCTTGAATACCCAACCGTTATTACAATGTAATGATTTAAAACTCGAATTAGGTCTATATAAATGATGTCTGAGCATTTTTTTTTGGAATTAATGGTATCCTATGTCCGTTTCTGTACACCTGATAACGTATATGCAAAAATTTCAGGATTATCGGTTCAGTGGTTTAGGCGTGAAAATGTAACAAACAAAGAAATTTGCAATCGCATTTATAATTAATTAGTTTGGATACAGTTTTCCTTTAAACATTATCTAAATAACTATTGCCATACATTTTATTCATGTTAATGTAATTTCAAAATTATCGCCTAGGAATTTATACTTGCCAACTTCGTGCTATCATCATTACATAAGTACATACACATTATGTATGTAATTAAAGTAAATATCGTAATTATTACATATTATTATTTATATAAATAGCGCGTATTAAGTAACCGTGATGATAAGTCACGGTGTAACGTTTACTTACAAAAACTTATAATAGAAAAACGTATTGCGGTTTGATATGTATACTTATACATATAAGTACGTATGAACACAAAAAAAACCTTTTAAATTATTACATTATATTACAGAAAAAAATATGTTTTGCTATGCTAATGTAAGCGAAACATTTCCTGCATTTTAAATCGTATAGCAAACTTATTGAATTGAACATTAACATAACATCGTGTAATTTAATAATATTAATTTTACTATTATTATTTATTTATTTTTAAAACGCATTAACGCATGCTAAATTGCGCGCATTTGAATTTTAAATAAGAACCCGCGGCCTTCCAGTTGATTACATTAGCTGCATTTTAACTACAAAGTCGTAGGTTCAAATCTTATCTGCAGGGTAAAGGCCTCTTCTCATACAGAGAAGGATCGATCAGGAGGATCGAGAGGAGCAGCCTCGAGCTTGTGGACGTCGGACTAGGATAAAAAGTATTAAAATGATTAATCCAGGAAATGATCTACCCATATACCAAGTTACATCCAAATCCGTTCAATGGTTTCCGTGTGATTGATTAACGAACATCCACTGCGCAATTATTTACATTAAACAAAAAATACTAATTTGATATAATCTAGAGTTCAGTAATCATCATCAATATCATCAGCCGGAAGACGTCCACTGTTGAAGGCCTACCATAAAACATAAGAGGCCAGTAATATTGAAAGTAAATTAAAAAATAAAAGTTTATATACTCAACTTATATGCTTTTTCATTTCAGGGTTTGGAACTCGCTCTGAAGCATAAATTCGCTCGTGTTCTCTACGATTTTTTTACCTAATACCTCATACATACAAACTCCTACTACGACTCAGTATGTATGTCTACAACCCCCTTGTAATATTTCTATATTTCATAAAAAATATACAAATTAATGAATCCTATCATAACTAATAATACATACATACTCTATATTATCTAGAGTTCAGTAATATTGATCGTAAGTCTCTACATAATATTTTTACTCAATAACACATACCTACTACAGTTTTTACTCAGTACTCAGTAGTAACAGTAAGACAATAGCTACCTAGCATACATAGGAACATATAAGAGGCTTGACCGTTGGGCTAAGGCGTTGACCAGCAATCAAATGGTCATGACTTCAATCCTGCCCCGTCGAACCTTAACGTTGAACCTTTTTTTTTCACATACATGCTAAGCTTTATAGTAAGTAACACTGTAAAAACTTGTAAAAAAAAAATGTAAAACTTTTTTTCGGACTCTACTTTTCCAAATTTTTTGTAAATTTGAGTATACTAAATATTTTTTTTCCAAAAAAACAAAATGCAAAATATATACATACTGGATTTGTAAATGTAATTTATTCAGTTAATAATAAAACATGTACATATACCTACTTAATTTAAAAAAAAGTTAAGTAAAAAAGCTTTCAATGCAGTTTCACTTAATAAAAAGTACGGACGCTCTTAGCCAATTTATCATTTCGACGTTGAAAGTTACATAAGATTATTATAATAATAATGATTACTATAAAATCATCTTTATCGGTCGCAAAATCCGGCCATTAGTAGCATGAGTAGTGTTATTAGAACATTTCGTTTCCGTTCGGATCGTCAAGTCGAAGCTCTTGACAGCTTGCTCGTTGAAATCTTTTCTTAAGACGTTCCGATGCCTCAAGAAAAATCAATCGCAAATATTGATTAGTTGTGCCTTTTTCATTTATTTTTACTGGCAACATTATAATTAAAAAATAAAACACTTTTTAATAGGTACATAAATTGAATAAAATTAAATCATGATTAGGATTAAATAAAAATATGTATAAAAATGTCAACAAACCTGTACAAAAAAGAATCACAAAAAACAAAACACAGTCACAAAATCCTCAGAAAATGTTCGTTGCACAGCACTTCGAAATTTAAATATTTGAAATAACGGTCAGACGTCCGCGTTCGATTGTCGAAGCGGCGGCGAAGGCAGCGCGCGCGCGAATGGCAGCGTATCACGTGCATGCCGTGCGCGGCACCTGTTACCCAACCGAGTTGAATAGGCTGCGTGCACCCTAACTCCGGGTTTTTTCCCTTTACCGCTTCCTTTTGATTTTAAGTTGATTACTTACTGAGTGACGTTAGCGACAGGTTGTTTTTATTTTTGTGGTTTATAGTAATTCAATTTTTTTTGTGAGTTTCGGTACATTAATCACATAAGAATAAATTATAATACATACAATAAAACAAAATACTGTTTACATTATGTTAATTTATTTATACGAGAAAGAATATAATACTTAAAATCTGCTTTGTATATTTTTACGAGCATACGTCCGTCAGCTCTAAATTATCGTATTATTATTTTTATTTCCGATTTTAAAATATTTAAGCTTAATATAACTGAACAATTGAACGTCGTTTTTAGGCTAGAACTATCTAAATTTATTTAGCGATTGTTGCAAAAGGTTAAATTTAAATAAACCTATAATGAGGTTATTCTTAAACTGTTTGTATTTAGATTCCTTTCTAACTACAAGTAAACAAAAAATACTATTCAAGGCCATAGCAAATAAACTTTCAATAAGTTTTTATTACGGAAAAACAATATCCGTTACATTCGTAGGTTTAATTGAATTTGTAACTACTCAAATTGAGTATTCTCTATTCTTGAATGTAATACTGGCTTTGTAAAAAAAAACATTTGACACTTAATTGATCACGCAATTTGTTCAAGGATCGAATGTTAGTAACGAAGTTTAACATATTGATTAAGACTATAGAGACTAGTTAAGAATAGAGAAATAATAATTATATAGAAAGCTCTCCCAGATAAGTAGAGTCAAGAGAACGACGGCGGTGACCAGACGATCATATGACCAGGGGGGCAATTCCGCTATTTTACCAAAAATTTCCATTCTGACACCGTGCTATTGCCATTGTTCTATATATTATGTCACTGGCATAAAAAAGTTCTTGCGGAGTACCATAAAACGTAAAATAATACCATTGTCATTACACTGCCACTCTATTAAGACGTTTTGTCGTTACGTGAATCGGGCCCCAGACAAGTGCTCAAACATAAAATTATCCCTAGAAGCGTAAGAACCGCGTTAATAAATACCTAAAATACAGTTGGTCTAAATTAATAACAAATAGTTAGTAGAACCGATCTCAAACAAAAATTGTATCAAATCCAGAAGAAGAGAGTGAGATAGAAAATTCATCCAAAGTTTTTAAGTGATAGAGATATTTACGTATTAAAATGCAATGTTAGTAATACCATAACTGTTAAATTGGCAATGTCGTAGATGTCGAACCCAAGACATCAAAATATTATGACTGAACGATAAAGGAATATCGACTGGTTTTTTTCCATCGTGTGGGATACTCTTTATCGGTTCTTCACCATCAAGGGTCGATGGGGTTATGTCCGACTCGCATGGACTAAAAACCATATGGTATTCCTCGATGGACCACTGGGCTCCGTATGGAATTAAAAGCCCATTTCACCACTGACACGCGATCAATTCAAATTAAACTCGGTTCAAGCGTTTAACTGAGTTCCGAATTGCAATTTACGTTTGGACGAACTTAATTTTATTAAACTCGGTTTTTAGAGTGAATGGTGAAATTGGGCCTAACTTGCGCTTCCGCTAGGATAGTGAGGAAACCTGTACACTTGAGAAATGTTCTCGAAATTGTGTAAAGTCCTAGCTGAGATCTAAAGGCGGTTTAAGCTCTATCACAGACTGACATCTACATATAGAGCGCACTTTAACTGCTTAAACTTTACTTACAAGATCGGTATTTATAAAACTATAGAGATAGAGATGTAGAAAGAGTGACGAAGAAATTTAAAAAGTCGAGTACTATTCGTATTGAATTGTTTGGATGAAACAGATAATACCTACATGACAAATACAGGCTAAGTACAAATATTTGAAAACAAACAAAGTAAAAAAAAATGCCACTGTTTTAAAAACAAAACAAAATCAAAGACATTCTCAAAGCTTTTAAATTCGTTCGGCTAACCGCAGCATTGGAAAAGTTCGCTCAGGTAAGCCGTGCCCGTGAGCGAGCTTATCGCATTCGCGAATAGTCGGAAATACTCGGAGCTCGTGAGCTTTACAACGCTAAGCGCTTACGCGTTCCTTTAACTTTTGTGTTATCACAAGTCTTTATGGGGAAGAATTTCTGGTTAGAGATTTATTATTATTGTGGAAATTATTCTATAAGTGCCTAGAGGGTCTCCCATGGACAACATGAATGTACCTAGTTGTAATATTTCCCTCGGCTTTGTACCCGTGGTTCTGATTTTTCGGGATAAAAAGTAAGTCGTTGTAAGTTGCATACAGTGTGCCCTGGTATCTGTGTAACATAAAATTATTATATTCTAACATTGTTATTGCACCGATGGTAACTATTCAATATATTGTCGGAGCAATAAATTATTTGAAAGGTTTTCATGTCCATTTTGTGAAACAAAATTAATAAAATCTTGAGAAATTAAATAAAAAACAGTAGCAGTAATAGCCTAGTGGTATTATGACCATTAGACTACCAATTCAAAGGTCATACTCATACCATTTTTCGACGGGGTGTATAAACCCTTCCATGTCAGAAGCCTTCAGCTGGTTAAAATTCTCACACCGGTTGTTAACAACCATACGAGAAAGAAAGAAGAAAGCTAAACTATAGTAGACGATATGAAGAATGTTTTTTTTTAAATAAACATGACACAAACTCATGACAAACACAATGAAAATTTTCTTCATCATTTTAGTTAATCGAAACAATATCTTTATGTATTTTGGGTAAACAATGGCGGTGTCTTCATTTTTCGATCGATAAGAAGAAAAGTGATTCACAATTACAATCACGATAATAAAGAGTTACTGTATACCTTCCATTATTTACATTACAATTAAGAATAGAAATGACGATTCGCCATTTCTTTAAAATCATTAATACTTCAATAGATTTTTTTTAACTAAGGCAGACGTTACGTATGTATAATTCTCTTCTAATCTTTGCAAAGCGTATTATTCAAGTAAACGTTTACGGGTTGAGGTCATTAATGTCTTTATTCTTAATTGAATAATTATATTTAGCAACCGATAATTCAGAACCAAGTTGTGATAGCCTAGTGATATAACCTAGTCTAGCGGTTGACTCAGAGGTCTCAGGTTGGTATGCAAGGCACGCACCTTTGATAGTGTATTATAAATTAATTATCACCTGCACGTGCCTCGAAAAGCGGATCTTTGTCCATTTAACTGACCTAACTTTAGAATATCGTATCCCATTGGGGGGGGGGGGGGTCACATAGGCAGTCGTTCCGTAGAAAACTGATATTCAGCTGCATTTAGTTAGATTATGATTATGATATTCAGCTGCATTTAGTTAGATTATGCGAAATGACACTCCAGGGACATTTGATCATTAAAAAAACTATTAACTTGTCTAGACTCCGTTGACGCGGTAACAGGTTAACAAAATATGGCCGTTTTCAATTACAGTAATTGGTCGAGACTTCGAGAGCGAGTCATGGCGCAAATGATGGAAAGCTTTCAAATATCCCCTCTACGGTGTAATCATGATTGACTGGTGAAGAATTACACTGAAACTTTAATGGATTTATAACATTACTTTGATAGACATGGCGAGAGTGAAGATTCACTGTGTATAAACATTTTTAAAAAGCATGCTTTGCGAACACCGTATTTTTTCTTGTAAAAAAAAAAAAAAACTATTATGAGCGGGATTTTAACCCGTACCCTACTAGGTAAAGCCTCCAGTAGCTTTGCCACTAAGCTATTCGTAACCCCGCTCGTGCTTTTGAAATTATCTTCTAGATTCAACCATCTCAGACGGTAGTAAGGGTAGCTACACACATAGTCGGTTCGGCACATTCGGTTCGATATTTTCGAAGAAGTCCCGATGCAATTTCTTCTAAAATACCGAACCGAATGTGCCGAATCGACTATGTGTGTAGCTACCCTTACACCCCCTGTATGCAGTCGCAATCGAATTTTTTTCTCCAAAAACTTTAAATTTAGTGATTCACTGATATGTTTTTACCAAAATTAACAAATATCAAATAAATACCAAGTCATGGTGATTCTTTCCCATTTTTTAAAAATAAAATTGAAAAAACTTTGGCGCAAAAAGCCGTAGGTGATAAAAAAGATGTTTACGATATGATGAGGCTATTGATATTTAGGTACCTAGTTTATAATACTCAAAATATAAATAAGATTTGAAATATGCATATCTTAAACTTTGTTTTTTATTAGCTATTAAGTTGCTAGTAAACAAGATTTTGTTTATATTTACCCAAAAGGTATCATATTCTAGCAGAATATCAGATGATGTGGGCATGTAGAGCGCACAGATGACAATCAGTCCCTATACTGACAGGAAGTGGAGGGCGACACTCAAGTGTGTCGAGACGATGCGCGGGCGCAGTGGCGCGGAACGACCGGTGACCACTCAACCTGCTACCCCACTTTACGTCTTAACCTTGGACTAACTACTGGTTGAAAGTTAAAGGGCCTAGGCGAATTTTATTAAATTTTGAATTTCGTTCAAACATGTAGCTATTTCTTTTTAAATTGTACTCGATTGGATATCTTATGGGGAGTACTTACTGGCCAATCTCAATAAAGAGTTAAAGACTATCCAACTACGCTAGTGATATTATAGTGTAGGTATAAGTGTGTGCGCAAACACAAGTGCTCTGACACTCTTATAGTTCAATAGGACGGCAATCACACACGACGGAGAGAGATCAGGCGCAGGTGCTGGTGAAAAGTAATTTATAATATCCAGATGCTATTCAAACAAAGCCAGTAGGTAATATATACAGATTGGTGCAACGTTATATGAAATGTAACACACATTGAAACAGATGTGCCGTCTAATGTAGGTATAACAGCAACTTGTTTAGATCATTGACTGATTATAATATTTTGTTTCTAAGAAAATCTAAAATTTCTATGAACCACAATTATGTTACAACTATATTTTTTTAACAAACATCCGTAGGTACTATCTACTACTATCGCGGACACGAACGGTGAACCACTTTGCGATCAAAATGCGTTGGAGGATGCTACCTGCGTAGAGGCGGGGCTAGCGCTAGTTTCGGACGCCGGGTGCAAGCGATTCTAACCTTAAGAGTGGTGCACCGGCTTTGTCTACGATAGTACATACTAAATATTGTACTTGTCTAATAATATGCGAATTAGTCAGGAGACATCCAAAAATAAGAGACGCTCACGAAGATCTACGTACAGCTATTTGCTCAAGCAACGCAAAGAGGGTAACAACGAACTTACACGTACTTTTAAATAGATTCATTTAAACTTTAAATTATATTCAGTACATAATAAAAAGATTCTTAACTAAGTCAAGAACAAATATTAGTTCTATACAAGTTATATAGTTTGACCTCTTAAAGGTGAGAGCACACTGCAGAGTTGTCTCACGCGAGGCGCGGCCAGGCAAGCTCTGCCCCGGGCCAAACACTTGCAAGATGTGTTGCCCACAAGACTCACTGACGCGAATTTTTAATAACATTTAGCTACGAAAAGAGGCATGTTTGTGGCCTGAACTAGCAATTTCGTGGCAATTTTGATTTTAAATGATAATAGCGTTGAAATCATGTTAATGCGTGTAGTTTTATTGAGGATTTATTTTACAGTTATTACACTTGAATGCTTGAAAAACATAAAAAATATTGACAGAAAATAGATGCTTACCTATGCCAATGTTGATGTTAACCATTCTATTGGCTATTTTTTAAAGAGTTCTTGTTATTGTAAAGACGTTCAACAATATTGCGTGCGAACATTTTAATCCTGTTCCGAGTAAGCCAAAATTCTGAGAAGGTATGGTTACTGACCCATTTTTTACAAATAGCCATGATCTGATATTCTCACGCAAGCTTCAAACTGTATATGAGTCTATAGTCAGGGTTGCTCGGATAGAAATGTTAGCAAAACAAACGCAAGCTATAAAGTACTAGCTAAGGAACTTGAGACATTAATTTCTGGGGCTTTCGACTATCTACGGGAAGTGATATTTATAGAATTATTTTTGTTACTAGTACCATACTACAAATTATACTAATTACAAATCCTAATATCTATCTGTCTGTTGTAGTTGCTTCATGAAATCTGGACTCCTAAACAACCGAATCGATTTCAATAAATAAGTCCCGGAGATGGACTATTATAACTGGATATGTGGTAACTACTATTAATTGGTGATGACATAAAAAAAGTATTTGTGAATCACTTTGATATAAGGTTGCAAACACATCGTAATATTTTGAACATTTTAAACGAAAATATGACAGTTTCTGTTTAATGTGTATCAGCCCTAACGCTACCTGGAGGAACAATAAAGCCGCGCATCCGACATTATCTATCTACCTGAGCTCATGAATGAAAGGATGTGTGCAAGGGACCGAGTACAGCTCAATGATATCACCACTCGACCGTACTTAATACCGCTTTGTTTAACGATGCTCCATACTTAGTGAGTTATGTGATTAGGTATTGTGATTTTGTGATCGTCTAGATTTTATTTCTATAAGGAGAAGTATAGAGTGCTTGTACTAATTACCTTAACAAATATCTCTTATATTGAGAGATGTTATGTCAAGATTTTTGCCGTTAGTACGGCAAACATCTTGACATTTGGCTTTTTCTGCGCAATAGTCGATTTTTAGGCTTTTTTAGTGAACCGAAGGAGCGGCGAGGGGCTTTTTGTTTCAGATTTTGCATTGTATGGTTGATGAACAACTTGATGTCAGAGTTTTAGGCCTCTGATATGGCTTTACACACCGTTGAAATATCTCTCAGTAAAGCTGGTTTACTCACGTTGTTTTCCTTCACCATTTTAGCAAGTGATAATTAATTTCTTATACGCACATGAATTCCAAAAGTCATTTCTGTAGTAGAGCCCAACTTTAGTCAATACAGCCTAATTCGCAATAGGGCTGGCTTCATCTGCCTAGCCTCTTCACAACTATGTTGGGGTCGGCTTCCAGTCTTACCGGATGCAGCTGAATACCAGTGTTTTACATGGAGCGACTGCCTATCAGACCTCCACAACCCAGATACTGGGTTACACGATACCCCTTGGTAAGACTGGTTGTCAGACTTTCGGGCTTCTGACTACCCGTAACGACTGTCAAAGATCTACAATTGACAGCCGGGGCCAACAGCTTAACGTGCTATCCGAGGCACGGAGAGTGATAATTAATTTATAAAACGCACATAACTTACGAAAAGTCAGAGGTGCGCGCCTTGGGATCGAACCCGAGACCACTGACTTGCCAGTCAACGGTCACCACCACTAGGCTATCACGACTCGCAATAGGGCTGGCTTAATCGGGAAAATAAAGTTAATTATAATGAAAACAAAATATTTGCATAAAATTATGTTTTGCAGGTATACAATTCATTTGCATATCAAGGATAACATTGGGTTTCTTTACAATTGCAAGAAAATATCATTGTTTTTTATATTTTCCTTCTAATTCCTTCCTTCCTTAATGAACCAAAGTGAGACAAAAGAATCTACCATCAATATCGGGAATCGTTTTTATCGTTCATAATTGAATACCTCCAGAATCCCGTGTGAACAGCAAGACTCCTGTTTACATCACTATAATAAAAACCAGATTATACGTTCGTAAAAATAAAATTGACCAACTGAATGGATAAATAATCGTATTAAATTGTATTTAACGAATTATTTAAAGAAAATCACAAAGATTTACTAGTAGTGTATCTAGTAGTATCTTTGTAATTTTATTTTACTTAGTGTGGATTTTATTTTACTTGGTTTCAAAATTAAGGTACTTACCTACTTTGTTGCGCCGATTATTCTCTTGTCGATATTAGCTCTAGGAAGTGATGATTCAAACGTTTTGTGGATGTAATGACTATTGTGTCTATTAAATATTATCAAATCAAAGGCTTTTTAAATCTGGCTTAAACTTTGGCTTAAGAAAAACAAACAAGTTTCAGTTTCGATACATTTGCAAGATATTTAGCAGATCATGACTAAAATTGTCATACGTCCATTGTTCGTAATCTTGTGTCATTGCGAAGTCTATAGAAATTTCAAGATACCACGAAAAAATGTCTTGTTATCATAGCTTTCGAACAAAGCCGGGGCCCGGTATCACTAGTTAAGTAAAAAAAAAAAACGTCCCGCGCTCCTCGGTCGAGTTTGTTAGTGTCTCAAGGACGATGACTCATCGACTCACGCGCCTTTGTTTGTATTTAAGGAAATATCGCTTTAGATAGTACAAGAATCGGAAAGGTATTTCATTGTTTTATACTTTTTGTAAATAATAAAAGATGGAAACAAAATAGGTAGTTGGTCGACGATCTTCTGCATCAAGCCTTTGCCCAGCCATCTAGAGAGCCTCATCATTTATTGATCTAGGCTCTTGGTTATGGACTGTGACGACTATCGCCACAATGACAGCTGAGGGCCAAAATCCAACAAGTAATTATTATTATTAGCTTAATATGTCTCATTTCTGAGAAAAGGCCTTAATTTTTTTCCACAATTCTTCACCATCTTTTGTTAAATTCTAATAGTTCGGAAGGAAATGATCCAATTCGGATTAATAGGATCATTTGCTTCCACCATCGCCATTTCCTATGTGGCCTGCCGTGTGTCTCAGGTCATCAGAATTGTTTTGCGACTCCACAGTTCGACCGGCATGCGGCAGACATGTCCTGCCTCGCGTTTTGAACCACCAAGTTGTAATATAAAAAAATAAATAAAACTGACTAAGACTCTATATTACGGATCTTTTTAAGCTCTAGCACGAAGTCATAAAACGCTTAATTATATATTTGTTGCAGTAAGTACTCGATTTATGTTCAACTTAAATAAGTAAGGAAAAATGTACATAATATCTATGGTACGCCGTAGTTTGCAAAACTTAAGATTCAAAGTAGATAGATGAAATAGGTATGAATAGATTTTCATACTATTATGTTATACAATGAAGTGCCATTTAAAAGGAAAACATAGCCACGAGAATAGGTTATATTAAAAGAAGAATATAGTTCGTGGAAGCCATCGCTTAAGAAAATAAATAACAGATATTGTACGCTTCTTCTTGTACCCCTATTATTCGCAAACTTTGTCGGCTTCTAATCTAACCAGATACAGCTGAATATCAGTTGTCTACGGAGCGACTGCCTATTTGACCCCCACAATCCACAGGGATTCGATATTCGAAAGTTAGATCAGTTGTCAGGATTTTCAGAGCACTGATTCTTTTATTGACTTTCAAAGATCTTTATTACAGCTGGGTCCAACGGCTAAAAGGCGAGCACGGAGCAGGTGATACTTAATTTACTTTCGAAAGGTCAGAGAAGCGTGCCAATTAGGTTGGGTCCAACCAAGCTTTAATTAATATTAGCTCGATCTTGGGAACTAATCAATCTGGTAGGTTGAAATCATCACGAAGATTCATAAACATGATTCAGACATAAAAACCCTTGATACGTAGTTTTATTAGAATCGTTACTATAATTTATTCCATTTACAACGTGGTGGCCGCAGTTTATCCGGAACGCTTTTTAATTAACTCATTATCTTCATGACTCCGTACTTAGATAATATAATAGGTCTTTGGCATTTGCTGGTGGCTTTTAATTCTCACTTTTTATCAAGCAATTAGGGAGATTGAGAGAGCCATTTATCTAGTACTGAATTTATAAAAGTTTATGTTAAGTTAAGCTTTGTCATCAAAACTAAAGCTGTGTACCAAATATCAGATCAATCTGCCATCAGGAAGGGAGTAAAATATGGATTACTAATTTGAACCAATTAATAAACAGGTCAAGGCTAAGTAAAACCGTTTAAAAATAAACAAATTAAAAAGAGAGCGTATTTTCGACACTGACACAATGAGCGATTTAAAATAAAAATGGTACTCTATGAACCGAGAGTTCCCCCCTTTTTTCTCATAATTTATTTTCTAATTTCGAACACTGACTGGAGCACTTGTATACATATAATATACCTAATTCAATTATTTTCAGCTTTTCAAGGTAGAGCTTATTTTTTGCTTACATTTGCTGCCATTATTAACATTCAATACATACATACAATTATAAAAGGAAGCGATATGGCCGGAAGATAGATGAATAAGAACGAGGCAAAAACACTTGAATAGAGGCTATCTGTAACCGTTTTATTGACTTACCTTGATTGGGGACATAATGTGTAATAATTAATCATGTGACATGGAAAGGAAATGAATGGTCATTGGCCCTCAACTTGGTCCACGTTTAGTTTACTGCGGTCACAATGAAGGTGGTACATATACCAATACCAATATACCAATTTGCACAACCGTATACTACAAAAAAAAAATACATACAACCGAACATAGAACCTCCTCCTTTTTGGAGTCGGTTAAAAATTGTGACCAAATTCAATAGTGTAAGTAATATCTAAGTTGTTGTTTTACATAACCTCTAATTCGGCAATCCATCTGCGACATATAAGTATGTAAGTATATAGGTTTAAGTTTGGATGTTTGAACATCCAGAAATTGATAAAAAATAAGAGTGTAAAAAGTCCTCGTGTGCCTACGTGTAAAAAAAAGAGAGCTGAAAAAAGGAAAGGGGGGGCCTTGAAAGGGACACCATAGCTTTACAAAAACAATAAATGTTAATAAGAAAACACTACCGACGACGGCCATTGATCCAAAAACCGTTCAGATGACTACGAGTAAATGACCAAAAACCGAAACAAAACAAAAATAATGACGCTGTGTGCTATATCCATTCAGTAGGTACTTGCTTAACACAGTAACAGTAAATAATTGTTGTACAGCAAATATGCATTAGGAACACGAGTGTGTCGTACTTAAAGTGCTCTGAAACAAATAAAAAAAGATAGAAATGTAAGTTTATTTGGAATATCTACGCAATAAAAATAAAATAAAAATTGATAAAATCAAAATCAAAATATTTTTATTCATGTAGACCACTATAGGCACTTATAAATAGTCATAATTCTAATATTATTATAAAAGTGACTTTAGTTGCCAGTTCCAAGGGCCTACCCCTCAATGAGAAGAATCTGGCAAAAAACTTTGCTTGAGTAGCGAGTCGCAGCAACTTTTTTTTCTATTCCGGGGAGAAACCGTTTATGTAGTGTTTCCATTCTTACGTCTCCAAAACCACCCCGGTGATTTCCATTCGCACATGGAGGGAGGTTCCGGGTCTTCCGGAACTTCCCTTGTGTAAGGCCTATGTTAAAGACATACAATAACATGTCGAGACTCTAAATAAGCCTCTCCTGAGCTTTGGTATGCATCGCAGCACGTGACGTGACAACTGTACCGTCATCCTGGGGTCCCTCGGTAGGCGGACGTATCCCCAATATGACCGCTCACGACCCCAAAGACACCACCTGCCTTGATGACGTAATCTGCGAGAATGAATTTAGATTGTATGAGTCCGTAGTAGGGGCATGTATCTGACAGAACTCTTCCAACTTTAGTAAAACATCTCTGCCGGGGGAAGTACAGACATGATTGTATTAGCATAGTCTAAACATCATATAGTCAGTCGACGCGTTTGATGTTTTCGGAAATGCCGACAACGTCTAGACATTCGTCGCGACTTAAAAAGTGTTAGGGTTGACACAGGACTAAAAACAAAAATATGTTTTTATAGTGTTTTTTTTGTAAGTATGTATAACACGTTATCAAAATTGGAAAACGTGGCCGCCATTTTGAAATTTTTATTTACTGGGCCGATTGCTTTCAAAATCGACATCTGAGAGTCCGCATGGTCTCCGAGTACATAACCGTTGTCAGAATTGGAAAAGGTGGCCGCCATTTTGAAATTTTTATTTACTGGACCGATTGCTTTCAAAATCGATATCTGAGAGTCCGCATGGTCTCCAAGTACAAAGCCGTTGTCAGAATTGAAAAAGGTGGCCGCCATTTTGAAATTTTTATTTACTGGACCGATTGCTTTCAAAATCGATATCTGAGAGTCCGCATGGTCTCCAAGTATAAAGCCGTTGTCAGAATTGAAAAAGGTGGCCGCCATTTTGAACTTTTTATTTACTGGACCGATTGCTTTCAAAATCGATATCTGAGAGTCCGCATGGTCTCCAAGTACAAAGCCACCCCTGAAAACCTAGAAAACGATACCCATATTGATTTTTACTCAAAATTAGCGTTCGCCATCTTGGATCTCAAAATTAATGTCATATTCGTTATCACCGCCCCCGAAAACCTAGAAAACGATACCCATATTGATTTTTACTATAAACTCGCGTCCGCCATCTTGAATCTCAAAATAAATGTCATATTCGTTATCACCGCCCCCGAAAACCTAGAAAACGATACCCATATTGATTTTTACTAAAAACTCGCGTCCGCCATCTTGGATCTCAAAATAAATGTCATATTCGTAATCACCGCCCCCGAAAACCTAGAAAACGATACCCATATTGACTTTTACTAAAAACTCGCGTCCGCCATCTTGGATCTCAAAATAAATGTCATATTCGTGATCACCACCCCCGAAAACCTATAAAACGATACCCATATTGATTTTTACCAAAAACTCACGTCCACCATCTTGGATCTCAAAATTAATGTCAAATTCGTAATCACCACCCCCCAAAACCTTGAAAACGATACCCATATTGATTTTTACCAAAAACTCACGTCCGCCATCTTGTATCTCAAAATTAATGTCATATTCGTAATCACCACCCCCGAAAACCTCGAAAACGATACCCATATTGTTTTTTTTTACTCGTATCCGCCATCTTGGATGTCTAAATAATTAATGTCAAATTCGTAATCACCCCTCCTGAAAACCTCGAAAACGATACCCATATTGAGTTTTTTCAAAAACTTGTATCCGCCATCTTGGATCTCAAAATTAATGTCATAATTATTTATAATCAACATACCCGTTGAAAAATTGAATCAACATTCAAAATTAAAATAAATAAAATGTGCCACCCACTAAAAACAAATGACGGTGTAGTACCCGAATGGAGTATGGAAAAAGGTACTGACAGCCGCGGCCCCCCCTCCGTCCCTCGCCCCACACACCCCGCACGATTGCTCTGTCTAGACGTGTTCGTTGGACTACTGTAGGGAAAGAGCTATACTGTGGTATTAGTATCATACAAAACCCCACAATGTTTCATAAAGACGCAAATGACGTAGAAGAAAAAAAACAAGTTTGGGAATACACGATACCTGATGACGTCATTTATTAAAGATGCGTGATCCTGAGTCATCTCAAGGAAACCTGTTAAATTATAATAGGTACTGACAATCAAATATACAGCCTTTGCCTTGGGCTTAGTGAATCATTAGACAACAATAGCAGGCGTGAAGCTGTGAGAATCTTCTCTTATAAAAAGTAAATAGGTACCTAATATAATTTTGCATCACACCTTGTAGGATAAGTAAGTAAGTGGGTTCGTATAACCCAACATTGTTAAGCGTTAATAAGTATAGCAATGTGGAAATGAGTCTATTTCAGAACGTGATGTCATATTGTTTTATGAGAGTGAGGGAATGGAGAGTGCACCTGTGTTAGCGCACACACTTGTGCACTTGAACCACCCGCGTAGATGACTCATCTCTGTTGAGATTGGCTGCTGCAATTATCTCCGGTCAGGATAGGACACATTATTTTTTTTTTCTACATAACCTATAATACTTAATAAAAAATATAGGTCCATCTGCATGGGGGGCGTAATCTGTCTTCAGTCGAATTATTCTTGGTACGTTCCGAATACCTACTTATTTTAAAAAATCAAGGTAATAAACAAAAGGACAAAATGATAAAACTTTCTCTCGATAAGTACCTACATACAAAAATGGACTCCAAACGTAAGCTCATAATTTTTAACCCTTTAAGATAAAATGGCCGCCGAAGAAATATCATAAACAAATATACAAGACCACCCAATAAATATAAGTACAAGAGTTATTTTAATACATTCACTATCGTTTTAAAGATGTCGCTACGCTTTGTGCAGATAAGAGACGTCATTTTTGCATTAAATATGTATTTAATAGCATCAATACGTTGTCTCTGGTCTACCTTTCGTAAAAGCTTAACCAGAGGTCGAAGAGTAAATATTTTATTAAATTTATTGAAAATGTTGGGATTTATATTATTTTTGTAAAGTGGTGGTGGCTGCCAAGGAAAAAAAAAGTGGATGGATTTGGGGGAGACCTGTGCCCAGTGGAACAGTATAGGTTAAAAAAAGAATCTAATGTAAAATAGCCAGTAAATAATTATAATTATTCACTTGGTACACGTAGTAAGTATTCTAAGTAACTTACAACCTGCTCGTAGGAAGTGGTAGGCAGATTTATCTACCCGATATCTTGCTAAACGTGTATTGATATTATTATAATTCAACTACAGGTTTCCTTTACATTTTCCTTGATGTCTTGTAAACTTATGATTGAATTAATTAATAATTTCAATATTTTAGTTAAACTACACAACTAAACAAAAAAAGTCAATTCGGTATCTAGACGTTCCCTTATATTTTTTTCGTGGCGAGAAAAGTAAAAAATAATTATGTAAAAGTAAGCATGCTTTTTATTACATTAATCAATTTTCATAATAGGAAAAATCATACGCTCTTTACCGTGTGAATAATTTTTCGCAATAGAAGAATTTTACGCTCTTTACTGCGTGAATTATTTTTCGCAATAAGAATAATCGGTTGTTCGCTCTTTAACGCGTGAATCTTCTTTCGCGACGGGAAAAATCTTACGCTGTTTACCATGTAAATTTTCTTCCATGACGGGAAAGATCAAGCTTGTAACTTAGATACAAAGAAGGCGCTCGCTTTCACCTTTTTTTGGCGTTTAATCTCTCACCTAATAGGTAATAAGTAATAACAATTAAAATTATTTGCAATATGTAATAAGCTTTATAGCAGATTACGTAAAATAGGCGAAAACGATAACAGATAAATACAAATACTTGGCAGTGACAACAAGATTTGCTCAGTGGTGTCGTTCGATCCCCGCAGGAGCCCCGCGGGTTAAAATGTTTGCGTGATCTACAGATATTAGCTTGAATCTGTTTTGTTCCTGCATAATGTCGTCGTAAAGAGAAGATCTTTGTGTAGGGAAAGTTTACTTTTTTATTATGAGAAAATACTTTAACTTTTTAAAAATTATTTTAAGCTCTACATTCTACATTCACGCTTCATAATGTTAAGCTTGCTAATAATAATATAACTTGCTTCTGAATATCTTCTCTGTATACCTGCGAGTCCTTGAATTACGGATTACGTCATTCCCTTTCCAAGAGCACAAAAAAAAAGTAAAAATGTTCAGTGCTTGCCAGGGGCTCGCAACATTTTTTAAACAACCAAGTATATTGTGCTTTTAATTTGTGTTCCCTTGAACTTTATTCAGGAGCACATCCCGGTTTTTTTACAGTTCTAAATTGGCATGGTTGATGGTTATGATTAGTGATTTTCATAATCATTACCTGTGCGTTGGCGACCCTGTGTGGGATTACAGAAGGGGATGATTCGGCTTCTGGTGCTCTATATTACCGATCGAAACACAACAATAAGAATTCTTTTCACGCCAATATTCTATGAGAGGCAGATGAAGGGAGGTAGCCAATGGAACTGGCCTATTCTTGCCGATGGCTCTACCACCTATGGATTTAATTTACAACTTTTTAAAGTAAGTATATTGTTTTTTTATGAGACTGCTGCAGCTTAAACAAGCTGCAGATCAGTATTTTTTTGGAAACAATGCAATAATCCTTATAATGCATTGTTCTGAGAATGCACGTGTAAAGTTATATTGAAAACTTTCATAAATCTACAAACCACACCATAAAGTTTCAAACCGTTTTTGGTAGCTATAGTTTGGCTGACATTTGCGAGAAGTGTCAAGGTGAAGCGATCCTCTTTGTGACCGTTAAACCGGTCCTCCTCACTCAAACTGAACTATATGATGCGAATATTTTTACAAATATTTAACACGTTTATCACAGGATCTTATTAAAGACCGTTGAAGCGTGTTCTTGGTTTCGGTGTAAACATAGTTTCGAGGACTATTTGTTATTACTATTACGCTTTTACCTGCTGTTCAGTGTAACCTATATTGATAGCCGTCTATTTGGCACATGATCAGTCAGTTTTTGAGTTGTAATTTATTCACATAACCTTGTAAGACAGAAGTCTCATAAATATCAATGAAATGCAAGGCTGTTAATAATTTGCAACTGGTTTAGATATATATTATCATGGGACATAGTTAAGAGTATGATTACGTGTAAATATTGTAATTATAATTATGCATTTAATTATTACGAACCAGTTGTATTGGTATTTGTTATTGACTGTAATTTATCGTTTGTATGTCTCACATTTAATAAAAATAATGACTCATGATAATAGTTTACATTTCTGTTTACACTTCCCAACTAAAAAACTTTAATTTGAGCCTTGAAATTTGAGCCTTTTTTGATAAATTGTCGTTCGTCTCCCTATCTACCGAAATTGCAATATCGTTTACTATTTACACCGTTCTGTACATTGATACACCGATAGAGTACACATTAAAGTTACCCTTTGGACAAAAAAGACAATGTCAATGATGTACTTGTTAATTAGTAAACCGAGAATAGCGTTGACTAAATGTTGAGTACCCCTGTATAAAGAGAAAAGTTACGAAAAGGGGTCAGTTGTCAGGTGCTTACTTATTACACACACTCATGATGCATGTGTAACTCACACTTGACTCTCGATCACTGGCTGACACTCAATAAAATACTCCATACAACATGACCTCCTTACAATGTCTTAACTCTTTAGTCTTTGCCCTTCAGTTTATTTTTCTGGCGTTCATTCAAGAATTCACTTTTGTTTAAGGCCAGTGCTTGAATGCTAAGTTTATATAATTAGGAAAAGGATAATTTATGTACTCTCTCTAGGACTTTCTATAAATTTTCATTTTATCAACTGATGCTACTTTGGTTTAAATACTCGTGCTAAGCCTATCAAATAGATGCGCAAACGCACTTAACCCATCATTTCCGAAGCAAAGAGTTCAACGCGTACTGGCGCGTTTTATTTTACATTTTGCGATATTTCCTTTTCACAGCCAACAAGAAAATATATTTAACTACTTGTTCTTATAATGTAATATGCAGAAACAATTCAGTTAACTTTTTACGACCATTTTAACCTACTAAAGGCTCCATTTTGCAGTGTTTATTTCTAACATACTTCTGAGTCCAACTGTTTAACTTGGCACGTAGCGAGGTTTATTTAGTCTTAGGGTCCAAACGGCTCGAAATTTGAACCTGAAGTCGTGACTCAAAGCCTGTCGGACAGGTTTCAATATGGCGGGTAAGGTGAACTGTAATAATGTCCGGACTGTAATTGATTGGGGGAGAATTTTAATGGCATGGTCAATCGGACCTTGCGTTTTACGTTAAAAAATGCGAGTTTTGAGTGAAAAAGCTTCGTGCTTCTGCTGTGAGAGTGTGAGCTTTGATTAGATAATTTTATAGCTTCCGCCAGCAGTAAAACCCGCGTGGTATGTTAATAAATTGTAGCCTATGTGTTATTTTGATGTACAAGCTATTTTACTGTAAAGTTTCATCAACATCTATTCAGTAGTTCTTGCGTGAAAGAGTAACAATCATCTTTCAATCTATCCATCCACACAAACCTTCGCATTTATAAATGACTAGCTTCCGCCCGCGGCTTCGCCCGCATGATATGTTGATAAATTGTAGCCTATGTGTTATTCTGATGTATAAGCTATATTGTGGTGAAGTTTCATTCAAATCCATTCAGTAGTTTTTACGTGAAAGAGTAACAAACATCCATACATCCATACTTACAAACTTTCGCCTTTATAATAGTAGTAGGATTAATATCTACGTAAGTACCTAGGTACTTATCTGTCTGAATTCATTTTGATTCAGTCAGTGGAAAACATTTGGGTTTGCTTACATTATAATAGTTATCAGAATAATATCTGATACAGCTTTGAATAACTATAATATTTTTTTAACCTGTATTGTTCCACAGCTGGGCAAAGGTCTCCCCCATATGTTTCCATCATTTTCTTTCCTTGGTTGTCTCCTACCAGTAATTTTTAAAAGTATCGAAATCGTCTCGCCCATCGCTTTCACGGGCGACCTCGACGAACAATATTACAAATTATAATACAATACCATTTTTTATTCAATTTTTGAAAAATGATTACTGGATTGCTCTGGGTTAGCCAAACTCGAGTCAAAACAGGATATATTTTTCCTTCTTTTTTTTGTCATTAGCAGAGAAAAAGTGGCAATAACCATTATTTACATTAATAAATTGGTACTTAGACCTACAGTACTCGCTACGAATCTTTGTGTGTATGAAGTCAGCTGCGAGAGGCTGCGGGTGGCTTTTAAGACGCAGACGTTGAAGATACTATAATATTTTTAATTACGATAAAATACTTTAAGATATAAGAGAGAACATGAAATAAATATTATTTCCTCGTGTGTGGTGCTTCATTCAAATGTGTGTGCGAAATATAGCTTAAGATATTTCATCCTACTACAAAATATTATGGTGTTAAGACGGGCTTTACGCATAGGATACTCTCGTATACCTACATAAAAGCGCGTGGGATGATATTATCGGCTTCTATATTTCATCTCAGTTACTAAAAAATGTGTCTTAAAAATGATTATTTCTCGAGAAAAATCAACCCGTAGTTTATAGACAAAGATCCATAGCCATTCATCCATATATAGATATAGTCTATCTAGTGTGTGTATATACATCTGCCTAGCCTTTTCCCAACTATGTTGGGGTCGGCTTCCAGTCTTACCGGATACAGCTAAATACCAGTGTTTTACATGGAGCGACTGCCTATCAGACCTCCACAACCCAGATACTGGGTTACACGATACCCCTTGGTAAGACTGCTGCTGCTAAGCTGGATCTGATTTTGATTATTTAGGGACATGGTTATGGCTACAGGCTCAGCCCGGGCTGGCATAAGCGAAGGTCGGGCAAAGTCGTGGGTCGTGCTCTGTCTGTTTGTCGTCTTCAGTCGATCCTATCTTGCTTCTCTGCTATTGCCCTGGTACTCGTGACTGTAGTAAACTTTCGGCTTATGTATCTAACGTTGCTATTGGCCTTGTCGCTCATTTTCATGTGAATAGCGTACGACACGTCGAAGGTACATTACAATAATAATTATGGTGCATTTATAGTACCATAAAAATACAGTACCTACTTACAGGTACAGCTCTACCCACATGGTGTAGAAATATTATATTTATAGCACAATCGTAAATAAGATAATAATATATTTGTGACATTGCTAAAGACTCAATACTTCCTTAATGCTGATCATTATATTCATACGGCTGTACCGTAAGTTAGTACGGTAAAAGATACAAGTATATTTTTATTACCCAGCAAGAATCTTATTTTGTATGAACATTCCATTTTAACTATAAAATAGGTCAAATCCATTTTATACCTCAATTTTCTTCTATTAGAATATCTATCACTGCTAACTGATCTGTACGATCGAATTTAGTTATTGACAGACCGGACCGCATGACAAATTAAAACAATAAAATTGATACCCACTTCTGAAAGTTCAATTTGATTGACTCACGCCTGTATTCCCCAGAGGAGGTAGGCAGAGGTGTCCAGTACACCCACGTTTCGCCGGCTATTTTATAAGTTCCATGTAATAGGGGGCGAGCCTATTGCCATTAACCGGGCTCAATTCCAGACTCCGTGCTGCTACTGAGAATTTCCTAATGGAAAAACCCAATAACACTTTTGCCCGACCCGGGGATCGAACCCAGGACCTCGTGCTCAGCAGTTGCGCTTGCTACCACTAGACCAACGAGGCAATTTGATTGTTAAAGTAATTACTAGATTTAAGATAAAGTATTGCTTCATTGATATACTTTGCTATATTCATAATCTTTCTCAATGATATTCAGATAAGCAATGATTATTTCACGTCGTCAGCCTTGTGTTCAGTTATATTAATGCGATTTTAAGTGACTTATTAACGTTTGATTATCCGACTTAAACAAGGACAATAGTGAAATGGAACACATATTGGCTTTGGGCATATGTATAAAAGCAGTAATGATGCTGCCTTTACTCAAAGCCTCAAAGGCTTTATTATTAATGTATAAGTATAACTACAAATATAATTTTTATTTTAGCCTGTATCGTCCCACTGCAGGGCAAAGGCCTCCCTTCCCCTCTTCCACTTGTCTTGGTCCAATGCTATCTGAGACCAATCCTTCAGATGCGAGTCGAGTTCATATATAATAGGTACCACAATTAAAACATTAATCTAGATGCCAACAACCGAAGACGTCTAGATGAATGTTGCTAGAGCAAAAAAGTTTGCCTAGGTTAGTAATAATTCTTAAGTTTTGGAATATCCCCGTATTCTGTAATTACCTTAAGACACTTTACTTATTAGTAGGTCGATTACAGCTTGGCTCTGCCTAAGTTATTACTATAACTTGAGCAGAGCCTAGCTGTAGTTAACCGTTGATTGTGATCATTATAGGGATAGGGCTGGCTCGACTAGAATTATATTGTGAAATAGCAGCATTATACCTAGTTATAGATTAGTGAGTGAAACACCCGAAAAGAACTCACTCAGATGCTATTATACTATGAAAATTTACGACAGACTAAAATACTACCTGCCATAAAAAAAAACTCATATTCTATGATGTTCACACAAATTCTTCGAATTATGGAAGCATTCGATTCGTTAGATCAGCAACAGATTTCGAAGAACAAACAGTTCAAGATCATAAAAAGATTATTTCAGATGTAACGGACATTAATCTTAATCTCAATGACTCAGCTAGCTTCGATAACGAGAATAAAGATGAATTATATTCAGTTGCTAAAACGGTGAGGGAAAACATCGTGATGAAACCAGCACACCTGAGACATTTTCAATGGTGTGTAAAGCCATGTCAGAGGCCGGTTTAAACTCTGACACCAGGTTTTTCATCAACTATATTATGATAAGAAGAAGAAAAAGATTTTTAGTGTTTGAACGTATAGACGTTATAATACAGTTATAGTTATAGACACTGATAGCCTAGTGGTATTAACGTCGACTGACAAGTCAGAGGTCTCGAGTTCGATCCCAAGGCGCGCACCTCTGACTTTTCGTAAGTTATGTGCGTATTATGATAATTAACGTTAATTAACGACTCTGAGTGTGGCAGCTAAAGCGGTTTAAGACGGATTGTAGAGCAACCATGGAGTTGCTTGCCAGATTCTCCTCCATGAAGGACAGGCTGCCCTTAGAACTGGCAACTAGAGTCACTCTTACAATAAACAATATTAGAATTGTGACTATTCATAAGTGCGTAATGGTCTACATGAATAAAAATATTTAGATTTTTATTTTGTAATTTAGTGCATCCAACTTTCCCTTCTAAGAATTATAAAACATCTGCAGAATAACTTTCACGACAACCAGGTCTATTATTACGTGTATTGGATGGTTCGTAGCTGCCATAGAGCTTCGATGTCAAGTGAGGCGACCTCCGTGCCATCACTGTGGGTTTCTGACCTTTAAGGCTTGGGAATTAGTTGCATCTTATAAGTTCTTCGCTTAGAACAATATTCATTGCCGGTTTTGTTGATAAGTTGAAGTGTGTGTGTAATCGTGGAGAGCAATGGTTGTGGTGTGAGGAGATAGGATTTTGAGGTAGGTGTTTTCTAGTATGTAATGGACTTTATGCGATATAGGAGTTAGTTTTATTGGGTCTTCATTTATGTAGTAACGGGCCGGATAAAATGGAAAACTATTCTGTATAATGCATTATACTCGTATATTATAAGCTATTGTACCGTTGTGCGCACCGCAATTATGAAAATTTTAAATTGTTATTTAATAAATTTAAACATTCGTTTTTGCGACAAGCAAACATTTTTATTTAGCATTTTTACAATACATTAAATAATAAAAAAAATATAATCTATAGACGAGAATATAAACTGCTTTTAAATTTTATTTATCTTTACTACTATTACTATAAAATTCATAGTATGTTTTTTTTAAAACGGTACCGTCCACACCCGTTCTCCAAGATAGGTTTCACCGAACATCATGCTGGAACACGAAGACGTTTGGCGACAAGGCTTTGTCTGGTGATCATCAGGAACTGCTTGGGAGTTGATCGCTGCTATTTGGCGACTTTTGTGTCACTATTAGTCGATATTTACGACACGCAGATGGAGAGGTGTTGGTGCTATTCTTGGCTCTTGCCCGACAAACACACAGGGCAAAATGTTGCCTCAATCTCACACCTTATCTAACAATTTCCTTTAGCGGACAATCTCTATGGAGATTAGCCAACTACGCAGGAGGTATTATAGTGCACAAGTGTTGCACAGGTGCACTCACATAGTTGGATGGGACGGCAATCCGACACGACTGGAGAGATCAACAAGTATACCTAATAGTTATAATGAAGTAAGTCAGCGTGCCTTGTTTCAAAAATGCAAATTTGATACAATTTACTAATTTTAATATTATTGATTAGTAAACATTATTGTGTCGAAGACATAAATCTGATGCAAATGTCTTAGTATTACTAGATTGTCCTACTTACATATAATCTTAATATTATGTTCAAAATATACTTAAATAATTATGTAAATAACGTAATATATTATTGCATATTATGTAAATAACATAATATGACCCGAATACTTCGCCTGTTAAACTTTAAAATTACGAATTACCGTAACTAAAATGAGGTGTTAAATCATCATTTATTTATTAGGATCTCCAACAGAGGATACATACTAACATTTAATTATATTATAGTACGAGGGCAGTAGCACGTTTGCTCATGGACGTGCATTTCAGGTAAAAAGGCACTGCCTACTCAAAATCAAAATCAAAATATTTTTATTCATGTAGACCATTAGGCATTTATGAATAGTCATAATTCTAATATTGTTTATTATAAGAGTGACTCTAGTTGCCAGTTCCAAGGGCAGCCTACCCTTCATGGAGAAGAATCTGGCAAGAAACTCCATGGTTGCTACTCTGACAGACAGGTTCGATGCAGACGACGAATAAGTGAAACTAAGTAGAATTTGTCTGTACTACCATCCCTGTCAAAAATCCCTGTGTTTGCTCCTCCAGTTTAAGATTTAATTCCTTTGAATATTTAGTACTTGTGCCGTCCAAAATTATTACGTTTAGATGTTCGTTCATTGTAAGCCCGAGGTTCGTTTTAGACCCCGATATATGTATATATAAAACCTATAGTCAAAATCTATAATATCTATGGTCAATATAAAAAAAACACAAAACACAGGATACAAAAAAAGGAAATAGTTTAATTTTGATTACTATTCATTGAAAGTATTGTACTTATACATGAAAAAGTATAAAACTGCTGTTTTTAAATTTGAAATGAAATTGATGAAATGAAATTTGGCCTAGGAGCTTCACATTTGTCACACTCACATTTTAAAATACATAACAATTTTTTTTTTCATAGTCGCTATTCGTTCTAAATGCAAAAATATGCTCTTATTTATTGATCGAATGTTGTTACTATACATAGTTACTCCTCAAAGAGCAACAATAGACCTCTCGGTTACCGTAAGTGCTGTAAGAAAGGCACCTTTAGAAAAATCACGTATAACGGGATTACCCACCATTACAAAGGTTACGTGATTGAGGGCACCCTAATTGATATTTTCCGATTCATTAGTTCATGCTCACCAAGAATTACTCAACTGTTTCTGTCACTTCGATTATTTAATGTTATGACATAAGAAAAAGGGCAAAATGTTTATAATTAATTAATTATTAATTAACGCTTAATGTTCTGAATGATTTCTGAAAAGAAGATTGGCTTTTAAATCCCCATTTCCTTGCGTATAAGTCCTAGTTGTTTATCCCAGTTTTATTTTATATCCACAGGTTCTCAAACTTATTTTGCTTACCCTCTTTGAGAGTAAAAATTACTCTAGCCTCTCCAATTTTTTTTATTTTACATTTGTTGCGCATATTAAAACTAATAACTACTTAAAACAAATATTATGCTCAAATTTTCCTTACTATATGGATAGATAGAATATGGTCCATTTCCTGAGTTCTTGTCTGCGCGCGTCTAGACCGTCTTAATGCCCTCTAACTTTCTCTAACCATTCTTCCTTTACTTTAAAGAAGACTGCTCTAACCTTAGAGGTTTAAAAAAACTGGGATAATTAGGAATATGCCTGCTGCCTTGCATCCTGTCCGCCTGCTGGCGACTACTACCGCTCCGACAAAAGCTGTAGGTAACATCCCGTGGACGCAGCTGCACCATGGTAACTAAAAGACAGTTTACAAGAAATATTACAAACAAAGCACGATATAAACTCAGCTGAGATACTCAAATAACTCAGTTTTCCTATAAGGGCAATGTCCTTGCATGATTTGCCTTTCGATAAATTCTTCACGATTGTACAGTCGACAGCATGTCAGTGTTGGTAAAAGATTTATTGGAAAATAGTACTTATTATTACTGAGTCAAAGTCCATGATAGTTACCGCTGATGGGCAAATGTACTTTAAAAAAATCATTACTCCAAACTAGGATTTTCTTTTGAATCGTTGGTACGATTTGCAGATAATTATATAATTATAAAACTAGTTTCGCTTAGCCATTGTGGTCAAGTGTTGTCTTGTCGTTTTAAGACAACTTATAAATACATAAAAAGCCACCAATTAATTGAACGTACTTTATTAGATACCTATGTATAGTTTAAAAATATAATAATAATATACAAAGGTAGATCATTTACTATAGAACTTAAACGACATTACCTAATTAACAATTTATTCTTTACAAAATAGAAACTATAATTCTATTGTTCTATCTATTTATAATTTAATTATTTATATTTCATTCACAATTAGTTTTTAAATATCTACATTCTATAAATACAAGTTAAATGCAAGACAAGAGACGGTTTTATCTGATATGATTGCGACGAAAATCTATAAAAATGTATGCTGAATGCATGCCTCATCGTCCAAAAAATAATTAATTATTATTGTTTAAGCATCGAAAATGATGCCAATCTTTAAACTAAATAAGATGATAGTATAGTAAGTAGGTAGTAATTATATATTTTTACTTATAATCTATCTGACTCACTCTCATAGTGCTGAGACTTTTATTTTTAAACATAATAATAATAAAAAAACCTAACCCTTCATTGGCAGTCGGGTAAAAAGTTGCTTTTGCAAATTCTTTGCAATAGAATTCGTATAATATAAACATTATTTTAGAATAGGTTGAGAAAAAAGCGAAAAAAAAACCTCCTACTTATAGTCCTAAACTATATTTCAAGTCTACGTGTTATACGCTCCCCTATATCTATGGTCAAGGCTGCCGTAAGTAGGTCTGTAGCGAGGAGTACGTTGACTCCACGGACTCCTCCTGTTCTTGTAACTGGAGCAGGCTATAAGGCTGTTCATTGCTGGAGGACGGGACTGTTCCACGCTGATGCCACACCTTCGGCTGCGAAAAAAATAACAATGCATTCAAATTTGTAATAGCTATTCCTGACAGTTTAACATTATTTTTATCGATCTGCGTAAGCTAGTCCTTATAATATAGCTTGATCTCTGTGACAGATGTCAAATAGGAACATTTTTAACCTATTTTGACATTATTTGTTCGTATTTGACATCTGGCACAGAGATAAAGTTATATTGTAAAGACTATAGTATTGGTGTTGCAAGCGTCTAGAGTTTACAGTAATCGCTTGTCACCAGGTGGCCCATATGCTTGTTTGCTACAGCAGTGTATAGCCTTATCTACACTGTAACTATGATTGTACGTTACCTTCTGGTCCTGTCTGGTTGTGTCTCACCGATGACCATATTCTCAACCAACGGGTCATCAGCCTGTCCTCGACGCCATCTTTGAAATACGATTTAAATTATACATAACCGTCATCCCTGTGCATTCCAAGAAATAGAGGAATAAATCATGTGAAAATTGGACTAAATTTTTTTCATTTGTTTTGTCGATGTGATATGTAGCTCAGAGGATACACAGCGATACACCTGTATCTCAACATGGTGTTCAATTACTGCTTAGGATTTCTATCCTCCCAAAAGAAAAACGGGGACTAGCCAACTACGCAGGAAAACATTGTACATAGTCTTTCAGTCTCCTTTCACCAAGATCGAAGAGATACAAGGCGCAGGACCGACCCGACAGCTTTACGTGATCTCAAATGCACCATACATTTACGTTCTGCACCAAATGAGTCGAAAATGATGTGAAACATGACCCTGGTGGTGAAATGATTCAAGCTTGATTGATGTCAAGTTTATATTTTTTTCCAGTTACAAGGCCATCTGTGGATTAAACGACTGACTCAGAAGTCCGATCGGCCACATAAACTATAGATTCTGATTTTCTATTCTGATATTCTGATTTTGTCTGCAAATTTACTCAAAGGTAACACTTTTGTATAAATAATTTGGATCGCATGGGTGACGGCTATTGCAAGGTTACCTACCTGTCAAGATAATGATGCTTGATGAGAATGAATGACATCTTTAATGTTTCTCGTTCCTGTCGAGATGAAGCTTTCTGAAAGGGTTTCGATATTTACTGAACAATATCTACCTCTTAGTCCTCGGTGGGGGAAGGAACTTGTCTCCTATAAGTACGCTTTCATCGAGAGTTCCGTCGATTTGTAGGAGATCACCCGCAGATACTGAGACGTCCATCTTGGAAGAAGTATCACAGGTCCACGTAAACATTAACATCATCACCATCTGAATGAGAACGGATTAAAAATTACGGACCTCTAAAATAGATAAATTTGATGTTTCTTCCATCGAATTTAAACAACGCCACGCAGAAGTCGTAAAAAAATGTATTGTTTGTTGGTTTGTCATGTCATAAGAAAACCACATGGTATTCAATTGACAAAGGTAATACAGGTGTAGTAAATAGGGATAGATTGTTTATGTTGACGAAGAATCTCGAAACTTTATCATTATAAAATAATTAGTTATCTTAGTATCGTAAAAAAATATTGGACAAAAGCATTTGAAAGAATTGACATAATTCATTTCTAATCCATACTTACGTAGTAACTATTTAATAATCTGTGTCCATACTATTGTATATGTGAATAAGTTTTTGATACATCATAGTTGAAATACCTTTGAAATACTATTTTAAGGGCTTTTGTTTTTAGACATGGCGTGATTTTACATTTTATTTACTTGAAATATTAAAAATACTTGACACTGGCAGAATTAGTAGACTATAAGTCCACTTTGTTGCCATAAATAAGAAGAAGAAGAAGTACTAGGTATCACTAACTAATGATTCTGATTTAATAAAAAAAAGGATTTTTTTCTGGGTCGAAGTCAAGACACAGTGGGCTACAGAGCCCAATTAGTGATCCTTAAACAAACTCTCTACTTATAAGTACTTACCACAATAACATGCAGGATAAACACGAAGAGTGTAGAGTTTCTGAAGCCAATGGAGTCAAACAGGAGTCCCGAGACAGTGGGCCCGATGAACGCGCCCAGAGCAAACGTGGACGTCCACATACCAGACACTAGCCCGTATGTTTCTATTGAGTTGGGGAGGCCGCTTGCACTGTGGGACAGAAAATAACCTTATGGGCTGAAATTAAATTCTCAATTCAGCAGAATCGCAAAGTTGCCACATATAACAGACGCTACAGGGTAAATAGGACAAATAATGTAGCTTTCTATAGGTAAAATAATTTTCAAAATAGGTTCAGTAGTTTTTGAGTTTATCCATTAGAAACAAATAGTTTAGATTTAGATTAGATAACGATAAATGTTTCTTGATAAGGAAATTGTAGATAGATGAAAATATAATAGCTACATTCTTGAAATATTACAAATAGTTATGAACTTAATGGCATCTGTTTTGTTATTTACCATAATTTTTGGAATAAGATAAATTATAATTATTTAATAAGAAAATTTAAAAAAAACAATTGATACGGATGGGATTCGAACCCACGATCTTCGACATACCGTGTCGATCGTGGGTTCGAATCCCATCCGTATCAATTGTTTTTTCAAATTTTCTTATTAAATAATTATATTTAATAAGCTATCATGTGCTATAACATGTAAAAAATTCACAAAAAATATAAGATAAATTATCATTGTGAACAACTCACAAAATATGTAATAAAAATAAATATAGCTTGCTCCTTGGTCATTATATTTCGATTAGAAAGGAATTTCTAAGGTACTGATTAGGTTTTTAGGGTTCCTGGTCTGGGGTGCAACAAGACTCTTATCTTGAAGCCAACAACGACCGTTTACCTGTCTGTCATGGGGCTGTATCTTGTTAACCATAATAGCTGGTACTTTTTTACAACTAAGTATCACTGTGGCCGACTTCTCAACAAATCAGTAGGCCATTATTACGAAGCTGAAGATCGTCTGATCGCGTCAACATCAGGGATTAGCAGTACGATGTGTTTTTTTTGAGTTAGTTAACCCATTTATTGAGAAAGTTATCCACAAAAAAATATTTAGGTGATGTCATTTAGGGGTCTCTATATAGTCTGAAAGGCATTTTTGCTTATGGCTGAACAGACCTATTTGAAAGAAGCGGAGATAGCCTAAAGTACCAGATGTACGGGAAAATTACTATATTTCATAAAGTGATACGGAACCTTTGGTACATGATTCTGAACAGTTGGCTGGTAATTTTTTTCTTGGTCTCGTTTTATGTCGTTAGTGTGATAGATGTTTATGCAATGTTTTTGCAATTAGTCGATTTTTTCCTCGAATGTGTTTATTTTTTAGCTTATTCATTGAAATTAAATGTACTAGCTACATAACATACCGACATTATGTATAATAATAAATGCAAGCCTTCTTTGTCGTATAGTGTCAGAGAGTAAACCGCCTTTAGGACTTTGACATGGCTGCAAAATTTTTTTAACACTTTTCTTCAATAAAAAGGTTGCCTTGGGTTTGAACCTAAGATCTTTAACTTGCCTGTTCACTAATAACTGTAATCTCTTTTATTACAGTGCCATAATCTTGATAACTGGACGGAAATGTCCAAAACAACACATAGGTAGGTAGGTACTAGGTACTTACATTGCGGTGCCGAGAGCGTCAGAGAAAGATGCGACCAGCTGACTGCCCATTCCCAGTCCGTGGAGCATAAGACCCACAATCACTGCCCACATTTGTCTGGAAGAGATACAATAATCAATAGATATTTTTACTCTTGTAGAAAGAAGGGTGTAATAAGTTTAAAGCATTTATTTGTGGTATTGTAGTTTTCAAACGGATATCGGATAGTCTCATTAAAGTTTTTGGGAAAATCTTAATCATCATCATCATCAGCTGGAAGGCGTCCACTTTTGAACTAAAGTCTCCCCATTAGGAGGGATTGGGTTGGGTTTATTTAGGAGAGAATGCTCAGAGGTCAGTAATGGTTAAAGTAAATTTCTTACTATATTTATAAACCCAACTCACGTTTGCATTTGAAAGAACGGCGCAGGACCAATAAGGAGGAATCCTCCAGCGACGAACGCACACCCGACCGCGATGACGTACTTCTGTCGAATGACGGGCAGGTCGCACAGCCACCCCCACCCTGGCGCCGACGCCGCGTACACGCCACCATTGATCACAAACATCAGACCCAGCACCATTGAGGAAAATTGGAACTGTAAGAAGGCTTAGAGTTATAGTTGCTGAATTTTTAAAAATATATAAATTAAGCCTGTAACTATCCTGTGGTTACGGACCCGCTTTGCAAGCGCGTTGATATGGGTTCGAACCTGACTTGTATCAATGTGACGTTTTCAATGTCATATGTATTTTCTTAGTTAACCTAAGACACCTCTGACTAACGGTGAAGGAAAACACCGTAAGGAAACCTGGACATTATACCTAGTCTGAAATCGCCAACATGCAGTGAGCTAGCGTGGTGACTAATGCTTAATCTTTGTCTGTTTGAGAAGAGGTCTTTGCCCTGCAGCGGAACAGTTATAGGCTGATTTTTTATTTGTCAATAACTTACTTGACGTAAATGAGGTTCGAGAGTCGCCTGTAGAAATCCTATGCTCATGCTGGTAACTATGATACTGAGTGCAGCCAGTAATACGCCAGGCACCTTCAGCAGAGTTAACATTGATGCTGGAGAAAAAAAAAGTGTACATTAACTAGTATACAAAAAGACATTACAACAATCTGAATTGAATTGGAAATATGTATATAATTTTTATACAAGTATGTTTTTTACATATTTTTATGCACATGTTTTGCTTATTAAATATTGAATAAGAAGTCAGTTGTTTTTGCGAGTTTCTTCTTAAATATTTTCGTTTAGAAATATAAATACTTAAGAATAGCTTCATTGGAATTATAAATAGTCTTGTCTATTTCGACAGAATTACATTAGAACTATTAAACCTACAATAGGGATTTAGTTGCATATTATATAATTTAATATAAATCCAATGTAGAGATGTAGGTGAAGCTTACATTATCCAATACCTACTTACTAATAAACTTTGAAAAACGCCTGATGAAAAAAGTTTAGGTAATTCATCCGCAACGCGCTGAAAAGATTATTGCTCAAATCGATTGATAAAAGAAGAATAAAACAGCTGTATAAAGACACGAAATATATTTTATATTAACTTCTCCTTATACTCTGCTTAATTATCCTTATTATTTGCTTACCTATTCATAATATTTATTTTGTATTTTTATAAATTAGCAGAAGTAGGTAGAGGTTGGTCGGAGATTGACCATTTAAAAAAAAAAATATATTAATCAATAGCTACTTAACAAAAAATATTGATTCACAAACAGATGAGAAAATGTTACTTGGCTTTTCGTCTTTGTCTATTTATGTATAAATAAGAAAATTGCTGACGTCACTAGAAACTAAAGATGTACTCACGTCCACCAGGCTTAATGTCTTCATCATCATGGTTTTTCGGCAGCACCAGGCAGCTCATGACAGCGGCACAAAACAGAGCTGATCCTAGTACGGCAAACGGCAAGGAGTAGCCGCCGACGTCGTAGAGCGCACCGCCCAGCGTTGGGCCCACGATTAGACCCAGACCGAAGAAGGTTTCTAGGGATGCCTGAAAGTTGGGTTATATTTATTATTTTTAGAAATTGATTAATTGTGATTTAAGCAAATGAGATTCCATAAAAAGTATTTTTGGGACAGATGAATACCTACACAGGTATCAGTAAAGAAGTCTCTCGATTCCAACCCTTTCCTATAGAAATATACTGATTGTGCCATTGGTTTTCCTTGCTTTAGATCCAGCGCCTGACCCTAAACTTGACAGGATAGTTTCGTAGAGGAATTTTGTTTTATTTTTAATTTACGTATAGTAGTTAATGCCTATCCTAATATCCTTAGATTGTAAAAAGGGCCCTTAATCTAGTCAGATTTACCGATCTTTTCGGGATCTCCCAATCATATAAATTAGTTATTAATTAATTAGTGGAAAAATTTCTGCGTCATCCCATTAGCATGTTTTAGAGATAAATCTCATAAATTAATTAACGAATAAGATAAATACCTAGACCTAAGTAGGTATGAGAGTCATGTTTTCAATTACCGATAGACGGGTGTCAATGACACACTATCTTTGCCTGCCCGAGATCAATGCTGACACCACAATCAAGCGACTTGTGAACTTATTACACGACTATAGTAGCCATGTGTTTAACTTTATGTTGACTGATGTAATATAGTGATTAGCGGGCAACATCTCTGTTTAATTCAAACTAAAGGAATATAAATGAAGGAATATTAAGTTAAGTTTAATATAAAGTAGTATAATTTTAAGTTAATATTAATATTAAGAATGTTTTTGCGAGTTTAATTTAATATCTAATATCATAATTTCATTTAATAAGCAAATCATGTGCATAAATATGTAAAAAACTTACATAAAAATATTAAGTTATTAAGAAAATTTGCTAGCATCGATGTCTAGAGTAGGTATTATCTTCCAAAATGTTTTTTAAAACATAATATACCTACTGTATTGTAATAAAAATATAAATAGTACCTAACTGCAATATGCACGCACGACACTCGGCGATTCGGCGTGCACCTCAGGAAATTAAACGGCATTGTGGCAATCAAAGTACAGAATTTATATTAATTTTACAGACCTATGCTCGAAGTGGGACATCTATTGGCAATAAATACTAAAGAAATAAGTAAATAAACCAGCCTGTAACAATCCCACTGTAGGGCAAAGGCCTCTTCTCATACAGAGAAGGATCGAGCATTAATCATCACGTTAGCTCAGTGCGGGTTGGCAAATATCCCTAGAAAATAGATGTCACCACATGTAATGAAACCCATGGAGTTTACTCCAATTAGGTAATTTGGACAATACACCGTGGGAAAAAGCATTATCTTATCTATTATATTAATGTGTTGTCACATTTAAGCAATATGGGTACGTACTATTTACTGAGAACTATACTAACAAACATGGTAGCCACGTTGTCGGGGAACTCCTTGGCTATGATGGCGAAGGACGCCGTGAGGAAAGCGGCGTTGCCCATGGCCTCCACGATGCGGATAATGAAGCTAAGCGTGATGAAGGGAACGTGACCTTCCACTTTGTCCAGCATACTAGGAAATAGAAAAATGAATACTAAAAACATAATCTTTGTTTTATTTACATGATTGTTAAGGTAGAATAATATGTATGTATGTTTACCTACACGAAATATGACATAATTATTTTACACCTCATGTTGGTATAAAGTTCTCACTCAAGCTCAAGCCCAAGCTTCAAGCTTATTTTTTTATTAAATTGAATTGAATCAATTTCCGTAGTTACTCCCTAAAGATTAGCACATTTATATATCGATACCAGCAATGAACACTACGCTAAGTTGATTTTTGGCCATTTTGCATTGGCAATGGAAAATTATAGTTTTTTTTATCTTTTTTATGCTCACAATTTTTTTTTCTATAAGATAAAAAAAAATCATATTTTTCTCTCTACCGTAAAGTCGACTTTTTTAAGTTGGCGTAGTGTTAACTGCTGTATTGATAATTGTATCGATAGGATAATTATGAATTTCAATATCGTGATTTAAAATCAAGCACGAGCACGACAAGGTCCGAACTTACCCGAAGAATATCGCGCATGTGCCGGTTGTCAGTATTCCTCCGTTGAACAACAGCTTAGGTCCTAGCCTGTTGAGATGCGCGCCATAGATGGGGCTGACCAGAAATACCACCAGCTCGAAAACACCGAACACCAACCCATACTCCGTGGCCGTACAACCTTTTCTCTCTGCCTAGAAAAGATGAAAGGCTTTATTAATTGCTGGAATCAAATAATGGAGCTGGGTGAGGAATTTTAGTAAGAGAAAAGCATTTATTTATTTATTTTTATTTATTTAATATTAAAGAAAGCTTAGTCTAATAACAACCATAGATGATAATTAATAGTTAATAACAGTTGCTAATTACAAGCTTCCACATAAATGTATAGCGAATTGTGATTTATAAAATATATAATAATAATTGCAAAATCGCATGCATTAAGTATAAATATAAGCATTACATAATTATCCAATTTGCAGGGTGATTTGCTTGAATTAGTGCTGTGTAAAGTACTAAGACAACCTGTCGAACTGCTTTTACACAAGAAAAATTTAGCGTGCTAACTCACTTAGCGCTTTGCAAATTGGATAAAGTAATGGGCGCTTTATAAAGTTTCCAATTTATGTATAAAAAAGTAGATAGTGGATCACACCCATTAGCACGGGCATGGTTACGGACCGTTTAATTGGCAGAGCGGCTTTCAACAGTAGGTCGCAGTTCTTTCTACAAAAATTTGGAATTTTAGTATAAGCATTGCATAAATAAATAAAACATAATCCTATTATAGAGGAGTTCGTATAGCTTAACAAAAAAGAGTCTGAGGCGGTGACAGCTGTCAATAAGATAATCCTTAATCTAAGAATCGATTATGAGTCGAATATTTGAATAAATCAACAGCAGCTCTTCTATTGTTACTTTAGTTATTCGCCTCGTATCCGATAATGCGTAAATGAAATAAAAATATAAATGTGATACCTATTAAGACACTATTTGATGTTATTCTTTTTATTTATTATATTTAATGAGACATCGCCCTTACTTATATTGTAGATAACTTAATAGATATTAGCTATAGATATCATACCCTTTGTAATACTTAGTATCTATAAGTTCGTAACATTACAAAAATATATATAGATTCGACTGTCTATTTACAGAGAATTATGTAGAACATAAAGAATGATGTTCAATGAAATCATTATCAATCAAGAACACGCTCTAATTGTCACATTCTAGAATTAACTAGTGATAAGATAATTATATGGACCCTTTTTCTTATTTAATTTACATCATTACATAATGGGAACTCGTACATTGGATCCTATAGAATGTACCAGTTAGACCTAGAACCCTTCTCACAGAATATCGACGTGGAGTCGTGGAATAATATTCATCCTGTTGTATTTGGTACGGTCATTGAGAGCACTAGAAGCCCAATACCCGCTTCCCCTTTCATAATCCCCTTTCTTGATCTCCCCTTCTATAATCCCACACAGGAGTGCAATGCGTAAATGATACTTCCTTAATAATCAAAAAGAATAATATAACTACACAATTTTTATCACCTACAGTTAGTGACAGTCATATCCTAAATATTATGTATATGGATCATGTTACCGTTTAATACTAGATACACCAAAATATGTACATACATACATAAATAATTTTGAGTCGGAAATCTTTTTCGAAATCTCTTAGAAACTCGCATGTTATGTAAGTTACGCTTTTGCACGGATCGCTTATTTTTGGTTGAATGTGCAAGCGCCTAGTGATTGTATTGTAGTTGATAAGGGTCGTCTTTTTGCTCAAAGGTTATCGTCGTGGACACAGACTTGATAAGTTTTTACGCAACTGGTTTCTGACCAGACGTTTTTTACTTTATATGGGTTTTTCGAATCATATCATATGTTATAGTGCTAGGTATTTTGAATCTTAAGTTGTTGTAATGTTTATTGCAACAGGAAAAACATCATAAATCGGTATGAGTTTTCAAAACTATTGTATGTATAAATAATTTAGACATGAGGTTCCGTTCACAATAGCGCGAATACTGTTACTTCACGCCGATATTCTGTGAAGGGTGGTAGTACGGCACCGCTCTTACAACCATAAATTAAAACAACTTCAATCGTGGTCCTTTTATCCTATATAGATGAAAATATGAACTCTTACTCTATAGAACTGTGAAATTTAATAATTACTAGTAGGTACTACGTCTCATAAAAACTGTCAATATTCACATACGAGTATTTGTAAACTCTTACTAGGTGTACCTACAGACAGGTTTTACTAAAATAATTTATATCTCTAGAGTTCTTAGAACCTTCGTTCAGAGTTCTTAAATTAAACTGAATAAATAGATAACCATTAATTTATATTTATGGACCATTTAAACCCCATAATTATAGTCATGACCTTGCCACTAACTTATCAAATAAAAACTCAACATTATATAAATCAAACAAATAATTATGTAGGAGTCCGAATTTCATTAATGGTGACGTATCGAATTAACATGTATAATTAGTAGAATATTTTATATGATTTAGCATAATATTATAACCTGCTGTATTTATGTTGAAATATTAGAGAGTGAATCGATTGTAATGGTCCAATATTGTCAAGGACAAACTATACCTACGGCTTACATATTATGATTATCAGAAAAGTTATATAAAATGTTATTTTCGGAGAGTTTTCTCATTCTAGCATTCCGATTCTAGCGATCAGCCAGATGGACTGATGGCCTAGAGAAGACGGCAGGATTGGTTGGGTTGATATTGGGACCAGCAGGCTAATTACGGGATCCAGGTAGGATGATTACACCATTACGGGTCCAGACTTGGTGGGAGCGGGTGTGAAGTATATCTTGTACTCATGCTCTGTACACACGTGTGACATAAGTCTACTACTCTAGTATTTGCCACATGTGAAAGAAGGCTAAATGCGACGGACGCGATTACAAAGGGTATACGCGAATACAAAAACGGTACAGCGGTGACCCTATATCATTTCATTAGGAATATCGTAATTAACCTTCAAATGGCGAGGAAATATGACTCTAATTCCATTCTGGGACCAAAACAAGGGATAATTTTGTTAACTTCGTCGTATTTTGTATGAAATATTAAAATAAAACCCAACCCGGGGGTGATTTGATGAAGTACTAGGTAACTAGTATTTTTGATTTAATTACGAATGTTTATAAATCAAGCATACATTTTGTTAATGGAGTTGTGTAATTATCTAAGGAGTTTGAAATGTCAAGGCCACGATTTATCTACCCCCCGCCCTCCCTTCTCGAACCCTTTATAATAATATAACAATTATCATAATACATAATCTATACTTATAAAACAGTACCGTGACTGACTGACTGACAGACAACGCACAGCCTAAACCGGAGGACCTAGAGACTTGAAATTTAGAGACAATATTCTTTAAGTACCCTAGAGGTGCACTAAGGAAGGATTTTTGGAAATTCCACCCCTAAGTAGGTAAAAAGGGGGATAAGAGTTTGTATGAAAGTCCGTCGTTTTTAAAGTTATATGTACGAAACTTGGTATTCAGCTTTTCGGTTGTTAGATGAAAAACGAGCATAGTTTATTTTTTTCAAATCTACTATTGAGTGGATAAAAAAGGGGGTGAAAGTTTGTATGGAAGATTCGTTATTTTTTAAGTTACAGATGTAAAAATGAGTATTAAGCTTAAGCACTAAAAGGAAGAAAGACGTGTATCAAAAAATTTGGATTTTTTTCCCCTAAGGAGATATAAAAGGGGACTAAAGTTTGTAGTTCTGAAAATCCGTCATTTAACTTGATAATTAGCTTTTCGGTTAAAAAATAAGACGTGTTTCAGCTAGGGTGCTAGCTTAGGGTGGGAATAGAGGGGTAGGGTAGGGGTAAAGTAGAGTAGGGTAGAAGTAGAGTAGGGTAGGGTAGAGGTAGCGTAGAGTAGGGTAGGGGTAGAGTGGGGTTGGGTAGGGTAGGGGTAGAGAAGGGTAGGGTAGAGTAGAGTAGCGTAGGGTTGGGTAGGGTAGAAAAAGCGTAGAGGTAGAATAATCACGCGTACAAAGTCGCGCGGGGCATCTAGTTATTTATAAATAATTCAACCTGTATCAGGTTTTAAGGTCCTCTGTATGTAAATCGCAATAAAAACTTGTGACGGGTATTTTTATACCATTAATCGATTTAAGGAAGGGTTTCTTTCTTATTGCTTATTGCCAATCAGCATACAAATGGCAGGTAATTTTTACACTATTGGCGTGTTGGCCTAACAATTGATTTTCCACACCAAGTATCGTGGGTTCGAATCACATTGGTACATATTTTCTGTACCTACATACATCGTATAACACAAAAATTTTCCTTTCGGAGTCGGTGCCAAGGCCTAGAATTAGTTGGTTTTATGAAATTTGGGACCCAGTTGGTTTGGCACCGACGAATGTTTTTGGATTCTATCAAGCTTTTTTGTATTTTAAAGTCGTTTTTTTATGTTTATGATTCGGAGAGTGACATAGGCAACTATTATCCTGAAAAAAGATTAGTCAAAGAGCTTATTGTTTTATAGGAGCAGAAAAAAAATACAAACCTCTTGTGGATAAAATGGTGCTTGTAACGCGACACAGATTGCGTTACAAAAATCAGCTATTGAAATTACAATTATTGTTAACCACTGTCTCCGAGTAAAATCGAACCCCATTTTGTATATTTTTTGCCTCTATTTAGTTTTAATACTGAGGAGTATCCTACTCTCAAAAATTTTTTAAAAAAAGTTAATCAACACTAATCAAAAAAAGAAAATTCACTTTTTAAAGTTGCATACATAATATGTTCTTAAATGCCGCGACATAATTTGTTCTTAAAAAAATAATTTAAAAAGTCTTGATTTTATTAAAATTATTTTTAAATCACAGCCACTTTAATTATCACACATTAAATGAGCTTTAATTACGAAGGCGGGAGCAACACTAAGTCAAACCGTATCATTTTCTGGATAGCAAATATATTATTGCTCTACTATATTAGTAATAACTTACTGATACTTCAATGGACTTTAAACGTTATTAAACAAAACAAAATATACATTGCTCGCTTCTTTTGTTACCTCTCAATCGTCTTAAAACTAAGTCGTCAATGTAATATGATTTCTAGAAGATTCCTTCCTGACCATCGTGAGTTGTTAGAAGTAATAAGTGAAGAAGTAATGACCGCGCTTTCGATAAACAAGACTAAAATATCAACAGTAGATAGTATTAATAGCATTAATATTTTAATGTTCATGTAAATTTGTATCAATAAATTTGATTTTTCTATACATATAATGTAGGAGGCTTATGTCCAGTTGTGGGAGTATTCCGGCTAAAATGATGATGATGAGAAAACAAAGATGAGTGTGACTTGTATTATCTTCTTGGTTGCATACTTTATTACTAAGGTCGTTTTCTTAAAAGGCTTTCGTGGCTCTAAATACCATATTCTTCCACTTAATTCGGTTTCCAGCTTATCTCAGGGCAGTTATAGCGTAGAGTCCAGTTAGTGTAGTCACTTGGTCCGACCAGCGGATAGGTGACCGTCCGCGAGGTCTTTTTCCTGGTCCGTCACCACCAACTTGTCTAAGAGTCGCAAGTTATCTGACCCCCGACGGGCAATGTGACCAATAACCAAGGATCCTTTAGTAACAGATCGAGAGTCTGGTTCTTATGTGTAGTTGCTCGAGAATAGCCTTGGCGACTATTATACGTGGTAACAAAGTATTGTTTATTTCCATACACCTCGTTGATTTGATCATTGCGCCCAGAGAGTTGTTACAAAATAGGAATCTATGTTGTATCCGTTTAATGTCAATATAAGTATTTATTGATTTTTCTATTCGACTAATATTCAGAAATGCCGTGATAAACCAAACGATAAGAGGGTTAACGTATTTTTGCCATTCCACTAAACTAGTCTAGTCATTTCATGAAAATGCGAGACTCAATTCGTGTTGTCGTGAAAACGCAAAATTAGTGTCGTGAAACCAGTCAGACCGCGATATGTGATTGCTTGTACGCGATAATCCAGTATTTCGCGAAACTCCTCATATATTCGAGAAAACACGATTTATGTAATCCTACCGCTCCTGATCAGAATGTCTAAGTAGCAAAATGTCCAACAGTGCGAAACCTCTAATGAGTAGTAAGTTTAATTAGCAAAATGTCTATGTAGCAAAACGCTCAACTATCAGATGGACCACGATAGACTCGTCATCAAGTATGGAAGTCCTGATCGAATTCCGGCCACAGCGGCCAATCTCAACGGAGATTAGCCAACTACGCAGGATATATTATAGTGCACAAGTGTGTGCGCAAACACAAGTGCACTCTCTGTTCCCTCGCTCTCATAGTCCGATGGGACGGAAATCCGACACGACCGGAGAGAGATCAGGCGCAGGGCCAACACCACTAGGCTATCACGACGTACCAAGTACCTACCTAGTATCTCATAGAATATCATTATTCGTATTATTGTTTTCCATACGGTCAGTGACAGCTTGGGTGGCGGAGATAATCTCGCTCAGGGTCAGCCACGCGCAAGTTATATCCCTAATATTGCAAGCGTCTATAGGCTTAATAATAAATTCATAAATAATTTAATAAATCAGCCTGTAACTGTCCCACTGCAGGGCAAAGGTCTCTTCTTATACAGAGAAGGATCAAGCATTAATCATCACGCTAGCTTACAGCGGGTTGACGATTTCAGACTATTAAAGTCCGGGTTTCCTAACGATGTTTTTCTTCACCGTTATTTAGTAGTTAGATAATCTAAGAAAGTACATATTATGACATTGAAAAAGTCACATTGGTACATGCTAGGTTCGAATCCACACACCTACATGCTTGCAAAGCGAGTTTTTTTTAACAATGCGCCACCACAACATTCGTCAGCTTAGTCGTATTAAAAAATAAGATCTTGTGCGTAAAATGGTCCTTCTACTCGCGTGTTCATTTTCGTAGTCAAGATGACCTATGGTTGTCAAGGTTGTGTACAATGCTGATAATTTTTTATCAAAATCACGTTTACCAGAAACGTAATAAGTATTGTAACCGAATATTTATACCTATTATTTTTGGTAAAGTAAGACAAAATATCTTTATCGCTTAATTGGCTCTTAAGGGTGTGTTCATACTTATGACTAAAAGTTACTCTGTATACTATTTTTTTTTGTTTTTATTTATTTATTTTACAGCACAAGTAACAATGGCTCAAATGTGTTAGTATCAATATCTTAATAACTATGTTAGTATTTCTATTCTACTATGGTTCCAGTCACGCTTACCATAAAAATGTATCGGAATTAAACTAACATGCAAAAATTTAATACCTCCGTTAAAAATATCTCGTAAAGCATAATTACACTGTATGCTTTACTCATGGAGGTCGACCTCGTCAATCGACTATTTTCGCCATTACACTAACCCTGAAACACAGAAGTTAGATTGTTTGTTTATTCAATGGCATTGTGTTCGTACCCAAAAACCAACTTCAAATGTTTTACAATCGTGTTGGGATCATTCATCATCATCATCTACGTGCCCTTTTCCCAATTTTTTTGGGGTCGGCGCAGTATGTCCTCTTTTTCGTGTTGGGATTATTATAACTCTTAGAGTATATAAGAAAATATAGAGCAACCCTATAGAAGTATGAACTGAGAGCATGGGTATGAACAACGCGGCCGCGACACGAGCTCCGTTTGCGATCATACGTCAATCGACTGCGGTTCAACTAGGCTCCACGAGCGAAAAAGTTACATATAATTTTGAAAAACGTCTAGAAAACATAATTTGAAAAAATGACATTTTAACATTTCTATGGTGAGACCTGCTTTCGCTCCGCACAAGGCAATGTGGTTGACGTTATCACTCTATATTTTCTTGAATACTCTATGTTATAACTACATATTGAAACGCTAAAACAACACATTAAAACGCGTCTTAGCCCCAATTGTTAATGAAGATAAAACATAATACATAATTGGTGGTCTCGTGTTCCTACACGCAAAACGAAAGAGGTCGAGATTGTGACCCGCGTGACGTGCCTACAACATGTAATTAATCAGTTATGTTGTTAATTAACGAAATTACATTGATAATATCGATTGTTTATAAGAACAAATTGATAAAACTCTAAAAGTTTCCTTTCAGCAGTCAATTTGGTTATTTTTCAAGGGTTGAAAAGAAATTTTAATTGTTACGTAATTGTTATTGTTTAATTGTTACGTATCTATTTATAAATAAATCAGCCTGTTACTGTCCCAATATAGGGCAAAGGCCTCTTCTCATACAGAGAAGGATTGAGCATTAATCACCACGCTAGCTCACTACGGGTTGGCGATTTCAGATTATTAAAGTCCAGGTTTCCTTTCGATGTTTTCCTTCACCGTTAGTCAGTGGTGTCTTAGATTAACTAAGAAAGTACATATGACATTGAAAAAGTCACATTGGTACATGCCAGGTTCGAACCCACACTCACGCGCTTGCAAAGCGGGTCCGTAACCAATGCGCCACCATGACAGTATCTATTTAATTTAGTTATTTTAAGAACACAAGAACAGCATAATGTCATATTTAAACAATAGACATTGTTTAAATATGACATTATGCTGTCAGACCGACAGACGTCGGTTTACTATATTTATAATCGAAAGATTCATCTAAACGCATGGACGACGCTCATCGAAATAAGTAAATAGCTACTTTCTGCAACTTTGTCTACATTATGAAATTAATCGGTTTTTCCTGTAGTTGCTGATTTCGGGGTTTCCCCTGAAATCCTTCCTTCTTTCAGGGCTATTCACCTATTATGTGACGAATCAGTTTCTGAATGGTATTTCGGTTACAAACCTATATTTAATCTATTTACTGATTTATTTATCTTTTTTCTTATAAAATAATAAGTGTGCAACAATCATAGTCCCTACGTACCTATTTCCTCATGAACTTTTTTCGAATTACACTGAAACAATCGGTCATTAAAATAGCGAGCTAATTGTCTATGTTTTGCAGTACTTTTAGGGCATGACAAAGTATAGGAAGCAAACACGATTAGCCAAGACGTGTCCTCTTTGTTCAAACACTTGTGTACATGACATAATCGTCGTTACTCATTACTCATCAAGTCATTCACACACCATACAGAACCTTTAATAATCCCATAATTTCTTCGTCCTTACAAAGAGCATTAGTAAATAGTACGGAGGCGGTGGGGAGTCCACTCAGGGATGTCGAAAATCTTGAGCGAATAAAACACATAGCTCCTTGCTTTCACCTCAAACAAAATGAGTCGAACGCCCGTCCGCCCACCATCCAAGCGCGAGCCTATTGCTAACTAAATCTGCCGAACAACGGACGCGGGCAAATTTAAAATTCGAATTCGAACCTCGAAAAAAATCGCATTATAATAAAAAAATAAAACGATAAAAAAAAAATAAGTGCGTTTAAAAATCGAACGTTCAGTGAAAAATGGATTGTTTGACGCAGTAAAAAAAAGTTGAAAAATAATTTATTTTTTTAAAATCATTTTGTTAAATTATATTTATTTATTTTTTAACAAAAATGAAGATGGCTGACCGTTGTGTTTTGTCGCTGTTGATGTTATGTTTGACTGTTATATGCCACGCCGGACAAGCTGCTGAAAACGAGAATGCAGTTACTATACGTAAGTTTTTTATACGTACTTACAATTTTATTTTTCAAAAGTATTTTAACTTCAGTTAATTTCAAAATTGAATTAACTATACATTTTCTAAGATTTTTTTAATATTTAATAACATTTTTACTTTTTACTAGTTCAATTTTATTACGCGAGAAACTCAGATATATTAGATATACTTAGCTTCTATTGTTATACCTAAAAAAAATTTATTTTCTTATTTATTTGTACAAAAGTTTTCTGATTAAGCACTTAGGTCACAAATTATTACTTAAAAACTTTTTAGGACTTCATAAAAGAAGAAACATTACCAAGGACTAAGCAAAAAGCAATATTTTATTCATAATTTAAACATTTTTTATGCGATGGAGTTCGTTAACAAAGATTATTAATCTAATTTACAGTGTAATTATTTAGTTAAAAAAGTTATCTCAGAATCTATTCAACTGATTAAAAAATATTTTCACAGGTTGATAGATCATTAGATATGCTTTTCATTAAAACATAAAATAATTATCTCTGGGTCATATCTAGTCAGGATATATGGAGGAGTCAGGATATCTAGTCTGGTTATATCTAGTCGGGATATATGGAGCAGCTGAAAACATCAAAAATATAAAAAGGTGTAGTGTCACTCGTTGAAGTCCTTTTTTAAAAAGATACTTATGGAAAATTAATTTAGATCGAAATATGTAATCCTACTTACCGACCGTAAAAAATGTTTTCCAGGGAGGACAGTATAAAAATATATTGATGCGGGCAAAGATGTGGGCGGAAGCTAATACTTTTTATTATAATATAAATGTAAGTTTTATAGGCACCAATTTATTTTACCGTAGTAAAGGATTTTTTTTTAAATGAATTAGTATGTAATTTGTTGACAAGCGCATGACATAATAGCCATGTTAAGATTAGCCTAGTTTTAACCGCGGCGTGGTCTGACATTTTAATATCATATTACTGCTATACCTTAATTATTATGCGTAATAATTACTTGTGCGGTAATCGTAATTTTAATGTTTCTTATGTGGTTACAAGTCCCCTACTAAACAAAAATAGATAGATAGAAGGTATACATACAGTTAGACAGTTACATTAGTCAGTTACATATACATGTAGACATACCATTTATGAAAATATATAAGTTTTTTAAATTAAATATTATTCGGATATTACGCATAGAAAAAAAAGTAAACGGAAGGTAGTTTTTGGCTGCGGTTGCGCTACGGCACGTTTTATTTAACTCGCTGTCTCTCTCTGGATTTACGTCAACGATCCATACAGAATATTTGCAAAGGTCACTTAGATTTACTAGTATTTAAAAAATATGTTTTTTTTTCTTGTTTTCCAAAATTACTTAATTTCTTACGTTTGAATATCGATGTTCATAATGCAGCTAACGGGAACAACAGGTTACATTGTATTACATTTTGTATAAAAATAACTTTTACATAAGTTTCGTGTTGTACTCAATTAAGATAGCAATGCAACTATTAATCTTAGTGACTAACACATTTGCAAATAGTTAAGAAATTTCGTACTGTAAACTTCATAGAAAAATCAATACATGCGAATTTTTGCAATAAGACATTTTGGTATAGGTTCAGTAAGTATAGCTTTATTCTAGTTTCAAGGTCGAATATTTAAGTATAGGTATAGTACACAATACTCCTAAATAAATATTTATTTTCCGAGTAAGTTCCTATAAAGGAGAGCTTGTATGTACTTACTACATACCTATTATATTATATTTATTTAATGAGTAATATGTGTACCTATATGTATTTATGTTAGGTAGGTGCCTATTTCAACATTAGGTAAATATAACCTGCATACATCGTTAGATGTTAATATATATTACACTAGGTTAGCTTATATTAACAATTGGATCTTTGTAGTCACAGAAAATAAATGATTATTATAATTAAAGGACAATTAACTATGTGATTTGATGGAGGAAGATGTCTTTCAGGTAGTACAGGGTATATTATGGTGGACTTAAAGCTATAGAGTTATGTTCTCAACCAGTCAACTTTTAGGTTTAAGAGGAAGATGTCAGTTTTGTGGGACTAAAAGTATTATTAAAATATATACGTGAAAAGAAATTTTAGGAACCCTTTTTTTAAATAATGCGTGTATGCGTGTGGAGGGTGAGTTGGCATAATTAATGTTTATATGGAGAAGAAGTGCTGAAAGCGATAATTTATGTGTATACTAGCGACCCGCCCCGGCTTCGCACGGTTACGCTAATATGCATGTATTATACTTTATAAACCTTCCTCTTGAATCACTCTATCTATTAAAAAAAAATGCATCAAAATCCGTTGCGTAGTTTTAAAGATCTAAGCATACATAGGGACAGACAGACGCGGGAAGCGACTTTGTTTTATACTATGTAGCGATAATGTGTTTTGTTTTTATTTATACACTAGCTGCCCCGCGCGACTTTGTACGCGTGATTATTTTACCTCTACGCTTTTTCTACCCTACCCTACACTACCCTACGCTACTCTACTCTACCCTACCATTCTCTACCCCTACCCTACCCCTACTCTACCCCTACCCTACCCTACGCTACCCCTACCCTACCCTACTTTACTCCTAACCTACCCTTCGCTACCCCTACCCTACTCTACCTCAACCCTACTCTACTCTACCCCTACCCTACCCCTCTATTCCTACCCTACCCTACTCTACCTCTACTCTACTCTACTCTACTCTACCCCTACCCCTACCCTACCTCTCTATTCCTTACCTTAACCCTACTCTACCTCTACCCTACCCTACCCATACCCTACTATGGTATAATTCCATTTTTTTTTCGATTCTTCTATTATAGGCGGAAACAATCCAACAAATCAAATACCATAAAAATCGGTCCAGCAGTTCTCGTGTATACCTACTAATTTTCATGGCTTCAACTTTGAAAATGGCAGAATTTCATTCAAACTTTTAGCTTCTATATTTTCTCCCCAAAGTGATTGAATATCGAGATATACGTGCATAGTTATGCCACTTTAATGTCTCTATACCGAATTTCTTACACAAAATATTCGCCCCCCCCCCCTTTCCCCCTAATGGGTAGAGTTATCAAAAAGCTAAAACACGTCTTATTCGTTAACCGAAAAGCTAATTATCAAGTTTAATGACGGATTTTCATAACTACAAACTTTAGTCCCCTTTTATATCTCCTTAGGGGAAAAAAAATCCAAATTTTTTGATACACGTCTTTTATATTTTTAGCGCATAAGCTAAATACTCATTTTTACATCTGTAACTTAAAAAATAACAAATCTTCCATACAAACTTTCACTCCCTTTTTTATCCACTCAAGGGTAGATTTAAAAAAAAAAACAATGCTCGTCCTTTCATTTATCAACCGAAAAGCTGAATACCAAGTTTCGTACATTTAACGTTAAGAATGACGGATTTACATACAACCTGTTTCCGCTTTTTTTACCTACTTAGGGGGGGAATTTCAGAAAATCCTTCCTTAGTGCACCCCTACGGTACTTAAAGAATATTGTCTCAAAATTTCAAGTCCCTAGGTATACCGGTTTAGGCTGTGCGTTGTCTGTCAGTCAGTCACGTTACCATTTTATAAGTATAGATAATTTGTATAATGAATTATTATGGTTACTTTAAATCCCTCTATTTTTTCTACAGGCAACGAATTAAGTCTGTTCAGCCTGTAAAGTGTGTAGCTATTTAACAAAGTATTATGAAATTGTGTGAATCAGTTTTAGTCTTAGTGTACAAGAGTGGCGAAACAATATTGCAACAAGCCTTTTAAAAAATTGACCTTTAGACTGCATGGGTAGAGACGAACGTAAGGATCTAGAGTTTTAACAATAGGTACACCAAACAAAAGTAAGTTTGATTGTATTACTTAATTTGTTAACACATCATTAAAATATCTACCTACAAGCTTTTTCCCGTGGCTTAGCTTGCATTATTTTAGAATTACACTTCACTTTACATTTAAAATACTATCATGATTCGAAAGACACGTGGTGCTTTCTATTATCAAAAGAACATAATTGGGGTTTTCCTCGGGAACAGTAGTTTTTTTTCAGGATGATCGCTTCAGTAGTTTAGGCGTGAAAAGGTTACAAACAAACTTACTTTCGCATTTATAATATTAGGTAGAATTAGGATTATAGAAAAAGTAATTTAATAAGCTAAATTATAATTCTGTAGTTTTGATCAACTCTATAACACTCTTTTAACCGAATTTCGAACTTACGCAGGATTTTATAATCTAAAAGTGACTTACTGTAACTACGAAACTATCTTATACAGGCTTTTGTTGGCCTTTTTATATAACTATCTTATACTGTGTGGAATTGCTGCGGTTATGGATTTACCTGCTGGACTGGTGTCGATAACCATTAGCGACGCTAGCAGTAACGGCTACATAATTCAAATCAAAGGGCTACAAAGAGTAATTGTCAACAAAAAAAATCAGTAGCAAATAACTTAATCGTTTTTTTTTTCGATGAATAAAAATTATTTTTTTTCGTTTTCTTTTAAAAGAGTTTTTTACAACAGAAAAAATATTAAACTTCACTATCTATACCTACTTGGTTGTCCCATGACCTTTGTAAATCTCTTCATTAACGCTAACAATCACTAAATTGCTGAAAATTATCTTCACTAACCATAAAATTATGCAGTCATAATTCGGTTCCACTGATGAATCCACAGGTGTGATAGGCCATGTGTGCCAAGGTCAGGCCACAGTGGTCGCTGTCGAAACGATGGCTAATTAGCAAACATGTTATGTGTTCGTTTGTTTTTTTTAATCACTTGTTTGCAGAAGAAGTAAAGAGTTCGTATTGAGGCGTGGGTTATGAAAAAATAGTCTTTAGGCTTTAAAAGTCCTGAAAAGAAAGCACTTTGGAGCATTGCGTAGAATAAAATTAAAGATTTTATTTTTTACAACTAATATTATAAGTAAATACTTCCCATTATCAATTAAATACTTATCAGCAATTATTTTTCCGCACTTCCACGTATGTTTAATGATTGGTTAAGCTATTAAAGACTTTATAATGTGACTTTATATAATGTAAATAAATGCTTAAGTATATCAGACTTTTACAACAAACCTTAAGTTACCTGACATATCAATCAAAATACTTAAAGGACCAAAAAAGGACCAGCATTTCAAGAGTATTTGAAGAATAAAAAAACGTTTATGATTTTCACGGGGATTTTTTTCCTAAAAGTAGCCGCTTTCCTCTCTATCTCCTTAAAAAAATGACGGGCATTATATAGCTGTAACATGCTTAAAAAATCACATATACAGTGTGACATTAAATGTAGCTGTTCACAAATATATCAATGAAAAAATATAAATAAGCAATACGATAAAAGTCAACCAACAGAATAATTCGGTTTACGCCGCGAATAGAAACCGAATCAAGATAGAACTACAACCGATTCCTTTACAGCAAATAATCCCGTGAATATTTTACAGTGACATAACGGAATCTCGCGTGACATTTCTTTGTAAGCCATCATCTTCCTTGTTATACAATGTGAAGCGTCACGGACCGACTGCGGTGTTCATTTCACTACCTTGGGCAATGCTTGGGTAACAAGCCTTATCTTGTATTTTATTTGATCTACGTGAGTTTCTTAATGTTTAACAGTTGTAGCGTCAAGCTCTTCTAGTATTTTGCAAAGTTAGTAGTCTTTTTGTTCCTCGTTACCTACCTTATAGTTGAGGACGCTGACTACAAATATGCCTCCATGTATTCTTCAGAAGTTGAATTGACACTTTTTTTTTACCTGTCGTAAGTTGTAAACGATCTTGGCATATCTTTTTTTGGAAAAAAAAATTAAAAAATTGTAATAATAACAAAAACGTCATAATGTATAGATTTAGGGGGGCAATTCGAGGTCAGGTTAGTTTATTATATCTGGTAGAAATCTCCCTCAAAAAGTCTAGATTTCTATTTCAAATAGTCACTGCTATTCTATTCTAGTATTAAATAATTCAATGTTACGTGTAGGCATGCAGCACGTAACATTGAATTATTTTATGCGTATTTTTTATCTGTAGTTTATGCAAAAGTCGGATAAAACATACGCTATTGACAACATACGCTATTAACAATATCGACTTGGGACAATTTGCATGATGCTTGTGCGTTGAAAATCCTCACATAACAATTGACAATAGAGGACTAAACCAGATTAATATTATACTAGCATTATAATCATTTCAGAAGTTGTTTCAAAGTTAAGTTAGTTCTTAGAGCTGTTAATGTACCGGACACGATAAAAATGTATTGTTTTCCAAACCTACGATGTAACATTACATTATACAATAGCTATATTTATTAATTATGCCACATACATTTTTTGCTGTGCGGCCAAAAACTCGCAGTGTGCGACTGCGCGTCTAGCCTACAATCGCACAATTGCATGGCATACATTAGGTATATTTTATTATATCTCAGAATCTTCCTGCTTATCCATTATTAACTTCACCTTCATACAATTCCTTATTAATATTACACACTGTGTTTTCCTTAAGATACAGTCAGAATACATAACAACGATAATTCTAATCGTAATACGGAAGCCACTAGGTACTGAAGCGATAACTCGGAATCTAAGGAATTTAATCGAGAGTTTATAGCAATAGCCTAGTGGTATGACCGTCGACTGACTAGTCAGAGGTCTCGAGTTCGATCTTAAGGCGCGCACCTCTGACTGTGCGTATTGTAAATTAATTATCAGTTGCTAAAACGTTGAGGGAAAACATTGTGATAAAACCAGCACACCTGCGAGATTTTTCAATGGTGTGTAAAGCTATGTTAAACTCTGACACCAAGTTGTTCATTAACCATACGATAAGAACAAGAAGAATCAAGAGTTTGCTACACCTACTATAAATTTACCATAGGTCAACAGACAAAACCTCGATCGCTTCCATTGAAATGAATGACGTCATCACGTGACGCATACTTTGCACGAAATTGTAATTCAATAATAATTAATAACATTTTGGTTTTTAAGGAAATATAATATCTAAAATGTACCAAGGTTTGGTCAAGTTGATTGCGTGCGAATCTGAAAGGTCATACGTAACCACTTTTACCAGAAGCAGGATTTAATAAATTACATTGGTGTAATACCCAACTCTTTTTGCCGTGAGGTTTCTGGCCTAAGAATAGAACCACCCCTACTCGTCCCGCGGGTGTCGTAAAAAGCGACAAAGGGAAAGATCCGGAGCATGGGCAGCAGAATCCTTCTGTGTAACAGCAATCATCTTCTACTGCGATTACCAACCCGCTTGCCCATCGTGGCGATTATGGGCAAATACCTCCAATGAGTATCCAATAGTGGCGTGCATTGGGAGAGGCCTACGTTCAGCAGTGGACTAATATAGGCTGATGATGACCTAACTCTTATAAAAACTCAAGTATTTTTTCTGAAAAAGCAATTAGGATCCATCATACTACAAGTAATATATACTTAAATAATAATGAGATAATATGTATTGACTTTACAACCACTTATTAAGGTAAACAATACAATAAAACAGGTAGCTAATTACCATTTACAATAAAGAATTAATACTAATGAAAAGGGACATCACTATTATATAACATCTGCATTTTCAAACATAAATTATGTTATAAATATAACTATGTAATTAACAATATAACGCCCAAGTGTTATCAAGTAGGAATATTTTTATGAACTGTAACTTTGACCCTATATTACGCGCATTTTTTGCAGTAATCGCTCAATTAATGTTATTAAAGCTATTTTAAATGAGAATCTTAGTAAGATTGACTCAAGAAACTGGTTGTACGCATAACATAAATGGTGCTATATATATATACACGCACGTAAGGATGCTAATTGCTAGTAGTTGGAATGCTAATTGCTACCTAATGACATAACAGATGGGTAGGTACAAAGAGACAGTAAGGTCTAAATTAACTAGGCAAGTAAGAGTTTTAAGATAATTCAATTCAAAACAATGTTTCCAATTTCAAAAGCTATAACTATATGTGTATATTTAGAGGATACAGTAAAGCTATATAATGTAAGAATGCTACAGCTAATAAAGGTTACGTTAAATATATACTTAACTATTAACATTAAACAAAGCAAAAAATGAAAATATAAATCAAAGTTGCACAAAAAATGGCCTATCATTCAATGTGTCTTTTCCAACGTTGCATGCACTTTCTTAGCTAATCTAAGACACCATTGACTAACGATAAAAGGTTTTCTTTTCATAAGGAAAACTGGAATTTTATAATCTGATATCGCCTACAGGCAGTGAGCCCTTTACGGTTATGTAGGGCTCGAACCCACTAAAAACGTCCCTGCGTATTCCTCGCACTGTATCGGATGGGGCCGGGTACTGCAAACGCGCCTCGCAGCCCCGTCCAGTGCCTACTTTTAGACCCGCTCAAGCCCTAATCACTGATTAATTTTCGATCCTTCTGCGTTTAAGAAGATACCTTTGCTCTGCAGAGGGACAGTTACAAGCTGCTTTATTTATTACATTAAATAGCTGACTGTTACTATCCAGGAAAGCAATACTTAGGTTTTAACTATGTCAGCGAATTGTCAGCTAAAACCACAGACTTTTAAATATATACCTGTGGCTAAAACCATACTGTTTTCCTGTAGATTTATATCTGCAAAATCAATTCCTGTCGTATTTAAACGAACAAAGAAGACAAAGCTATTGATGGTGCTATTCATATTATTGTTACGACGAACCTTGTAGTAATGCTCTCAGATTAAAAAACGCATTATGTGTAAATTTGGAGGTCATTATGTCAAACAGAATCAACAATGCTATACAAAGACAACTAGGTTTTATCTAGTGAAGACTTATATTAATCATCATCATTGCGTATGGCATTCATCCTGCGTGGATCAGATCTCTATATCCAAGTTTTTCAGCCAGCCTACGGAGGAATAATGTCGGAAGTCTACAAACTTACTTACTTATATTAATGAACCCCTAATAAATTTAAAATGTAACAAGGTGACTGGTGATTCTTTAAATTAAATTTATCGTGGTTTATATAACGGCTTTTACAATACTCCTAGTAAAATTTACCAAGTCAATTACGTAGATTTTTGACATAATAACCAAGTTATATTACGTAGTCTTTAAATTATTTACCTACCTAAAACTTAAGACCTATCATACCTAACTAACCGTAGATTATTCTTCTATTCTAAAATCTGTATAGATGTCATCTAAAAATATCATTTATGAGTGCATTCGTATCTAAAAACCACATATGATGTAGAAATAATAAAGATTCATACAACTATAGAAGCTCTAAAAATAATACAATGGCAAATAACCCGTATTATGAACGCACAATCCTTGAGAAATAGACTGACAATGAAAGATTACTGTGACTGAAGAATAGACACCTGACTTGCATAATATATCGATGTGTTTCATCGAAGATAGTCAGTCAAGTCGCCTTGGTTTGCCTTTTGTGATACATATAACATTTTAATGGTTGCATACGTGGGGAGAATGGAGGTGGATTGGGCAATGTAGTGTTCGATTAACTTCATCAGGATTAAGGATAAAAAGTTCAGGGAATTCAATATGATTCATTATTTTCATGTTGTAATACATATAATACAAGTAACTTAACTTTAATTTAAGGTTACTATGCTATTGCACAAATACGTAATATAAATTTAAAAGTTATCTACAAAAATCTATCGATATTTCACAATCTTGTAGACACTCGTTTATCTTCAATGAGTACTGGAAAATCTGTGAACTGCATTAAATAAGGTAAATAAATTCTGAAATTTCATACCCAGAAATAAATGTACGGCTAGACTTCAAAGTTTAATTTAGCATACATCGATGTAAATGTATGCCTAGCAAATGTGTCAACTCATATATATATATTTGATATTTCGCTTGATAAGAATATTTGAAATTTTACGTCAACATAACGCAAGTGGATAGGTGCATTTTGTTAAATATATCGCTCTTCTTCAATTTGTCTACGAATAGTTTAAACAAGGACCATAGGACGAAACCTTTATTACATATATTATTTTAGAATTCTATAACTTATTAGATAGGTTCCTTTGATTATTTTTTTATTACCGTATTTGCCCAGTTTTTTATTTTTTGACGATATGTGTAATTTATTTGGTGCAATATTAAAAAAATGTCAAATATAATTTTCGTTACGTCAACTCAATTTATTTGAAGATAATAAGGAACATTTTGCTGCGATCAAAATTTTTTATAAGGTGTAAAAGATTATATAGAGAGTATCTACGACAACAGGGCAATTAATGAAAAAACTGTCTTGAATACATTAAAAATCTAAAAACTGCTTTTACTTAGCTCTTAAAATTAAGAGAGACCTACAACGAAATGTTATTTTTTTTAGTTTTTTGCTTCTCGATTAAGATGAGAAATTTATAATAAGTTTATCCTGATCAAAAGCCCTTTATGTATCTACCCATACATTTTTCATTAATCGCCCTATCTTAGTACACAGCAACGGCCGCCCGTAAAGAAATTATTCTTTAATCTTATGACCTATCTAAGCTATTGGCCGCCATATTAGAATGCGTATAAAAATATCTTGGATTTTCATTAAAATCCAATACAATGATAAATCATGAATGAGTATTATAATAAATAGATTACATATTAGTTAATAAATAACGCTGCAGGCGTCACACGTTGACACGTCACCTAATAATTTATTTTAAATGTAATCAAAGAAACGCTAATATTTTATTTTGACAAAGATATAGCTAACTCAATCATGAAACATCTATAAGAGAGAAGTATTTTCGAAATTTACGTAGGTAACCGGTCAGTCCCGGCGACGCGGGCGCAGCCTTGACTTCGGCGTTGCATCATAAGTTGCGACATCCCGTTTCAAGTCACCTCACGATTTCCCTGACTTATGATCAACCTTGGATTTTGTGATATGATATAATGGAGTGGGTGGCGAATATAAATGTCCTTACCGTTAACAATTAAATAAAAATGTATTGATTGTTGTATTGTTTTGACACAGTGCATTTTAGAGTTAGTGATTATTTCAGTTGTACTAAGTATTATTAAATCAAATACTTCATTTGTTTTGTATAAATACCGACATAAACATTTTTATAAAGTATTTATATAATTATTATGCATTTTATGCGAACACTACAGTTCAAACCTTTTGTATTTAGAAAGAAATAATAGATTACGAGCGAGATTTCAATAATCTGTGCCTATAATGTGTAATCTGAATGATTTGTATAATCTTTATAATAGTTAGATTTCGTTCTTTGCTTACAAATAAACTTAAGACAAACTACTTAAGTAAGTAACATGTATAATGGATCATCAGCGTGGTTATGGCAAATTGCCAATTTAATGTCTTGTACTCTTAAAAAATCCCTTAAAACTGTGTTTATTATGATGGAACAAAGAATGTCGGTATTTAGAAAATTATTAATATTATGACTACAATAATTTGATATTTAAACTAAGGGACCAAAACTTTTCTCTACATTTTCAATACTTCATTATCGTATATATACAGGCCAAGAAGCTAAATCAGTTGCATTAGGATCGCTTTTCATATAGCAACCAGACTAACCTAGTAAAGCATCAAATAAGCGGTTTAACTTACTTAATGAAACCACAGCAATCAATCAAATGGCTATTGCATACAGGATATGCAAGCCCAACCATTTTGATGAGATCCTAAGCTTATTACACATAATGACATTACTATTATGGCCAGAGATTTACGAAATGTTTCTCTGGAAATTATTTTCGTTCAGTCCTCTTGGTGTTTCGTCAGGGTAGAAAGTGGCACGCCGTTTTAATGTGAGGAGAGGAATGCAAGCATTTTATTATTATTACTCTAGCATTTTGTAGTTTTGTTAAAGTCACGTGTGCTATGTAATAACTTAGTGCGTTATGCCGAGTTATGTGAGCTGTCAATTAGCAGACACAAACTATAATTATTGTTTTCTAGCCGTCTACTGTTTTTTAGTCTTAATTGAAAAGATTTACAAAATTACATTTTCAAACCTATAACGTCTTTTAATTATCAGTAGAGGTAGGTGTAATTGGAAAATTTATCAAAGCGTTTGACACAATAATAATAATTAACTATATTACACCTAGAAATAAGATAAAAAGATAAACTTAGTCTAAAAGACCGCTGTAGGCAACGTTCCCAAATTTCTGGCTCTCGGCTTTCTGGCTCTAGAAGTCTAGATTGTACTTCCAAACTAATATTATAAATGCGAAAGTAACTCTGTCTGTCTGTCTTTGCTTCACGCCTAAACTACTGAACCGATTTGTGTGAAATTTGGTACAGACATAGTTTGGAACTTGAGAAAGGACATAGGATAGTTTTTATTACAAAAATAAAATAAAAAAAAAAAATTATTCCGGACATACATCGCCATCTATTGGTCAAGAGTCGAAGTCACTATTCCACGCGAACGAAGTCGCGGGCAAAAGCTAGTTAGGAAATATAGCATATTTTTATTTCATTTGCCGATGCCAATGGCCAATTTCAGATAGGTACCTATGTATGTAATGTCTAATAATAATGATAGAATCTTCCAAAAATACTGAATATTTTGACTTATCTCATATTAATTTAGAAAAAGGGTCTATAAGTTGTAGGTACCTATATAATTATATGGAGCTAATAGAATGGCTTGGCATGGTTCCAGCACCTCCCCCTGCAAGGACACTATGTGCACTACCACCTACTAAACTACCAACTAAAAAACCAATACGCAAAAGTGGTAGCATGAGGGTTTTTCCATTACGAAATAATCAGTAGCAGCACGAGTGCCAGGTTAATGACAATAGACTCGCCCGCATAGATACATGGGACTTATAACATGGCCGGTGAAACGTTGGTGTACTGCACACATCTCTGCCTTCCCGTCTATGTTATGTAAAGTTACAAAAAATTGGAAATTAAATATAAAGAGCACCACCATTTACGAATTAAAGTCTACAAGTTAGATACTCATGTTCTTAGTTAGTGCATTGGCAATCCGAAAAAATGCAACTTAATGGTTTAAATTTCATCATTATATCGATGCAATTTAAACTTCAATCATTTGCTTCGACGTTAATATTAATGCTAGGTTTTGTAAGTTTTTATATTGGTAATATGAATAAAAAGATTAAAGATTAGAGAGGTAAGTACCCAGTTATATTGAACTTTAAACATAATCATATTAAATGATTTTACAGCAATTAACATAGACTCACGCCTGTATTCCTTAGCGGGGGAAGGCAGAGGCGTATGCGTTACATCCACGTTTCGCCGACTATGTTATAAGTCCCATGTAATAGGGGCGAGCCTATTGCTATTAACCGGGCACAATTATAGACTCCATGCTGCTACTGAGAATTTCATGATGAAAAAACCCAAATAACACTTTGCCCGATCCGGGAATCGAACCCAGGACCTCGTGCTCAGCAGTCGCGCTTGCTAACACTAGATCAACGAGGCAGACATTGTAACTTTAATCATTTTAAAAACTCATATTGTTAAATCTATAGATGTTTCCAAATTGGTTTATGTCCTTAGCATGCATATATTATTTTTCTTTCTGGTCATTCTTCCTTATACCTTCTGGTCCTGTATATTTCATTATGTGCAAAGCTTTGGTTGATACCCGTGGTTTTCATCTAATTCGATAATACAATAACGTTAATGGCAAATGATTTTAACAGTTTCATTAAAAAGTTAATTTGTGTTATTTTTGTGTTTTCTAAAGAGCTTCTAACACATTTATTGCTGAAATGTAATTAATAAATTGTTTGAAGTAGAATCTATTTATTTTCATCAACTTACGCTTTTTTCGATGCTGCCTTCTAAAACACAGCCTATTAAAATCAGAAATTACGTAATTAATTATCTACACTTCTTAACACTGTACAATTAGAATGATTTCTCAAGAGCGAAGAGGTACTCACTCTACTGTTACATTTTGATAGTGTAACATTTGATACCATAGTATTACGTGAATGGCCGTTGCAACACACAATATGGTCTCGTCTTACCGATGCATGTCATAAATCTGATTCTATCGATGATTTTGAGGTAACCAGGTGGGTTAGCCAAGTTGACTATCTACAATCGCTAACGAATAGTAAACGAAAGAGATGTATAGGATGACATTACCTTCGATCGATATGTCACGTGAAATAACGATAAAGGTAATGTCATCCTATACATTTCTTTCGTTTTCTATAGCGTTAGCGATTGTAGATAGTCAACTTGGCTAAGCCCCCAGATATAAAAATACCTAACAAGTAAAGTAATTTAATTATTTAATAAGCTAACATGTGCTATAACATGTAATAAATTAACAAAAATAAGTGAAGTGATGTTTATATATTTGTAAGCAATAAGTTACAACTGTATACCGGTCCATAGACTATCCCTATGTACTAAAATACATCATCTGTTGTCATCATATATCATACTAGCTTTTGCCCGCAGCTTCGCCCGCGTGGATGTTGAACCAGGATAAAATTTATATTTTTGTTAATCCAGGAAATATGGTTTTTATGTTTACCGAGTTCTATTCAAATCAAAAGTGTTTAGGTAACAAACATCTACACAAACTTTTATTAGTGCAGATTAGTAATGTTATGATATGACAGTTCAAGTCCGCCCAAGTCAGTTGTTTTTGCGAGTTTCTTATTAAGCAAAACATGTGCATAAACATTTAAATTATCCAAAATATTTATTATTGAAAACATTATATATTGCCATTAAACATTATCCAGGACGATGCAATGGATAGAGCGAAGGGGAAGCGAAAAACCCGAAAAGCAGACCCCACTATCATGTGGGAATAATTATTCCACAGGAGAGAATGAGAGATTTTTTAAAATATACCTATTGTATTGTATATGTTTTGCACATTTGAGAGCAATTATTCCAACAAAGATTAGTTTTATATTTAAGTCTTACTAATGTATAGGGCAAAAGAAAAAGTTATAAGTGCGCTTCGCATATTTTATTGCATAATTTCTGACGTAATAAAGCGAAAAACCTACGTAAAAGAACAAAAGTTTCGTATCAATATCAAATCCGAACCAGGATATTTAGAAAAACATACAGATTACTTTGTTTGTAGTTTTGCTCTCGGGAGCTAAAATGTACAGAGAGTCAGGACTGGTGACCCGAGAGCAAGCGACATACAGTCTATGTGAGGAGAAGCTGGTCCTGAGATCGACACTCGCAGACTTCTCATGGCGAAACAAACGCCCACAGGAAACTACACTCGCTTAAATTGAAAGGGATAAATGTGGAGAATTAGTGGTACATGGTGTAAACACTGTCTCGCCAATACCGAAACCCGTTAGAATTTGCGCCTTGATGATTTGCAGATAATTTACATTAAGCCATCAGGCCATCATTTTCTGGGTCCCTTTACACAATTTCAAAGGCGTTAAGTTCCGAAGAAGCATAATCGGGACACCGACCTTCAACTTAATGACGTCCGTCGGAAGTCCACTTGCAGTGAGGGAATTCAGGAATTTTACAGAATAATGAGTGGCGTCATCTTGATTGACGTTTATAAATGTGTAAAACACTTCATTCCCTTTCATTTATAAAAGAATGCATTCGTTGATTGCTGCAGCTTGATTATTTTTGGGCGTTTTGAGTTGGAAAATTCTTGAGCATGTGGATTCCTACTCAGCCGCCCATAATTATTGTCAAGCTCAACTTATGAATACAGGATCATAAAAATAATCGTTTCAAAGAACCATTCACCTCATCAGCCCCAGTTCCTCGCGTCACCACAGGCAGCGTTCAGTGGAAATTGCCGCTGAACATAACTATGACACCACCCATTATGTGTTGGTTCCTACGGATGTCTTTTAGAGTTCTGTGTACCGCATCAACTGCTTTTCTGTTTGCCATTATACATTCATCCCATCATACGATCAAAGAACAATTCTTAAGCAAATGCCTGCCTTGTCACTATTTCGTGACACATCACAAACAGGTGTTTCGTTGCTCTGTAAATTAATGGGAATCTTAAACATGGTGTGCGCTGTTTTGTTATCAGAAAACAACGTGGCAGTAATCGCCGAAGACGCTACTGCAATTGTAATTTTGCCCTGCCTCCCTGCAAGGATGCCAGTGGTTATAAATATTTTTCCTGTCCCATCAGGAGTATCCAAGAAAATTATTTTTCCTCAGATTTAAATCGACTCCTAACGCCATCTAGTTAAGAAAAAGGAAACATTATGTTTTAAATAATAATAATTTTAATGCTTCAAATTAAAGCGGATTTTTTTTATAAGCTGAAATTTTTAAAAGTATAATATAATCCCACACGATGCGCGTTGCTTCCTTCGGGTTTCAAATTGAAATATTTAAAAAAGAATTCCGCTGATCTAAATAGACTCTAACGCCATCTAGAACACTATGTTTTAAATAATATAAATTTTATAAATGTTTCAAATTAAAGTGGTGACGTTTTTTACATACATACATAGACTCACGCCTGTTTCCCAGAGGGGTAGGCAGAGACAACGGATTTCCACTTGCTACGATCCTTGCATACCTCGTTGCATATACGTTTTTTATAAGTTGAAAAATTATTAAAAAGCATGTTTCCTTCGGGTTTCAGCCGGTAGGTAATAAAAGTCATTAAGAATGAAATACCACAAAAATACATATTAATTTCAATGACAAAAAAAAATACAAAAGAATCCACAAAAAGTTTGCGGAACTGGGGATCGAACCCAAAGCCTTACACTTCCAAGGCGTTCGCCCAACCGGAAGGCTATGAAGTCTGTTGACATGTAGATAAAATAATCGTTCCTAAAAGATATTATTATGTTATGTTATGTAATGTTTAGCTCCTTGTGGATATAGCGTGATAATAATTTGTAAATTGAAATTTAATAATATTTTTCCCAACAACAACAACAATTCTGCAGCAAATTCTAGAAATACGCTGCTTACTACAATACTGCTCATCCCCCATAATTATAAACGTAATAATTTATACCCTATAAGTTGACTAAGAATTTAAAAAGTATATTTGCCGAATTTCAACTAAATCTGTCCAGTAGTTTTCGCGCCAATCAATTACATACATACTTCGTTACGATTTTATTATATGTATAGATCTTGTCCAGTACCTACACTATTTTCTATTCAAAGGTTTCAAATTCAAAGGTCTGGAAGAGATTGCCATGTGCGATAAGACCGCTCATTGTACGACTTTTGTTACAATTATTTCTTTTATAAGCTTTGTGAACTGGTTTGCAATAAAGAATATAATAATAACAAACCAACAAACTCACTTTTCGCATTTGGGTACCTACCTATAATATTAATTTTCGGAGCTGGTCTCTTAAGAGGACCCGGGATCTCCCTCTATCCTGATGATGATCACCAGGATGGTTTTAGGGAAGTAAGAATCCCAAACCCCCCGGTCTCCTCTCCCGGAGGCCGGGTGCCTGTTGAAGGTTCCCTCTCGCAAACAAAAAAAAGGGTAAAAAATATCCCCGAATGGATTTCGGTCACGCACGACGCAGGTGATATTATAGTACAAGTATGTGCGCTAAAACAAATACTCTCTCTATTCCCTCACTCTACTTATACATCAATCCTGGAGAGAGATCCGACAGCTTTACGTGCTCAACACAAAATACAAGAACAAGATATTTCTTTTATAATACGCACATAACTTACAAAAGTCAGAGATGCGTGCCTTGGGATCGATCTGAGACCTCTGATTTGTCAATTAAAGGTTATATTACTTAACTATCACTACATAAAATAGTATTTGCATTATTTACTAATAAGCAGGACGATACTGGGTTCCAAGTCTTTTCAAGGGTAACAGTTATCATAAATTAGGCAATCGAGTTGACCGGTCAAAGTGCAACAATTATCATCAACAATGAAGACTATTCTGACATTGTTTGCTTCCTTCTCACAGTTGAGGAACTTGATAATGATGTTGTTTAAAATAGTAGCCCTATCTGACCTATCATGTATACTTTATGATTCAAGGCCATAACGTTCGTCACAATTATATTTATGTTTTCTTCGACCTAAAGATGCAACTTAACTAAAAGTCGGTTTTATTGTTTTGTTAAAAAGTTTATATTGTCCAATTTTGAGAGGCCATCGTAATTGTTTAGAAGAACAATACATTCTGCATGTCCGAAGTTCATCGTCACATCATGACTATATTTAAACGAGACCAATCGAAGAATACCTACAATATACCTACCTACTCTAAAAAAGTATTACTCAAATCGGCTGACAAATTTAAAAAAAAAACATTAAATTACGAACCTTCCCGTTTCTGGAAATCGGTTAAAAATTAAAAGTGTCGTGAACCAGCAAATCATTGCAAAAGATATAATGAAATACTAGCAGCTGGTTCTTCGGAAGCTTCTTAGTAAAAGTGATGAAAGGCCAATTCGTTCCAGACACAAGACTATTTTTATCAAGTTAAAATACGAAAAGAACTAACCATTAAACATTAACCAACCAAGAGAACTAAACAAATAATCGTAAACACGTTCGTAGTACCTGATGTAATTCAAAATACAAAAAAAAAATATATATTTTTGATTATGTACATATTCTAAATTCCATTGCAATTTCTATGGGTGTTTCTCAAAATGTACAGCTATTGTACAATGTGGGTTACCGTGTCGGCAATAAGTTGTATAACTCTTATGTAACGGTGACCTTGTGAAAGAGCTTTGAGTAAATCGCGTTCAAGTTCAACTTGAATAGTATTAAAAGAAAGTTTATGTTTTGCCTTTAAATATGGTAATTTTGTGTTCAGTATTTTAGATGTAATAAATTATTTTGTGGGCGAGATCGTCTTTTATTAGTGTTTTACAAAAACTTAGATTCAAGTTATTAATAAGTTATCGACAAATTATTTTATTTTTGATCGTAGCGATAGGATTTTATTTTCCGGGATTCTACTAGATTTCTACAGGCTGAAAATAAAATAAGTCAAAAAGGAGTCATCGAACTCATCATTTGGAATAAATTTTACATGGGACAAATCCTGAAATTGGGAAAAAAATCAGCTGTTCCGTACATTTGTGTTCCTAAAACTATATAAAATCATCAAAAAGACAAATAAAAAGACCTATTTTTTACTTATCCTAAACTACTAAATCTTGACACAACATGAAAAACTTACAAAAAAAAGAAGTTGTAGTATTAAAACGCTATTTTAATATTTGATTAGTGAGGGTTAAGATTTCAAATGATTTTTATAAAACTCAGTTGTATTTGCTTTAATACACTATTGCACGTATTTATTAGTTTACCTACTCTAAGACGAAGTAAGAATAATGAATGAAGTACACAAGTTACAGGAAATACTATTTCTTGGTAATGTATGTAAATAAATCTTTCATATTAGTATGTTACTGGTCCGACGACCAAGTTTTCGAATTTTTACATTCGAACATTCGAACAATAAGCATATTGTTTTTAGAGATATTCTACAAAGAGATATACTATACCTAATAGTATTTTTAAACGAAAGTATAAAAACAATATTTAACTAGTCAAGAACTGCCAAGTTCGTACATATTTTCAGCCTATTGGAAAGTTCGGTGATCGTTCACCTCACCTTGTCCCAGAGTACTTTACGTAACCGTGTCTTATGCCACGCATTGTTTATGTTTGCTTGCAAACATTTTGAAATAGACTTGAGTGATTTGGATGGCATGTGGCTTAGAACTAGCGCTTGACCTGTGACTAGACGTAGATTTCGGACGTTTTAACACCTATTTTATTTATCTATCTATTTAGTTTTTTAAGATTTTGTACTACTAACTAAATATGGTCATTTTTCCGAAATAAACGTTTATTATTATTATATTATTATTATTATCCACTAGGGGTGGAATTTCCAAATATCCTTCCATATTGCACCTCTAAAATACTCAACAAATATTTTCTCTACATTTCAAGTCTCTAGGTTCACTGGTTTAGATTGAGCGTTTTCTGTCAGTCAGTTACAGCATTGTTTTATAGGTTTAAATGTATGTTAGATACATATTTATCTAGGATTTATTTTAGTTATAGCTCTTAATTATTTTTATTTTAAGTACCTAATCCTTATAGTAATAAACCTTAGCAATATTTTCCTTAATTCCAAAATTTGTCCTTTAGTTTACCAATTCAAATTCAAGTTTAGAAATAACAATATAAATATTAAATAGATATATGTTTCTGATTACAGCGGAATACATCCTACCGTGCAGCCAAAGCGACCCTCACCTCGACAACTGCATCAAAAATTCTTTCAACCATCTCCGGCCGTACCTCTCCCGGGGTATTCCTGAACTTGGAGTACCTCCTGTAGAACCATTGTTCATCGACCGACTGGTTATGGAGAACGATGCTGGCCCTGTCAGGGTAACTGCAGCGTTCAACAATATCACTGTAATCGGACCTAGTAATTATACCATTACTAAAATCAGGTGAGTGAAATTAATTAATTGTTGCGGGACTAGGCTGTTTACACTTTCATATCTGACTTTTTTTTTAATGCCTAATTTATGTTTGTAAGACGAAGCGTTGGTAGGCCTCCCACCAGGTAGACCAACGACATTGTTAGAGTAGCAGGTCACCGGTGGATGCAAGCGGCAAGTTGTCGTACATTCATAGCGTTGAATGGGGGAGGCCTTTGTTCAACAGTGAACGCCTTTCGGCTAATGATAATGATTGTGATGCAAATTCTTAAGTAAAAATGATTTAGCAACATCTGATTCATTATATGTTTTTCATAGAACACGGGCAGTTCATTCATTAACATTTTAGATGTCTACATAACATAATGATTTTTAACTTCAAGTGAATGACACAAATATTATTAATCTAGATCTGTGGGTCAAATCACAAGGCTTTATTTCGAAACTAATTAGAAACATTAATTCGGTTTAAAACAGAAAATCCTAAGCAGGTAAACGAGGTCAAGTCTGTGTTGCTATTGCCAACGGATAAATATAAAAATTGCCAAAATGTTGTAAGAGACAAGTTCATAGCTCTAAGTCACCCGACGTTGTAACTCGCTTTCGTAACATACGGTGATATTAAAATTGTCGATGTTACTTGAAATTATTGTATTGTTTAACATGATATGCACTTGACGTCGTAATGTTATTTGCGAATTTATCAGTTTAAATGACAGCAGAATAAAATAAAATAGATCTCCATTAGACAGACAAACGGACAGGTTTTCTGTTTTAACCTTCAAAATATATTTATTTATGTAATATAATGCATTAACTATGTTCAAAATTGACCCAATACATGTCTTATAAAATATATTTTACCCGCGACATTTGCTCAGATTTTTCATCTCCTTTAGGGAAAAATAAAACATCCTGAGACTTTTTATAAACTAAATTCAAAGTTTCATAGATTTAAATGAATAAATAACGTTTTTCATTCAAACATGTACACATAAAATTCAATAGTGAATGCCTACATTAAAAAAGGTTATAAATTTCAAGTTTGTTGGCCCAGCGGTATGGGTTGTGCTGTGATATGTTCAGTCAGTTTCTTCTTTTAAATATATTTATAGATTTTGTTACTTTTAAAGGTATTTTTGAAGGTGGTATTTTTAAAGGAAAATCAAGTCCTTCCACTTTTTTAGGGAGGACTTAATAGAGGCTACAGACAATGCTATTAGAGTGGCCGAATAATAGAGGATTGTAGTGTGAAGAAGTAATTGAAGTAAACCGTTGACACGCAAAAAGAAGAAGGAAAACCAAAAATTTGTAGGGTTCTTTGTTATTAAAACTAAACAATATGTAGTTAACTAATACTCGTAACGTCATTACGTTACTTACTATTTACTCCGGTCTATATCTCAGATCTCGACGACTTTTACATCTTGTGTGGGCAAGAAGGCCAATTAATAAATTAGGTTGTGTTTGAAAATTTCATAACCAATTATATTTTTGGTCTCAAGATCTTTAATTATAGCTGTGTTAAATAAATTTTATCTCAAAAAAAAAATCTCACAGAGTTTATTTAACAATTAAAATAGTATATCTCAATGCCTTACAGAAAAGCAATATTTCTGTCAGTACTAATCTAAATAGTCTTTTTGACCTCTTTTATTTCCAAATACGCAATGTTCCATTACAATTGCATTAGACAAGTCTGTGGGAAGCTTGGATAATGACAGAATTAGGAGAATATGTCGACATTACAAAAGGTACGGTTGAACAATTCGAGCGTAAAGGCCGAATTTTGTAATGTTACTTATTTGAAGGTTTTCCAAGGGACATACGGAAAAAACTATTTCTGCGGTGATAAATCGACGCAACAATACGCGAAGAAAAGCAAATGCTTTTCTGATTAAATCGAAAAAGGAAAGTGGTCAAGAATAATTGAAATCATAATGAATTTTTGCTCTCAACGTTAGCTACTACTATTCATACCCATAAAGTCAAACTAACAGACGTACAATTTTGTTTCTGTATGCTTTATTGAATTAGGAATTTCCTATTGAACTACAAGTTTCTGAGCAAGCTATTTATTATTAAAGAAAATAAGTCTCTGAAATCAATGACTAATAATAATGGTAATGCGATTTGCCTTCGACGCTTGGTGTCGCGGGTTCCAGTTCTGAACATTTCCTAAACATAACATTTTACTGAATTATTCTGTTTAGGTCTGATCTGAAGAAGCTGCGCATTGACATGGGTCTGGTGCTCCCGCGAATCGAGATCACAGGCAGATACGAGGTGTCGGGGCAAGTGCTGCTGTTTCCCGTCAGGTCGCAAGGAGACTTCTGGGCATCCTTCGGTAAGTAGATATGAGAACATTTCAAACAAAATGCTATGTAGCAGATTTTATATACGTTGGTTATTATTAATAAGACAAATAAATATTAAAGTTATGTTATCATTTGAATTGAAATTTAGAAGTGCTATAAATTAAAGATGCATAATAAATCTAATTACAGAAGAAAAATAATAACAAATATAATTAGAAAAATTAACTATAGAGGAACATGTGCGTATCAATTAATGACAAAAAGCAGTTGGTACGCTTTTTGACATTATTTTATACGTAAAAATTAAAAGGAAGGATAACTACAAAGTGACAGGAAACTTGGTAAAGAACACACACAAAGAAAATAAACCAACATCAATATTTGAACTTAAAACAAAATCTGCACTCAGGGCCAAGTTTTTACCTTCCGCTTTAGGACCAATATTTATATGGTTTATATATCGGGGCACATATACCCATAACGCTTGCTAAGGATATTGAACCTGAATATTTGTGCAGCAATAAAAACTTGTGATAGGTTCTGAATGTAGTGTCCAGTGGACTGTGGAAGTGAGTATTTACCACTTGTAGTAAGTATAGGGTAATTCCATTGTTAAAAGAGATTTTTCTCCAATACATGCTAATAAGAGGAATATAATTATAGAATGTTAATGTTATACCTAATTAAAATTTCGTCTCTAATAAGAGACGAAATGTGAAATGTGACATGATGTCACATTCGCGGTAGCTAGTCTCAAAATCCTGTATTCGAAATGTTGGAGGCAAAACTTTATAAGAAAAATGGGTTCTCCATAAAGTAACTGGTGAAATATATGCAAGCAAATAATGCTATTTGAGTGTATGTTCAAACTTTTGTTTTATGTCATTTTAAGGTGACGTGGTAGCGATCGCCAAGATTTTCGGCAAGGAGTCGACGCGGGAGAATATCAAGTATATGCTAGCTGATAGACTGTTGGTGGACTTCAAACTAAGAAACGCTCGGTTCAAGGTGAAAGACACCGTCAACCATGGAAGCGTTATCGGTAAGTTACTGTCTTAAACTCTATTAAGTAGCTAGGGATTCATTTGAGCAGTCTTAGGGCTTGTTTGACTTGAGGCAGGCTGAGAATGCTTTCCCTTCAAGACAGATGCTGAGGTCAGTTGAAGCGGTGAAGTGACGTCAGTTTTCTGATAAGCCGCGATCGCACCAGACTCGTGTAAAGTTTATGTTGCTTTATAATCATTACCGGTAAAAAAAGAAAACTGCTGTTTAACATTTTTATCATTACTTTATATTTGTCGGAACCCAGAGAACACAATAATTAGGTTCAACCAAAGGCAAAGAAATTCGCTCCATAGATCGCTCGCGCTCAGCGTTTTTATTAGAACTACCAGGCATTGGTTAGACTCGCGGCTGCCCCAAGTTAATACCCAGCTTTAGAACAGTATTTGTCAGTTGTTCTTTAATTCTCATGGTGTTCGTCTTTGAAACAGTGATTTCATATCGATATCATATTATTATTTTATCCAAATATCAAGTATTCTGCTTTTACAATCTATAGTCACCGTACCTTCACCGTACTATTAAAATTTCCAGGAGAAGCAATGAACCAGTTCTTGAACAATAACGCGGCAGAAATCATAGAGGAGATGAGACCGGCAGCTGCTGCTTCCATCGCCAAACACTTCCAGGCCTTCGTTAACGCCGCGTTCTCCAAGATCCCCATCGACGTATGGCTCAAGCCTTAAGTGAGTGCAGAACTTAGTCATTGTGTTGTATTTTAATCCTTTTGTGAATGTTAAAGACAGATTTGTGTAAAGCACGCTAGATAGAAGGGAGTAAACTCTCGATGATTTGGGATAACAATATATTTTGTGTCATATTATCAACCTATAATAGTGGGAAATGATTTTTATCTTTATTAAACTCTAAATAATCATGAAAATGACGCCATAATTGAAGACGATGATACAAATATGTAAGTTTTTAATGGAATTAATATCCCAGATTTGCATTCATTGATGTGATGGATTCATAATGTTGATTGATAACCATAAAGTAGTCTTAAATCTATGACGAATTCTATCTTGCTCTTGTTTAATGCGATATGAAATGTATGTATGGAATAGTACAAAATATAAAAACTGCTAGATTGAAAAATGTGAAGCGTTGTTGTAGTGTGTTTTTTTTTAATTTTATGTGTCTGTGAAGTTGTTTAATTTGTGGCTTAATCTTGTTGTCTGTGTTTAACTGGTCTTTTTATTTTTCCTATTAATTTAGATCTCATAAAAAGAATTATTTACTTAGCAATTTATACCTTTATCCTTTGTGGTTATTTTAAAATATTTCAGAACTGCTATGTTTAAAGTATTTATTTAGTTTTCTATAAATAGTTTGACTCATATGACCAGATTTTAAGTCTTTGTGTTGTATTTTGTATTAGAAACCTTATAACATTGTGAAGTGTTCGACATTTTTATGACAGACATTCTATTTTATCTTATTAACCTCTGTACAGAATAATACGTTTAACCCACAATAATATAATAGGTTCTTCATCTTCTCACCTAGAATAATATTGTGGACATTATTAATGTAAGATAGTATTAACATTTAACACTACTACGAATGGAGCAAGGGACCATTGTGTGGCCAACGTAGACCATTGTGTACAGAGGTATTTAGCCATTCATAGGGCTTAAGCTTTATTTATTTAAGTATTCAAGTGATCACCCGATATTTTGTAGATGTATAAACATTGTACTTAAGACAAATAGGCTATAATGTATTTGTAATAAAAATTGTGATGACTAAAATGTACTTATAGTTGTAAAAATATATTATTATTTACAACATTATTTTGTTTTTTTATCAACTTATAACAACTTTGTATCTATTGTACGGCGCAACTTTGTACGTTTGATTATCCTATCTCTACCCCTACCCTACACTACCTTGCCCTACTACTCTACCGTACCCTACCCTACACTACCATACCCTACTCTACCCCGACCCTAAACTATCTCTACCCTACCATACCCGTAATCTACCTCTACCCCTTCTTTACCCTACCCTAGGAGTATAGTTCCATTGTTTTTATTATTTACAGGCGGATACAAAACAAAAACATGAAAATTGTTCCAGCAGTTCTCGAGTTGTAAATGGTGTAAATAACTCGACTTTGTTTTGTCTATAAAGATATAAGAATCCGAGTTTTTTTGCAAGTGGACCCCCCCGACTCGCACTCGTATTAATCCGTATTAATCGTATTAGTCCTTAAGAACCTTGAAGGTAAATTTTAGTTTTTTTGGTTACAGAAAAATAATCAAATGGAAATGTAATAATAAAAAAACATTAAAATAAAATAATTTATTACTTAAAATATCACATTAAATAAATAAATGCGTAAGATAAATAATTCCAGTGTACCAAAAGACCTTCAAAATCAGGAAGACAGGATATCGTCCGCATTGAGGGTAGAGAACGCGTGGTCTGCTAGAGGCTTCAAGAAGTCTCGTAGAGCTTGCTCCATGGGGGCCTTTAGTTCTTCAGTCAGTTTCTGCCAATTTTCGTTTAGGAATTGATTCATCGAGTTACCTGAAAATATAGGTTAAATGCCAGATAGTATTTTATTATTTCTTTTGCCTCCCTAGACCCGCTAGATGTAACTGGTAAGCTACGTCAAGAACCGTGTCAAGAACATTATTTTATTAAACTTTTTTTATCGTATGGTTGGTTAACAACCTAGTGACTGGGTTTGTCGCCCGCCCGTAGGCTATGACTTTACTCACCATTGACAAATTGCATTTAATTACAAGAAGATACTCAGATATGCTATTTTCATGATGTTTTTCCTCATCATTTAGGTAAGTGATAATTAATTTCTAATACGCTATCACTGATTTTTTACTAGATCGTTTTTATAACGACGAATGATGCAAACTGTACATTTTTAGGATTTTATGACAGTCTTCCATGACTCCGATATTCTCTGACTATGGTAGAAGCCGATGATTAGCTAAAATTGTTCTACAGTGCATTGATTAAAGCTACAAAATTATAAGTATGCTGTTTAATCTTACATAATATTTTAAAAAATCTATTTCAGGCTATTTCTTTCATTGCTTACACATTATTAAATTCTATAAAAAGATCGGTAAGTATACTTACTCAAATCTCCATCACGGCCAAACAGATTGTCCAGTTTCATAGTCGCGGATCCCATGCTGAAGGAAACATCCAGATGTTCACACGTCAGGGCGTCGACGTCATTGTAGCGAGGCTCACGACCCAACACTATTGTCACTATTGCGTCGATGTCACCTGTGAAATAATGGTTTGATTAATAACAAAATTTTGTTTTTTAATAGGTAACCTTGATTATCTTTGAAACCGTTAAATTAATTGTAATTAATAAGATGGATAACTTTAGGAGTATTCCAAATACCATTTTGTTTTTATTTTATTAACTTTTCCAAATTGGTCCGAAGCTACGTTTTTAAAATGAACCAGTACAATACACAACAGATGGCGCTAAAAGTATGCAATCACAAAATTTTACTGTATGTATAAGTTACAATTACATATTATCCCACAAGAACATCACTAATGCCCTCTGAATATCGTAAAAATTGTCTAATGATAAGATAAAGGTCTGCTAGCCGCGATATACCCAAGCTAAGCTAAGTTGCTTCTTATAAGGAGGCCTAGGCCGTGGCTGATTATCTCACGCACCGGCCGGCATAAATCTCCAAGCAACTTTGTCATGTACATGATGTTCGGTAAAACATATCTGGGGACTAATCTGTGTTAAACCGAAACTGTCCCAACATTTGGATCCAACTTCCGTCTTCTACTTATCATGTTGAGCAGCGTAGCGGACGCCCGGGCGCTCAAACGAATTAAATGTTGTTTTTTGTGTGCTTTAATATAAATCATGACGATGAATTTAATATATACCAAAAAATTATGCAGATGAAGTCGCTGGTAAAAACTAGTGTATAAATCTTTAAAAATATAATAAAGAAGCTACTGTAGCTACTTATTTACAATCTAAGCTCGAAAAGTTTCTCAATAAGTCTGCAATAAATCTTCATAATAATTACTTTGTAAAGTTCACGACTTGTTGCTAAATTAATGATTGTTCTGTTCCCAGTCTAAGCGAAACTAATTTAGTTAGAAGCCGCTTACAAATCAATTTAATCTTAAGCGAACTTTAATAATAAATTTCTTAAAAACAATTCGAAATAACTTTGGTAACATTATTCTAATGATTCCTTGCAATCATAGATTTTTATATTCGGATAATATAAAAATAAAATAATTATAATGAAACTCTCTGACCCAGCGTCTTAAGTCATCTCGTAGCAAAAATATACTCATGATGAACTTACCATATTTCGCTGAGAACTGTCCCTCGCCTTCAATGGGTAACATGAGCAGTTGTCCCGACAGCCTATAGTTACCCTTCATCCTCAGCTCAGGAATATACAACTTTGCTACCACTTGATGCCTCTTGGAATCCACGCTAAAACATTAATAACCCAATTCATCTTCTGAGCAATGCAATGTTTTATTATACATACATTATTTTAATTCTAATAAACTAGGTATATCGTTATCGTGAGGAAACCTGGACTTAGTGATCTGAAATCACATCACACGCAGTGAGCTAGCGTTCTCATTTCTGATTAAAGCTCGAGCTCGAAGCTCGAGGCCTTTGCCCTGCAATGGGATAGTTACAGGCTGATTTATTATTTTAGACCTATATAAGTTTTAAGACCTTCAGCTGTTTAAACGCAATCTTCAGTTGACAAGAAAATAAAATGGACAGATACAGTGGAATTGTGGTAAGCCGTCAGGATTAAATTCAGGGTTGAACTTAAACTTATACATAATACTCACTCAACTTCCTTTACTCTCATAGAGGAAGGGCCCCGAACTGTGACGTCAGAGTAGCTTGACTTCACAGAGATGGGGCCTGTAGATTGCTGTATCGACAGCGCAGGAATCACCATCGGCTCACATGGTGGCACTCCGTATTCTGGCAGTCCTAGAGTTTCATAGAATAGACTTTGTTTAAATTTTAGAAAACCGTTAAGAAAACCATGAAAGTATATTTTTTTATGATGTATCTATAATACTAAGATTTAATCTATAAATAGCCAGTCGCCTCAAATGAAAGAATCTTGCAGAGTTTGCACAATAAATGACTAGCACATCAACAATAATATACAATTACATCAATGTTCGAACATTTAATTAAACTAACATGTCGTTAAACGTTAATATTTGATACACGTAGATTTTAATCTGAGACTAGAAACGCTTTTGCAATCCAAAGACTGCATATCCAGGTCTAATACAATAAAATATAATATTATATTCTATAAGTTAGGAATTTAAATGTCTACGTAAAAGCAACATGCGATAAAAGTATATTCGATTGTAAAGATCAATGAGGAGTTAAAATCTAAACCTTATAATATAGTGGACTGGGCTGATAATCGCAATCCTACCTGTTGCTAGTTGAGGTATGTAGGCGTTCAATGCATCTTTGAGACACCTGCCCAGCGCCTTTTCTTCTCTGGGACATACGAAGCCGCCAACTATACCAAAGATGAACCAACGTCGTATCAATATGAATAGGTATTTGTATCTTACATCCTTAGGAATGAGAAACCATTAAGAATTATTGCAAAGGATATGTCTGTTAAAAGGAAAACATCGACGAATCAGATTTACAAGTGGCATTTTAGAATTATAACCCTTGAATAATTTTACAGAATTGATTATTTATTATTATTTCATTATTGGGTGGATTTTGTTTTCTTTTGCGAAAGTAAGTAGAGGTACCTACATTTTAATGTCAAAGCTATCTTGGGCAACGGTCTTGCGCATCAAGGACGAACAAACTATTGGTTCTTGCAGATTTTTATGTAAATGTAAGTAAGTATTTGCAAAAGGCGTCAGAATTAAATAAGTAGCAGAAATACCCATTATCATGTTCGAGGATAGAAAGGTATGTTGTAGGAATATCAATTTGATAGGACATCTCTATCAAATTTCTCGGTCTGATGACGTTTCCATTACGCTGAAGAAGAAGTACCTACTATACTACTACAAACTTATTTTTTTAAATAAATTGCCATATAAGGAATTTTTCCTCTATCATGGGTAGATTTCACAATGCACTTATAATTATTTCGGTCTGAGTTGGTCTGTTTCTCAGCCCGGAACTCATATAATTCGACATTTGGGCGTGATAACAGGAAAACGGGTTTTTTTGGTGATTTTATTAGAATTAGTGTAAAATATTTAAGACATAATATTACTTACAATTTATAAAGCTCTTCTGATATCCAGCCACGAAGTTGACCAGAAGCAACGACCACATCAACGACCACATAATGAAAATCTCAAACAACTATCGGTCCATCAGAGAGGTTCTAATAAATAATGTTATGGACGTGATGATAATAATTAATATTTATCAATATTATCTCCATCACTGTTACAGACACGTTTTTAAGAAATAACTCTTTCTTATTAACTTGTTGGGAAATATTGTTGAGCAAGAATCATAGCATCACTTAATCAGTAATTTGATTAACTACATTAGGTACTTTACTTTAACATTGGTGTTTTATTTTAAGTCTGTTCTTTTATAAAAAGCCGTACAAATACTTTTAAAATCCTCCTATCTGAATACCCTTAAAAAGGATGCCAAAACCAAAGCAAATATTTATCTTTAAAAGTCCAGACCATATTCAAAAATAAAAACCTAATAGGCTCAATTTTGATGTCTGGCAAATGGCAAAAGTACACCTTTACACTGCTATGAGCTCGACATCGATAACTATTGTATCGATTAATAATGTGAAATTTGTTTTCTCTGTACGAACATTATCAATAACAAATAGAGAATTCTTGTTTGGAGAAAATAATGGATTCTATGATCGCTCAACAGATCTAGTACAACATAATATTACTATTGGGCAAGTGGTTGTGCTTTGTGGCATTTTAAAGATACATAAAATTGATGAATGAAATAATAATCATATGTTTTTTGCACAGAAAACATTACAAAGTGCAATGAATGATACATACCTTCCTCACATTGTTAACATCCATTCACCCTGATGTATCTACAAACAGCCTTTCTTAATCAGTTTCATTAACATAGTCCAAATACTTGCCTTTCCAAATCCGTTTGTTTAATGACACTTTGACACTTCACATTGCATCGTTTCAAAATCATAGTTTATCTCAGAACATAATCAGTGTCTAATTAAACATCTACTAATTCGCAATCACAACAAACAATAGCAAAATTGTAAGTGACAATGCAACTTGCATTTTAGCGTCGTCATGACAGGGTCTTTGACCTAAAAACCTTTCCTACCTACACACCGCAACTCCAACTTTGCTTACACAAGATAGAGTTGAAAATTATTTGGCAAGAGACCTTAAAATTATGTCCTACATAACATAGTAAATTCAACCTTACTAACTATAGATAGAGTTAAAATTTATTTGGCAATGCAAATGTTGTAAGTTTAGTGACGTAATGAGTAGGCTTGACCGCATGGCCCAGTCGGCACATTGGCACACTTAAGGTAACTTGCACAATAGCCTTTTTGTTGAGGTAACAGAGTCGAATATCGCATTTTGATAAAAGTCTTGACGTAATCGAAACTGGAATACTTTTATTGTAATTAGCTGCTGATGAATTGAGAAATGTAGAAATAGACTTTTTTATACATATATTTTTTTAAATATGACCTTGATATTAAAATACCGGTTTAATATTCCGGTCTCGGTTTTGTCACTAGATAGATAGAATTGAATCAATGGTGGTTATTTTCTTGCAATAATGCCTTTAGATAGTGAAGAATCTTTCCTATCTAGGGAATAAATATTTTGTAATTTCTTTCTACAATATATTTATTTTATTTTTATTTTTTTATTTATAGACTCGAGGTGTGCAGTACACCCACGTTTCGCCGGCTATGTTATAAGTCCCATGTAATAGGCGACGAGCATATTTCCATTGACCGGGCACAATTCCAGACTCCGTGGTGCTACTGAGAATTTCCTAATAGAAAAACCCAATAATACTTTGCCTGACCCGGGGATCGAACCCAGGACCTCGTGCTCAGCAGTCTCGCTTGCTACCACTAGACCAACGAGGCAGTCCACAATATATTGTTATTTGTAAGCCCGTAGCGTGCCCAACTGCTGGATATAGCTCTCCTTTCCCTGATTTCCACGTCCTCCGATCCAGAGCCAGTGCAGATCAGTCACTATTGTTTCTGTCTAATACGTCCCACCATCTCCTTCATGGTCTGCCACGATACCGTTTACTGTATCATTGTTACTATTATTGGGGCAAGCATAAGTAGGTAAAATCATACACAACATTATCGGTGTCCGGTATTTTTAAACAAATTAAAACAAGGTAAAACCAAGTATCATGAAATAGGATAGTTTACTTAATATTTATCAGAACGTGAAGTCATGGGTATTTATAATATTATCATAACATAACAAATATACTTACGTAATAAACCTTCTAACTTGTGCAATGAAAGGTACTACAAAATAAACAATAAATTTCGATGGCAATAAGATAAAGAAAATAAAGAAGTAAAATAACTTATTGGTACGGTTAGTAAGTAATACAATAAATAAATAACTTAAAATAAGCATTCTATTAAAATAGAAGCCTCATTCTTTGGTAAAGGTTTCTAAATGACTGCTCCTCTTTACAAATAGTACACAAATATCATCACACACACCACAATTTAAATTAAAGACCTTAAAATAACTAATGCACACACAAGTAAAGTAAATTTCACTCTCTGCCCACGACAGTTTTTCCACGAATTTTGTGATCGACTCTTGTCAACGCACACGACTGATATTTTACCGTTGACTATCGTATTGATGAAAGTGAGCGACATGAGTTTACAGAAGAAGTTGGATTTACAAAAAAGCCACCGGCAAAATGATGGCCGTGTGTGTTGAGTAGGTCACAAAAGCGGTGATAAAAATCGGTAAAAATCGGTCGTGGGTGTAAAACTTTAAGGAGATAAGACAGTAGTTTTCCATTGTAGGAAGAACATTACTAGTCCACATTTTCTGAAATTTAACTAACTGCTAACAGTTTACCAACATAATTTAAACATGCAAAAAAATCTAAACACAACAACTAAACGGACACTAATAAATCTTCTAATAAATTATAATGTTCTTGTTATTATCACTAATTAGGGAACACCATTTCAGTAGGGACGTGTTTGAGAAACTTATTGGCGACGTCTTCCAGCACCATGGCGAGGGCAGTCTCCACCGCCGGCTGCACTTCTTTTGCAATTTCCGCGGAGTGCATTTGGGAGATATGGTCTGTTATCATTTCTGAAAAATCAATACAAGAATTACGCTTATTCTTCTTTCTCAAAAGTTAAGACCCGAAGTTTACTCTTGAACTATGATCCCCAATCCTATTTTTACTGAGAATGCAAAAGTGGCAAATCAGCCTTGCATTGCAAATGATGCGCGCATTGGCATGTGCTTTCGCAGCAACGTTGCTAGTTGAAATACTATATGGCGTAATTGTAGGCTTCAAGCTTTCACACGCCATTCAAAAAAGTGCTTTAGGCTTTCACATCCCATTCAAAAGAAGTGAAGTGAAGTGGAATACTATTAAGAATTTTCTGTCATAAAATCCCGGAAATACTTACTAAGATCTTGTGATCGAAGTCCGTTATCAAACCAAAGTCTTTTGGTGCCCGCTGAAGTTTTGATTGATTTCGATATCCTGAAATCTTTACCCTAATACGAAATATACCATTCTCAATTTTTCACAACTGACAATATTTGGCTGGTTTGCAAGAAGTAGGTAATATAAAGCCGTTTAATCTGCATTGCTGTGCCCTGTTACCTACCCATTTCTCCAGTAGTAGAGTGTGCCTCCATGAGGTTCGCATTCAGCTGTCCCGTGCAGCGCAGGTGTACTGTTGCATCTCTGATCACCATCCGCTTATGTACCTTGGCTCCTAGAGCTTCTAATGCAGCGGTACATAGTGCTGCGGGGAAAACGAACATGTTAATGACTTGATTATCGAGTTAGTTGGTATCTTGTCAGTGATTAAGATAATTATATTCCGATCAAGGTTGACCATGGTTATGACCATCAAAAATGTTAAGAGAAAAAAGGTTCTTTGCTTTGGATCTTCGTTACCATAAATAATCCGGGGGGTTTCTCTTGAACTACGAAGTTTATCACAATTTAACACATATCCATTGCATTGTTGGTGCAAAAAAGTGCACATTGTGTCCTAGTTGAAAGAATTTGCAACTTTTGGATGGCAAAATAGGATTGGGATTGGATTCGTAGTTCAAGTGTAAGTCGACGATTACGGTGGGCTAGTTATGTGATGTGGAAAATTAAAACAGCCAGACGTCTGTTCTAACTGATAATCGTAGAATATTGTAAAAATTAAAATTGACAGTAAACGCAACTTACTGAAGTTGGCGGCCATCTTGCCGGTAGACTCAACAGGCAGCATCTGAAACTCCCCAAGCACAACATAGTCCCCTGACATCACCAGGTGTGGGACGCTGATATTCGCCGTTACTTTCAACTCTTCAGGGTAAACACTGTAATCAAAAGTAGTAATAATAAATTTAATTTTTAGTTATAACAATTTTATTTGTGGGAGACTGGTGTCTAAACTTAGCCGAGGCCTGTATTTCAGGACGCCCGGAAAAATAAACTAGTTAATTACTAATATCATTAAATAATAACTCCTGTGTTCCTCACAGATTATAATGTAATTTTAGGTGAAAAAATGGTTTTATAGGGCTATGTAGATCTGGAACGTCAGACAACGCCAAGAAATCCTATGATTTCTTGGGGTTATCTGAGGTTCCATTTGCACTGCCTTTAACTGGCAATTAGTGGGATCTTTGAAAGATGTACCTTATGGAGGATTTTTGCTTAATACGGCATGATATAAAATACACTAAAATTCAGCCTAGTTAAATTTACGTATACACATTACCTATATAACGCTTATATATTTTAATGAAGTAAGACATCTTAGAGAAGACCGTAATTTTTAAATTTTTAATTTATCAGCTCCTACCGGCCCAGCCTTGTCGGCTAAGTCTCTTTCTGAGAAGAGGCTAGCTATATCACTGTCTTGTCTATATAACCACTAGCACTAGCACTGATAGCCTAGTGTTCTGGATCTCAAGGTCGATCCTAAGGCACCCACCTCTGACTTTTCGTAAGTTATGTGCGTATTATAAATTAATTATCAGTTGCTAAAACAGCAAAGAAAAACGTCGTGATGAAACCAGAGATTTTTCAGTGGTGTGTAAAGCCATGTCAGAGGCCCATTAGCGGTTTAAACTCTGACACCAGGTAGTTTATCAACCATACGACAAGAAGAAGAATAACTATTATTTATTTATTTATTTAATGATAAAAGGTACATTGTAGGTAATCTAATCTAATAAAATGTCCAACAAAACTATATACATAGTTTGTCTGTTGGATCACTAAGAATCGCTTTAACCCAATACTTACTCTAATTTGTTAAAGGTGTAATTCGTAAGGCCTTCCAACATGACATCGGTGAGCCAGGCGTCATACTTGAAGCTGTTCTTAGGCATGTTGTGTTGCCTCAGTCTGATGCTGGGGATCTTCAGTGGTTCTAGTGGCTGGATGTTGAGGGATGGCACACCTTTTGCAAGGAGGTGCCTAGCTTGCTCGGCTATGCGTTGTATGCAGTCCGCCACGTTTGGGTCCGAGTAATGGCATATTGATTTTGCTATAAAATATTTAAGAGCTTATACCTTCACAACAGTAATGAAAAATATTTAAAAAAAATCTTGGATGTAAATTCTAAGGTTATGGATGTAAATATTTTTAGCGAAAATACTTGCATCAAATAATTTATTCAGGTATTTAGTTGGTTCGTTAAATACATGTAAATGTTAGAATTAATAGAGGCATTATATTAATGAGTACTTGTAAATCTGTGCCACAAGCATGACGAGCATATTTTCCTACTAGTGGTAAAATCATTCCAAACAATAATAGTATAACATCTCGTAGAGCCTAGCTTAGATAACATAGCACGATTTCTTTCTGAGACGTTGTAAACTGAATCTTACAAAACACAATAAAATTATTTTTAATGAAAATCATCATCATCAACATATCATGAATTTCATGAATTCTTAATTTTGACATCCACCCGGGCAAAACTAATTTCTCTTCGTAACTTAAGTCTACCAGTAGGGGCTGTATATCACTGTTATCAAACTGCAAAGGTAGACATGCTAGCCCTCTAATCGGTACTCCAAGAGGAACTACCATCCGTGATGATTAATCCGTGATTGATAAGAGAGGGCGTGGTTATAAATAGCTTAGTGGCAGGGCAACTGAGGTCTTAACCAAGAAGGTACGGTTCAAATCCTGGTGGTAACGATTTTTTCTTTTTACAGAATTTCGAACTTTACGAACAAAATAATTTAAACTCACACAAATCAGCTTGTCTGTCATCTTCTTCGTATATCGTGCCATTTTTGTTAACCCGTCTTCCAACTACACAGCTCACGTAAATAACTAACAGTAATAACTTTTTATAATTCATTTTTAGACCTATTCTGTGTTAGATCAAAACTGTTTCTAAGATATTCCGTGGATATTTATCCCTTATAATAGCTGTGATGCAGTTTCCAGTTACCTTATGTGGTAAAAAACCTCGAGTGAGGTCTTGAGGGCTACATAGCAAATATTTTATAGTAATAAAAACATTGCATTCGTGTTAAAATGTACTAAGATTAAATAATGATTTAAGTACATTAGCATATAGTACTCACATGGCAGGATTTCCAGATATGTTAAATTGGACTGTTTGGATACCATGTTTAGAGTTCAATTTTGATGTCATTACTTGCTTTTATGCATACAAGATAATTTATGAATGTCAACCTATTCAATCCGAGTCGGGGAGCCTGAACGAAAAAGCGGATTTTAGTTAGACCTATTCCACACAATTTTGATTGGCAACCGAATTATGTGTAATGTCAATTGGTGTAGAATTGAAGATTTATCACTAACTGCTTTCCACATGAGACTATTTAATTGACAATTCGAGTAAACTTGCAATTGAATTGTGTGGTCTGGAATAGGTTTAAATCAATAAATGAAAACGTCCTAGGTTTTTAGAAGTCAGATTATTTTCGGTCTCCAAGGTCTGTGGCTTGTAAACAATTAATGCCTGAGTTCTACAAACCCCAAGGATTTTTTTTTTTATTTGATTTTTGTAAGTGATTTTTGAGTAGAGTTAACACTTCTGACCGATTTTTGTGACGACCTTAACATTTCTTCATTCTGAATACCATTGTTACAATGAGATAAACAATGAGATAATATTTATACCGCGTTTTCAAAAACGCGCAATATTCTTGACGTGGAACTCTCTCTCTTCTCCATAAATATTAAAGTCGACATAAATACATAAGCACCTTCAGATGGGTGACAACTTTTACACCAGTAGGTATCCAATGGAAATTATTCAGGTTACAAAAAGGAATAGATGCATTGAATTCATCATTTATAAACTAAGAAAAAGTAACAGCATAGACAACGTCACTAACAGTGTATGTGTATGTATTTTACAAATAGATTATTTAATTCTGCTCCACCTTAGATGTAAGTAGATTGCATCAGGAAGTATTGACTTACTCGAGCAAATGAAATAAGGAAAGGACTGCAGTGTGACCTCGACCTTATATGCGACAGTCGTGGTCTTGATATCTGTTTACATCCTTATTATGCGCGTACGATTCGTCTTGGTAATAAAAAAAATTAAAGCTAATAAAAGACGTCATGCGAAAACCTCTGTATGGGAAGAGGCCTTTGCCCTACATCGGGACAGTTACAGGCTGATTTATTTATTTAATAAAAGACGTCAAGTTGACCCGCCGTTTTTAATTCAAAAAGCAGTGATAATAGTCGGTCAAAGGGTCGAATCGAATTGAATCAAAAGTTCAAAACTATGACAAATATGATGATAACAAATAAGGCCGTAATTAAAAAGCTTATGGGACGATTAGAACTCCAACGACAGTAGACCAATTTCTAGGACCATCTATCTAACTACATATAGGCTACAAAATACGCTGAATTAGTCTATTTTTCTTTCCATCAGGCAGCATGGAGTCAATTTGTGCGGCAGTCATAAAAAAAAATACAAATACATAATGTCCATATTATTCTCTTCCACTAGAACAAATGATAAAATAAAACGAAACACAAAGAATATAATTATTTATTATATTACAAACTTAACCTAAATGGACAGCCTTTATCAAATTAAGCAGGTACAAAGCAGATCTTTGGTGTCCAAAGAAAATTAAACCCTTTTACAATAACATTTTAGTGCATTTTAACTTTTAGGATATTTTAGATAGGGTATTATAGCTATCTTTGTAAGAAAAAAGCCTTTTCTTAGATACGGCGAAAATCGAATGATATTATTAATCTCTATTGTAAAACTTGCACTTCAAAATTGAATAATAAATATCCTAAACTAATAACATAGGTATGAGAGGAATTTTGTAATTATTTGTTTTAAGTATATTTTGGTTTAAAAAAATACCTATCTGTGTGTGTAAAAAAGGTATCTGATACGATCGACAGGAAAAGCGGGTGATTTGTCATGGTTCCTATGCTTACTATGTACGCTATATCTATATTTACAATACTAATCTTGCCCAATTTCACCTTTGTCATGTTAAATCTACTACTCATAATATCACTAATCGTTTTGAAAGTTTGGACAACCACCCTTTCTTCAAATTCATCAAAACGGAATAAAAATTCGAAGACTATTTTTAAACTTTTTGGCCTCTCTCTAACCTATAACCTTAACATAATTTAGGCGGCAGCATCGCCAGTCAGTACCTCACTGATGGGTATGGTCCCTAATATTTTGTTGACGAAAGCCTTGATGACGGCAGCGCTTGTCTCTTCGATGAGTGGGTTGAGTATATCCAGAACTACGCCTGGGCTCGCATTGAAGAATGATACTGCGGAGGCGGCTGTGAAAAAGAAATATAATAACATTTTTATTTATTTAATAGAAGAAATATCGTAGGTATCCCTTAGTGCAGGGAAGGTTCCGGAGCTGGTCTCTTAAGAGGACCCGGGACCTCCCTCCATGCGCTGATGGTGATCACCGGGGTGGTTTTAGTGAGGTAAGAATCCCACACTACCCGGTCTCTTCCCCGGATGCAGGGTGCCTTTTGAAGGTTTCCCCCCGAAAAAAAAAAAAAAAAAAAAAAAGGTATCCCTTAGTAGGTATCCTGATATTCAGACAAATTGATATGCATATGGTCCGACCCCAGCAAAGTTTGGGAATAATAAGGCTAGGAGAAGGGTGATGAATAGAAGGAATGATGATCAGATGAGCTGTGGGCCAAAGTAACCACCAAGTGGACCCCTGATACTCGATACAATGACGGCGTCGCGGAAGAACTCGAAAGAAATGGTAGAATGATGGGTCAGAATCAATAGCGACATTAACTGTTCCATTGAACTGGCATGAAATTTGAAAATCAAATCAAAATCATTACAGTATTTCTAATTTTTACGAGTTGCACTTTGAAGAAATAACTCTGACATTTTACCCTGATGATTGATGTCATCTCTGACTTTATTCTCTTTGAAATCGGTAAATCATCATCATCAGTATTATGACTATCCACTGATAAAAACCGACTTCGTCAATGGTACTCCACTGTAAGATTTCTCTCGTTTATCTAAAACTACATTTCTGATATTATCCTCACCTGCCAGTGGTCTCTCCGTCTCGTCAATAGCGATCTGCGCATGATTAATCCTCACTCTAGTCACGATCTTGTCAGCTTGCAAGTACTCTACGCCTTCCTTGATGATCGGCTTCGCGATACCCTTGGCTACCACTGTGATGCCAGCTATAAAAAAGATTTGAAGCGTGTAGAACATATTGGTTTTAGTTTAATTTTTAAAACGCTTTTCATTTGTCTATGAAAGAAAAGCGTTACTTAGTCCACGCGCACTTTTTTTATTCTTTATTCATTATAGAGGGTTGTAAATTATATGCCACCTTCATCGTGACACTCACGAACACCATCCCTTCCAAAAACAAAAATATATAAACAACTAAACTATCAACACTATATATAATTTTTTAGCATCGTCGGAATCAGGAGAAGCCAGGATACTGTTCACCATACCGACTTGACAGTTCCATCGGAAGCGCGCACTGTCACGCAACTTTTAACTGCAAGACAATGACGGGAATATGTCTGAGCTAAAGCCCGTGGCAAGTAACTTAATCTTTGCTTTTTTTTATCGTGTAGAAAGCCCTTTATGGGTGTCCCATCACCAAGAGCTGGTGAAGGGTTTTCCACCAACGCTGAGATCGATGATGACGTCTAAGTTTTTGGTAAGTTGACAATTTTAGACTTTGCTTAGCACGCACTCAGACAAATTTAAGGATCGTTTTATAAATACCGATTTTGTTAGTATAGTTTAAGCAATATAGATCTCAAATATTCTATAGATCTCAGCCTTAATCTAGATTTAAATATCATTGCCTACTTTTCTGTAATAAATCAATGTATTGGGTCAGTAGCCAACATCGCGGTCTAGGTAACAGCCTAGTTCAAAGTATGTCTGCTTGCATCATGCTGCTTGGATTCTATTGGGTAATTTTGAATAACGATTAAAGGATATTTTAGGCTGTTGCCTGTGGCTATAGTCTGTGTAGTATTTAGCACCACATTATGTAATTCATTCTTGAGAAGATTAGATAGGCTATATACAATTATCAAGGCAACCTTCCTTACCATAACCTAATTTACCATGTTTCTTTTGAATGTTTTAATAAATAAATAAATTTACTAATAATAAAAATATGTACACAGTCACTTAGAAACTCTACGCCAAGAATTGTTTTTTTTTTATGTTAGTACCTATATTGTTTAAATTTGTTAATATTATAATAAAGTGCACCTCTATGCGTACACACTTTGATACCTCTGGGCTCAAAGGGCGTATAACACAAAACACGGGTTTTCAGGAGAATCAAAAAGCTACAAAAGTATCCAAAAGACAAAAGTTCCTAGATTTTTGATTTGTTAAGAGGTTTTTCAAAAATGGTCCTGGTTTTATATTGATTAGAGAGGACTAAAGATTGAATAATGATACCAATTCATTCAACTGAACTAAAAGCGTGCATGTAATCGTTTAGTTTCACTGCTAATCACTGTAATTTTTAGGCATTCAAATAATTTAATTCCTTAATTAAAAGAATTTATCTTTTCTGTTGAGCGTTTTAAATTCACGAATTAGTTGACCTAGATAGGTACTGTGACTGTTCATTGCAGCATTAATGTATTTGCAAGAGCACCACGAAGTCCCAAGTTTGTACAAAAGTGTTTTTAGGTTTTTCCATCTGGAGTTCCCTAATAGCAGCACGAAGCCTGGAACTTTATCCGAAGTCGCAGTAGACTAGTCTCCTGGTGTATTAGGTCTTGCTTTATTTAAGCATAATATAACATAAAAGGTAGATCAATCGAATAGTATCGATAGCTCGCTAAGTTGTTCTGGATAAAAAAAAAACATTAGTCCTTTGGCCACCAGGTTACATAGTAAGTTCTTGCTCACTCAGTGTGCAAAATTCATAGGGGAATAAAGGTGAAATGAAAACAACAACTATAATAAAATACCTTAGGTATATGAGACTCATAATTAACTGATAAATTTTGGATATTAAACACTTCTGCCAAACTCATTGAACAATCCCGCGCAATGTTAAGTCAATTTGCTAAATCATATTTAAATTTAGAAATGATATCTGTAAAAGTTTTAAAAATGATTATGAAACCAGTAGGTAACTATATTGCAATTCACACAAACAGTCTCTAGATAGAGATTTTTTGTGTCATACAATTCAAACTAGCACATCGTTTGTGAAGCAGTCCTTGGCCAAATAGGTATTATAGATTTTCTAAACAGATCTAAACTACTATTATAAGACAAGTCTCGAAGTACCATCGAAACGAAAAGAAGAAGAATTGTTTTGTGTATAGAGTAATATTTTGATCAAAACATATCGCATCGTTGCCAATTAGCAGTATGGCTCGCCTTTCTACCAAGTTTAAGGCTGAGATAAGTAAACCACACTTACAATAGCTCATTCTTAGGCTTAGCAGTATATGTGTCATTGTTGCTGAGTATCGCTTAACAATCAAACTGTAGGTATCTATAGGATAGAGACTTAAACATGTTTTAGCCAAAGCTCGTCCTAACATTTATTTATCAATGCTTTTTATCGTGTGGAACTGGAAAACCCTTTATCACCAAGAGCAGGTGATTCCTCTATAAACCTCTGGGTAGAAGTACGGGTTCCGCTTGCGCATTTACCGTTCTCCAAGCCTAACACTTAGCTGAACAACCCTAAAGGTGACAGCAGCAGTATCAATAATAATACTTACCTACGTAGTATGGTAATAGAAACAATATCTATACCGTATTCTTTACAAGTCGACTATAATTTTCACCTTCAAAATGATTCATACTACGAAAAGATTTAACTTGAGATGGAACTTACTAAAGTTTCCTCGGAGTCGTCCCGAGCCGTTGATGTCCAGGGCCAGGAGTCGAGATCCTCGCACGTCATAGTGGGCTTCCACCATAATCTTAGGTAGAACAATCTTTATTTCTCCCGCATACTTGTTGTTTAGATTCAGTCTGGAAGTTTCAGGGTGAAATATTAAATTGAAGAAAGATCTTCACAACGCTATTGAATATTTTTATAAAGAACAACATCAGCAGTATACCTAGCACAAGATAGCGCAGCATCGACAATGTCGACTTACCTATTCTGTTTTATTTAATTATAATCCTAATTATTTTATTGATTTTCAAATTTATTATTATATAAAATATTCTTACTTAAATTTCTCAATCTTGAAGTCACTGCCGCCGTACGCTATAGTTTGCTTCACCGTTGCCTTCAGCCTCAGGTTGGGTGCTGTTCTGTCTAGCTTCAGGGTTGGCACGGTGAACGGGTCCAGAGGAGGGATGTTCACTTCAGGGATCCCCGCCTTCAGGTGAGGTCTCATCGCCTCGAATCCGGCAAGAACACATTTTTCTATTTGGGGATCACTTCTTTTACATTGTGGAAAGTAGTCCGCTGTGAAGATAAAAAGTTAATGTTAAATACTGCTGGCTATTATTACTTTATTTTTGTGTCCATTTTCTGCCCTGTGCTATTATGAAATAAATCGGGTAGGTACGCATACCTACAGTGCGTGCCGTCATTATTTGTGCAAACTATGTATAGCATTTGGAAAGAACATGGAATTAGCTCAATCAATATTTTAGAGACATTGAATCTTAAAGAGTCCCCCGACAATTATTTAAAATCTAATTTCACCTTGTCACTACTTTCATTGAACGATTCAAGGTTGAATTCTTCTAAGCTTCTGCTGTCCTCCTTTCATAAGATCTGGTTTAATTTAGATATAATTTCAAGTTTACATATGAAATTAAAATTTTAAATTAAATTGTTACGTCGTGCCACAGCCGCTACGAGGACAACGATTCAACAATTTTTTTTAACATTGATTTCTCTACAATTTTCTTTTACTTTAAATGTTTTTCATGTCAAAAAGTTAACTGTTTTATACGGAAAAGTTTCCCTGATCACTGTAACTGTCTTAATAACAAAGTCAATGACAATAAAATTTTTGCATAACCAAATTTATCATGGCACAAAATTAGGTAGGTATCTAATAACGAAAAAAAGTAGACCATGCTAACAACTAGTAACTTATGCACGATTGCACCAAACTATGTCATTTTAATGTCCATCCAAGCGGGTTTCCTGTCACTTTACGATAATCGCCAGGTTTGCCCAAAACTTTATAAGGTCCTCAGTGAACGGATTCAACCTTGGGCTAGATCCATTTCCTTTGCGTAAAGCACCTGTCGTACCTGCGATTTTACGCTTGAATTCAAATCGATAAGGGCTGAATTACGAAAAAGATTGTCGTAATCGAAAAAGTATTAATCTTTTCTTTTTAAGATTTATAACGCTATAAGTAGACGTAATTGTTTTTTTCTGTATACAAAAATTCTATAACATATTAGCAAGTTGCACCGTCTGAGATGGAATGTCGAAGATAACTTTAACAGCAAAATAGGATTCAACTAACTCCGTTGGTAGAGTGGCTGCTGTATTAAGAAATGGTTGAAATGGCCAAAAAGTTCTAATGTTACTTTTAAGGAAATCAAAGCCCGCATTTTCTTTTTACTTTTCTTTTGATAATACAAAAACATGCAGCTTGATATAATAACAATTAGAGCCAATTAAATTTTCATTTATTACATAAATAAAATTTGCTAAAATTGCTAAAAGCGTGGTCAGTATCAGAAAACTATTCTTTGCTGTTTAATAGGAAGGTTTTTAAGATCTACAAATATTCCACAACAACATGTGAGGTCTCCAATACAATTTAAATATAAATTACTATTGAATCAATAAAATCACCAATAATCAATAAAATAATCTCTATATAAATATTCGTAACAAGATTCCCATTTGCATTATGTATTAGGTTTTAAACACACTTAAACTGTTAGCGCACGTAATGATTGGATACATGTAACTGTCCTACTTATGCGTCTGTAGGTATCCTTGAAATTATTATATCGTAAGTAGTTGTAAGTAGATTATTACGACGCAATTGAACACAATTGACAAATAACCTGGACACGCTGTATACCCTGAAACAGTGGATCTAATACCAAACGAAAGTGCAAGCCCAACAAACTGTTAAAATGTTACATTGAAGTATAAAACATGTACATACACAACTTGTTTTGTAATAATTGTATGTTGAAAAATGTATGGGAGGCACTCCCCTTGCCCTGGATTGATGTAATTTATGGCAGTCAACTATATTTACGATTTTCAGCTGCATCCGGTAAGACTGGAAGCCGACCCCAACATAGTTGGGAAAAGGCTAGGCAGATGATGAACTATATTTACGATTTTTAGCTTTGGTATAATATAAAACATTGCTGTTCTGTAAGCGGGCAGCGTAGAAAATGATTTTCATTATAAAAAAAGTAATAAAAATATCATTGCATAATAAGCCTCGGCAAAAGCGCTCTTAATAAAAAAGCCTTAAGCCTTAAAACATCATAAACCTACATCGTTCTGTTTTAACAAATCTGAGAATCGAACCTCATGCGCATCCATTAGGCAATAGCACAAAGTAGATCTGTTCCTAGCCTTGTGCCTGCGCCGGTGCAAAGGCCGGCTTCCAGTCTAAATACATGTATATCATTAATCATTATTTACATGGAGTCGGTCATAGAGTCGTGATAGCCTAGTGGTGGTGACCGTTGACTGGCAAGTCAGAGGTCTCGGGTTCAAACCCAAGGCGCGCACCTCTGACTTTTCGTAAGTTATGTGCGTTTTATAAATTAATTATCACTCTCCGTGCCTCGGATAGCACGTTAAGCCGTTGGCCCCGGCTGTCAATTGTAGATCTTTGACAGTCGTTACGGGTAGTCAGAAGCCCGAACGTCTGACAACCAGTCTTACCAAGGGGTACCGTGTAACCCAGTATATGGGTTGTGGAGGTCTGATAGGCAGTCGCTCCATGTAAAACACAGGTATTCAGCTGCATCCGGTAAGACTGGAAGCCGACCCCAACATAGTTGGGAAAAGGTTAGGCAGATGATGACATGGAGTCGGTCAATCATTAATTTAATAATGCATAATGACCCTACTTCGTGGTGGCGCATTGATTACGGACCCGCTTTGCAAGCACGTGGGTGTGGATTCGAACCTGACATGTAAAAATGTGACTTTTTCAATGTCATATATTTGTACTTTCTCAGTTAATCTAAGATACCTTTGACTAACAGTGAAGGAAAACACCGGAAGGAAACATGGACTTAATGTTCTGAAATCGCTAACACGTAGGTAGCTAGCGTGGTGATTAATGCTTGATAGGCTCTGTATGAGAAGAGGCCTTTACCCTGCTGTGGTACAATTAGTTAGTTTATTTTTAAGATCTTCATGACAACCGGGGCCAACGGCTTAACGTGTTTTCCAAAGCACATAATTATAATTAATTTACAATACGCACGTAACTTACGAGAAATCAGAGATGTGCGCCTTGTGTTCGGACCTGAGACCTTTGACTTGCCAGTCCAGCGGTCATACAACTAAACTATCACTGATAAAAATAATCATTTATCGGGCACAAATTCATGTGCCATATTTTTTCAAGATACAGGATTTGATATCAGTAACTTTCCAGCAAAATTTCATTACTAGACTATAAATAAAGTAGCGAAAGCTAAGTATCAACACATTACCACAAACTGACACATACTTCAACGTCTATTAACATTAAAATATTTGTGTAAACGTTAAGAAATCTTATCGAATCAATAACAACAATGTACTACTTTACATAAATAACAGCGGTTAAGATGTCGTAACTAACCGATAGTGCAATGTTTAAGTTTAACTTCACAAATAGAGCAAAACAGTCTTCTACAAACTGGACACTTTCGCCTTCAAGCTTTAAGTTTTTTTTAATATGTCATAAGCGAGACAAGTTAACAGCCCTTCTTTTTGAGACCTTTGTCTTACTGCCCCACAGATGACGTACTTTAATTAGGAACTGAAAACTTGAATGTTGTTATGCTTTGCAAAGCTATGTCTGCAGCAAAAACTAGTGCTTTGCATCTTCTAAATAAAATTCTTAACTACATTTTTGACATTAAACGCCGAATGGTGTTTGGTGTTTGTCGACCCATCTTAAGAATTAGGTAAGTAAGAATTGTAGAATTAAATAATTTTCAGTCAACCGCAATAAATATCTACAATAATATTGAGTACACACACAGTTCACTTTAACATCATGTACCTATCTACATACACCATGTGGCCATCTACCACGTGATGAATTTCATGAAATAACAATTTTATTTTTATTTCATTAACATTCCATTACTTACAGTTTTTTTTATATCGGTAATATCACCGAGACTGTAGTTGATCTATTTATAATTTTGCCACATTATGGATTAAAGAAAAAAATGATTACGCTTAGCGGTTACGCTTCGCTATAGCTTACGATTAGCGGGATTTGAACCTTCGACCTAGATAAAGACCTCAGTCGCTCTACCACTAAATTCCTAACCCCGCCCGTTATCGAAATTCCATATTCAACCATACCAGATAGTAGTAACATCTAACCCTAACGAAGTACTGTCTAATTTTGCAGTCAGAGTACAATAGACAGTAACTTATTGCTTATAAATACGTAAACATTTTAATAAAGTACTAGCGACCCGCCCCGGCTTCGCACGGTTACGCTAATATGCATGTATTATACATATAAACCTTCCTCTTGAATCTCTCTATCTATTTAAAAAAACCGCATCAAAATCCGTTGCGTAGTTTTAAAGATCTAAGCATACATAGGGACAGACAGACGCGGGAAGCGACTTTGTTATACTATGGTAGTGATTTATGCATACCTACCATACCTACTATACATTTAAAAATATTTACGAAACTATCCTCCATCAACAATGAGTTGCTTTTAACCAGGTTTAAGATTTGTTTCCCTAGATAAACTCTGCGCTTGGGTTTATATTGGACTCATATTACATAGAAGTGATATTTCATCATATTCAGATTATTATTAGGTAGATACTTATTAGACTAACCAATTGTTATAAACATTTTAGAGCTAGAAAGTTAGACGTTATTTATAGGGTCAGTTGTGTTAGTCAGATGTCACAGTCACATTTGGATCAGGGACACTCATATTGAATTAATAAATAAAAGCGAGGAAGGCGGCTCTGATGTCGTGAGTTCGATGCTTATTTGCGATATTGCCGTGATTCTAGTACTGATTTTTACAGGATTGTCAACGTGTCAGTGATAGCTAATGTGTCCAACAAGGGGACTCTAAGCCTTGATTGCCACCCTTATTTACCATAAAATTGTGTGAGATATTATGAATTATGATTATATCACGAATCAAGGACCCATTCTATTTTACATGTATCATATCATTGTATCAACTTATTTAATGTAATGGTACTTATTTTTGTTTCTAAAATTATAATTTCTCATCTAGGAACACTAGGATCTCTTCTAACATCTAGGATCTCTTCTAGCCACAATTCCATTAAAATTAAATTTACTTCTAACCCTAAAACATTCCTTAAAACAATATACTTACGTGTGACTTTAGCTTGCGCACACACAACACTTAACAAAACAACTAGAAACACTTTCATATTGTCCGTAACTACAGGGTGCTGTAATTGGTGAGGTTGCAGCGACAAGTTGATCGCGAATGTGCGGCCGCGCCGAATTAACTGATATTTGTAGTGGCGCACGCGCCGCCCCGAGATGCATCGCTTGGTCAACCACGGGCAAACATTTTTGGGAAATACCTACCTGAATATGTTCTTGTATGTTGCTAATTTTGGGAAACTGAAACTTACAAAGTTCTTACTGATTTTCCTGGAGTTTTCAGGTGTGATGTTGAACATACATGATTTCCTAGTAGTTTATCGCACCTACCCATTAAATAGGTACATGGGTAGATAGATAATCCCATTATTACCAACAATTTTAAACCCCGGGCTTTCTACCGACAACTAAAGACTTATCAGAAAAAAAAACATTTTTGCCTGTACTTTCAGAACCAATAGAACCTTCAAAAGTTTCAAAATTTATAAAGACCAGCAGCAAGTAAGTAACCTTTGAACTGTAATTCAATTCAGCCAATCGGACTTTATTACAAGTCTGTCTGCACGTTGACAAATTTACAGGTGAAATTGACACTTAAGGGATATCCTCTATGATTAAATGTGGAATTGAGCTCCCGATATTTCGACACTGTTGCACCGCCAAGGTCGCGGGTCAACCTCCCATCATTCCACTTTAATCAATAATCAAGCAGGAGGCATTATTGAGCATTTCAATCAAATATTTTAAGACACAATAACTGGGAAACGTAATTGTAATTAACATTTTGTAGCTTATAAGGTTACAGATTTTTTTTTAATTGGGATTTTTGTCATGACGACAGATGTAATCTTCGTTTTGTCACCTTGAAAGTTTTGAAATTGTTTTCCGGAAAAATACCTACGAAATACCTATTGCATTACTTATTTATTGTCTTTTCTTTATCTTATGGTTGATAAACAACGTGGTAGTCCTCTGACATGGCTTTGGACACCGTTGAAAAATCTGTCAGGTCTGTTTGTTTGTTTGTTTGGAGGTCTCGAGGTATCAGTCTACACCGTAACGCAAGCCAGATATATTATGTGAACTCTACCTATATTTGGTCTTAGAATATAACAATGCTGGTTTTTCGTCGAAACTAACTGGTAGGTCAGATAGGTGATGATTACATTAATTATGTTCATTTTCGTCACTTAGGTAAGTTTAGATATTCAGAATTACCTAAAATAAAATAATCAAGGTGTAATATGGTATAAGGAAATCTTTTCGAAACTGTATTTCATAGGCATTATTTGAAATAGATTGACATTTTTAATTAATCGCTTAAATATTTAAATTAGCCTCTAGCAAGCCTATTTCTGTAATACATATTAATATTCAAATGTAAACAATTTCATGCCTTGTTTGTATTATTGATTTTTAATTTAATATTACGTTTAAGTCATGAATTTAAACTGTCTTTTAATAACTACTACTGGGTTTAAATATATTCATAAAAGGTACTAAGTTGTTGTCCTTCTATCTAAATTTAACGCGCTGTGAAGACATTCTCGTTTTTAATTATATCTTTTCAATTATTTTTTTTAAACAAATAATCATAAAAATAACTTGGGCATTCACTATTGACAGTGAGGAAAATATTCTATTCATATCTTTTGAAAATGTCACTGTCGTGAGAATAAAAAAACTAAAGAATGAAGAAGTTCATAATACTAAAAGCAACGCGGCTGTCACAAGGAAAAATCTATTGTTTGGGGTCACTGGTGACCGAGACGGTAAAAGGGTTAATTTCCTTGTCACTTCTATATTATTACACTAGATGCCCCGCGCGACTTTGTACGCGTAATTATTCTACCTCTACGCTTTTTCTACCCTACCCTACCCTACACTACCCTACGCTTCTCTACCCTACTCTACCTATACCCTTATCTACCCCTACCCAACCCTTACTCTACCCCTACCCTACCCTACTCTACCTCTACCCTACTCTACTCTACCTCTACCTTACCCTATCCATACCCCCTACCATACCCAAGGGGTATAATTCCATGTTTTTTTTCTTCGATTCTTCTATCATAGGCGGAGACTAATCCAACGAATCAAATACCATGAAAATCGGTCCAGCAGTTCTCGTGTATACCTACTTATTTTTAAGACTTCAACTTTAAAAATGGCAGAATTTCATTTAAAGTGATTGAATATCGAGATATACGAGTACGTGCATAGTTATACCACTTTGATGTTACTACGAATTTCTTACACAAAATATTTTTACGCCCCCTTCCTTCCCCTTCCTTCCCCTTCCTTCCCCTTAATAGATAGACTTATCAAAAAGCTAAAACGCGTCTTATTTGTTAACCGAAAAGCTAATTATCAAGTTTAATGACGGATTTTAATAACTACAAACTTTTGCCCCCTTTTATATCTCCTTAGGGGTAAAAAATACCAAATTTTTTGATACACGTCTTTCTTATTTTTAGCGCATAAGCTTAATACTCATTATTACATCTGTAAGACTGTAACTTAAAAAATAACGAATCTTCCATACAAACTTTCACCCTCTTTTTTAGCCACTCAAGGGCAGATTAAAAAAAAAAACAATGCTCGTCCTTTCATTTATCAACTCAAAACCTGAATACCAAGTTTCGTACATTTAACGTTAAGAACGACGGATTTACATACAAACTGTAACCCCCTTTTTTACCTACTTTGGGGGAGAATTTCAGAAAATCCTTCCTTAGTGCACCTCTACGGTACTTAAAGAATATTGTCTCAAAATTTCAAGTCCCTAGGTCCACCGGTTTAGGCTGTGCGTTGTCTGTCAGTCAGTCACGTTACCATTTTATAAGTATAGATAAAAATAAATGCATCACTTAAGACTGGCTAGACCAATTTGGTAATTTAACAAAAAATTAAAAAGGATTAAAAATTATATTATAAAAAGGAAAATTCTAGAAAAATTTAGCGCGAGCGAATCCGCTGGAAAAGCTAAATTATGTTATTTTAACATGATTTAGATGAAGCAAGCCACACAGAAAACTGTATCGCCGTTTCATTAAATTTTTATACTCTATTTAAAATAATTAAAGTAGACTTATTTAAGTAAGCCACAGTTGCCTTAATGTTGCCCCATAATATACATAATACATAATAATATTTCATATTATAAAGAATATAATCGACATACGCATTTTATTTGTAAATTTCTTTCCATGTAATTACCAAATAAACATAACCACGGCTATTACTAAGAAACCACATTTCATTCAACTAGTTAATACGTAAGAAAATGTCAATTGAGGAAAATCTTGACCATAAAGTTACGTTGCATTTGGTAACCTGTCGTTACGTCTTAAATGGCACCACTGGATTGTAACCACATAAGGAGCTAAATGCTCACGTGGTCAAATAAGTTGTTAAAGCTCATCGACCACGGTATCGACTGCAAATATGATCGACGGAAACTCGCTGGTATTCACCAGCATGTTGGTGTCGATCCACGTCTCTGACATAGAGACCCAGCTTTATAAATTAAAAACGGATACGAGTAGTGATACTTTATAAAAACTTTAAACTTTGTGGGCACACTTATTAAAAAAGCCGGCTAAGATAATTTAATTCTCTTTCTACTGATATTTGTTTCGGTTTGGGTGTTATATTATGTTTTTCTTCGATTCGCTAGAAAATTATAGTTAAGTACCAACGTCAAGTTTTCCTTACACATTGCCCCTACGATCTGCCTGAGTAAGCTTATTTCCATCTACAATGGAACCTACACTAAAATTATAATAATGAGGGTTGATTCAGTAGTTTCAGAGATTTGCGTTGTACTCAGTATGAATCTGAAAAATCTTTCAATATTTTTTTAATTACATAAACATTCTACTTTGTATATACAAAGCTACTATCCCTGAGCAATATGGTAATTCGAAATATTTGCAGACCAAGTTGCGAGCATAGCGTTAGTTTAAAAGAAATAGCCAGGTCAAGATCGACTACTGCTCGCTTTGGATTAGTGCAAGCTGTGCTGAACGTGAGTAATCTTAATTGCAGTGTCTATATTGAAGAAACGTTTATAACTGCTGAGCATATTATAGGGTCAGAGTCCCAGGTCAAGCAAAATGTTATTGCTTGGTCGACTTGGATTTTATTGGAACGATTGGAATGGCAACACAGCACCATTGTGCTTCACGCTGTAACACTCTGAAATCGAATGGTTTTTCTCAAAAGTATAATCGGCGCAAACTTACTAGGCCGGGCTAAAGTTAGTCACGAACAGTGACGCAATACACTTTTTAGGGACTAAATGGTGACAAGAGGCGTGATTGGGTTGTAACTGGTTGTAACTTAGGGAGAGAAGAAATGCGAATAAACATATTGCGCGAATAATCCATGCCATGCCAGCCCGGCTGAATACGTTTGCTTAGGCGGGAAAGAAATGCGAATAAGCATATTGCGCGAATAATCCGAAAGTCTCATGCCAGCCCGGCTGAGTAAGTTTACGTCTACTATAAACGTTACAAGCTGATGCAACTAAGCTTATTTAAAGTAGGGTGCTTCACACGAATTTAATTTAAAAATCCTGGTTTTTTTTGTCTAAATTCCTTAATCAGCCAGGAAACAATGCGCATTGGCATTTGCCGCACGGGTCGGTGCGCGCCACGAATTTAGCAATTAATATAATATTTGGTACAGGGAATCCCATTCATGATACAAGAGTATGTAAGTTAAAAGTTTCCGATACTGTTGGGAACCGCACAATCTTATCGCGCCTACTGTTTAATACCTGTTTTAATTGAAAAGTGACATCATGGCCATGAACTTGCGCCACTTCGAAGGAGGAACGAATTCGACTGCTTTTGTTTAATCGTGCAAATCACGATTTCATTTACCCCTAGTATATAAGCAATTAAACACCATGAGTAGAGATTTATCTAGATTTTCCTGTCATGAGCTTGTACATTTCTTACAAAGGGCGGAAATCCTTTAAGAAATGCGTCTATTTTGTCCAAGAAAACCCAAGTTAAGTAGCCACTGAGTACTAGGAGAACATTAATTGATGCGTTAATAGCGCTTTGATAGAGCGGGAAGTCCGGTAAGTGGCCATTTGTGACATTTCACTTCACATTTTTATTGAGAGTATCAACCATTAGCTAATCTTTTTTTATGGAAAAACTATCAAACAGATGGGTCACCTGATGGTAAATGATCACCGCCACCTATAGCATCCCCATTGAGCTTTGCTGCTGTGACCAAAATTCGGTCAATCACATTAAACTATACTTTTCAATGTATAGAAGAAAAGCTCGGATATTTATCCAAAAAATATTTATAAACCTACTTTATTTCAATAACCTAAATATTTAATTATATTCAACGTCCTCTGCCGTGGCTGTTTTTTATTGTTAGAATTCTTTTTCTCCTTATCGTATACAACAACCTGGGGTCAGAGTTTAAACTACCTGTAGGCATCTGGCACAGCTCCTGATTCGTCCAACGTTTCCTTAAGATATTTTCTTGCACCGTTTAAGTAAATGATGATTAATTTCTAAAACGCTCATGATTTCGAAAAGTCGGTAGTGCGTGCCTGAGTTTAAACCCTTACCATTAAGTTATCACGGCTCATTTATATCAACAATTGTCCTTATTCGAAAGAAGTTTTCTACAAATATAACAACCGATCACCCATCACAGCTACCGCCAACTTTTTATCAATCAATTCACGCGATAACAAGCTACACAGCTTACTCCAATAAAAACAATAAGACCGTAACACTATCGGTCCTTAGTTCCGCGATCTGTTACATAAAGTATGACATAGCGTGCTCTATTACCATTATATAACTGTTATCTCACTGTTAGTAGATTGGGAAGTGTTGCAGTGGTCGAGATTAGTTGGTAGCGGATGTTAATACTAGTAGTTTACATTGAATTGGTCCAATGGGCCGCAGCTTGTTGAACCTACTGGTTTCTTGTGAAGGGTTATGTGAGCGATATTAAAAAATCTTAATTATCAGAATGATGTTTTTTTTAATAATTCTTTATTAATTATAGTGGGTTTCTTTTTTAAAAAATATGCCACCCTCATCGTGACACTCCCAAATACTCACCCTTACAAAAACAAAAATATAAAAACTACTAAACTACCTCTACTAATTCCTAAACTAACTATACTATATAATTTATTTGCATCGTCGGAATCAGGAGAGGCCAGGATACTGTTCACCATACCGACTTGACAGTTCCATCGGAAGAGATGACGGCGCAGAGCATTGTTCCTTCCACATTCCATTGTAATATGATAAACATCTTCTATTACGTTACAGTCGTGACAATGAATGAATGATGTTCTTATAGTGTGAACTCATTATATGATCAATAAAATCAAGCATGCAAACAATACATTTTGATTGTGTCAACAACAACTTCTCTTTAATTTAAGAATTTTTAAAATTAAATATTGACTAGGTTCAGGATTTGGTCCTGCGGTCTTCTAAACCACTCTTCAACATAGATATTTGTTACATTATTCTCGCAGATTACTGATAAAATTCTCTTCGACATTCAACCGTCTTCGTCCGCCTTCAATCAACAACTTCAAACGCCTTCAAACATCAACATAACTTGATATAGTTGGTGTACCTAATCTTCAAGCCAGCTAGCCACTTAATCTTTTATTTCCTTAAAGATCAAGGGGCTAACTGGTTTAACACTTTGACTGCCAGACTGCAGACACAATGCAAATTCTATTGTTTGTCGGACACCATGTGTCCCCCATGGCGTTATAGCTGTTAATATTTAAGCGGTCAGAAATGTAGAGATTCAACCGAAATTACATAATATAACAATTTTCCTTAAACAAAATGATTGACATCCTGCTGTGGTAACCGCCAGACCTCCTTCACATAGTTTCAACATTTAACAACCCGAATTGCAACTTACCGAGAACAATACGGTGCCAACGTATATGTTCAGGTGGACAAAATAGGAACTAACCGATTTCCTCGGCAATTTTTTAAAATGACAATGCTATACCCACCACTAGCGCCCCTTTCAATTGTTCAGTTAAGATGGTAATCGTTGGACTATCAATTCAATTTATAATTGTATCAAACTTCAAGATCTTTTTAAAGGACTGTGCAGATTTTGAGAGACGACTTTGACCGTAATGTTCGTGATCTTAAACAGTAACTAGTGCTTATATTTCAATCTTAATTATTTAATGTTTAAAATTTGTGTACAAAGATCAAATCGTAAACCACCAGCCTTCTCTCTTTAACGACAAAGTTAGACGTAAAACCCCAAGCGACATCCTCTGGGGCTGGACAAGTTTTACAGAAGAAGCGATCACCAAAAAAAAAGTAGTCAAAAGTTTTTACTTTCTTTTTCATTAGTTTCTTTCTTTCGTTTTTACTTTTTTACCAGGCTATCGTCGCATTCATAAAAGATTTTACTTCAACAATTTGGACATATCACTATGAGGAACCGACGACCTTTAATTTGCGTTCTCCAAATAATTGTTAATGTCGAAACGACTCAAGGATTGTCGTTTCCCATCAAAGATACGATAGTGATGAGGACACGCACCTTTCCCACATCCTCATACATTTTGTAATGAATATATAACTTATTATAATATCATGGGCATTAGCCCAACCCGACGTGTGGATCAAAATATCGCAATCAGATCAGAAGCGGAACGCTATGGTCACATTACATGAAAGACTGTATGCAATATACTGAGCTCCATATACTATTGACCGTGTCTTAGGCTGCGTTTTCATCAGGCATGTGCGAGTTAGCTAAATGGAACCTATGCAAAAATCCCTCAACCAGAAAACCGCGCTTTGCGAAGCTAGAACAATGAAGCAATATCATTCGTGGATTTTTGTATAGCTTATACTAGCGCCTTTTAGCTATATATGTATATCTGTGAGTATGCTCTTTAATGACTGTGACTTTCAAAATTCTCTATGTCTTCTTTCTCTACAAATTGATGATAAACGAAACGATTCTTCTTCTTTACAAATTGATGATAAACGATGATGAATGTTTAACAGGAGTTTAGCATCAGTGGTTGCATGTTACATTTTTCTTCTTCTAAAATGGTTATGCTCATTTAAAAAAATCATCTAAGTACGCAATATTTGGCCGCATGCAGTTATGAAATGCGTTTTGGTAATTCCCTTACGTATGTGTGTTGTTATTTATGTTTATGATATGTTTATCCGTATAATTAAAAATGAGGGATTTGTAGAAGATTAACGTAATATCGTATATATAAATTCGTAAAGAATATATCTTTACGAAAGACATTAATTCTGAGAGAGTTGATTTTGACATATGAAATATTTTTAATCTAAACGCAAACTGTTAGGTACTGGCATGTTTATTGCGAATTGTAAATAAATGCTTTCTTTCTAAACGTATTATACTTGTGTCTTTGGTACGAAAGCATGGCATGGAGAGTACGTTAAACCGTGCGTTAAACCCTTGGTTAAACCGTCATCGGCCTTTGCTGTCTGCTGCTGCTATGTTGATATAGATTATATTAACAATACTTTACTAAATATATATCTCAGTTATCAGGATTTGATAAGAGTACCGACTCTCTTTTTGATTATGGTGTCAAATAAGCTAAAATAGATTGTTCGGAATAAGACCATAAAATATCATATACCTACCTAAGTAAATATAGTTTCCTGAAAAATAGAATGTTTTTGTGAATCGTAGAATCACGCTATTTTATCCAATTATTTTTCATATGCAGTGATTTTTTATACATGTTACGACCACCACCATGTTATTATTATATTTAAAGGAGAACTTAAAAAGCGATAGATTTGATACGATACGATATGTAGAGAACGGGGCTTGAACCCGTCACTCGCTGAACCGTGGAAATGCTCTTACTAACTGAGCCATCGTATCGCTTGCCATCCAATTTCAAGTTCCCTTTCTATATCATCAGAGGAGATGCCTTCGTAATGTCTGTTAGCAATAGGTATACCGTCATAGTACGTCTGTGTATATCTTAACTCAAAAATCATGAGAGCGTAAATGATAATGAACCTCTTACTATGATTTGGTAAGTTAATTTAAAGATTAATTAAAGTGCATACAAAATGCATGCTTAAATGAACAACCTCGTGGATTTAGATTATGAAATATTCGTTAACCTTGAATTGGATTACGAAATTCGTAATTATGTGCATTTAGAAGCACACTTGGAATAGGTTATGTAATTGTTGATGCATAATGTTTACTACGATATCATTGCGTTTATTGCTTGTAATTTTTTTTAAGTAAAACTGGTTTGGTTTTTAATTTTATAAGTCAAGGACCCTTTTGTGAAACACTAGCATACTACTGCACCTTCGCTATCGGGATAAAATGTACCCTGCCGCTGTCTCTCTGACTCATAAACTATCTTTATGGAAAAAAACATAAAATCGAATTGAGAACCTCCTCCTTTTTAAGTCGGTTAAAATAATTAAGTGCCCTAGCAGGATTCATGTTTGATACACTACCATTGTAACAACTTTTATACAACATGAAAGCAACAATAAATGAATATGAATATTATCGTTCCGTTACTCGGTTCCTGCGTGAAAGGACAAACCAATAAAATTACAAACACATTTAGGCATTTATTACAATTAGTATGAATGCTGGGGTCCTATTATAAACTCTGATTAACTTTCGTTTGAACTAACTAGTTCCTATAAAGTTATAACTATAAAACATGGTTTCACATCACTAGTTGATTAAGAATTAAGTACTGAGTAGGTGTACTGTATTATCTACATGCTTGTTTATGAATTTCTTTGTATTCAAGCAAAAAAATATGATTTTTACTGCGCTACAACTGCTGCCATCTATCGATAGCACTATAAATAACATAGTACGTTTACCTCGTTACCGCTTGAGAAACTTCAAGTAGTCGTGGGTACCTATTAGTTACTACTTACCACACCATCTTGATAATTGTCATAACGATATTGTTTCCTTTCTTGCAGTAGGATTTTCGTGAACGATTTGTTAATCTATATTCTGTATCGAAATCTGTATACATTCTACGTTTGTTGAATGAACATTTAAACAACATAGTGATCAGGTTTATAGGTGTCTGTCTTTTCCCTCAATCTTTATTTATCTTTTATAATAAAGATCAGGAAGTTTATGAAATCTATCACTATGACGACGCCTCGAAGTATAAAGGCTGATTTACATTGATCCAGTGATTGAGTGAGTGATCTATATACAGTCCGTTGTTGCAACGCTGCAATCCAGACCCTAGATTACTTGACCAAATGTAAACACATTTCAATCACCAAACCAAACCCAGACTATCCAGCGATGTCAGGCTTCAGTGAAGTAGCTCAAATGATAAAACTAACCTTCAGAATTTCGTGTTTTGAACACTTTTGTAAGAGCCACCGCTCTCGAAAATAAACTGTCTTTACAGCAATGGAATTATTATAAATGGAAATAAATCCATAACAGCGTCTTTAGCAATAGGTGGTTGTATGCACGAATACAACTCATGAAAGATATACAAATCTATGAATGTATGTACATACCTGTACCGAATTTACTTAATTTTTATGGCTGGTAATTTTAATAGGAAGTAAAATGTAAAAAAAAAACAATTGCAATTCACTGACAAAAATTTATTTTGTATTTTCTCATGATATCAAATAACGATATTCATTTTTACAATATTAGTAGAAGATTTTTCGATAAGGAACGGATGAGCAGTTTTACTAATTGTAGAGATAATAATATCAATAGTGTTTTTGTTAATAGAACGAATAAGATAAAATTTGAATAATGATGATGATGATGATGGAACCATGCATGGTGATGGGAAGAGCAAGTGAAAATGAATGCTAGAAAACTTTTGCGCCTTGATAATAACATGATTTAGAAAAAAAAAACAAATTGCAGTTTGTAGCTTTTGTCAAATATTAATATCTAACTGCATCTTGTTAGACGCAACGGAATATATAAAAACATACTCTTTTTTTGCCATAAACTAAAAGAACATAATATTAAAAAAGGCAATAAAAATAATGAGTATTTGAAATGGAGTTAACAATTAAAGAAGACAATGAAGATATGAAATTATTTCACATTTATAAGGGCGGTAAGTACACATTTACTGTCGAAGGGACAAGAATTTTGGCATAGTTAATGCGAATCCAGCCACAATAAATAAAATATTATACATAAATACAAATACTGCATAATTATGAAAATAGTCGATTTGGTAAATGTATAAATAAAAATCTATTAATATTATTCAGTTTTCTTTAAGCTTTAAGATTGACTTTGGTAGCCCTATCAAAGGACTTTTTTTGAGTATTCAAACCGATTGAACTTGCGTTATATAGTACGATAATTTTTAAATCATTATTACGCCCTAGGGTCGTATTTATCGCCCGCTTTTTCTACTCGTAATAGCACTATTTACGAGCCAGTATGATGAAAAATTATTAATATGTACGACATGAATATTGTGTGTATATAGGATTGATATTATTCTGTCCATACAAGCAAATAAACCTAAAGCCATATTAATCTCATTTTACATATTGCATTGCTGATGTACCGAATTATTAATTATAAAACACTTAATAAAATGTGATGAAACCACAGATATAATATATCTACGAGTATATCTGTGGATGAAACATATAATCATGTATACAAATAAACTGTACATACAAATTAATAGAACACAACTATAAATTATTATATTATAACAATAAAATGATTGTTCCTAAAGTATAAATATAAAGAAAAAAACATGCTTCATCCATTTCCATAGGAATTTATTTTCACCATCTCAAGTTACGTCAGTGTATTATTGTTATGTTAAATAATCCTACACAATATATTTACAAACTTACTTAACCACTTAAATATCCAATACCTTACAACTAGGACCTACGCCTTTGCATTTGGACGCTAATTTCTGTACAAAATAGTCCTAAAAGGTAGGGCTGAAATGAAATGAACGATTTAAAATTATGCAAATGATTAGCAAAAATGACAGCTCTGTTAATAACACAAACCTGATGATGATAATGAAATAATGGTCTTGATGATCCAACCCTAACATTTTTTTGGAATTTACACAAGCCTCTGACACTGTTACCAATCTTCAAATCCATGAACAGACACACATACAAAATCACAAATAGCTAAAAACTATAAAAACCCTTATTTGACCACAAATCACGGGAAAAGTTCTTTATAAGTAAATTTTGATGTTATTTTATTCGCCATTTCCGTAAAGAGGTCTGCAAGGCTCTTTTCTAGGACCGGACTTATTTCTTGAAGGAAGACTTGAGAATTCTCGTTGATGACCCTGTTGGTGGCGGGTCCGAGGACTGGATCACCGTCGAACAAATTGGTCAGATAGATGGAGGACTGACCAACACGGAGTTTCACTTTGAAGGGATCAAATTGAAGGTATTCATCTTCACCGATCTTTTCTTTGTGTCCTCTCATTGTGACGTTGCAAGCGTAGTCCCCTGTAATGTAAATACATCGGTCTTTAATAAATCTTTAAAAATCAAACTCCAAGGCTTTTATCAGGTTGGTTTTCTTGTTTTCATCATATTTGATGAATAAACATGATAAAAGGAATCTTAGAAAACTTGTGCATTAATGAAAAAAAATATTTAACAACTCTGAAACCACCGCAGCCACCTCTAATTTAAAAGAACATAATTGTATCGTTTGGTACCTTTCATGCCACCCAAGTTATTATGAATTACCTATCTCTAGGCTACATAATTATGTTGTCCATATAAGTAATTTGAGTCATATTCGTAGCTCCTACGTAACATAGGAAGGGAGTTAGATAAGTGTAAAATCGTATTACACCGGCGCAAACATTCCTGAGATATACAATTCTGTCTTCCTTGGCAGGTATGTTTTCCTTTAATATGTCGTTAAAAGCGTGTGAATTTACAAAAAAAAAAACAATAAACTACATGTAAATAGATTATGATTGCAAAATTTCGATTATAATCTAAAAATGTTGATAATTAGTTCGCAAGTTCTCCTTGTTGATAAATAGGTATGTATGAAGTAGTAAATAGAATTTAAACATTGTGGCTCTAAATATGGCAGATATATGAAACAATATTCAAAAGGCAATACCTACGTTTTAATAATTAAGAAAGGTAATATTACGTACAACAAAATAGAATACATTTCTTTTGGTTACTATTGCAGAAGATACAAATTGTAACTTTAAATTTTTTAGATGTCAATTATGTGAATATAAGTAATTAAAATCATTGATTAAGATTACATAAAGCGACATGCTAATACATTAAACGCACGTGTAAGCTTGTAACATTAACACCTATGCTTAATATTGCATAGCACATTAGTAAACTGTAGAGATGCCACAAGGAAAGTACGGAGGCGATGTAAGTGTTCAGTGATACTTATATTAGTATTACTTATTACTTATATTAGTATATAATTCTGGATGATAACAGGGCTGCAGATCTTGCAAGAGATATTTAAAATGAATCTATCTATTGTCAACCAACACAACTGATACGCAAACGAGCCCGAAAGCAAAGGTCCATGATTAAAATTCTAAGTTCGTAGTTAATCGGCAGTGGATCAGCGGTCCTTGCGAATAGACGAGTCTTTTTACAAACTTTTATTTAACTAACAATGAAGAAGAACATCTATTGTGCTGACCCTAAATAAAATTAGAACCAGGGCAGGAAAATGATGAATGACCTATCTTGAAATTTCAATCGAAAGTTCCAGTCAAGTTGCATAAGTGATTATATTTATCACTTACGATTAATTATTAAAATAAATGTGTGTTTCAACCGTTATTTTCCTGAAATTGACTTAACTAATACAAATGAAGGAAATGTTGTATTAGTTATAGACAAACATTTTAAATTTTATTGCAAAATATAAGTAAATATCAATACCAAGGTTTTTCAAACAATTGTTAAAATAAATATTATTAATCCTTTAGCTATAAATTTATTGTTTAATATGCATATTTGCAGTCTGGTTAATATTGACTGGTTTTACGATGCAAAAGACGGAAACCCTGTGACCTTAATCTACCTGACAATGACAAAAGATTTCTTAATAAACAAACAGATTGCAAAGACCACAATAAAACGATTATGTCATCATTAGCCTGTATTGGTCTACTGCTGAACATAGGCCTCTCCCAATCCGCGCCACTTTTGTGCGCTAATTGGGGTTATTTTGCCCATATTCGCCACGCTGGACAAATGGGTTGGCGATCGCAGTAGCAGATGATTGCTGTTACACAGAAGGATACTGCTGCCCGTCCTCCGGATCTTTTCCTTTGTCGCTTCTTACAACACCCGTGGGACGAGTAGGAGTTCTATTCTTAGGCCAGAAACCACTCGGCAACAAACAAACGATATTGTGTATTTGGTATTTTCACAAAAAGTATTTGTGATTCATTAGTTGATTAAATAGCTAACAACGCCTTTTTTTATGAATGTCATGCAAACATAACAATATTATAAGGCTATATTAAGAGGCAATCATTAGATATATCTGAATGATAATATTATTAATTTGGCAATCAAGTGATATCAGGCGGGTTAGCAAGCTGTTTGGTTTCGTTGCAGTAAGTGATAAATAAAGTTAATTTCTAATACTAAATTTAGAACTTTATTCTACCATATTTTTGTGTTAATTATCTAAAATGTATTACAGTAATAGTGATTACAATTCACAATATAATTACGACAAAAATAAATTAACTATTATTACAGATCGCATAAGCCTTTAAATGTAATTTTATCTCTGCAGTTTAGTTTAATTAACTATTTACATAAAATCCTCTACTAAGAAAACCTCTAAGAAAATACTGTTTAACTAAATAAGAGGAGAAAGGCGTTTAATATCCGTCACCCTTGCTTTAGTTTTAGTTCAGACACCATCGTTTACTCTCTTCATATGCCACAATTGCAGCTGCTCAATCTTTTCTGATTGTTCTATAGATTTTTAAAAGTCGTCTAGTTTGGGCATCTCGTGCCCAAAATGCAGGTCTGTATCTTGCCCAAAGGCTAAAAACCTGTAGCCATCCAGCGGTCTGTTCTGTGTTGTTATCTAGCGGTCTTTTTAGATTAAATTTATCTTTTTGTCATATTTCTAGGTGTATATAATTATATAATTATACTCTGATCTTCAAAACTTCCACACTTTTAAAACTGCAATTTTTCCTAAACTATACGAGTTTTGAATTGTGAGTTATAAATTGTTTTATAGCAAATTTCGTATGTTAAAATGTTAGAATGAGTAAGATGGTAACATTATAATACCAATCCCGCGTTCGTCGGTCCCTTGGACCCATGCGTCTTGACCGCAATGCATTATGACGCCACAGCCAGTGCATACCATACGTCACCGTGCAACGCGGTTCAACAAACTTTGCCTTTACTGTATTTACTAATACTTATGAAATCTCAATTTCTTGCATTGACTGCTCGGAATGTGATGAAAGCCTACTATAATTCTATGAGGTACTTTATTATCAATCATGCAGCTGTTTTGGTAGAGTGTAAGACAGACAAATACACTAAAGATGTAGGCGATATTAATAAATATGGGGACTCCAACCTTTATATAACTTTGTATTACAGGTACCAGCTTTTGCCAGAAGGTCAGCCCGCGCAAAGCTCGGACCTTAACTAAAAGGATGATATGAGTTCATTTAAAATATGGTCTACCTGTAAACAGCCTCGAAACTAGAGCACTAGACCGGTCGTTGTGGCGTTCTTTGGAACGTCAATGTCCATCATTGGTCGTCTTATGGCTGAGTAATGATTATGGTAAAGGTAAAGCTATTGGCGGGTGGAAGCGGCATTTTTTAGTTTTTGCCCAGCCTAATTAAGCCTAGAAAAGTTCAAGATCCGGGCTTGCCTGTAAGCTAAGTTTTATTTAAATCCATTCAACAGTTTACTCGTAATCTTCCCAAAATCCCAAATTTTCACATTTATAACATTAGTAGGAATGTTAGGAGTATGGAATCCCTTTGGGTTGCGGAGTGATAGAAAAGTATAGAGTGATATTCAGCTGCATCTGGTTAGCCGTTAGGTTAAGTTGGGAATAATAAGGTTAGGAGGTTGGATGATAGTATTAGTAGGTTATGAAACTAACTATTCATTTCAATATGTTACAAAGCCAACGAACATGCATAAGAAACCAATCGTGGTTGGTTGTTTACCACCAGATGGTAAACAAGCAACCACAAGACCTTCAAAATACCAAATAATTAACTAATGCGTTTGTTTTCAAAAATAAATTTACAAGTGCGATAAAATCACAAGTGCATTATGTGGCAGCTGCAAAATGAATTCTAATAACAAAGCTGATAACATTGTTAACACAATACACGACGTAATCGTATTACCAATGGTCGAAAAATAAGTTAACTTTACTAAATTTAGTTCCCAAATCAAACTGGCTGAATAATTTTTGCACATTTTGTCTATTACATTCAAAATCAAAATATTTTTATTCATGTAGACCATTAGGAACTTATGAATAGTCATAATTCTAATATTGTTTATTGTAAGAGTGACTCTAGTTGCCAGTTCCAAGGGCAGCCTACCCTTCATGGAGAAGAATCTGGTAAGAAACTCCATAGTTGCTCTTTTCCTTATATGAAACTTGATGGATCATAGCAGTGACATTGTGTTTTACCGTGATAACTTTAACTATTTATGAGATTGAAGACATTGCAGTTTGAGTACGTCATCTAAACCTAAGCCAGATCTGCCACGAGTACCAGATGGACCCGAGTAATAAGGGTAGCGATCAATGAACATGAACATAGCGCGAGATGTCTGGTAACACTTGGGCTGATTACACATACAAACGATTATACAGATTAAACAGTCAGGTGGATGCGATTACTGCAGTGTATCAAACGACCAGGTAACATAGGTAAAAGGAAAGATACTCAGCTGTAGATAAATTAAGAATAATCATGATAATAAAATTCAAAGAAGAAAAAAATCAAGAAAGATCATAAGAAACGTCGTACATCGTCGATATATTACTCCTAGAAACTACATCAATTATTAATTGAAAAGGCTTTGCTATTATTAGACAAATAAAACCTCAAGTGATTTCAAAATGCTTAAGTTTCATCTTTTATAAAACTTGACTCCTTACAATCAATTAATGATTTTCAGTAAACGCTATTAATGACGGTTAGAGATATCAGATTTTTACACACACAAAGTATTTAAAATTTGTATATATAGTTAGTGGTTTTCTATTTTGTTTGATTGTTTGATTATTGTTTATGGTTCTGTTTACTTTGTTATTAGTTTTATATTCCCATTGCCTTTAATTATTGTAATTGGTTTCTTGAAAACCGTGTTAGTCAAAGTTAAATAAATAAATCAACAAATCTTTTCCCAATGAAAATATACCTACACTAATAAAAAAACAAACCAAATGAATCAACTGTTAATTTCTCACCGATTCCTAACACAATTCTATAAATGCGATCAAATAATAGATCGGTTCACGTAATTCGGCATGGCAGCCAATATGTCGGTTATGTAACTATTTTTTTCAGCAACTGCACCGATTGATCTTGACATAGAAATTCTATTGCATAAGACTTGTTCGCAATCGATTCATGTTATTGAGTTGTTAAATAACTTTCTTTCATGATCGAGTTTATTACCGGTGTTACAAGTGAAATAACAGATGATTTGGGTTCTTTTTGGCTAAAATAATTGTGGTGATTGTTTTTAATTTCTATAGGCTCATTTATTTATTTATTTAATACTTTTTTTTATTTATTTAATATTCTATACAGCAGGTGTATAAGGCGGACTTAATGCCAAAGGCATTCTCTACCAGTCAACCTTTGGGTGATGCAGAGAGAAAAAAATATTGATAGTTATTTATGGTTTCGATTTAAAGGAATACTCCTTTAAATCGAAACTTCGGGAGTATCTTTAGTATCTTCAGCAGATACCTGCTGGTTGCCGTTCTGATCTCTTATTATGTCCCGTTGATCTTTTCAATGCCAATCTTTTAATTGGGTGACCAATCTACCCGGCTGGTTTTTCTAGGGGTGCCGCGCTGCCGTTTGATAAATGAAACATTTTAGATTGAGACTCATAGCCATACCTATATCAGAAAGGCTTATTACAGTAACTGTCGAAGATGAAACTTTTTTTTATGGAGAAACACACGAATATCTTGCAGGTATCGTCTAAAAAGATTAATATGCCGTTATTTTTCAAATCTGAGGCATGCCTTAAAATTTTAAACTTATACTAACTGAATGTCCCAGTGATGTTGCCTCTACCCTGCAGACGTAGCAGCAATACTTGGATGTCCATCTTGTACTTCCCGGCAAAGTCTAGCTTGGGCAGCAGCAGCTTGAAGTCAAACCTGTTGTTGTCCAAATCTGATCTGGAATACACCATATTACACGGTTACTTCAAATATTGCTTGGATAAAAAGATTCCTAAATTGGCTGATTAGTTAGCTCTAGTAACGTCGATGATAAAGATTCTCCAGCCTTATTATTCCCAATCTTATGGGAGTCGGCTTCTAATATAACCTGACGCGGTTGTTTATAAGTTTCCTGCAAAAGGACTACCAATTCGATCCCCAAAGCAAAGGGGTGGGATTTAAAAAATGGACCAAGGAACTTACTCTTGAACTACTAACCCATTACCAATTGAAAATTCCATAATCAGTTATCAAGATTTTATACTTGGAACCTTTGAGATGATAGGAATCGTAACATAACAAGTGGCAAGAACAGTAACGGTATCAAAGTAAATAGGTATGTTGTTAAGGAATGCAGGCACCTGACCTCTTGTTCATACCAACACAAACTGTGTTGGCTTTTTGTTAAATTATATGTCCTACTACGTTGATACACTTGTTAATGGCATTTTGATTGCATCCTATAGGTTAGACTTAGGGGCCGGACCTTTCGTACCAGATAGTACTATCTAGGAAAAATTGACATAGGTACCTATACCTATATACGATTTTGTACAAATAAGATTATACAAAATGGAAACATGGAATGTAGAAAGCTTTTTTCGCGTTAAATTTATAAACAGACTATAATCTAAATAAATAATGAATGACTGATAGAATGCAAAGAATTATCAATGGACCTAGGTTTCGAAGTATAGCAAACTCATCTAATTCAGTGACACTCTTAATTTGGTAGCATTAATTTTTTTTTTTTTGAATCCCCCTTACAGAAATTTATAGTGGGTCTTAAAGTTAATACTATTAAATTACAAAACTCACAGCATTATATGAGCCTACCCTTAATAATTCCTTGAAAGGTGCACTAAAGAAAGATTGTTTTTTTTTAATTCCACCCCTAAGAACTGTTCGAAAACAGTTTAATAAAGACTGATAGGTTATTTTCCTGTTACATTAAAGTACGGATGTGACTTAAATTCCTTCTTTCTCTTGGCCTTAGATCATGACGAACTAATCAGGTGAATCGATTTACAGTCGGAAATGTTAACAGATCCTTTACGCTACGTAGCGGGAAACATTTATATAAGGTGCTGAAACACATAGTAATTTCCCATGTAATACGACAGTAATGAGTAAACATTTTAAAGGAAAACTAATTAATTATATTCTTTAATTATAATGTGATATATTGGTGTTTGTAAATAAACATTGAATGTTTTCATAGGTAAAACAAGATTTTTATTTAGCAGTTGCTTTAAATATTTCAATTCCTTGGTAAAATTATGGTATCAAACCAAAAATATTGTAAAAGATCTAGCACATAGTTTTATACTGTCACGTACGTAGGTATTGGATATCTTTTTATGTAGACCACATACGTAAAAATGATCCAATATGAATCAACAACGTATTTCTATGTCATGCACGTGCTGCATACAATTACGCATTATCTCATTATCACTGTGATGAATAAATAAATATATTTCTGATAAATTCCACACTAGAACCTACTATCTTAATGATGAATAAAGACGTTCAACAAAGGCCTTTATAAGAAATATATATTGTAATTTGTAATATAATTATGTATTGATTCAGAGTCAATGTCTTTTTTATTATTAGCTATTTAAACATTATTCATGATTCAACTTTTCTAATAAATTATTTTTAAAAGTTTGTTTTGCAAATTGGACACGATTAGGAAACGTCTTGGGTGGGTTCAAGAGATTTTATTTAAAAAAAATCTTAGCTCTCAGAGAAACTAATACAAAATGAAAGACGACTAACTGAATACGAATAACTGAATCAAAACAAAAAAATAATTAAATGATTAACACTGAATATGATTTAGGATATGTTTAAAATAATTTATTTTGCATCCCGGCAGCATGTATGACGAATTTCGTGTTGTGTCTCATTTCTCAACCTTTAATGAATTTAAAGTTTCAAGTGAAAACAACTTACTTTAGTTCCTGAATAATGAAGTTACTAGGCCCTCGCACTTTCACGTCGTTTACGACGGCCGTAAGCTTCGCGCCTTGAGGTCCGCGGGCCAGCGCGATCTGACCCAAGCTGAGGGGTTCTATGCCTGGCACGTTGAGTTCTGGAATACCCTGGAATTAGAATGTGCGGTCAGTTTATAAAAGCTGATGAAAATGCGTTTTAAGACTCTCACTTCAGTTTCTTCACAAAATTTTGTTAGGAAATAATATGATTCTCTAGAACAAGAGAATGAGTCTATCCTTCTCTTATTTAAGAGTAGGTCCGTGTCTTTTTGTCTGTCCAAGTTCAAGATCTGTAATCACACTTTTGAGTCGACTATCATTTGATTGTGATTTTAAAAGAGTTCTACGTTTTTCAGAACAGGCAAAGAACAGACATTTTAAGAAAACGTACAGTCTTTTGTTTATTTATCTTTATGACCCTTACAAGAACCATTTAAAGGGCTCATGTTTATTTAATTTTAAACTACATGCGCCCTCTAAGATCATGTTTCTTGAATACAAAGTTGAGAGGACCCTGAATTTAATGACTATTATTAGATTCAATTACTTCACTTATTTAAAACGTATGTAGGAAACCAACGAGGAATATAAATTAAGTCTCTTCATTATTTTTTTATTCTTATCCTATGCAATGTCGAAGTGGCACAAGGGTTCAAACCAGGCATGTATGTCAATGTCTATATACTTTTTTAGTTAATCTAAGACACCACTGAATAACGGTGAAGGAAAATATCGTAAAGAAACCTGGACTTAATTAGTCTGAAATCGCCAACCCGCAGTGAACTAGCGTGGTGATTAATGTTTGATCTTCCTCTGTATGAGAAGAAGCCATTGCCTTGCAGTGGGACAGTTAGAGGCTGATTACTTTATCTGTATATTCTTATCGAGTACAGAAATAACCACTCCCACAATATGACTAAGAAAAAGAAGATTTATGCTTATAATGTCCTCCTATTTTGATCACAGTGGCCAATCTCAACGGAGACTAGCTAACTACGCAGGGAATAAGAATTATAAGTAGTGTATGAACAAAGGTACACTCTCTATTCATTCGTTTTCCAAAATCCGATGGGACAGCAATGCGACTCGATCGGAGAGAGATGCGCTTGACCTATGGCTTTAGTTGCTCTTTGCACGGATACACAGAAAAAATATTGTCATTTATTCCTATACATGTCTATTGTCTATACATGTATTGTAGTAATGTAAAAGATAAATAAAGTTTAATTTATATAGCGTAATCGGTTTATTACCTCGCTTTATTGTATATTCCTTATAAACGTAATCGATTTTCGCATTGAGCTTGAAACTTAAACTTGGATCAGAACTCAATGATATAATGTAATATTTACTTGCTTTCTTGTCTGTTTGTTTGTATTAAATACGTATTAAAAACGTGGTCTTTGGGGTTCTTTTTCTTAGCCAATTATTTTAATATTAAATACGTAAACCAAAATAGTTCATTACCGTTTTCTTTCTATACTTTTGTTAGTGAATCGTTTTCTTTGTTTAGTAAGTAATGTAATGATGAATTAGCTAGCTAATGGTAAATATTATTAAGACCAATAAAACTATTTTTTTAAATCGGGTCTTTCGAACAAATAGGTCAATAGAACCGTTTTTTTTCTAGTTTAAATTAGAATACCATACAATCGGGTATGGAAGAAGAAAAACCATACGACATTAAAATATAAATAACAAACACTGTCACGAAAAACCACCTCAAATCTAATAGCGAATAAATATACGATTGCTCTACAAAAAATTACTAACTTCAACTGCAGCAACAACATAACTTAGTAATGGAATTTAATTGACAAACACTTCAAAACATTCGTCTAACACTACATTTAAATAACTAATGACTCACTAATCATACACATCAAACATAATACAGATTGCTTACTTTACATTCTGTTACTCGCAAATCTTCTTGACACACTTGTTAGATTGTTATGAAATGTCTGACAATGACACACTTTCAAATTCACTGTGAAATAAATATTTTCATTTTACTCCTGATTGCGGCCCAGTCAAGGTGATAACAAATTTTCTTGTTACACTGCTTTAAGAGCAAAAGAAAATTCTAGTGTTTTTTTAAGGATGTGAGGCGCTTAACCCCAATTTATTAACGAACTCATTGCAAAAAAGGCTCGACCAATGCGCAGATTGTTTCCTGACTGATAAAGATATTTGAAACTGTAGTACTAGATCATAAGTAAGCCCATTGAATAGCACATAATATATCCAGTAAAATTATAATTAAATGTTCTTCTGATCGATTTTCGGTCACAGCGGCCAATCTCAACAGAAACTAGCCAAAGTCTTCACTGGAGATAATAGTGCGCAAGTGTTTGTGCAAACACAGGTGCACTCTATATTCCCTCACTATCATAGTCCCATGAGAAGCCAATCCGATACGATCGGAGAAAAACCAGATGCATGACCAATGGCTTTACGTGGTTTCCGAGGCACGGTACCACAAGTAAAACTATTAGAAATATTAGCTAATTATTATTGAGTCTATCCATTATTGAAATCCTGTAAATGTATAAAACGACATAATTATGTAGGTGCAACCTATATACTTTTTGATTCTAACTATAATTTAATAATATAAAACCTTAATTATTACCAGACGAAACAGGAAAAAATGTTTTTGAACATCGTTATCAGACGAAAGCGAACGAAAATTTATTGTAAGTAATTTCATGACGATTTGTAAACAAACTTATTCACGAAGCGACAAAGTACATCAAATTCCACTCAGCCATCCAATCCATGTAGGATTTACTATTAAATTAGCAATTTATTAGTGTTAGGTATTTCCTAATAGACCGGTCTAGCCATTCACCCTAATTCAGTGCCCAAGGATATATGCCTACTTGAATTTTGCACAACTCCACCGTACTTGATGTCGTGTGTTGTCCCTTCGCTGTTGCAACATGTTTACTTTCATAAAATCAAGTGGTTTTGTTTACTGCGAAGGTTTAAGCCGTGATTAATTATGTTTGAACAAAATTCTAGATGTAAGATAGTTAATTAGATCGTTAGGACCAAGTATCTAACTATTTATATGAGTTTAAGTAATTATATACGACAGCTATATTTTACTTTTGAACTTGAAATTAAATATAATATATGTATGTTTTTCTGAGAACCAGGTACCATAATATTTTTTGTGAAATTTTTACATGTTTTAGTACATGTTAGCTTATTAAATATAAATATTTAATAAGAAATTTGAAAAAATAACTGAACAATCCCATCCGTATCAGTTGTTTTTTTCAAATTTCTTATTAAATATTTATACAGGTACCATAAATTAGATATATGTAAAAATATAGTCCACTCCAAAAAGGAGATATTTCTTTTCACTTTCTATACAACACAAGTTAGCGTAGTTTTTCCGTGCTAACCAAAATCGTACTCCCAAGATCAAACTTCAATGTTTCGAATCATAACGTAATAACGAAGAATACTAACGTTTACCACCAAATTAGTTCTTTCAGGTGTCGTTGATTCGAAAAAAAACGAACACACGTGCGATTCGTCAGTTGAAGCTTTGACTATCGGATATCGCTCCGAAGACTCTATAATTATTCATTACACTTTTGTTTACTTCAATACTATCAGAGTTCTAAATTCTTAACTAATGACGTTTATGAAACGATAGGTCGAGACTCGTCAAGTATTTATTAAACACCTGACACTGTTATCAGTTTTAGTAAGTACCAAACGAGTCCTACGTGCTCTAAGCTTCCAATTTAATACCAACAATGAGCGAAGTTTGTGACAAATACGTCAATTTATCCTATCAGTGCGGCAGCGAAGGTATATAAGCTTGGTCAAATATATGTTTTTTTCATAGAATTAAATATGGGTTGGAATCAAGTTATAGTGTTTGTGGCCTATCTAGGAATTTTACAAGTAAGTCTCATAAAAATCATATAGTTTTTAATATTTGGAAACAATTTATAATGGACAATGCAAAATAATAAAATAGGTACTTATCTAGTTAAAATTTGCTGAAACTATAAAAATTATGAATATTTTGCTTGCAGGACATAGTAATTTTAAAAAAATCTGTAAATGTAAATGTAAATATTTATACCCATGATTATTATAACCAATGTACTCACCTTTAATATCTTAATATTATGAATTTTAAAACTATAATCTATCTGCAACTTCTTAACTTCCATTGTTGTGACTTTTGACTTTGACCCCACACCTGTCGTTCTTTCTGTCCAATAAACAAGTGTGAGACAAAAGACAAAATGATTAAACCATAATCGTGACGTAAATACGTTGTCAAAAAAACGCAACATTAAATTTAAAAAATTTAAGTTAAAAGTAAAATAAAACTAAACATGCTGATGACTGTTGAAAAGTTCCTTAATTTGGAGCTAATCCTGAATGTCGATTCAGGTCATGCTTACAATGGAAAATGGAACTAAACAAACATATAAAAATTTAACTCTGTAGGAAAAGAGGAAATGGATCTACTACAGCTAGCAAGATTTAACCTAATCAAACAATTATACAAACATTGCAAGTTTCATAAAAGCTTGCAATAAAATACGAGTTCCGTATTTATTTATCGGTCGTCCATGCTGTATTTGTAACTGCTAGAAGAAGATCCAATTTAATCATGCTAACACTTCTCTAAACTCCATGTAAAACAATGATTTCATAATTTCTGGGTCAACAATGTTTATAACTTTAGAGTTTATCTTTTGATACAAACACTACACACATTTGAAAACAATGCAATAGTTTGTTATTAAATGTTGATTACATATTTTGAGTGACATAGGTATATTTTTTACAAATTCATACTGTATTCCGATTACTGTATTGTTTCAGTGCGATTTGTACCAAACTGCAAACTGCAATTGCAATAGACCGGCAAATATACAATTCAAAGTCCCATTCTTTATTCCACAAAGTTCTTATCTTCCATTGCCGTATCCATATATTAATAATGGATTTAATCCTAAAGGCGCAAACTGCAATGGAGAGGGATGTAACACAAATAATGGAAGAGTTCAACCAAATGCTGTCAGAATTATGATTTCGAATGCCGATCAAAAAAAAGGAATGACTAATATTACAATATTTACCAAACGTCCGAATGCATCTATGACTGATGACTACGGCATACAAAAAAAACCGCTTTCATCTAAAGTAACTGTCGCAGTAGATTTTAACAAAAATAAAAACAAAACTGAGCCAACTACTAACCCTAGTAGTCCTGATCAAGGTAAAAATCAAGATAAAGAGGCTCCATCAAAAGATAGAAAGGACATCGACATTTCTATCGATGTTCAAGAGGTAGATGATGATGCGGAAGAAATTATAGTATCAAGCGCTGTTTCAGCCCGTGGTAAAGATGGTGACGAAGCTATAGCTGAAAGCGCAGCAAAGGTATCAAATAAGCCCGCTGATCCTGAAGAATCTGACAATCCTGCTGATCCTAAAGAATCTGACAATCCCGCTGATCCTAAAGAATCTGATGATCCCGCAGATCCTAAAGAATCTGACGATCAGGAGCCCGCTGATCCTAAAGAATCTGACGATCAGGAGCCCGCTGATCCTAAAGAATCTGACGATCAGGAGCCCGCTGATCCTAAAGAATCTGACAAGCCCGCTGATCCTAAAGAATCTGACAAGCCCGCTGATCCTAAAGAATCTGACAAGCCCGCTGATCCTAAAGAATCTGACAAGCCCGCTGATCCTAAAGAATCTGACAAGCCCGCTGATCCTAAAGAATCTAACAAGCCCGCTGATCCTAAAGAATCTGACAAGCCCGCTGATCCTAAAGAATCTGACGAGCCCGCTGATCCTAAAGAATCTGATGATCCCGCTGATCCTAAAGAATCTGACGATCCCGCTGATCCTAAAGAATCTGACGATCCCGTTAATCTTAAAAAATCTGACGAGCCCGCTGATCCTAAAGAATCTGATGAGCCCGCTGATCCTAAAAAATCTCACGAGCCCGCTGATCCTAAAGAATCTGACGATCCCGCTGATACAAAAGTTCCCGACAAGTCCAAGAAAGATAAATCTACAGCAACAGCTGCAGCATCCGCGGCAGCTGCTGCCAGTGCAACTGATGCAAAAAAGGCTGATACAGGAAAAGGATCTGATTAAAGACACCAAAGTTTTGGTCTAGATAGTGTTAGAGATTGGATATATATTATGTAGATCATGCTTAAGTTTCCAATTGATAGCATGGAAAATGCTAAATATTAAGAAAAGAACTTCATCTTACTAACCTTTATATTTTTTTATTATTGCAACATTTATCATGTCTTGGGGTAAAGTTAATAATAGACCGGAATACCAAATCATCATAATATTTAAAACTTTTCCGAGTATTATGTTAGTGAGTATACGCATATATACGCGGGGTATACGCGGAAATTGAGATCCAAATGTAAACCTAACCTCACTTCGCTTTTTCGTTAGAAAACTGATGAATTTTCTAAGAAAGAAGCAAAGCGATTCAGCTTGAATTGATCTCAATAAAAGCTCGGCATAGACTCGGGATCTTCGAACTCTTAACGCTTCATCATCATCATCATCATCAGCCGGAAGGCGTCCACTGTTGAACAAAGGCTTCCCCCATTCAACGCCACAAAGAACGGCAACTTGCCGCTTGCATCCACCGGTTCCCGCGACTCTAACGATGTCGTCGGTCCACTTGGGCCTACTAACGCATCGTCTTCCGGTTCGTGGTCGCCACTTTAGAACCTTTTTTTCTCCATCGGTTATTCGGTTATTGGTTCGTAATATCGAAATGTAAATACAAAAAACTTGTTAATATGATTTTTAGAGTTCTTTTTTATGTAATAAATTCTTATAAATAAATGTTTTGAGTGGTACAACTATTGTTTTTAATGAACGAATTGATCATTTTCAGTTTTTGCATAGCAATGCTATGGGATATTTCACTTGAGATACTTGTAATACAGTATTATTGCCATCATAATCGACGTGACTTTTACATGGAGATCCTAACTAATATCCTAATCCTAGCTATATAATATTATAAATAAAATCGAAAGTAAGTTTGTTTGTAACCTTTTCACACCTAAACCACTGCACCGATAATTCTGAAATTTTGCATTTATAGGTACGTTGTCACAGACAGAGGGTATCTTTTATTTTCCGTTTTTGTTGATTGTCATCTCCATGCCATATATCCAATAATTATATCGGTTGTCTGATTGCCGTCCCATTGGATTTTGAAAATGAGAAATAGAGAGTGCATCTGTGCGCACATTTGTGCACTATTATATTTTCGGTAAAATTGAACACTTTGAAATTCAGTTAGCGGGGATAGGCTTCATGACATAAAGACTTTTCAAAATACTCACCTCAATCATCTTAGGGCGCAGAAGATCTACAGAGTTCATGATGCATTTGTCGACATTTGGGTCTTTCCGCTGACATACTTTGATATAATTTGCTGCAACAAAAGAAAACAAAACTGTTATATAAGTTAAGTAGGTATATGTAAACAAAACAATCAATGGCAAATCTATGTTCTATGCAATGTCTTTCAGTTACAGACATAAAATTTGACTCAGACCGAAACAAAAATATCTGTATATCAAATATATTACACAAATATTTTTCACGTGTGGGAATCGAGCCTGTGACACTTAGAGCAGAGGGCAAATCGCCTAACTGCTTCGCCTATCGTGTCATTATGAGTGTAGTGGACACAATAATACTAAAATTTATTTTATTCATAATAATATATTAATTATACTAGCTGCCCCGCGCGACTTTGTACGCGTGATTATTCTACCTCTACGCTTTTTCTACTCTACCCTACACTACCCTACGCTACTCTACCCTATCCTTCTCTACCCCTACCCTACCCAACCACTACTCTACCCCTACCCTACCCTACTCTACCCCTACCTACCTTACTCTACCCCTACCTACCCTACTCTACCCTACCCTACTCTACCCTACCCTACTCTACCCCTACCCTACCCTACTCTACCTCTACCCTACCCTACTCATACTCTTCTACTCTAGACGGAGGTGGCGACGAAATCCAACAAATCAAAAACCATGAAAATCGGTGCCGCAGTTCTCGAGTACACCTACTAATTTTCATGACTTCAACTTCAAAAATGGCAGAATTTCATTTAGACTTTTGATCTCCTTTATTTGCTCCCCATAGTGATTGAATATTGAGATATCCGTTAATTAATTTCCACTTTGATTTTCTTTCTAATATTCAATTTCCTAAACAAACTTTTAACCCCCTTTCTCCCCCTTAAAAGATAGAGTTTTCAAAAAGCTGAAACACGTCTTATTTGTTAAGCAAAAATCTAAATACTAAGTTTAATGACGGATTTTTATACGAGTACCTACCAACTTCAGTCTCCTTTTATATCTTCTTAGGGGGAAAAAAAACAAAATTTTTGATGCACGTCTTATTTATTTTTAGCGCATAAGCTTAATACTTATTTTTATACCTGTAACTTAAAAAATAAAGAATTTTCCATACAAACTTTCACCCCCTTTTTTATCCACTCAATGGTAGATTTGAAAAAAAATAAACTATGCTCGTTTTTCATCTAACAACCGAAAAGCTGAATACCAAGTTTCATACATATAACGTTAAAAACGACGGACTTTCATACAAACTCTTATCCCCCTTTTTACCCACTTAGGGGTGAAATTTCCAAAAATCCTTCCTTAGTGCACCCCTAGGGTACTTAAAAAATATTGTCTCAAAATTTTAAGTCTCTAGGTCCACCGGTTTAGGCTGTGCGTTGTCTGTCAGTCAGTCAGTCACGGTACTGTTTTATAAGTATAGATTACTTATCTAAATCCGACCGAATTCATTCTAAACGTAGGTATCATTATTACCTCAATACAAAACTCATATTACCTACTTATAAACTATAACTCTATCAAATCTCACACTCCTTCGTGCTTACAATATTCTCGAAAAGGCATCCGAAGTTTTCTCTTCACGTAATTAGCACACTAGAAACAAAGCCTATAAAATAAATAAACCAGCCTGTAAGGCCGCGTTTCCACTGACGCGGAGCTGGGCGGATAGGAGCTTAGCGGTGCACGAATTGACCAATGACTATGCTTGAAATCTCCGCTCCGCTTCAATGGAAACAGTAAGAGCGGGGTGGAGCAGAGCTGAGCGGATATTCATACATCGAGGCGGTGCAGTGCGGAGGACAGCGAGCATTGGGGTGCAGAGCGGAGGACAGCGGGGCGGTACGGAGCGGGGCGGTGCGTGACTCGCGTGCAGTGCGTCAGTTGTCTTCTTCCAAAAGTATGCTCCTCTCCGCCCAGCTCCGCTCCTCTCCGCCCAGCTCCGCTTCAGTGGAAACACTGACCACTTTTCACCGCTCTTCTCCGCTCCTCTCCGCCCAGCTCCGCGTCAGTGGAAACGCGGCCTAACTGTCCCACTGCAGGGCAAAAGCCACTTCTCGTAGAGAGAAGGATCGAACATTCTCCACGTTAGCTCACTGCGTGTCAGAAAATGATTAAGTCCAGGTTTCCTTACAATGTTTTCCTTCACCGTTAGTTTATACACATATTTTCTGATCTAAAATAATTTCAAATAGATATGAAATTGAAAAAGTCATATTGGTACCTACTTACACGCCAGGTTCGAACCCACACCTTGCGGTTCCTTGAGCAATGCGCCAACACGATACAAAGCCTATTGAAGTATATAATATTCCTAGTAATTAGCTAGAAGTCTAAATATCCCACTTTCGCTGATTGAGAACAAGTATACCTACTCGTACGTTATGTCACATGGTTACATCGCTCCTCGTAAAATCCGCGCGGCCCCGAAATACGCGACCAATAATATAATGCATTGCACTTATTAATATTATGCATTTCTGATTATTCTAGAGCATAATTCCAGACTCTATGGTTGCTACTAATAATTTCGTAGTGGAAAAGCACTATAATTTTTGCACGACGATTTGCCAGTCGCACTTCCGACCACTAGGTTAGCGATGCAGTCTTCTTTTGTTTTTCTTTTATACAAACACTAGATTTTCTCTTAACTCGTGGATGCAATCACAGACATTTATCTACACATAAATGTGTCACAGTGCACTAAAATCCAGACTTGAACCTGAACTGACCTGAATATTTGGTCTGTACGGAGATCGAGCCCGCGATACGACAGCTACTAGCTCAGACGCTACCACTAAACAGCTACGCCAATAGTATTCTCAATTAAAGAGTATTCTAAAATAGATTTAAAACAGTTAAAAAATATGTCCCCTGCTGTTAAATTATATTTCTAGCGATAAAAACAAAAATATTGTTAATACTAATATATGTAGTTACTATTACTAGTTTTCCCGACTTTTTAGGGTCTGCCCACATTCATCGACATCGAATCGACTTGAGCCGAATGTGTTTCACCACACTACTCACAAAACAGTCTAGTTTTCAGTTTTACGGAGTCGCGTCGTTGCATCGTAGAAAACGAGCCGAAAGGTTTTTCCGACCGGCTCAAGCCGATTCCCTGAATCCCTGTCGATAAACGTCGGGTGTCCGACTTCTTCCGACTCTTTCGAACTTAACTGGGTTTTGTCATGAATTTTCATATAAGATAATAATATCTTGATTTTGACAATGAAAAATGAATTTATCAACAATCTGACCAGAAATGAAATGTTATTGTAATAAGAAACCGGTTTATACAATGATAATATTATCATCAACGCTTTGTGGTCTGTGTTAGGGAATCATAATCACGCTTGTTTTCCCTAGAGAGCTGGGCAGAGGTATTTTTTTATACTACTAAGTTGGCAAAAAGCATACCTACAACCCGCTTGATGGCAATCAGTTACCGTAACCTATACCTTACACATCAATTTTTAAATTACTGGCTCTGAGGAACAGTTTAATGTATATTCAAACCAACATTTACTCCTAATGTTAATGTTTTAAAGCGATTATCAAAGAGTTAAGTCATATCTCACAATGAAAATCAGACCAAAATAAACACATCACTCGATTGCCAACATCGTGAGAAAAAGTGATACCAAAGTAAAGTCGTTCTAAATTCAACCGTTGTTTTTTACCAAGCAGCATCTATGTCAGCGTTATTATAGTCGTTTATCGCAATCATTCCGCAATAATGTCCCAACACTAATGCTCTCGATCTATGTTTAGTTAGGTAGAAAGCAACATACTTTTTACGATTAAAATTGCTCACTTTTGCGTAAATATAAACGACGCACGCATTTATTTTATTGATGTTTAGATTGCAAAAGCAAGTGTAGTGCGACGATAGCTGGCACGGTTTAAGAAACATAGGTTTCTTGCAAATATGTTAACTAAACTAAACATGTTCTTTATGTAATAATGTAACTACAACAGTTAGTACCTAAATATTGCAATGATATAATCTAGACTAAGTGGGACCTGTATTTTAAACTGTTTCATTAAAATTTGACATGGTTCGTTAGGTTTTGTTGCACTTAAGTTAATTAAACAATGTACAAATTTTTAAATTATTGATGAGTTCATTTATACATACCAAGCTCAGCCATGTATTTATCAATTTATCAGAATGATATAATTTATCGGTAAAATAATTTAATAATTATTGATTTTTATTGCAATACAATTTTTTATTTCCCGCCACACTAATTTGAAAATAGAACTTCGATGTTTACGTTTGTATTATTTTTTTGTAATTGTCTATGCAATCTTATTATTTTTTTCTTAAATTTTAAATTCATTAATGCATGCCAGAATTCTATCATTCAGCCAATATTTCAAAAATGGAACTTACGAATATCAGCGGCGACAAAATGCAGCACAAACAGGAGCACCGTGGTAGGCAACATTTCGATAGTGCTTGCACAATGTACGTAGAAACGTTTCGCAAAATGCACAGATGTGGAAACCGATTGAAGAGCCGGTGGTATCGGCCAGCCGGGTCGCGGGTTCGGCCGGCACTGGCAAGCTTCGGCTAGGCCACCACCACTCAGCCTGTTAAGGACATGTGAGCGTGTGCATCAGCCCTATTCTGAACTATTATGTCCTTAAGCTCTAGTGTTTGTGGTAAATTAAGGTTTAATTCCTGTAAAGTGTAACTTATTTAATTTTAAGGATCATGTCTCCTGTAGTCTTAAGATAAATCTTCGAATCTTCATTCTTTATGCTAATTAGGAAGCTGTTGAACATAATCTTTACAGAATATTTTAAATAAGTACTACTAGTTGTAACATAATTTTAGTAAGCTCAAAATTCGTACAGAATTCTTATGACATACTCTATAAATATGACCAAATCTTTTTGTGAACTACGAACCCAATCTCAATCCTATGTTTACTTGGCACAAGTTACAAATTCCTTAATCAGGCGATAATGCATTAAGGAAACGACTTTTCGTTCTTTTTGATCCTAAGTTCAAGAAGAAAATTAACTTTTACATTTTGTTTTTGTTTTAAAAAATACAAATTACAGACATAATGTGACAATACACCTAGACTGAAACATATCTACCTATATCTACAGATCACACAAATATATGTCTCTTACGGGAATCGAACCCGCGACACCAAAAGCAGAAAGCGCCAATCTTATCATTAATATGTCAATTAAGAACAATTATATGCGGTTTGAAGCATATGAGAAGGTGAATTTTCTTTAGAATAACATAGCCTTATTATTCCCATAATTTGTTAAAATGCTTCTAACTAGATACAACTGAAGGTCAGTTTTCTACGAAGCGACTGCCTATCTAACCCCAGTAACCCAAACTTAGGTCAGTTGACTAGATTCTATGAGGGTACTGAGACTGACTCCCTATGACCCTATACCTATCAACTGTCAAAGATCTTCACGACAGCTAGATCCAAGGGCTTAGCGTGCTTTCCGAGGCACTTGGCAGGCGATAATTAATTTATAATACACATTTATCTTACTAAATGTCCTCTTATTTAAGACCTCTTACTTGCTAGTCTATCTACCAGCCTTTTCCCAACTTGTTGGGGTCGGCTTCCAGTCTTACCGGATGCAGCTGAATACTAGTGTTTTACATGGAGCGACTGCCTATCAGACCTCCACAACCCAGATACTGGGTTACACGATACCCCTTGGTAAGACTGATTGTCAGACTTTCGGGCTTCTAACTACCTGTAACGACTGTCAAAGATCTACAATTGACAGCCGGGGTCAACAGCTTAACGTGCTATCCAAGGCACGGAGAGTGATAATTAATTTATGATGATATGATTTTTATGATAATTAGGCTATCATCTACTTAGGCTATACAATAAATATAATATATAATAGAGAATAATAATATTACTATTTAATACCAATTTGCTTTTTTATGTAATCAATAAATGATAGGTACCTACGTAAATTAGAAATTTTCATTTTAATTCAAAGCCACCTTGATCATTGACCACGTACACATTTAATATTCTTTTTAGCTGATGTTTTCCACAAGGGAAGATTATTAATTTATGTATTAAGTAGTTTTCCAAGAATTAACGTTCATTAAACTTTAACATCTTTTATAGTAGTCGGTCATTCTAATGACGTCATCTGTTGCCGGACCGGTAACTGTAATCACAATGTACTATCGCGGACAGGAACGGTGCACCACTTTGCGATCAAAATGCTTTAACCGATGCTACGTGCGTAGGGGCCGTCGGACGCCGGGTGCAAGCGATTCTAACCTTAAGAGCACCGGCTTTGTCCACAATAGTACACTTATATAAGGAAAAAATAATTTGTAACTACAATGCAAGTTATCTATTAACCTTAAAGGTCGTGTCACCTTTGCACTATGTATACCTTAATTACACTGCAATAAAATACAAGTAATTGACTACCTGTTGCAACTTAGTTCTCGAGATTTTACATACTTACTAAGTACTTTTCCACCAAGATAGAATCTACCACTCTCTGTCAAAATATCGGCGTGAAGTAACAATTTTTTACTAATACATAAACAATTTTTTTTAGTATTTATACATGGGTACGGTCACCAAAGGAGTTATGTTACGAGGTTCGCTAATTAAAGTTGTAATTTATTCAAGACGTCATCAATACAATTTAATTTTACCACATTTTCTAAAAAGGCATGACTGAAACCTATACAAAACTAAACAATTTGGCACAACCACATGCAAACCTCTACAAAAAACTTCATCGTTAACTAGCGCCCCTGGTAACTTAACTCCTTTGCTGACTGTACTATGCGAACACCATATTTTGAAATTTTGTAGACAGAAAAATTGTCACGAGTGGGATTTGAACCTGCGACCTACTGGGTAAACCCGTTTTTCCCCAGTTTTGCCACTAAAATATTCGTAACCTCGCGGGAACCTCGTGGGAGGGCGTGGTTCTAATTTCACTCGTTGCAATTTTTTTATTTCTTCTTAATTTCGAACTTTAATATTCGTACTGTTTATGTTTTTTACGGTCATTGACATCTTCGGGGGCCAAATCCCCCCCTTCTAGAACCCTAGAACCTTCCTTAACCTCCTCCCTCCTTTTATACTCACTCTCATAGGTACAGCAACGAGTGATATGGGCAATTCCTCTTAAACCAAGCCATAAATTCACACCTTCACGAAATCCATCATACTTTATTTACTTACAAAGTTGTTAATCCAGGAAAACCCATATAACAAACATTATGTGTGAAACAATAATCAGTAATAACAACACAGCATGATAACCGTGTTCCGGCGTTGCGCCACTTAGGGGAAACTCGGGCGCATTCGGCCGTCCTGGATGCGCGAGCGCAGCCTTCCGTTTACACACGTGATTAAATTAGCAGACCTTCCGCCATTGTGAACTCGATCCATATTCTAAGTTGATTTATTGGTTTACTATAATCGTCAATCAGAATACTTATTATTAAAATAATTGACTTAGAATTAAAAAATATACCGTACAGACAAACAAACAAACAGAAAGACAAGAAGGCAAGTAATTTGTGTGTTATGTGTTTGTGTCTGTTTTAAGTCTAAAATCTATTGCAATTTATACCAAACACACAGACAGACAAGAAAGCAACAGTAAAAACGTGGTTTAAATTAATTGTACAATTACAAGCAAAACTTGGTATACAAGTAAGTAATTAAAATAATAATAATTACATCTATAGCATCTGACAATTACTAAACAACATCGCAATTATAAACTTAGCCGGTATTTAATCAAATTATTTTTAATTCGCTACATGTAGCTTGTATTGCACGTCATTATCGTACCAGTTATTCAACTGTAATTTTTCTGTCATGACATTTGAACCTTGATCAGGCTTACAACTACTGCACCAAGCGAATCTAGTAATAAGTTTTGATAGAAACAACGTCTTATCATCATCTGCCTAGCCTTTTCCCAACTATGTTGGGGTCGGCTTCTAGTCTTACCGGATGCAGCTGAATACCAGTGTTTTACATGGAGCGACTGCCTATCAGACCTACACAACCCAGATACTGGGTTACACGATACCCCTTGGTAAGACTGGTTGTCAGACTTTCCGGCTTCTGACTACCCGTAACGACTGTCAAAGATCTACAATTGACAGCCGGGGCCAACAGCTTAACGTGCTATCCGAGGCACGGAGAGTAATATTTAATTTATAAAACGCACATTACTTACGAAAGTCAGAGGTGCGCGCCTTGGGTTCAAACCCAAGATCTCTGACTTGCCAGTCAGCGGTCACCACCACTAGGCTATCAAGACTCTTAAAACAACGTTTTATACCAAGCTTTTATAATGAAATATCAAAAAACTAAACGTATAAGCAAAAAATGGTGTCTGTGGTGTTAACCGTTAAAGAGTTCCTTTATCTGGAGTTAATCCTAGATGTCGCTTCAGGCCATGTTAACCATAAAAATGCATTGTCATCGGAACTGAACTAACTAAAAATTCTATTTCTTATAAGGATAAGAAGAAGTGGTTCCAATTCAGCTTGCAAGATTTGACTCGAACATAATAAACAGTAAACACATTGCAAGTTAAATAAAAGCTTGTAAAAACAAATTTATCAACAAAAAAAATCTGCATTTATTTCGTAATATATAAATATTGTTGTAATAATATTTAAAGTTATCGAAATCAAAATTACAAAGCATGAAAACACTGAATGAATTAGATGTTGAAACTTGATCAAAAACAGATACGCTGATATGAAATTTTACAATTTTATTATGAAACATACAATTAGTAACTGACCCTCACGTGGCTTCGCTCCCGTGGTTCTAATTTAACTCGATCGCAACGCCACCTGCCAGGTCCAAGTGTAGTGTGCCATATAATACCTAAATCATCCAGGAATACACAAGAAATTTCATCAAAATCAATCCAATCCAGTTTGACCTTCCTCTTGAATCACTCTAATTATGTTCACATGACTCAACAAAATGTATGGAACAGTTGATTTTTTTTGCGATTTCAGAGTTGGTCCCATAGTAAAAGTTGTTCATAATGATGAGTTTATGACCCCTTTGAAGGATGATGGTGTTTTACAAATAACCCTGTATAAAATACCTTTTTTTATGGGTTACAGGGCTAACCCGGAACAAAATAATATAACATTAACATTGAACTTACATTTCCCTTCTTACTTATCGTTTGACCTCTACTCTGTGTCCGCCTGCCCTTACAAGAGACCGGCTATCGCAAATCAACCGGAAGGAACATAAATACTCAATTACTCATCCTTTTTATTGTAAAAGTTTTTTTAATTTCTTATATTTTTGTGAACGTTAATTATTTCTAATATCATCATCATCATCAGCCTGTATTAGTCCACTGCTGAACATAGGCCTCTCACAATGCGCGCGAAGTATTTGCCCATAATCACCACGCTGGGCAAGCGGGTTGGCAATCGCATTAGCAGATGATTTGCCCATCAACCGGATCTTTCCCTTTGTCGACACACTCTTACGACACCCGCGGGACGAATAGGGGTAGTTCTATTCTTGGGCCGGAAACCACACGGCATATTTATGATATACTAGCTGTTCCCCGCGACTTTGTCCGCGTTAAATTAAATTTTCCCGTAAACACACGTTTTTTTTTTTCTTACTTGAATCACAGATATTGTTATTTTTTACTGAAAACTGAACTTTTTTTTTCAGAATAAAAAATAGCCTATAGCACTCAGGGATAAAGTAGCTTCATAATGGTGAAAGAATTTTTAGGATCGGATCGGTAGTCAGTTAGTGTTTGGGGTAATATCTGGATATTACCCCTAACATACATACATTATTACATACATACAAACTTTACCTCTTTATAATATTAGTATAGATGTATTTAGTTACACAAAATTTGCCATAGCTGCAGACAGAGAGAAACCAGCATACTATACAGACTCTGTAAAGAATTTAAAGAAACCTACCATTTCAATCCCTGCCCTACAATATTCCCCCCATCCTTAATTGTCCTAGGTGGACAACGGCAAGTGATATCCCCGGTCCAGGTCATATAATAATAATCATAGCCTCTTACCATAAGGGCCCCCCCTTATGCTTGTATAACCGTATGCTTGTCTACCACCTTCAGTATAAATAACTATTAATTTTTTTAAAAAACCCTTGACACAAATACCTATCAATTTTTTTTTAGCTAAGTACACTCTCGATTAATTCACCTTTCAAATAAAAAAAACTAAATCATAAACTATACTAGCTTTACGGGATTTATGGGTAAATTCAATCGCCTACGGACAAAGTCGCAGATGACAGGTAGTGCTTATGATCACGTTGCGGAAATATGTCAGTAAGTATATTTAATTGCTCTGCATTATTTTATTAAATCGAACATAATAACATACGTAATAAAATAATGTTATTACGTATTCATAAGCACCCATTACTAGCTGTCACCTGTGACTTTGTCCACGAGAGACTGAATTTTCCCATAAATCCCGTAAAGCTTTAAATTGTTTTTGATTTAGTTTTTTATTTGAAAGGTAAATTAATCGAGTGTTCTTAGCTAAAAAAAATTTGGTATTTGTGTCAAGGGATATAACTATAATTACGACTTGCTCTACAACATGCAACATAAATAGTTTAGGGACCCTTTAGGACCTCATTCTATTAACTTGATGAAAATCAGTTTTTACATGAGTACCTATAATACTCTTTCAAGACAATTTTGAAACCAACCCTAGGTAAGGTTTTAAGCTGCCTATTTGAATTTCTAGTTATTTTCCTAGGCCAATTGTCATCCGACAAACAAATCGAACTAGGAAACATTTTTATCTTTTTTTTTCTTTTTCTTTTATCTAACTGTCAACGAACTATCTAATACATAAACACCTAAACACCTAGAGTACCATATCCTTGAGTAGTATTAGAGCTTCGCTGTGCAAATATATTCCCATATTGGAAATTCTACCCATATATCCGACCTTTTTTTCCCAAAAAGGGGGAAAAATTCATAATGCCTGCGACTTCATGGTCGCACAATATGTTTCTTTCTTAGTTTTGTTTATAAGGACAAAATGGAGACAATTTCGCAAAACTACAATCTTGTTTTGTTCTATTAAATTCTGTATAGCATAACAAATTATCTGGTGAGAAAGGCAGGGGCTGTCGACTCGTACGCACCCAAGCGATGAAGCAACTGTCTTTGGTCAAGGCAATCGGCACCTCTTGACATATCATACCCATTGCCAACACTAAATATCTACGAGGAATCCATTTGCGAAATGAGACATCGCCCTGTTATGTTAGATTAGTTTATGAAACACATAATTATTATCAAAGCAATTGGTTGCGTAAAAATATCTAAGATTTAGACGTAATTTTGAATTAATTTAACACAGTTTGATGGGATCTTTGTTATTTTAATACTGTTTTTTTCTTTTTGTGACATCTTCTAGGGGTACCTAAAGGTATACATACCTATGTTGCACATTTAGACTAGCAATAAGAAATTTAAACCTTTGGAATTCTCAAGCTGCATCTTTAATAAGTACTTTTAGAAGACAAAAAGATGAATAATATACATCATCTATGTAACATCTATGAATACGTCTCTCCTTAAAAATGTTTGTTCACATGACACCTACCCTTATTTTAGATTTTCCGAGCTTCGGAGAGCCAGTATAGCCTGATGTCTCTCCGGTCGGATTACTGAGAGACTGTGAGAATAAAGGAAAAAAAAATGCACCTGTGTTTGCGCACTAATTTCCTGCCTAGTTGGCTCGTCTCTATTGAGATTGGCCTCTAAAACCGAAATTCACTTTCGAGCACATTATTAAAATTATAGGGATAAGCTAACATAATATCATTTTTTGTATCCTCAGAACATTGTTCTCTTCTACGGTTGGACCCTTTCAAGTATAAGTAAAGGTTTAAAGTAAAAACACAATAATAAATTCAAATATTCTAGAAATTTGTGGAATTTCTAGTATTCTTTTCAACGTTTGTGTAATTTCCTCATTGCCTTGCAGTGCTGACCCTAGAAAAAGTAGAGCGTATAAATATATTATTAGGTACAAATAAAAGCGACCTTCACCAGGTCATCGCCCCGCGGACCGGTATGTTACATTAAACCTCAAAGTAATGTAATACATATTAGAACAAGGTACGTCTTGTACATAAAAGATGTGGTTACATCTTCTGTAGTATGGTTTCTCAAAAATAGATAAAATCTAATTAGGTACTGCAAAACCTTAACCTTGGAAGAAGCCTCATGAACTAGCTTAAACCACCCCGGTGATCTCACGTTATCACTGAAGCCGAAGTTCACGGGTATTAGCGGTGTTCCGCAACCCCCGACAGGCCCACAACGAGTCCCATCCCATCCGTAGGGAATCGGGTAAACTTCCAACCCTCCTACTTTATGAGAGACGCGCTACCACCTCGGGTTCAGTGTTGTGGGAGGCGACAGATGAACACTGGATCAAAGGATGGGCCAGTACAAGTCTACGTCAGTCTTCTGCTGACTGCAAGAGGATGTCTGCGAAGGCAATTGTCTACCATATGACCTAAAGATGCGAATGTCAGGTAAGTTAGTGATCATACGCGCCTATCAATGATTAAAAGCTGAAATATTAGTTCGATTTGTTTTTGACTTGACTAAGTATATCTTAGTTCCATGTAATATCAATGTCAACAAAAAAACGTGAATAACTAATAAATAAAATCAAGGCAATAACAATATGAGAATGATTGTTTTCATTCTCAAAAGCTGAGCATTCTATATGCAATAAATTTATTTGAGCTATCTTCACTGCTTCCGATTCCACAGCCAGTCAACCCTTTTTTTTTTTTTTTGTGGCCGGGGGGAGTAAAAAATGCCTTCCGCATACCGCACGTCCGAGGACATACGGTTATGTGGGGCTCGCACCCACTAAAAACGTCTCCCCCCTGCGTGTTCCTAGCACTGTATCGGACGGGTCTGGGTACCGCAAACGCGCCTCGCAGCCCCGTCCAGTGCCTGCCTGTAGGCCCGCTCGCAGCCAGTCAACCCTCGAATGTTTCAGTTTGGTAAGCACTGGAGGTCAGTTCCTTCAAGTCATTCCACCGATGCGTGTCGACGGGCGGACGAAGGATGCCAATATCTAGGAACTGAATACTTGCAACCTACGATTATAATAGTTTCTATCTTCCGCTATTAGCAAGAGTTAATCAAATTTAAAACAGCCGTTTGTTGTAATTGTAAGTAGACTAGCGCAAGCGCACTGCGTCTGAGTAACTGTAGTTCTGTCATTTTAGACTATTGATATAAATAATTATGGTAACAAAATAAATTATGATGCGTAAAAGTTGAAGACAAGAAATCATCTAGCCAGGCATTCGCCGTCCGGCGAGCAATTTTTTACAGGTTTTTTAGGTTGTCGTTATCAAATAGTGTTTCATTGTTTTACGAGCGATAAAGAAGTTTTTCGCTTTATGAAATGTGTACAACTCAATGATTTTAACAAAAAATCAACCAATCAGCAACATTAGTTATAAAGTTAGGCTCTCGAAATTCGAATCTCTTTTCTTAGCTCAGTTACAACCCCTCCACACACTCCGCCTCTTCTCACCAAAGTCCCTAAAATGTATACTAAGAAGCAGTTTGTGACTAATTTCTTATTTAAATAAAAAAATCTGATTTTTTTTACCTAATAGCATTGATTCTAAATGCAAAGTTAGACGTGCTAACCTATTAAATAGTATGTAAGTAACCGAACCAAGGTAGATGTCATTACCCGTGTGAGACGTTTCCATGTAGAGAAAGAATTTCGATAGCGCGAGAGAAACATTTAGACCCACATGCGATAACCCTTAATTTAAATAAAAACATTAAATTCAAGTAAAGCTCAATTATAACAATTACAATTTTTTTTTTACGCTATGCAGTTGCAACTGCTTCTTAACCCGTTAGTTAGCTACATTTTGAAATATTTTTTTTATATGGTATTATAATTAATGATTTTTCTAACTCAATTCATTAATTGACAATTATTTTAATTAATTAATCAATAATTGACATTATTATCACGAACACAAACGCCACCATTGTACAAATGCGTGCATTCAAAAATAGTTTGTGTAACCATGAAAATTATGTAATTTTTTTACATAAAAATATGTCAACATTGCCTCTATTTTGTTTAAATTATATAAAACATGTAACACTAATAGCCTTTGTCACGCATACATTTGCATAAAGTCGGTCAAACTTATTTCGAGCAACTTGGCGTGCGTGTTCGACATGCATACAGTCAATATAATTTTTACTGAGAGTGGGACGCAAATAAGAACTATGGCGATCGACGAAGACAGCAATACAAAGCTTAAAGAAGCAAAGTTCCTTCAAACTTTGACTTTTAATTTTATGCAGTAACTTGACAGTTTTAAGCAAAATAATGATACCATACTAAAACTGAAATGAATGAATAATAATATTTGATAATGGTACTTTTACAATTACAATTATAATGGTGAATAGATTACACTTTTTATAGAGATTTGTAGTAGGATAAAACTGGAAGAAATTAAAAAAATTCAAAATTTAAAAAAAAAAATTAAAGTTTATTAGAAATACAACAAATTACAAATACTGTCAGAGTATTGTACACTAACTTCTAGCACACGCACTAACGCACAGAAATATGCTAAAAACCTAGTTTTCAGACCCTAAATCTCAACCATGATCTCAACATACAGACGTAACTCACCCCGAAGTAGCCTTTATTTAAAAAATCGAACAAATAACTAGCTGACACAATTAATTGACACTATCAAGATTCAATTTTTAAATTCTAGCAAGTAATTTGATATTTATCTAACTACTAATACAACTTGATGTCACATCTCAAATGTCATTTTACTAGATCACGCGTAGTAGCATATACTAGTAACACAAATCGAATTCAGGGGCGTGCACAGACATTTTCAACAGGGTAGGCAGGCATAGGTACATGATACAAAACTTACTTTCATTGGGACAAATACCACTTTTTATGTTATAATACCTACTACCATTACGTCGCGTCGGCGTTGTACCCTTTAAATATAGTTGTGTAAGTACGTGCGCGCATATTTCCAGGCCAAAAACACACACAAACATCAACGCATCATCGACCGGCAAGAAAATAATCATAAGAACAAAAATAGAATATCTATCTTTCTACTGTAAAGTGTATTTCATTAATAAAGACATACCTGAGCTGATAGTTATAGTCTTAATAAAAAAATAAGGATATTGATTGCATAAACATAATATAACAATGATACAACAAATAGGTACCTACTGCGTGCGGCGCGACTCGCGCGCGGCATTCACCGGCCAAAAAATAATACAACAATAAAACTCCACCACTTATCTTCGTTCTGTAAACTGTATGTTGTTTATAAATACTTTATCTAAGTCAACTATGTTGATCGAATTGACTTACCAATATTAATTTTTCTATAATTTGGATTTTAACGCAATTTAACAAACGACAAACACAGAAACACTGTAGATTTTAACCTCTGCAAACAAACAGCCAGCACTCCTCTCAGTATTTTGATATAATTTAGTATTATCCATATATAAAGGTAAATTAACAGACTAAACGAGTAATTAAAATCAATGAAAATTATACTAAATAAAACTTCAATAGGGAAGATGCACCATTTTTATTTTTGTTTTCATTTTAAAGAATTCCATGTAGAATAGACCACAAATATATTTAAAAAATTAAAACATTGCAATTTATCCGAAAAAATGCTGTTTTAAATTGACAGTTTGACAGTTCGCGGGAAAACGGACTTATGGTGCTGATGACGTCACTCTTGTCTTTTACTGGTTCGCCGTTGGCTTTCATACTTTTGCATATTTATTTAAATCGAATAAAAAATAGTATTTACAAAGCATAGAATTTTATTTTATAAATTTACAAAAAAGAATAACTTAAATATTATATAGTTATTACATTTTAATTTTGGAAATACAGCATCTATCCAGAATTTCTATGCAGCATTCATAACAGATAAAATGCTTTTATCGTATATACAAATATACTTCTTTTAATTTTTCAAAGTTTGTGTGTGCTATACAGAAAAGTGATATTTTCCTTATGCTGAAAAACATTTGAAGTTGTACTTGTGCCCAATATTTTGGTGTTATTTTATTGTCTTTCACATAGGAAAGTATGGTAGGTAGCTTCTGTTAAGGATATTTCACCTCTACTGTGTAATTTTCAGCCGTCAGGTGTTGCACAAAAAAAGGGTACTCGGCATTACGAAGAAATCCAGCTTCTTCAATTTTAATCTAAAATGCTGATTAAAATAATATAAACAATATTTATTACTACAAAGGCCTGGAACTAAACATACCTAACTAATTACTTTATTCAAAATATTTAAACTAGAGAAAAACTAATTATGTTATGTCAATATTAACTCTAGGTAAACACCTGGAGTCTGCTTTGATAAACCCAACTCCCATTTTTATTAAAAAAACGCAATTAATATTCCCATAAAATAATATTCACCTTTACAACCATAACGTCAAATAAGTTGTCAAAACAAGTGTGACGTCACGAAACGCTAATTCGTGTTTTAAAATACGTATTGTTTCAAGTCATTTTTAAATCGTAATTATTGTAAAAAAACAACAATATGTAAAATAAAAACGTTGCAGTGGCCTTTCTTTTATATTTTTTTAACGTTTTAATCATACAAATTCCATAAATATTACATCTGCATCTTCCCTATTGAAAACTTTTGACATTTCGCATTGTAAACAGCTGGTTTCACAGAAGCGATGTGATTGGTTCTCCGCGCACGAACTTGAAAGTAATTCAACCAATCACATGTCAGAGTCAGTCATAGAAAGACCCACGTGACTTACTGCGCGCATGCGCGTTATAGGATTTGGTCTACGAGACGATAGGCAAAAGAAGTTGTGCCGGACTTGCAAGTAGCAACGTTTCTTTGAAGGCGACCAGCGCGGGATTCGGTGTTTACGTGCGTAATGTGCCAACAGATGGCGTTAGGGTTACGAATTGATATTATTGAGCGTTATAATCGTGTAATTCTGTGTAATTATATTGCGATTTTAACAATTAGATACATTAAATAGAATATATTATAATAATATTAATTAGAATTTTATCAGGGTAGGCAGTGCCTTTTTGCCTATATGAAGTGCACGCCCCTGATCGAATTAGATACACTACTATCTTCTACGCGTCGACGCTCGAGATATGTTATTGAAGTTTGCTTGGAGAAATGTATACATGTAGTAAAATCTTCTATTAACAAGAACAAGACGATATTTTTTAGAGGGAAAGAGACAGAAAGTTTTTATCGAACATTCTTAGAAAAAAAAGAAGAGAAATTGTCTAGTTTTTATGCTAAAGAGTAAAAATCACAGTGAGCTTATACAATCTATTTGCGGTAGGAACTAAAAATAAAGTAAGAAAATTTAGGGTTTGGGCACCAGTTGATCTAAAGTAAGTCCGTCTACGACTTTATTGGAGACATCCAAGAGGATCCTCGACACCGTGGTCTCTAAGTGAGGCTTGGCAGCCCTCAGGAAATCACCTCGGTTCTGATTTAAAGCCCGATTCGCCGCTTCTCCTGTAAAAGTGAATTTTATATTAGCATTATATTGTATAGGTAGTGTGGCGCTAAAGTAATGTCCTCCTGACCGAACTTCGGTCACAGCAGGCAATCTCCACGGAGATGTGTGTGCATACACAAGTGCACTCTCTATTCCCTTACTCTCATAGTCCGATGGGACGGCAATCCGACACGACTGCAGAGCGATTAGGCGCAGGGCCAACAGCTTAACGTGCTTTCCGAAGCACAGAGTAAGTGATAATTAATGTGATAATACGCACATAACTTATGAAAAGTCAAGTGCGCGACTTGGGTATAACCTGAGACCTCTCATACGACTAGGCTATCACGACTCTTGATACTGAACTCTAGGCGCTGAAGTATCGCGGTGACTGTCACCATCGTTCAAGTTAAAAAGTTCAACAAACTGACCTAAATTCTTGTCACCATTGAAGAGTCCGTCGAGCTGCAGCCTGTAGTCTTTGATATTGATATCAGTGTCAAACTTCTTAAACTTAATATAATCCACGCCGTCGCGGTTGAAGATCTCAGTATGGATCACCAGCTCGGCATCACATCTCACTAGAAATAGACACGAAAATAAAAATCTGAAATAATTAGTCTCGCAGTTGAATGTAAGTCGAGTAGCTTCAGTGTTGGCAGAGTAGATAAAGTAGCTTTATCAAGAGGTGGTTGATGAGGTGATGGAAGAGAGGTGGTGGAAGATGGTTTAAATCCCGTTCGTGACGATTTTATTTTATACAATAAATTGACACTTTAAAATTCACTGCTCAAGTCAAAGTCTGATAAAACTATTATAAAGAAATATTATGGAAATTGGCTTATATGAAACATGTGCCATTTTTTTTAATTCATAGGTAAGTATATGAAAGTTTACTAGAAGTAGAAAAAATTGAGAAAAAAATGTTATTTTTCAAATTTTCTTATTAAATAATTACAAAAATTGAGGTATACATTAGAAATTTGTCAAGTTTTTAAATCTGACTATAACCATGATTACTGCTATAAACAAACATGCCATTTTATAAAAGCAAGCAAAATGTCAAATTCTGAACTTTGTCCATAGAAAATGTAGTAAAATGTAATATATAGTAAAATAATATAGTATAGTATAATAATACAGTAGATGTTCTCACCAGCATCAGCGTTAAATTTCCCTTCACCCTTCAGAGGAACAACAAGGACCTGGGCGTCCAGCTTGTAATCTCCTTCCATATGCAACTTGGGGAAGCGCACTCGTCCTTTTATCTTCAGCGTGTCTAGGTCGACACTGAAAAATAGTATTCATCATATTGTAACTTCTTTTTAAACAACACCTTGTAATAAAAAAAAACCACTGGTTCAATTTGGTTCAAATGGTTCAGTTTGGTTTTTTTTTACAAAATACAAAGGATTGTACGTAATAGCCTTATGAATGTATTGTAGTTTTATATAATTATACTAATTTTATTCCGTTAAATAATAATCTATCGTGGCTAAAACTTTTGTAAAAATACTTGTACTCGACTATGAATATCACTGCCATCTATGGCTATGAAACCGAACTATCCGGCTCGAAAACCAAGTCTACGCTCAACCAGCGCAATACAATAATGTCAAGCTGTAATATATTGTTTTCCGACAGATGGCGCTACTTTAAACAAGCAAATAAGTTTTAGTATGAGGTTTTTTTAAAAAAAAATCTCTACTAGAGTTACTTTACAATACAATTTATTCTTACTTGTCCTAAGCTGACAACAATACTGGCAAATCATTCACACGAAAAATGGCAAAAGCCTTTTATTTTATTTAGATTATAATTTAATTGTAAGTATTATTATTGTATAAAAAACGTGCCAAGATAAATTACAAATTATGACAAGTAAAAAATGTAGTAGGAGTTATCCAATTAGAATGATAGTGCTTTATTGGACGAAATTTTTGCTAAAAACTGTAGGTATTCATATTGGAATAGTCTTTATTAAATTAAAATACTGGCACGTAATAAACACAGGAATGGTAAACGCTGAGCAGGGGTCGCGACTTCGCGAGGAACAAGTATTAAGACCGACATCTACCTATAGAATGTTCTTTGGATTTTCTTAGACTTTACGTTCTAAACAAAGCCTAAAAAACTTAGACTGATAACCATAAACCTATCAATTTCTATATTATTTTCACAAGTTTTACATAAGTTAAATCTAAGCAAAGTCGAAGACCTCTATAGATCACAACCTTAGCAAGGTGTTCCAGATGGTGGTTTATCCTACACGCAGCAATGAAGCGAAGACGTTCAAGAGATTTTTTCTAAGAGATAGTTTATGGGCCATAAATAAACATGGACTTAGATCTATGGGAACGAAGTCGCGGATAAAAGCTAGATTAAATTAAAAGAAGGTCGTAAATTACATATTCAAATACTTACGATAAGCTTTTAATGCTAAAAGCACTTAAGCCAGTGACGTTAATATTGTGGCCTGACGCTGACACCGGCAAGTTGTTTGTTAAAGCCTTAATCTGAAACGTCAAATACAATACCATTAATTTAAAAATAATTTTCCACAATTTTCAATTTAATTTTTCATCAAAAATGTCGCTTGGCTTTCAATAATTTACAAGCTCTATGTAATTGCGAGTTACAAGTAGTTACAAAAAGTTTGCCACTTGTGAAGAGTAAGAAGTGACAACAGTCGGGATTGGTTGGGGCTTGGAAACTAAGAGTATACAGGGTTATTTGTAAAACACCAACATCCCCAACAGGGGTCATTAAACTCACCATTATGAACAACTTTTACTATGGGACCAACCCAGAAATTGCAAAAAAAAAATCTGCTGTTCCATACATTTTTGTGAGTCATGTGAACATAAATGTATGGAACAGCTGATTTTTTTTGTGATTTCAGGGTTGGTCGAACAAAAACACAATCTAGGTTCTCGAAATAAATTAGGTACCTATAGTAGGATTAAACTTACCTCTGGAATATAAAAGGGTTCAATGCTAGGTACTTCGAGCTCCGGAATTCCGGCCTTCAGCTGCGGTCTTAACGATTCTATGGACTTTAGCACACAGTCTGATAAAGTGTTGGGATCACGTTTACATACGTGGATGTAGTCGGCTGGAAATAATAAATACATGCGTATGGGAAATGTTTAATTAACTATTAAACCTAAATAGAGTTTTGTGTCACCAGGCTATATCTCATAAACTGTGAATGCTAGATAGATGAAATTTTCATAGATGATATATTTCTGTTGCCGCTATAACAACAAATACTAAAAACAGAATAAAATACATTTATTTAAGTGGGGCCCTTATACAACAAACGTGATTTTTTGCCGTTTTTTGCTCGATATTTAATAACAGCAAAAGGAAGACGATTGATTGTCTAATATTATACAAGGTTAATTTAGAATGGTACGGAACCCTTCGTGCGCGAATCTGACTCGCACTTGGCCAGTTTTTCTAATACACTCAGAGCATGACTTGGGTTTAAATCTGAAGACTAATTTGGCGGTCAACGATCTGCAGACACTGAACAATGAAGAATTTAATATATTTTTTTGTTTTATAACATAATTAATTAAATTATTGTTACATTATTTTTATAATAAAGTTCATAATTAAGGAAATATTTTATTATACGTTTAAGCATATTACTTTATTATTTTTTACGTAAGACTACAACAATGTCCTTGTCACTCGTCTTGACGTGTAAACTGTTATTTTGACTAGTTTATTCTTGAAATTATTTCATACGGAACTCGTAAGAACTAGTGGCTCGGGCGGGACTTGAACCCGCGATCCCTGGCGTGCTGAGTCATCGCTTTACCAACAAAGTTACCGAGTCCTGCCTGTTTTTGGTTTATAAGCAAAACATGTAAAAAATGATGATGATGCCAATATAGAGGTACCATTTTTACAACTTTACACCACCACCTTAAAGCAGTGAAAGCTTAGTGGTATGATCGAAACCTAGGCATGCACCAATTTTCGAATTCATAGAAATTAATTATTATTTGCTAAAACGGTGAAGGAAAGCATCGTGAGGAAACCAGCACACCTGAGAGTATTTTTAACGGTGTGTAAAGCCATGCAGAGGCCTTCGGGAGGTTTAAACTCTGACACCAGGTTGTTTATCAACCATACGATAAAGGAAGAACTTTACACCATAACAATTGTACCTATATTAGCAATAAATAAATATATTTTGATTTGGTTTCCATTATTCTCTATCTAACATTGTATCTACAGAGTTTCGCTACTCATCTAATGCATTGTCATAGTAAACATTATTATAATAAGGCATTGTGGTCGTAATATGTGGCTTGTGACGTGGGTAATAAGATACTATACACTGTTGTGCAATTACCACTTAGGTAATTTTATTGTTAGTGACATAAGTAAATGCAATGAGAACCGGCTGGTGCAGTTTGGATATGACAAATGAAAAGTCATGCTTATATTCATCATAGACACGGATTATCTGGACGATACTCTCCAACTATCGACCTCGTATCCAAGCTGAACCAACCTAAGAAGCAGCTATGTATTGTATAGTTTTTTTTTTAATTAATTTCTCAAATCTTTATTGCATTCCATAATGATTAGGTTAATAATAAATAATAGATTTAATAAATAGGTAAAATTAAAAATAATTTAATTTATTATATTGGTATCTCTGTACTGGGTTAAATTATATTAGTAAGCAAAACTTCACAGGAATGCTAGGTATTACTTACATAAAAAAAAATAATAATAATAAAGTGTTTTCTACGCCAAGTGCTACGTGCCGAACAAAATTTATTTATTTATTTTTATTGTAATTATTGTGTAATCGATTTTATCCTTGTATAAATTAATATTTAATTGATTGATTGTAATAGCATAATTAAAATAGGGTTCAATGGGATTGCCATCGTAATTTTTATGTAGGTACCTAGGTATTTAGCTGTATCAAATGGATAAATAGACGAAGTAGAAAATGCTGACGTAGTAGGTATTTAATTTTCGTTTGCTCAGTATTAAATAGTTGCCTCGTTGGACTAGTCACCTAGTTGTATCAATAGCAACTACTAGCACGAAGTCCTGGGTTCGAACTTTAATGTTCATGCTACACCACAGTGTTATTGGGATTTTTCCATAAAGAAAGTCTAAAAATGGCAAATCTAGATTTCTGCTGCTACTGAAAGAAAATTAGAACCCCAATTATATTGCCCGACCTAGGATTCAAATGTATTCACCTGTTTCGCACGTAGCAGCCTTCAGACGAACAAGACAGAGTATAATACCAAGCCTATAACTATAAGTTTCTAACGAATGCGGAACTCCTTAGGTATTATCATAGTAATTGTAGGGTACCTGCATTTACTTAAAGGGTAGAACTGGCACAATCACGTAGGTTGTGGACAAGGAACTAATCAACATAAAATTGCCTTTTTTATGTTGTAGGAAACCTTGAATCTAAAATATTTATGGGCACCAACTTTCAACAGCATTCTAAAGAAAAGTGTTTGCATCATCTGCCTAGCCTTTTCCCAACTATGTTGGGTTCGGCTTCCAGTCTTACCGGATGCAGCTGAATACCAGTGTTTTACATGAAGCGACTGCCTATCAGACCCTCACAACCCAGATACTGGGTTACACGATACCCTTGGTAAGACTGGTTGTCAGACTTTCGGGCTTCTGACTACCCGTAACGATTGTCAAAGATCTACAATTGACAGCCGGGGCCAACAGCTTAACGTGCTATCCGACGCACGGAGAGTGATAATTATAGGTATAGAATAATATAGATATATAATATATATATATATAACTCACAATATTACAAGTAAGTAGTTAACTGTCTCGGAACAGGGCAAAAAACTTAATATTATAAAGGTAAAAAACAGCACGTTAAATTAATGTTAATTATGACATAATTAACTTGGCGTGCCATGAATATTAGTGAGTTCTAGAAAACAGATAAAGGAATTGAGTTTATATAAATAACTAGCACTTTTCTCGCGGCTTCGTCTTCAGATTTCAGATTTTAGCTACAAGTATTACTTAGGAATAATGAACCTTCGCTAATGAACGTTTAAATATACAATACATGTACTTACACTAACTTTTACTTGTCTTCTTTTTAAATAAAAGAATATATTCTACATAGCCATAGCCTATATTCCCCAGCGGAGGTAGGCAGAGGTGTATGCAATACACCCACGTTTCGCCGGCTATGTTATAAGTCCCATGTAATAGGGGGCGAGCCTATTGCAATTAATCGGGCACAATTCCAGACCCCATACTGCTACTGAGAATTCCCTTAACCGATTGAATTCAAAAGTGCGTGAATTTGCGGCCTACTTTACATTAAAATTTGAGGTTTTATGTCAACGTAACATTATTCAATGTTTTCACAAATTGTATGTAAATATAATATTTATGTTACTATAAATATACATCGATAACTTGTTTACATTTCTAAAAATAATTCATTATTTTTGAATTCAAATTAAAGTAAATCATGCATGACTGACGTAAGGTAACATCAATAAAAAATTACATTAAACAAAAAGAGGAAATAAATTGATATAATAATAGTTTAATAATCTTGACCTTCTTCGAACATCTTAGTGCATATCCTGACTACTAAGTATTCATTTCTGATTAAAAATTCAAAAAAAGTAAAATGTCAATGCAAGATAATTTAGTGCTAATACCTATTAGATTAAAATCTTAAAACCGACATCTTCTCAAATATCATCATCATCATCATCACCCTGTATTAATCCACTGCTGAACATAGGCCCATAATCGTCACGCTGGGCAAGCGGGTTGGTGATCGCAGTAGCAGATGATTGAAATCTCAAACATCATAAAGGCTTAATAAATCGTATCCTATTGGATTAAGATAACAGTCAACATATAGAAACGAATATAATATTCCAATAGAAATAATAAGCTAAGGAGGAATAGGTGACAATGAATTGTGTGATTCTACTATTTACTAAAAATACTTAAAAATAATATGATGAATAAACCAGCCTGTATCTATACTGCAGGACAAAGACCTCTTCTCTTATATTAATCACCACGCTAACTCAGTGAGTCAACGATAAAATATTTAATGGCAAATGAAAATTACCACATATATTTAAAACAGACGTTTGTACCGAACAGATAAGAAAATAATTAATAAATTATTACTGCATTGTCATCTAGTTCTGGGCTATATTTAATGTTTCAATTCTCAAGCTCATCGGGAAGATAATTTAAAATTAATTGCAAAATTTATAATCTGTCTGAAATAAATGAATTGAATTCAATTGAATATACTGAAACAACATACAGACATACAAGAAAGCAAGATAATAAAAACGTGGTAAAGTTTGCACAATTACAAGCAAAACTTAGTATGCAAGTAAGTAATTAAAATAATAATAATTACATTTACAGCATCTGGCGACAATTACTTACTAACTTACAATCTATTGCGAAAATTTGATGAGGAGACAAACATACAAACAGAAAAGCGGGTTATTAAGAACGTTGTAAAATATATTTTATATAAATATTTCATCCCTTAAAACACATTTCTTTTTAATTAAAAAAAACCCGAACCTTAATTTATTTTTATTATTTTGACAATTTTCCATATTAGAGCAAAATTAACCATGATTGAAAATAATAACGCTAAAACGATGAAAGATTCCCTTATCCTACATTTTCATTATTTATTTCTCTCTACCAAAATGCTAGCCAAAAGAGTTCAACGCATGAAATAAACCACAAAAAATATTTTTAAATACTCACGTATCTCCTTAAGTGAGCCGCCATTGATAACACATAAGAAAACAAAAGACGCCGTCAGATACTGAAGTAAAGATATCATTTTGCACTGATAGGATATATCCTGTTCTATACGTCCGTCAGTCAATGCCTTGCGCGTAACTATAGCAGGACGGTAGATCATTCATAATATATACCTCGCTCAAAGAAGCGCCGCAGCCTGCGAAAACCAAGGTAACCACAAACAATAAAACTTATAAAATTAATTTTGTGGTGCTAAAAAACTATGGCATCTAAAAACTACGAATAAAAACTGTATGGATAATGCTGCATATCATTTGAAATAGTAATTGTTATGTTTGTAAGATCTATTTTTAGTTTAGTAACGGTTCAAAATGCGACTTGATTGTTATAATTAATGCTAGTTATTATGCATTATTGAAACACCGGAATATTTAAAAGACGTGATCGAATGTGCCGTGTGGTTACCGGCCTAAAAATAGAACCACCCCTACTCGTCCCACGGGTGTCGTAAGAAGCGACAAAGGGAAAGATCCGGAGGATAGGCAGCAGCATCCTCCTGTGTAACAGTAATCATCTGCTACTGCGATCGCAAACCCATTTGCCCAGCGCAGCGTGGCAATTATGGGCAAATACCTCCAATGCACAATAGTGGGCGCATTGGGAGAGGTCAATAATCAGCAGTGGACTAATACAAGCTGATGATGATGATGATGATGATCAAATGTCGCGCGAAGTCTACCTACAGGTTTTCATTAAAGCCTACTACCTGATTATGTGCACATTAATATAAATTAATGTTATTTAATTATAAAATGATTTACACATCACAATTTCAAAATGTTGTAGCCATTCTCGGATATTGACTTGGGCGGGACTTGAACCCGCGACCCCGTGCTATCGCTTTACCAACTGACCTACCGAGTCCAGCTTCAGTTGAAGTTACGAATCTCGTTCTTAACGCGTTAAAGACGTGTAGACCAGAGTACTGCCGCACTGCCCCTATGTTCCAAACTTTGCTGCTTAGAAAGCATTGAAACGATATTACAATTTTTTTTAAATAATTATAATAATCTAATACTTATATAAAATTCTCGTGCCACAGTTTTCGTTGCCATACTCCTCCGAAACGGCTAGACCGATTTTGATGAAATTTTTTGTGCTTATCCGGTATCTATGAGAATCGGCCAACATCTATTTTTCATCTCCTTAAATGTTAGGGGTAGTCCACCCCTAAATTACGGAAATTATTTATATGGCAAAAAGGTTCAAAAGGTGAGAAAAAGGGGTAGAGTAGGGTAGGGTAGCGGTATAGTAGGGTAGGGGTAGTGTAGGGTAGGGTAGGGATAGTGTAGGGTAGGGTAGGGGTAGTGTAGGGTAGGGTAGGAGTAGTGTAGGGTAGGGTAGGGGTAGATTAGGAAAATTTTTAAATTACTGCCCAACGAAGTGGGCACGGGTTAGCTAGTATTATATAATATCGTATAATTTAAAAAACAGGTATTATTCTGATATTTTATTGCAAACTGATTCTTTAATTTTATTTTATTTTGTATTTCCCTTACATAATTATTAATTATAAGTTTCTTATGTCAATATATAATATAGTCTATACATTTCTAGTTTACAATGGAAATGAGCCTAATATGTTGCCATGAGTACCTACATTGTCTATGAAACCAGATGTTACCGCAATTATATACTATACTTGTTCATAAGCAATTAACAGTAATTACATCAACACCAGGTTGTTAAACCTGATGATTCGTGATAGCCTAGTGGAATGACCGTGGACTAGCAAGTCAGAGGTCTCAGGTTCAAACCTAACGCCTCTGACTAAGTTAGTTTGTAACCTTTTCATGCCTAAACCATTGAACCGATCATCCTGAAACTTTGCATATAGGTCAGGCGTATATTAACGGATATAGGGTATCCTTCATCCCGAAAAAAGTACTGGTCCCTAGGAAAACATAAATAATGTTTGTTAATAAATAGCGCTACGTGTTGTCTACAATTTATCAACATAAACGCGGGCGAAGCCGCGGGCAGAAACTATTATGTTATAAAATAAAACTACCACAAATGTGCTGTAAATTATAACTTTTGTAAGTATAAATTGTATAATTATGCTACTTCAATCACAAATTTACAATCTATCGTTTTATCTGTAAGTCATTAAAAAAATACTTAGACAGTTAAATCATTTAAGTTAATAAGCAAAACATGTGCATAAACATGTAAAAATACATACATAAAATATATTATATACAGTTACTTCAAATTCAAATTATTTATTTTGTGAACACAGAGCAGATACAGATGTTATTATCATCGAGTTTAGTTACTTAAGGAAAGTGGATCTGGAAAATGCCTGATGTATTTTAGTTCGGTATTTTTTATTCACAAAACTCGAACAATTATAATACAAAAAGTGTTACAAAAACGATGGTAGAACCCCAACAGCAAGAGGTTTTTTCTTGACCTATTTATATCGCGGAATGACGCAGGCGCTCAGGAGAGTGTGTACCTACCTTAGAGTATATAAGAAAATATAGAGCAACCCTATAGAAGTATGAACTGTGAGCACGGGTATGAACAACGCGGCCGCGACACGAGCTCCGTTTGCGATCATTCCTCGATCGACTGCGGTTCAACTAGGCTCCACGTGCGAAAAAGTTACATTTTAGCTTATATCATGGTTAACTGCTGAGTTAAATTTTGAAAAAGGTCTAGAAAACATAATTTGAAAAAATGACATTTTAAGATTTGTATGGTGAGACCTGCTTTCGCTCCGCACAAGGCAATGTAGTTGACGTTATCACTCTATATTTTCTTGAATACTCTATGGTACCTACGTATAAAGTCACTAAAGGCTGGTCCACATATCGTCGCCTGTCTCACTGAATGACGTGACATGACTTATTGTCTATTTAAACGCCAAATATGTTAGACAGGTACCAGTCATTTAATCAAACAAGTGACGATAATTATGTATCATTACACCGATCCGATCATCGTATCATGATCACTTATTACGAGTGGTGACGCGCGAACAATAACAGTGATCAATGTGATCATACGACACGACCCATCTCGAGTCAGTTTCTGCCCGATCATCAAAGGAGATACGGATATGGCATGGTTTTATACGACTCGGAAAAATAACGTATCCACAACTTGATACTGACATTGATACGATATGGCGAATTAATATAATTCTCCTGACCAAATTTCGGTCACAGCGGCCAATCTCAACGGAGACTAGCCAATTACGCAGGAGATATTATAGTGCACAAGTGTGTGCGTAAACACAGGTGCGCTCTCTATTCCCTCACTCTCATAGTCCGATGGGACGGCATTCCGACACGATCGGAGAGAGATCAGACGCAGGGCCAACAGCTTTAAGTGCTTTCCGAGGCACGGAGTAAGTGATAATTAATTTATAAAACGCACATAACTTACGAAAAGTCAGAGGTGCGTTCCTTGGGTTCGTATACGAATACGGCGATACTATCTAATATGGTAATCGGATCGGGCTAATATGATATTTGTGGGCACGCCTTAAAATTGAATCAAAACTAGTTCCAAATAATAAGAAGAACTGTGGTTTCATCAACGTCATTGCAAATATTATTTGTTGGATTCATTAGAATTAAAGTTATGGATACAGTTACTACAGATTACTGTATTTGTACATTGGTATACGTGCTTCGGTACTAAGTACCTATACATAATTATTATCTGAAATACTTACGATTTTTTTTCTTTTTCTCGAATCGCACCCCTACTAAGACGAAAACCATTCTAAGGTAAAAAAAACAGTGTTCATAGCGTTTACATAAATAATATTGTACTATGTGTTATAGCTGCTGATTGTACATCAAGATATTTTAATAAGTAATACATTCTTGCAATAACACCATAATGTTTTATTAATAGCTCTATGAACAGTAATTAATGTAAAACCTTAACAAAAAATATTAATAGATTATACTCGCAATTATTTTATAAAAAAAAATATTCGCACAATGTACGGATTTACATAATATACATACAACAATTATTGGTAATAGCAGTAATTATGTTCCACAGGTAGGTACACCCCCGACGAGTGACGACACTCCATAGTAGTCCAGTGGTACCCCCGACTTCATAGAAACGTATTCGTATAATGCGGAATATATAGTTTTAAAATTTATGTTGTAGTTTAATAACACAATTTTAATTACAATAATTATATTATTTGCAAATCTGCAAAAACCTGGTAATTAAGATTAGAATATATTAATTTAAAAAAAGGTCTTAAAAATATTCCAATTGTATCCAAAAAATATTATTACATAACAGCCTTTGTTGAATAGTGAGTGACTTCCGCAATCTCATAGAATAGAATAGAATTTGGAATAAATTATGATTTAATTGGCTTTATGTAGGTAGTCTTTATGTGGACTGCCAAGTCGAAGGTCATAGGTTCCGACACCGGTAGGCACCTCTGCTTTTAGACTACTTCATCATCATCATTTCAGCCGGAAGTTTAAAAACATTGCAAAGTTTCAGCAAAAATTTCAGCTTGATCGGAACATTTTTTCATACATAGAAATGGCATAAAAAAATCATCCTAAAGTTATTTTTTATTTGATAACATGTTTCGACCAAGCTGAAATTTTTGCTGAAACTTTAACTAACTTATTTCTACTCTAACTTTTATCTCAAGATAAAGAAAAGCGAAGGCTTTCAATACAGAGAAAAAAGCCATACATTGCAAAAATCGCTCTAAAACCAATATTTTAAACATTAAATCGCTACTAAAATAAAGATGTACTACCTACATCAATTAATTTGCTTCCAAGCTGTGCCACCACAATGACGTAGCTTTATTAGGTAATTCTAATAAAAACCTAACTAGTTATAACCACAATCAACTATTTATTACTACAAAAACCTAACCACAATGCCAATTGGCGAGTGTTTCCTGCCAGAAGCACTATTTTTAACTAAAACATAATTATTATATTATGTAAGAATAGTATGAATTACTACTAATTTTGGGTAATAGATGGCGCTGTTCTTTTTATTGAGAAAGCTGAATCACATAAACAAATTTTTAGGCCAAAACGCTGCTGGAATTTAATTTAGCTGTAGTTCACTGTTCAATAGTTTATTCCTGACGCAGACAACATACATTTTACACATGTTTTTTAAAAGAACTATCGTAGACAATGGTCACTGATCTTTACACGGGGTGTGCTGGTTGTAGTGGTTATGAATTTATGGTATGTTATCACTTTTTTAATATTCTACACCACAAGTATATTACAGAAAGTCAAGAAAACTGTATCACCTCCTTTTTAACCCTTGTCTAAAAAAGAGAAGTGTTATAAGTATAACGTGTGTCTTTGTATCAGTGTATTCGCCTATCTGTGGCAACGTAGCTCCCAAACGGATAAACCGATTTTGATTTAGTTTAAAAAGGTGACCGACGAGAGTGATCTTTCTTAGCTTCAAAATAATAATATTTAGAGATTTTTGTATCGGGTTTTTTTAATTTTTTTTATATACATAAACTTGACAATATACAATATTCAATATAGATATAATATTAACAACTACTCTACATTGTTATAAGTAATAAGTGAATTCTCATGTAATTTTGAAATAATTGTTAATCATAACTTAACCTAATCACCGAGTAGGTACCTACAAATGGTCATCCGTCTATTATTGTTATACTGAAGTACCTGCTTATTATCTTCACCGTGTATAATTTAGGTACATACATAATATATATTTATATGTTTTAAATATATAACTGTATATATTCAACCATATAAACATCTATAAAATCTTCCATAGTTTTTCCTACTTGCCTTGTCTGGCTAAAAAATCCAACCCGAATCTAATTTATCGTTATATACGTATACGTACGTAAGTAGTAAGGGACAAAAATAAAATTTTACAGGAGGTTTTTTTTAAATATACATATATGTCATTATTTGTTCTATTGAAATTAAATTTACCAATTTACTAATTTTTGACGATTATTATGAATCTTTTGTAAATGTTATCTTCGAATTCATGTAATTGCGTGCTAAACAAAGTCTATAAGTGTCCCAAATCAAAGACTTAAAAAATCCTTAGACTAGTCTAAATTTTTGTGTAAGCATGTAAGAAATTTTTTTTTTTTACTTGTTTTGCGTAAGTTAAGTCTAAGCAAAGTCAAAGTAAGTACTCTTTATGTAGTTATTGTTATGTGTCTTTATTAGTCGTTATATGTCTTTATTAGTTATTGCCCAGGAAATTTAAGTTAAGTGTCTTCCTCTTTGCTATTTCTTGATACCTCAACTTCTATCATACTTTTATCTCTTCTCTACTCTAACTTTTATCTCAAGATGAAGAAAAGCAAAGGCTAGATAATAAGATAAGAGATATAGAAAAATGCCATACTTTGCAAAGGTTTGCCATACTTCCCACAAGCTTTAGTCACGACTAAAGCTTGTGGAGTCGTATGCATTGGTCACAAGATCATGATCCGTTTAAAAATTGTGCGATGTTCGTCGGTTTGTGCGTCACAAATGGTGTAATAATGGCCGTTTGCCGCATTGAACCAGCTACTGCTGTGGCTTTAAAAATTACCATTAAATTATTTTTGGACACAACATCTACCCGGCCTATTTGTTGTCCACTAATAATGTCCACAACTGTAAAGTCCATTTGAGTTTAGAACACGTACATATACAAGCCACGATGGAATCTTTTGATACTTTAGGACAGTACCTACTTACTTTAACGAAATACTTCCGGGAATTGTTTACTAAGATCTTTATGTTAATATAGAGACATATACGTTTAGATTTCAGTTTCATTTTTATTTGTAGACGAAATTACATCTGGGCAATTACAAATATTAGGGATTGATGGCTAGGCAATGAAACTATTTAGGTTTTTAATAGATTGGTAATATCGTACCGGGTCCTTCTAAGTAAGGTTTGGAACATGAGTCGGACACGTAATGTATTCCGATAGATATTACTGGGCGTAGAAAAAAGTTTATTTCAACTGATTCTGGTGGGATACGGTGGCTCAGCGGTCAGATTGATGACATGGTACGTCGAAGATCGTGGGTTTGTATCAAATGTTTTTTTTAAATTAGGCTTTTGGGAATAACGGATTTCAAAATATTAAAAACTAGTCAAGTGAGAGTCGGACTCACGCAGTAAAAGGTTCCGTAGTCTACGTTTACGTTTTTAATAGATTATAATTCGAAAAATAATAAGCCTACAAATATTTAACAATTTATATTTTCGATATGATTATACATAGACATACTTAGTATCTATATTTATGCTCATTGATATTTCTATTGTCTATTTCTACACATGTGTTCGCATTTATAAAAACGAATATTGACTTTATTTCAGACATATTAATTATGTTAATTATTATTTAACATTAACTTAACTGTTTATACGTTTTTAAGTTGTTGGAGTTAAAAAATAGAGTCACGAGGGCGAAGCCGTGTCGAGATATACATTGTATAAGATTTATAAGTTAACTAAAAAAAACTAACAATTTATGTATCGACGCGATTAAGCTTTGACGTCAATCGATGATAATATCATGAATCATGATTTTTATAATGTACCGGGTAATATTCCTTCGTGGTATGGCCGTTGATCTGCTAAGTCTGACGCAAACCTTTTGTGAAAATAAACAAAAATATATATCATTCTTTATATAGTGAGCTAAACTTTATAGGCATGCTAGGTATAGATTCCATAGAATATAATTATATATATTTCACGAAAAGATTCCATAAACAATAATAAAAAATAAAAAAAATATTATGTCTTTTTTATTTTGTTGTATACGTTTCTTTTATTTGTGTGATCCACAGACTTTTGGTGTTTGTGCACTACAAAATATCCATCAAAACTATGAAAATTAAAAACATAATTCTCTAAAGTTCTACATTTTTGTATAAATAATAAATATTAAATTTCAAAATACTGAACCTCGTTAAAGCTGATTAAATATAGTTAATACTGATTAATACTGGTTAAAGCCTACATATATTTTTTTTATCTTTATTTATTTAGAGGCTTTTGGGTAAAAAATGTAGACTTTATATCCAGGCCAGTAATCAGCTTTAACCAGCCTACATATCTATAAAGCAAACTCGCTGTTTTCGTCTGTTTCTCCGTTTACTTCTTCTAAACGGAATTGCTACGCTACGGAATTTGATACGGTCACTGTATAATATTATGAAGTATATAATATAATATGAATATACCTTGCATGAAGGTATATACTACATACAGATCAAATTAGAGAAAGCCATGGTGCGAAACCGGGGTGAGTTGCTAGTTATTTCTCTGTAGAAGTATAGTATAGTAAGTAAAGTATATAGAATAAACAATGTAGGTAGGAACCAGCTACTTATATCAAATTCTCAAGAGTATTTCCCCATCAAGTAACGTGGTTTAGTTACAAATCACTTCATATTGTGAAACCTGTCACAGATGACGACAATATTTTCCTGCTGAGACGGAACTCAAAGTATTCGTATCTGGATTCTCGATGAATACAAACTCGACATATCTCGACAATACAAACCACAGACATAATTATATATTATCTGTGATACAAACAATATACAAGATATTGATCTGTATACGTGCCATATATAAGGAGATGATTAAACAATATCAATAATAGAGAAACAATAATAAAATTAATAAATCAAAATTAATATAGTTGAGCTTTTAGTAATCATTACTAAAGTTAAAGTAAGTATAATTTGAAGGAATAAAAATTAATTTGCGTTAATTGACTTCTCTGAATATAGGAACATAAAAACAGCGACATCTATGCTTCTATATCATCACTGCATTCTAGTACATACAATGATCTATTGTTGTAAGAACAATGAATGAATGAAGTTTCATTCATCTTCAGTTGTTGTATGGTATAACAGATAGATGGCGTTCAATCGCACTATTGATTTAAATCCTTATAGACTCTATATTTTTATGTAGACCTTGTATTTTAAAGGAAAGCTTATCCTAGTGATAAATATAAAGTCAATTGCCAGTGCCTAGTTTTCAGTAAAATCTTCAGAACTATCCTCATCTCTGAATGTACCAAGTTGTTGTGAGTACCAAGCGAAATTTATATTTTTGGGAAAAGGGATTAACAGCTTACCTTAATGACATCTTTAATGAAGCTAGCTAATAAATAATTTATCTAAGGTCTTTAAATAGCTTTTTATTAATAATATAATTACTAAATTCTACATCATCTTAATTTAATTTGTTTTCAAAAAAATCCCCATGTAAACAAATTGATGTCTTCCATAAAGGTAGGAATGTTTACCGTGCATTAGTACCTAATTAGATCCTTATTATTAGGTATATTTATAATCATAATTAGCACCCTAAAACAGTATTACAAAGCTAATCACCTCATAACCGTATTCATTGGCACTCAAACAACAGATAACAACTATGACTGTGCTGATAAATTGTGACCCTTGACTCAGGAATGAGGGGGCCATTCATTATAACGTCAGTTGAAATATCTCCATCTTGCTATCGAGATGTGGTTACATAAATATATATTTTTCTGCATATTGCTTGCGGTTTATGGTCAAGGTGCGTTTGTTATTGTTTTCTTTATAAGTGTCAATCTAGTTTTTTTTTTAAATGAAAGTTGTAGCCCTGTGTTTAAATTATTCGCGTACTTTCTTGTGTGACAAAAATATTTTGTTTTGCGATGTGTGGTGGCATCAAGTTCTGCTAAATTCTTTTGTGTTATAATTTATGTTTAACTGATTTTAATTTGAGACTTATTGACTATGCAGAAAGGTTTATTAACGTTTATACAGATGATAAAAGAACAAAATAAATAACACGTGCATATGAAACCTGAGCTGGAGTGTTAGATAGCATTGATCCTTTTAGAGGAGTATCTTTACGTACTTTATTGAGACATAACTTTTGTAATTGCATAATAAAATAGAGATCTTATATTTATATGTACTGTTATATTATATTTCATATTAAATATGCAAATAATTAGGTATTTTATACTTATTTTAATATATTTACAGAGAGAGCTTTTCACTTTTGAAATTACTAAGCTTAGTTATAATAATAGGTATTCTCACTCTTTTTGCTCTATCTAGTACATAAACAGGGGTAAAAGCCAAAAGCATTAACGACATTAACCCATAAGGAATAGAAAAATATAATAAATAATGCCTAATAACATTTATTCCCAAACAGGGTCCATAATAATACTTTCTTTTTATGGTAACATCTATAAACATTGTAAAATTGCAAATAAAGAATATGAATATTCAGTTTCAGAGGATACGGATGAAGATCTGACGGAGACCGATAAATTAGCAGAAGGTGAACAGAAGCTTAGTGAAAATGTTCTCGCCATCCTGGACCACTTCAAGCAACCAGACCCTGTGGGTCTGCCAGGAGCAGAAATACCAGAACCGTACCCCGTGCCAGACATGAAACAATCTCTATCGTTTGGCACACTGTATTTCAAAAACACTGCAGTGTATGGTATCAGCAAGTTTCGCATCTTATACATTAATGCTGAAATTGGAGCAATGGAGGTACGTAATACTATAATAGATTATTCACTAATGGAATAAAGCAGTCGGATGCCATATTGAATCCTCAGCGTAACGAAGAATTGTTGTTAGCTGGTTTAGGCTTTAGTTAAAAGCTCGTCTAAGACGAAGACAGCTTTACACAATAAAAAAGACAACGAAAAACAAAGCATAAAATGTTATATAACTACATAGTTATTCAAGTATTAAAAAGTTTACTTAAGTAGTGATCTACATAAACTTTTCAATTTGTAAAAATCATCGTAGGCAATAATCAATATAAAATTTTCTGATCAAAATGTCATTATAATTTTTTAGAATACTTATCGTCTATTTATTTATATCACACTTATAGAAAATGGAAAACTAATGTTAATAACAAATTCACTTTCAGGTCCAAGCAGCGATGAGCATTGATGTACTACAAGCTCGTGGCAACTACACGATGTCAACTTGGCTAAACAGGGCACAGGGACCTTTCACAGTCGACGTAACCGGTTTGAAGATCACAGCAAGAGCTACCCTCGGGGTAGAACGAGACGGAAAACTGCGAGCACAAGATATTAATATAGACCTGGGTTTTAGCACCATTGCCGTCAACTTTGAAAACTTAGGATTCTTCGGCGGAATGTTCCAGGGCATTATCAACTCAGTAGGCACTTTCCTCTTCGACTCCATCAAACCATATGTCCTTAAAGAAGCCTACACTAAAGTCAGAGCCGAAATCAATTCAAAACTTGAAGAAGTCGCTGGCGATATGCAATTCCCAAACTCAATTTCGCCTCTTGACATGGTAATTATCGATGTAAGGAAAAAAGTTCGTGATATGCAACTAGATCCGTATCAAATCAAAGACAAAAATACAACTGTGAGCATATTTACTGTAGCTTTATCACACACTTGGGTCACAGGAATATCTTCATTCCAAAGAGTTGGTAACATCACATTGAAAATGGAGAACAAATCAGCTGTGGCTGACTTTGAGATCGGTACACAAAAACTTGAAGGAAGGACTCAGTGGGACATATCAGCAGTAGGCGGTCTCGTGTCAAGAGCAGGTACCGCTTCATTCTCGGTGGAATACATCATTGCTAGGATAGTTTTAGCACAACCACTTGACACTAGAAAAAAGCCTATATTTAGAGACCTAGACCTTGAGATAGGTAATATTCAAGTCCGTTGTAATGGCGCGGGTACTATTGACTACGTCATCGAATTTGTGGTTAATATTTTACCAAATCTTCTGAGATATCAGATTATGGATGCTTTGGAAGGTCCTCTTAGAGAAAGGGTGCAGCAAGAATTAGATAAACTCGACGTAGAGGAGTTGATAAAGGAGAAGTTGCCCAAACTCGATGAGATGGAGCACGAAGGATTTAAACTCTCTAACCTGAAGGCTCCGGAGACTGAAAGTAAACAGTACGATGAGGATGAGTTTTTCAATTTCTGAATAGGTAACTTACAAGATTATAAAATGTTTTGTAATGTAATTATTGTAGTTAAGTACAATTGTCTACTTACTTATAAAGTAAAATAGATTAAAAGGTATTTGTAATGCTGTGTTTTATTTATATGTGGAGTTAGTAACGTAGTAGTAATATTATATTTAAGTTTATTAGAACACTGAACTCAGAACTAACAAAATCTATCACAGTGTTACCAACGGGCGGACTTAGATCGATATCATTTATTAAAAGGAGAAGAAAAAAGAAAAAAGTTCTTTATAAGGCACATTATATCGGGGTATTGACAAAAACGGGTTTTATTTCGCTCGATCGACGTCAACTTTATTAGTGTAATCTATTTATACACAAGTTTGCACACTCATTCTGTACTATGTACTTATTTATACATATAATATATATATTTAAGTATAAACTAATTTACGTCCTTTTTTACTCTCAAGGTTCTCATAATCTATACTGAATGTCGCAAACTCCAAGAATAATAATAACGACATTCAAGACAATATAATAGCTTTCCTGAATAATTCTAGACCAAAGAAAAGATGGATGGATTCTATCAAAAGCGACATTGATGGAAAGGGAATAAGCCGTGACATGACGGCTAATAGAGATGAATGGAAGAAGAAAACCTATTGCGCCCTCGCAAAATAAGATTAGGACAAGGGCAGAAAGATAATGAAGTAATTAATAGCAAGTAATTAAAAGTATTTATTGTAAAATTATATTTGCTCTACGTAGAGTTTTATCAACTTATTGCTAAGGACCTTTCATTAGGAACAGTTAATGGATTCTGCTTTACTCATATTTTATTAGCTTTTCCTTTGGTTCGCTTTGCTCAGGTGTTTCGGGATAAAAGTGCATACCTTATCAAACAGTCTCTACGGAAAAAATCAAGCACCTGCAGCGTAAATGATTCGGTCTTGATATTTATGCATTATAAAATTATTTATAGAGTTTAATCCAACCCATGTGTAGGGAAACCCTAGTGTAGGGACAGCATAAAAAAAATAATTAAAAAAGTATTTATACTCGTGTTTAACGTTATATTGACTCGTATGCACATCTTACGAAACGCACCAGTAGATGGCGTTATATGGGTGTGTGTATATACAAATTGGATGCAATAAATAATGAACAAACACATGTAAACAATGTACTTAAATATATTTATAGTCTACATAATCATTTGGAATTTCCTTGGCTAGATATCCAGTACCTATACGATTCTTTGAAATGCAGGCTAGGCATCATAAAAATGACGTTGTCGTGTTTTGGGAACTCCAACATTTTTTAAATATTCTCAATTAATTTATAAGATTAAACACATAGATAATTAAATGACGCACAGCATTTATATTGAAATAATATTTGAGATTTTCGGTTCTTGGGAATAATATATAATTTATTTAACTACATTCAAATAAATTATTATCTAAAAAATTCAACTAAAAATAAAGTAACTATGAAGTTCCACCAACCTATTTCATAATATATTTAGACTAATTATAAAAAAATTAAAGGATTTTATTAAATAGAAACAAGATAATAATAAAATGAAATGAACAATTAAATCACAAACGATTACAGAGATGATTAAATCATTGAAGCAAAACATGTGACCCGAAAGAAATGAGTCAATGAAGTTAGATATTGACATAAATAACATGTAACTAATCGTTTATCTTGTTTATAAATTGTAACATGAATAAAGTAACATTAAAGTTACAGCCATTAAAACATAATATTACTCTTTAACGAACAGAGGAAATCCCATTTAAGTCATTTATAAAAAATAATAAACTAGTGTTCCGTATTTATATTGATAAATATTGACCCCTGACTCCAGCACGAGATCCAAAAGTTAAACGCTTCGTAAAATATTGTCATTGTCATATTACAATATTAGTAAGACATCATGTGGATTGGGAATCTAATATTCCTCTGTGCATTCCTTCTTCCCGTTTTGGTATATTCTCAAGGTATGTTTCGTTTTCTATTTTTGACAATATTTTTATTAGTAGACGTAGTCTTTCTGTGTTGTATTGTCATAGATGTGTTTTGTGTCAAATATAATAATGCCATACTTCATTTTGTATTCACTGAACAATATTTGGTTTAAATGCCCTTGTTATGGATGAGTTTATCTTGTGTTCTGTCTACATAAGACGTTGTGCTTATTTGTCAAATAAGTGGAATGACGATTTATTAATTTTGAACTAACTTCAATACATTATACTTGCATTTTAATATACTTCTAGTATAATGCAATTTAGTACTGCATTTTATGTTTACAAAGCCAAGAAAAACTTTTAACATAAATGATAGATAATTTCAGATGACACTCTTGCACCTTTAGAAAAAATGATCAATACAATGAATATAACATCGCATGTAACTAACTCATCAGATATGACAAATACGAGAAAACCTATGGGTACGACGATTTTAATCACGACGGACACATTCAACTCAACAGACACGTCATACACGAATGGCACGTGGGACACATTAGACACGATGGATACGTCAGAAGCGACGGAGATATTGGATGTGCAGGATACAAAAGAGACCTCAAATATGATGAAAACAATTGAAACGTGGAATACAGGAGAAACATCGGTAACAACGAAAATGACGGAAGAGACGCAAACGACTGACACGACGGAAATGACTAACATAACTGACACAACTGACACCATGGAGTTAACAAATTTGGAGGATACATCCGACACGACGGATACTACAGATACATGGGACATCATATATAGTTCAGAGACAACAGACATATCCTACACGACCGACACAACGGATACGACAGACCTGACTTATACAACTGACTCGACTGACCCAACTTATACAACTGACTCGACTGACCTAACTTATACAACTGACTCAACTGACCCGACTTATACAACTGACTCGACTGACACGGCAGATACAACGGAGACTACAGAAATGACGGAATCATTGGAGATGACAGAAACTACGGAGACGTCAGAAAACGAAAAACTAGCCAAGGGAGAAAAAAAGCTTAGTGAAAATATTCTGGCTATATTAGAGCACTACAAACAGCCAGACCCGATGGGTTTACCGGGAATCGACCTAGCAGAGCCATGTCCCGTGCCAGACTCACAGCAAGCTGTATCATTCGACACTATGTACTTTTCAAATACCGTTGTGTACGGCATTAACAAGTTTAAAATACTTTACATGAAAGCTGACGTCAAAAATATGAAGGTATTTATTAAAAATCATATTATCACACCACTTTAACGACATAAACTTTAACATATCTTAATCCCTATTTCAGATCCAAGCAGAAATGAGTGTTGACAAGTTAGATGTTCATGGTTATTATATCTTGTCATCTTGGTTTAATCCGGCGTCAGGACCTTATTCTGTGAACTCTACCGGTGTCAAGATAAAGGCCATAGCTACTCTCGGTGTGGCACAAGATGGAAATTTGCGAGCACAAGACATACATATCGATGTTACTGTCGATACATTTGTTACCAAATTCGAAAATTTAGGCTTGTTGGGTGAAATGTTTCAAAGTTCAATGAATGCAAGGGGACCTTCCGCTTTGGATTCTAGCCTTCCGTCTATGCTACAAGAGGCTTACCCTAAAATCAGAGCTGAGATCAACAAAAAAATTGATGAAATTGCGGGTGATATACAATTCGCAAACTCTATATCGCCATTAGACCTTGTAATAATGGATGTCCGAAATTTAGTGCGCCATATGAAATTAGATCCATTTAGAATGAAGGACTATAATACGAGTATGGGCATATTTACTGTTGCTTTGTCTAATACTGAGTTAACAGGAATGTCATCATTTCAAAGATTTGGTAATATTACACTGACGATGAAAAACAATACCGTTGTAGCAGATTTTGAAGTCGGCACAAAAAAACTTGAAGGACATACCCAGTGGGACATATCTGCATTAGCTGGTCTTACATCAACAGCTGGTACCGCATCATTTTCAATAGAATACATATCTGCTAGAATAATTCTAGAACAACCGCTTGACACAAGAAAGCAGCCTGTACTTGGGGATTTAATACTTGATATGGGTAACATTCAAGTTCGTAGCGATGGCATAGGAACTCTTGATTACGTCATCGAATTTGCAATCAATGTTTTACCAAATCTTCTCAGGTATCAGATTATGGATGTTTTAGAATTTTATATGAAGACGATTGTGCAACAAAAATTAGATGAACTCAACGTTGACGAAACAATAAAGCTGATGTTGCCCAAATTAGACGAAATGCAAGGTTTTCAATTGTCAGCCCTTAAAATTCCAATGACTGAAGATCATCAGTGCGATAAAGATGAATTTTTCAATTTTTAAATGTAATTTTAATGAGAAATGTAAATTACATGTACTTAAGTAATATTTGTCCTACCTTTTCTGTATTAAACGTATACCTATAGCCGAAATTCAAAGTTTTATTTTTTAATTAAGTAGATAAATAACTTACCTGTACATTTTTACAGTCTTTTGTTCAAATATTGATTCACCAGCGCCTTCTTTAGTTTGTATAGTACATAAGGAAATAATGATTAATTTTAACGTGAACAAAGAAGTCTTAGTTAGTACTCATAATTTCTTATGTAAATACATATACTTGAAGATATATTTTTTTTATTTACTACCTCGGGACTTTGTATATCTGAAGTAAGCTCCGGGTTGATAAGGGGTTGGTTTTACTCATGGGGATGTTGACTTTTTTAAACTATTACCATTTCAGAAAGCCTAGAACTTCGGTAATAAGTGGATGATGGTTTTTTTTTTCACGTATGTTATTTTTAAACCTTCTCTAAGGTGATATAAGTACTTTTTTAACAGTTGGCAACATCCCTAATATTGTATACCGAGTTCAAATTTAGACACCGATAGAGTGTATCTATTCTGTGTGCACGAAAAACTAACATTAGAGGCAAAAAGATCCACGATGCCTACTGTTCTTCATTGAATGACATTGGCTAGAGTAGCCTCTCAATAGAGTTATGAACATGGGTACCTAATTGAGTATGATGGCTAATTAATGTTAAGTGGCAATATCCTTGCAACTCCAGAATTATATCAATAGACAAATGTACTCAGATAATACATGTAGTGTCCTTTCAACCTACGCAATCATGGCTTCCGTTTGAATCTCTTCGACATTAATCATAAGTTTAGGTAATAGAAACACTACGTTGGCCCAAAAGCTGAGTATTGCCATAAACCTATTCAGCGATGCAATGCAGCAAGCATTTTGGGGGACGTTGCCTACTGCTAGCTGTCTTACAGATTAAGGTTTTAATTTTCTTTATTTATTTTTAAGGTATTTAGATTCTAATATATATAGTTTTATTTAATTTTGTTTTATCTATTATAACCAAATGTTTAAAAAATTCAACTTGAATACATTTAGGTACTTAGTGTTCTTTCTCATTCCATCTGCATCGGTCAAGATCAATATCAGGATAATTTCGCATTCTACAATCATTGTTGTTTTTTGAGTTAAAAATATTGTTTTAACGACAAACGCATGCGAGATGCTAATCAGAACTAAAAATAGCACATATGAACCCATGTTTTACCTGATGATATTACAACTCCATGCTCGGCATGAAGTTTAAACATACTAAAGCCTCTAAGCAATTCTCACAAAAGATTGCTTGATTAAATCTTTCATTACTATGTTGTTTGTAATCCCATATGCTATATAACAATTTTGGGGCAGACCCCAAAATTGTTATATAGCATCTTTTTAGCTCCATCCTCATCGTGCAGATTCGTAATTTTGTGTTGTGGCCCTATAATTGACATGACACAAATCAATTGTTATTGTGACTGATCGGCCGTTTTATAAAGTAGCCGTTAAAAACGGTATAATTAAAAAGTTACATTTATTTAGATCAGTAGTCTCTATAGGTGACCGACATATTACCGCGTGTTGAATGCACCCAAACCGGTATTAACGGTACCAAAATTTAGTTTAGCTGTATCGAGATTCGAGAATAATTTCGGAAATAGTTAAAAAGTATGAAATAAAGATTAATTTTATTCCGGTTAATATTTTATTTTTGGGTCCAGCTCCGTGAATAGTCAGCTGTTTACTAATAATGTGAAGTTTCAAGTCTCACTGTACTGCGCTATTTTTTTATAGATTTAAATTAGTCTGTCACATTGTCAACAGAACACAAACTGTCATTTGGTTCGTCTTTTAGATAATATACACAGTGCATTGAAAAAAAGTAAATATTATAAGTAGTTCAACATGTTATATAAAAAGAATATTACAAACGAACAAATATACAAAATACGCGCGAAAACGCTAGCTTTCGCTGCAAGTTCGCCCTAGCATTTTCCCCATAAACTGTCTCTATGTAGTGGCCATGGTCCCTTGATCCATATTTTATTTCCGCTATTCACCACTTACTTGACAAAAATTAATAAATCTTCCCAAGGTCCACCAGTGGAACTATTTAGTGATCAACGAAAAGAATCTGTTTTAATGATACTTTGATGCCTACAAGAAAATGTTTATTTTATGTTATCATAAGTAGATCAAAATATCTTCTCTAGCTCTGTTGAGCATTGTTTTTGTTAAAAATAAAAATTATATAATTTATTTTGCTAGTAAATAGAAAGTGAAATCTGGGAAACAAAATGCGAATCATATTCCCAAACATTTCAACGCAACAAAAGGAAAAAATCGCATACGCAAAAAATAAAGAAAAGCATCATTGCGGTCAACGCATCTTGTGTCTTGGAGAGGGTTCAGCCGGTCTTGGATTGAGCCTACAACACCATTGCTCCCGCCGAGGCAGAAAGCGGCGGACGCACGCCGACTTAAAAAAAAAAGTATAATTATCGATTCCAGTTATTCGAATTTGGAAAACTCAATAGCGCGTCTTTTTACGATTATTAAAATTTTTATTGTTAGTTTAATCTTAAAATGGCGAAATATCAAGTGTTATTATTATTCTTCGCTGCTGTGATAGCATCGGGCACGTCAAATACACGTAAGTAGATAGAAGAAAGTAGACGGACGAGTGTTAATGACTGTGTGTCTATTTGTGGCTTAATTCTATCCCGAAATAATTTACTAAAATATTACGTTATTTATATTTTTTGCAGAAATATGAAAAATTATTTGATTTGTACATTTATATTTACGCGTGCGTTTAAACGAAACCATTGATGAATTGAGGTTTTTTTTTCATAAACAAAGTTACTTTTGTGCGCTAAATGAATCTTTTTACTTTTGGATATTGTGCAAAAAAATATCAGGATTTTTATATTGATTTACGCTTCCAAAAAGAATATTAAAGTAACAATTAATAATGCATCCAAATATTTGTTATTTAATTAACATAATTTGCAAATAAATCATAAACAAAATGCTCAAATGTAAGCATTGTATCCTGAGTTTTGTAATGTGCTAAATATTTTTGTTACCTTTCAAGACATTAGTATTCTACAATGAGGTCTACTTTAGTTAACAACAATACATCATACTTAGTTAACTTTTATCACCAGAACGTGCTGGCCCATGTCATTACCTACATACTTAGATGTACATTCCTTGCTTTATTATTCAAATATCCCATGAAACACCATTGTCTTGGCTTATAACAAAAATAAACTAAAGTTAAGCCTAGGTGCATATAGATTTTAAAAACAAAAAACATTTACTAAACATTACTAAAATTGTTAAGATTTCTGTTGTTTTATAATTCATTTACAATAATTATAAATTAAATTAAAAATTATAATAAAGTTAAAATTAATTACATTAGTGATATAATTTTATGGTTTGCGAAAGAAAAACAAATTGGACCTATTTGTTTTTCTTTCGTAAACCATAAAATTAAAAATTTAAAAATTAAAAAGTGCCAAAAAAATGTACTCTACTAAAAAGCTATTCCCTACGAACTAACATCATATTGGGTCGAATACAGAACCTAACTTAGGATTCAAGTATTACTTGAAACTAATTTTAAATCAACTAAGCTAGTTTCAAGTAATACTTGAGTCTTTAATTAGGTTCTGTAATACGAAACCTTTGACTCCCGCGCGTAGACGCCGGCGTCGAGGAACAACTGATTTCCTTTTGTGTCTCATTTCTCGGTGTTTGAACGTTTAAGTAGGTACATAATCTTACAAAAATACTGTAAAAAAAATTGTGGGATTACTGGTTTATGAATCAACATTCAATAATATAACCTCCTTAGAGGTCATAAGAAAAAGTCGATCGGAGAAACTGGAGTGAAATCATCATAAGATTGAGTTGTATATTAAATAATAACGGTTATAATGAGGATAACAGTAAAAACATAATTAATGTAATAGTGTCAACACTGGCAATTACATTTATAAATAACATAACAAATGTTATTTATATGTTATGGATAGTCATTCAAGTTCTACGGGTAAATAAAGTCCCATTATTATTAGATAAAATTTCTTTGCATTCTTCATACAGTAAAAACAAATGCTGGCTGTAAAAACAAATGTCGGATTAATGAATAAAAGAAAAATGGATTTTCCTTAGGTCTTCATCCTTGTTACACACAATAGCACACAATACACAATTTTAATTTCAAGGCTAACGTCAAATGAAAAAAAAACAGTCATAGTTCATTAAAAAAATTTTTAGTTTCTTTTCCCCGGGCAGCAACCTAAATTCAGTTTTTTATTTATAATTAGGTTAGTCGTTATTTTAGTAAGTTATTTAGGTTTTTCGTTTTATAATTGGTGTTTTAGTCTTAAATTGTTATTAATATACTATAAAAGTTTCTTTTTCCTTGGTGTTCATTTTTTTATGTGAAAAAGACACGTTGTCAGGTTTTACAATGGAGCACTCTTGCTTTTCAAATAGACTCTCGTTGCAACTCTTTTTCATAAAAAGACTTGAACATTGCAGTGAAACTTGACCTTAACACAATGAGCCAATAACAACTTATTATTAATTACATTTGCTATTAAACAGTGAACATTACGAGAAAGTTGAATACTTTCACTCGCGCCTTTTTTCTTGCACTTTCTTTGACACTAAGGAGTTGCAAATCCTGTCTTGTACAAAGAAATAATAAAATAATCCGCCATTTTTAAACCAGTTAAATAAAATTAGCCCTTGATTGTGGCTCAACTTGTTTTTATCATCTAGTATGTGGGTTATTTACTTTTGCATAGCAATTTAGCCGTAGTTTAAGGCTAAGAAACTTACTGACCATGTATTCTATTTGAATGACCTCGGTAATCAGTCTCTTAGGGATAATAAGTATTATTTAGATTATTTATATATCCTCAGTTGATTAATTATTTAAATATTTATACGTGAAGTGAAAACTTCGAATCCCTTTTTAAGAATGTGCGCACGGAGGAGTGTGTGGATTGACATAGGTATATTGATAAAGTTCTAAAGTATTTCATATGTCAGAAGAAGTGCAGAAACCTAAAATTTTTTTTTTTAAATTAGGTTTGAATTTGAACCACTGACTGGACCACTTATTTACATAAATCAACTCTAATTCTTAATCAATCTTCCATCAAAGGGAATGTCGACAACGCACAAACGATAGGCCTCTGATTTTGCATCTAGATCTCAGTAACCCCTTATTAAACCCTTTTAGTTAGTATAATTATTTAATAAGAAAATTTGAAAAAACAACTGATACGGATGGGATTCGAACCCACGATCTTCGACATACCGTGTCGACGCTCTAACCGCTGAGCCACCGTATCCCATCGGTATCAATCGAAATTTCAAATCTCTTTTACACGCCTAAGGCGTGTGGCGACATCTATCGAAATACATTACGTATCCCGACCCAGTGCTCTAAACTTTGCAGTTTAAGTAGACACCGATGCGATATCACCAATTTTCTTAATATTTTTGTGAATTTTTACATGTTATAGCACATGATAGCTTATTAAATATAATTATTTAATAAGAAAATTTGAAAAAACAACTGATACGGATGGGATTCGAACCCACGATCTTCGACATACCGTGTTTGTGTGTTGTTGTACCTTTTGGTTAGCCCTAAACATGCGGTTGGACCAGTCCATCCAAATGTAATACAGATTTTTTAAATCTTTGATTTTCTGCAAGTCGTATAGTAGCCGTATTAAAAGGGTCTTAAGTAATACGTAGGACACTCAGAAAGTTTTACGAAAATAAAAAAGTCGTAAAAAAAGCATAGCGCGAAAAATGTTCTCGGCGCAGATCTATTTTTCAACGAGACATGATAATTTGGATTAGCCCGCAAAAAATGTGGAAGGAATTTTGAAATTAGAACGTAGGTACCCATCTTTACCTAAAAATAATTTTATTTTCAAAATAGATTATAACTGGCCAGTCTCTCGTACTTAAAACTCCTTTTTCGCAATACTTTCTGAGTGGCCTGGCATAAGGCCTATCCGACCATTCGCCTAGTTTTATTATCGTTTACTAAATCATAGGACCCTTGTTTCTATATTTATTATCTATTGATGCTATGCTATTGCAAGCTAACAGGAAGAGAATTATTTAAGCCTACCTATTCTAACCAAATTGGGAAGCTCCGAATACGTACATCGATGTAAAGGTAATACTCGAAATATTCACCAGGGCGAGAGTTATTTCCTGATTGTGTTTTTAGGGATATCGTTAATTAATGCAGTGATATGTTAAAACAAGGCTAAATCTATTTGATGTCAATATTTTTTTTTGTTTCAATACAAGGTCACTGTTTTGTATACATATTACCTAACAGTAAATAACTCTACAAAACAATGACGTCACAATGAAGTGTGACTGTGAGGAATTTAAGGAGTCCTTCAACCATTTAGTAAAACAAAGCATTGCTTACTATTTTGCAACTGTTTACCCTTCTCTATTCGAAATATCTGACAGATTTATCAACAAATGCTTCACGATAATCTCTAGATATCTACGAATAATGGACTAAACAATGCGTGTCTTGGACATTGTATTACAAAATATTTTAATGAAATCCGTAGTTATTTCAGTCTCTCTGTAAAACACATAAGTGGTGTTTACCTTTACCTAATCTCTCTCCGATCGTGTCGTGACCATCCCATCGGACTACGAGAGTGAGGGAATAGAGAGTACATCTGTGCAATATCTCCTTCGTAGTTGGCTAATCTCAGTTGAGATTAGTGGCTGTGGCCGAAATTCTCAAAAGGATATCGTTATAATACTCACGATCTCACAACGCCAATCCAGCAAAAATTATAATCAAAAATGAAAGAGCATATGACATAAATGACAACAATGTTTAGATATAAATGTGATCTGACAAATTGTTAGTTACATAAAATAGTAGCAAGTACGGAAGTTGAGGAAAGTAGGAGTGCGTGCAACGATGGTTGGGTAACAGGGATGCACGATCAGACACCATGACTTTGCAATGACTGCACAGTAATAGCTGCTATAATCTGTAATTTTTGACATTACTTTATATAACGCTAGCTGTCACTCGCGATTTCATCCGCGAGAAAATTCATTCATCTTGTATACTTACTTTCTTCGGTAGACGTGTTAACTATTTGTCAAATTAACTCTTTAAAACGTACTAATTGTTTAGCTTTATGTACATATTAGATTATAAATGTAGATTTTAGAGCCAAAGTCCTTTTTCTCTAAGTTATTTTATTTCTTAAATTACTGAAATCTAAAGCTTAAATTCGCAGACATAATAGAAATCTTTTGTTAAACGAGTCAAGAGTTTAATTAATTTTACATAATATAGGTACTTAATAAGTTATATAACAAAGTTGAATCGTCTGTTGGATAACCCGAAAATTAATGAAATTATATTCAAAATAAAAACAAACAAAAATTTTCTCAATGTATTTGTTTATTTTATTTTCGTAGTTTTTATTTATAAAAACATATATTTTGGTGGATCTTCTACTATATGTCACACAGCCATTTTGAGTTCTTATCAATAATTCATCACCAATTGAAACACATCACAGGAGTCGCTCCTCTATATTATTTAAATTATCACACAAAGCTATTGTAATTTCCTATAAAAGGAAATGTTCTATCTATGTATCTTAAAATTATAATATAATACGTATCTTTAAATAGTATATAATGAGTTTATATTGTGTCTTTGAACATGCGTCGGTTCATTTGTCTCACAGTGTCCATACCATTTTAGAATATACTTAGTTCACACTTTAAAAGCCTTTTGTCTCATTAAAAAAAATCCTCCAGATACCTGAGACATGTAGGTATTTTCTGAAAAGTTCCAAGTTTAATCTATGATTAATGTATGATTTTATGGTATCAGTGGTAGCACGATGCATGTCAGCATTGGTTTTATCTACCTTTGTATGAGATTATCTACAAGATAAGTTAACCAGGGAATTAAGCTTACGTATTTGCAATACATATAGTATGATTATAGTGACATTTGGTTAAGACATGTCGAAACCTTATAGCTATGTTGCTCTAAGGTCAAATCCCAAATGACTGCTTTTCGGCAAAAACTTACGTTATTACTTAATGATAGTACTGCGTTGGTACGACGTCGTAAATGTTAAATCCCTGCGTTATTGCAAAATAGACAGTCATTTTATGGTGCGTAATTTAAGAATATCAAAATACAAACGATTAGCAAGAAAATCTTTTTAATCATTCTCATTAATTCCATCATTTTAATAAGGTCCTGTTTATTGACCAGAATAAGGATCAAATAGATCTCTGAAGACCAAATGTTTCGGTAATCTTGAATCGAAAAGTTCTGAAAAGTTTTGATTTTGGTTACGCTTAACTGGACAGCTAGATGTATATAGGTACAATTAAACTCAAGCTGTAATGTCATCTGCACTTATATCTCTGGTCCTTCGACCCTAATAATTATACAAGGTATAAAGTAAATTACGTTTTATTAAAGTGCCTTATGCGTCCTAATTCTGAAAACTTTGTCCTTGCTAACAATTAGATAAATACCGGAATTATCAATATTACATAGTTTAAGAAGTTTATTCCGAGTTTACACGCAACGCTATAATTCTAGTGTCCATAATGAGGTCGTCAAACATACACTTTTGTTTATACTATTTCATTATAGCTAGTAGTCTATTAATTGTAGTCCCACTTCAGAACTTGGACCTTCATTAAAGGCATCAACAGTAACAGTTTATATGGCTCTTGGCTAGATTACTAGAATTTCTATGCCTTTACTGCGTCAATGCTAAATAGTAGGCACTTACTTAACTGATGTTCTCTTATTTTCTAGAATACGTGTTCTCTACGTCTGGTACCTATTAATTCCTTAAAATTAAGAAATACGTTTAGGCTACTGACATAAATAATATGGCTTTAAACGCTATCTAGGTCATCTCTTATGTGTGCTGATTTCAGCAAGAGATAAAAAAAAATTAGGATCCTTATTCACCTTTTCATCAGCAGCTTTTTAATTCTTTTCAGTTTTTAGGTAGGTACTTTCAATTTAAAAGTTTTCCCACGTGCGCCGTCGAATTAGGACACCTCGTATCAAAAACTGACATAACGATGACAAACAGCTAGTACCCTACAAACAGTATAAATGTACTAGCTAACAGTAAATGGTTTTTGCGAGATCGAGTTTCGCGGACAAGGTCTCGCGCCGGGTCAATGACCGACAGGTGCATTACGACAACCGTTACTTCACAACCAGTTAAAAAAACTTAATTATTAGTAGCATTTACACGACTGTAGGCTTTAATCCGTTTGACATAAAGATTACAATATTGATACCTACTTTTTTATAAGAGTTTACTTACTTTTTCATAAAGTCAAGAGCGACAACCCTCTTTACTTTATGAAAAGTGTTGAATAAATTAAGAAAACGATATACAAGTGCATTATAATTTGTTTTTGTATTATATTTTGTTTTTTTAATTTGTTAGTGTTTTTATTTTTAATATTCTAGAAGTTAAAACCAACTTTTATCCATTTTATATTTATAGAGACATCCTATCCATAATCCTATCATAAACTATAATACGAGCAATATTTATACAAACAAATTATTATTATTATTTTATTTATTTATAAAAAAAACATATTCTTGTGATCGCGTTTTTCAATCAATAATGATGGTTACGTAGTCTTATTTCTGAGAAAATTACTTTTCCTTGTGTTTTCACGCTACTGTCCTGAGCAGACTTCGGTCGCCCAGATTCTATTTAATAAATAGTTAGTATTTTAACTATTAAGTAAGTTGTATAAAACTTAAGTAAGTAATATATATGTATACATTATACAACTAACTTAATTATTTACAGTTACAATATCCTAGACTCCAAAGCCAATATCACTAGGCTAACAATACAATTTAAGTAGACTTAATTGACAGTTATCATGATAAACTATGGCTAAAGTGAAAGGAGAATCAATATAAAACTTTCATATTGCTGTTGTTAGTAGGATTCATTTCAACTATTGTCAAGCTACACACATATTGACGATTATTACATGCACATTTCATTTGAACCTATAGTTTTTTTAATTTACATAATGTTTAATGATTTTTTTTATTTACATACTGGTTAATAATTTTAGATACTATTATTTAAATACTATTCCCAATTGTGTACCAGAAAAATTAAAAAATAATAACAACATTGCAACGGTACGTAACGCAAAGTAACATACTTAGACATAACTTTTTAAATTCAATAAAATTACGTCAAATTCAAATTCTTATTTCTTTATTGTGGTCAGTAGGTATGTGAACTACGTACGTAAACGTTTAAAAAATATCAGATCCCCAACCCTACACATAATCCGAAATAAATCCTACACATTCGAAACCACTCAAAAAAAACTAACAAAAAAAAAGCTCAAATAATTCCAAAAGCGACACAATTTACATATTTAATTTTTAAGCTAAAGAAATTCGAAATTAACTATTTTTTTATTAATTTTGACACTGTATTCAACCTCCATTGCTTTATTAATACTTAAAGCCGAATACTTATTAGCTTCAATGTTTTTTTTAGTGCACAATGTTCATGCACCTTGTATGTCAATGTGCATTTTGCTGCATATAAAATCAATGATATGGAATAGAAATTAGCAGATTGTATCGCATATCATTGATTTTATACGTATCCAAGACACGAAAGACAAGACCAAATACATTTTTTTCCTTTTTTCATGCACTTTTGCACAGTACACAGTGTTCAGAGCTGATATTATGTTTTAACAAGATATTATTTTCTGCAAATACATAGTATCTGATCACATCACGCAGTATTTCTCCTCATCACAAAAACGCAAACAAAGGCTCATCTTAAAACACTTTCATGGGTAAAACATGGTTAATCACACAATCGCTCCCAAGGCTCTGAGGTCTTAAATCTATCGGCTTATTATCATCATTCGCTGGCATGCCATTGTTTTCACCGCCATTCAATACCGTTACACGGTGCTGGCAGCATACTAATACCTACACCTAGTCACTGTAGAAACAAAGTTTTGCATAACAGCTGACTAATGAAATTTCATTGAAAGTTTGTTTATAAAATAATAAATTTTCTGAATTTTATTTTATGCAATTATTATTGAAACATGTAATTAGCTGCTTTTATGTGTGAATTTATCAAAAATTATAAGTATTTACTTTTTATCATACGATACCTACTAGCTCGTAAAAAGGGCTATTTCATACTAGTAAAGCTTGCCGGTAAATCTATAATTACGCCCTAGGGTGGAATAGTTTTTTAATTCAGACCGTAAAATGCCAACAAAATGTATAAGTTAGGGAAACATAACGTTTAGAAGGATTGAATGTATTAAAGATACCATTGTTTTCAGATATTTTCGGTGGTCATTGTTCTCGGCGAGACCCCAATGTGGACGCCTGCCTACTTCGCAGTTTCAACTCATTTATCGAGTACATGAAGGGCGGAGCGCCTGAACTGGGCATTGAAGAGGTAATCTAATTTTTCGACAATATCTATGGGCAAGAATTCTTTTTTTAACACAAAAAATATATTCTTTTTGATCCCAAACTTCACATTAATCTACTGTTTACCTTCAACGTTGTTAATTGGCTAGAATAATTTAATTTTATGTCATACTGGCTGTTTGGAACTTATGCGAGTCACCCGTTAATACCGACTTTACCTACGAATATAAGACAGTTGTACTAGGTTGTCTCTAGTTAGAGACAACCTAGTACATAAGGTTTCGAAGTTGGTTTCCTATAACCTTTTGTAAAAACTATAACTGAAACCAACATGTTATGTACCGAAGTTTTATCTACAATTTCAGGCAGAACCAATAGTGATAGACGAGCTGTCCATCGCACTCGGCGGCGGGCCTGATGGCTACCGAGCTAGCTTCAAGGACATCCACGCCACTGGCGCATCCAACATGACTATTACTAACGTCAGGTAAGAATCAAGAAGCAAATAAGAATAGGATCCCTCTTATTTCTCCATATTTAAGTATGTGATCGATTTACCGGAACAAATATTTCAGTATGAGTGTATAAAATGTGTGGGGAATTATGTATATATCTGTTACTGCTTATACATAAGACAACCCTAGTGCCTTAATCCCAGGGCCCTACAATAAAGTGTGTTGAATGCGTAAGTTTAGTGAAACCCGTGCTTTCTCAGAAAAGTTCGTGGAGCAACACCGTGTAGTTTTTATTCAGTGGGAGTCGGACAACCCCCTCACCTTTGAAATGGGGCCATATAAGGTATTCCACAAGTAAAAAAGGGCCCTATTACCAGAGACGTCGAGAGCGCGTTAGGCAAGCACCTTATCGGTGCTCTTCTAGCGGCCATCTAGTGGGAATTTTGAAAGAATCAAGAAAGCAGAAAAGCTCTACACAATTAAAGTATCTATAAGTAGGTGCATACTTATTTATAGAATTGATTTAATGTCAATTTTTTTTTGTTCCAAGACTTCTGCGCGCGCCCGTTAGTATCTTCGCGTCCCTAGGCACGTGCCTAGTTTGCCTTAGGGATACCCCACACCCCCACAGTCCACCCCTGCCTTTTACTGGAGACAATCAAGTACGATACCAATAATGATGTTCTCCCATTCTTGGACAGTAATAGCTTCGTTAAAAAAGTTCAAACTTTATCATGGCTTCATGGGTATTTGTAAACACGCATGTTGCAGATGCCTAGCATTAGGCAAAGTAAGGACCGTGAAAATTGCATATCTAGAAACCGATAAAAACTTGCGCCATCCAAACCATGTGTCCATTGTCACGTAATTCTTTACATAAGATAGTTCCCACATGAAAAAATACGACAAACACCGTATCCAATTACGGTAATTATTTTGCATATTTGCTGCACCATTGTTTCAATGTGAAATATGACTTGTCATCTTTCTCTTCACATCATTAATTTGGTAAATTTTTAGCTAGAATTTTCCCAAACACTTTAATTTATGATACACACCTAACTGCTGCTTCGTCTAGTGCGACTGCTGAATACGAGGTCTTGGGTTCGATCCCCGGGTCGAGCAGTGTTATTGGGTTTTTTCTTTAGGAAATTCTCAGTAGCACGGAGTCTGGAATTGTGCACGGTTAATGACAATAGGCTCGCGGCGAAATGTACTGCATACACCTCTGCCTACCCCCTTTGGGGAATACATTGGGAGTCTATGTTATTTTACACACCTAACTAACGAAGTCAGAGTCACGAGCCTTGGATTCGAACCCGGTTCACTGCACTTACTATTATTGGCGTATTATAGTTATAATAAGTGGTAAGGCCCCTAACTCGAACCCCAAACCGCAAAATTTAAACCACCGTTGTCCCAGCAAACATGATGACTGTCAATATTGGAATGTTAGGAAATGAAAATAAATCAGTTAATATATTCTGTTCGCGTAGGCATGTCCATACAACTTCATACAAGCTGTATGAGCAGGGTCGAAAAAGACAAAGAGACGACTTATAACTTCAGAAGCAGTCATAAATAATGTACAATGTTTATTGTGATAAAGTCTTTGCCAACAATATGGTAAAAGTCAAATGTTTCAAGGTTTTTAAATCAATCGGACACGGTACTTTGTACTTGGGTACTACATCATCTTTCATCCTTCATGCCTTGTGTGCAGTGTGCAAAGTCCTTTTCTTGTGGGTTGATTGATGAACAACCTCGTGCGAGAGTTTAAACCGTCAGAAAATCTCTCAAGTGTGCTGGTATCCTTAAAAGTTTTAAGCAAGACATTAATCTATATATTATGTATTTGTAAAACAAAGTCGGGTTAAATATATGACTATGATTAATACATATAGTACTTACATATTTTTATTAATTACTTACCTAATGTTACAATTAATTGGACACAATGAGAGTGATTTACATATTAATGATAAAACGAAAAACCTAAATAACTTATTATTTTAGATTAGCTTAGATTAACCTATAAATAAAAAACTGAATTTAGGTTGCTGCCTGGGGAAATTTATTATTTTTTTATTAATTGATTACCTACATTATAATAATTAATTATTATAATAATATTAATATTATTATAATATTTTTTTCCCATAATTGCTACTAAAGGTAACAATTTTTACACGTACTCAATGCTTAAGTAAATAAGGTAATTTTATCCAAATATAAAACTCAAATAGATCTTTTAAATACATTCCTATGCAGTTTAAATAAGTTTATGGTAATGATCTTTTAAGCAAATACATAAAGCTGATTAATATTAGGTACAGCGTGTTTTTGTCTCTTGCTTCGTATACATACATATTATAGGTACCTACTAATAATAATCGTCTGCGCACTTAGTATTTACTTTCCATTTGTTGATATTATTTCTAGAGTCAGGTTTTACCTTTGATTATTAACTTCCTTGTTTAAGTTGCAGTCAAAACTCTTATCCAGTCAAAAGTACTATTGACTGAAAAAAAGGGAAAAGTAATTTTAATTGCACAGGTTGGTCGATAGTAGGTTTAGCCGGGAAATCATTGGTTAATAGTGGTTATGGCTGTAAATTTCGTTAAGGGTTTTGACTGAAACATTATACCTAATTATTGAGGTTTACAATAGGAACCTATCCAAGCATTGCTTTAGTACCAATAACTGCCTTGCATCTTCAAAATAAAGTATCTACTATCCTAACTCTAATAGAAAACTTTCATGCAACATTTTTACCAAAAAGGTAACACAAAAAATTTCGTTTAGGAGTCGATCACTTCCAGTTGATCATCTATCGCCATCATCCATTCATCGTCTTTTATTATAATATTATGTAGTTAATAAATGATCAATCGCGGCGCAGGTCAGATCTGGAGACGCATCAGTTCCAGCTGACGTTGTTCGGACCCCACATCAGTGCGCGCGCACGCTACCGTTCATCAGGAGTGTTGCTGCTTGTTCGAGCTTCTGGAGGCGGCGAATACTGGGGAGAGTATGGTAAGTAAGAATATATACTACGTGTGTATAAACTTGCCCCAAAAAATATTTAGTAGTAGTACTACTATAAATATAATACGCACTTAACTTACGAAAATTCAGAGGTGCGCGGCTGGCTCGAACCTGAGACCTCTGTCATGCTAGTCAACGATTATATCACTAGGCTGACGCGACTCAAAGCAGTAAGCGAGAAGTAAACGTACTTTTTATCCTTTCATTAACATACCCTGCTTGCCATTTCCTCATCGCCTCTCCCTCAGCATGTCGTAAAAAATCGACTAGTGAAGGGATAAGCCTTTTTTTTGGATAAAGCCTAGAAACTAGCTGCGATCAATTCCCAAGCTGTTGGGAGGCTTCAGCCGTAGCTGGTTACCACCCACCTAGCCGCAATTTCAATAGCGAACTCAGCGCTCAGTGCTTATGCACCAGCACTGCGTCGTTGGCTGCAAATAATGTCGAAAACATGTAAAAATTTAGTATGACTTCGATACCTACAATTCTGAAACTGTTAATGTTAATAATCTCTTTCCACCCATTCACAGAGGGTGTAAAAGCGAAGGTCTACTTCCGTGGTGAGCCTTACATTCGAGGCGGTCGCACTTACCTGAAGTTGGAGCAGTTAAAGCTGGACTTCTCTGTAAAGGACATCCAGATGGGCGTCGAGAACCTGCACAATAGTAACGCCGTGCTGCGTAAGTATACTTTGATTAACTAATCTAGAATCCTGCTGCATTCTAACTGCTTAAGCAGGCGTGATCGCATAAATACACAGAATTTTTTGTGACAAGGAATGTATACTTTCCAGTTCAGCAAGATGAAGTTCTGATTTTCGATCCTATCGATCGATAATCCTACATCGCAATCATTCTTGTGGTATGGCCGTTAAAACTTTTAGAATTATTCTATGCTAGCATTTGCCCGCGTTCCGACCGAGATCCGATCATTTGTACGAGTTCCGACCCGGATTAAAAGTATCCAGGATATGGTCTATATGTGTGCCAATTTTCTCTTGATTTTGATCTTTGCTTATTTTCACTTTTATTTTGAGAAGTTTTTACCTATGTATTATTGAAAGAAGAACAAAATTTCAGTCTTCAGTATATTTCCCGCCAGTTTATCACATAGCATGATAGCACTATATATAAAAAAAAAATTAAGGGATATTAATATTTTCAACGCTGAAAAAAAACATGAAGTAAACAATAATTTAAAAAATATATTTATTTTCAACAGAGGCAGCCCTCAACTTATTCATAAACACGAACGCTCAGGAACTTCTGAAGGAGATGAAACCTGAACTGAAAAGGGACCTGGCAGAGAAGATGTCGCGTTTCCTAGACAATGTACTGGAAAAAATACCTTACGACGATTGGATTATCGACTAGAACTAAGTTAGATAAGGAACACAGTGAGAGATAGGTTTGGGCGTTTGCTATCTTCTAGTACAAAAAAAAACATACCGGCCGAATTGAGAACCTCCTCCTTTTTGGGAAGTCGGTTAAAAATCGGTTTCAATAAATGGTTCATCTGAATTATGGATATCGTTTACGACCAATATTATGTTGTTTCGAAAACTTGTCCAAGAGAAGTTTTAAGCATAATGAACGTGTTATTTTGGGTGTTTCTGTGCAATGTAATTACAATTTTATTGTTATTATAATTTTGTTATGCGATTCAAATAACAATAATAGTAATAATGTCCTCCTGACCGAATTTCGGTCACAGCAAGTAATCTCAACCGAGGTTAGCCACCTACGCAGGAGATATTATAGTGCATAAGTGTGTGAGGGAAACACAGGCACTCTCTATTCCCTCACAATGTGACACTGAACGCCATTTTGTGACGTCATACTACGTCATTTATACGTATTCCTATTGGCTAAGACATCACAAAATGGCGATCAGTGTCAGATTGTGATTTAAATCGTATTACATGCGATCTTGAGTTCTTGACGCTGTTATCATTTATGCACAATTGACTTACCTATACAACCTTCTGCAGGTAAATATAGTAAAATAGATAGGGTAGCTACAAACAAAGTCGATTCGGCACATTCGGTTTGGTATATTAGAAGAAATTTAATCGGGTCTTCTCCGAAATTACCGAACCGAATATGCCGAATCGACTATGTGTGTAGCTACCCTTACAATTGAAATGAGAGATAAATAAATCATTTCTACCATTGATCCCAGTGAATGATGACGAAAACCGATCAATTCATTTCATTGGAATTTCTAAAGCTAACAAATAAGCTTTAAACAACATAATTATTGATGGCAACCCGTGCTAAGACTACAAAATGTCAAGATATTTTTGACACTCTGATATAACAATAGTTTGTTCAGAATTTATTTCTAACTTAAGTTGGATGAATATTTTCTTCACTATAATTTTCAATAAACAGTACAGTATAATAGCTTCGGCAATTTGACAAGATGGCATTCTCTAATTATATGTATAGAAACATATTTTTTTAATAGCAAGCTTCGTTGCAGTTATCATAATATTAGGGTAAGCTTGGGTCAAAAGAGTCCTAAGAAAGGATATAATTATTAATGAGGATTTAATGGCTACTTCCGATAACGCAGTCAGCGTCGCTACTTTCTGGGCCGCTTCAATATAATAATATTAAAAATAAAAACAAGTTTTGATATCGAAATGATACGATATAATTATTGCCCCCTTAGGGTAGCTACACACATAGTCGATTCGGCACATTCTATTCGGTATTTTAGAAGAAATTTCATCGGGACTTCTTCGAAAATACCGAACCGAATGTGCCGAATCGACTATGTGTGTAGCTACCCTTACAAATGATGATTAAAAGTTTATTGACGTATATTATCATATACCAACGTCGACGTTATAATAACAACTTTATCATCGAGACCGGTGTCTTTAAAAACCTCTAATGATCTAAGAAAAATTTTCAAATTCATTAAATTAATAATTAATAAATTTCTTATTAAATAATAATATTTAATAAGGGCCAGTTTCACAGGTTCCTGGTAAGTTCCCGTTATCTTACCTAATAGAAAATGTCATACAAATTGTTTTATTTTTTAATTAACCTAGTAGGTAGAGCCTATCTAGAGCCTGTGAAACTAGGCCAAGTGAAATATGTCATCTTACTTGTTTGTGTACTATCGAGCTAATTATTAAATTTCTCTATATTTTGTAAATGTAGATATTAAGGTAGGTATTTATTTAGAGACTCTGATAATATTAAGACTTCACTAGTTCGTCCTCTTTTGTATTATTACTTATAGGTTAATTTGTAAAACTGTAATAAAGTATTTTTATTTACGGGTTGTTTTCTTCATCTTCCTCCATTTTTATTACGTAAATAAATATTCCATCATCATCATTTCAGCCATAAGACGTCCACGTCCAAATAAATATTTACATAATTATAAATATTACATAAAAAATACAGAAATAAATATTAATGAATTAAAAAATCCCCTATTTTTATTACATAGGTACATGTTTTTTTATATACCAAGCATCTCATAAATATTTGGAAATAAATACTATCTAAATCTCAGTTTAGGCCTGGAAAATCAGACGATTCCATACACTCTTTCATGAAATTTATTGATGGAAAAATAAACCGGGAAATAGAAACCATTTTCCTTTTCCCGTGTGGTTGAGCCATGTTTTATTGAGCACAAAAGGGCCGGCTCGACATAGGTAATTAGGTACTCGACACAGGTAGTACTACCCTTTTACTGATCATCGACGTGAACTAACAACTACAGTTTTTTTATCAAAAAGAGCCTAATAGAAAATGTGTAGCAATCACACTTAAAGCAATGGCTTTTTTTAAGGCAATGACAATGGCTGCGGCAAACCTGTTAAACACAAATGGTAACAATGTTCTTCCACACTTTTCATTAATATAAATAATGTGAATAACAAGCCGTCAGGGTTAAAATAAATTTTGCTAGAGAATGCGAGCAAACCTATTTTCATTTAATAGGTACCTACCTACATAATAAATAATAATCATCTCAAGTCATTATTAGGCTCATTACATAAACGTTAGCATTTCCAATCGACACATGACGAGATGAACATGGAAGTACAAGAAAAGGTAAAGATAGTCTAAGTTTTTACCAGAGCTATGCGGTATAGACATATGTTAAGTTATGACATAAATAAAACTTCATTCGATAGAAGATTAAAGATGCAAAGAATAGTTTCCGCTCTACTCCTGCATAAAGTTATATATTATGTTTAAAATAAATAAAACTCAAATCGATAGAACAAAAAAAGCGTTAACGACTTTCCTAAGCCATTATAAACAGGTAGATGAGGTAGCCTCGATGCATTAGTTGCACAACGCAGGCATGTTACGATGTAGCATATGTTCATAGAACATCTTACTGAGAACAGTTATGTAATTTGGCATATAGCTACAATGGTTACTTGTGGAGTCTGAAGCTCTATTATGATGCGAAAAAAGCGACGCTCTAAAGCCTTCGATGGATGGCTACTAGTCTTTTTTTTACCACTAAGGCATACAGCCTGCCTAGTGCCTGAGCAAGCGGTTACAACACAAGGAAACAAAAGTTTTTCTTACTAATTTTATGTTATTCGAATTATCTGGAAATCACGAGGTTCATGAAACGGCCATTACAGGAGACAGTAGGACGCCCTGAATAAGTTCTTCAGCTCGTGACAAGATTTTCCACACGATTGCAATAGAGCAAAAGGAATGATGTTTGCCTATCCAATTGTTTTGTGTTTTCTGAAAATAGGATATAATTATAATCTCAACCGTTGAAAGGTGCGTAATAGTGATCCTCTTTATAGTAAGACATGAGAAAGAGATATCCTAGTCTTGGTATCTGCTGACTAACAAACTGTGACCAAATACCGTTCCTATGCCAAATTTATATGAAGAGAAGCTCAGGCCGGGAAAAGCTCTATAGCTTCTAAACATAGGCTTCAAACATTCTATAGCGTACAAAATAATAATATGGCTGAGGATATTTTTTTTTCATTTTGGAATAATTATATAGTAAATCTAACCTAAAGAATCACCACAACTGACTTCGCAAAAATCTGGTAAGAGTTTTAATAATCATAATTTATTTCGTCTCAACGAAACTTTGAACGAAGGACAGGAGAATGGCCCTATTTGTATTTACAATGGAAAAAAACTAATTTTATTACATCAACAAAATCTGATATTCGTATTTATTACCTCTGCAACAGCTAAATAGTTTAGTGACAACAGTATGGTGACTGGTGACCGAGTCTGTCGCAATGCGGTACCTTGGTAGGGGCTGCACTTTCGCAGCTCCGCAGACTGCGCTTGACCATAGCACTGAGTGCTTACAATAAAAACTATTTTAAACTAAACTGCAAAATTTGAATAAGGACACGCTTCGAAATATTTTATTGTTTTAAAAAGTAAATTTAAAAAATCTATGGTCAAATAAATTCTGTTTATTTAATGTTTGAATAACTTATTTATAAGTAAAAATGCGTACATTAAGTTTACTTATTAGTATAAGTGCAATAGTTGTGTGCTGTTCACAATTGACGAGGACCGAACGTGAAGCTGTTGAAATAGGTAAGTAAATATACCTTTTTAAATCTTTATTAAGTAAGATTAAACTTTTCTTCGAGTGGAATGCGCTTATAAAACAAAATAAGTACCTATTTGCATGCATTGAAAGCATAATTATTTCGGCATTAAAATGTTACGTTATCTGCATGCAACAATTATAATTATTTGAGTTTATCTCATTAAGTCTTCTTATGTCACTTTCGACCAATGATCACAAGTACGACTCCCAATGTTGAGGTTCTGAGTTTGATAAGCGGGCTTTATATTAACGAAATTAATAGTTGCTTCCATACGTAGTCTCGATGGTGTGATAGATACTCTTGGACGAACGATTAATGATCAATTAATTCTATTGACGTTACCCAAGCCAAGAAAGATGAATGATGAACAATTTGTTGTCAGCTTAGAGGAAAAATTTTGCCGTATGATCATTCTTCCAAGGTTGTCAGAGTGAGAAATCTGACAACAAATTGTTAAAAAGTCATACGAAGGAACTTTTATGATCTAATGGATAGCAGTGATATCCAAGTGGTATATGACCGTTGGAATGCCAAATTAAAGGTTGGAAGTTTGAATCCTTGACTTTTCGAAATCGTGCGTATTTGAAATTAATTATCACTTACTAACGGTGACGGAAAACATCGTGAGGAAACCAGCACATCTAATAAATTTTCAACGGTGTTTCAAGCCATATTTAAAGGTTAGGCAGATTAAACACAATTGTTCATCAACTAAACGATAAAGTAAGAAAAAATTAATAGCTTTTACTAATGTAGCTGGTTGGCAAATAACGCATGTAATTAAGGGCATTCTCTTAAATAGGACTCCATTATGACGACACGGATATTTTAATGAGAGCTATAATTACTTAATTCGCAGGCATGTTAGTAATCACATCACATAATTTACAAAGTCTAAGAAATTGCGTAAATACAATTTTAAGCTTAAGGCGTGTGTCTACAGCTAGCGGCCCCCACGTCCGATTCAAACGCGGGTGTCCAGGGAATTAGCTCTGAATAAGTTCCATCGGATCTCACCTGTTTTGAAATCTTGAAATTCTTTAATGTCGATCTCCAGCCAGATGACTACTTTTTTAATAGGCTGCTGATAGTTCTCAGATTAGTCTCAAACTTTAGATCTACTTATGTACTTCTCGTTTTACTATATTTTTTTTTTATTACGCTTAACTTCTGAAATAATGGAGCAACAAGAAACCTCCAGCCAGCGGACAAATTTTAATTTAAATGCATCTAAATTGAACTGTTACAAGTGGAGCATTGGTTTCTGCCAAGGTAAACTACCGATTATGAGATCTACAACTTTATTAAATTTATATTTTTATATTGAGAACTACGTTGCTTGTCATTTAACCTAAAAAGGACACAATGCCAGCGTACGGTCGTACCCTACCATGAAATGAATGACCAGTAACTTATTTTTTAATTTCAGTCAATTTTAGACTACCGTTAGTCAGGTAGCAAGCGCGACTGCTGAGCACGAGATCATAGGTTCGATCCCCGGATAGTGATTAATGCTCGATCCTCCTCCTCTGTATGAGAAAAGGCCATTATTCAGTAATACGACAGTTATAGGCAGATACGAGCATAAATGAGACTAAGTCCACAATTGCATCTTAACAGTCTATCAATCTAGATCTGAGAAATGTTAAATAATACAAATCAAATCAAGCCAATGACATCAATACATAAATCAGTCTATTTGCTAAATGTATCGTAATAATAATATAATTTAGTATTAGGTATATTTATAAATACAAACAAAAACTAGTTCAGTACCATTTTCGCTTCTATTCTTTTTGTTTTTTGTTTAGTAGCTTATGGCGAATTTTAGTGTTAACAATAAAAAACATTTTGGAAACAGTTGTTTTAAATAAAGAAAAAATAAGTTAACGATAAGTTAAAAGTTAATAAGTTGAAGAAAACTGAGTAACTAATACGTTGCATAGTTAAAGTTGAATAGTAGAGTGTTGTTGATCGTCAATATTATGTCAACGACTTCTCTGGCATTGCAAATCTTATGCAGATGTGTTTTGCCAAGTCAAAGAAAGTGTCCAAAACCACATTGCAAAGTGAAACAAGATTTGCCACCAGCTTCTAAAACAACAACTGAAATAAGTTCTGAATCTAGTGACCCACATAACTTTTCATTTGGCATAACTTTTTGAAGATTCTTTTGAAGCAGTGTTGTTTTTAGAATTTGTATATGGTCATGGATCATCACTACATAGTATAAAACAAAGTCGCTATCCGCCGTCTGTCTGTCCCTATGTATGCTTAGATCTTTAAAACTACGCAACGGATTTTGATGCGGTTTTTTTTAATAGATAGAGTGATTCTTAAGGAAGTTTTATATGTATATTGCACCCGTGCGAAGCCGGGGCGGGTCGCTAGTATATTATAATTGATAGATTGATCGGAACAGTCGATTGATACAAGGATCAATCTGTTACGGTTAGATAACTGACTTACTTTTAGCAAACGTTATGCAAGATTATTTAAACAGATACCTAATTTGTTATAGTTATTAATTCTAGATTAAAGTCATGATTTCATTTAGTAATCCGTTTAAAGCTGTCTGCCTCCATAAGAAATTGCACATTTTATGAAACTTACTCGCTTCCATTTATAACCTTAAATAAAACAATTAGATTTTGCCATGAAAAATTTGATAGGGTAACCTACATGATTATTGTACCGATTAATTTAGTTGATGATAATGTCTACTATCATTAAAAAAAAAGTGACTTGGAATCCTTGGACAATCCATAGACAAAGATCCTTGACATCGAAGCAGTCACCATAAGATGGTGTGTATTGAAATAGCAGCTATTATTGCTATTATTGCTTCGGACACATTAAAAGTTACGTGAGATCGCACAAGTTAAGCAATACCACAAGACATAAAATTTTAATGAATCGCATTTATGGATATGTCGCTGTATCTATGTTATTGTATAATGGAGTATTTATGTTGTGAATAGGGTATTTCTAAAACAATTGACGTGTTTATTTGTCTGAGAAAAATGTAATGGTTACAAAATTATTTGTGACCAGTAGCCGAATAGGTGGTTCGTTTACCACAGCCTAAATCGTGACTAAACAAGACACTGCGGTTTAACTACCTAAGTAGAGCCTAAGCTACACGAGCAAAAAAATAATATTTTAGCTTATAACATGCTTAATGATGATGTGTTAAATTTTGAAAAAATGAATAAAAATAATTATATTTAACATTTCAATGCTGAGACCTTGCTCACGCTCCGCAAAAAACAATGTTGTGGACGTTATCACTCTATATTTTCTTATATACTTACTCTAATCTTAAAAGTCTTAAAATCTTTTGAGCTAGACTGGTAATGAAAATGATTGTAAAACCTGCGACGAATTTTATGATCAGATCAGATCCAATTCATCGCATAATAGCGTTTTGACTCCCCCTGTGCAACCGAAGAAATCGCATCGTAGGTCTCTATACCTATCTCTTCATTAATATGTTTTTGAATTTGTACAGAACAACAGTTAAGCCCAATTTAATGACCTTTTTCAAATCGAAAGTACAAAAGAAAACATGCATCATGTGAATAGATATGAATGTATATGAAACGTTAAGTTTTCGTAACGGAGTTGAGCAAGATGGCAGCATGCTTTGCTCACCTGAGCATCAACAAACAGTGACGCAAAGAGCAACCAAGGTCGATGGCAGACGTTTGGCTAATCACATGGTATACCTTCTGTGCCAAGGGCTTTGCACTGATCTCGAAAACATTAATTAATTTTAATTTTAAATAAATCTTACTCCAGTACCTACAGAAACCTTCTTGGTAACGTGATTAATGTCAATGATTATTTTGATAGTTACATTAAAACATATTACATACCACTACATTATCCAATTCCAATCCTGTTTAACTAGGCAAAAATTCCAAATTCCTATAACAACCAGGAAATAATAGACACATTGCCAACGTAGCAATGAGTTTTCGCATATATAAATTGGTTCAAATGCCATATACAAAGCCATTCTTATTCTTTCTTAAGTAGGTAGGTATTAATAAAGAATGCTTGTTTTGATTACCCTTATACCTATATTATTATTATTAATTCTTTATTTTCAAGAATCTTGGCTCATAGATACATCCTTTGTGGATTGTCATATAAATAGTTTATTATTATTTAAGTTACTGCTATGCTGATTATTGTAGAGTTACAATTTTATGGTGTAATTATGTACTTATAACTTTAACGCGAGGTATTAATATAAGTCACGTATCATTTTAATGATCTGTCCCTCTGAAGTTTGCGTCTATTTATTTTTAAGTATCATAGTTTGACATCAAGAATATATTATAAAGCTGAAAAATGCCTATATTTTTCTCATTAATATTAATTTTCCTGATATCAGAGTTTTATTATATTTGCTATGGACTTGGTTCTGTTTCTGTCCCGTTAATTTAGTAATTAGTTCCATTGTGGAACTGATAAAATAAATTCATAAATAATTATAATAATCATAAATTCATTCGTTCATCCAATTAAATGGGTCCATGTAGTGAATCAGTATTTTTTTCTTTACATAATACTTTCTTTGCAATCAAACACGAATTTCAAAATAGGGCATATTCTTTCGGTTCGCTTCGTTGCAAAAATGTTAAGTTCCACATACCGGTAATCATTACGTAAGAACCGAATATTTATACGTTATATGTTAATTAGTATTTATAATCGTGCATTGCAGACTGCGTTTTCTAGAGATTGTTTCTGATGATGGTTAGTTGCAATTTGTCCTAGATATTCAGTTTGGCAATGATCTCGTGTATTTTTTTTAAAATTATGTATTTTTGTAACTCTCTAGTACCATATATCCCTAGTACCTCTATATTTAGGCGAAGAAAATGAACTATTGCTGAGCGCGAGGACCTGAGTAAGAATCTCGGGTCGGAAAAAAGGTTAATTAGAACATTAAGAAATTTTTAGTAGCAGCACGAAGTCTGAAATTGATCTTCTCTCTCGAGTCCTTTTTAGGGTTCCGTAATAAAATCAGGAACATTTATAGTTTTGTCTGCCCGTCTGTGTGTCGCAGCAATTTTACTCGCAAACTATCAAAATCTGCCAATCTATAACGTTTCGACCTCGAGCTCGTAGTATCGAAATATTCAACGCGGGGACAAAAGATTACTGTTACAACCAAAGATATTGGAAAGAATTTCTATGGTTACAACATAATATTGCAATTTATGTTCTTACGACTCTTATTAGATCAACAATTACAACTTAGTTGTTGATCAATTACAGCTGGTTACTTACATCATTTATCAGGCCTGACCTTTATGCTGTTGATAATAACTGCACTGGTAACTGGTATAGCAATTACCACCTTTAAGCTGGCCGATCGGGGTTTCTTTGACTCAGCCGATAACTCTTTTTAGAGTATTTACGTTGTGTGGTTTTCCAAGGGTGTTCACAAGCTTAATATTAGCAACATTTGAGTGTAATGCGCTTGCTAACACACCCCAGGATGGCGGCTCAACCGCGGGTTGGTGTCGGCAGGTTAGGCCCGGCGACTGGCTCAGCTGACCGCTTTGCAACCCAAGCCACAGTGCCGGCGACCGACACGAGAGCCGCAATATCTGTGCATGTGCGGTTTGCGGGATTTACAGTTATCGGGCATTACAATGTGTTGTACCTATAATAAAAAACCACCACTGCATTTTTTTAAATACATAAATAAATAGCTAAAATATTATTTTACAACTTCTAACTTAATGGTAGAGTCCCAGTTGATATCTAATTAGGAACGTCTGCAAATTAACTCAAATTATGCTTAAAAGGTGATTAGGTACCTACCTGAAAACTTAAAGTGAACTTCCTCAGACGAATAGCGAACAATTGAAAAAATATATCTATACTTATAAAATGGTAACGTGACTGACTGTCAGACAACGCACAGCCTAAACCGGTGGACCTAGGGACTTGAAATTTTGAGACAATATTCTTTAAGTACCGTAGGGGTGCACTAAGGAAGGATTTTCTGAAATTCCCCCCCTAAGTAGGTAAAAAAGGGGGAAACAGGTTGTATGTAAATCCGTCATTCTTAACGTTAAATTTACGAAACTTGGTATTCAGCTTTTCGATTGATAAATGAAAGGACGAGCATTGTTTTTTTTTTTAATCCTACCCTTAAGTGGATAAAAAAGGGGGTGAAAGTTTGTATGGAAGATTTGTTATTTTTTAAGTGACAGATGTAAAAATGAGTATTAAGCTTATGCGCTAAAAATAAAAAAGACGTGTATCAAAAAATTTAGATTTTTTTCCCCCTAAGGAGATATAAAAGGGGACTGAAGTTTGTAGTTATGAAAATCCGTCATTAAACTTGATAATTAGCTTTTCGGTTCACGAATAAGACGTGTTTTAGCTTTTTGATAACTATACCCATTAGGGGGAAAGGGGGGGGGGGCTAATATTTTGTGTAAGAATATTCAATCACTTTGGGGAGAAAATATAATATATTTTCAAAGTTGGAGCCATGAAAGTAGGTATACACGAGAACTGCTGGATCGATTTTTATGGTATTTGATTTGTTGGATTAGTCTCCGCCTATAATAGAAGAATCGATGAAAAAAAAAATGGAATTATACCCCTTGGGTATGGGTAGGGTAGGGTAGGAATAGAGGGGTAGGGTAGGGGTAGAGTAGAGTAGGGTAGAGGTATAGTAGGGTAGGGTAGGAATAGAGGGGTAGGGTAGGGGTAGAGTAGAGTAGGGTAGAGGTAGAGTAGGGTAGGGTAGGGTAGGGTAGGGTAGGGTAGGGGTAGCGTAGGGTAGGGTAGCGTAGGGTAGGGTAGGGTAGCGTAGGGTAGGGTAGGGTAGGGTAGGGTAGGGTAGGATAGGAGTAGAGTAGAGTAGGGTAGGGGTAGCGTAGGGTAGGGTAGGGGTAGAGAATGGTAGGGTAGGGTAGAGTAGCGTAGGGTAGTATAGGGTAGGGTAGAAAAAGCGTAGAGGTAAATAAAATAATCACGCGTACAAAGTCGCGCGGGGCAGCTAGTTTTGTTATAAATCGTGTTCTGTTCAACATGTTAATTGCACGATAGAATCAGTTATCGTGCTAGCAATCGTATATAGTTATCGTGCTAAATATGTAATCAATCTTATAAATCTAATAATAACTCGTGGTAACTCAAGACTTTTGATAATATTTCGCAAAATAAAGTTTACAGTCAGGGTCAGGTGCAGGAGCTAAATCCTCAAGGTTGATAAAAACAATCCTAACTATTTTGGTAGCTTAGCACATACAGATAGGTATAGCCTGCGATGGCGGCCATTGTTAGATAGTAGGTGATAAGTAGTAGGTACCTACACTAGGTACCTATTGTTTGTCACACCACACTTATTCTTAATTCTATTTATTTTTGTTTACCATTTTTCGGTCTTTTGGAGTCTGTTTCTAGCGAACAAGAGTGATGTTATAATATTTCATTTAATTTTTAATCTATTTCATTTTTAAATTTCAGAAAAAATATTCTCAGCATGCAAGAAATCGTCGCCAGATTTCGACGGATGTATAAAGAGGGCTTTAAACAAAGTGCGACCATATTTCAAAGTGGGTAAGTAAATAAACCTACCTGAGTAATAATTATACATGGAAAATTCGTGAACATATGCCAATTAAAGGTCTTACAATACATGATGCCTCTATTGCGTTACCAAGGTTCGCTTCAATGCACAAACAAAAGCTTTGGAAATGTAAGTCGTTACATATGGCTACGGAAGTTTAATTTTGTGAATTAAATTGTTCTTGAAGCCACCAGCGCTGCTGCTGCGTACAAGTTCGATTCCTGATCAGACCAAGTGTTATTTGGGTTTTTCTGTTATGAACTTCTGCGTAGTGGCGCGGACAGTGTGACTTTGCTTTATGTAGGATGCCTACCTAACCGACTTAAACAGCGTTATGCTATTTAGGCTGATTGCGATATTTATGGCCCCATTTCATCGAATTAAATATTTCAATTCTATGTTTGTAAATCCCTTTTGTCCGATGGGTATCGCTTAATTCAACTGACGAAATGTTTCATTGACCTAGCCCGCTTCGTAATCAGCTCCTAGACTCAGAATACTGTATAGGTAGCATATCCTCATAACTATAAATTGAAAAATGTATAAACCCTCTACACAAAAAGCCAAGCTTTTTAGCTAAGAACACTCGATTCAACATTCAATTTTTAAAAAAAAAAACAAAACGGTCCATTCGTTCAGGAGCTACGATGCCTCAGGCAAACAAACAGACACTGAACAAGAAGTTTCCTAAAATAAATTTAAAATGTTTCAGGTATACCAGAAATGGGGGTAGCGTCATTCGATCCTCACTTTGCGCGGGAAATAAAACAGACTCGCGCCATCGTCGGGGTCGGATACGTTCTCACGCTGAACAATGTCTACGAAAGAGGATGGTCACAGTCCACTGTCACCAAGTACAAGTAAGTATTTTGTTATCAAGATTCCCCTGACTTCCCCTTGTGACTCAACTTATGGCTGCCTATACATATAATAGATTTTCTAGACATTTACGTAGCCATCTCTCAATATTCATAAACTTTCTGCCTTTACAACAGTATTATCAGCTTTTATAAACCAATTGGAGGACATCTTAAGCATTCCACCTTACTTAGGATACTATACATACGTATAGAGATATAATAATAACGACTATAAAGGTACTTATCTTTGCAGAACCGACTGGGATAACCAGCGCATTGTATACTCACAATATTTTCCAGAAAAGTGGCTCAATGGTGACTATGAATTCAAGGTAAAATGCTTTTAGTTATTAATTATGTAACTTATTTTGGTTTGTTAATCACAAAATATATTCCTAGTCATTAATTGAAATTCTCGCATAAGTCATATAGATATTTAAAACTGCATCCATAACCATAATATAGGAACTACAGTGATAGCCTAATGGTATGACGGTTGACTGGCAAAAGCGAAGCGTAAAAGGAGAAATACATCAATAACCACGTTGTAACTTGATCTTTATTCCACAAACTTCTCATTTCTAGGGTGATGCCTTCGGTCTAGGCGTTCTACGTTCCGGTCGGTGGAATCTCACCCTCCGCGACTATTCGCAAACAACTCGCATCAAACGCAACGGCACCGGAGTAGATGTCCACGTGGAAGTCGACCATATAGGAGACATGGAGATTCATGTCGGCAACCTGCTCAGGGGCAACGGAATACTTGGTACTTATTTACGTAAGATACTTTTAGACACCATGACTGTGTCTGGCAGTGGTTGTTTTTGCACATTGCATGGATTTGTTGTAATTGCACCCTAACCTAGTAGTTTGTCTAACGCCGGCCATTATCAAACTGCCATCAAACGGACATTTTGTGTACAAAATGCAAGGAAAATTCTCTTATAATGTGTGCTACATAACTATTGACAAACCTACTTAATCTTGAGTCTTCATACAGTTGAGGCTTCTTTCGTTAGTTATTAAATCCCGTATGTCTGGCGCGCCACTATTGTGCGCTCATTTGCGGGCGGTATTTGCCCATAATCGCTACGCTGGGCAAGCGGGTTGGCGATCGCAGTAGCAGATATTTGCTGTTACACAGAAGGTTGATGCTGCTGCCCATCCTCCGGATCTTTCCCTTTGTCGCTTCTTACGACACCCGCGTGACGAGTAGTAGTTCTATTCTTGGGCCGGAAACCACACGGCACGACATGTAACTATAAATAAATTTAATTTAGAATTTAATTACTAGCTAGAAGACACACCAAGTTATGGCTTACAAAATTTTACGTGGGCCAACTGATGTTTTAATTAGACGTCTAGTCTAACTTGATCAAATTCGACCGACAATATTACCAAGAAGGTAGGAGATGGCGACTCTTCTTTAAGTTTCATTAGGTTTTTTTGTATTTTCAGAGCGATTATTGGACCGCCTAATCAACGCGACGTGGAAACCAGGATTTGCAGTCATCAGACCACTCATCAACGACCTTGTCAGCACAGCTTTTACAGATATTTGGAGCAACTCCTTTAGAAACTTCCCGCTAGATAACTTCATTAGAGACTGACCAAGTGTCTTACTATAACTTGTTGAATTTTTTTAAGTGCCAGTTTGTAAATATTTGTTAGGTTATGATAGGGTTAGATGTAGATGTAAGTTTTATAAATAAGATAAATTTTAATAACTCATTTTTATTCTGTCATCAAATATTTTGCCATACTGTAAAAATAACTTTCAATTACTTTGTACAAAAATGCTGAAACATATTGTGTTAAACTGCATTGGCGGTGTGATTCAATAAACTAGTCATTTATGTTCAGCTTTTTAATTTAGACTTGCAGATTATGGGCAAAGGGTGAAGAAAAGACAGAAATTATATTACATATCTCAATATTATATTTATTAAAAAATATAACCTAACTATATATATGACTTTATATTTAAATTCAATCAACAAATAACTCGCACGTTCGTCGAAACTGGAATAATCAACCTCAGTCTTTCAACACAAATGAATACAAATCAAACAGGCCTCACACCAACAACAAATGGCGCAAACAAGCGTATCGTTATCCTCCGAGCGTCTCTCCGCTCCTCCGAGCTCCCTCCGTTCCTCCCGCGCTCACACACATATAAATACATATTTATAACATTGCACCTTCAATTTGTTACATTAAAAACCAGATAAAGTATTACACAAAAACATGCCGTCGAAAAGTCTCGATTTCATACTAGAGCACTGGTTTGCATCTATGAACAACTCTGATTACATTACAACCCGTTCATTGACAATGTTCACACTAGGCTACTTTGCAGATTTATACAACGAAATAAGTACATCTACAGACAGAAACTAAGACAGAATAGGAGCAGTGGTGTCTGTGTGAATCCCGCCTCGGACATGTGAATACAAAGCTGGCCTACGTCACCACACAACGTGACATCTTTACGTTAACTTTAATATTGTCTGTATTGAAATACTACATTAGGACCCTGTGGACCGTCGCACTGACGTTATTATGTACGGACTAATATCGTTGTAACAGTTGCGCTCCACGTCGATAGTTTCATATATAACCTAGTAGACAAACAATACGAACATTCTTTTGAGATCCTCATCAAACTATCGACGCGGAGTTTAAGTAATATGTATATTCCAATGTATTGAAATGAACTACAAAAATACTGACAGCTATTGTATAAGCGTAACATTATGAGGTTATCTTAACACATTACCAGGTCGATTTAGGTAGCAGTCTGACAAAACAGTACAATATAAGGAGCGTCCATTTTAAGTAATGGCCGATATACTACCTGTTTCATAAAATAGACACTCAATATAAGCACTCTGTAATTGCTATAACTATTAAAATAATTTCAAATAATATCGATTTACTGATTTCAGGCATTTACCAATACATGAGCGATTACAATAAATGATTCCAATTAGTTTCATATCTCAGATAGTCGAGTTTATGACCTGCGTTGGCAGTACACTTGGTAGAAAAGTAACATTCTTCAATGGCTACGTTCATTTACACAAATGAAACATCAACAATGGAAGTAGCGTAAAACCTTAACTAAATTACGAGAAAATTTTTGTTTATAATTTGTACTTCTTTTTCTCGTACGTTGGCCCCTGAATTTATGTCGTAAACAATTTAATTTAAAATTAAAACGCCACCTTTAGCGAGAGGTGACATTATGCTGAACAAAACATAATATGTAATTCTAGCAACCTACGTATTGATTGCACGAGTTCCTTAAAAATCGAGGTTTAGGGCACCGATTGAGTTAATGACTAACTGGCGAATGATTTACTATAATCGATTATATCGAATCAGGACACGCTACGTAATATGTTAATGATTTATCAACAAAAATGATAATAATAAACATCGATTTCCATTTCAACGATGTTTAAGGAACATGACATAAGGTAACTAAAGTATTCGCAGATATTATAAATTTGTCATTTTAGAATTAGGTACTTCACGAGCGCCGCTGCAAGCAAATTCTGTTTCCTATGGTCTGATTTTTAAAAGAATGATGTCAACAGAGTTTGCTTTGCACGGGAACAATAATTAAAACGAAAAAATAAAATCCTATCAAACTGAAATAAAACTTAATGATAACGACATTGAAACGAAAAATTTTAAAAATTCATTTGTAGCAAGATTTAATTTCATTTAAACTATAGACAGAGCTGACTTCTGTACACGTAGGAAATAAAATTGCGGAACATAACGTACCAATAACGCAAATCATTTTATAAATAAAGATATTAATGATTTAATACTACAGCAGCGGGATCTCTGGCGGGACGTAGTCGCATTCGTTAACACTATAATAACAACGCTGTTCCGCGCCCTTGTGCCTTCAACAAGTCAGTGATTTAAAGCGTGTACATCGACATGCACTAGTTATTGCTGTTACAGTAACATGTAATTCTAAATTCACATTCTCAGTCTAATCTCGTGAATGCATCCAAATCTTAATTATTTACAAATGGCGGAAGACGCGGATCATAGTTTGTCAAGGGCACGGAACTAATAAAATGAAGAGAACTAAACTTTCAAAAGAACGGTTAGGCCCTCCCTCTGTTCACAAGTACTGCAACCAGGTTCCGCCTGTCTGTGTCCGATACTCCGCGCCTCCCTTGCTCAGACCACTCACACACATCTCCAAATTAACTCTAACATTAAAATTATTTTGATATGCACTTATTAATAGGTTTTTTTTTTACAATGACATTTGTGCTGTACACTATTCAAAAACAGCAGAGCGGAGGCGAGCCAACGCGTTCGAGTAATGTACTTACATTACGGTAAGACGGCTATCGCGATATCGCACTTTGTACTTAAACATTCAAAATTATATTTATTGAAATCATAATGTTGACGTTGGTCGCGCGCCCGCCCTGCCAACCACTATTTACAATGACAACTAAACGAACCCATAATGAAACTTAAATGACAAACTCAGGTATTAACTAAATATTTGGCAAAGTTATATTGATAACGGAACAATGTGCAATGCGCAAACGACAGCCCTAACGTGAACGTATGACGTATGGAACACTAGAGCTAGCTTTACAAGTAAAATCGAAGGCCGCTAAGATATCACCGTTCATTAGTGTGTAATATGTACACGCGCCGCCCGCGCTCCTCTGATTGAGCGACACTATGTACACGAGCGCGGCGACGCACCGCACGACTACCGACTGCGTACAGCGTGCGTACGTACACACCGCAACGCGACAACATGAGACACCGCGTTCTAAACATTGGCATGTGTTATATTTACAGTTCTATAGTCTTAAGGCATTTGTATCTGTAATATGCGCCAAAATTATATACTAATCACATATTCTCATAAACATTGCTAAACAAGCAGTAGTCGTCGGTACTCCCTCCCTCCCTCGCAGTAATACCACAAATAAATCAATTAGATCACCTTCAAGGAACATTTTCATTATAAGCGTTCAGTTTATTAAATAGGAATATAGGACTATAGCTGACGATAATAGATGAAGAAATGAAATTAGCACCATGTTTTTCAGATTGAAGTGTTTGAGGTTATGTATGTCCACTGTGTGTACGCTGGTGAATCTATAAGCCTAACAATAACTGAGAATGTCCTAGGACACTGGATGCAGTAAAAAATTTAAAAATAATCAACTTTGGGTTGGGTTTACTATTCCATTTAGTTTTCTCACTACAGTTGTATAGTAACAATCTCACTTAAAGCTGGAACCTCGTATATCTGCTATAAACTATCGTATCATAACAGCCGCGTCGGCTACAGTCCTATATAACAAACAATTAGTTAAATATTCGACATCTTCTACGTCATAAAATAATGCAACTAAATAATTTACGTTGAAATCAATTTAACAACTAACTTACATCGCGATGTTAAATGTACATTACCACATATTATAACTATTCCAGAACACTCTCATATTTCACTCTTCAGGACAAATCCTGAAATTAGAATGTTCACTTCACTCATTCGATGTTAGTCAAGAATTAAAAACGTTTCACTTGCCTCTGCAACCACAAGTTATTGGTTGAGTACAGATGAATTATAATGCATTTATGATACACCTCTTTTCTTATAGGTTGGTATGATCAATATATTCCTAACAGTTCATCCGTAACAACATATAGTTACAACATAAAATAAAGCCATACATAAGTATGTTACTGATTAAGTAAATCTCCGCAGGCATCAAGTTCGGTTGAATTACATTACATACTTCATTAAATATTTCTCCATTCCACTAGCATAGTAATTGGTGTTACATATTGCTGCTACTATCTAGTGCTTTCCCCTCTTATCGTCCATGTTTGCAGAACGACTTACATCTAACTTGTGCGTATATACATCGTATCATCTTAGCCACGTCTGACCCGACGTTAGGTGTTACTACTTCACGTAAAATAAAACCTTAACTCACAAGTGCCGCCTTAAAAAAACGCCTCAAAATGTGAGAGTGTTCCGTAAAGCCTACAGATATCCCAAACCACAAATGGGTTAAACCCATTTACAAGTAAGTGTCACAATTTGTTTACTGATATTAGAAACCTATGACATTGAGAGATCTGTAGAAGACAACGCACTGGCAGTACAGATAAAGCCAGTAGTGTGCCAAGCCTGGCATCACACTGGCGTCGCGCGCATCACTAGAACTCAAAGTCGAATAGTTCGGAAAGGCCCTCGTCGTGGTCGAGACAAAAGCCGTAGTCCGTCGCTGACATCGGCGGCTCCAGCGCTAAGAACGGCTCCAACTCCAGCGGTTCTGAAACGCCATTGAATAAGAGAATGTCAATTATACAACCAACAGGAGTTACATAAAAACAGTCTCCGATAAATCATAAAATACAAGTATACAATCGCTAAAAGTTACACATTATTAATTTTTCATTATATTTTCTCAATTAAAGCAGGTTAGAAAGATTTAGTTACCAATTTTATCTCGATATACTTTGTGAAAATATTGTCGATCGGGTTTAGTTAAAATAACCTGCCCTAATTAATGACTGGCCTACACAAAATGCAACTGTATCGAGTATGTAAAGCTAAGTCATAATCATAGCAGTAATCATATTTATAATGTACAAGGGGTGCTAATAACTCTTTGAAATGTCTTTCTGCGCAAAAATTGCGAGGCAGTTGCATTTTACGTAGTACATTATACAATATATACAGTAAAATGCTCTCCAATAGTGCTCACCTCTACATCATAATATAAACAATTTACAAATCAGTTTAATTAATATTATTTACAAAATTAGTATCAAACACATCCCTCACCTCAACAACACCTGCAAAATCTGTACAAACAGTCACACGGACAAATAAAGCGTTATTGGATTTTGACAGGGGAAGCGGAGGCGAAGGGAGAAAATGTACAATAAACTTGCAACGCAAAACAACTACGAAAGATGAATAAGTAACTTTAATACATTTTTTCTTACTTATTCTTAAGTAGCAAATGGGCAAAAAATTTACACGAAACAATTATTAAATAATGTAAAACAAATAATTAAATTAAATATTAGAAGACAATTTCGACGAAAATTGAGTATAAGCTAAAATCTGCTTTTTTTTAATACGCTTTTCGTGTAAAAGATAATATCTAGATTGTTTTAAACGTTTTATAACAAGTAAGAAAAAATGGAGTATAAAGATCTTACAGGAGAAAAAGCTCCTTTTATATTAGTGAAAACAATCAAAATAAAGTATAATTGCATGAATTTTCCCCCTTGACCCACAAAGCGCGTTGCATGAATATTGCAAGTAAAAAAATCTACGAAAATAGGTAATGTGAATAAATTATCTATATTCGCTTGTCACTTCAGAATAGCGTCATTCACAATGAACACAAGAACTCAAATTAGTTCTCTTTATCCAAAGTGAGAGAGATCTTCGAAAAATGTCGTACGCAAACTGTACTATATTGCTTTTGATAAAGGTATATAATTATAAAACAGCTTATTTCTTTAATGGTCTTAGTTAATCATCTAGACTCGAAGCAAGTTGCAAATCAGCTAAAATATCATCAACGACATTTTTCAAAGGTTAGAAAAACACAGTGCACATAGTTAGACATGAGAGCGTTGTTACATTGGCGATGTACGGTGTTAGTAGATGAGTTGGCTGTTAGTGGCGAGCGTCCGTGAGCTGAATCCCATGGTGCTACACGGAACACTGCATACTGGAGCCGCACGGGATACAGCTCGCGGCCGCCCCCTCCCGTCCCACACGTCCCGGCCCGCTGTACCGAACATGGAAGCTCTCCGCTGTGATATGCTCAGATTTATGTTATTTTAGGCTAATGAAGGCACAGTTATAAGACCTATCTTCATTGAATGGTTTTTTTGGGGTATGCTTTTGAATTTCAATATTCAATATCACATTTTGTGTTGTTTTTCCTGTGAATATTACTTTTCTTGAAAATATAATTATTATGTTTTTATTACCCAAGACCGCAATGTGAGCTTCACACCAAGTAAACATATTTACAAAATATATAATCTTTTTTAAAGACAATTCAGTCTGATGTTAAAACGAAGTTACAGCAAATTATTTACAAAAAAAAAACATTCGTAACTCAACATTATTTACATTAATTAAATAGGTAATTCGTTAATTTTGACACTGTTACAAAACCTTTTTTTTTGCTACTGAACGTAGGCACAACTAGTGGCTATTAAAACGGAAGGACCAAGTTATTAATTTGAATGTTGAATAGCATACATGAATGGATTTATAACTAGTTTTTTTACATTATTACATTTTAGTGCTCGGTCCGCCGTTCTATCGTGTGGATGGCGGCACCACTCCCAGTTGCTTGTTGAAATGCTTGATGATGATTTAAATATCAAAATAGTTAGTAGCTAAGCATTTATTAATGACAAACATATGTATAGATAAATTGGCATATCAAACATTTTCCTTAAGTTCATTTTCCTATTACTAACCGTTTTTGCTATTCAACATTCAAACTTTTAACTTGGTCCCGCCATTCTGAACGTAAAAATCAAGTAACAAAAAATTATGTTACAGTATCAAATGTACACTTAAAATCAGTACACAAAGAAAACATGTACAATATTCGTTCCCTTCTCTCCGAGTAATAGTTAGTGAAGCATCGGATGATATGAGGTGAGCACCGTGATGAAGCATGCAATGCGTCGAGACACCAAGTGATACTTACATTATATTGGTACATGGAATGACAATATTCATAATTACGATAGACTAATGTACTTAACATGTTTTGTTCACACAAATGGCGTCACTAAGTCACTTTTTCTATCAATCAAACCTTACTAGCGACCAACACTGAAGGTGTTTAATGGTAATAAACAGACTTATAGTTGAATCTTTGATCTGTAGGCCTCTTTCAGATGATAATAATTTTGCGCGATTGAGGATGAAGCGTTTTCTTGACATTATTTTCGCGCGCTACAGCCGATCTCTTCAGGTAGACTCAACGCACACCATATTCAAAAAGGAAAGATGCAGACATAATGAAACAACTTTTTAACGGATATAATTCGCGTTTTTATTTTGATAATACAATCCTGACGTTTCGAGTACTTTGCAGCACTCGTGGTCGCAGGCAGACTAGATCCGTTAAAAAGTTGTTTCATTATGTTGAGTGTTCGCGAAAGTTTGAGACTACATTAGATGCAGACATGTCTACGAATGCCAATGACGAACTAAAACGAGTCTGCGTTCTATTTATTTCGCATACTTTTTCAACGTTAATTTTTCAGTTCTTTTTACACGCCGTCGTAAGCGACGCGACGCTTCATATTATTATTATTATCATTTTTGTTGTCAATTTTCACGCGAAAAAGGAATCGTCTATTAGAGGCCTCGTATCGTAATGATCAGTCTATTACTGACTGCCACCACACCAGATTTGCTGACACCCTGGAGGTCTTCATGTGATAACATGATATTTAAGTAACATTAGCCTATCGCATTTACGTACACAGTGAATAAATGTAATACAAAACCAACCGTGAAATGTCCCGCTGTTCTATGAGTACATGTGAGTCCCGTAGCGCATGCGCGCCGCGTAGCTAGAACTCTGACTGTGATGTGACTGCACACACAAGTCACAGTCCGAGTGCTAGCCACGCGACGCACGGTCGTCCAGCCCACACTATAGCGTGACATACCCATGACAAGTGGAATATACATTAGTTGCTTGAACATGGCGGCTAATGAGCGCACTGGCTGCTTAAGGACACCTTGTTAGACAATATCTCGCCACTGCGACAACTAAATGTGAATGACATAAGCTGTAAGGTCCAGTATCCAACTCATTACCATACCGCTTTGACGTAGCCTGGTGCGCACATCATAAATAAATAATTATTGTTATGTATTATGTCGTCACGGCAGTTTTAAAACTATCAATACAATAATATGACAGCCTAAAACAGCCGAATTAATGATCTATCTCTTATAAACTCTGACAACATGGAATTCTCAGAAAAAATAATAAACTTTCACTGCTGAAATGGTGACTGATGGTACAAGATGTGACTTTATTTTTAACATAAAAATCCTGGATTAATATTATTATGTGACATAATGGACAGGAATAATAATATTGTGTGACGTACCTGACTCCTGGTCTTCAGTCTGTAGTTGGAATCGTCCGCCGCCCATGATAGGCGCGAAGTCGTCGCTGTCCGCTATCAAAGCGTTGCGCAGTCGACCTCGCGCACTGCCACCTGAGTTATGATAATTCGTTGTTATTTATTTCATCACATGACATTTAGGCAAAATACATAAACCCCAATTTAAATTATATTTGTGCGTCATAATGAGACTAGTTAAGACCGGCTTTGACTTAGATGCTGATATTAAAATTAAACTTGGTTAAGATTTAGATTAATTTATGTTTTCGAATTTCTCTGCTGTCTTATACCTTTAACCCCAAAACCAAAACTTTTTAAATATGTATAAATACAATACGAACTGTCAGGCGTATTGAGCGTGTCGTGCTGCATGGTGTGCGGAGTGTGCGGCGTGTGCGGCGCGTGCGGCGTGTAGTGGTGTGGCGCGTGGCCGTCGTGTGGCGCGTGCGTGGCGTGGCGCGGCGTCAGCAGCGACAGCGTGGGGTCGGTGACGCACGGCGAGCACACCACCATGGAGCTCGACGACGACGCGCCCTCGCTCATTGGCTCGCGCTTGATTGGTGTTCTGGAACAATCGCGAAACATAACATAATATGATATTCATTAAAAAACCTACTTGTGTCTGGTCTTCTGAAAGCGATAGAGTGGGAGATAAACTTGAGTTAGCCGCCAAACAAAGATTGTTGATTGGTATTAAGATTAAAGACTTTTTACGGCGTTAATTTCTACGCGATTTGAGTATCATACTCAAAGAATAAGAGTCGTAAAGCTGACTTTAATATTTTTCAGATACTTTTGTACATACATTCTTCATCTCGATGTACATAGTCTGCCCGCAAGGTGTATTCTATGACTTTCGTACAAGTGTATTTCAAGCTAATGTTCTTCGCAAAAGTGCACCAGATCCGTAGCCCGCAAATAGCGTCTCTAATTAATCAATCATACTCACGTGAAGTCCGCGGTGATGGAACTGGAAGGTTTGGACTGCAGCAGTGCTATGAGCGGCGCCAACAGTGCCTTGTTGTCTTCCAGGAGCGGGTCCGCTGGCAACGTGCCTGACGCTATAACAATATTACAGTCTAGTGTAATGACAGCCTAGTGATGTGGACCTATAACTGGCAAATCTGTGGTGTCAAGTTCGAACCGGAGGCATATTTTAATATTATATGCCATATGCATGTGCGTATTTATAAAATAATTATCACTTGCACCGTTGAATAGCAGTGATAACGTAGATGTATGACCGTTGGACTACCAAGTCAAATATTCGCACGCAAACCCAGGCACGCACCTCGTGACTTTTCAAATTCATGTGCGTATTAGAAAATAGTTATCACTGGCTATAACGGTGAGGTAACGGTGAAACCAGCACACCTGAGAGATCTTTCGACGGTGTGTAAAGCCATGTCAGAAGCTTACGAGCAGTTTAAACTCTGACACCAGGTTGTTCATCAACCATACGATGAACAAAGACTTGCACCGTGCTTCGGAGAGCACATAAAGCCTGCACCTGATCTCTCTCCTGTCGTGTCGGATTACCGTCCCATCGGACGGACATCGGAAGAGTGAAGAAATTGAGAGTGCACCGGTGTGTGCGCACACATTTGTGCTCTATAATATCTCCTTTGAAATTGGCCACTGTGGCCGTAATTAGGTCAGGAAGATATTTTTTTTTTAATACAATTTTAATAACAATAAGGGAGTGTGAACTATTTTGTAAGTAAGGTATTATTAAACTTACACGACGCAGGCGAAGGAGGACGTTCTTTTGGACAGAGGTAGACTTCTATTTCACCTGACATAGACTTCAAATGTATCATGTAGCCTTTCTCGTCAGGATGGGGTACCTGTGAAGAAAGTGGACAATATGGTGTTACACTGAATTAACAATGAGTCAAATCAACATGTAAAATGTACATGTCTGTTAATACAAATAATTAAAATTGAAGTCTGTTTGTAACAGTGGCGGAGGCTCCATACAACTTGATCCTACCGGCTTCACATTGAAAAATTGCACAGTCAATAATGCCTGCTGATGTGTCATTAGTTTTTTTCCGGGTTAGATCCGGCTTACCTCTTAGAAAAATTAACGCTCCGTCACTGTCGGTTACCATAACCGATAAGGTTTTTATTTAATTTCTGCCTATCTGCCTAATTAATCTAATCTAAACTAATCTGCCTATTTGTTGCGAATAATCTTCTAAACGGCTAGACCGATTTTAATGGGACTTTCACTAGCAGGTAGCCGACTTTTTAAGGCCTATTACAAGCTATTTTAAACTTCAACTTATATTTAGGGGTCCGCTATGTTTATTTATGCGCTATATTTTGGTGCTGGCCTTAAATCAAATATTTACCAGTAAAAGTGCACCACTTTTTTCATAACGAAGCGAAAGGAGTCGTGGGCAACGTAGCTAGTATTTAATATAGAAGACAAGGTTATTTTTTGAAGCTTCTGAGCTTTGAAGTATTATAATGACAAGGAAATGTTGTGAGCTTTATTATGCGAGTCGCTACGTGTATATTGCACGATGTAAATTAAACTCCTTCATGACAATGTTGGTAATCTTTTCAACTCATCTGTTTGTGGAATAAGGCCGGATTTAGCATAAATGAGTGTTAAAGGAGTGTCGGAAGAAGTGTGTACTAACACTAAGCCTAGTATCGGGCGGCGCCTTGATAGGGATGACGGTTTGGTTGCGGAAGTCGCGGATGGAGCGCAGGTCGGCGTACGTGATGTAGGCGCTGGCGCCGTGCTCGCGCGACAGCGAGCTCAGCGCCAGCTCCGCCACGCCCACGGCCCGCGACACGCGCGCCTCGTGCAGCGCCAGCGCGCGCACGCCGCGCCGCAGCCGCCGCGCCGCCGCCGCGCCGCCGCCCAGCGCCGTGCCGCCTGCGCGGACCAACAATCAACTACTACGCATACTCAGCTTACTACACATGTAAGAAAACAACGAATTCGGACTCCTCAAATACTTAATTTTTATGATTTAATTACAAATGTATAGTTTTCGGATTTTTCCCTGTATTAGTAATATAGACGATATTATTTGCCAAATTTCAGTTCTAGGTCGACGAAAATTTCAATTAGATACGTCTACGCGTTCCCGAGATTAAATGTATTGACAGACAGACAGATGGACAACAATATGATTCTTAAGGATTCCGTTTTTTCCTTGAGGTACTTTTATTGGAAACATCCCTTTAGTCTTAAAATATAATGTTGAACCTCTCAACAACAAAATAATGAAAAATCGGCACAACTGCAACAAATTCAACATCAGAAATTAACCAAGAACCAGAGTCATATAGATTAGGATCCTTTTTATTATTTGTTATAATTACCAACAATATAACATTTTCTTCCAGCAGTACGCGAAACCAAAATTAAGAAGTTGATAGAATAATGTGTAGATTTGAAACTTATGTTTGAGAAGATATCAAACCGATTTTCATGAAATTATACTTCAATCATTTTAATCAATCAAAACTTTATGATTGGCCTCAGTAGGTAGTACAATCAACATATTATCCAGGTAGGTAGGTTTAGGGAAATTTGCACATATATTTTTAATTTCCGTATCAAGCAAAGCCCTTATTGGTAAAATCACACTTACCACATTTCCATTGTATATTATTTTTTGATCTTTTCTCTAATATTCCTATACCCTCTAGAACATTTGTAATGTCGTAGATACGACGTTTTTGGACCGATAAATGTTCCGCCGCTATGTTCAAGTCTAGGACACCATTGGGCGAAGACTTCAGCAACGCGACGAACTTTTTTGTGAGTAAACCTAATGATGTGTCAAACCTGAAACAAATGATACCTTAATTAGAATTAAAATGTTAATCACGACATTTAAATAATTTGTTTTTATGGAGCGTCATAGATTTTCCAATCATATTATTTGTATCGCACTCATATGCATACAAAATGCATGGAACCGGCTTTGTTATGGAAATTATACATAAGCCTGTGCACATCTGCCAGGTTATGACGGCGCTCTGCCATATTGCTCAATGCAAGACCACGACGCGACGGCATTTGCAATACTACAGACACATTTAATAGTAGCTTTTAATAAATTTGGCTGTATGTTGATTTTGTGACGTAGAACTTTATAGAAGCAACTAATATCGTATGCAACGCTTTTAGCTAAATTGCTGCATGTTCCAAGTTATGCAAACATCCACATTTCATTTTCTCATTTCTGTCTCGTGTTTCTGAGTAAAATTCATAGCTCATGGTATATGTCGAGGCTCCGCTAACTTCGCTCATAATATTCTTGAACTCGGGAAATTCAGGATCACATTCGAATACGTCCATTACTATCGAAATCTTCTAGATTGAAAACAGCTCTTTTCAAGACGACTTGCGATTGTTTAGGGCGAATTGTTCAACGGACGAGCGAAGTCGTTTCTCAGCCAGCATTTAACTACAAAACTACTACTCTCTAAAATGGAAATTTACCTCTCACTGAGACAAGTACCTGGAACGTTCGGTGTACTTTTTCATAGAACTGGACGGTCGACTATACGGCGTGAGAACTTTGACCCGTTTCTGTTTGGGTGTCTTGAAGTCGGCTTTCATGGGCACCACGTGACCCTGACTCCCAGAACTGCTCTCACTCAGGTTCAGTCTTCTTTTCACCGCCTGTGGACAACCCGATATTAGCATAAGGTTTATAGAGGAAAGCCATCTTTTACTGCGATTTTTATAAAACCGGCAAACGACCCGGTTAATGGTAACAGGTTTCAAAACCTATGGACGCTTTTACCACCAGGGTTCGCTTACGGTTCGACGACTCTGTGCGGAGTTATGGAACAGGTCAATTAAGCATCCATTGCCCGTACTGATGGTAAGAAACAACAGCACTAATACTTTTATTTAATGCCGATATTTATGTGAGGCAGATACTGGTCGAGCCGATCCATTCAAAACACCAGCTGAACTCTGCCACACAAGTAGTAGTAGTCATTTCATAATAAATGTGATGGCGAATTATATAATGAAGGCATAAAAATATGCTTAACAATGTGATTGTGTAGTCAGGGATCGTCTTATACGCATTCCGCACATATCGATAGATATGCGAGGTTCATTCCTGCTTTCCACAATTACTGCAAAATAATATAAGCTCTACAGCCACCAAAATTAACAAAAAAACTCCATGAAAATGGAGTACAGGCAGTCAATTTATAATAATATTATCGCAATTCACCTAAATGTAAAGATATAGAAACCCGTGTAACCTCAAAGAAGGTTAGAATTGAATTACTCGGAACACAATTATTTGGGGCATAGATAAGCAGTGTAAGTCAAGTACGAATGCAGTCTTTCTACGTTTTTTAACGTGTAACCATGACTTTGCGTGATGCTTCTGGTTGAAAGACCACTAAAGGGTTCCTCCCGATTTATTATTTGACTCTTGAAGGTTTCTCTGCAGAATTGGGACTCTTGGAAGTCAGTCGAGTGTAAGCCGTCCGTATAAGACTTATTTTTAACGATACAGGCCCGATTTGCGGGGAGTTATCAATTAATTTACTGTCTGAATCTATCTGGACCATCCAACTTCCGTCTTCCTGATTTAAAGGCAGGTGCGCTCCTGTTAGACCACAACACTGCTTACCATCAAGTAGGTTAGTGGTCAAACACTTACCTATTCCATAAAAAAACTGGACAAGTGCGAGTAGGACTTGACCGAGGGATTCTTATGAAGACGTAATTTTTGTAATTTAATTACAAATGTGTTTTCAGATTTCTCCCTGTATTTGTAGTACCTATAAGACGATAATACCAAATTTCACACAACGGAAAGTATCCTATAAATTTTGATTCCCCTGAGTGTCGAAATATACGTTTTTTGCGGCATAAACGGCCGATCTTTTTTTACGTTACCTTAGAAGTTTGATTTTTTCACAGTTACAAGAAACTGTAGACCTAAGTATAGTTTTAATTTCAATGCGATGCCTCAACGCGTCCCCGAGATATGGGTCTTGACTATAGTTGTAAAGTGACCGTAATTAATATTCAATAAATGACCGTCATTTATCGTAGTTCACCGGTAAATTACCATAACCGACGGTAACTATTATGTATTTATAATCTTATACATTCCAAACGCTTAGATGCTTTTTGTTTGCAAATAGCATAGTATAAATAAGATATTTTATTAACACTGCACAAATAGTAAGTCATTGTGTTAAAAATCATCTTCACGTATACCACAGTATAAATAATTTATACAGTATTACGTCTTCATATTATGTATAAATGGCCGAAACGACGCGCTTCGAAATCTCGGTACCTATACATAATTATGTGTACGAAAGGCTTTCTTCGGACGAATCAAACATATCAAATGCTGCCGTTTGAATTGGCTGACGTTACTGAAATAATTTCCGAAAATGATACACATTCGAATTCGAAATAATATTGAAATAAATCGATGATTCTGTCGTGACCTTTGATATTTGATAATCTTAGATGGTTTTATCACATTTTATTAACTTTTTAATTCTTTATGACCTTAAAGCCACGTGTCCGTTGACAGGGGCGGGCGTGGTGAGAGCGACAGTCACGAAAGACGGTGGTGAAGCTTATTTGTATAGCTGCGACCACGTTTGGGTGTTAGGTCGAATTAATAATAAAAAACAAAAGTGAGTGTATTTTACCGCAGTTGACAATCATTTATATAAATGACGGGTAAATTACCAATGATATTTTTCGTAATTTACCGGCCTCGCATCTCTTGACAGACATACAGAGATCGACAGTCAGACAGACAGTTGTACATCCAAGTGATCCTATAAGGGTTCCGTTTTTTCCTTTTGAAGTAAAAACTCCTAAAAAAATGATATTAAATGCAACAACACAATCACCTCTTGCCGCTCCGCTATGTGATGTTATAATCGCTGCGGTTGGCAAACGAACTAGGTTTCTAATAAGCATTCTCAGAATAAAAAAACTTGCTCTTGCTCTACATTCTGACGCAAATAATATCCACTGGTCTGCGCAGACGGGGAATAGTCGTCGAGGTACTTTTTTTCCACCATAATAGGTCCCTAATAAACTGTATCGAATAACGTACACAAAGGACAAAAATTACCTACTAAAAAGGGTAAAAGTAAAGGTACTATAACGGGACAAAAGTCCCTCGTCTGCTCAGGCACACACCAATTCCATCCACTCTTCCATATATTTATGAAATGTTCAGGAAATATCTTAAGCTCTTGGCCTTGTGCTATTTAGCCCTTCGTCAATATCACGGATCGAAAGATATTCTGCATCCTACTAATTTATTGCAAAATTTTATGTAAATTCTCTGGCGTCTACCCGTCCCAGATAAGTGGTCCCCTTTTCGTAGTAGGTACCGACACCGACGTACTGCGTCGGCACCTGGTTTTAGAGCTACCTCTTATGGCTACCGCAATAAAAAACTAGACACTTTTTTATACATAACATATATCATATACGACTAAAATTCACTTCCTGAGGGTTTAAACTACCCCATAATCATTTCAGCTAAGATACTAAATTGAAATATTTCTGAAGCCGATGGAGTAGGTATACCCATTTCTCTTTTACTTGAATTGATTAGTAAGTATAGAGCTAATAGGTAGGTACCGAATCCGTAGAAAAAATTGTAAAAAAAGTTCAGGTAGACGCGCTCTGACTTTAAATAGGTAACTATAATGCATAAAATGATGAAGCAGAATTAAAATCGGTGCTATCATCGATTCCTGAATCCACGATTGGTTAACTTACAACAGTCAGAGATGTTTAGCATCAGCTAACGTTAAGTTTAAAACTAGAAATAGAATACACGAAATATCACGGTAAGTTTATCGATTAAAATACGAAAAAGTTAAATCAAAAATGCGTTTTAATGCGTTTTACTTTTTGTTATCATGTGCTGACGTAAACGAGCAAATAATTTGACTAGATATCTATTAATATTACAGCAGATAGACATTTAATTACCAACGGGATATGTTCCTGTTAATGAGGACAAATATGAATTGCTCTATTAATTAGTTTCAACATTAAAAGTCTATTTATCATCGTCCATTGTGTCCATGCTTTAACGTAACCACAGTAATAATGTTATGACTAATTAATATTGAACACTTTCCATTACTCACCCCCATAACTCACACTTCGCACATCAAAATCACTAAAAGCTTCACAGAATGTCACCTGGTCTGATGTAAATATGTCATTAATACGACAAATAGTTGTTTAAACATTGATCTACCTCTACCCACTTTTATGATATGTTCATCAGACTATTTCCGCACAATATATTTTAGCCAACGTTTTGCTGTTACCTAATTAGAACAAATAAAACTAATGAACAACTAAATTTATAGATTCACAACAATGTAAACCAACTTTTATACAACATTACGTGTGATAAATTAGTACAGTCTGAAATGAAACAAAGTAAGTCATTGTCTATGTCTAATGTCTTCAATTGAGCATCACAAAACAACAAGAACTGAAGCGCCTACTTCACACTTAAACACTTCAACGAAACAATTTATAACAACTGCTCTCGATTCTAAACTTCACTGACGTACATTGACCCCATGTTAATTAATAGCAATAATTATTATTATCGATAGCTTATAGCTGCGTATTAATTTATTTACGAAAATAATACAATACTGTGCACATTAAACTATCGCACACAGCTAAGAGGAAGATGCACGAGGCATTTTCAATAAGCTCATGCAACAAATTCAATTTCAACATCCAATGGAGCCATAGACCCTAAAAAGAAGTGTGTGGGGAGGGTACCCGGTAACAACAATACATGACATAAATTAGAATCAACACAAAAGCCGCTGAGCTCTCGGAAGGGAGCTCTGGCGAAAGAATGGCAATTTCTTATCTCGAAATATTTGTGTTATTATTAATAGTGAACTAGCGCCATTGTTAATTTGCCGAATTTGTGGGTCCCGCGCGTCTTTGTGCCGGTCTGCGCAGAGCAAGTAGGTAAACCGGAGCAGATGTGTCACGGGGTTCACTATCTAAGAAGATAAACATCCCTTGTGTGCCAGCGCGAAAATGCATACAATTGTAACGTCTTCAATACTTATATCCTTTAACGCCGTATTTAATAATAATGATGCAACTGGTGTCTGGTAGGAATCGAATAAAGAACATTAACTTTAATTTTAAGCCAAAAAAAATCTATTGTAGTGTTTGATAAATTAAATCAACCCAGATGGTATGAAAGGGATAAATTAATGTTTCTTACTGATAAACCAAAGTTCGCGTGAGATGATAAGGATAAGGACAATGACCGAAAATGTGCAATGCAAGTGTGATGAGAGGAAGTAAGTAGGTACCTGGCCACGTGACCTCCTAGTGCCGGTGCCACATGGCGCCGGGTGGAAGCCACTCGAGACATGATATACTGCTAACATATGTGACTCTTGCTATACTCGCCGCCCGCTATTCTTGTGTCAGCCACACACGTAACGACTTGTTTAAGCCTTATGCCTTCGACCTCCAGCAGATATTTGTAAAAAAGGGGCCGATTCTCGTCATCAAAACCGTAACGATATCGTAGTGACTTAGTCCTTGAAACCTGTTTCAATCATTCGAACTTAAACTGCAGCAACCTGAAAGTAGTTCGATCGGGCTGTCGTTGAAGAGTTGAACACATATACTGGCTGGCTGGCTAGCTGGTTGATGGCTCAAGGTATTCTCATAACAAAATTACATCTTTCGTTGGATCCAGGCGACTACATATAAAATTTCGAAATCCAAATGTCGTTCAATACAGGAAACATCTTATTGAGTTAAAGTCCTATAGAACTGCGATCAAGGAACACGTGAATACCAAATTTGGGTAGGAAGGACTTCGATTAAACTACTTGATATTTGGATCAATTGTTTTTATGAGAATCGGCACCCTGATCTTCTACATAAAAAAATGTCCTGAACTCCTGACCAACCGATTTATCATCGCGGAATCTTCAGCTTTACTAAGAATAAGATAAGAAGGACTAAGTGACATGAAATTTGGAGAGGCTGTTCCTTTTCCGTGGAAATTCTACGTCTAAAGGAACTAGATTATCATAAAATAATAATTGGAATCGTATATTCTTATAATTACTTTTTCTAGACGACAAATAAAAAATAGGCAGGTAGGTACTTGGTATCCAACAGTCTTCACGATCATAAGTAATACATCTGTTCGTCAACTATTATAAAACATCCACTTGCAAATGTGCAAACCTGGTTCGTCAATCTAATATAGGTACGTGGGTGGTCTAAGCAGGATTCACGGCCGAACTCTTTATTTTAGTCCAACACAAAAATAACAGCGAATCTACAAAGCTGAATCAATAACAATCAAATGCAAATTTGAAATGCCGTTCAGTGAAAAGAATTAGAACAATGTAGTCTTGGGTTTAAATTGGGGTTTTAAAAAATATTGTCTATCGTCTATCACACAATAGTTTATTTTTATGAATGGCAAATGCATATTGCTGGGCCAACAGGGGCATCCCTCCAATCTGTCGTGAAGCGTGCGCCATTTTGTTTTTTCCGATCCGAATTATCGACACGTTACCTAATAATAATCACTACAAATTGATCAATATTTGAGTTGAAAAGAACCAAACAAACTCGCTACTCATTCAAATATACCTATTCAGTTAATTAGCGAACAAATTAATATTTCATTTATTCAGCTATTAAGCTTAATACCTATTATTTTAAATTATATCAACAGTCCCATAGCGTCTGTTTATTAATAGATAGAACTTAATCGAAATGTTTTTAACTAGCCCAGATGAGTAGACTATGTAAGCAGCTAGGCTAGGTGCCGCACCGTTAGAAATCAAATGACAGTTTTATCGAGACTGTTATCTATAAAAAATAGACGATGCGACTAACGTAGGTACATTATTCCCTGAATGAATCGTGTGAACCAAATAGGTACTGTTAAAAACACATCTAAATCGCAGGTACACCTTAAAACTATTATTTCATGTGAACTAGGACTAATGTTAAAATTATTTGCAGTAATACCTGATCTACCGCAATAAAATAAAATGCCACATTATTAAAATTTTAACGTGCGTAATCTTGAATGAGTGGGTCGGAGAAAATGTTAAGCAAAATTTATATACGTGCGAGCATCTATCCTGTGATTGGTTGGCACCGGCGGCACCCCGGGCCCGCGTAGGGTCCCTCCGATTAAACACTTTTCTGTGTACTCGCTACCGTTACAAACTCAAAATTATGTCGCCTAGGATCCGCCATTTTGATTTGACGTAATGATTACAAACTACGGAAATTCGCTTAACTTTTTAAGATCTATTATTATTTTCGGTAACTTAAATTATAACTGACGAATTTACAAGCTTTTTGGAATAATAAAAAAGAAAATTCAAACGTACGACCCAATGAAATATTGGGCACCTTTTTTGTATAAGAATTTCTAAATCATGCTTATTAATTGGGAATATAGGTACCCCTATATAATCAGAATCATTCTAATCAGAAAACCTTATTGCCTGACTGAATAAACTGAATTATAATAAAATTTATCGGCGATACAACTTACAACACACAAAAAAATACTAAAAATGACTTCAAATTAGTTACAGGTTCATATCATGAAAGGCTAAAATAAGTAGGTAAGGACCTATTTAGAAAACTTTTGCATCATACTACCAAACCCTTAAAATAATAATTAACCATCACATGATCTGTATTTAGATGTGCTGATGATAAGTACCTAATGCTTACAAGGCAAAATTATTATCAGTGTTTTAAAATTTAAAATATTATCAAACTACAATAATAATGTCAACTTGTAACCAAGCAAATAAGGTAAAAAGTAGATCCAAGTCATTATTATTATCCAGCTTTTATCCCACTGAAGGGCAAATTTAAAGAAGTCCCATCATATTCTTATATGAACTATTTTACGAGTTCAATGACCCCAAGAGATCAATGACCTCATTATTATTATTTGAGCTTTACTGTGTCCCACTGTATTATTATTTAAAGTATACTTTGACAGCTTTTTTAAATGGATATCATAAGCATTGCACTAAGCTGGCCTAATTAAAATAAATCCTGTATCCTGCCAATGCTCAGTCAGTACCTAACAGACTTATTATAAAACTTATTACTGTTATCCTGGACACTTCTTGCAAGCAGGCTTTAAGATATCCAAACTGTTCAGTTGCTGGCTTCAGCAATCTTCTTGTAGAGCTGAACAGGAATAAAAACCATTGATTTTGTCAAATTCCAAATAAAATAATAAGTGACAAAATAATCATTTCGACTTAAGAAATATGATTGAACCACTTTTTATGTTTTTATTGTAAGTAATTCTACGAGAATTATAAAAAAAATTAAAGTAAATACCTAGCTGTAAGAACTTTATAATAATAGTATAGTATAGACAAAATAGTTTCAATAAGGGCAATTCATTGTTGGAACTTAACCTTAAAACATGACAATTAAATAAAATGTTATGTATACCTATTGTAAGTCAATGTAGGTACCTATCTAATTAAAATATTCATATGATTGCAGAAATCTTATCTAGGCCATAAATACTTAAGAAGATACTCTTTAATAAGTAAACAAAATTTTACTTAAAGGAAAGTTGTTACGATAGCATTATTTCTTAAAATTAGGTATCAAGTTTGCAAAGAAATTAAATATGTTTGGTACTTATCCCACAATTTTATACTAAACTAATATGTTGTCAATACTAAACCAACATGTATGAGATTGTCAAGCTGAATGATTAGCAAATTAGCAATGCATGAGTCGACAGATTTTTTATTTTTGTAAATATGCCAAGTTGTCAACTAAATAATTTAGGACAACAACTAAAGGTTTCCACTGGTCTGACATGTTCAGTCAAAATACAGTTACATAATGTTACACTGAAAAATTTTCATAAGAAATCTTATTATTATAATAAGCCTACTTTGTCCCACTGCAGGGCAAAGGCCTCTCTTTCAAAGAAAACTTAAATGACTGAAATTATCTTAAGTACCTATGACATAGATGAACTCCTAACTATTCAATAGTCCTCAGTCCAATGTACAATTTTCCAAAGTGTCAATGATAACTTAATTATAATTTCAACATAAAGATATACACCTGTATTTGTATTGGGCAAGAGCTGTTTGGAATGTAAAAGTTTAACTGAGTCAAAAGAAATATCATGTCAGTTATTATCAGTTCAATAGAAAAGTAAAGTCAGTGAATTATATCAAAGCATTAGCATTATTAGTCATTGAAATATCTTAGATCCTCACTTCAAAGACATAAGTTTTATATCTGAAGAAAAAAAATTGATAGCCTCTTTATGATGCTGTTTGTTCAAATTGTAGCCGATTTGATTAGTAGATGTGCTAACTCAACATTGCTAAATGAGTTACAAATATTAGCAGCAGTGTCCTGCCAAATTTGAGGGCTGTTGTTACAAGTTATAATCCTTAACTTTTACATTTGATATTATGTGTTACTTAAATGTGGTACTCAATATACATCAACTAGAAAATAATTTTGACAATGCAAAGCATGCAATATGTGATACAATTGCATTCTTGTGTTCTATAGACTGAGTCTTTACTTGTAATAATTTGAAACTATTTAACTTAGCTGAATCAAAGTAGTGATAAATATTTCTGGATACACTATAGTATTCATGTCTTGGTTCCACTCTTCAGCGGCAGTTCATAAGTATCTTAAGACTCCCATAGACCTAAACTCCAATGGATACCTAATAAAATAGATCATGGAAACTTACTTCAGACGTCTTCGGCGGTGCCGTAGGCGCCTCGCGCCTAATCTGGTGCTGTGGAGTGGCGCCATAGCCGTGGTCGAGCAGGTGATAGCTGATGGGCTGGCTAGGGCTGTCGTCAAGTAGCGTGGTATGCGAAGGAGACGCCGTGGCGCGTACCACCACCTCGGCCTCGCCCTCCGCCGGCCCTCGCTTCACCCCCCTCGGCATCGCTGTTAAATAAGCACAAACAATATAATTTTACAAAACATTTTATTTTTCTGAGGCAAGGAATCCTAATCATCACAATTCAATTAGTGAAGAGGTTAGGGGCGCCGCGCGCGCGGAAATCTCGAATAAGAAGCCTCGGAAGCGGAGTGGGTCGATAGCAAGTTTAGCATACTGTATGTAATACCAAAGGTCTCAGTCTACACTTCCAGCTGTCCAGTTTTGCTTACGTCACTTTTTTCAACGACATTTTCCCCAAAATATCGACAACCTAGCGGTGATACCTAGGCATAACCGCCTTCTACACCCAAGTGTACACATTCAAGGATTACGCACAAAATACTAACTGTGAAATAACAATACTTACAAAAGGTGTAAGCGAACGATATCCGAATTTATAACCATAAAACGACATTAATGTTTTCGACGCAAACGCTACATTATCGAGTACTCAAAATAAAATGTCCGCCGCTTTGTTGGTCCCGAGTGAACTCGTGGACATCGAGACGCTCGATAATTTTTAGTTACTTCACAGAGTTTATCAAATACACATGATATTTATTCACTGATTATTTCACTCATAAAAGAAAATAATAAAAAGGTCCTAGGCCACATTTTATAATAACTTATCAGATAAAAATGCGGAGCATTGAAACGGCGACAGGAAGCTTTTCAGAACATCTGGCTTGCAAGCGACGTAGCAGTGGCGCGAACTACGTGCGCAGGCGCGAAGCGACCGAGCGAGCAACCCCTAGCGGACGCCGCTTCGCGATCAAAATTCCTCCCCTCGTTGTTGAAGAAGCCATAAAAAATATAACGAATTTTTGAATTTCCATTGTTCGACCGGTTTTTAGAGACGAAGCGTCTTCATAGCTATTTGTTGTTAGCATTTTGTGGCTGCGCAAGTAATTTGTCTGAATTTATTTCTTTATTATGTTCTCAGATAAACTTCTTTTTATAAGTTTCTTAGCATGATGAATAATATTAGGCCGTACAAAATGTAATATCGATGATAATAATTATCTATCAAGTAATAAATATTTAATTTAATTTAATGAAATAAAATGGATGTAGAGCAAATAGAAGCTAAAAACGACCCATAGTTTTTCTTCATGGCATAAAAAGTTCGAAAATTCTGATGAATAAGTAACTAAAAGATAGACAGAATTTATATTTATAAATGTGAAAGGCTCAACATGATTACCTAGATCTAAACCCAATTTTAGGTTTACGTGCAACTAGCTAGACAAGAGATAATTAGTGTAATAATATGTAGGTAATGTTATAATGTAGGAGCAGTGGAGCACCCCGTCGTTGATCGGCGTTTTTTGTATTAAAAATTCAAATCTTATAATATTATAATGCTACTGCCGTTAATAATATGAATGAGTACATAGTTTTAAAGTTTTATGTGTATAATACTTATGTTACGATTTGGAATTATTTACACTGCGATTCGCCGCTAGTTTAAATAATAGGAAAACTGAAATAATAGGTACCTTTATTTTAAACTGTGTTATATTCGTATTCACGCCAAAATATTTTTTTATTATTTCACGTTTATATGCTACAATTAATTTACGTTCAAACATATTTGCAAATGTTCCTTTAGTTTATTGTATCATTGCAAATATCAAGGAAATGATTGTTTGGAGAACAAACAGATTTTATGCTATTTATGGTAGTAATTTTAATTTTAAAATACTGTGCGTATTTTTTGTGAGGTGATGCTTACTTAAAATGTCATATTTTATTAATGGTAAAATTAAAAGTTATTAATTTATCCTGTAATAAGGATACGGATATCAGTGAAACCGCGAACATACCGGAAATGACTGTATATACATATGGAAGAACGATCTTTATCATAGACAATTATCGTTCGGAAATGTTACTGATAATCATTTTGGTTTTCGAAATTATAATCTTAGAAATTCCTAAATAATATAACTCAACTTTTTAGTTAAACATAAAATATTATTACAAAGCTGTATTCATGTCAATAACACAATAAATAAAATAAAAAATATTGGTCTGAATACCAAAAATTACCTAGCTTCAATTTTTAAATACCTTTCTATCTACAGTCAGAAATAGGTACCTACAATACAATGCCCTTTTTATACAGCGAAAAAACAATTCTATTGAAGCTTTTTTTCAGTAGAACTTCGCAATGACATGTACAACTTATTTTCTTTAACACGAAAGGAACTTGATAATTTTATTTTGTATTAAGTATATTATTTATTTATTTATTTTATGCTGGTTCAGGTCGTGTCGTAATACCTATATTTTATCAAATAATTGTTTATTTCAATCAATAAATGATTTATTTTATCAAACCGACTGAATTGCGTCATGGCGTGAGAATACCGCATAATGTTGTCTTTTCAGCACCTTGTATATCACTGAGTTTGTACTTTATAATACAGATTTTCTCTCTAAATTGTCGCTAAGCGATCTTGTCGAAATACCTGTTGTTGAAAGTCCCGCTATTTCATATGTATAAAAAAGCGGGACTTTCAAAACTTTGGGCGTCGCGTTTCTCTCAAGGTGTTGGCGGGACGCGTTCTCACAATATCTGAGAGGGCTGAAAAGCTAGACGACCCCGCCAAAAACAGGACATGGCAACACTATAAGTCTATATGTGACATAATAATAACTTTTATAGGTATTTAATTTTCAGAGTTAAGTAGGTACATACCTACGCGTGGCGAGTTCGAGTGGACTGTAGCACTGATCAACCTTGCTATTGATTTGAAGTGGGTACATCGGTAGGTAGGTAACTAGACTCTTTCAGTAGCACTGCAGGCTGTTTATGTTACACTTACGTAGATATGGAGGATAGTAATGGAATGAACTGAGATCATTTCAATCACGGTTCTATCAGTTCTTTGTACTGTGGTTCTACCATACCTAAGTATATTATGCAAATAACAATCATAGAACATTTGGACTCATCGCGATCAAGCATCACAGCATGATAGAATAGAATACACGTAGATTGCTGTCATCGGTAAAGTTCGGGCTAAAAGTATCACTCAGGTTGTGGTACCTTCATCAAAGGGTTTTTAGCGCGCTAATTAATACTAAGTGGTCGGCCGTTAGCCATATTATTTTCGACCTCGGAATGATTAGCCTCGTGGTATGACTGTCGACTGGCAAGCAGAAGTCTCAATTCGAAACCAAGGCACGCGCCTCTGACTTTTTGGTGGCTATGTGCATATTACAAGTTAATAGTTAATAATCACTGTAATACTCCGTGCCTCGAAAGCACGTTAAGTTGCTGTTGGCCCCGGCTGTCATAACTTCATGAAGATCTTTGACAGTCGTTATAGGAATTCTGTACCCTCATAAATTGATCTTATTTTAGAATACCTTTGGGTTGCAGACAGTCACTTCGTAGGAAACTGATATTCAGTTGCATCTGGTTAGATTCAAAGAAGCCGATCCCAACAAACTGGGAATAATTTCTAAAGTACCTAACAGGGCCTACTTTACAAATTATTCCCAAACTTTATTGGGATCGGTTTCGCCTTCAGCCGTATATATATATTCCATTAGAACATACTGTATTTGGTATAAAAGTGCATAAGAGCCGTAAAGAGAACATTTTCATACTTTAATACCTATGTGAAAAAGATTAACAAAGCACGTAACCTTTTTTTTTACAAAATGGTATAAAAGTTGGCAAAGACAGTATGACGAACCACGCAATTGCATACGTAAGTACAATACAAAGAATTGGCATCTTTTACTAAGTAAATGAATCAGTTCTGAGTCTGACTAATGGCATTAATATAAAAAATCTTAGAAAATAAATACTTATTGTGCAGCAAGCAATCACATTGACTTCGCATGACGCTGCCAGTGGGCTCTGGTTTCCACTGTAGCCCGGTAGTATGACCGTTGGACTGCCATGCCAAAGGTCGTAAAGGTTCAAAGCCCAGGCACGCACCTCTGACTTTTCGAATTTATGTGCGCATTAGAAACTAATCATCACTAGGTACTTAGCTAAGTAAAACGGTGAAGGAAAAACATCGTGAGGAAACCAGCACACCAGAGACAATTTTAACGGTGTGTTAAAGCCATGTCTGAGGCCTACGGGCGGTTTTAACTATGACACCAGGTTCATGAACCATACGATGACGTAGAATATATTATTATTTGAAGGTGTCCATGCGCTGATGTAGTGGTGTTGGGACTCACGATTACTAAGGTTGAGTACCTACTGCTTGACATTGCCAGCTGGTTCCGACTCCATTTAGCTAATTTATTATTTTAAAAAACAGTGATGGAATAGTCCACAGTTTTGGATACGTTGTCCCGTTTGTGGTCTTGTAGATAAGGTTCTCTTTTAAATTTATTTTTAGTTATTAAGTAGTTTTGTTTATATTTATATCGCGCCTGTTTATCATAGAGATAGGCAGTAACTTCACCGGGTACGAGCCTGCCCTTAGTCAGAGTTTAGTTAGTAAAAAATAATTAAGTACTTATTTATTACTTGCTTAGACGCATAAGAAAATGAGAAAACCAAGTATGCTACTAGAGAGAACTTCGACGGGTCACAGCAACAGTCAATTTCAACGCATACATAATATGTGCGCAAACACAGTTGCAATAATTTTTTCTCAATATTTTATCAATCTGACACGGCCGCAGATAAGTCAGGAGCAGATCCGACGGTTTTACGTGCCCTCTGAGGCACAGAATACGTGGTAATTAATTTATAATAGGCATAACTATAATACAGTAGGTCAGAGCCGAGTTGTAACTATTGCTACGACCGTGTTGTTCCCGTGTTAAGCAGTTTAGCCTAGCCTAGCCTTAGTTCGTAGGTTCGAAACCTAGGCACGCGTCTCTAACCTTTCGGATTTATATGCGTATTAAAAATGTATTAAGTATCACTAGCTAAAACGGTGAAGAAAAATATCGTGAGGAAACCAGTACATCTGAGATTTTTTAACGGTGTGTAAAGCCATGTCAGAGGCGGTTTAAATTCTGACACCAGGTTGTTCTTCATCAACCATATGATGAAGATGAAAACAGTCTAGAAATATGCAAAAAATTGCTTTTGGCTTAGGGGGAGCAAATTAGAAATTTCCAACTGGTATTTTATAATAAACCGGGAAAATGTGAAGATGGCTAGGGTTGGCAAGCCATGCCCATTGCCCAGGACCCTGACTGGCGGAAACTGCTTACGCAACGCAGCTGGGTACGCCCGTGGGTACTTTACTGTGCACACCGCGAATTTAGAGTACCTACTATATCCGCGGTAACTTCGTCTGCTGCTTTAAGCACATTACCATCATCCTCCTTGCCTTATTATTCCCAAGCTTTGTTGGGGTCGGCTTCTAATCTAACTGGATACAGCTGAATATCAGTTTTCTACGGAGCGACTTTCTATCTGACTTCCGCAACCCAAAGGGATACGATATTCTGAAGTTGGATTAGTTGTCAGGATTTTATAAGTTCGCTAACTCCCTACGTCAGTAGTCAGTACTTGCCAGTCAACGGTCACTAGGCTATCAACACTCTTTAAGCAGAATATCAGCATGTTCTCTTTATGGGCATATAAGAGCACCGTGCGACGGACAACACGCGCTACGTAGTGATGCTTAGTGACGTTACTGGGACAGCACTAGCGATTTCCAGGCACAGAGCCTGGTGGGGCGACAAATGATCAGACATTCGCATTTTAAAAAGGTCGTACCGGGCGCATAAAAAGCTAGTTATGGCACTGGTGATGCTCTTTAAAATTTCCGGAAAAAGAACCGAGAGAAACTGGCTATCCCCGCGAGTGCCCCGCTTAACTAATGCTGCTAATAAAGCAATACGCTGCGGACGGCGGATAGGGGTTTCAGAGAGACCAGCTGCAGAAATATGTTGAAAGAAAAGTAAGATAAAAAAAAAGTGACTTTGTACTTGAACATAATAATGATGGGATTAGTATATCTGTGGCTTTCAGCTATATATTTTGTCACAAAGCTTCAGCAGAATAACCACATGACAAGAAGAGTGTGAAGAGTGAGGTCTAAATATATGCAAGATCTATAGTGAAGCCCATGGATGTCATCAATGTGTTCATGTAACATTCTGCAAGAATATAAAATATTCTGTCTGAATTTTTATAAGTACTGAGGTGGTTCTAAAGCTGTGCCTGCAACCAACATCTCTCATTTGCTAAGGATATGTGACTTAAAGGCACAAAACAAATAGTAAGTTCTATTTTTTTTAAATAAAGTAGGTTTTATTTTATTACATTATTTAGATAAAAATCTCTTCTGTTTATGAATTGATTCTTTAACAGATTTTGTTGAGTTTTAGTGTTAACAATAAAAAATATTGCAAACAAAATGGTAAAATTTCAACCAACAGGCAATCTCTAGGTTAGATAATTTGGCAACAAACCATTTCTAGCAGTAGATAACAGTACTGTATATTACATGAATGCAGCTGTTGTAGAGTGTGTAGGAATCCTTAACTATTCAACATTCAAAACCAGAACATGACTCAACAATAATATAATTATCAAATATCAATTATAACAAATACTTCATACTTATTATCTTTTGGTTGATCAACTATCTGCATGGCTGAGTAAGTTATAGCCTTCACTTCTGTACCCTGAGGATGTCTACCAATCTGGAACTCTTCACCAAAACACTTACAAACTATCCTGAACTCCTGAGTGTTAAATTCTGTAATTACTAACTTCTTACAAATTAGGAAAGGTTCAACTGAGAATAGAAACAACAGTTCATCTAGGAAGTGGTACAGTAAACCCATCATGTCATCTGCATTGGCCTCTATGGTGTGCACTTCTTTGATATCCACATAGGCCAGATCTGTCATGTAGCCAAACATTGCCATGCCACATTGTTCAAATGCTTCTTTGAGAGTGTTGCCCCAAGCATGTAGCCTGAAAATATAATTTAAAATGATGTTACACATTATTGCCACAAGCCATAGCACAGTGGAGATCAGAATACTTTTCTTCCTGTCCCTTTGCTACAAAAGGAGGATATTCATAGGTGTTTGTACAGTCACAAAATGAACATGGATAATTTATAATTCAATAAGTAAGACAGAATATTCAGATTCTAAATTTGAATCTAAATATTTTTTTAAATTTAATAATAATATTTAATCTATAAATATGGAAACAATAAAAATATTAACCTTCCAAGTAGCAGAAATGAGACAATATAAATTAATTTGTTTGATCATTGATGTTCTCACGTTGCTATGACGAATAACATTGCTTGTGCAATAACCTCAAAAATAGAAGAAGGAAAACTGTAAGGAGGAAAATGTACTGTGTATGTAATATAGTCATCAGATAATTATAATTACTTTATATCTCAGCCCTGACTACTTATAGTGTACTCAATGCGATAAATAAACATGTACCTTTTTGGTTTTTATCCTATCAGATAAGAACTTTTAATATTGCATCATGTAGGTATTCATGTTATAAATTATGCAAAATTAATTTATAATTATAGTAGGTATATTGATACTTACTGTACGTCAGCTGTATGATCCAAATCTAAAACAGAACAATATATTGTAAATCTACATTGAAATAAACGTGTTTAGTGTTTTTTTTTACATTTTCACAAAGTATTTGATCGTTTATGTATAGAAACTTACACTCGTATTTAACAGGAGGCAAAACGAAATCGTCCTCCGTCAGTCCACCTAATTCTTCATCCATTTTCTTTAGATAATAGTAACAAAACGAATATTTAATATTACGTTTGTAAGCACTAATGTTGTGAACTAAAGTTGTAAATAATCAATGCACTAAATATTGCACATTTGTTGACTGACAAGTGACAGATGACTGTGACGGCTGATTTGACATTATGAAACTCTGTGACATTTTTAATTTTTTGACGGTAATAGTTTCGTCCAGTAACGTTAGCACTGCCACGACTGACCATCGAGATAATATATTATGAAGAACTGGAGTTGGATTTTCAAGCTAATAAGAGACCTGATTTTTTTAATTTAAAAATGAGAACAAACAAAGAATAATAAAAACAAACATTTAATTATGATACGCGTGAAAACATAACCCTTCCTTGGCAGTCGGGTAAAAAAAGAGACTCGGACATGCTTAGATCATAGAGTATAGTAATTGGCTTAGATAGTGCTGCGATGTTAAACACTTCCGACGTTCCGGTTTGGCCAGCGCCGACCACCCGATTGCGACCAAATCGGAAAGTGTGGTCGATCCAATTATGTTGGACCAACCACCCTTTATTAAGAGAGAAAAATGCTGAATGTAAAAAGTATTTATATCAAAATTATTCAGGCTGAATAGACTTATTTTTTTGCACAAAAAATACTGTCCACTCTTTGTCAATGTCAAAGTCAGTTGAGTTCAGTTCATCAGTTCAGTTCTATTGTCAAAATCAAACAAATTGGATTTGTATTCGATTGTTACGATATTCTTTTATTTCCTATTGACATACAATTAGATATTTTAAAATTTTATTTTATTTTATTTTCCCTATAAAGCTATCATCCGAAAAATGGACCCAATTTCGATTTTACAAAACAGAATTGAGCAGTTAGAAGCAAAACTTGGCTTACAAGCGAATGCCCCCATAGATGGACAACAGGGAGACACTGCAACGGTAAATCTTGTGAATACTGCTCAAGCTATCAACAATGCAACAGCAGGGCATGAGAAACTTGCTGAAGCTATGCACATGGCTACCGAATTGAACAACTATACGGACCCAAATTTTGTTGAAAATGTAAGTTATTTTTGTAATTATTTTTTGTTTCTACAGCTTAGTACTTCTACTACTATCTCCGCGACATTTTTCGTTACTGACTGTACACAATAACAATACAATAATAAAATTGTTCTAAATAAGCCTGATATAGTGGGGAGCAGAGTGCTTTGCATGAAAGTTGATGTCACCATCCCGCATAGCACGAATCTCGTAAAGGCGGACTGATAAAAAAATCATTGGGAAGTGTAATAAAGATAGGCAGGAAACCCACTATTGTTAGCTGTGGACTGCATACGCGTTATAAGCTTTCATTAGCTTTTGATGAAAAACTTGTTTCACAGACTTAATATCTCCTCCAGTTTATCGCAGGGAGAAAATAATACTATTATGTGGGTTTTTTCAGATGCAGCAAAATGACATGCACATGCAAGAGGTTGCTGCTTCAGAGCCTGTCATTAGGCACCACTGTCAATGCATGCATCACTGCAAACAGGTTAATATTTCCTCTATGAATAGTTTAATGACAAAATGGACTATTACATACAATACATCTAATTTCGTCTGTTTTTTTTTTCGGCTTCCACGCGAATGAAGTCATGGGCACAGGTTCTAAACTAATATTATAAAGAGAAAAAAATAAAGTTTTGGTGTTTGTTTGTGATAGATAAACTCAAACTTTTAACCTATTTAAAAAAATATTTCACCTATATAAAGCTACATTATCTGCAAGTAACATAGGCTGGCAAAAATTGCAATAATGCATGGATTACATTTTTCTTCACAATTTTTAAGATACTTATCAAAAATTGAAAGAATCAGGGGCGTACAGTTCATATAGGCAAAAAGGCTCTGCCTACCCTAACAGATACGACGCAGACAACGAATTAGTGAAAATATGTAGGATTTGTATGTAGTGCCTATGTCGCAAAATGCCTATGCATGCCCCTGGAAGGAATAGATTCTTTCACTTTCCAATTTAATTTATTTTTCATGTTTAATTCAATTTCAGGCGATAAAGTCACAGGCGATATCTAATTATTTATATGACCAGCCAAATCAATTTTCCATGTGTGTCAGGATAAATTAGTTTATCACAGGACAAACTAGTTTATTTTATAAACCTAATATTTAATTGTTTGGCTTAAGCCAAACTGATTTAATTGACAAATTCATGAAATGAATTCATGGCTAAATGTGTGGGAAATGGTCCAATATTCTTTATTACTACTGCTAGTTTAGGTTTGGTAGTCATCAAAGAGATAGCTAGATATGGAGAACAAGCCTGCATTGTTGCATATAAAGAAGGTAATTACTAAAGTGGTTTTTAATTTGTATTTTAGGCAGCGCCGGTTCTAGAGTCTGAGCCCATACAACATGCACCGCAAATGCAAGAGGTGGTGAACAACATGCAAGCTGCTGCTGCCGAGGTCAAGGTTGAAGCTGATGCGGTAATATTTTAGTCAACCTAATCTTGAGTGAAACCATATCTTGAGTGAAAATCGCTCTCAGCTATTCTAGCTTGGTAATGTCGTATCCGACATATCTCTACGGCGACCCGTTCGAATTGCTTCGACTGGCCGGAACCGATCGAGATGTTTAATTTTGATGTCGAACCATACGAACTAAAAACTCAAACTAAGTATAAAGTAGTTTTAATTTATTCAGTTTTAATTCGTGCTTTTAGTTAATATTATCTTATTACCACAAAAAAAAATAAGAATTTACAATATTTCATATTTTTAAGATGTAAGATGCACAGTATTCTTCTTTCTTATTTGTCGTATGATTGATGAACAACCTAATGTCTGAGTTTAAACCTCACCTCTAATACCATAGACTTCTGACACGGCTTTATAAATCGTTGAAAATCTCATAATTAATTTCTAATACACACAATTAAACCGAAAAGTCAGAGGCGTGTGCCTGGGTTTTGAATCTACGACCTTTGATTTGGCAGTGTAATGGTCATACCACTAGGCTATCACTGCTATGCATGTATTGTAAAGTTATATTTACGTAGTAACTATTTAGTAATCTGTGGTAATATTTTAAGATTTTAGATCCAACATTCTCTTCAGTTTAGGGTATTCAATGTAAATTTTACTACTTACATTTTTAATGAACTATTTAGGGTATTTACATTAAAATGTTTTTTCTTGTGCAGGTATCTCTAGGAGTTCAACAACTAGCAGAAACTTGTGGCACGGCAGCCTCCAATGCGTCTGAACAGTTGGCTAATGTCGCACAGAAAGTGGAACAAGCTGAGCAAAAGTTGTTCCCTCGAAGAAGGAATGGCCTTGACTAATGTTTGACTAGCTATCTTTTGAAATTATGTGATATGTTAATTAATAATTATTGATTTATTTTAACTTGCTGAAATTAAAAAGTATTAAATGGTACATAATTGTTTATAATTTAATTCGGCAGTGGCGAAGGCTCCATACAACTGGATTTCTAGAGGGCCCCCTAATCTCAATAAATGCGGGATCCCCGCCGAGTCGACTTGTGGCAAAAAAAAAGTGACAGCTGGGACTAAAAATAAAAATCGTTTGTGATCGATGTGTCATAGAAATACCAAATAACTTGCGATTTTGAATTTGTAATATGATAAGTGCGCCAGTGGCGCCCCCATTTTCCAAACTTTTTTGCCAATGCCAAATTGTACAATATCATTGGTAAGCTTAGTCTGCAATGTTGGTAGAAGCAATTTTTTTTTTCATACAAAATATTCTTTTGATTTCATTTTCTTCAATAGTGAATTAGTGACAGATTTCATTACCCTACGTGTGCCTAAATAACCGGGTTCGTGTTCAATTACCTTCCAGCTGATTTCTAGGGGTTCGATTCCAAAATCTCAAGGATTGTTTATACCGACTCGTATACGCCCTTTATTTCGGATTTCTGTTACACGCTGTTTAGCTTCATCAAAAAAAATCTTTTTTTAGGAAAAAACTACATAAATCCTCAGATACACTGCTGTAAAGAGTCTGACGAGTGGCGGTGGCAGCAGGAACTAAAAATAAAAATCTTAAAAACTACGTTTGTGAAAATAGCTTAGCGATTCATTTGATTATATTAGTGAAGTGTGCCAGTAGCGCCCCCAAGTTTTGCAGATTCTTTTTTGCCAAACAAGTTGGATTTGGTTCTCGTAAATAAGTTATAAAGTAATAATAATTCATGTTAGAAGCCAAGCCATGTAGGAGCCAAGCCTTTTCAATTTCAATGTTTGTGATTTGTCGTAGACAACAATTCACAACATGGCAACCTTTCTTGGTGGCATAAAGGCTTCTTAGTCAACGCTTGGTAGTATTAAAAAAAAAACGTACTGTCAATTTGTCAAATTTGTGTCAAGTCAAATCAAATGGTAAATTTTGGAAGCGTCGACTCGACCAAAAAAAAGAAATATTTTATATGGATGGGTGAAAATGGCAGACGCTGCAGTTGAAACAACGACGCCTGGAGATGAAAATGATGATAGTTGGTTATATGGTGAATCAAATCCTGATCAAGCATCAGAAAAACCTGATGAAGCGTCTGAAAAAGAACAGCAGCGGCCTGACGTAGCGGACGAAGCGGCTGTTAGTATCACACAACATAACCTTTATTTTCTTGATTCAGTGAAAGTTTACGTGGGAAATTTTGACCTAAAAGCATCAAATACATGTAATCAAAGCAAATATAATTGATTTTCTGATGATTTACACCAACTATTTCAAAAAATCATTGCTCTTTAGAAGTGAATCAATGTTTGGCTAATTTTGTATTTAGATTATTTCAACAAACTTATCTCCTTTACAGGATGGTGAAGAAAAAGAGCAAGAAGACAATGAAGCCACTAATGATGACGAACACTTCGCGGATGTAGGTCGTGATGGGGACGAGCAGAATGGTGACGCAGATAGCCAGAATAATGGAGACTCTGATTCTGACGACAGTGACGACATCAAAGTCACCATTGGAGAGATCAAGTCTGGACCACAGGCTTATGCTAGTCTAAATATTAAAGTGAGTTAATGATGATTTTATTATATCTTATAGATTTTTTTAAATAATCTGGTGTAGATTATTCTGTTCACTTACTATCTGCTCACTTACTACTTCTTCGGATTATATCACTAGGATAGTTGAACAGATTGATACCTCGGAAATTATGGTAAATGAAGATCTTTGATAGCCTATAAAGGGAGTCAGTACCCTATTAAAGTCCTTCCAATTTATCTAACTTTAGAATATTGTATTGTATTGGTTTTGGGAATCATACAGGCAGTTGATCTGTAGAAAATTAATATTCAGCTATGCCTACTTAGATAAGTCAACCCCAATAAAGTTTGGTATGGAAACAAGGCATGTAAAGGAAGGCATGAAATAAGTCAACAATGACTTTTGGTAACCATAACCTAATATTTTCCAGAGGGGTGGTTTAGTAGCCACCGGTGCAGGAGAGAAGCCCCGTAGTGGCACCACAACTGGTGGTAAAGTTACACTGGAAGACTTGGATGGTCCTGGGAGCATTAATGGAGTGCCGGCCCTCGAGTTCAATATAGACACTATTGAAGATAAACCATGGAACAAGCCTGGTGCTGATATATCTGGTAATGTAATTTTTACACAAGCTTTTGTAGTTACTATTGATACAAGTGTCACTGCTAAGCACATCCTAGGTTGAATTCAGTGTTTTTTAAGTTTTTACCCAACTGCACCAGAAGGAGGGTTATGTTTTTATATCCTCTATTCCACCAGATGATGAGTGATCAGCCTAGAAGTAAACTATTCGCTTTGACTGGAAGACTCATATGTATATATCCAGCAACACAAATTCTGACATATCACTGTATGTACGGTTATCGGCTTTCAGGGCTATGTAATTCTAATGCACTTTACCAAAAAAATAATCTGATTAAAAATCAAAGTCCAAGCAATTGTCATTTTGCATAATGAATTATCCAGCAGACTCATTCCCTGGTTAAGATTTAACTTTATTTTTTTTTATTTGATTTATGTATTTGTAGATTATTTCAACTACGGTTTCAATGAGGTGACGTGGAGCGCGTACTGTGAGCGTCAACGTCGCATGCGTGTCAATGAGGCGGGCGTCGGTCTACACGTAGCGCCTCCTCGTGCGCCGCCGCCTGATCTACGGAGACCGCCAGGTTTGTCATACATAATATTTACTATAGTGGATCGTTTAAAAAAATTGTTACGAATATTTGATGATATAATAATGTCATGGAGTACCTCCTTTTTTGAAGTACTTTAAATTGCAAATATTCTAAAGAATCTGGAGGTTGGGGAGTTTATTTGTTATACATTTTTAATAACTGTTTGTTAGAGAGAGTGTAAGAATAAAGTTCTTTTTATTATTCTCATTTATTTAAATACAATACATATTAAATATGTCTAAAAATAGAAGATATATTAAAATTTAATTCATTAAATGTAAATCCTTTAAATTTATTGTCAAGCTAATAATTTTTTCCTTTGTTGTTTAGGGCCTGGGAGGAATGATGATGGCATGCCACCACCGATTGCAAATAATTATCAAGCAAGAGAAAACACTATCCAGGTAATTTTTTTGAAATTACTAGTTTACATAAAAAAAAAAATGAATACTGTATAAAATAAACACCACAAAGAAGGCTTAAAATTTGTTATTGCAGCAATTATTCTTATTGTGTCTGTGGGTGTGCCTAAATGGCTGTAATACAGGGGGGGGCCTTAAATACAGATTAAACCTTTATGCTGTCTGGACATACATATCAATAGTTTGTTATCTATTGATAACTTGCTGTTTCGTTCTAACATCCAATAGAGGGCTTATTCCACTTTTCCCCGTTGGATGATCCCCATTGATGGGGATTAGTGAACTTTTTGTTCACTATTCCCCGTTGACCCAAAATTTTTATTTAATGGGGATAAGTGAACTAAAAAGTTCAATAATCCCCATTAGGTAGGTACGTTAAAAAAATAAAATATATGAATCATGTTACATTTATTAATTAAAAATATAACTTTCTTATACCTAATAAAGTCACAGATTGTTACAATCATTAATTTAAAATTGTAGCATGAAAATATTTCTTTCTTATACCTTGTAAAATCAAAGATTACAATCACTTAAGTTTTTCTAATTAGGTACGTTAAATAAAAACAATATAAAAATAAAATATATGAGTCATGTACTTTTATTTTTATAAGGTAAGAACAAAATTTTAAATTACCTACATACCTACTTTACGATTTTATTAGAACGAAAAACAGATTGTTGCCCCAACGAAATTGTTCTAACGATGTTTGGGAATAAGACCTTATATCTATCTATCTAATAAGATACACAATACTGTAAAAGATGCTCATTTTCTAGAGGCGCGCGCGCAAGGCGGTGGCGGAGCGGGGTGCGAGTTAGCTCGTATGTGATTGGTCGACCCATCTTTTGTTTTTGTTTCGTAGTCGTTAAGGGTTAGTAGTGTGTAGTGTAGTTCAAGCGTGCAGTTCTTATCAGTTCGCAGTTGTTAGTTTAATATAGGAATAAATAAAGGAAATGGCTGGTAGTTCAACTGACGTTTGTTTAGAGTACGTTAAAAAAGGTAAAGCTACCATACTTCTCCGGGCCGGACATCAATACAGTAAAAAATGCAAATATAAAAATGGTGGAGTTTTGTGGGAGTGTACCACAAGAAAACAAAGTAAATGTGCCGGATCCATCACTGTCATGGTAAGTTACTTATTATATTTTGTGATTAATAATGACAATAATAACTCAGGTTATGTGTGTTATCAATATCACGTTTATCAATATCAAAATTTAAAAATCAACGTTAAAGTTTAAACACTGTTTCTGTCATGGCGGCACGTGTGACGTCATTCTTTTGTCAAACAAGTCTATTACACCTAGTGTAAAAGAGTGTAGCTGAAGTGAATTGTATATATTTAATTATTATTACATATTTTAGTTAAGCATAAAGTGAAATATGTTTTGTTGAACTATTCTGATAGGATAACAACAATTTGTTATAAGTTTTAAAGGTTGTTAAATAGGCCTATTTAATTTTGTATTCTATGTAAGTGCAATATTGTTTACTTAAAAAATAATGTAAAGTAATTAATTATTATTACTTAATTTTACAGGACAATCAAGTTGTAGCTGAGAAACGACACAATGTTTGTGAACCTGATTTTGCGCGGAATGAAGTTACCTTGAGGTTATTCAAACTAAAAACTACACTTGCGGATCCAGAAGCACCTGCTATTCCCACTGCTTACAACGCGGCTGTGAGCTCACTAAAAGATACCGGAATTGACAAAATAAAAGAATTCCCTGCCCTGAAGTCTATCAAAACAACATTATATAAACACAGAAATGCAGCATTTGAAGTAAGTAAAATTGAGTTCAAAAATGTTGAAGAAGTTAAAGTACCTCCAGCTCATCAGGAATTTATTTTAGCAGACTACAATGACAGTGGTATCCGTGTAATAGCTTTTTGCTCTGAATTTGCCCGACATCAAATGAAAAATTTGAAGATGTTCTTGGGTGATGGAACGTTTTGGATCTGTCCATCTCCCTTTTACCAACTCTACACCATTCATGGGGATTTGGGCAGTACAGAAAAACACATAAACATTGTGCCACTTGTTTATGCCCTCATGAGCCATAAAAATCAACAAACATATGAAATTTTATTTAGTATGCTAAAATCTGCATTACCTGATTGGAATCCAGAAATATTTAAATGTGACTATGAAGTGGCTCCGATGAACGCAATGCGAAATGTTTTTGTAAATATATCTATTAGCGGCTGTTATTTCCATTTCACCCAGGCAATATGGAAGAAAGGAAAACAACTCAAACTAACAAAAGATAAATTAACCAGAAGACAAGTTGCACTTAGCACTGCTTTGGCTTTGTTACCATCAGATAAAATCATTGCGGGTTGGTTTTATGTTGCCTCTCAAAGCCCTGATGATGATAATAGCAAGGAGTTTAGAAATTACATGCTCAGACAATGGCTACAAGATGATTTTATTAAAACGTGGTGTGTATTTGGACAGACTCATCGCACTACGAATTTAGTCGAAGCATGGAATAATAAAATAAAAAAGCGTGTGAAAATAAAGAAACCCAACATTATGAAGCTCCTCACAGCGTTGGCTGAAGATGCATCGTATTACGAAGTTCTTGCATTGGGGGTTTCTGAAAATAAAGGTATAGCGGAAAAAACAAAAAAAAGCATCAATCGCGATAATTATATACAGGAGGTCCAAATGGAACTCATTAATAATGAAATTACGATTGGGCACTGTTTAGAAAAACTTAAGTGAGTGTAATCTTTGATTTTACAAGGTATAAGAAAGAAATATTTTCATGCTACAATTTTAAATTAATGATTGTAACAATCTGTGACTTTATTAGGTATAAGAAAGTTATATTTTTTATTTTAAATTAATAATTGTACAATCTGTGATTTTACTAGGTATAAGAAAGTTACATTTTTTATTTTAAATTATAATTGTACAATCTGTGATTTTACAAGGTATAAGAAAGAAATATTTTCATGCTACAATTTTAAATTAATGATTGTAACAATCTGTGACTTTATTAGGTATAAGAAAGTTATATTTTTTATTTTAAATTAATAATTGTACAATCTGTGATTTTACTAGGTATAAGAAAGTTACATTTTTTATTTTAAATTATAATTGTACAATCTGTGATTTTACAAGGTATAAGAAAGAAATATTTTCATGCTACAATTTTAAATTAATGATTGTAACAATCTGTGACTTTATTAGGTATAAGAAAGTTATATTTTTTATTTTAAATTAATAATTGTACAATCTGTGATTTTACTAGGTATAAGAAAGTTACATTTTTTATTTTAAATTATAATTGTACAATCTGTGATTTTACAAGGTATAAGAAAGAAATATTTTCATGCTACAATTTTAAATTAATGATTGTAACAATCTGTGACTTTATTGGGTATAAGAAAGTTATATTTTTTATTTTAAATTAATAATTGTACAATCTGTGATTTTACTAGGTATAAGAAAGTTACATTTTTTATTTTAAATTATAATTGTACAATCTGTGATTTTATTAGGTATAAGAAAGTTATATTTTTAATTAATAAATGTAACATGATTCATATATTTTATTTTTTTAACGTACCTACCTAATGGGGATTATTGAACTTTTTAGTTCAATTATCCCCATTAAATAAAAATTTTGGGTCAACGGGGAATAGTGAACAAAAAGTTCACTAATCCCCATCAATGGGGATCATCCAACGGGGAAAAGTGGAATAAGCCCAATAGAGGTTCCTATGTCGTATATTAAGTTCTTCTCTTTTGCTATTAATATGTTGGTTCCATGTCAAGCGTCTATCCAAGTGCAGTCCCAGATACCTTACACTGTATCCAGAGCGTCCGTTCCTAAAAACATTCATTGGAGCCGAAGACACAAAGTTCAGGGACACTTTCCAGAGTTCCAGAGTCGTGATAGCCTAGTGGTGTTGACCGTTGACTGGTAAGTCAGAGGTCTCAGGTTCGAACCCAAGGCGCGCACCTCTGACTTTTCGTAAGTTATGTGCGTTTTATAAATTAATTATCACTTACTCCGTGCCTCGGAAAGCACGTAAAGCCGTTGGCCCTGCGCCTGATCTCTCTCCGGTCGTGTCGGATTGCCGTCCCATCGGACTATGAGAGTGAGGGAATAGAGAGTGCACCTGTGTTTGCGCAAGCATTTGTGCACTATAATATCTCCCGCGTCGATGGCTAATCTCCGTTGAGATTGGCCGCTGTGACCGAAATTCGGTCAGGAGGACATTATTATTATTGTTATTATTCCTCGGATGTGTTCAGGTGATGACAGCGGAGCGGCGCGAGTACGGGCGCAGCGGGCACCAGCGTGATATGGGCGCGCCGGACTACTTCGGTCCTCCGCCCAGCGACCACTACTACCCGCCGCCGCCACACGCGCCCTATGATGAACCTTGGGGTGAATATAAGATCATAATTTAGCCCTGATGAGCAAAGGTCGGCCCTAACACAATTGCAGAAGTCATTAGTCTCTGGAGGCTGATTAGAAAGCATTGATAGGAATGGCAGTGCGAGAAATTTTGACGGAGTTATTTAAAATCTATTTGGAATATTCTTATAATCGGAATGGGCTAATGCCATATTACCCATTGTCATTCCACACAATGTAATATTTTTTTATCAATGTAGATATTTGCGTTAGTGCTTCTACAAATTCAGCATAGTATGGTTACCAACTCTTAAGTGGTAACTGGGGCCACTTCCAGTAGTGAAGGGTAGATTTTTGTAAGAGTTAGCTCTTACAAAAATCTGGAGCCAAACTGGAGAAAAAATGGCACAGTCAGTAGACATAACAAACAGTGCCATTTCCCAAAAAGAAGCTAGGAAGGTAGAAACTGAGTTGTATGGAGCCTTCGCCACCTTTCTAAAGCACAAAGATATGCTCGAAACTAAATCACATCACCCGCAGATCGCTCGATTCGCAGGCTGACCGCGTCATCGATCGTAAGAATCACTGCAGTATTGCAGCACCACAGACTTAAATAATATTTTTTTATAGATATTGTGTAAGCTACTTAGCTTACTTAATCTTAACTGTTCACAGTATAAACACAAAACATTATCCTATTGCTTTTTTGAAGTATATGTTATGATAGACGTACACAAGGTAACAATTCATGACAAAAAAAACTTTTAGGTCATCCAGAACAGACCGGTTGGGCGCCGAGCGACATAAAGGAATTGACTCCGGGTCCGATGGGTCCACCTGTGGGTCCCCCGATGAGCATGGGGCAGCCCCTGGGCCCGCCCCACATGGCTGCGCCCCCACACATGATGCCCGCGCCGCCCTATGTGTCGCCCTACAGACCTCACCCGCCGCCACACATGCATGAGCGGGACAGAGAGAGAGACCGGGAAAGAGACCGAGACAGAGACCGCATGAGGGAGAGAGAAGAGCGTGAGAGGAGAGACCGTGATCGACGGGATGAGGTGCTATGCGTTAAGTGAATTTGTCTATTTACAAGCTTTTATTTAACTTGCAATGTAACTGTTTGTTTGGGTGGAATCTTGCAAGCAGAGACACAGAGATACAGAGTTGAATTTTTTCATGTTAGTTCAGTTCCAATGACAATGCATGTTTATGGTAAGCATGACCTATATCGACATCCAGGATTACCTCCATATAAAGAAACTATCAGTCAACAGCACAGATATAAAAAAAATGCATATATGTTTAGTTTTGATATTCCAATAGAAAATCATGGTTAAAAACGTTGTTTTTATTAAACTTAGCATACCAACTCCTAATACTTTGGGCTTGTTGGGCAAATCGTAACTTTTGTTACAGATATAAAAAAATATATGTGGTATATTATCAGCTTGAGTCAAGTCGCCCATGTATTGACTGTTGTTATTGGTTACAGGAGGAACGTGAAAGAGACAGAGAACGAGATCGCTCACGCTCTATAAAACCAGACAGGATCAGGGAAAAGTAAGTACTCTTATAAAATATCAAAACGGTTGTTAATTTATATATGCTACTACTTAATTGCAATGCACCATTTGACGTTGAAATTGTTTTATCTAGGTCATACAGACGGGAACGATCACGGTCGCGGTCACGTCGGCACAAGTCCCGGTCTCGGTCCCCGCGGCAGCGTGAGCGCTCGCGTGACCGGGACCGCTCCCGAGATCGCGAGCGGGAGCGATCCAGGGATCGAGAACGATCCAGAGACAGGGAACGTAGCGTCAAGCCCAAGACCAAGGACAAGGAAAAAGATGAAGAGAAATAAACAATTATTATGGTCTAAGATTTAGTTTGTACAGCCTGAGATTTTGCTCGAGGTGTAAAGAAAGATTCGAATAAAGGTTAAGCACTGAAGTTTTACTGGTTTTGATCTATATTTTTGGTTTTGACGAGTTAAAACTAATGAAAGTCGGAAAAAGCAAACGATGTAGGAAAAGGACAAGCGAGTCGGATAAAAAAACAGATGAATGATGAAAAAACTAAAAAGGTCGGTAAATAACAAATGAAGGTCTAAAAAACAAATGGGGGTCAGAAAAAAAACTAAGTCAAAAAAAAAGTATGTTGGAAAAAGCAAACTATTTAGAAAAGACAAAACTACTGAAAGTTTGAAAAAAACAAATGAATGATAAAAAACGCAAATGAAGATCGTAAAAGCAGACAATAGTTTCAATAGATTGCTAGTTTTTGTTCCAGTATACTGATAGTGGGGGTAACAATTAGAATAACAATTTAGAATTACTTTTTTTTTGTCATGTGGACAAAATCAAAAAAAAAAACAATTCATATAAAATCACTCTACGATTGTATCGCTGTGTGGAGACGGTTATACGTGGAAATACGTGGCACGACGATAATATCGCCGCGACTCGCTCGTGGAGACAGCGCCAGACTTCACTCTCCGTCTGTCTGTCACCAGGCTGTATCTCCTGAACCGTGATAGCTACACAGTTAAAATTTCACAGAATGATGTATTGCTGTTGCCGCTATAAAAGCAAATACTAAAAACAATAAAATAAATATTTAAGTGGGGCTTAAAGGTTATAATAAATGTTTAGTGTGCGACCCTTCGTGCGCATGTCCAACTCGCACTTAGCCGGCTTTTCTTTAATTGCCTTATTTTTTTTTATTATATAATAATATATGATTGGCGGTTGTTTTTAATCGAAATTGTTATATACATTCTAGGAAATGGACATTTGGGACATGAACTGGGATTTGGGATTATGACATTTTGCAACCTCTGGACATTTTGGGATTTGGACATACGTTTTTTCAGACTTTCATTTGTTTTTTCATTATTCATAACTGAAGTAACCTTCGTATGTTTTCTGGTATGTTTCTGGTTGGATGGTTTTCATTTTCTATCGATACAGTCAAAAGTCCAGGGAACAAACCCTGATGCCATGTGGAACCACGGGTTATTGAAATTTTGCCATTGACCCGGTAATGGGTCGACCCACAGTAACCACGAGTAACAAGTGACTGCGCCGGCTATATTGGGGTATGGAGGTTATGTAATAAAACAATAGATTCTTTGTAATATTATTACAGAAATGCTTTATTATAATTAATGTCTAAATAGATGGATCATCATATAAATGTTATCTAGTACAACCTACAAGACGGGACGTACAGAGCCGCGTCAGTTAAACCTCTCGCCCCTCTCAACGTCTCGCCTTATTCCATCACATACGGGTTTTACAAATCATTTTGTTAACATTTTTGTACAGCCATATACAATAATTTTATTTTCAATTACATCTAAACGTAAAAAATCTTGAGGTGTCGTAGGAAACTACGCTTCCTATAAAAATTAATTACACAGGGGGAATGAGGAGTAGCTACGCTTGTGACGTGCAACCGGCAAGGTAGACCTCGGGACTACAACTATCAGTACAGGACTTTACAATCATCACTATAACCTACGCGCAGCTCGGGACACTGCTGCGCCTACACTATAACATAAGCATCGCCCACTCGTAAGCGCTCGCTCCGATCATTTTCGGAGACTCATTAACTAAATAACTTAAATTAATTACATAAAAAATATACAAAAATATCATTTTCACAAAATTATAATCGACGAACTATACACTCCGGCACTAAACGAGATAAGCTATGTACGATTTTAAAGCCGGTTTATAACTTAAACGAGAGCTTGACTTGAAGAATAGTACAAAATAATAATATAATAATCACGACTATAGTGCCGATTGTCCAGAACTGCCTGCGGCATCTCTTTATCGCTTTAGAAGATTCAAGGTCCCCTAGCCCAGCTAATAGTAAATCTACAACGAGCTAAAATTATGGAAACGCCGGGGTCTGTAGAACCTCTGCTTTCCTTCGATTCATAAATTACACGAGAATGAGAGACGTTCAAATATTTATACATAGATTCATACGAACAACGAATAATACTAGAACACTTAAGAGCTAGAAACGCAATAAACGCTACGCCGCGGTGACACGACGGCCGAGCACCGGAGTCGGCGTCGACGCTGTACAACTATTGTTACAGTATACAGTATTCCTCTGTACATCAGTCAGCCGCTACGGTATGTACAGGGGCCGCAACCCGCGCCCCTCCACGCCTGCTCTTCTCTCTCTCACGCGAGCACTTCTCTCTTCAGTGTACACGTACCGCTTGAGCAGCGCGGCGGGCGGCGGGCGACGAAGCGACGAGCTCTATAGTTTACAAATGTACACGAATGCAAATATTCACAAAATTTATAATAGGCGGGCGATACCCGCGCCGTCGCATCAGCCTACACCCGCGGACGTTTAATACTTTACACAGACTACAGCACAGGATTGGGCGGCGGTGGACCGATGGGCCCCAGTTCCGGTGCCTTCATAAAGAATTTTTCGAGCTTGGCGATGATGTGTTTGCCGTACGTGTACTTGCGTAGGGAACCGATGTGCGGCCGGATTTTGTGCATTAGCACTTTCCGCTGCGTCGGTTCCGCGACATCGATCATCTTCTGAACCACGTAATTTGCATACTGGTCCTTCATCATCACATGGAGAGCACTGCAAACAATCATGAGATACTATAGTAGGTATCAACATTATCCAATAATAATAATAAGAATGATAAACTCGTATTGTACTCTATCTAATAGCTAATACAGATCATCCGTTCAAATGGTTTGCAGGACACCTACAAACTATTTTGGAAACTTTTTTACATTACAATACAATATCAAAATTCATTAATTTAAGTAGTGTCTTGGTCCACATGATTACATTTATTATCTTAGTATATTAGAATTATAATTATACGCTCTCATTACATTATGTGACGTGGGAAGATCTTTCAGCCAATGTAAGGCTATATTTAGACCAAATCGTCAGTTTTAATTTTGATAATTTGAAAAAAGCCCATGATTGGGTACTGCAACCAATTTATTTATTATGGCTGATGAAGTGGAAGTTGAATAAAACTTCCTTTTTTTTAAATTTGAGTTACGTAAATATTTCATCATCTTTTTATATATTTCTTTAATTAACTGTTATTTTATACTCCATGTTTTACATTTTATGTACCTATTATTTATTACCTATTATTTAATACCTATTTATCCGTACCCTAGTCATAACTAACATTCAGCGTGGCGTACCAATATGCACTGGGGTTGTACACGCACACACAGCAGTGCAGACCATTAGAACGAGCTAACGATAGGTAGAAGTGTAGTAAGGTCATGCTAATTACTTGTCGTTGAAGCCGCACAGCTCGTCGATGAGCAGCGCGCGCTCGTTGCGCGTGGCGTGCGACACGCACTTCTCCACGACGTTGGACGCGAACTTGTGCTGCGACAGCTGCAGCACCTTGCCGCGCACGCCCGCCACCAGGCGCGAGCGGTCCTCGGCCGCGCCGTGCTCCAGCACGTGCTGCACCACGTAGTTGCCGTACTGGTCCTGCCATACAGTATGCACTACTTACTACTACTTCGCCAAAATTACCATACGAAAAAGACCAAACTTTGTATGTCTTTGAGCAAGACAACACTATCACAGTTACATGAATTTAGTAGGGTCAGACGATTTTCAACTAACTTGAAGTTAGTCGATTAGTCATCCCTCAAAGTTCGTCAGACTGAGAAGAAGACAAAGTTCCGTTACCTGTATGAGTTGGTCGGTGTGCGCATGCAGTTCGCTGAGCACGGGCGCGGTCTGTTCGGGCGTGCAGTGTTCGAGGATGCGCTGTATGACGCGACAGCCGTACGGGTGAGTGGAGAGCGCGTACACTTGTCCCGCGAATGCGTTGATTATGAACTGCAGTGCCGTGGGCTCCACACATTCTATGCATTTTTGCACCTACAAAGAAATATTTTATCTTGGTTAAAAATACATAAATGGATGGACATTGGAAAGATAAACTGTAGATCCTACATCAGAATGACTCATCAAATTTCAATTTTTGCATCAAGTTAGTAATTTTAAGGATTAACGTAGCGTACCTAGCTTTTAAATTTATATAAATGAATCACTTTTAAATTTTAGTAACTTAGTTTTAAAGATTTTTATTTTTAGCTCCAGCTGTCACCTTCCAGACTCTTCTTTGCCAAGGTGTAATTATGATTATGATTGATGAAGGAGAAGAACTCCCACGTACAAGAAGCCTTAAGGCGCTGTGCACAGTCAAGTTTGGTAAAACAGTGGTAGTGAAGCAGATGAAGTGGGGTGAGACGGTGAGGGGCGGGACGCCCATGGGTCCCGCCCCTTCCGTCTATTGCAAGTTTGAAGCAAAATAATAGATTGCGAGGCATCGCGCAAAACTCGCCATTGCGTAACGTCCATTATAAATAAAAGCGTAATTTCGTCAGTAATATTACAACTGCATTTGACCTATCGTGGCTATGGCCCGCTTGAAATGAGCGTGCCCGCGGCAACCACTAGGTACGAACCCTATCAGACATCGTATATTTTTGAATTTTTATAATACGCAATATAATAATTAGTAATTACCTACATATCTTCTTTTTGTTATTTTTTAAAATATTTATGTTCATAATTTTGTTTTCTTATTTTTAAAATAATGAAACAATAATTGTTATTTTCTAGAAAAGATTACATCAAAATTGTGCAAAATTGAAAAAAAAACTGTAAAATTTTAAAAACAATTATTTATGTACATATATTATATTTATATCAAACAAAAAAATAGACAAAAAGTAAAAAAACAATTTATTTAAAAAAGAAATCTTTTTACTCCAAAGAAAAACCATTAAAATTGCATTATAATTGTTTAAAAAATAAGAAAATCAACAAAAATAAAAATAAAAAAAGTAAAATAACAAATAAGAAAATCAGCAAAAAGTAATGCTTGATGCGGGATCGAACTCTATTCATACACTGTAGTAATTGACTATAGCAACGCTCTAGACCGCTAAACCATTTAGACCGTAATGGTAATGACCAAATTACGTTTCTCCTTGACGGTCAGAAGCTTGAATAAGGTAGATGTCTGATTTAGATGTCAGACATCGTACATTTTTGTATTTTTATAATGCACAATATAATAATAAGTAGGTACTTACACCTACATATTTTCTTTTTGTTATTTTTTAAAATATTTATGTTAATAATTTTTTTTTCTTATTTTTAAAATAATGAAACAATAATTGTTATTTTCTAGAAAAGATTATATCAAAATTGTGCAAAATTAAAAAAAATGTAAAATTGTATAAACAATCATTTTATGTACCTATATTATATTTATCAAACTAAAAATAGACAAAAAGTAAAAAACTATTTAAAAAAAAAAAACTTTTCAGGTACTCTAAAGAAAAGCCATTAAAATTGCATTATAATTGTTTAAAAATAAGAAAATCAACAAAAATAAATACTGAACATTTATTTCAGACAAGAAAATAGAAAAAAAAAGTAAAATAATAATTAATAACAATTATTTCAAATAAGATAATCAACAAAAAGTGTCGCTCGATGCGGGGATGGAACTCCCAATCGGTTGCTCTCGTAGGTCACAAATGCAACGTTCAAGACCACTAAACCAATTGGACGGTATTGGTGGTGACGAAATTACATTTCCCAATATACAGCTTTCAACAACAAACAAGATACGTAAATAATTTCTGAGCGGGGGTGGAACAAAATGATATAGGTCCGTCTAGCAGCGCGCCTCAGCGGTCACTGTCGCTCTCTTTGGTTCGACTCGTCCGAATTATTTATCAGTAAATATATTAATTCCTACTAATATCTTATTTCAATCGATAAATACAAGTGAGGGCTCCCTTTATTATTATTTATTACGTAACTGTTATAAATTTCATCAAGATTGGTTTATAAATAATAGAGATAAAATTGCAGGAATGTTAATTTTAATGGTTGTTTTATGATTTTTTTTTATCGAAAAAAAATGCCAAAAACGTGTTTTGAAGCCGTGAGTTCCTTCATAAATATGATTGAGAATAACATTTTTTTTTTTTGCTACTCTAAAATGTATACATTAGGCTAAAAAACTGTTTAATTAAGCCTACTTTGACTGTGCACAGCGCCTTAAACTTCGAAACATTAACCTCTCTATTGATTAAATCCGATTAAACTTACAACTTCAAAGAATACTTACAACATGGTTGCCGTTCTGGTCTTTGACGCACTTGAGTACGTGTCCGTCAAGCTCTCGAACCACTTCTTGTTGTTGCTCTGCCGGGATGGACTCTAACGCTTTCTGTATAACGCGGCAACCGTACATTTGTAACGCCAGATTTAACACGTGACCGCGTACCTGCCAATAAAGAATAAAGTTAAATACTTTTTAAAATAACATTTGTATTCATATATTCTGTCTTAATTAATTTTACCAACATCATCCATTTATATTTAAACTTTCACTTGTCGTCTGAGTACGACCTCTTTAAAAATCAAGATTTACATAGTATAACCTGTATAATCCATTTCATTTATTTATGATACAAATAAATTCCTAGCTATCTTCTACTCGCGACGTTACATGCGTAGATAGATCTACTTACTACTTAACATTAATTGCTTTCAAGGATTTAAAATGTTTGCTCTATGCATTCTCAAGAAGTTAATAATCACATTTTCAAATTATCCTGGGATCCTAGTTGACTCGATGACTAAATTTAATTCCATAACTTTAAAATCAGTTTGAAATCTCACCTTTTGTGCCAATGTTGTTTTCTGTTCCGTGGTACCAAACTCAAAGAATTTCTGTATTACATAATTTCCGAAAACATCTGTCATTAGACTGTATGCAGCGCCGATTATTTCATTGAACACCATTTGTTTTTCTTGAACTGTTGCTCTTTCTAATTTCTGTTGAATAAATCTAAAAAAGAACAAATTAGAATACGAGTTAGTTTAAATGCAATTTAGCGCAAGACTGTTTCATTTATTAAGATAGAATACGAATTGCGATATAGAAATGATGGCTACTAAGAAAAAGATTGAACCAGGTACAACTTCTCTATCAAATCTGTCATTGTATCAGATGACATCATGAATTGTGGCAGAATAATAGAAATAAAGTATCACTACGATAATGCGGCATTCTCGCATTTGCAGTCCTAACAGCTTATTCTTAGTCCTTATTGTTATTAGCAGATTAAGGCCCACTGCAGGGCAGGCCTTCCTTCCACCCATTTGAATTTCTGTAGTGCCGTAGTATATCAAATAATCTATATTAACTTTTTCATCGTAATAATAATTTCTTGCCTTCCGTTTCATTTGGTATAATTTAGTGACAGTAAATTTAGAAGTATGAAAATGACGAACTTAAATTTTCATTTCATCAGAATCTATTGATTGATAAAATTTAATATCCTTCGTTCTAGGAAGCAAACTATTCGTGATAAACCATTTCACGTCTGTGTGGACAGTGACGAGTTGACTACCTCATAGTAAATACTAAACGGAATGTTAGCCTAAACGACGTAATCTATTTATTTAAATACTTATCACATTAATTTATATTGGGCAAGATATGATTTGGCTTACAATTTTAAGTACACATTTCTAATAATAATTGTCTAAAAACAATCGCGTCTTATTTCTAGTTCCAAGGCGATAATAGTCAATATAGGTATGCTAACGTCCGTCAATCCGCACCTACCAAGTTTGGCACATTAAATGGGTGTCATCTGATTCAGTGACAAAGATCATGTTGAGATCAAAACCCAAATTGCCAGTGAAATAAAACAGTATCCTCTCGTCGGGTTGTTGGAAGTCCTAAAGATTTTTTACTATGGCACCATGGAAGATCACCTTTCTAACAAGTGAATTAATTTATTATCGCCAATCGGTAGCTTTATTTTTTTGTAAAGGTATAAACTAAGTTTTATTTTACATAAAAACAGCTGAAGAGAGTGGACGTAGAGATTTGGTGCTGCTATAGTAATTAATGCCTAGGAGGACTTCCCCGACCAGCGTGACACTTTCTTTTTTAACCTTTTACTTGGCCAAATATCTATGAATTTTACCAATTAACGGAAGAGTGGCTTCTAAGAGACGATGGAAAATTTTATTGGGACTGAGGTTCGGGCACTTGAAATCTCAAGAAGATGTTTGTAGGTGTAGTTAGTGATTGATGTAGTGGTAGTTTGAACAATACTACTACAACAAACTTATCACAAACACAATAAACATTACAAACATTTTCTAGTATTAAAATCTTAGTGAGTGCTTCGCGCAGTGGCAACTACAAAACAGTTCTAGTGCGTCCTCCGTTTCAGATTTTAATCTTTGTAAGAAAATGGTAACAATTTGATGACCCTATGATTTTAATTGGACAAATTAAACTTGGTGATTAGAATACTGAAGAATATGGGTGTTCCTGGCTGCAAACTGTGCAATACATGCCATAGGCTTTATTAAATTATGAAACTATCTCACCTAGATCCGTGCTGGTCTTGTGAAAATTCTACAATGTGGTTGGCGAGTTCCCTCAGTTGTAAGTTAGGGAAGCGGTTGTTGCGGAAATCTTCAAGAAGCCGCGAGCGTCCCGCAGGCGGCTTGTCACCGACTAGCGCTCCTACGCCCACGCCGCCCACTCCGCCCACGCCCACGCTCACGCCGCCCACTCCCACGCCACCGCCGACCAACTCTGCAAACACACCACCGACACTTCGTAACTAATCCTCAATCCTCGTGGCTTAAACCAATGTATTCCTATAAGGTATTCTTTGAATTATAATTCTTTTAACTTCTATTCCATTTTAACTATTTTTCAACGAGTACCTAAGTTCCTACCATTCAATGCTACCTGCCTTACTTATTGATCTATAAACTTAAGGAATGTTGTCAATATAAGATCGACATCTTGAAAGCGATCAACGGAAACCTTATACGTTGATATAACATTATGATGTTCGATAATAATTTAAAAGTAAAAAAATATCAGACATCGCGTACGGCTGAGCTTTTATACTAACAAATCGCATGAAAAATAAAGAACCACTTAATTACCCAAGGTTGAATTAATTATCCTATAAAAGAAATAATTGTACCTAAGTGAAAAAGTGTTATAACATATAGTATTATTATATTATACATAAAAATACAGGCAAATATTTACAAAATGTACAAGGGTTCGTGAATGATTATGGTGCACCGTACCGACCTGATATGGTTCCTACTCCGCTGAGTTTGCTAAGCAGTGATGACGATGATCCGAACATTCCATTTGATGTAAGACCTTGCGCTAAACTGCTCACAGCCCTGAAAGACAAACATTTCGCTATTCAAGGAAACGGCCACTCTGGATGGACATGACTTTAATTGAAACGAATTAATAAACATGCTCAAATACCGAGATCGGCGCATCTGTACAAAATTAACGACTGCAGTGTCATATTAACAACGATGGCATACAAGTATTTACAATGTACAAGTGGACCGCTCATAGCGTCACCGTGCATCCGGATCGCGTCGCTTCTATTCTACTTTCGGTTATTTTATAATTCACTGGGTTCGACTAACATCTTATCTTTGTTGTTATACATTAGTAAAGGCGTCGAAACATCGTGAGCTACAACATAAAACATTCCATCTCAGCAGGCTGTAATTCACTCGTTCCTTTCGAGGACTACAGGATCGGATTCCTGATGCAAAACCGTGTGATCACACCAATGGCAACTGTAAACAGGATGGATGGATGCATAAACGTAATTAGAATCAGCACTCAAGAATGAACAAAGGTATGTTTGAGAGCTCTGATAGGTGAACAGTATTCGAGTAGAAGCGAGCGTCGGGACGGCGGTGTCGCGGGTCTTGTACTGCACCTGTACTTGGCGGTCTCGGCGCCGGGCGCGGCCGACACGGGGCGCAGCCCCACGGGCCCCAGCGCGGCGCCGAGCGGCGGCGACAGCGGCGAGGGGCCCCACTTGCGGGCCGCGTACTCCTGCAGCGCCGCGGCCGGCCCGCCGCCGCCGAACTCCAGCGAGTCTCGTCGCGCCTGGCTGGCGCCGCCTGCAACAGGACATACCTCCGTGCTCCAGGCCCACTGCTGTGTCCAGGTGTATCCACACCCGCACTGCTCTCCGGTGTTACGTATTTATATACATGACGCCGATAACATTACAAGTTTATATATATATAAGGTGAATGAATGCGACTAGTCTCCATCAACGATAAAAAAAACCAGATCTCGCGTTATATAACAGCAATCAAACTTTTTAGTAAATAGTACAATGCATGAAAATGATAAAATCATTATCTGTCAAACTTAATAATAACTTCACGCAAACAATATTTACATAAATATTAAAAAATAAACATCATTTTATAGATAGCGTTAAAAATCATTAATATTACATGTGGTGTGGTGATTGTTAGTGCCTGCCTGCTTTTTATATGCTTGTTTTTAATAAGTACATACATAGTATTTTTTGTAATTCAGCAATATTCATAACAATGTGAGTATCTAATACTCTAAGTAAATAGGTACTAAGTAAATATTGAATATTAAATGCATTTTATGTATATTTTTATCATTACCATCACGACAAACCTCACCTAATAGATCTAATCAACGCAGTAAATAATGCAATTTAACTAAATTACAACATGTTTTCTGTACACAAACTTTATAATAAAACAGGCAATTTTTAAGTTACCTCACAAAGTATTTATAATCCTGTATTGACATGTCCACCCTAATTAAATCCTAATTGCTCTATGCATTCCAAAGTATTTTAAAGATCTAATATAAGGGGGGATACAAACAATACCATCTATCAAATCATTAATAAATGTATGTGTCATGTATCATTTTGTATCTCAGAGATATAATATACTAGTATTGTTCTGTTAGTCGGAGGTACTATTTTAAGTCAGTTTTACAAGTTCCGTACCCAAAGGATGTCATCGAAACCCTTTTACTACGGCTAGCCATCTGTCTGTCTGTCCTACGTTTGAAGACATCCTGAAACTTTCATAAATTTGGTTTAAATTTTCCCCAAATTAAGGTTGTCCTAAAATTTTGTTTCAAGCATAGAAAGGACATAGATCAGACTAAAAATAAAAATATTGACTTCGCGATATTGATAATTTCTATAAAAAAAACCGGGCAAGCAGCCGGACTCGCGCACGAAAGGTTCCGTAAAACATTATAATAGAATTTTAATTCATAACGTAATATTTTTTATGTATAGTTAAGGAGTAAGGTATTAGATATTAAATTATTCAGTTTCTTTTTCCGGTAAACTGTAAATATCTGAAACTCAATTTAAATTTTCCTTGAAAGTATAAGAGAAGACAGATTTTTTCAGACTTCTTTAGGTGTAACACGTAAGATTATAATCTGAAAAATTGATAGAAAATTGTTCCAGGACCCTTAGAACGAGTCCTTTATCATCCTCACATCCATACTTTATATGTACACGAGAGGTTCAAATAAATCTTTTTTTTTTTAATTTTATTTTATAACTTCGAGCATAGATAGTCTGCGAGTAAAATGCAGTCACAGATAGACGGACATGTCAAAACTATAGGGGCTTGTTTTTTTCTACGGAATTCTAAAAATCGAGTGACTTTATTCATCTATTTATAAAAAAGGGCAAGTTTTTTAAACGATTTTACTTAGCTTGACCTGTTTATTATTTGGTTCAAATTTAGTAATCGATATTTTACCCCCTTCCTGTCGACAGATTGATCTGATACTTGGTATGTATAGCTCTAGTTTGAAAAAAATTTACTTATATTATTTTGTTTTCTTTTTAATGTTACATTTTGGGGTCAGTATCTAATCAATATCATATCATATAATATTATAAATACCTATCAACATAGCAATGCTTTATACAAATAGTATATCAGACTTTAAAATAATGCAAACCACACAATGACGATAATATAGATTTTTGATCAATATTAACAAAAATACTAAGGAAAATGTATTACATATATACAGTTAATACAATGTAAGTGAGCAATATAAACAGATATATTAATAAATATCTTAAGAGCTACAAAACGAGAATGTTTAATAAATTCAGTGGATACAAATTAATTATTAATTAAGCACAGACGCGTCTCAAATGCTTATTTTGAGACACACGAAATCTACTAAACTGAAACATTACTGTGTTACTTCAATAGCAACTATAATTATGTAAAAAATCTACAAATACTGTGAAGTAAAATATTATGATTAATTATTATTTTCTCTTCTTCTACGTATTATTTTGTATATCTAGTAAATTGTCTAAGAGTTCTACAGAGAACCTGAACACGTCATGCGTAACGTTTTAGTAACTGTTATTATTGCTTAATATGACTGAGATTTTATATACATTGTTAAAACTCTTTTCGGTGAACCACTGTTCCAGAGTTTTGTTTTACAAATCAACTAGACGGCAGGACTTCGAATATTTGCGTACAACGCCTTAATTATCATATGCATAATAAAATAAATTTGTTACTTTCATTATTGGACATGACATAGACTGATCGACTCAAAACATTTATGTTAATTTTATCGAACACGAGAGATGGAAGGGAGAGCAAAGCCCAGAAACCCAAGTATAGAAACAGAAGCATTATAAAATCATATTTATTCACCCTTCCTAAATGGTTAGTTATTGATAACTTTCCACTTAAAAGTAAGTTGAGTAAGCACAACACTATAATAACTAGATTACAAATAATGACAGTGAACCGTGGCCCCTAGACAGAGTTCCCACTATGACGAATCGTCATAAAACGGTACTGTTTATCATAAGTAAACTCAAATTTACTCTGCCGGGCTGAAGTTAGGCTCTCGGATTTCTCGCGCAATATGCGTATTCGCATCTCATTTCTAATATACTTAAGTAAATTTAAGTACCAAAAAGTTGACATCATAATTACTCTATAATTTTAATAAATGATTTTTTTTTGAAAATCGAAATTGTATTAAGTCCCTGGCGCGACATTCTGCAAAAGAGAAATTCTGCGAAAGAGACATTTTGCGAAAGAGACATTCTGCGAAAGCGACGTTTTACGACCAGGGGACATTTTGCGCCTGAGCCCGGAAATTTTGTTCCTTTACTGATGCGGAGACAAGAGGACCAGAAGAAACGAATCTACCCAGAAGGGTTACCCAGCTTGGGGCATAGACAAATCGGGATTTCCTGTTAGTATATGATTTAAGTTTAGGTGCCATGAAGTTGAAATAAATGCGAAGAACATGCAACCCTTTGATCTTTTATCACCAGAGTTCAAACCAAAATCCTGGGTCATTGAAGACAAAGATGGTAACTTGATCCAGATGGCGTGAGTAATATCATGTTCTTTACGGGAACTCTGCCACTTTGACTGAGGGGCTACTATCGTATTGAAGCAAGATGTTAACCAAATCGATTTAAAATCGTTTCGAGGATGGCCCGGCGACGGAACAAAAGCACAATTGTACCCCAACGCAAGGAGGGTGGGCCCTACCAAAAAATGCGTTAACTACCGCTCACTTCCCCTAATATCTCATGCCAGTTAAATCCTCTTGCATATTGACAACAATAGAATAAGACACTAATAAGACATTAATGTAAAATATGTATGCTGTTGGTGTATTATATAAATAAATAAAAATAAAGACACTAACCTAGACTGGCAAATCCCGCAGGACCAGACAGGTCACGTAAAAAAGAAAATACAAGTCGTATTTAAAAATGGTAAAAAAAAATATGGCTCGGTCTCGATTTTAGCAAATATGTCGAAACAAGTTGCAGCTGTATACGAACAAAATTGCCCAACTGCTGGCTGCTGCGATGTGCACTGCGATGGAATTTATTGGTGGCTAGCGGAGCTGGAACCACTAAGACTGGCATAAGAGCTGTATTCAGTCGCAGCCGCAGAGCCAAGTCGACAGCTAAGCAGACTGTTAAGATGTGTGGTTTCAACAATGAGGCATTCCAACCATCTTGTCCTTCCCTTCTACCCCTAACAGGGCCTGATGTTAACAAATACTAAAGACGAAACACAATTATTACCCTCAATAGAAAAACTTTTTGTACAGTGCACATCTTGTTGATGTTGATACTTATTTCGAATTTAACTTCGATTTTATTGAAATAGATGGCAATAAGGACTTAAGAGGCATTTGATAACCAGAAGATCGAGAACTATCTAGATGAAACTTCTTTTAAAACGCTGGAACAGTGGTTGTATGTTTGGCGCAGGTGCTTAGTGGCGTGCGAGGTCTTACCTGGCTGCGGCTGTTGCGGCTGCGGCTGCTGCGGTGGTGCTGCAGAGGCGGCGGGGTGCGCGGGCGCGGGCTGGTACTGGCGCGGCGCAAGAACACCGCCGGGCGACACAAGCCTCAAGGGTGTGCCATTGCGCCCACCCATCACTAGTGAGCCGGGGTCGTAGTAGGGGATCACATACTGTCCCTGGCCGTTCACCTGCTGCTCTCCCTGCTGGGGAGTCAGCGGCCGGCGCGGCTGTTGCGCTTGTTGTTGCGCAGGCTGCGCGACTAGGCCAGGATACACACCCCACGGAGCTGCCACGCCGTAGTACGGCGGCACTCCCGCGATCAATGCGCTAACATAAGGCGCGCCTTCTTGTCCCGCATTGATAACGTACGGTGCTTGTGTGAAAGCTTGTTGGGCGGCCAACTGTTGTTGTAGTTGAAACTGTTGCTGTTGTTGCTGTTGCAGAAGCTGCAGTTGTGCTGCTGCTGCTTGGCCGCCCGCTGCCGCCGCTTGTTGTGACCGGAACAATTGCTGTAACAAAATTAAAACTTATTTATTTATACTGCTTTACTGTATACAAGTAAGAAACAATTCAAAAGTCAATTTATCAATTAATTACTACCTACATGTATAATGTTATGTTGTAATAGATTTGAAATGTTCGGACCAGACCAGAAACGGACTATGAAACATTCAGAAAACCATATGTATAATTTAATTGCATTTGCCTATCCCGTAACGCTTATTGGTGAAGCAAACGTGCATCGTATAGCGGTTTAATTAATAGTGGAACGTATCGTTTATTGTTTTTTGCTCGGCACAATGCGGTGCAGCGCTCGAGGGCGACTCCTCGTGAAGTGCGCTAATTAACACAATCGTTTAAAAAGTTAATAACAGGCCTCGAGCTGTCTAACGCACATGCTACCGGGTAGCATTCTCAATCTAATATACAAATAAACGATAAATCTATGAGAAAAACATACTAAAATTGCTAAGTCTATTATGTAATTTATTTGTATGTTTTTACCATGAATAATTTAAAAACAAAACACAGCACATGAGTTGCATAATGGTAATGCTGTAATAAATAACATTTTCGGTGGCCTAGTAGTCAGAATATTTTGAATGAGGTGAATCACAGTAAAACAGGGTGTGTGATGTCATTAAGAGCGTGCGGACTCTATCTACCTGTTGAGAGGAGATTAGTTGGCTCTGGTCCAGGCCTTTCAGACCGAGCGTGATTAAGTGTAAACACAGTAGGCCGTGCGCGCTGCGGGCGTGCGCACCCGTGCCGCCGTGTCTGACGCTTCTATTACACCTGACATCCACTATTAGAACACAGAACATTAGTTGTTCAATCATTGATTCAGATCCATTGAATATATAACATTATTGGAATTACCATTTCTCGAAAGTAAATTACCTATTCAATTATGTTTCGAATAGTACACTAATTGAAAAAGTTATTTGTTAAAATCAGTTCGGCTATTATTATTACATTGCATTGCTACTGCTGTTTGAATGATTATTCACTCAACACGATTTAATTCGACAGGAAAGTAAAATCATTCTTATTAAAATTGTATTAATGAATATAATACCCAAGAAGACTAAAAACAGATGCCAGCGAGTCATCATCGAAATTTTAATTACGGTGCTAGTACATTAACCGAGCCTATTTTATTTTTCATTAGCTAATTGACAAGAAATGATTATCTAATGTCGTAAAGTTTTCGGTGCCGTCACGGGTAAATCTTCAAGTTTTATACGTCAGGCGAGGGGAAACAACGTTTGATCTCCGGGCGTGGCGGCGTCGGTCCCGATTCCACGGCAATTTAATTCATCGAGACGGTGTAATTGAGCGGTGTGCGGGTACGGTGAACGCTGCCTGTACACGTGCACCAAACAGACTAAGTTGACCGCAACAAAATGAAGTCGACCCGACTACTGTATCACTGCAAGGTGGTGGTGGAGGAGGTGGCGGCGAGGAAGCGTCTCGCATTCAATTAGACGTTCAGTAATCCGGCTGCGACGAGCTTCGATACCAATTACGGGGTTATTAGTGAAGGAACGCGCGATCGTGCTTAGCTCAACCCGGACGCCAGTGCGGCTAAACCCGCCACGACACTGATACGCTATTTGATTTCTACAACGCTACCCACTGCAACATAATGAGTTCTAGTTTTAAACGTTAAGTTGTAAAGAAATCAAAGATAAACAAAAATCACTATTATACATATATGCAGTAGGCACTGTGATCCGCGGTGATAGTCATGGTCAAAAGGATAAAGCAAAGGCTGGCGTGCAAAATTTGTGGGTGGATGGCTATTTGTGGCAATTCATTTCGAACGTCTCCAAGCTTTAGAAAGCGCGTTAAACAGTAGGTACTCATTGTTTAACGCGCCTTCCAGCTCTCTTGCATGTGGTGAGCCGATTTGCGGTTGCCAAACAGCGGTTGGCCACAAACGTGCCTACACCAACCCGCAATGTGGTGGACTTTTTAAAATAGTAGGGTGAAAAAGACTCCCCTATACTTTTTTGTAAGAGATGGCCTTTGCCCACCAGTGACACATACCTAATAGGTTGATTTACTTATTCTAAGTTTATTGAAATTTAAAATGGTGTTAATACATTAATACTTTTTTTTTTAATGAATACTATTATTCAGCAGTTGGAACATGTCGCATGTCGTCCACATGTGTGGCGATTCATCACCGGTAACAAAGACATATAGGTGCTGAGTCACGAAGTGGGCACGCGAATATACTTAGTGAGAACGGGCGGAGGCTCTTAGGCTGCGAGCGGGCGGGTGGTTACCATCGGTGGATGCTATTTATTATTTACAAATAAGATGACGAGAGGACGAGCGCCTCAGTGCTCCCGCGAGGACCGTACACTCCGCCCGGCGTAGACAAACAAATTAAGCGACAAAGCAATCAATTATGAGGACAAGACGTAGTCATGCCTCTTGAATCGAACGTTACGTCAACAAGAAGCTTTTAGCGGCGTCGACGAGGTGCTACGTGCTTCATGCAAACCCAACACCTTCGCGTTTAATGTCTACTACAGTTGTTTTATAAACACAAGGAACATCGTAAATTGAGGTAAAAGCGTTTTATGTTGTAACGAATTAGATTGTCGATCAAGTACGTACAAAAGGTAATTTGGAGGGAATCGGAAACGACGGGGTCGGGAGTCACAACAAGATTAGAGGGATATCGCGGGCCGTGGCGTGCGCCTGCCACCGCCGCTGTGATGCCGTCGGTGGCGTACATCTTGCTCTAACGAGTTTATCTGCCCCGCGGGCTGCAAACCCAACAGCGTTCATTTCTTTTCTTATCAGCAGCTAAATGTAATCATCGTATAGGTACCCACTTTTGAAACAACAAATGGACATTTAAAGAGTTTAAAATAAATACCAATAACTGTAAGGGGGACATTTCCTTTCATTTAAGTGTCATGGGGCATCTCAGTTGGACTAATTTTGCAACTTCCGGAAACAAAATATTTTATTTTAACGTTAAAACAAAAATAGAAAAGATTTAAGTGTATTTTTATCAGAGTTTGTTGTAGCATGCATTGGAATACAGACAAATTATATTTGGAGTATTTTGCTATTGAGTTATTGATTACAATTTGTATATAATTTTCCGAGATTTGGTTGCTGTTTGTGAGAGTAGTGTTTGCCAAAAACAAAGGTTCCATTTTAATTCTGATTACTTAGTTGATTGAATACCTACACGAAACAGCGCTTTCAGATTTTCAGCGAAAAGGTGGCAAAGGGCGAGGGCGTGGCCGTGGCCTGACTGGGCGGAGCATGAACACGCCCACATCGTCGACGCCCTGCCTAAATCCCTCTTTGATATTTTTTGAAATAGATATCACATTAAATTATAATTATATTTATTGAAGCATAAATACCAAAATGGTATTAAAAAGTGCCAGCGGCCAAACAAAGTCTAACACTCAACTACACCATAATAAAGTTAAATAGATTTACCTAACTCAACTTATAACCCAAATATTTTGAGTGATATACCTACATAGAGTTAGTTTGACTCTGTAACCTTTTTTATCACTACGCAGTAGTTCTGAGGCTAAATGTAACGTAAGTAAATTAGTAGATGCCGTAGATGGTAGCTATATGAAAAATCAGCTAATTACCCTTCTTTCTTTATTATACGGTTAATAAATAGCCTGGTGATTTTAAACCATCCGTTATAGATTTTTCATGACATTTTTGTAATTACTCATAATTTCGAAAGTGCCTAGGCCCACTAGACTTCACGGCTAGTGAATAAAAAAGTTCGGTATTCTTCGATAGATCTGTGATCTTTTATATACGCAGTAATTAACAACGTAGAGATTGACAATTTTTTTAAACAAAACAAAAATAAAAATTTTACTAAAACTAGAAATAACCAATATCTTAGTAGCACAACGAAACAACCGTTAGGAAGCGAACAGGTTGAACTGTTTAATAGACGTAGCAGTCTCGCAAGTGCGCAACCAATTGATCGAAAACTTAGAACAACAAACAAAAAACTGAATAAATCTTCATATATGATAGATAAGCATCCATCCAGACCTAAGGACTATTGTAAAGTCGTCGTGAAAACTGACATGCATGTTATTAAGCACTTTTTATACAAGCTGTTGATCTGTAACCCGTACCATATTCAGGGAGGTGACTATATCTCTGATACTGAACACGAAACAGTAAAAAAAATAATACATACTTACTATAAAATAAAAGCGACTTCAAATACTAAACCTTTAAACCTTGATAGTCGCTATCAGGGTTTCAAAATATTGGTCTAGAAAATGTTTTATTAAGACTATTAATTTTATTGTGTTCAATAGAAAAAGGTATTTCTGTTTTTACACATGTCAGGAGCATCTACATAGTATACATACTGGGTGTAAGGGAAACGCTTCCGAAGCCGAAACGTGAGTAATATACTATCTAAACATTATCGAATACCAATAACTATTTGCCTTATACTTAATGTTTTAGTGATTTGGTAATTTGCAAACCCGCAATGTAAAGCGTACCCACAATACTCGGGTAGGTAGGTACAAAAGCGCGCGAGCGCGTTCGCGACAACGAAACAAAATCGTAGGTAGGTTGGTATAAAAACTTACATATCAAATCCTCCGCGGTCTGATGAGGTGGGGCTCCAACTGAGCCCCATTCATGTCCAGGCAAATCCGAGCCCGTTTATGATCGGATTGAATACACCCACTATTCTACGACGCATTTCGTCAGCACTGTCACACTCCCGATCGAACACTCTTTCCTTCACATATCCCCACAAAAAAAGTTTAAGGGGGTTAGGTCGGGCGAACGGGGAGGCCAAGCGTGTGGCCCTAGCCTTCCGATCCAACGGTCGTCAAATAGCTAAATAGCCGTTATCATGCGAGAATCAGACGGATGCCGGACGTTTGGATGTCTCTCTCGATAAATGCTCAGGGCACGAGAAGCATTCCCCCGAGCTTCTCCTAAACAGATCAACATGTTGCCGTATTCACGAGCACTGTAAGCCTCGGGCATTGTTGATAAAATCACACAAAACACAATAAAAACACAACAATTAACTAACAAAATAACTTAACAACAAAAACATAACAAAACAATAACAGAAATCTAACAAGAAACTGAAAAAATAACTACAAACAACTTTTCACTCGCGCGCGTTCGAAATTCGACTAGGAACTGCAGTCTTGTAATAGAAAGAACTCGAAAAAAATGGCGGTCGGTCTTTGATCATAACTCATAGACTAATAAATCATGTAGAACTCCAATCTTGTAAAATTGTAAGTAGGTACTTACTGTACCTACTAAATACTACGTAGCTTGATTAATAAACTTGTTTGCAATCATTTTACATTTCCTACAAAATACTAATAATTGTACCTAGGTGAGTAGGTACTAAGGTCGTAGGTTCCATTACGAAGTATGTTTTCGGTAATTTTAATTAGTATCACGTCCTTGAATAAGATATTTTTCACGGTAAGTGAAGCCTACGAGCGGTTTAAACTCTGATAAGCATAGGTTGTTCATCAACCAAACGAAATGAGTTTAAGAATTGTACAAGTGTACAATTGAGTAAAGAAATTTAGACATTTTAAAGTTTAGAAATGGAAACACACGAATAATTTTGTGAACGACATTTGTCTACATTGAAGCGACCGAAGGCATAAAGTGATGTGAATTTTTGATTGCCGCCTCTTATTTTATGTAACGCATGCGTTTTCTACATTGTACTCTACTCTAAGGGTGCCCCGACATGCGACAGCGCCGGCCGATTGCCGCCGCGCGCGGCGCGGTGCGTTAGAGCAGGATAGCAGCGAGCGATCATGTGCAAAACTTAGGATAAAATTAATAAAGTTTTTAATGAATTGTATCTTTATTATCGACATTTCATCGTTTAAATAAACTTTAAAAAGTCTTTAAAAAACTCACGAGTTAATTTAAGTAGGTATTTTAGTTTTTATTTTTTTATAAATGGTTTGTGGCAAAGTGTAATGATTTAATTATTATTTTTAAGTATTGTAAGTACCTAAATGTTACGTAATGTTTTACATTTCCTTTGCTAAAATTAGCTGAGGTGATTTTTGTAATTTTTTTATCAATTACAGAGATAATTTAAGGTTTTACAACATTTAATAACTTTCGATTGATTGATCCTAAATTGAAGGCACGTACCTGTATGTAGGTAATAAGAAAGTGGGAACCGGTATGCTATGATACTAGCACTGATTCACTACTACCTACTTCTGCTGGTATTTTATGGCGGCAAACAGAAACTACCTAACTTGCGCTCGCTACGCGGCCGCGCGCGGCCGTGCCAGTCGGAACGTACGTGCGTTGACCCCAGCGCAGCACAGCTGATTTTTGATTTGCAATACATTGCTTATTTAAAAAAATTAAGGATTTTGATGGGGTTTTTTGCAAAATTAGTTTTATTTAACTGCCCGAAGCTGATGTTGCATGAAAAACTCCAAAAAAAAAGAAAAAAAATGTAATTTTTTTTTGTTTTTTTTTTGGTGGTAACGTATCAGTAATCACCAGTACTATCACCTGTCTTCGTTTTCGGAAGCGTTTCCCTTACACCCGGTATATAAATAATACAATATAATACATAGTATAAATAGTGGACATCACGACAGTGGTAGCACACCATTATTAACGTAGCAGCAACAATTGCAATTGCACGGTACTCGTTACCACTGACGAGCAGCCGTCGCTATCGAAGTGCTACGAGGGCCTCGATCCAAACCCATAGGTTCCACCGCTGAGCATGATAATACCGGTTAAGTAAGAGCATTGTTCTTATCACTTCGCTTCGCTACAAACGTAAATTGTATTGAATAAACCTGTGATGAGGCCGATATGATGATGATAATCAATTACTACTCACTATGAACTTAATGACTTTAATCCTATTATGATTCGCGAACAAAACACAATTATGTATAGTCGAGGATAGAATGGAGCGGTGGTATCGCTAGGTATTATTTAGAGATGAAAGCTTGATTTTTAGGCATACAAACATAATAGCTTTTTGAATTTATGTAATTGGAACAAGTGTATATTTGTTTATTCATTTTAAACTAACAAAAAAGAATATGCAATCGACATCATTTTTTTTGCCAAAAAGTATATAAGATATTAATTTAGTATATAAGATATATAATATTTAGGTTTTTTACTTTATTACGTTTTTAATTCTACAAATACGAACAGATACGAAACACGACTTTGTTTTAAAATCACTCTTCTGTAAAATTATAATCTTTTAAAAAAATGTACCTATACCTATCGCAAATGAGCCATTTGAAACAGTATCTCTCTGCCATGTACAATATTTGGTAAGTGCATTCCTTTTTTCTTCATACATATTACCAGCTTTTGAGAACATAAACAGTGCTAGCAGGTGCTATGCGTTTTAATAGTATTTAAAAATTTGTTCAACAGTGGACGCATTCCGTCCGGCTGTAGTTGACGATTTTATGTTTTGCCCACAAACACTTAATGGATTCAACCATTTTTCGGATTCGTATACGAAACGATGTCACAAGCGCAATGTTTTCCTGTATTTTTGAACTATTCGAAACTATGTTGCCAAAATATTCAAATAAAAAATACTTTATTCATTTCACGCAGAAAATGTGAATTCGTAGGTATTGAAAAACCGATGATGTGTTGCAGCACGCAACGAAATCTAAAACGAAGGAAATAATCTGTAGTACAACAGTGATTGAAATTAACACTTTCTATCGACTATTAATTAGGTCATCAATGTGAAATTGAACAATCGGGAAAACTAGAACATTTGACAATTACATTAAAAAAACAACCCCATAGATAATGTGGTAATAAATTTATGTGATATATTGGTCTAATTCGACGGCGGTAGGACTTACAGCAATCTTTGGGCTCTGGTATAACCTAGTAGCTAGTCTAAAAAAAATGCCTGACATTGAGCTTTCCCGCTTGCTCGCAGCCTGTTTAATCGCGATAATGTATTTAAATGTGTTTTAAAGCCTCAAACCTGCTTTAATCTGTTACGAGCAACTCAGTTTGGCCAAAATAATTTCGGCACTGCCTGCGTAAAAACCTATCGATGCACCTCTAACGATAATAAAAGTATGTATCGGCTTTCTCGTAATAAAAAAAAAGCCATATCGTTATGTTTTTTTACATACAATAATCCTGTCTAAATGACACCAAATATATGGGTGGTCCAAATAAATTTAAATCGTAGGAAGCGTGCTATTTGGTATAAATACTTTTCCGTGATCTTGACCTTCATTCATTTTGTCGCGCCCGCGCCGGCAAGATATATTGGAACTTTTCAAATATTCGTTAAAACACCGTAAGAAGGTATTAACCAAAACTCTTTTAACTGTGGATCATTCCGCAGATTGGTTGATTGAAGTGGTGTCTCTTAAGCGCACTCTATACAAATAAAGTTTGATCATAATTATATGTTACCTAATTTGAATTAATGAAATTTTGTAGACACGATCTACATACTAAGGAATTTTGCAAAAAAAAATCTAATGGAAATTTGACAAACCACAGACAACATTCACAATTAATTAAATTCCAAAATACCATTGATTTTAGTTGAGTAATACACAAATTAAGATCAAACTTCGTTTGCGTTTAGTTAGTTGCATGCGCTCATCGGAGATTCCTGTGCATGTGGACTACTCTGTCTGATTGGACTTTATAAAAGTTTTAAGAAAGTTTATAACCTATAGAGTATTCTATATAGGTTATAAACTTTCAGAAACACTTCTTTAGTCTGCATTAAAAATGTAAGTAATAAAAAAAACTTATTTTTTAAGAAACAGGATCAGTACGTAACTGTACATTTGCGGTTATGGACGAGTATTTATTGGTCGCAGTGGTGACGGCAACGCCGGGTGCGGTCAGACGGTGCTTTTATCAAAATTAGCAAGGCGCGCCCGCGCCCCGGCGGCGCACCCCAATCGTAAAAACACCATCACCGACATCGCATCGACGTCGGCTGCGAGCCACACCTAACTGTCGCTCCCTAACAACTCACCCCATAAGATATTACTATATAATATTATAACACACATTTTACTTGTAGGTTGTATAAAAAAAAAGACTTCTATCCCCTTTAATGCCAGGCTAGCCATTTAAGGGATTAGGGAGACATCCCAGCTTTTAGAATATGACAAAAGTCCTACCGAAATAAGGGAAATCTCAAGACGAATAAACCGCATGACGACTTAAATGGATCAGTTGGCCACTGTAAAGTAACCGCTTTCTTTAGTCGGGCACGTTCTCCGAGCTCTGTTGTCACTAGACTGCGAGTGTGAGTAAATAAGCTTTACACAATCCAAAACTCATGTAAAAATATTCTCAGTGGATCGACACTACTAAAGAAAGTGGAACAGAGGTCTGCTCAGCCATGCAAGGGAAAAGGGTTTCAGGGGTTTTGTTTTCGTTTTATAAGCTCGAATGACGGGTGCGTGACCGCTTTGCGGTGACTTTCACTTCAAGGTAAACATTTCTCTTACATTTTACACAATAACATTTTCGGTAAAATAATTCATTTGAAATATGTAGTTGCAACTTGCATTATTTAATATTTATAATTAAGTATCTTTAGAATAGACTTTCTCTCAAAAATGTAGGATTTGTCTGTTAAAATATTTATACGATTGAAGACTTTTTTTCTTTTCTCCGTAATTAAGTAATGTGGTTGTAGTAGGCAGCTAGCTTACTATCTCTTCTCATCTTACCTGAACACTTTATTGTACTTATAGTTTAATTGCTACCGAATGACGAGTGTTACAATACGAGAAACCGCCCCGGTTAAGTGTCGTAATAATAACTTAATCCTAATTTCAGGTGAACAATGGCCGCTAGATGATCAGAATGGTAATGGTTCTAAATCAACGACCGAAATACACGTGTGATATAGTAAGTTGGTCATGCGGCCGAGGTAAGGATTGCACTACATGCGTTGATTACAGTGTAATTTGTATGCATGTCATTTCGTGTTCTCTTTTATTTGCTTGAACAACACATAACGGGTTTAGACGTAGCTGTTCCTATTAACTTGAATGTTAATTGGTAGATACATATTAGCTTATCGTTTCCCTAACAAATAGCTTAATAAAACCAGCTTTCCCGAAGTCTACATCTAAGAAAATAACAGATTTTTTTTAAATTTCTTTTAATCGTCTTCTACGTACTATGTATATTTCCTATTTCGATTCAAAAGAAGATGTTAGAGGATCGCGAATAACGTGCGTCATGTTCCTCTTGATTAGTAAATAAACACGTAATAATTAGGTTGCTAGAGGTAATTTATGTTTGCAATTCGCTGGCAAACTCCCAAAGACATCCGTTTGTAAATGACACACGATAAGGGCGATTTGGCAGAAGAGTAAAGTAGCTTAGTCGTTTCGCCAGCTCATAGGCTGACACAGTGGCGGATGCAACTGATCAGATATCTAAGGCCTATGATGCACACAACTTTTTCATGTGCTACGGATGCGCGTTACCTGCGCTGCATAACTTGACATCATACAGTTTTTATGATAGCACTACGTTTTTGTTGCGTTTTATGCGCGTCGACGGCACATTAAAAAATCGCCATATACGCAGGTCCTAAGCCCTGAGCGAATCAAGTCTTGCTGCTAAACACAAAGATAATACCATTTACAGCTGAACTATTAGCTACACACGAAGAAATTTAATAGCAACCAGCTCAATAGTAGCATAGTAAACAAAGAAGGAAACGAAACATTAAGGATGCGAAGGTGGTGAAAATGTGAATATATTACACGGCAATGTAATCACACGCACGCAAGAAACGGGCGGCGGCTTATAACTGTGCAGGAATAATTCTCCTAAAACCAATAATTCACCTTCATACACTTTAATTTTGAGCAATTCACTAAAGAAAAAATATGTTTCTTTGTAAAAGTAATAAACTGTGTTTTAGATTCAAGCAACTGTTAAGCTGAAAAATAAGAGAAACATTCGCATCCAAATCAAATCTGGGTTATATTTTTATACGATATTTTTGAAACGTGTAACATAAAATTAGTACTTTCTGAAAAAACTAGAAAATAGGTAGGTATATACGAACGTAGTGGCAGGTAAGTGGCAGCGATTCGGTGATAGTGGTATATTTCTTGGCCTGTATGTGATGGTATGGACATAGGCGGTGTAACGAGGCCACGTAATGAAGTGGCACGTTAGGACATGGGTCGCACCTCCGCTCCAATTTCTCGCTAACTGAACCCTTAACTCAACGACCTCCGGGGGTTTTACTGCTACCCACTTGCTAAGGATACTTTAGATATGGGCTCTTTAACTAATTTAAGAAAATTATTTAGCATATAATAAATTTAAATAATATTATATAATACATATTATATGTTTTCTGAGAAATGTGTGCAGACTCAAGTTAAATTAAACTTTAATTGAAGAAATATAGGTATAAGATCTATATTTGCAGTGATTCAAAAATTTGATTTACAGCAAAAATAATTTTCCTAAGATATTAAAATAGCAAGCTCATTTTCAGAAAATAAACGAAAGGAGAATGAGCAAAGTCAATCTAATTATGCCGCTTGACGTGGTAGAGGGACAGCGAAATAGCTTCCTTAATTCTTCTGTTATCGCAGTTAGCAAACTTCTATTTTAGAAAAGATTTCACAAAAGTTGCTAAATTACTGTTACCAAAAATTTACATTGTGAAACATAAATATGTTTCTTAGAATATCAATATACATCGTAATGAATGATGAAAAATGATACTTCTGTATGAATTTCGATTAAAAACTAGATTTTTCTTTTACCTTAAGATTAGGCAGCCCTTGGAACTGGCAACTTGTGTCAATATAATTTAAGTAATTTATAAAATAAGGTATAGTCTTTAAATAGTCTATACGAATAAAAATTGTTTAATGTTTGACAATTGATTTTAGAATGTTGTCAATAAAGTCCAAGATTCATGCTTGAGCATCGTTCTAACAACTAGCACTCGAAGACACTAATTATGTATACTCGTATTTTAGACCGGTATATTTAAATAGTATTTTATATTTTTGACGTTTATACTAGATTAGATCTTCTCAAGGTCAACAGTCCTAACATTTTTAACCAAGTTTTAGAATTTTAAAAAGGAACAAGATTTATCTTTTTACATTTACAGGGGTTGCAACTGGAGCCAGACATCCTTTAGATGTGTAAATAGTAATGTCATCTTAAAAATGTACGTAGGTATATTTTACATTAAATAAACAAGAATTAGACCGAACCTATGTCTTACTTAATCGAAACCTAATCAAACAATGTACTGTATAGACAATATTATGAATTATGAGGAGATATACGAGTACAAGATCGTCGGGGTTCCTTTGAACATATATTTATCTCTAGTAGCTTCTTTTACATTTTTCACACTGACATTTCTCATGACGTTTTTTCACATCTCAACGCACAGTATAGATTTTGAAATTGCGCACGGATAATTGAAGTGTTTTAATTAAAAACCGCGATAATAATTAACAAAAGATATGGTATTTTCATAAACTGCCTGTGCTTATTTAACAAGCGCTTGGTTCGACAACCTCTAACGGTATTCTGATCCGAATTCATTAGTTTGGCTTCGCGCTTTGAATAGTTTGTGGAAGATCTCTTCGTTGTTCCGACACTTAAACAAAGGTACATACCTATGTATTAAAAAGTTTGAATTTAAAATAAATAGGTCTTGATTTCTTCTAGACAAAGTTAAGCTCACAATATATTAAAGCTCGATGCAAACATGAGTGGTAGCGCGCACGAAGACGGTATATCATAAAAGCTGTAATATGCAGTCTTCGTGCGCTACAACTCTCGAACTTTAAAGACTACAGTAGTACAGTCACGAAAAATTTTACAGGAAAATCGCACTTATTACTTACGAGTCAAGAAAGCATCATAGTTACAAATGATGTGCCTTTGACCGTACATAACAGAAAAACTATTTTAATTGAATATTATCAATAATTCATGAGTAATTGAAATTGTATCGTTAATTGTAGGTGAAATAAAGGACTGCAACTCTGCAGGCGTTGCGAAGACAGTGAGATGGGTAAGGTGAATGTACGCATGAAGTGTGCCACGCGCCGGAGAAATACTTCGGAGTGGGTACCGTTAGTGGAACGCGATCAAGCCAGCAGCGGTACCCGTGTGCCTACACGGTACACACTACGACACTACCACCTCGCCTACCTACATTGACCGTGTAAGAATTGTCCCTTGTTTGTGTTACAGATACTTTCATCGATTTTTTTATGACAGAATGGATATGTTCAAAACCATGTATAATATATCTATAATCTAACGCGAATAGATCACTAAAAACAAAATATTATGTATACTTAACAAGACAAGGACCTTTCGTTGATTAGAACCAGATATACAATACAATCTGGTCTCTCTCTAGCTGGTCCTACACTGCTACTGCTACTGTCCTATTGCTAGTTCAAACTCACCGAATTATAATGACGTGCTCTACGCAAATGAGGCTGGCTGCGAGAAGGTAATATGAAGTAATACTTATTATTATAAAATAATAATAAACAAAATCGTACAGGGTGTATAAAACCACCTAAATTTATGTGGTTTCTAATACTACAAGTAGAAATCTTAAATGATTTTAACCTACAAAGCATAGTAGTTGTGACCTATAAGGTTAACTTCTAAAATTATTTGGCATTTAGTAAGCCCTTCATCCTTCGGCCTACATCATGTAGTCTTTTTTGAAAATCTGTTATACTGTTCTAATTAATTTAAAAGTTATGCTAAGAGTTAAGTAAGTTTAGTTTCGAAGTTCATACGGGCGCAACAAGTATATATAATTATGTAAAAGATGTAAAGGTGTTGCGACTCTCCATGGAGGGACCTGGTCTGGAGGGGGCTGCGACTACGGCTTGTCTCAGCGTGGTAATCGGAGCGTTTCTAATACCCACGCTTTGACTCGGTTTCACCGCACGCTTCTTGCCTCCGTTCTTATTTATTCGTTTTGCGAAACCGTTTGAAATATGATAACGTTCAGACGATTGCCGAGTTGCTATAGGTTCTCACGAAACTTCACACGAAGTTCTTGCAGCCAGTTCAGTTAACTATTGAATTCCTGCGATTATAGCTAACGGGCTCAGCAGTAGATGCAGAATATCGGTTTACACAAAAAATAATACCAGTGGCATGTTGTTGGTATTAGAATAGGTGGGAAAATAGCGAAAAACAGTTTTAGTCGTGTTAACAGAAAGCGGCATTATGGTAATGAGGGTCTAAAAGCGGACAAATGAATATTTTTCACAATAATTACGGTGGTTGCAGCAGGTAAGGCGCGAAGCACAGAGGCGCGCTGCGGCGGGCGCAACAATTTGCATCACAAATGCGGGTGGCAGTCGCGATGCGCCAAGCCGCGCGCCCTGCGCCCGCCGCCACGCTACGCCGACCGGTATGCCACGGGCGGTGGCGGCGCGGCGGCACCCCACCCGCATCAGACAATGTCACAATCAACATCGCGTGGACGCTTTTTGGCCACCATTATGATTGCCGATTGTGGGCCGTCATAATCATGAAGAACGCATGCATTTTGAGCGTCGTCAATACAACCTGCTGCAATGATCGAACGATTGATATCTAGATCAGCGCAGCCATGAATAAAAATGTTAGTTTCCTAAACAAGTTTAAGTAAAGAATATTATGTAGATATATTTCATGAGAAGCATAACAATGGTATGACATGTGACTCAACGCGACAACGCTCAAGGTTCCCTTTATTCTATCATCTAAAATGGTACTCAATTCGCGAAAAGTAAGGCCCTAAGCGAGTAAAAGCGTCCGTGAAAGGCGGTGAATTAATAACGAACTTCTCCCGCGACGCGTGATGACGGCCAACACGAGTATAGCATTAGCCAACATTTTATACCAACATTGGAAATTTGCAAAATCTTTAGCTAATTACATTGCTTTAAAATATTTTTTCTGCTCAACAAAGAAAAGTGAAATTATTATAAGAAACCAAAACCCGAACATAACTTTTTACTTAATGATTATTAAAGGTGTTTAATGACTGTTTGGCAAAAATTCAACGACAAAATGCTGGATGTTAATAGAATTAAACGTGTCAGCTTCGGCCCAAGAAAACAAAAAAAAATAAGTAAAAACAGATAAATGAGACGGAAAATAGTAAAGCAGTCTTAAAGAGAGAGTGGAAATGATAGTCGTATTTAAATACAACTAATAAAAAGTATTGAGTTTGTTATTACTATATGAAAGTAACAACAAGTCATTGTCTTGGTAAAATAGATATCTGGTATAAAAATGAAAAGAGGTGAAGAAAACACGAGGTCCACAGCTAACAAATGAGAGTCAATTTATTAAATTGTAAGTCAGAGATTCTGTGTTGAAATACGAGGACTATTTGGACTAAACGATGCAATCACTAGCGGATTTAAGAGATTCCACCTTACTTTCGACATTTTACCCTTTTTTTTTTGTAAACTAGAAACCTCGTTAAAATATTGAAATATTACTTCGTGGCATTGCTCGTAGAGCATTTAAAGACAAAAAAGCTTGCTCATCATTTCTTCAAACAGAGTGCTCAAGTGTGAACTATAATAAAACTTAAGTTGCCACTATAATGTAAAATTTCCAATGTTATTATCAACCAGTTACACAGCGTTTTTTGTCTTGAACAACGGGTTATTATTCAAACTATTAACATAAGTTGACACAATTTTTCAGATCGATCTCTATGGATCTCAAACATTACAAAATGGCAGCGATGCCAAGAAAGCTGGACTCCTCTTTAAAAGATTAACCCCAAGCAGTACTCAACTGAGGTAGTGGAAGATGGGGAAAAAGACCTTTGTCCTGCAGTGAAACCAAAAATACCTTGTAAATACTGTTAAAAATGAATATCAACAAATTATAAGTCATATGTATATCTCTACTATGTGCACATACAAGAAAACAGGAATATTACGACTATATATAAAACAGGGACAAAGACGTAAAAAGTGGTATTACAAGTAGATAGTAGCTAAGGTAAGACGTGTTCAATATTGAAATAAATCTCTGACGGAATGACTCCGTTCGAAATTAACCGGGGCGCCGGTATGAGGTGTTAGCTTGGAGGAACGAGCGGTAAAGCGGCTCTTAATTAAATCAAGTGACACGTCTCGTCGCAGGTTACCTCAATCACAAGACCCCAATAAACCCACGTGCCTTAAGGAAATGTTTAATATTACCATACCATACCATATTACACCTTTGGAAGAACTGATTTATCAAGTCTATTGTTTTTTTTTGTTACTACGAAAAAAATAATACTAAGAACAGTTTTTTTACATTCAGATGAACTGTTTAATGGGGTTGTGGGCAGTGGCTATTATTTGTTCCACACTTGTCGAAAACATGAGGAAAAATAAGTTAAATGTATTGCTCTTCCTACATGTGAGAGAAATGTGTGCAAGCACTATAAGCATAACTTAATAAGCCCTCGCGTATGCAACTACACGACTCTCCGTAGCATAGTGTTTCATGTCTCATTTTCTCCGACAGCTGTGTTGATTTAACAAACAAGAATTAGTAAGTAATTTTATTTATTTTATAATTTGTAAATATGGTGACGAAAAAAATGGCATCCGTAATGGTAACGAGACTGCATTGTAGGCGTTAGAGAATAGTGACTAATTAATTATATTATGAGTGGTTAAGCGCAAGCATAATCCAACATAAATATGAGCGGTCATTAAAGTTAATATAAAAATAAATTCAAACAGTAAAATTAGTCGGTGTTACGGTAAAAACTAGAAATATTCTCGTTAAGTCGGCGGAAACTCGTAAAACATCTAGGATCGACGATGGTAACAATAAAAGTGAGTGCAGTCTGGGACGGCGCGGAGGTGCGGACTGTGCGGAGCAACTTGTGCAGAGCCTGGCTGGCTGCGCAGCGGTCGCACTCATTATTTCCATAACAAGCTCGCGACGACCGCCGCTCGTTCTCCGCTCCGGAGTCCCGGTCACGGCAATTAATTAACTGGCTAAACGATATCGTGTTTTACATTCTGATGTTTACGTAACTCTCCAGCGATAATGTCGCTGGCTATCGAAATGACAGCGCCACCGCTACTCATATTAATTAATAAATTATTAACTTGGCCTACCGCACTAAAAAATTAAAGAGTTTCATTATCGAGCTCGTTATGGGCACTAACGTTCTGTGCATACAGATTGCTTATTTAAATGAGGAACGGTAAGAAAACGTTCATACTTAATCTAAAAAAAATAGATTGTCACCTTTATTAGTCATAGGTGTAATACAGAAAATTATAAAATTGTTATTTTACGAAATAGCTGTGTATAAAATACTATTTTCTGAAGTATAAGGATGCAATAAAAAGTCTGAAATTTACTGTTATCAAGGCTCGTGAATCATGGAACTCGTAATATAAAAACTGAATGTAGGCATTTTGTATTCGTATACATTATATTGTTTCTAAATTTGACTTATTTCTTACATAATAAACATTTCACATGTGATTAGCTATCGGGATCATGCGGTGATACATAAGCATGTCGAAGTTCGCCTATGAACCGCATCTACACACGGTTGTGTCGTAACAGCTGGCAGTGGTTGTTACTTAAATTAGTTAACAATGACACATTTCGCTGGCAAACAAACAGAGAGGAGTCCTAAATAGACCGCACGCTATTCTCGACCTGCTGCCGTCACACCGGTGCGAGCGTGCCGTCTGCTGACTCACGCACACCTCAAGGTGATGCATGCGGGACCACCAATCGTATGTGAGATATGCTGCAGGCTATTCTAGCTCATAGGAATCATGTATCAGAGATTATACAAGTATATAAATACCAAGTATTATTTCTTAAAAGCGCTCCACAATAAGACCACCAAGGTTTTCAGAGCAATAAACATGTCATCATTTTCTTCCTTTATATTATTGAGAAAATAATAAGAATAAGTTGACACATCTCAATACTTTTACTTATAAATATTAGACAAATAATGCAGCAACATGTGGTATGTGTAAAACCGATCAATCTCATGTAAATGCGTGAACAAGTTTGTTCGATAGCAAGTCAAACAGCGAGAAGCGACGAAGGCTCACGCACAAGGCATGCATGCGCGTCGAGCGCGGCCTAGTTGCGTTACGCAACCGGGCCACGACGCCGACAGTCGACACACGCCAGGACGTTGATCTCGTGCTTGAACTTGAAATACTACCTCTTTATAGACATGAAAAATAAATAAAACATTAAATTCGCAATTTAATTGAAAAATACTTTTAAAAATATTATCTGCTAGTCCCTAGAGTAAACCTGAACAGTATACTGTATACGAGTAAGATTTACATGAAAATAATTTTCCAGCACATCAACGTACCAAACGCTGTCCGGAAATTGTAGGAAATTGCAAGAGAAAATGAATCCGACCGTTTGAGAGGTCCGGTTGAAGTAAAGGCTTATACGAAAGGCATTTAGGCTTTTGCATGAATTGAATGTGCGTTGAGATATGCATGTTTATTTTGCAGGTATCAGAACGACTTGAAAGTTTAGTCAAGATGTAATCGAATGCAAAAGGTTAATTATAATTAAATTATTAAACGTTGGCTTAAACAATGTTGAAGACGCCTACAAATTTATTGTAGCTGTACAAACATTGTATTTAACACAAAAAGAACAGTAAAAATAAAGAGGTCTCCATCAATCACACGAACAGAGCGGGAGCTTCCGGACGCGACCTGGTCGAGCGAAACATTTCTTTGAATAATGAATGTAGTTAGGTATCGTGGCCCGTAACTGGACGTGATATACGCCGTCGTCGGCCGCATGCATAATTTCACTTATTTTATGTGGTTAATTGTCGAAAATGACCGCTAGTGAAATATATTATAGTATACGAACGCCGGCACTGCTGGTGGCGGCTAATGTATTCAGCAGCTTGTGCTCCGCCCGCCCTCGCCTTCGATACACCGCCTTTGTGTACTTCGTAGGCGCCTACTACACACATGTACACGCACTTAGCCGTACGAACAGTACAAATTGAGTAACTGAATAAACCTTGCTGATTGTTGTTGTACAATGAATATCAATAAAAAAGTACTACGAATAGAATATATAGAATAAAAATAGGTAATTACGAATAACGAAGGAACACTTTAAAAATCAACAATGCTATCCCCCCAAGTTTTAAAATATGTTAATCATTATTTTGACAAATTAATAGTGAATCTACAACCTGTATGTGACCAGTCAAGCAAGAATACTTTTAAAATCCGGTTGCCAAATAAATGCTAATTATAGAATTCCTAACTTATTTATCATTAGGTATATAAAATGTTTTATTCATATTTGTAAATACATGAGCTTAAGATTTTCCGTATTTCAGACTTAGCACGTGTGAATTAGATCACAACAAATATACTACGTACATTTATTTATACCAGTGAACATAAATTCGAGGATAGGTAGGTCGTCGTTTACGTGCACAATCGCGGCAACTCGCGTCTACAATGCCGCTGCATTACAATTTTTCAAAGCAGACACAGGCGACAGAGCATAACAAAAGAGCTAGGAAGTCGCAAATAAACGAGCGCAGCGGAGAACCAACTTATACGCACACCACACCATGCCTACGCCGTAGTACCTTACTACCGTACACATAATGCCACAACGAAAACGTATTTTTTTCCTGCAATTTCTTTAATATGCTTCATGATTTCATTTCCTACATCTTTAAATTATTTAGTTATAGAATTTCACTTCACCGGTGTTCTTACAGTGAAGCATCTGGCTCCTAGGAGCAACATTGAAATACAAAGACTATCCAATTTGTGTAATGTAAGTTTTCGACGATGAATGTGGACTTTCAAAAAGCTTGGAGGTAAGGCGGTTGGCCAAAGTATATCTACATTTAGCGCTTTCCGGGTACAGCAATGAATACGGAGATCGGGCGGCGCGATACGGCCGGCGCGGCGGCGGCGGGCAGCCGACCACGTCTGCGATGGATGCTTGCTGGACGAAACGTACGTAAAGACAGCAGAATTGCAAGCGCGGCTTCACATTCATATTGTATAGAATAAATCAGCAAAAAAAAACAGTTAATTACAACAAAAATATAGTTCGTTATGAATACCTACTAACTTTAATAAACTCGCAAGTACTTTAAATTACATTATTAAACAGCTATTTTCTAACTTTAATGTTGCCAGTCAGTCAAAATTCATAAGTTGTTTATCTATTTGATAATTAAAGTATTTATTGCACAGTTAAAATTGTTCTAATATAAATATTGATAGGACTTGATTAATATAAGTTTGAGTTTTTAATTCCAGAATCGCGACGCGGACGTATTATAAACATTTTGAGCACGAATGTACCTAGTATAATTTTCTTTTATTATCAAATAATTTTCCCAAATTTATCAGCGTTGCCTAGTATTGTTATTTTAACAGGTAAGCCCACACCCAAACAAATGCGTATACGAATTTTGTATGGTTTTGTTTTATTTGTTATGATATAAAATATAGGTTTTGAACACACACAATAACTCCGCTCAATATTAGTTTTGAAAAGATCTTTTAGATTAAGGGTTTTATTTTTCTTTATTTATTTTTAAGGTAGTTAGATTTGTATATACAGATAGTTTTATTGTTTATTTGTATTTAAAGTTACCTTTAATTAAGATTAAGTTTTAAAATGTTTAATAAATTGCATCATTATCATTTGAATAATTATTGTTTTTTTCTTGTTAATATGTATGACATTATGTATGTTATTATGATACGAAAGGAGTACAGTGAGAGATCTTAACAACAATTAAATCCATTTCGTCGTAGTACTTTGGCTACAACCTGGTTCGGTAGTTGCTACAGGCCTACAGAGGCGTAGCGATGCGTAGCAGCAATGCACAGCGTAGCACTGTATGTAAATGAAACTTCCGTCTATTTAATTTTCTCGTTTTTTTTTTGTTTCGGAGTAGTAGATGACTGTCATAGTAACGTTAATTATACATAATGTATTTATAGATGATAGTCTTTAATAAAAATAAATATTATTGAGAAAAATAAATTTATGGAGTTATTAAATATGAATATTCAACAAGTTACATGGAAGCTACTTTGTTCTTATCAGAGATACCCGACCTCAATTGATGGTAAAAGGTATCAATTAAGACCTTAATTCTGTCTGTGATTATGTTGGCTTACAGATGCTTATTGAATTGTTGTATTGTATTGAAAACCCCATAAGTATATAATATTCAAACACTACCTGTTCTCTACGACTCCGACTCAGTCACTGTGACTCAGTTACTGAGTCGGATGGTGATAAGTAGATATAGTAATAATGGTGAGCTTTAAATCTACATCAGATTTTAATAATTTCGAAATAATCAATTTGTATAAACTAAGGATTTATAAGAATCAATAATATTTTACAAATATCACCGTATGACCATTATAAACAAGAGTTTTCTAATTCTTTAATTGCTCTTTAATTACTTCATTGTGCGCTATTTTTATTGCCTTTTAGTTATCAATTAACAGAAAAAAAAACAAGTATGTGTGTGCACTTATAGCATATTAACCAATGTTCCAAGATTTGTAAATCGGACGATAAATGCAATATATTTGAAGTTCAATCAACCAACAATTGCACGTTTCTCTAGTTTTAAGTACTATTAGAAATACCATTTGGAGTAGGTCAAATATCAAGTTTTTCTACACCGTTAAAAAAAAAATCATTATGTGCTTGTTATAGGTGATCTTAGACATGTCCACTAAACAGGTCTCAGTGAACTTGTCAGTGTAAAATCCTAAAATTATTTCAACTTCATTAAATTTATCTATTGAATGCAATTGAGTATTTATTAATTATGTCTGCTTCACGTACAGTTAAAGAATTAAAATGAGAATACGCAGTTGAAACAAGTAAACAATAGTATGTCATAGTTGTATAGTAAACAAATAACACAAACTTCACAAAAAGCTCTTACAATTTGTAACTTGAGATCCTTTCCAGCAGCAGCGGCGGCAGTGACAGACGTCGTCACTGGCGACAACCACTGGTGTAAATTGATATAACGTTTTGGTAAAAGTTTCAGCGACACATCAGCCTGAGCATACGCGCGTTCAAGGCATGCGGCAGCCGCACCGTCCAGCGCGAGCGCCGGCTCAAGCAGGGCTCCGCCGCCCTCTAATACCACCATAGTACAAAAAGTATCGTCACTAAGTTTCAAAACAACACAACACTAAAGTCACTTCACAGCCGGCAAGCTCGAGTCCGGAGCTACATGTCTCCCGCGAAGTACGTGGCATTCGAGCGGCGAGAGTCGCGGAACTGGCGCGGCGCGCACCTGCCACCGGCCGCGCCACCCGCGCCCCTCTCGCGCCGCCTACAGACTCGTCAACAAACACCGTTGCTGCAGCGGTCGCCCTGCATCCAAAAAGCTTTGCAGACTACTTTCGTCCTACTTTCCGAACTCTTAAACATCGTCATAGTAACAACCGGTTTCCACGGACAGAAATGTACGATATTTTATTCATATATTACTAATTCAGTCTCTATAAACCTTTGAGAAAGTTTAAATGGTAAGCAATTACCGCAAGACAATGGGATACCATTTAATAGGGTCCTGAAAATTTGTTCCAAGTTGGCAATGCACGAGGCGTCCTTCTATTCGCCACGTGACTAATAATTCTACTGCCCCTCCTTCTTTCAATAATTCAAACATTTAGTCTCTAAACAACCTAACTTTCAAACAATTAACGAACTTTCAATAATTAACAACCCATAAGCCATTTGGTCTGATTTCGCAGGAATTAACCTTACAGATTATAATTAGTGTATAAAATTCTTTAAACAACTTTCCCAATACTTGCAAGAGCTTTGCGAAAGAAAATGTCATCGAAGTGCGTGATTCAAAGTTGAATCCAATTTATAAGACTGTTCCCTTGAGATATTCGGAAACAATGATAAAACTTGAGAAATATTTCGATTCTATCAGTCCTATGTCGTTCCAAAAAGTGTGTTACGTATACACAACCAATACATGTTTATGGTAACACTTTTAAAATAGCATGGTTAAGAATAATATTACGAAAAATTTAGTACTTAATTACTGAACTGATTTCAATAATTAAATGCTTTAAATAAAGTTTAGGGAGCAGGGCACATCTATTAAATAGAAAGTGTATGCCGCAGAAATTAATTTGCCATAAACACTGGTATTAATAGACGCGAGACAATAAGCCACCCCCCGTGAACTCCTAGTCAGCGACCTAATGTCTTGCAGCACGCGAGCCACGTCGCCGTCGCACCCACGACCTCGAAAAACGTGGTTTTCATTTACATGTAGCGCAAGATGATATTACGAAGAGCCGATTTATAACATCATCTTTAAAAGGAAAATAATGATACGTGTCGTGAAACTAATAATCATTTTAAAGTTATACGTTACCTTGCAGACTAAGGGTTCATGGTTTTACTACAGAATCCTACAATTAAACGAACAGCAGTTCGTTAGTAACTTGAAAACGGCACGACTAATATGACTATGTTTTATCTATAAATCGTAATAAATAAGGGTTTTAAGGAAAGGCAGAAATTAAAGAAAAACAGTAAAATTAAATACGTAAAAAGCTGAAAGAACATTTCACTATGGCGTTTATTAAAATTTGGTCAGGACAACTCTGTCGGGTCAGCGCTAGTATAGTTTAAAAATTACGATATACGAATACGAGACAAAATGTAACTTCTAACTAAATAATTTGCTATGCTATATGAATAATTTCATGCATATAAATACATGAAAGTAAAGCACAATTAAAAATGGAAAAGCAAATGAGTAAATAACGAACAGAAGAAATCTGCATCATCAATTATTCCACATTATAAAGGATTTTAGGGAAGTAGTCCATTCGGACAGCGACTGTCATTCTAGCGAACGTAATTAACTTTCTTTTCCTCGACATTCAAATGAGACATTTTAAATGAACTTTGTAATTGTTTGGTTCAATCTCTTGGAAACTCGATACAATATAAACTACGGTACCAAAGTATTCTCGATTCAGATAAGTATTCTTCTGAACTAAATGTATCTGTTTATATCAGTTTCGTGAGTGAGCTGTGTTTTTGTTAAAAAAATAATAGCTTTCACGTAAACATATGAAGTAGTACAGTAGCAGTATACCAGCCACTAAACCAGTAAATTACACAACTATCTGTCATGATACCTCATTTATCAATTTATTTATATTGTATTGCGATCTGGGTGCATATTAAACTACACTCACCATACAGGATAAAATCCTAGTAAAGTTAAACTTTGTAAATAAACAGGTATGTGACTTCAGAAGAAACTTTAGATACGCCCATAGACGCACATTAAAATTAGGATCTGATTGAGAGAGGGGTGAAAAGAAAGAGGTATTTCTATAATACGTGAAAACGTGAGTTATTACTTTGCTGTAATCGCAACAGAGATAACCAGATGTTCATGGATTTCAAATAGGTATCTTTTTCAGATCAAAGTGATTTTATCACGTTTACAATGATTAGTGTCCGCGGCCCAGCTGTCTCTGCAGAATGCACGGACGGTCCGACACTCGACTCTGTGTCGGCTCAATTATTCACACGACACGCCCCTACCCGCCGCATCATCCGCTTGCTGCCAAATTAAAAGTAAATAACGAAATGAAAACAAGCGGCCCCGCGCCGCGAGGGACTCGCAAACCTTTTACCGCTGTCGAGTAAACAACTAGATACAGCTAAACACACTTTATCATTCTATCGGCTATCTATTTGCGAATGCAGATAAAAACTGCTGAAAGCGAAATATGCACTTATAACAAGTAAACACAACTAAAAATGTAACATAAATATAAACAGATATTTGCAAATAAAAAAGGCATCATGTATTTTTCCACATATATGAAAAAATCAGATGATGCAAAGGGTTTAATTTGGTTGCACTTCATAGCTGGCATGTACCTAATCAGATGTGAATGTAAAATTTAGGTACATTTTCAAATAAAAAAAAAAAAAAAAAGCCGTAGTTTTAGTGAAATCAGACAGGTATACCTTAACATTTTTTCTGTGAGGCATCTAGACACTTTCTTTAGAGAAGTTTTATTGATAGACAGTTTATTTTTTCCTCATTGATGGTTATTGGAAAGGAATCGCTCTTATGGACAAAAACATTTGGTTTCGCCTGTTATTCTAAAAGAAAGTCAAGAAGATGTAAGAGTGGATCGTTAAGAATCGCCACTGAAACGTTTTTCATCTAATCATCATAATAGAATCAAGGACAGCTTCAGTTATGTAAAGGCCCTTTCCTACCTGTTGGACAAAAAGTAGGTAAGTATCTCAGGAGATTAAAATCCTCAAATCCTGTCTTAAATCAACACTTTTCATATACTATCTCCCGCGACAGGTCGACATGGCATTTAGGTATCCTTTGGAACTGAATTTACTACGTCAAACAAATTTAGAACTGAAATCTATTCAAACAAACGAAGTAAAAATAACTTCAGATTGTTTAGGTACACACATTGTCGGCAAAAAAGGCAACTAACAGCTAGACCCAAAAGCACTATTCTCAGCGGAGAGCAATTTGGAAGAACAATGAACTGGGATGAATAGTGGCGCCGAAGTAAAAAGTCTATTTACATCATATGCGCATATTTGCTACCACGATGTTAAAAAAAACTGTAAATAGAGTGTTGTTGCGTGCATACAGGCAGCTAAGTAATTAGTTGCTAAACATTGCGATAGAGAATTAGATGCAAAGCAGGAAATAGTAAATATTTACTACATAATATACTTTTAAAATACTGTTGACACAGGATCATTAGTGAAAACATCAAGTCCCTATGTGGGGGGGTTAGTTCGTGTTAGACAGGTGAGACAGTAACGAGCGGACGCCAAGTCATCGTGAGCTTAGAGAACAACCCCTTACGGCGAAAATTGTCACAACAAAGTATGTCACGGGGCTATATCATTATTTGGACGAGTTGTACATGCTTAGATATCAAACAAATCTTCACGAATTCTATTTGCTTTCACCTTAATAATCTGATTAAAATACACAAAAAAAAGTTTAGATTTAATACAATCTTTTATCAAAAACGTTTTAACCTTAATTTAAGATCTTTTGCATGGTACGTAACAACGAATGTATTTCCTATTGTGTCTTACTTAACCTTTGAAGAAATCATATTCTATTATGCTTATTGCTTTTACATAAAATTGATCGAAAAACATATAATATTTATTTATACGTATTTTTGTATAATTCATGCTGTGTACATCTTGAACAAACAATATCGGGCTAAAATCTTAATTCAATTACAATCAATCTTAATAAATCATAAGACTAATGTTGAATATACGCTTTATGTTGTTATACAAAATAACGATAACTATACGCACTCCTACACGAAAGTTATATTCAGGCCTGCCGAATTTTAATAACAGATTTCTCTTCTTTAAGTGTTTCAAGAGAAATTAACAATTAAGTTTGGGTACTGTTATGAGTAGCGACATGTGTTGTTGTAAGAATGTAGGAAGTGATGGTTCTCGAGCAACCAGCAAACCGAGCACAACACCAAGTTGAACGGCCGGAGACGCAGCCGAGCGTGGCGAGTACGGCTTCGCACCTAGCACATATTTATACCTGGGCTAACTCAAGCCGTCCTGACAATAATTACATACGTATAGCTATAGGTAACTAAATCTGTTTAAATAAAAAATAATCAAATTCAAATCTATTGCAGGTTGTTAAAACATTACCAAAATGATAAGACGCGGAAATGTATGGCATGCTAAATATTGAATAAATAATTTTTATGTTTGCATGATTCAGTTTGGGTGCTTCTTCATCTAAAGTAAACGGACGAAGTAAAGCACACGAATGTAATGTTACCTATACATTGCAGTACGGTGTGGGTATCATTAAAGCCATAAAAGGGGAGCAACGGGTATTTTATAAAGAGAGCCTACGAACTTTTAATACCTAATAGACTATAAAACATCATCTATTTTAGTTAATCATATCTCGTTATTTTATGCCCAACTAACTAATTACGTGCCACAGTGCTAGTACAGAATTATTACTATGTATAGAAGCGCTGCACATTAGTCGTTATAGAAAAGTATGTTGGAGAAAAATACGTTAAAGATGCAGAAGATGACTGTTATTTCTAAGTTGACTCAACACCTTGCTAATGAATCCGGATTATTAACAATGAAACCAAGTCTATACCGATCATAAAGGGCAACTTAACAGATTTATGTGACAAAGCATTTTATACACAACAAAACCACAGATTCGAAAGAACAATTACGCGAGTCAAAGCAGGTATCTCGGAAAAGCGCCGCGAGAAATAACAAATCGCTAGCGTAACAAAAGAGGCTTTCTCGCGGCCATTACGACGCGATACACAGAGGAAAGCGAGGCGCTCGCACAGGCGGTGGCGGCGCGGCGGGAGGCCTCCACGATTAGCGTATGCGGCACTGGAGGCGGCGGCGGCCTACCCCAGGGACCTGCCCAATTTACGATTGCTGCAAAGAATATCTTCGACATGGCATTTTTGCGAGTCGCTAGTGACCGCTGCCTGGACGTAAGCAATGTACCGCTATCACGTTTTATTTTAGTAGAAAAACAAAGCGCAATATTTATCTGTATCGATTGAATAAATAAAATTTCACAGTAGGAGTACAAATGCGAGGTAGACGACAGGTCTGGTAACCGTAATAAGGGCTACCATAAAACGTTACATTAGGTAACAGCGGCTTCTGGGGCGGCTATAAATATCTCCGTTCGGAAGTAAGGCCAGTGTCCCGTGGGAGGACGACACATCGTCGAGACGGGCGGCTGTGGACGTGTCGGACGAATAAAAACATCTCTCTCACCTCGCGTGCTCTTCCAGAGAGAAACGCGCGACCTCACCACCGTCAATCAATATCACTTAGCAATAACTGCGAGTGCGACCTCTCATATGTGACCATTACCTTTATATACCGCGTTACTAAAATTACGACTGTGGCTTCAGCTTCATCACAAATTCATCTTCACTTTACTCATGTTTGTCAAGTTATTGCTTTTAGGCTTTCGTATTATTGGATTGTCGTTGTATGAACACAGTTCAGTCGTTCTATCATAAACATGTAAACATTAACCGTAATAAACTTAAAAAAATACCTATTACCTAATGTAATTGACATTAGAGATGTCACTTTGTGAATGAGTAACAGGTGTGCTTCTGTTGGAGAAACCAAGATCACGATACTGTTTAGAATCGGACTACTAAGTTTATATCTAATAACTTAGAACATATAAATCAATAGGCGCATGAGTACATGCGGACTGGTTACGTGGCTTTCGCGAGAGAAAATGTTCTTAGTTTCACTCAGTGGCTCTTAGTGAAACCGAGCTTTAATATCGCCATGAGGTAGCCATTGCTGCCATTGCCATTGCATTGTTTGTGTCTAAAACTATAGACAAGTTTATGTACCTACCTAATCGAAAAAAAAAGTCTAAACAATAAACCTGAAAAAGTTGTATTCTTTAAGGACATAAATATTTAGCGCTTACACTGGGGTAGGTTTAAATTTTCACGAATGAAGCAGTGCAAATGTTACAATCTCGATGTAAATCATTAATAATTCTCGAAAGCGGACCAGAGTAGAATATTCCACTCAGGTCAACACAATCCCAACAAGTTGAATAAGTCAAAATCATCAAATCACCTTAGTAAAGCAAGAATGCAAACAAGGGGAGACTCACAAATTGCTTGCGTTATTAGACGTACCTTAAAAGTTTAGGGCGGCCTTAGTTTGCAGAGGTAGGCTACATGGGTTTGTTTTGTGGCCGTGTCAACAATACATGACCAAGTAACGAACCAACTAAGTGAATAAAATCATGTACACGTGTACATAGTACTTACATTATATTTATTATATTACAGTAGGTATAAAATTATGTTAATTAATTACGTTTTCTATTGTTATTTTCAGTATTTTTATCGCAAGACTTTATCTATTACAGCCTCCGATCCGATATTTCGCCACCTATCCGGGCACTTTGCGTTTTCTCCCCAATACTGACTTGCGACTCCTGAAGGTCTCTCTCGATTACATAGCGCCAGCGATATCTGGGGCGACCAAAGATATTGGAAAGAAGGAGATATGCCCGTCTGGTATAAAATGTACAGGAACCTAATGTCTCCAGTTTGTCCCTACCACTCGCCACAACTACACACGCAATTCAATAAACGCAATGTCTCGGACCAATCTCCGACATTCTCGCATACAACAACTCCGTGCATGCTGCACAAACAAATATGCACTTTATTACTTTATACACAGCGATCATGCAACATGCAGTGCCCTTACTCAGTCTTACTCACACATGGATCTACAGCGAGTACTTTCGCGACCGATACCTGCGGAGCTACCACGACATAAATTCTAATGTTGAAAATATCGTTATGTTATTTTTACATTGCTTCGTTTATTAACACAGTATCGAACTGAGATAGTACTTAAGAAGCAATGTATTTCGTACAAAAATAATAAAGTCGTTGAGCTCCATGAAAACCAAAATAACATAATAAAGACAGCAAATATTTTTAGATTTGTTGTTTTTAATGAATTTAAAGATAAATCTAATATAATTAATATGGTAAATGATTGTTTTACTAATTAAGTTTATTGTTTTATATCGATTTTTATAAGATTCCAGTAAACAACGTGTCATTTCGTTAAAATTACTCGGTCGCGGTCAAAAGTGTACTGGCTGCCGGTAACGGCTATTTAGCCACGTACGACTCGAGGAGACGTACGGCGTAGACGTGGGAACGCCCCCTTGCCACTTCTCCTTATTTAATATTTCTATGGGGGCGACCAACCAGCCGTGTCGACCTGCTGGTCGACCCAGATAAGCTGCTTTCTGTCTTCACTTCGCGATGATCTTCCATTCTTTCAAAGTGGCGGAGGAAACGGTCCTGTAATCATTAACCTTCCAATGGGTTTTTACTTCAGTGCTTAAGGATTTGTTTTCTTTTCTTTGTGGTAAGTGAGTATCAGTCTAAAATTTGGAGTAAGAGAGATATATTAATAATGTCAATTTTTTTATATTCCTGCTTAAAAGTTTGGGGTCCAAAATTTTAAGTAAAGCTCACTGCACTTATCTCATGTGTCGGTTCAATAGTTCATTCATACCATATTATGTTAGTGACATTCATCATAGTTGTTTAATGATCGGACATAAGGTTTATTATATTTATTTATTACCAGTACAATTAGACAGCATTCCAGTTCATACGTAACATACATTCGGAGTCGATGTTAGTTAAATGTAGTCCCAAGTGGCTCAATATACGCTTGGTGTACGTCCATCAAATGTCACAATCAATTACTGCGACGAACCCACCCCGCCTCACGCTCCGCGAATGCCTACAAAGGTAATCAGACCGTTCTGTGCTAGCTTTTGGTTACGAATTATAACAGAAACCTATCAAAATGCAACAACATTTTAACGAAGCTCTTTTGTAATATTTTACTTTAAATAGGAATGTAATTAAGTTTATTCTTGTTTTCATAACGTCCGAAGCAACTTGGCTAAATAACAATCTGTGAGACGGGTAAGTGAGTTTTAAATAAAAGAGCGAGACGTCGTCGAGGGTCGGCAGCGGCCGAGGCGGTCTTAAGTTTTGTCATTGTTTCTATATTGCGCAGGGCAATTAGCACAACTCGGACGACTCTCATCTCGGTCCGCCCGCGCCTGGCGCCCGTGTGCTGGTTCTCGCCAATCAAATTACGAGAAAACCGCATCCACCCTCCCAAACTTAATCTGACCTTTCGATTTGTGTCGCAACATTGACACTTCAACTAATGAAAGGAAAAGATAAAAAATCTGCAACAACAGAAATTACCATTTTGTGGGTTGTTAAAAACGGGTGCGCTTAGCAAGTCAATAAGCAATTTCAATAGTTTTGCAATATTGCTTTTAATTGATTTACACTTTACTGGTATAGGTGCAAGGCGCATTTAATCCTACCTATCATAGAGACCTTTTATCACAGAGATCCGTTAAATTCACATGAATGGTACTAAAACCTTTTTTATACCTTCCGTCAATAGCGGTTACGCGCAGCAAATATTTTCGCATAATTAACTAATAGCGCCGAGGATTAATACTCACCTAGACCAGGAAATATTGTTATTAGATTTTCTTGACAGGATTTTTTTTTTTTCAGTACCTAGCTGCCCGGAATTCTGATTCGTATCCGTACGTCTATTGAGAAAATAGAATTTGTGTTAATAAGTTAAGTACCTATTCACTTTAGTACAAGTATGGTTGCAGGTTGCATCGTATGCGGTAATTACCGGGTGGTATCTAACGACGCGCGCGACATCGCCGCTGCACACGGCTGAGGGGCGGTAATTACCACGCTCCAAGGGGTTGGGGCACGGACGCTCTCCTGTCAAAAGGATCGCGTGCCTAGCAGCGGACGCCCGTATTAAACGCTAGCGAAGAACCCGTGCCCCATCAGATAACATGCAATCAATTTCGCGATCTACATGCCTCTACGTCGGCACCGCCCCTGGACTGACGTCACGCCGATAAGCTCATAGTGCCAGCTAACCACTTGGTACCACCTGGTCTAGCACACTTACGATTCACGACTTCAATGCAGTTTAGGGATTTGGTAAGTCATTAATATTTAACGTAAGTAATAAATTAAATAAGCTGTCGATAATAGTGAACTTGTGTCAATCGAAAAAGACGTCAGTTTTAACTGTTGTTTTTATATTTTGATGTTTCGTCTAATCAAGGCATTCACAGACGCTCCGGCACGAGGCTAAGTCACGCGATCGTTTTATCGCACACCTTCTTTCTGTTTTATAGACAGATAAAGTTTGTTTAAAAAGCTCGCATGTCTTTACTACATTGACGTCCTTGTCGTGACGAGTGGTGTAACCCTCGACATCCTAATATGAACAAAACAAGGCTTTCAAAGCCCGATAAACTAGCTTCATCGCAATATCTTCACAATATTCTTTTTTAAGTACTCAATTAAAGGAATATCAGTTTAGACTTTTACCAGACCTTTACTTTACCTTTTACTTACGAGACTATAAAAAACTATGATTAGAAATCCTAACCATTCTCTAAATTACCCCAAGTTGGTAACTTTTCTAAAAGTTTGTTGGGCGGTTTCCTAAATCTTATAAATAAAGACAACTGTGCAGAAAACAAAAGCCAGAGGATGGGCAAAAATCCTCACAAGTCAATTTGATATTATGAGGTAATGGAGAGTAACGGGCATGATTTACGCGGCATCGAGGAGGTTCAGGCGCGGTCGGTCCGCGCGCGAGCACAATTATCGGCCCGCGGGCGCTTTCAATTACGAAGAGGCGCGCCCGTGGGAACACCTCCAAACCGACCGGGCCCAACCACAAATCTTTTAGTCTTACTGTCTTACGCCCAACCCAACAAGTTGCAATAAAAAGCTCTGTTCGAAAAGCTATCGTGCTACTTACATTGTGTATTAATTTTGCCCGAGGTTGGTTACTTAAGCTTAAGCGATAATTTATTAAGGGTCTTTAAAATAGTAATTTTGAACCAACATGGTGACGTGATGACAATTTGAAATTTAAGGAATAGTTACATCTCTGTTTGTCGATTATAATTAGTATAGGAATCTAGAAAAACTATTAAATTTACTATGAATAAGCTGTACGTATTATAATAAAATACTTGTTCAATATTTAATAAATCCATTAAACCAGATACCATTACAGAGTTTTTTTGCGTTGTTTAAACGATTCATTCGATGAACGAATTGCAGTTTGAGGACGCGATCGGGTCGAGTGTCGCGTTTTAATTTGCGCGACGACACATGAGTGGACTCTGTGCCATGGCTTGCGGGAACGCGTCGAGTACCCTGCTAATTGCAACGCCACGCTATTCCTCGACCGACACCATCCGCTTCAACCGATCATCAAATATATATTTCTACTAGCTTCCGCCCGCGGCTTCGCCCGCATGATATGTTGATAAATTGTAGCCTATGTGTTATTCTGATGTATAAGCTATATTGTGGTGAAGTTTCATTCAAATCCATTCAGTAGTTTTTACGTGAAAGAGTAACAAACATCCATACATCCATACTTACAAACTTTCGCCTTTATAATAGTAGTAGGATATAACTGACCCGTCTCTGTCTCTTTTTGAAACATTAAACTCAAAAGCATTATTTATTAAACATAATCGTATGTTACGATACCTACGCACATACGAATACAAGTAACGCAAGTGCGTCATGAAATGAATAAGCGAAGTTCCATTATCTGTACGCCAGCCGCGCCATGAGCATCTCCCAACGGGCGCCCTGATAACCAATGACCAACCGCAATCATATCGGTGTAAACATTAATTACCTGATTTGACACTAGCTGCGAGTGCGACAATAATCTTAGCTAATTATAACGTTAACGTGTGCTCACTTGAAGTGAGACGTTTCTCTTCTTGCAAAAGGGCGACTTTCGCGCAGTTGCGGGACTGTCTGAAGTAATTTCTGAAGAAACAAATGAAACTGCTCCCCTCGCGTAGGAAAGCGCTTTACAAACCGCGCGGCCCATGTAATCGGATAATAAAAAGGGCAAACGCGGTAAATATAAGATGAGGAAGACAGTTTTACGAGCAGCACCTAATTAAGTGGTGAACCCAGCAAGACGGAGTAAACGTTAACAGTGAAATAAGAAGTAGAAATAAGTAAAGAATTAAATATATTTATCAACTTACAATTAACAAATTTATAAACTCATCTGTTAGCCACTAGTATAATATCATAATCCACATAAGTGTACTATCCCACATCTGCACAAATAATGCACCGTAAGTATAACTAATTAGGTATAGCGATTTGGTTAATAAGGGAAATACTAAAGTATTCAAGAAAATTTTACTTTACAATATTTGTACCTCGTGGCCATCCCAGAATCCGGAATGCTTATATTTCAGCGAAAGAAATAATAATAATTTGGTGCTGAATTTCTTGCACATCTAACTCATTGTCAAGGTAGTGAACACTACCTTTTTATGTACTATTATTATTTTAGTCAGTTCATTAATTTTGAATATTATGTATTGTGAATATTAGTATACGCAATAACAAAAGCCATCAAATACAGGAATGTTTGTGCAAATAGCAAATGTCTGCCGAAAATAAAATGAGTAGCGGTATTGGTGCGGGCGGGCGGGCGGTGCGCGGGAGTATTTCTGGCGCGCAGGTAGGGCGGCGCGCGCCGGAATGCGACCTCACCTGAGCAATGCTGATTCACTCGTGCTAAATCAGTGAGCTCAACATATTTATTAGACACCACCTACTTTTGATGCTACATTTAACCCACTAGGAGTAAGTCTGTCGAAATACTTAGAAACTGCATTACTCTGATGTGACAATATAATAATATCTTGGAAGAAGACTCCAGACCCAGATTACAGGATGCATGCAAAAAGTTTCAGTTCTTTATGGAAAAAAAATCTACAAATTATTTTTTATCAATATTGTATTTGCAGGAGCATATTTCCTTCTTTATGCCACTAACGTCCCTTCTATTCATTAGGGGATTTATTAACGAAAGAGAAGGTAATTGTGTGATCTCGCTATTGCATAGATACTCATTTAAAAATTTACAACACATTTAGAAACATAGGATAACTCGCATTCAGATATTAATTAATTACAAATCTTGCGACAAACCAGTTCGTTGATAAAATAATAAAAAACCTTAGCAATGAATATCAAATAGCATGATTAACGATTTATTTGCAGGCCGTACCAATTTCAGGGTGTAAACGTTTAATTCAGTGCGGGTCGCGCGTGGACACGGGTCCAGCCCGGGGCGATTCATTAGCTCGACCGCGTCAGAACAAACAAATTAACGCGACGGGCGTGTTTTACTCGGTGATAAAAGGGCGCGAGGGCGATGGGCAATGCGCCAGCTGCGTGCGGCCGCGCGATAAATCTCGCGGGCGGCATTGAGCAGGCCCGCACCACTCCCGCTCTGCATCGGCCGGAGTCGATGCCGCTGCAAGAGCCCCACTAAGGTTACCCGACCCTCTAACTTCTAAACTCCCTAGGTGAGTCCGACCTGAATACATTAGTAATGAACTAAAACGTTTGTTTTTTAACATAAGGAAATCGACAAATGCGTTTGTTTGGATTTTGAAATTCTAACCAACTATTTGTTGGCAGCAATGACAGTGCAAGCGTAATAGATAGTAGGTATGAGTAACAGAGTTGTATTATGTTACTATAAGTAATTATTATTTGTATTAAGAACAGTGTGTAATGTCAGTGACCGATGCCTTACATCGGGTTGCGCTGGGTGGAGACAGTGGTAACGCATACGACTAGTAATGTCGCGTCGTGGCGACACGCACGGCGTGACGTCCGACGGTGGACCGAGACGCACCCTATCCCCGCCGCGTGTAAATGGCTTCAGTTAATTAAGTTTAATCAGTGCCATTATGACTGTTGTAGGTACGGTCGGCGGACCATCTGCCGGTCTGTTCCCGCCCACATATTATGTTACCAGATCAAACCACATGTGCTATGTTTATCAATGAAATGACATGATAGAAAATGTTGTGTGATTTCAGTTTAGAAAAGTTTCCAGGCTTTTATTTCAGAAAATTGGAACTGAAGTAGACGATCGTTTTGACTACCTACACAAATTGTTAAACTAATTTCCAATAATTATTTCGTAATCAACGTAATCATATATTATAGTAGACATACAATGATACATTATGAAGGCATGAAATATGTATGAGCTGATAAATGGTCGTTGTAAAATCAGATAAGTAAAATTTTATTGTTCAAAATTTGGTTTCCATTTTACGATCGACGGTAATACAAAGGGATACTTATATTAGAGCTATATCGACCATAAAATGTACAGAAGACAGTTGCTCACTGATACACAAATTAAAAAAAAAAGATTTTACGCAAATTCAAATTTTCCATAAAATAAAGCAATTTTATTTACAATTTTAATTAAAGCAATTACCTTCTAAAGACAACAGCGTATTGACTATTCGACTGCGAAATCGCGAAATTATATTATGGTTTAACTTACCTAAAATATAGGTTAGTCTTTAGGCTTCAGCCTAACCTGCCAAGAAAGCCTCAGTGTCAAATGTTATCTAAGTATTCTCTACTACGACGACGATGACTATTAGAAGTATGGTGCATTTTCCCAGTGATATTATTAATATAGTGAGTGATATATTTTGAATGAACCGCCAGAAGCTTGTTATCTTGAAGCTTAAATTATTACGGTATGGTAGATTTTTCTATGGAATTTACTGCGTGGAAAATGTAGGTATCTAAAAAAGAAAACCGGCAAAAATTCGTAGGGTTCCGTATGATATTATGATAGAAAATAGCAGTTTGCATGAATAATTAAGAAGTAGGGCAGAGATATACATTTTACACTTTATTTTTTATTTTTTCATGAAGTGTCAATATCTGAAATTTTGTCATAATTTTCCTTGAAAGTTTAGCAAGCTAGCTATTATTTATAAACTAATACGAATGATTTCAGATTTGTTGACTCGCAAACTTCGGATTCTGTGTGTTCTTAGGAACACACAAGGAGTCTTGTTTCGTAGTGATTTAACGAAGGAACACCGGAAGAACGCGTCTTCTGTTGCAAAACGTTGATTTTTGATAAACTCTTGAATTTAAGCGAAAACACTACTATACACACTACTATAAAATGTTTGTTCGATAAAATGCCACGCCAAACACAAAATTTATAACTAGGCTCGTGTCTGTTTGTTAATGCGGTTAGGTGTCTATGGCAACTAGAGCATTACTTTTATAATTGAGTTTTATAACAATATCGCACATATCATGACGTTTAAGTTTTACAATAAATCGGTTTAATGTGCATTGTCTGTTACGAATCGATAACTAGAACGAAAATAGCGGTGCAAGCAGATAGTCAAGTGTGGCGTGCTGTGCGACCATTAACGCAGCGTGACGAATCGTCCGGCAGAGAGCGGCTCAAGACAAGGGTTGTACCAAATCAAAATACCATAAAGAAAGTGAACAGGGAAGCGAAAATTATCAATTGAATATATATCATACCATATGCACATACGTTTTTTGACAGTTTTTTATAAAAAAATATAAATCGAGGTAAGTATAATCTACATGACGTCTATCAACATTTCCTAAGACTTGGGACGGTGTGTGTAACCAAATTACTTGACTACATAGTAGTCGGTATCGTTTTCATTTATTTTTTTATTTGCGAGTCATTTGCTATTTTACTGGACCACAAATCCAGCTATGGGCTCAAGTTACAATGAGAAAATAAGAATCTATACCACTTGGCATCCGCATTAGCGACCAATAGATCTACCAAGCAGTAAAAAAAGCAGACTTTATAAAAAATCTTTAGTCTTAGAGAATTATGCGACAACCCTGCGTGTAGGGCGGCGCGGCGGAGCGAACCCGCGTGCCCGCCTCTCACGCGATCTTATCGCGCCTTCCGCGAACATCGCATCGCACTGCCCGCCTATGTCTGTTCCGTGACTGCTTTGCCCTAGCCACCTTCTTGTCATAAATTAAATTTTACCTAAATTAAAGTAATTTACAAAATTTTAATTTGGTTAGCCTGTTCGCTATAAAACGCAGTTAGTTAAAGCACAGAGACAGTTTCAGGTTGACCGGGACATTGGGAACGCGCGTAATGAGCGGCGAATCCTTTGACCGGCTGCACGGGAGCCGCGCAAACGCTCAGCTAATTAGGCGGCGCAGATCTGAAGCCGCGGTGACCGAATTAGTGCGATTGTATCCTCTGGCTTAACGGACGGCGAGCCTTTACCCAAACCTAACAAGTGTGTATTTAGCTTACGGTAAAAAACTCATTGTTAACGTTAATGATATACCAACCACAGCCAAACATTGAGCTCTGCTCTATGCTATAATAAAGCGCATTGACGTAGTCATGGGTCGTCAAGCTTTTGTATCTCCATGCAAATATCAGTGTGAACTTTAAATGTCACAATCGGTGATTCGTGACGACTGAGCCACATAAAACATAATATCCAGGAGGGGAAAACTAACAACAAAATTCACTAATAACACCCTACTGATATTTCAAGGCATTTGACAATCATCGCTTCTTTTATTATGCTATGTACCTATTAGCTATACCTATCTATTACTTTTATGTACTTATTAAATAACATAATAATCACTTCTATTACAAAAATTTACAAAACTATATTTTACAAAAATTGTGCATGCGTTAGTTTAAAAAAAAAATTAGAAAATCTACGTGTATCGCATTGACAAATTAGCAGATGACAAAGTTTAAAATATTAACGAAATAGGGATTTCGTTACAAATGAAAACATTTACGCGTTTATTAACCGGTAGAAGAAATACGGTCAAGCTTAAACTTTATGTATGTCATCTGAACTCAAGGTGAACATGATAAGCTCAAGTAAAACCTTGGCTTGGCCGATCATTGACTTCGTTAAAAACTCATCTACAGAGCATTGGACAATAACAAAACGTAAATACTATATTTTATGAAATTGAATATGAATTGTTTGATCTATGAAAACTTCAGTAAAAGAACTTGATATGTATGTAAAAAGTAAACAGTCTTATTGTTACTTGTTATTCTGTCTTTATTTACAACTCAAGCATATCGATATCAGCTTTATATAGCGAATTCGTTTTGATGCCAACTGCCGATAAGGGACGGATCTAATGAAAACCGACCCTAAATAATTCGAACCCTGATTCCAGTTTAATACAACGCGTGAAATTGAAACATGTTAAGTTTCTACGTGCCTATTGAAAACTTCCGTCCCCACTTCTATTAACAACTAACTTGTTTACATGAACGTATATTGAAAAACAGCAACTTCTACACGCAACTTACGCGCAAATTCATTGGACAGTACGGCTTCTCCCTGAATAAAACGTATTTGTGTAGAAATTAGTTTGATATCTAGAATAATCATTCTACCCAATCACGCGATGAATTATTATTTTCTAAAAAGGCGGAAATTATGCAAGTTATTATGAAAGTATGCAAGAAACGAGTAAGTATTTATAACAGTTTTTTGGAACATTAAACAACAAGCAAAGTCATTCATAAAGTGAACAAGTTAAGAGACGGGTACAGAGTAGCAAGCATGGCCAGGCTCATCTCATTAATCTGGGTTTCTACATTAAGCCGGGATGTGCCAATGGTGACAACGGAAATCCTCGCTGTGGCCGCGGGTCGGCGGCAACAAATCCTTTTGTGAAATCTTGTACAAATATAAAGAGGATGCTAGCCTATTATTATTGCCGTTTAATTATTGGTATTGTTTTAAAATGTTAAATAAACTACTTTACAAGCTCGGCTATTACTATATTATAATACTTAATGGACAAGTGAGAGAGTGATGTATGTGAGTATTCAGGATAATGTTTAGATGTTTAGGCTTCCAAATAGAGAAATAAATTTAACAAAATGAAATCTAGCAAGATAAGAAAACTAAAAAACTTGAGTTCTCTGCCTCTAAACTATTCATAACCCTGCCTATGCTATCGAAATTCTCTTCTACATTCAACCATCTCAGATGGTAGTCACATCCACCACTTGTACGAAATAAGCTAGCATGTCTGACTTTGTTACACAGATGTAACTTATTACTTACAAATAAAAGTTTAAAAAAAGCGTCTGGGGCTTTACCCAGTAGGTTGCGGGTTCAAATCTTGTTCATAATCGATTTTTTCTTACTACAAAAATTTAGAAGTATTAACTATCTCTGCATACATTATAGCGAAGATGACATTGACTACCGTATAATATGAATAAATATTTGATAAACCTTAAAAAAGGCTTAAAATTTATACATCTGAAAAAATATTGGTTAAAAGTATTGGGAAAATCTTAGTCATTAATAGACAAATTTAAATAATTTCTTCACACTTTGTATTACATTTTAATAATATGTATTTATATTAAACAGTCACACACACAGTAACATCTACCCTAAGTGTTACATTAACTTTATTACTAAAAACAGTGACTCGCTTTTCTTCAATTGAACTTCTAGTATAGTAAGTAACGATACCAGATTATGGACATTAGATAATAAAATGGTATACACCTAGTATGCTCCTATGCCAAAAATCGAAATGGTTTCAGCAGTTACAAAGTTAAATGGAAAAAAACAAACAACATACTCGTTATTCTTTCAGGTGCTTACCTATTTATATGAATCTAGGTAGACTACTCAAAATTAGGGCCATTGTATTTTACATATTCTTTGAAAATTATAGGGTTTCCGAATTTGTAAATAAAGAAGTCCCTAAACAAAAAAAGTGACATTTTTGGATCTCTTTTTGTACAAGTCTGCACTTAGTCAGTGTTTTAATGAACGTGCTCTTTTATCAAATAATAAAGTATGTATTTGTTTTTTTTTTTCATGTCAATACATATCTATACTGAGTCAATGTCTGTTTTCTAATAATATTCTTATAGCATAGCTACTAGAGGTCTTTCTATCTGATGCGTTCACTAAAACTTGATTTATTCGCGACTCCTTATATGTAGAACATTTGGTTGGTTAGGACTGGGTTATTTGTTATGACGCTTCTTTTGAACAGATTTCACTATCGTATCGTTATAATCAAATAAAAAGGAATTATGTATAGAAAATAAGGGCCACTTACAATATTAGGAGTAGAAGTGATCTATTAATCATATCGTCACCTGTAGAAAATTGCGAATCTGCTGTTTTCGCGAAAATCAATTTTTTGGGGTTTAGCTCGTATCGATGTTTTTTTTAAATTAGATTCCCACAATCTGTTATTTTCACGAAAATAGCAGATTCGCAATTTTGTCCTACAGGTAACGATATGATTTATACGTAAATCACTTCTACTCCTAATATTGTAAGTGTCCCTATTTTCTATACATAATTCCTTTTTATTTGATTATAACTAAGTTGAAATGGAGTTACTCATTATCAGGTAGTTTATAGTTAGCAAAAATAGTCACACCACGTATAAAATTTTGATGTCGTTGTAAATTTAATCACGTTTCTAGTTACAACAGTAGGTGGCGATCGCTCGTGGCTATAGCAAAACGACACAACAGCACAACACGGCCGAGGCGAGCAAACATAGTGGCCATTGTGCGTGTCGCTGCCTTGACGGCGGAGCCAATGTTTCACCGAAGTTTGCGACTCACCCCTGAGTCAACAGCCCGAGCTGTGAGACCACCTCGTTATTAATAATAATTATGCTCTGCCATGTTAAAATTCATCACGCGGCTATTTAGACAGGTACAAAACACACTAACGCAAGCAGAATATAAGATCGAAAGTAAGTACCAAGTGAATTATCAAAAGGGGTAGTAACATGAAATAAAACAATAAGATAGTAGAGACAGCGCTGTGCAAGTCGTCGGTCGCGTGACTGTCTCGCGGGCGGTTTAAATGACTTCCTTTGTTTCTTCACATAGCTCGCATAGCACACTTTCAAAGCCGAATATAAATCACAACTTTTGTAAAGTGGCAATTTACCTGGCGCGAACAATATCACTTATGCCATAAAAACCTAATGGTCGATACTAGTCTACGTGTCACAATTAAATGATAGATGCCGTTAACGTTATGTTGTTTTGAATGATAGTACTCAGTGCAACAAAAAATGAAAATATACCACGTTGGGGATGCGATAATGATAATGTAACGTATAACGGTACCAGTAAAAGAAATTACTAATAAAATAACGGAACAAATCCAAATTGTTATAGATACGATACAAGTTTATGCTTATTCTATATTCGTCTGGGGTTGTACCTAACCCTCTCTTATTTCTGTCGCCAAGCAGCAGTGTCGCACTGCTGTGTTGCGCATACATATTTGTGACACAGCATTTGGCAACAGAACATCAGTTAAGAGAACAGGAATATGGCCTAGAATACTTCTATAGTAACCATTAATCATCAGGTAGGTACACAATTATATGCTACTTCAGTACTTGAAAATAAAAATGATGAGATTAGTGCAACTGCTTTGCATGAATAACGTAGAAATTGTAAGGCTGGGCGTAAGTTTGATAGTTTAAATCAAGTAGGTAATTACGAGAGGACGAGGAGGAGAGTTGTGTATCAATCCTATTATTTTACATAAACAATAGTAAGTACGTGTTCCCCAAAGAAAACATGTGTTAACAAGTAGAGAGTTACACAAAAAGCGTTTCAATAAAACAACTACTGACAGTTTCTCACACTATCATAAACACAGACAACGATACTGTAAAAAGTGAGCTTATCAATGGAAGGCCATGTGGGAATAATAATGAATGATGATTGGTAAAGACACAGTAACTCTTAGGTTAAATTTTCATTATTGTGGCAGTTGGCTGGGTATTTGAGTAGGAAAAGCAAGCATTACATCTTAGCGTTCCACTTCACTGACTAGAATCAATGGATCATCGGATAGATTACGCAATTTGATTTTTGCCAGCTTGTGCAAATTAAATAGATGAAGAAATGGGTGAGCAACCTCTATGATTGCTGAAACACTTGCGGTTTCCAATCAAGTATAAGATAGGTTCACATTAGACTCCAGGTAACTACTTTACTAATGGATCAACTCAACGGTCTATTAACATTTTTTTCCAGTCTGTATCTAAATAGAATGGTAAAGGAAATAAATATGACCCCATTTTTTTTATTAGTTAACACCTCAATAAAATCATTTTGCTGACACAAATTTGTCTTTGTCCCTATGTTTATAGATTTTAGGAAATCGTGAATTTAAATTGACATTCACGAAACACGACTAGGTCGCAGCAGGTCGGTTGTTTATATGATAATTCATTTCACCATTTGCTCCTAGCACGTAAAGCTAAAATGTGTACATAATACTTTACGTGCTATAAACGTATATTCATTTATCTACCAGCCGATAAGTAAATAGTTCTGTTTTATTGTAAGACTAGATTTATTAAGCAGGTTATTATTATAGACATGTTAACTAACCAGCTAGGTGGAGAAAAAAAGTGTAGCAACTTTTTATTTGCAAAGATAAATAGCTGTACGCGCGAGGCCAGGCAAACGATTAATCTAAGTTTAGAGAGTAAACAAGAAGGTGAAGTGATCAGCGGGAGCGTTGTTGAAGTTTAATAAGCGTTAGTTAGCGGGCGGAGGCGCGGCGCCGGCAATAAGGCGACTGTTATCTCCGGTGTGGTGGCGAACAAATTATTGCTCCTTGCTTCTATCGCGCACATCACTAATCGTTCATATTGTTTTAATCAGTTGTCGCATCCGTTATCCATTAGTTAATGGGTAAACGATAACTTTGTGGTATGCGTGACAAACTAACTTTAATTAATAAAGTATGATACCACAAGCGATAAAATTAAATTCTTTTGGCCTCACCAGGTGATCAATTGTCGTTTCTCTATTTCTATCATTTTAATAAGAATGTTTTAGTTGAACAATAAGACAACGAAAGACAAGAAAACTAGAAACAAGACACGGGGTACGATTTTTTTTATAAGAAAAGTTATTATTAATAAGAACATGCAGGCTGAATCTTGAAATAGTATCCCTGTGCAACGACTCTTAACATTTTACGAAAAACTTTCTTAACGCATTAAAAACGTTAGAAATATGTGTAAGTGAAATATGTGTGCTAATACAGCTTTTGTTTGCAAAATAACATTAAAATATAAATAAAATCCTAAAGTCATTATTTAACATTAGATAAAAATTTTTTTTTTTTTGTTAGCCTCGTTTAGAAACACATCCTGTAGAAACCTGCAGATAACATCTGCGTAATATCAGACAAGAATGACAAACATCAAGTCATAAAATGGACAATTAGGATTTTAAATGTAAGCAAGGCAAGTACAACCTAAAAGCGCAACGCGTTGTATGCGAAGTGCGGACCGAGGCGGGCCGTCAAAGCGAGAATAATCTCATAACCGCGGCCCGGACGACACAGCCAGCTTATGCTGAGCGCCCTCAGGCTTACTGAAAACGTTCTTTGTACTAACACCATGGCGCGTCGACTACGAATAATAAAGCACATTACTTATTAACTTTTAAAATTATGTAATTATTCGGTCGCACTCCAGTCGACGAGTATTCGTGCGCATCGAAGTTAGCGTTACGATGAATTCCCGCAATTTTGGCTAAGCAAGTACGGGACAATTAAGCGGCGAGAAGTTTCGCAAGTTGTTGCTAGCCAAGGCGGGATTCTAGCGGTCCGTACACTTCAATTTCTCCGCGGTCGGTGATGCGTTGCGGCGCAATCGGGCGCGGCTGAGCGATTCCGATCCGATTCGCGGCGGCAGTTTACCTCATTGCAACATTCAACTGCGTGCCCCTTCCGACAACACAAGGCAAATGAAAGCGTCCGCGTCGTCACGATAACACTCAATAATACGGATTTCAATTGCAACGGTTATTAATTAGATTCAGTGTAGTGTTGCATTACCTGGTCAGTCACGTTAGATTCTTTATACAACTACTTATTTTCCTGATGTTTTAATCAAAATAAGTTATCTATCTTTCTGCAAAATTTAGTATTATAGTTACAAAACTATTACCTCAGCAAACACATTTGCATGTTAATTATGTATACCTAGGCTTTCTACGCTAACATTTTTATTATGTACATATGTAAGGAATAATAGAATTAATTTAGATAAAATAGTTATATTTCTAAGGCTATGCCAAATATATAGGTACCTTTTCGTTGGTCAGGAAATGGGGGCATGTATCAAAACAGTACAATGAACGTGCGGTTGTAGAGGCGCGAGGTACGAGAGGACTCGGCGAGCACCACACTGATTACAGCTCCATATTTAATGAGCCACTCACATGCTCGCAACTAGCAACGAGCCAGCTAACTAATTTCAATACTTGCTTACATAATATTTGGATGCAACACTGAAATATGTCGACTGAAAAAATCTTGTTATCTCAAGTTAATCAGCATGCGATAACATTTTCTTAAAGTTTTCTCAGGCAATGGGAATTTTTATGGCTGCTGTGATTAGTTAATTACGTTGAAAGCGCTTGCTACTACGGGCGCTAAGTGCATGTAGAAAAATCGGGAAATCTGCGAGAGAAAGTGTTCATATGTGAGGTAGGGGCGGCGGGCCGGGCAAGAGGCGGCGGGCGGCAGAAGACGGCCCGCGCACAGTTTAATTTCCCACGAGGTCGATCTCAGCGCCGCGGAGCGCAACCCGCGGGAATTAATTGCCAGTAATGAATAGTCAAGTGAACGTCCGTTAATTATGTACATCTATGCTGAAATTTTAAGAATCAACATCTACAATAATAAAGCCTAACAATTGAGAAAATAGATGGAGAAATCGTTAAATCTAATCTAATTGTGTACAGGAACAAATATGATTTTACTAGGCCCAAGCACATTGACATGTCATGTGTTTTATGGTGTCACTGTAACCTACATTGAAGTTTTCACACGGATTGCAAACTTGGAACAATACAGGTAGCTAACTAAATTGTCGCCGGGAGTTCAATGACCCTGCAATCTTGTTAGAAATGTAACTGTGCCGCTTACAAAGCAATTTAATATTTTCAAAAGTTTGCAAGTATCGTTTGGAAAGATTTTACGATCGAATTCACCTGAAACAGTTTCATTTTAATCCGTGAAATAGAGTTCATGGCTATAATGAAATGATACGTCAAACTATCACTTTTGTAATAGTAATATCTTATTTTAAATGGAAATAAAAAGTGATTGCTTTATAAACAATAATGATGTCGTAATATTCAACATAACATAAGGCTTTGTGTTCCCAAAGAGTCAAGTTGAAGTGCCTTACGTGAATACGTTTCAACGGTTATATTCTAAGACTAGTAAGAGAGCCTTTTGCCAAATATCGGGCGAATTCATGGGACTCAAAACCTCTCGATCAGCGGTCAGCAGTATCAATTGCAACCATTTGGTTATTAGACCAAAAAGGCAAGAATGTCTTTTTCAAAACCAGAGCAATATGAAAATTATGTTTTATTTACTTCTGTCTTCCCCAGCTTTATTATTAGCAAACATGTTGATGTCCAGTTGCAGTTGTATCATTTTCTACAAAACAACTTTTGTCTGATCTCCGCAACTCAAACCAATGTGAAACAGTTTAAGGTTAGATTGCAATTTGAGATTTATAAGGGCTTCAGAGTTTCTGACAATGAACTTATATAACAACATTATCTTCATGACAACCGCCACTGAGATCGATGGCATAGCATGCTCTGTGAGTCACAAGTGATTAAGTTACAATCACTTAATCGGTAAGAGGTGTCTACATATAGTTCGAATCTGCGAACTCTGACTTGCCAGCCAGCAATATCTAAGCTATAACAGTACTGTTTACTTCTGTATAGGGACAAACACATAAAAACCCTCCTCTCTAGCAAGCCATTCAATAACATGGATGTAAAAATTTGTCGCACGCTATAACCACTATGCTATTATGATAGGAGTTCCCAATGGCAGTGATGGCACGCCAATTCGATAAGACATTATTGACACGTCGCATTGTCGGTCGATGGCACAGCGCGATCGTGAAGATTCTATCACATGTGAGCCGTTACAATCGGTAATAGTGTGTGCAGTTAAGGTGTAGGTTTATTACTTCCTCGTCGACTAGCGGCGTGGGAACAGGGCCGGAGATAGGCGCTCGTTAGCGGGGCACGCGTCGCGACGCCCGCCACCGTACCGCGCTAACGGTAACTCCACCTATCTACACAGGGCTACATCATCAAGCGCGTATGCGACAATGCAATGCGCCAAACGTAGCGTAATAACACGCTGCCTTACACACCTGTTATGGTAATACAACAACTGCAGTCCACCATGAATAATAATTGAGTGGACAATTATTTCTAACGACGCAAATATCCCGGAGGGAGCAAAATATTCGTATCTTATGTTATTATTGATATTCAGTGTCATCAATTTAAAAAACTGGCTAAGTGCGAGTCGAACTCTCTCACGTTAAGGGTTCCTTATTCCATACAAAAATGCAAAAAAACCATTTTCCATTTTAGGTATGCACTTATTTTTTGAGAATACCTAAGATTAATTCTATAAAGAATTCATTAAAATATCTTTATTACAGAATAAATATTGCAAAATATTTAGAAATATTGGAAGAATGACGTTGTTACCAAACAACTTGCTTTCAAGGCTTAGTGCACACTTGGAAGGCAATAACCCCAAAAAACCGTTCATTCTGACGGTATCTTACTCGTAAGTGGGCGATTACGAATTTTATCTTCAATTACCATGAATTGAAAGACTTTGTTTTATTAATTTATAAAATTTAAGTGAAAATAGTAGGTAGAACTTTTGACTATCTGTATATTATAGCGAGAAAAGTAGTCGATAAATCTAAACATAAAATTATTATCACTCCAGTATTTGTTATAGAAAGAAATTGAAGTTACGAGTCACGTATTGGAATCGGGGACTTCATAATTACTTTTAGTAACCGTTTTTGATTGCCTGTAACAACTTGCTGTCGGAACCAAAACTTGTGCAGGGGCGAGCAGTTTTTAAGGTGAGCAATTTTTAACTCACAAGTGAAATAACGGTAATAAACTAAATAAATAAACACAATGTTGTCTTTGGGACATAGGTAGGCCCCCCAGGTAAAATTACCATATTATTCATATGAGGCGTACTCTCTCCGGTAGTGTTGGATAGCCTTTACATCGGATTATGAGAATGAGGGAATAATATAGAGTGCACCTGTGTTTGCGCACACACTTGTGCACCATAATATCTCCTGCATAGTTGGTTGGCTAATCTCCGTTGAGATTGGCCGCTGTGACCGAAACTCGTTCAGGACATTATGACTTGAACAATGGAATATTATTTTAGAATAGGATGGTGATAATTGATAATAATAATGTGCAAGTTTTTTTGGAGGTAAAAAAATCACTAAATAGGATTTGTAAGTTACATCTAAGCATTAGTTGTTAATAATAATCAATAAAAAAATACATTTTACAAATTAAACGAAGGCATGAAACCAGTCCTACTTACGGCTTATTCCCCTTAAACGACTAACTTCGTATAGTATACAAAATGCGAGGTTTTTCCGCAATTGTGTATGTAAACCACCAATGCCACTTACTAGCATTCGCGCGCTTGCACACCGTCATAAACACCTAAACATATTTTATTACCATAGCATGGGGTGAAAATATATTATGACAAAAATTGAAACAAGCGACCTGCATTGTATTTTTTTTTTTGTTGATGCCTGTTAACCGTAATTTTTAATAAGTAAATATTCCCATTATTATTATGAGCCAAACATTTTCCACTGCAGGTCAAAGCCCTACCTTCCCTCCTTCTACTCCTCTCTGTTCAAAGCTTTAGTAGGCCAATCCCAATATTCGCATGATGCTGGCTAAAGGTAAAGGGGATAAATAGTGTTGTCTAGCTTCTCTCTGAGCATGGTGTGCGTTGACTGCTATAATTAGAATATAAAAAAATAATTGGTCTAATTAATATTACTAAGATTTGCTGTGGGAATACATAAGGGGAAGCCCTATTGCCGTTTTCAACCGTAGCGAGATCTTCGAGAACGTTTGGGATGTCAAATGGTTCACAGCACAATTTGTTTATTTAGCTTTCATCGTTTATTCTCAAATTGGTTAGTTATTTATTGTTTCAAGAATTATTTGTATTTTGTTTGCGCTTTTTTTATCATTACCAGGGGGTTGGTGAGGGGTTATGTCCGACTCACACGGACTAAAACCCACATAGTAAGCCTTCATGAACCTCTGGGGGAAAATACGGATTCCACATGCGCATTCACCGCACAGATTCGACCCACCCGTGCGGGCAAGTCCCTCCGTCGTAGACGGCCTGGCTACCTCCGAATTCTTCGGATGCACGCGTAACACGGCGCGCCACTATCTAGGGCTTGTTTCTGATTGAGCGACGGACTGGTGTTTTGTTTGCCCTATCAGGCTTGTGTTACTTGGCTTATAACAATGTTTTTTGTCCAGAAAACCGACGCGATAAAAGAATGTTGTAAAACGCTGTCGTTTCGAAATGTTCTATTTAACAGTAACAAGTTGTATTGCTTATTTCATCAAACAGGAAATCACGATTTTAATAGTTTAAATTGTTTTTCTATTGAAATACAAAAAATTAGTACCTAATTCAAAAGTTGCACTTAAATAAGGTATAATTAAAACACATAACATAGAATCACGCCTGTATTCCCCAGAGGGGGTACGCGGAGATAGGTGTATGCAGCCTACTACCATTAACCGGGCACAATTCCAGACTCCGTGCTACTACTGAATTTCCTAATGGAAAATCCCAATAACACTGCCCGACCTGGGGATCGAACCCATGATCTCGTGCTCAGCAGTCGCGCTTGCTATACCACTAGACCAACAAGGCAGTCTACTAAGGTATATATTAAATAAAAACATGAATACACTATGAATTACACTATGAATGTGAGCCGCAGTTGTAATGTAGTTAACGGTAGCGCCTCATCGGTCTCACGGCATTGTCACGTCGATGTCGTGAGAGCGGTGATAGGCGCAACCGACCTGACCTGTCTTACTTTTCTTTTTATCACTTTTATGATACCTACTTCAAACTACTTACTTCACATAAAACAACAAACCTGAAAAAGATGTAGGTATAACACACCCACTTTGCGCCATATGTTATAACTTTATAAGACATGTAATCTCTGAGTTGTATGGAATTTGCAGTTCTTATAGTTTTAAAAGCAATGTGCACCTGAATTAAAAAAGACATTCTTGCGTGCAACCAAATGGGTTGGCACCTGCAAACTTTCTATTGCCAGTTTATTGATCATACCACTAGGCTGTCACCGCTACTTGCCAATAATTTGATTGAATTGTCGTTTACCAAGAGTTTCCCACTCGAACCGTAACCCGTTCCAACCGATTTGGGCTGGAATGCGAAGTTTCTCTAAAAAGCATTAACTCTATGTTATAGCTTTTTAACTTTAAATATTCAAATCAATACACCAGCTGAGCTATTAGTGATCCTACTTGTTCTATGAAATTCTCTTCAACATTTAACCGTCCCAGACGGTACGGTAGTGACATCTACACTATGTACAGCGTATTAGAAGCCGCCTTCATGTCTAGAACTAGTAGTTAGTCAAAAGCTTACTTAGTAATTTAAAAAAATACGATACTCTACTACGATTTCATGTCTGTTGTACATGAAATCCAAAAAGTATTTTTTAGTATAGTATAGTAATATGATTAGCTTTAGACTTTAAACTTTTGAAAGTATCGGATTTATTCGCGGTAATATAATATTTTTCTGTGCTGTCTTATTGGGGGATTCTATTACAATCCATGTGTTTGTTAATGTTACCAAGCCTTTCGACTAGTCGGTCTCGTCATGCCCATGGATAAAACCAAGGGCACATCGATACTACATGATATGCCAACCGGTCTACCTCGAAAAGACAGTAATAGATATTGCGCAGGATTAGTTTTCCTTAATGAAGTATTCATAAAATGCAAGTTACGTAGATGGTAGCGATGCGCGATGTCGAGATATAAATTGTGATGCGTATGAGAAGAGGCCTATGCCCAGCAGAGGACTGATCAGGCCGTGAATGTATGTATGTATCAACACCTTACCATCGGGCATCACATCGTTCGACTCTGCATACTGCCGTGGACTAACAATCGAATCAAACAAAATCACACCAATTGTTGCCTTGGTTGTAATATTAAAGACTTTTGATAATTAAATTCTTTCAATGCGCCGCCCATCATTAGGCAGAGGGTGCAACGTCAATCGAGTAGTAATCCTACCTGACTCTGCCATCTACTCGCTGGTTAATGTTGTCGCACTTAGGAAAAACTACATGCCATAGGAAAACTAGTTTGTCATATTATCGGGTGAGGCCAAACAAACATTTAAGGGGTCATGTCAGGCAAATATTGGTTAATATAAATTAGTAGTTGAAACGACGAGTAGAATTAAGTCAATATTATTCAATTTTTTAGTCACAAATAGTAGTTCCGTATTATTAAAATAATACTTTTGTTCTTATCAGTGAATTTACGAAGCCAGGTTCTACTAGTCGTTACCACATTACGTACTTCAAGGGATATAGACAATCCATAATTATTGTTACGTGACGGGTACTTAAGATATTCAAATTCTACAAAGTTGTCAAAGCATTCTGGGGTAACTTTAGAGACTATCTAACGGAACATCTCGATTCGAAACAATAGCCTCTGGTTCCCTCGTTTTCCTAAAAATAATGATCGTCTTCGTAGTTTATACTAATAATAAAGACATTATTGTAAATGATTTAAGCAGTGATAGCCTTGTGGTATGACAAGTCAAAGGTCGTAGGTTCGAAACCCAGGCTCGCACCTCTCACTTTGCGGATTCATGTGCGTTTTAGAAATGAATTATCACTTACTAAAACGGTGAAGAAAAACATAGTGAGGAAACCAGCACACCTGAGAGATTTTTCTACGGTGTGTTAAGTCATGTCACGAGGCCTACGGGCGGTTTAAACTCTGACACCACATTGTCCAGTAAGCATAACATGAAGAGAGAAGCATATTGTAAATAAAAAGTAATAGACCTATTATAATGATGTATAAGGAAATTATCGCCACGCAATTATCATAACATCTCGGACTGTTTTAGTTTATAAAGACTGTCTTTGAGAGAGCTTTCCCGAATGTTACGAATATGTCGGAATAGAAAATTCAGAGTGGTTATCTTTAAAAATACGGCGAACATACATGGAGCAACGAAAGAATGCTCTACTGTTTACACTAACATAATTTATTCACTCGTCGGTCTAAACCTAAACGCATCCAGGCACACTTCCAACGTTAAAATTTTAAACAATCCACCCAGCTGGTTATTGTAGAACATAAATTATCTAGGCGTTGGACATTGTAGGTATACATATATGTATCATCGTTTTGGTGTAAACTAAGAGCCACTTCACAGCTTAATAGCTTAAGCGTACAATAAACGTATGTGCAGCGTACACAAATCGCGTTGTCGCGACGTCGCCTAGCGCAAAAATAGGATACGGAAGTTTTACGCTATACGGCACATCACCAGGGCCGTCTGTAAATAATTATGTCTCTTTGATATTTCCTCATGGTCGCCAAGAAATTATCATGTTAATGGAGCGGTCAACTAGAAAAAGATGACTGTGTCCCTAAAAATGTGCTCAAACAGAAATGGGTAAAACTAGAAAAAAATTATAGACAAAAAATATCGGTTTTTATTTTTATTTTGTTTTCATCAAAAATAATTATTGTATGTTTTTCTTTAAAATGAAATAAACATTATATGGGTATGAATAGATTTTGCATGGTAAATACAAAAAAACTAGTTATTCACTCCGTCTATCTGTCTGTCACGAAGCTTTTTTGTTTTATATAAAATTTAATTTAATCTACATACAAAAAACAAAGTCGGGTTATTTACACCATTTATAACTCCGACAACAGTTCTCGAGTTACTAACTCGGTCGGACCGATTTTCAAGGTTTTTGATTTTTTGTATTTGTCTCCGCACCAAATAGCAGTGGAATTATACCCCTAGGGTTGGGGTATGATAGGTTAGGTTAGGCTAAGGGTAGGGGTAGATTAGCGTAGGGTTAGAGTAGGGTAGGGGTAGGGGTAAAGTAGGGTAGGGGTAGGGTAGTATTTTTATTATAAATGAATAGGCGCCAATGCGGGTTACCTGATGGCAATGATCAACGCCGCCTATACACCCACCCGCAATTTTAGGGGAATTGTAGGCGGTTCGCTGGCTTTTGAAAAAGGCTGGGAGAGGAGATTGGGCATACTTCCATTTTCGTTTGTGCACATCATTCAGGGCACACTGTATTTACCCAAACAGCATTTACGACCACAAACTTCTTGCAATCTTTATGTAAAATATCGAGAAATAAGACACAAAAGGAAATCCATTGTTACGCGTGTCCGGCGTGCAGTTTATAGTAGAAAGATAATTCATGTCATAAAATGCATCTCTTCTATCGAATCCGTAGTTTTTCGATATTATGTTCTGAATAGATTTTATGTATGCAAAATGCTCTCTTTTCATTTTAATTGTTTCCAATATAAGAACTTATAACATATTCATGTTTTGCGTCGTCGAGAGCTACGGAAACTAAATTTTTCTCGGACGTAACCTACTCCTCTCCTGAGTACTTCTTAATACTAGGACACTAACCTGTACATCGAAGGGTTGGTGGTGTTGTGAGGAGTCGGGAGCTTGCTGCACGACGGAGGCACCGTTAACGAGGCTGGCGCCTTGTCCAGCCACGCCGCCTACTCCGCCCACGCCACCCACGCCGCCCACGCCGCCGCTGCCGCCGCCCCCCACCCCGCCCACGCCGCCAGGACCACCCCCGTACTGCAGGACACGCTACTTACATTACTTCCCTTTATTATTAACAAGATAACTTACACGTACATACTAAATCTTTATGAAAAAATCCCTACCAAGTGGTGCAATAAATATAAGCAGAAATAATGTCATCCTCTTTGGGTGGTCCGATTTAATATTCTAGTAAGAAAGCTTGCAGATTTTCGGTTGTTGATTTTTCTCCATCTCCATCTCTAATCAATTCACATAACTCAGTATTGGACCCATTTGAAGGGATAACGCGCTATATTAAGTTGCATCATTTCAACAGGCTAAAATAAGAAAGAATTCGATTGCAACAAAGTCTGTGATCTTTTCGGGATCTTAATGTGAAATAAATATAGACTGCATTGTTTTATAGAATATACGAGAAATATAATATGGGAGAGAGCCATATTCTGAAATAAAAGGCAGTGCAAGTTATACACTCGACCGGGTGTCTTGACTAGTCTCGAGTGGTGTCCGCAGAGGTGGCGCGCGGTGTTTTTATGCTACGGTGCAGTGGCTTTTGCAGTATGGAGCCGAACGCACGGGACAAATATTTCAAAGATCGACATAATTTGTTTCGGTCTGGGTGTTAGTACATTGTGAAATTTAATGTCTGTAACTGCACCCATAATACAGGAGAAAATACCAAAGTACGGTTTCGAAACTAAATAAATATAAGTAAGAAAAGAAAATACTGCCAGCCATTGTAATGTTTAGGTGGCTGTCAGAACCAATCCCGACGTATACTGGACACATAGTGACTTGCATTTCTAACAGATCAGCGTCAATATCTGCTTTTGCTGTAGGTCCGGTATCCAGTATAGAAGTGAGAATAACTATAATTTAATAGCTGGTTTCCTTAACACCAACTTATTGCAGCCACTTCAACTCCTCGAGAAAGGCCAGCAGCTTTTTGATGCTACTGACAATCTCGCGGTGAATACTTGGATTACCTTAGTACTTAGCCCGGGTACTTAGCCCTGTTTCCATTGGATATTTACAAAACATTCTTCCCCTCTCCATCCATTCCGCATTGGCGGGCACCGGGCCCTCTGATAGTGATAGTGAATACCAAATTTTAAAGCGTCAGGACCGGTTGTGTTAAAATGTTGCGTGTGTGAATGAGTAGGTCCCGGATGGTTTATATTATAATTGGACCTGGTAGGTGGCGTTGCGATCGGGTAAAATTAGAACCATGGGAGCTAAGCCCACGGACCAGCTAGTTAATATATAACTTGAATATTTTTGTTTTGTTTGAATGTGTGCGGAAATTAAAACATAGTTGCAGAGCTTCCAGAGCTTCACTAAAGCGAACAAAAGCGTAATTACTATGTAAATAGAATTTGGAACAATCTGATAAGACTTTTCTTTTCCGCTTTGCCAGAATCAGCGAATTTAGGGTGGAAATACGGTTACTAATTATTGTTTGTTAGCCTACTATTTAGATTTAGTCTATTTTTTTATTTGTCCGAATGTTGTTATTCTACCTGAACGCACCCTCCGGAAGAGTGGATTTACTACCACATTTCGTAATTTATTTTCTACAGCCGGGGAATACCTCACGTTCGCGTTTCGCACTTTGGGTTTAGCACTAGGGTCGGCAAATAGTAATCTAGTGAAAATAGGTTGCAGCGTCCGATGTCGGCAACAGAAAAGGAATGGCTGCGACTGCGCAGCGGTTTTTTAGAGCCACACTTATTCAGCGGCAAAAGTTTTAATAAATCATCCATTAACCACTTTAGAAATTAAACCTTTCAGTTTCAAATCGATATACAGACTATCAGATAATGTTATAATAATGATTAATTATTATCGATTAGATGACCAGCAGTGCCTACCTGATTTATCATTCTAATTCCCACCCCATACCCAATTGCTAAGTAAAGAACTCTTACTTTACCCTAACTTAGGCCTGTTTTGTGTTAAGTCTACCTGCGGTTTTTGATGATTACTGGATTTATTCAACATCTATTCTGATCCTGATCAGCAAGCCGTCTCTTCTATGCGCAGTCCTTGACGAATATATAGTGAAAAAACAAGAATTTTTCAAGATAATAAAATGTACACTGACTTGTTGTGTGCTTGCGAAGCTGTTGTTGTCGAATTGTGGGTGCTGCTCCATTTGTAAAACGAGTTCAATGTGTTGATTCATAGAGTCGTTCAAAGTCATGCCTGAAATCAAATTAATTTGTTGATTTAGTGTTCAAATTGCATTATCATAAAAAATAAATTTTAAATATTAAAAGAGATTAAACATACCAGGGTGGATTTGTGGATGTTGTGGGTGTGGCAGGCCTTGCAATGGAGCCACACCTAACATTCCTGGATGATGCTGAAATAGACACAAAAAAATCGGTTTAGAATTGTAGCAGATCAACAATATTATATGGCATATTGCTTCATATTTGCTTGTTGGGTAAGTAAAGTCTATATTGCCGATCTGCATTCCTTTTACAATACCTATCAAATACTTTAGTTAATCAAATATTATTGTCGCTTAATTTATTAATTTTATGTATGGGCTTTTGTTTCTCATAAATTGATAATAGATGCGAAATTTAGTAAAAAAGTAAGTATATCCAGTAGTGTTGTTTATAGTTGCTAGTACGGTACCTGTGGGTGTGAGAGATGCGGCAGGTGATGCAGCTGCGGCTGCGGCTGCGGCATGGCGTGCGGCGGCAGCAGCGGGAAGGCGGGCGCGTCGCCGTTGCGCTGCGCCGCGCCCGCGCCCGCCTCCTCCTCGGCCGGCGACGGCTGCCGCGAGCCCGGCGTGCGGCTGCAACACCACGCACTGTCACGCCATGTACTAACGCTCAAACATATACTGCACACTGCACTACACCACTACCACATACACGACCAACGTCCGCCAAGAGGACACAAAGAGCTTAATAACTAAAGGCCTAACAACTGACAGCAACGTTAAGTTCGGAATACAATATATTAATTAAGACTTAAAGGACCAAACACATTTTTTAAGGTAAAAAACACTGGAGCCTCATAATGGGGTATAAAAGCCCAAATTTTACGATCCAGAACTGACTCATAATTGTATTTTGTTACGTCCCACACACGAGAGAAATGGGATAAACAACATAAACTTTACTGATAACTGCAATATGCACATTGCACTTTCAGAAATCACCTATGTTTATGATAATAAGTCATAAGAACTAATTTGTAAAGTTATTGTATGTATATTATTGTACTCTAGTGTGCGTAAACTATCGAAAAAAAACTCAATTACAATCATTCAACAAGTTATTGTCAACATTAATGACATGTAAATCTGTTTCAAAATTTTAATAAATAACTTATTTTATAAAAGGTTAGCGTCAGTCCAGCTTCTTACCACAAAACGCCAGATTTATCAGAGATCTGTTAATGTAAATCATAGGACGCGGGCAGTCCGCTCGCGCCCGACAAAACATTAGCAGTGATCGGGTCGCGGGGCGGGCGGCGAGTGGCATTGACAGAGGCCATGATCCACGCGCGCGGTTATTGCCCGCGAGCCGCCGCGCGCACGCCGCCGCGCCGAAACACTAACTTAACTCGCCACTCGATGGCCTTCGCGACGATCTTACGTATCTGACTTATAGTAAATCGAATATTGATAAAGATTACGTCTAAATGACCACTATCGGGCGTTTCTTTATCGGTTGTTTGGAAACTTGAAGTGAATATTTTCAGTTTCAGACATATTGTACATTATTTTGTGTGAAACTGATTGCACGTTCTAAAGGCATTATCATCCTACCATATATATTATCGCGGTTAACGCTACTTTCAACCTTTTTATTATTGTAATTGACATTAAACATTACTTCTACTGACTTTCTTTTAAAATTGATATTGTGAATTGTTATAAGTATTATTTTTTCTAAGAAAATAGACCTAACACGACATAGAAAACTTTAATTAATTAACTGTTAGTGTAAACCTAACTGACCACCACCAGACTAATAATTTCAGCTAGATAAATAGATACTCACTTGAAAGCTTTGTCATCTTCTTGTCCATTATGAAGTCCATTGGGTAAAGACCCATGCTCATGCAGTTCATGCAAGTCCTTTTCGAATGGGGAGGCTGATTTATCTTCAGGACGCTCCTCAAGAACCATTCCACGCAAGCCAGCGACCACACCAGCTACCTTCTCACCTCCAACAGTAGCTACGCCACCTGCTTCTACGAGATGTGAATAATTAATTCTTGATGAAACTGCAACAAAGTGGTACAAGATGGAGGTTAATAAGTTCAGAAATTATGTTTATCATATAAAATAAGGTGATAGCTATTCTTACAATTATTATTTTATTGAATTATAAAAGCAATTACATAGGAGTAGATCATACCTGTAGGTGACCCTCCTAATACATATTCGACCATTTTGACGCCAAGTCCGGCGGTGTCGCGCGGCGACAAGATGCTTCCGGCGTCCCCGCCAGGGAATGCAACCCCACGACGCGTGCCCATCATTGGCACGCCCACATTGTGTTCAACTGCAATAACAAAAATGTTTCTTTCTAAATACGTACAAATAGGAATAACGTATATGACCTCAATGTAATAAACCTCCAAAAAGATTACTCAGATTACTTAAAAGAAAAACAATCAAAATTAAGGTTTAAATATTTAAAGCATTTTGGCTTATGAAATGCGAATTAATGTTTGATAAGAATACAATACTTAAAGTTTCATGTGCTAAATGATGATGCAACATATTGTCTCGATCAGTAACGAACCTTGTGCGGACCATGTTGGGTCACGCCACATCTGCTCGGGGTTCAACTGTAGCGGCGGCAGGTGGGGTGGGCCCTTGCTGTCGCCGCCAGCACCGGGACCTTTGTCCCATAATTTTTTTGCAGCAGGTGCAATCTAAACAAAACAAATGTAATATTAGCCACCACATTTAATAGAAGTTACAGAAAATATATTAACGGGAACTGAAACAGAGGATTAGACTGTCACAAGTATAAAAGTGTAACTTCTGTATAGTGGTCGATCGATGACGATGACAGTTTAGTTCAATGTCAGTCCGTCGTATGAAAAGTGCAGAATCTAGAATTGATCTCTAGATATATGACGTATGTTAAACGGAGGTCGATCGAATATAGACTGGTACCTAGATGTCGATGGCAATTTTCTTGTTTCTTTATTCTAATAAATCATCGAATATTTTGATCTAAAATCATAATATATATATCATAATAAGACACGTTAAAAACTAAAAATTTACCACATCACATGTCCACCCTATTTATTTTGATGTTAAATACAGTTCAAGTATACTTACAAAGAACTAACTTCAAGCTACTAGCTAGTATGTGGGTGCAAGAACATATTAAGACTGAATAAATCTATATTTATCGAACAGAAGAATGTCAAACCATTAAGGAAACAAACAAAAATAACAAGCGCGTAACCATTTGGTTTCTTTAATAACTTCAATGTCAAATTAAATACCTATAAGTGCAACTATGTGATTTATATTTACTCTGTATATTGGTCCTATAAATATGTTGTAATAATCTCATGATGAACTCTGGAGATACAGTATGAATCTCCTCATAGCAAGCATTCTCTTAAGCATTAACTTATTTATACATTTAATTTCAGTCTGTGTTCTGGATAACCAACTTCCGAAAAAGGAGTGACTTCCCTCTTGAAGTATACAAATAAAACGCAAACTCCAAAACAAATGTTTGAGTAGTTTTCCGTTTATTAGTATTTTTATAAACTATCTCACTAGAATAAGTGAAGGTAGCTTGATTGTGATACTGAAACTACCTTCATAATTGTGCATGAGTAGCATACAGATTAAAATAGCACTCACATATCACAGTGTTTAATTACACTAGTAGGTATTACTGTCTAGCCTGAGAAACCTGCGCAAGCGCGTCATATGCGCTTCAAGACAGTTGACACAGCACAAAACAGTGGTGACGTCACAATAACGCCCACACTTAAGCCTATTTCATTTTATATATCGCCTACATTTAATGCTTAGGCCTTTACTAAAGACAGTCAGCAATTAATGTTTTTTATTTCATATAAAAAATATTGATTGTTAACATGAACTATTTCAAACCATTATACATTATTATTTCATTTAATACTTGTTTCAACCAAGTGAGTTATTGATGTTATAGTATAAAAATATTGATGCTTTTGAAATAAAAATGTGCTATTTGATCTATTATGTATTTTTCATAATACCAAAATTAGTCAAACTAACTTGATTTAGATTCAGTAATAGTAAAAGTACAGCTGCTAAGCATCTGCTCTTGGGTTTAATTCCCATGTTACCAAAAGAAATTAGTTTTGATAATGATAAGTGCAATGACAATTGGACTACCAATTCAAAGGTTGCAGGTTCAAGTCCAGAAATGCACCACTGACTTTTCTATCGCTATTAAAAATAAATGATCACTTGCTTATAATGTGGCAAAGAAAACCTCATAGGCAAACTTGCACACTTGAGAGATTATTCTTAATGGTGTTTAATGCCATATCAGGTTATTTGACAACCTTATAATAGGAAGAAATACCAAAAAACAAATTGGATTTATGCCTTCTAAATATGGCAATCAGAGGGAGAGGCCTTTGCCCAGCAGTGGGATGATATGGGCTGACAGTAATGATAACAGTAATATAGTTAATAGCAAGGATAAACTTCGTATTTTTTTTTTTTGCAGACCTCATAATTATTATATCAGAACCTTAATTAAGTGAAAGATATAAATATATCTATTTCATATTTAGGATATAAAATCAACCTCGGATAAACCATATTAATCTACTATTATAAATTAGTAAATATTAGCTGAACCTCAAGCAGCTTCGTCTGTGTGGTTCTAATTTAACTTGATCTTAGCCCCACCTATCATGTCTAATTATGAATGTAATCCACCCAGGGACCTACTCAAACCTAAACATTTTCACATAAAAAATTTCATTAAAGTTGTTTCAGCCGCTCTTAATGCCTTTGATTAGTTTGATTGACTTAGGTGTATTTTTACCATAATTATGCTTGGATTAAGTTGTGAATAAGTTGTTATAGCTTGCTAAAAAAAAGTATAAGTTAGGGTAATATTTCAAATATCATTGTCTAATGTGTCTTTGTTCAAAGAAATTGGATGTTTACATATAATATTTAATGTTATTAAACAGTATAAAATTTTTATTCAATATCAATATCATAATATTTGACCAGTGGCATACCACCCTTAGGACTAGTAAATAAAAATTAAGTATAATCAGGTGGTCAACTATTTAACATGCTTCTTTTTCTTTTAAACTATGTGATAATAGAAGTTTAGATCACAAGTGATCAACCAAGTCATTTTAAGCTGAAAAATTGCATTCACACTCTTTACATTTATAAAAAAAAGAAACCCGCAGAATGCAGTAATAGCCTACCATAGTAGATAATAAAAATACTTAAATATTATAATACACTTAAGATACACCTATCAGTTTACATAAAGGTGGTGTTTTATTAAATCACAACAAATTTAATAGTTTAAATGTAATATTTTATTAGTTCCCAAGCTAATTTGAAAATATATTTTATTCAAACATGTTATCATTTAACTTTCAGATACAAATAAACAAGAAGATGATGACAAAAGTGTATGTTTTTATTATACTTAACCTAAACATCAACCAGATTCAAGGTTAGCTCTTTGTTGTGTTACATACCGAATGTTTTGAAATGACATAGTGGGCTAGGTTTGGTAGGTCAGTAGACAGCTGTGAGTTAGTAAATACAACAAAATATTACAACTATTACAAGTCAAATTCAATGGTCTAATCAACTATGCTACTGACATCAAAGCAGGTACTTACTAAAATAGGTATATATGGGATTAAAACACACATCTATCATTTACTTTCAGTTCCACATAAATAAAGAACAACATATTCAATCAACAGTTATACGGCTTCATAATGTTAGGTTATGAATGCATAATGTATTTACTGTCAAGAAGACTGATGTAATGATGTAGATGTAAATACAATATAAATATGTATGTTGTTGTTAGAAACTTTAGCATAACTTTTTAAATTGAGGTTTTGTTGTTATCTAAAATCTACTTTCATACTTCAATGGCACTGAATAAAGTCCAGCCAACTAACCTCACAAATAAAATTATACACAACATACGAACATACATTACCTACTTACGTCTTTACACAGTACACAACGCACTTCTTGTTTGTGTATAATTTGATCTGTTTTTAATAGGTGAGGGCGTAAAATCAATGACAATCATTGTTATTATGTGAAAACAGTTCAATGCCAACAAATGTAGGTATATAAAACAGGATAGTCATTTACCTATGTGGTTGAAAACTAATATTATTTAGATTTATATTATAATTCATTCAGGAAGAATATATTTTAGTGTAAGTTGTTTAGTAGATACCAACCTCACAAATTGGTCACACCGATACGATGTCGCATCAATGGCGACAATAACAGATTAACTTGCAAAACGACTATGGCAATTTCATCAAATCCATGAATGAAAATTATAAATATGATTGCATCTACACTATATTTTCATACTAATTGTTTCCCCACGCTGAAGTTCATAAAAAAAATAAAGTACCTAGACCGGTGGTCAAATTCCGAATCAGAAATGGCGGACGCCGGTGACAAGTAAACAAAACAAAAACGGACCTGTTGCTGGAAAAAACAAGGAATTTCACCATTTCATGACTTAAAACAGTAACCTAATAGTCTAATCTACTTAAGAAAACCATAAAACTCACCATGTCGGGGCCCATATCCTTAACATCAGTTTCGAAAAAAAAGTCGCTCAAGGGTTTCATGCGTACAATCCGCCTAAAGCTCAGTCATGTACTACAACGAAAGCTTTTCCCGATTAAATATCACTTTTTACGTGAAACACTAGTTCTTTATTACATATACACTAACTACAATGATAATAAAACACATTTCTTACACTAAAATGTTTATATGCAGCGAAATAAAACTAGAAAGATCCAAACTCAAATAATACAATGTTGACTTGTTTCGAACAAAGGACGTACGCCGACCACAGCGCCTGCGTTAAAATTCCCCATACAAGGGAGCGTCGCACGGAGTAAAGTTTGGTGTTCACGTTTGATAGATGGCGCGCAAACCAAAACTAACTGGATAACCATAGAATCTAAACTTCTGGAGGCGCGCTTTTGTGTTATGTTTTTAGTCTATGGCGACTTGCCGGTATGTATTGAACCGTAATAAAAACGGTAGACGCAATAAATGAAATGAATGTGCAAGTGAATAAACAAAACTTCTATTATAGAATCGGAACCTGGAGAGTATGAAGAGAGTTTTAATTTTACTTGTTGTTTAGTTTGAATTGGTCTCAATTTTTATTGAAGGACAACTGCAAACATAGTAAAATTATGTGACATATTGTGCATAATACTGTAATGTAATAATATATTGAGTTCGTATTGAGAAAATTTAATACAGTTAAATTAAAAAATATATATAATATTGATCCGTGGATCACAATCATTTTTCTCGTGTGGGAATCGAACACTCAACACCAAGTGCAGAAGGTGATATCTAAGGTGAATAAGAAGAAAAGAGGAGATAGCTATAGCAGTCGCTGTTTTCGTCTATTTCTCGGCTTCTAAATCACGCAACATAATTATTTTGATAAGGTTTTCACTATAATTTAGAGAATTTCTTCCAGAAGGTTTCTATGTATATATAATACATAATATACCTATGCATATTCTAGAAACGATATACGCATACGAAGTTGCGAGCAAAGCGCTATCTTAAATAATTTGTCATCTCATCATTTAGGAACTACAGCCCGAAAAGGAACGAGGAAGAGGACGCTGTTGCTATCTTCATCTCCTCTTAGTTAAAAATATAAAGATTCAGAGTCAACTTTTGTTCCGATTAGCAACAGAGCCAACATTTGGCAATGTTCAGGAAGATCCTCGTCAGACTAACAAGCGAGTTAAGCCAACATCAGAATTTGAGTATTCCGACTTGGTAAGGATACATTCTGAGAGGCACGGAAACAAAATAAGCCTCCGTTATGGCCTTATATCTATAGGTACTAATATTATAAAGAGGTAAAGTTTGTATGTATGTAAGTCAGGGGTAATCTCCGAAACTACCTATCCGATCCTGAAAATTCTTTCACTACTTTACGCTACTTTATCCCTGAGTGCTATAGGGTATTTTTTATTCTGAAAAAGTTGAGATTTCAGTAAAAAAAAAACAATATCTGTGATCCAAGTCAGAAAAAAATAGGCAATCTGGCTGCTTTACCGATGTGGGTATACGGGAAAATTTAATTTAAAGCAGACGAAGTTGCGGGGGACAGCTAGTCACTAATTTAAAATAAATACGTTAACTAAGTTATTGTCAATTTTTAAGCCTTTCACGTTGCAAAAAAACTTTGAACACAGCTATAATGAAAAACGAAACATATTATGCTGATTTAATTATGTTACATTTTTACCGTTGACTTACCATTTATCAAAATTGCCAGATTCAAATTGGAAAATGATAAGATTTCTTGTTGAAATGCCGGTTCAAGTGTGTTGACTTTTCAGGTTATTTACTATTATAGCAAAATTTGGCGCGTGTATCTTGTAGGGTAATTTTTTGATAGAATTTATCATAACATTCATTACAGTTCGTTTGAATCAAAGCTTCAGTATTACAAAGACTCATTAATTGTAAGCTTTAGCCAAGACTCGAAAGCTCTGAAGATCCGACTAAAAGTTCATTTCTTATGACTACCAGTTTCCCGTTTGCCATTGTTTTAAAATAAAATTCGGAAATATGGGACAATTGCGCGTTGGGAACATTGCGGTCACGATTTCTAAACGAGACATAAATTTGTATGACCCACATATATGTATTTGTCTGTTAATCATTCCCTAGATATAGTAGATCAATTTTACAAACCAATGGAATACATTATACTGCGACAACTGCAACACATACCTAATTAACATTTGGCCTATTCCACATGAGCTCCAAATCATCTCAACAACTGCGGACCATTCACAAACAGGCAAGCCATTCTCTTAGGAAACCACAAATTGGACCAATAGGAAGTCTCTTGCAGCCAGCCAACTAATCCATAACATGGAAAGTTTGAAGGAAACGTGGTTAATGTGGGCTAAGTGTGCTAAGGGTCCTAGACAACTAAACAAAGATCCAGGTCTCACAATTCACAGGATCTCTGTGAGTTTAGAAATTTCTAACTTTAATTAATTCACAAAAAGCTCTATGCGCTACCGTAAAGCTGTCAATTTGACGATACAATAAAAATTCTTTTATTTTACTGGCTGATCAGACCTTGTGCCAAACTAATCTAGAAAGAGAAAAAATAAACATCAGACTATACTGCCCTACTAGTGGGCAAAGACTTTCTCACCACGGAGTGCAGTGTAGTATTAAAAATTCTCTTCACCTCGTGGTTTTTTTTATTCTCCGCCACGCTGCTGGTGGAGTTAGCTGTCTTTACGGCATTCAACTGGGCTAAAAACTACAACACAAAATAAACATCGTGACGTTATCAAGGATCATATGAATCTACGCGGTATTACCACACTCTTTTGTTTTATCAAATACCTATTATAGGGAGTAGGGATCTCTAACGTCTCTACTGAAGAGGAAATATAATCATCACTAAATCATGTGCATTCTTGTCAACCCCACCTGAGCAATGCAAAAAAGGGCGTTTAAAAGACAGTTCAGAAATTAACATTAAAAGTTTTCCAGTAACATACTGGAATAAAAAAAAATCCTAGTAGCCTCATGGAATACTAAAGAGAGTGTATACTGAATCGCAAGTCGAGTCAAAAACTGCTCAAGTTTTGCTTTAATCTTGTTGTAGTCGTCATTCGGAAGATCTTCGGCATCATGACGCGTGAGTGAGTATTTGCCATTTTGAGTCCTAAGCTCTTTCAGATATGGAACCTCCCAAAGGGTATATTTACACACCAAAGCTGTGCGAGAAGCTAAGTGATGAGATCGAAAAATATACACCAGTAGGATTGCTTCATATATTGAGGTGAGGAAATAATAATAATTTTACTGGGATATAATTTATTGAAAAGAAGTAAGCACATTACTAATTCCAATTATGTTTAATTTAATTCAGTGACAAGGATTTCTCCACGAACCTCTGGGCGGAACTGCAGGATTGACTTACGTTTTCACCGTACTCCCACCAGGCTTTGAGCCGCCAATGGTGTAGGCTGGTCTCCCATCGTCGGCGGCCTGGCCACCTGGTAGTGCCGTGCGCGGAATATGCACCACTATCTCGGGCCTGTTACTATCCAGGAAACGGTCATCCCCTAAGCCCGACGCCTACAGGACGGACTGCTCAACAGACGGACAACTCATGGAGGCATGGGTCATTGGTCGCTCTTCGGCGTCCGGTGGGTCTCCTGCGAGAGGAAATCGTTATTATTCTTTTCCTCTCTTTCTCCGCCGCTTCCTATGCGGACATCACCCCCTCGCAAAAAGAAGCAACGGCATTCAACGCAGTCTCGTTCCGAACCATCATTTGAATGACCGGAAGCGAGAGGCTACCAACTGCTGCATCGAGTACACACGTGTTGCTGTGCCCAAACTGGGTGCACCTCCAGTGTATGCTGCGCGATGTCCTCGCAGTGGTGATAACCGAGCGATTGCTCCCAACCTAAGCATGCGATGCACATACTTCGCGCCATTGCGGGCCAAACCACAGGGGCAGGGATGAAATCACTTTTAAGTTATTTAAAAACTCACAACTTCGTACTTTTTTGTGAAATTTTTACATGTTTTAGCACATGTTAGCTTATTAAATATAAATATTTAATAAGTTTTTTCAAATTTCTTATTAAATATTTATATCACAACTTCGTTTTAAAGATTTTTATTATTAGTTCCAGCTGTCACCGCCAGACTCTTTTTTTGTTAAGCTGTATTTGTGTGTAAAGGATCATTTATAGACATGTAATGATATGACATGAATACCTACTTCTTTTTTAGGTCATGAATTTTACAGAATGCATCCTTATAAAAAAATACGGGTTTGCGCTACGATTCTATAACTGCCACCTGCTGGGCGTTGGCGAACTGTTAGCGCCTAGCAGTGTGTGTGACCAGTGCGAGCGTATCCACTTCTCTTAAAAGCATGTTCCCAAGCTCGATTCATCTTATTCTTACATGAAGCTGCCACCTGATAATTATTATGGTATGCATGTACTACATGTTTTTAATTTTACTGATGCAGATAGTTTAAAAAGTACGGCAAAACTTTGTTACCGATCGAAACTAGAAATGAACCGGGGGCCAAATTATAGAATACATCTATGATCTCTAGTGGTTGTTCCATCGAAGTTAACCCGCAAGATAACAAAAACGGTTGCACAACAAAGGAACAGATGTGGGAGCCCAGATTGCTTATAAAAAATATAGTTTATACGCATTTTAAAGTGGTATTTAGAACGCAAATGATTTGTGACACGTGTGTTTGAGGGTAGGCTCCGTGCTTATGCTCGTATTGCATTTAATTTTGATGCCTGCAACAAATCACAAAACTTCTCATGCTCTATCGGTACAAATTAGCATAGCGAGTTGATTTCCGCTGGTCCACGACTACGTCGTAACGCATAATTCTGAGTAAGGATGGGATCAAAACTTTTTCGAGCCCGTTTTCATGCTCTAATCAAGATCAAGAAAGGGTCAGGGTTATTGGTGATCGACGTTTTCTACCTATATCCCAAATTTTCGAAATAAGATTTTTAAAGGTCGAAATTATTGTAGAAGGAAAATATCAATTACGAGCGGGATTTGAATCGGCGACCTACTGGGTAAAATTTAGAGGGAAAGCGACTGAGGGCTTTACCCTATTATGATACGATTTAAGATATTTTTATTATTTATATACATCATTTTATTAATTTACTACTGAAGATGATAAAACAGGTATAAATGTTAAGAAATTGAGATCTAAAGCCAAGCTAATATTACCAGATTCGCTGTTCGGACAGGCATAATAGAAATAACTACATCAATTACGTGATTCGCGAGACAGGGAAAACGTTAAAATAAAAAAAAAGGTGGTAATCTTCTAAAATTAAAAAGAGAAGAAATTATTAACCCTGTTAGGTTCATAACCAGACTCTTTTTTTAATAAGATGCCAAACAATCTTTTTATCAAAAAGATTGTTCTAACAGGAATAATTAAGTAAATTACTATTTTGGACTTAATCAAAATTTTTAATTTGTTGATAAAAGATACCAGCTTGAATTTAGAATTAGGAAAATCCCTGAATTAATCTTAAGATGACATTTTATAACATATCTAAAACATAACTATTTAGCCATAAGATTACTGTATTACACCATGCCTTTGAGTTTAAAAGTCATGCAGTTCTTTCAACCCAAAAATACCTAGTTAAGTATAACTTTTAAAATGTAATGTTATTAAAAGTTGTGCCAAATATAAATCAGTTTTGTTTTTGAGATAATTATATTTATTAAAGGCATGTCTATAATTAGTTAACGCCATCTAACAAAAACAGTATACAGCCTTTGTTTTGATAGTAATTAGATCTAGAGTAATTAGACTATCATATAATTTAGTTTGCTATAATTTGGATAGATGACGCTAGCTACACTGAAATAAACCCAATCATTTCTGATAAAACATTTTACATTTCCTATTACTTATATCATCCCACAGCTGGACAAATATAAGTCTAAAATAAATCCACAGTGGAATGATATAAGTATAATAGTGGGATAATAATGTTAACTATAATTATATCTATAATGTGTAATTAAATATAATGATAATTGTAAGCTAAGATAAGCCTCCTCCCATGATTTTTATACCCTGTTGATCAAGGCTATTGTGGACCATCTACTACGTGGTCTGCCGCGACGCCGACTCATCTTGTCGGGACTCCACTTTGTGATGACTTTAGCCCACAGCTATACAACAGATGTGACCAGCATAATCCCACTTTGAAGTAGAATTTTACATTTATCATAAAACTAGCTGCCTGGTGCGACTTTGTACGCGTGATTATCCTACCTCTACTCTACTCTCACTACACTACTCTACCCCTACCCTACACTACGCCCTGCCATACCCTACCCCTACTCTAGGGGTATAATTCCTTTTTTTATAATTATTCTGTTATTCGGGACAGAGATGAATCAAAACCATGAAAATTCTCTCAGCAGTTCTCAAGTTATAAATGTTGTGACAAACCTGACTTTATTTAATACATATACATGGATATAAATAATCTTAAAATTAGTACTAGATTTTGTATTATAAGTGTTATCCATAATAATACCATAAAAATGTTTTACAACTGAGCAAAGGTCTCCCACTCCCTTTCTACTCTAGTGTTTTCAATAAAACAATACAAAACTACTTTCCATAACAAATAATAGGAAAAACCTAGTCATGCTGTATGCTTTCTAGTTGTATGTAGCTTAGAGCTCTATTGCATACACATAGTAAATAACCTAGTAGTATGACCTTTAAATAGCAAGTCAGAGGTCTTAGATTCAAACCCAAGGCATGCATTGTGACTATTTGTAAGTTATGTGTCTATTATAAAATAATTATCACTTGCACTGTGCCTCCGAGAGCAAGTCAAGCCATTGGTCCTGCACCTGATCTCATTTCGGTTCTATAGTTCATTCTATATCTAATGAGATACAATGCTGTGACCGAAATTCGGTCAGGAGGATTATATATTTACATACACTTGTTTGGTTCCTTTGTTTAAGCTTCTTAAAATCAAAAATACTTATCTTGTCAATAAAATAACTATTAATTCTTGAGAAATGAGAAACAATAGGTAATCCATTGTTGCATGCTGCCGGGATGCAAATAATCTTTAGTAGGTTAAATCCTCATTAAATAAGTTATAGGATTAGTAAATTTACATACATATAAATACAAAAATAAGTCTTCTACATTTATACTATTAGCCTTGGTTAATGCTCTCAAGATTCCTTGAATTCTATTTTATTAAGGTTTCGGACCTATTCACATCAGCTGCGTAGCTTTATTTTGATAATAGTTCTACAATTAAAAATAATTCTAAATTCAAGGACCTACTTAAAATACAAATATTTAAGAAATAAAATAAATCCAGCAAGCTTACAGATATAATTACTGGCACACTTTGTACAGATACTGGCAAAAATCGTGACAAGACGCTTTATTACACAACATTCAATTTTTGGTGGACTCTAGGAGGAGCAAAGAAATCTCAACTGTGTAGTTGCATGCAATTAGTGCCCACTAAGCTGCTTCATGTTCAAGATGTTTGCCCATATGTATAGAAAGCATGCTGGCTTGTTAGTCAATAATAGAAATGCACTTCTTACCTGATTTCTGATAGCTGCAACTGGTGTCAATCCAAGTTGATTCTGTCCTTGTTGAAGAAATTGGTTTGTTCCTGGAGCCAGCATTCCAGCTTGACTCAAATACATAAGGTGTTCCGTATTCTTTCCAATGCCATTCATAGCTTGCATGGCATTCCCATGATGTTGATGGATATCATACAATCCTTGCTGTCCCAACTGTGGTGCACTTTGCATACCCTGCAACTGTGGCAACATCACTGCACTATTTTGAATTGTCAAATTGTTTCCAAGTGTTGGATTTTGTAATGGAGCCAATTGTGTGTGGACCATGTTGGTAGTCAAGTGAGCTGGGTGACTTCCAATCACTGAAGGGTTCATAGCCAAGGTTCCCACAGAGGAGGCAATGGCCTGGTTGATAAACTGCTGTTGATTTGTTTGTGAATTTTTAAGCTGTACTTGAGCTTGCTGGTGCATATTATTCATGGTCATTGGGTTAGTATTCTTCCATTTATCTGGATTCTGAAATGACAACAAATACACAATGAAAACCAAGTTATATAACACATTACATGACAAGTTAAGTTTTTCAAATGTCAACAAAAACATTACTTCTGCAACAAGTCTAATGGTTGTTCAAAAACATTTACAACATTTACTTGACATTGACAATAAAATTTAAGGTTATATACATAGTTAGTTTGAATAAAAATATTAGTCTATTGATTCAGATATGTAAACAAACCTCTGCAATAGTATCGTCACCGACCGCCCAGCGTTGTTTGGGCGCTAAGGACGGTAGCTCGCCTTCTTGAGGCTCTCTTTGGAACACGTAATGCACAGTAGCATCGTCCTGACTCCGAGCCTGTGATGCGCGCGTGCTTTGCAAGGCAGCTTCGCCCGCCTCTTCTTCCGCTCCCGTTCCCGGCCACTTCATTGGGCTACCGTGAGGTTCGAGCATTCAGTTTCACAACACTTCGATCCTTCGTAACCGTAAACACAAAATGTCTCGCGATCTTTCCGTTTATACTTATTTAGTACTACTACTAATAGTTTTACGGCCAGATGTGTAATTAAACCGATTTACATTATTAAATACACTACAGACAACAAACAGAACTCATTATTGAAGACATTTAGCGACTAAATGTGTCTTTTTGTCTTTGTAATGACAGTAGTTTTATCAAAGCACGATGACAGCCGCTAAGGGAAACCAAAATATTGCACCTACTGCAACGGTCTCCTTGACGGATCGAAACAAAGACAAGAAGTGAAATCAATGATTTCTAGGGAAAGAAACTAAAAATTTCGAATTTAGAAGTTAAATGGATTTAATTATGTACTAACGTTGGGATTTAGCGATTTGTCGGCGTCGAAAACTGAACTGAATAAACACTCAAAATAATACACTATTCACACAATTTCTAAACAAAACGAGCACAAATATAATTACTATATGTACACAGAACTATTTACAATGTACAATTTTTACAAAAAACCCGGTTTAAGCCATTGGCTGCTGTCGATACTTTCTGATTTAGAAAAGACGACAAACATTCTTCACTGTCTGTCCGCCATAATCGGTCGGTCGGGCAGATGCGATGCGCGCGCAACGCGCAAAACTATAATATAAACATAAATACATAATGCCAAATACGTTCCTCTACAAGTGTTTAAAAAATAATAAATCATGAATTATTTCGAATAATTTTATGGAAATATAGGACAAAAGTTATAATAATATGATCAAAACAATGCTTATAATATAAGTCACAAACTATGTTTAAAAAATGGATAAAAATAATATTCTTCGAAAATAATGAAAACAAATATGGTAAATGACATAATAACAAGAAATTATTGAAATGATTAACAACTTGAAAACTTTATCTTTGTTTTTTTATCGCAATGATATTTATTTTTTTCAATTATTGAAACAAATAATTTAAATGAAAAATTCGAAACATTTATTACGTGCAAAGAAACGTAATTTGGCTGTCAAATAAATGTCATAATGTTTTTTTTCTGTGCAGTGTTTAATTGCTAGCCTAAAAATAATTATTGTGTTCGGTTGATATTCTAGCCTTCTAAGTAATTAAAAGAGTCTGAGGCTGTGTAGCTGAAACTAAAAATAAAAATATACATGCCGACTCTGTGACTGAGTACTAAAACAACTTATTAGTGAATTATTTTAAAGATGAGAAAAAAGTCATAGAAATACAGCTTGGCAAAAAAGAGTCTGGATAAATTGAGGGCGCCTTTATCCTACGATGGCCACCCCATATACCACGACTAAAAGTGACAAGATACTTGATAATTTTAGTCTTCAATATTTATCAAATTAAAAAAGTAAATTGAACATATTTAAAATTAAGAAAGATTTAAACTTTATCTGTAATAGTCATGATCTGGTAGTAGTTATTGTACAAAACAGTAACCAAATTATATTTAGGAAGATTGTACATTGGCGGCAATAACTACCTACTTATATGTAATATAAAGCTTGGTGGCTTACTCTGTGGGAGATCTAAGTAGAATAAGAAAAATCTGACAACGCAATGCATAGTCCCATAATGTAAGTACGTAATCGCTATCATTCAGACTCTTGAGAATGGTCTTCTCAAGAGATAGAATTATAGCGAGCCTCTCAGTGAGTCAATTATGGATTGTGGATTATGATAATAAATCTTCATTATCAACAAGGGAAATTAAATAACATGTTTCATTTTAGATTTTATTAAAATACAAAAAATTCAACGTCATCACCATCAGCCGGAAAACGTCCACCGTTGAACAAAGGCGTCCCCTATTGAACGCCACAACGAACGGCAACTTGCAACATAAATTAAAATCATCAAGTTCTTTCTTCGGGCGACCTTTTCGGTGTTTTCCAGGCGTCGAAAAAATACTCTTACTTTTTTCACCTTCATTGACAATTGCTCTGATTGTATTTTCAGATTTACCTGAAATAAACAATAATAACTCTGTATAAATTCTATTCATATGTTTCAAGTATCAATTTAAACAGTTTAACTACACGTGATTCGTCGAATTACAAAACATAACCTCAATAATGATTTGTACACCAGACGACAAAAACTGGTGGTATAGCTATCAGAAAGTAAATATAACGACTTAATTACATTCTAGAAGAAAAAATGCATGGACTTTACCTGTCATTCGAGCAGTTCTCAGGTAAACATTGTTAATTTCAGACAAAATTTGTCCGGCTTTGCTTTCGGCCAAACATCTTAAGAAAACTTGATATTTAACAGATCTTGCACTACTGCGAACGGTTTTATTCATTACGAATAACTATATCAACTATTATTATGTAAGAATATCACACACAATTCACACGAATCTTTTAAATTTTAAAGAAAATTACTCGCAATACGTAAAGATGACAAGGAAGCTACTTGTAGTTGACAAATAAAACAGTGTTGTCATTATTATAATTTTTTAGTTCCAACTGTCACCGCCTCAGACTCTTTTTTGCCAAGCTGTATTTTATGCATCAAATAACTTGTAATTTTGAGTTGTGAAGTGCGCTAGTGGCGCCCTCAATTTTTGCACTCTTTTTTGCCGAACTGTATTTAGAATATAATAATGTGTACCTTTTTACTATTTATACTCCATTATATCGATAAATTATCTTAATTTGAAAATAAACTTTAACTGTCGAAAGTTTTACGTAGACGCCGAAAGGGTTCCTTCAAATTACGATTTTTATAGGTAGGTATTGTAAATATCAATATCATTGCATGGTCCAAGTGTTTTCCAATCAAAGCAGTGTCACACAAAATTCGCGACAAGACTCGCGACTAGGGACTTCACCCAGTAAGTGGGTTCAAATCTCGCTCGAGATCGAGATTTTTCTTTCTATTCATTTCGAATTTATTTTTATAATAGCAGAACCAAATCTGATGGTGAATGCAAGCAAAGAATAACATCACTAATATTCTGTCTGAGAATATACAATTCATTGTGTGGCTTTTTAGGGCATCTTAATTAATAGTATGAAATATAATAATGTGAAGAGATGGAAGCGCTTAAACACTGCTTAATCAAAAGCAATTAATAAACAACATGAAAAATGAAAGATAAAGTTACTGAAATTATTTATTTGACATTAAATACAAAACACTTTACTTATATAGGTTTGATCTTAAAGTGAAGACCAATGAGGGAAAATACCAGACATTTGAGATCTTGGACTAAGTAATAGAAACCACGCAGGCCTTCTGGGTCACGCGATTGGTTAACATCAACCAGAGAACCAGTTTTTGATGTGGTGAAGGAAATGTGCTCTTCACCAATGACTATCTCCAATTCCTGTAATAAGAACAGAATCTCATATAATATTTGTGTCCCAAGAAACAAACCAAATTTTCACCAAACAATATGCTATTATTTTCACCATGTAAAATATAAGACATACAGCCAGACGGCCCACCTGATGCTAAGGGTAATACTTGGACATAGCTGAACCTAAGTGAGTTCGAAATTGGATATATATATTATTTCAAGCCAGCCCATTCATGCTGAAACCAGCATGGCTCAACCAACATTAACAACATTTATGTTAAAAGTGGTGGAAAAATGGTACCTCCATTTATACATTAATTTGAGGTCTATCACTAGATTGTACAAGTTCTATTGATAAATACTAAGTCTTCATCTGTAATGTTAGGTTAGACTTAGAAAGTACTGTTTTTATACTCACAAACCGCAAGAAATATAAATTATAATAAATTATGTAGATATATAATCATAATGATTGCATGTTTGGGTCAGAGTGCCGTTTGTTTGGTATTCAACACAAGCTTATACAAATATTGTACGTTTAGAATAGTTTAGGTATACCTGTCTTCCCACTCGATCTGGTTGGGGCCATAGACGATCGTCTTCATGCATTATTTCAGAATCTATTATTACCCTTTTCAGCTCTTCCATAACACAAGGATGAACGTATGCTTCTTTACGAATCATTGTATCATTTTTGTAGTTAGAATTATTAGCATACCGAAGTTTGCCATCAGGGCGGAATTCAAATTCTAAAAATTCGTGACCAAATTTTCCCTTATGTCCGACATAGTAACGAATATAAAAGTCAGAAGACATTATTGGTGATATAGCTTGTATGAGGACACTTCCATAAATTCAACACAGCTTCAATATTTATCGGAATTGAGAATGCAATTCGCAATCACAGAAACGCACACCACACAACGCAAACACAAGCGTAAATGAATGAACTTAATGAAGAAGTTGATTGATACTACGAACGAATGACTACGAATGATTGATGAATTCAATAAAATTGAATGAACTAATCTGAATGAACTAAACAAAGACAACGTTAGGTACTTTTTTTATTTCACTATATGACTAGTTTTGCCCCAAAACCGTAAATTGTAAAACGATGATTTTGTTTACAATGGAATAATCGACTAAATAAAGGTTTATGATATAGAGTGAGATCTCACATAGTTTGGCAAAAAAGGGTCTGCAAAAATTGGGCGCCACTAGAGCATTTCACATACTACAACTCAAAACTGCAAGTTATTTGATATTTATTTAATTATTCTTTTTTGCCAAGCTTTACAATTAAATATTGCAAGTTATTTGGTACTTGCGTATTTCTATGACGAACTTTTTGTCAGCAATTATGACATGAATTACTTTTAAGTTATTTTAGTGCTCAAAAACTTAGTTTATAGATTTTAATTTTTAGTTCCAGCTATCACCACTTCAGACTCTTTTTTGCAAAGCTGTACATCAATATAAATAATTATTTAGCACTTAACTGATGATGCGGCATGTAGCCACGTTTTTAAACCTAAATAACGTCGTCATTGTCGTATCTACTGTAATTTTATCTCATATGTTTTATATCTATTATTTTTGTAACCTTATAGCGCTGTCTCTAATTATTAACTAAGTACTAGAGTAATTATCAACTTAACGCAAAACGAATGATTTCATTAAGTTTCTTAATTTTTAAATATAAAACGGAATCAGGCGTTACTTTGCGGAAATCCAAGAAATTTTGGTTCCCAAGATACAGGCTTGCCTAGTTTGGGAACCGCTGCTTAATGTAACTATAAAAAAAAAGAAAACGTCTAAGAAACATTTATGTATTCTTAACACTAAGTTAATATTAATTATTTTATTAAGTGTGTCTCAAATTGTCATAGTTATTAATAAGACAAACTTTTTTGAAATAAACATTATTATTATTATTATTAATCCATGATTCTTAGTTTTAAATATAAATTGCGGTGGCGCGGCGGGGCGGGTGATCGCTTGGGTAACCGCGCGTTGCCCACGTTTGGAATTGGAAGAGTTCCTTAACAAATAGTGCATTACAACATTACAACTGCCCGCCACCACGCCTGCTACCGAAGACCGCGTCTGCTGAACGATGCTTGAAGCCGTCCTAAAGCCGCGAATATCCGTCCCTACCATATTTCGAAGTCTGCGGGCCCATAATGTTTCAGATGTTTTACTTTGTGTGAAAAAAAAAATACAAATAGTTTTAAATATGTAAGTATAATAAAGTGAAAAAAAAAAATGGTGATAAGTAATATTCCTTCAATGTTTACCGTCAAACACGATTCACAACATTTACAAGTTTTGTTGATCACTTTTATAGAAATTGAATAAACTTCACTAGAGCATCCAACACGTGTTGATAACACAAAAGTTACCAATTTTCTTACTTATCTAGAATACTTTTCCTTAGGTAGAGACTCAGCGAAATCTAAAGTTGCTTTGGAAATAAGTGAAAATCTCAGACTTATAAAGGTACCTTTTTATGTCTGTGGGGAAAATGTAGCTAAAACGAAAGTAAGCCGAGCCGATGGAGAGTTAATTAACTTTTTTTTGAAAAGCAGATTAATTCTTGTTGCAGTTTTATTATAGTTGCTGCCTCATTGGTCTAGTGGTAGCAAGCGCGACTGCTGAGCACGAGGTCCTGGGTTCGATCTCCTCGTTATTGGGTTTTCCATTTCCGATTAATGGCAATAAGCTCGCCTCCTATTACATGGGGCATAGAACGTAGCCGGCAAAATGAGGAAAACGTGAGTAGGTATACGTTATGTTAGGTGTTGATAGATTTAACCCATCACAAAAATATTTCCAGAGATAATGTTTTATTATATACCTCAGGAATAAACTTGAGAAAAAAACATAATTAATATTTTCAACAACGTCCTGAAAAAATATCCATAAACAAAAAATCAAATATTAATTTTGTTCGTATTTCAAATGAATGACATTGGAATTCTTTCGAATTGCATTTGTTTTTTGCTCTGACTGAACGTCTGCGAACTGTGTCTGTGTCTTTAGAATTTTGTGGAATAATATAAGTAAAATTCTTAGATATAGTATTATAATTATGTTTTGCGTTAATATCTAAGCTGAAATTTTGCTTTTAAGTGAAGTTTATAACTATTTGAAAGGGGCGCCTTGTGGACGCGGTCCTTTTTATTCAGACTCTAAAGAATAATTTAATGTCTTCGAAAGATTATTTCTTCGTAACAATTTACTATAAGAATTTTCGAAGAAAACATAATCTCTTTCGTCTTTGTAATATAATATCGGAGTGTACAAAAAAGCCTGTTTGAAAGGCAATTATTTGGATATCGCGTATAGACTATCAACACCATAGACTACAGAGAGTAGTAGAGGTGTAGAAGTTCCGTCTGTCAAACAAACCTTTTCTTTTCCGACCCAACCAAGATGGGTGAGTAACTTTACATTTCTGTGACTCAAAAACTTATCCAGATTTATCTCTTTAATACTTGCTAGATATTAGCAATAGTTACGGTATTAAATTGTGGAATATAGTGTGAATTAAGTTCTAATTTTATTTTGTGCAAATTACTGTGTTATCCTAAGATTGTTATGATCAGCAGTTGGATCGTCGGTGAAGTGTTTTATATGAAAAATGAAATGTTTATGTGAACAGGTATCAGTCGTGATCACTGGCATAAACGGAGAGCTACGGGCGGCAAACGTGCGCCCATCCGTAAGAAGAGGAAGTATGAGTTGGGTCGCCCGGCTGCCAACACAAAGGTGACCACTCAACATAACCTATTTTAGCAATAATATTTAAATTACAACCATGTGTTTTATGGATCTAGGAATTTTAATCAGTTTGTTTCTCGTCTATTCGATAAACTGTCTTGTTAGGTGTATTATTATTAATAATAATTGGTCGTTTTACAGCTTGGCCCCCAGCGTATTCATTTAGTGCGCTCTCGCGGTGGCAATACGAAATATCGTGCCCTGCGTCTTGACACTGGAAATTTCTCATGGGGATCAGAATGTAAGTACCTGTTAGCAAAAGTGAAATTAAAATATCAGTGACTGAAAGCAGGTTACATTGCTTCATGTCCATTATCTGGGGTCTGTGTAGCAAAGGGGGCTTGTACTTTTAGCTCGTGATTTCGTAGTTTGGACAGAATAAAAGTACCTACCTAGTTGGAATAAGCACTAGATGTGATGTGATATAACTATGCATAAATAAATAATGTGTGAGCAGGATGACAAAGGAATAAAAGAGTTGGGAACAGCAAAACAGCAATACACTTTTACTATACTTCTGGCATGCAGCATTAGTATAAGCATTTGAGTGAACTTAAGTTACTGTAGAACTTTATTAAGGTCCTGAATTATTTATAATAAACTTTCTAATTGCAGGCTCCACCCGCAAGTCCCGTATCATTGATGTGGTGTACAATGCATCCAACAATGAGTTGGTGCGTACCAAGACACTGGTGAAAAATGCTATTGTTGTGGTGGATGCTACACCTTTCAGGCAGTGGTATGAGTCCCACTATCTGCTGCCACTTGGAAGGAAGAAGGGTGCTAAACTGGTAAGAATCAATATAACCAAGTAAACTCTTGCAAAAGCTGAAATGTTTAAGTGCCAACATTGGATACCATTCACAGCAACTACTGCTAAACCTTTTTTTATTACTGTGACTAATTGCCATACATATGTATGGGCTGATTCTCATAAAACAAACAATGCTAATATCACGAAAGTTAGTTATTTGATCAATGTCATCCAAATTTTGTATACCTACACATGATTGCAGTTAAATAAGACTTCAACTCAATAGGATTAAGATCCTACTGAGTTCAAAGACACTTGGATTTCTAAATTAGTTTGCTTCAATCAATAGAAATGTAATTTGGTTATAAGAAAGAATATCTGCAGAATTTTTTTAACTGCAGAGTTGCTACAATGTCATATGGTTTTGATTACGAGAATCAACCTCCCTGATGTTAGTAGTTGCCATAACTTTTGGATGCTTAGAACCCCAAGGAAATACTTACTCATTTACTTTTTTCGTTACCAAATACCTGGGCTTTTGGTTCCCTTACCATGTTCAGTGCAGCAACATAATTTGTTCTCTCATTGCTGGTAATGAGTTAGTCTAAAATGGTCAATGATGTTATGTTGACTCTTTAAAATGTCCATACAAAGTAGCATTCAATAAGTATGTTAATATATATATATATATTCCCTTGCCGATTTCGGCAATGGTGACTGTTCATGTTTGATGGAGAGGGCTTCGATCATGTGCCCTCATGTGGCTTATGTACCCTATTTTGGCACTGAATGTTCTTGCACAGCGCGGGCATGTTAAGGTACTATTAACATAATTGTACTGCATGCTGGAGGGAGGTCTACTTTTGAGGAGATCTCTCTTGGCGTCTAGATCAGTCCTCCTTTGGTCTTCAAAACGATGTATACTACTATGCAGTATACGTCTCCACCCAGTCCTGTTTTTAGCCATATCCTCCCAGTGAGAGGGGTTCACTTTGCATCTATATGTAAGCCTCAAACCAATAAAACTGTATCCCTAAAGCATGTTATTGTTAAAAAAAACACTTGACCTAATTAATATCTTGGATTCTAATTATAAATCAGGAATCAAATTTGGGACAGGGTTGACATGGTTAGGATATGTTTAAAGCGGATGATGGGCTGATAAATATGCATTAATTTGTTAGTTTCTTAATTTTTATAATTAATTAATATTTTAAATTTATAATTTGTTGGTGGCGCCAGTTAGGTGCTAAGTTTAACTTGTGTAGGACACATTGTTTCTATATTTGAACTATCATAATGAAACAATACTGTACAGGCAATATTGTCATGCTCAGGTATAAAACATTTTTTAAGAGAAGACTTACCAATTGAAAATAATTTAAATTGCACTAAACCATGTGATGATAGTTTGCGTGTCAGATGAGTGAACAGTGATTGTTGCAAAAACTGATGTGAATAAACATAAGTAAGAGAAATTATAATATTAGAAACTCATTTAAACCACATGTTTTGTAACTGTTCAGACGGAGGCAGAAGATGCCATCATCAACAAGAAACGCAGTCAGAAGACCGCCAAGAAGTACCTGGCGAGGCAGCGCCTCTCTAAGGTTGAGGGACCACTGGAAGAGCAATTCCATACTGGACGTTTGTTAGGTAAGTGTAAGATATTCACTTCAACTTGACCAATAAAACATTATTTCGGAAGGGAGGATGCTGTAAAGAAATTAGCTGTATTACTATTAATGTGTTATAGCCCGCATGCAATTCCAATCATAGCTGGTATGAGGTATATGAGTGGTGAGACTAGGGTGTGCGCTAATGACAATGACGACAGACCGAGTTAGCTTGAAGTTTGTCTACTTCCACTGTCTCACTGCTCACATGCTTAAGACGGTGACTAGAACTTTCATGCAGACGGTAACTAGTATGGTTTCTTAGTCCCAACTTCAGGCTTTAGGATTTTGATTTCAATGATGTAATCGAGAAGTTTTGAGACTGCACTATTAACTGGTACCGTTTTGGGAACAGTCTAGCAGTTGCATGATCTATTCTGTCATAGTTACTCTGAGAACTTTAGTTCAATAATTACTTTTATCGACTCAAATGTTACGAGTTTCTTATACATTTTATTATTTTCAGCGTGTGTGGCTAGCCGGCCTGGCCAATGCGGCCGTGCCGACGGTTACATCCTAGAGGGCAAGGAGCTCGAGTTCTACTTAAGAAAGATCAAATCTAAGAGAGCGAAGTGAGAAGTGTAATGTAGAAATAAACATAAAAAAATATTTTTTCTTTTATTTGTCAAAAGTTTCCTACTCTGCTTTTCCTGATTGTTATCTGAATATGGTCCGATTGGATATCGCCAACCTATGGCTTATTTATTGCAATCCTATCTATAAAGGTGTCTCTGTTCTGGCGAATGCGCCATCCGCGCGCCGCTTGCGCGCTAAGTACGCGTACTCTAGCGGCATAGGAGATGCGCGCGTGCCGCCCGCAGTGCGCGTGCGTCAGAATAGGCTGTCACTACCGTTGATTTTGAAATCTGTCTATGGTTAATACAAATATCTTTGCTTTATTTATGTAGGTAGGTACTCTTTACTCGTAACGCAACCAGTGGGGCACAATCGGGGAAGAAAATCATAACTTCCACTGGCAACGATCGGGAAAAAACATTTCCGATTGTTCCCACTGGTCATGGTGGCGCAAATATTTATTTATTCTTTAATCCAAAAGACCCCTTTCTCTTACTTCTATCTAAATAAATTTTAAAGCTATCAGTCATGCTAATATCGAAGGAGGATCTATTAAATTGCCCTCTGTGCGCAAGTCCGACACGCACGTGCCCGGTATAAAAAAGTTAGGTCTTGAAAATTATTAGCTACGATTATACAACAAATGAATAAAACATTATTTATTGACACAATCTTACAGTATAAGAAATACATTTGAGGTTCTTAGACGTGTCGTAATCACTATTACATGAAAATACATCTAATTGCATGAGCAATGGAAATACTAATATAAAAATACTCCTAAAATTTGGAAGTCAATAGAAGCCTCGGCCGCGACCCCTCGTTCCTCCAAAATTTCCGCGACCGCCTCCACGACCTCTAAAGTTATTATTGTTGTGTTGTTGTTGTTGATTATTATCATAATTATTATTACCATACTGTTGGTTCATATTATTCTGTTGTCGGTTATCATAATTATCTTGGCCTCTGCCGTTCACAAAATTGTTTCTAGGACCCTGATTGTAAGGAGCATTCGATCCGTAATGATCTGGTGCTGGTCCTCTTAGGAGTGGTCCTCGATTGTCCATCATGTTTGGTCGTTGATTCCATGGCCCTTGGTTGAAATTGTCATTGGGCTTATTTCTATTGTCATTAAAGTTATGTTGTTGGTTTTGTTGCTGATGTGGTTGATATTGCTGTTGATTTTGTTGATGTTGTGGTTGGTATTGTTGTTGATTCTGCTGTTGATGCGGAGGTGGCTGATATTGTTGCTGTGGCTGATATTGTTGATTATGCTGTTGATTTTGAGGTGGTTGTTGTTGATTTTGATGTGGTGGGGTTTGTTGTTGGTTTTGATGTTGATGCGGAAGAGATTGTTGTTGATTTTGATGCTGGGGTGGTGGATATTGTTGCTGTTGATGATGTTGTGGTTGTTGATATTGTTGCTGTTGTTGAGGCGGCGTTGAATGCCGTATAGGAGGTCGTAATAAGCCGCCCTGTTGGTTATTAAACGGAGCGGGGCTTGAATCTTGCTGTTGAGATTGGAATGGGCTTATTGGTGCCGGATTCATAGGAGGATTTGGTAATAAAGTCTTGGTTTGATTTGGTTCGGGAGCCATGGGAGCTTCCGGGAGGTCGCCAAAAGAGCGAGGCTGAGTGTTGCTCACTACGACGCTAGGGGAGCGCGACGCGGGCGGCGGCATACTTGTAGATGTAGATTTCATACTTGCTTGCACTAGTGCGAACAGGTCTGTAGCGGATGACAAGTTCTTAGTGATATCAGCCAGAGAACTCACTAAAGTAGTCTGCTCGATCACCGGTTTACTTGCCGGCTTGGCTTCCTCCAAGGACTTCTTTACGATTTCCATTTCTTGGCGTATTTGGTCTTCTTTTACTTTTTGCGTTGCCGATTGGAAGACCTGAAGGATAATACATTATTTTACTGCGCAATAGACATTATAAATGTAATTGACTAAGAGAAGATAGTGTGTATTACTTTCTTTACTATATCTTTTTTAAATAAAGGCTCAAAGAAATCATAATAAAGGTATAACGAAATAGTCTTTAAACAATGTTCACATCAGAAATTTGTTGAATTCTATTATATTTTAGTAACATTAGATTACGCTTTGTAAGCGTTTAAAAATGTAAAAGAATACAATTCAGTCAAACCCACCTCTTCAACCGTATAATCATCGTCATCATCACTTTCTACGATCACAGCAGCTAGTTCCTCTACTTTCTCTACATCTTCTTCAGGCTTAGTTGCGGTGGAAGCGGCATCACTAACATATTGACGTAATCTCTCAACGCGTGCCGGTTCTTTCGCCTCCATTTTCTTTAGGTACGCTATGAGACTGTGTTGCTCCTCCGCTGACAGTTCGTTGAAGTTCTTGAGTAATGTTTCTAAGTCTGAATCTGAGAGGCCATCCATAGCGTCAGGGACGTCTTCTTTGTCTATCCTGTAAGCGAAGTGCGCAAATGAATGAGTTAAGTTTTAAACCTTGAAGCCTAAGAACTGGATGGCAGGAGCTGCGAAGATGGGAGGCAAAGTTGTAGTTAACAAATGGGCCTAAGAAAAGGCCGCAACTCTAAAGTTGTTAAACAAAAGAACAATTTCCTTACCTCTTATCATTCTCATCGTACGCAGACTGCAACATTTGCAGCGCAGACGCGGTGCCACTCATTTTAACAAGCGCTGGCTTAGGTACAACGACAGGTGGTTTTTCGGCAACTTTCTTTAATTTTTCTGCCTCTCGTTTCTTGGCCTCTGCCATTCCGACAACGGCATCAACCAGTTGGGCTAACTCTTCGGATGAGACGTCTGTTTTGCCTTGTGCTATCAATGCTTCGGCCATTTGCTGCGCTATTTGAGCGCGGTCTACTTCGCCTACGCCTACTACAGGCACTCCTGCCGCTTTACTGGGCGCGATAATATTCTGAAAAGGTTTTGATAAGTATAAATGTTTAGAAAATTGTTACAAAGACTTCCTGTGGTTACTAAGATGAAAATGTTTGTTTCAATGTTTTTACAAGCTTTTATTTAACTTTTAATGTATGTTTGTTAGGGTGGAATCTTGCAAGCTGAATAAGAACTACTTCCTCTTATCCCTCGGAGTTGAATTTTTGCTTGTTAGTTCAGTTCCGATGACAATTCATTTTTATAGTAAGATGACCTAAATCGATATCCAGGATTAGCTCCAGATAAAGGAACTCTTTAGCAGTCAACAGCACACATACAAATTTTTGCATATACATTTAGTTTTGATATTCCAGTATAACCAATATTAAAGCTTGCTTGAAAACTATGTTTTTATAAGAACTTATTTTGTTTTTTACAATGTTAGAAGTAAAAGTAGGTGTTATCGTTAGAAGTGAAAGTAGGTGTTATCTGTACGGGAGTTGTAAACACGGTAGTTAGCAACCGAGTAGCCATATTCGGGCTGCTGTATGTACCTGCTTGGCCTTGGAGGCGCGCTTGTCGGCCTCGTGCAGCGTGGCGGCCACGCGCACCACGGCGCCGCGCACGGCCGAGGCGGCGGCGCCGGGCACGAGGCCGGCCTGCGCCGCGCCCTTCAGCTTCTCCTTGGCCGTCTCCAGCAGCACCACGGCCGACTCGCGCTCCAGGAGCTCTTCTGACGAGTTAGCGCGCTCCTACCGTACGATTAAACCTTTACTAGCAATGCCTTTTAATCATTTTCGAGACAATAATACTGTTAGGGAAGCAGCCATAGTATAATTCACCACCAACGACATTTTAAACGGTGTTGTCTAAAGGCCACAGTTCTGTAAAATAAAATGACCAACATAAACTATTACCTTTTCCATTTTAAGTGCGTCAGCCAGCAAGTCTATGACCTTTGGTCCAAGACTTCCAAGATAGTCTTCGAGGGCTACTAGCAACCTCAGCGTGGCTATCACATCATCAGCGGCACCTTCAGGAGCAATGCTATGTTGTCGACGAGCTCTTGACCCGCGGGATACAACACTGCCGGTATGAGACCGGTCTGTGGGGAACTCATGGCCTGATTCCACTGAGTCTATGTCGTTGTCAGAGTTCCAAGGAGATAAGGCGTCATCACTGCGGGAGAATAATAAAAACATTAATTTGACGATAAAGAGACAATTTTCAGAAAAATCATCTTTTAAACCTCTTAAATCATCAATCAAGTTTTACAATATATTTACTATTATAATACTTGCGAGTATTAGAAACACCCCATATTTTCTAGGTTGAGTAGCAGTTATAAAACAAAGACTGTCATTATCAAAGTCAAACACCTACCCTCTTGAATAAGTTGAAATTGGTTGGCATAGACCGGAAAATCTCCAGTGTAAGAATACCAAATTATGTGACCTCAAAGTACTTTAAATAAATTCATGTAAAACTTACTGGATTATATTTTTAAGATATTATAATAGCTTTATAATATTAGAATAGTTAGGCTAGAATGGAGACTCACGCTTTGAGCTCGTCGTCGGAGATGAGCACGGTCTGCATGGAGGGCGCCACGTGTCGCGGCGGCTCGGGGCTGCGGTTGCGCGGCTGCGCGGCGCGCTGCGACAGCGGGCTGCGGCTGCGGCGCAGCGCCTCCAGCGAGATGTGCGTGCGCGCCGGGCTGCGTCTGCGCAACACGCACCACACTCGTTTTATTTATATCAGTTTATGTAGATTCTCTTGTAAGAATAACGTTACTGCACTAGGATTTACACTAGTTTCATAGGTACGATTTACAGGCACATAATTATTAATTTGTAATTAACAAAGCTCAAAACAAACGTCTGTGAATGTCATCCCAGAAATATTTTTGTCCTGTGCCAGAATCAAAGCCGCGATATTAAGTGCAGAAGGCGATTTGCTAAACCGCTGAGCTAATTGTCTTTATTTTTTTAAATGTGTCTTTATTTTCTTCTCTTCTAAATTACAGTATTTTATAAACAAGCCTAGAATTTGATTTTAATATAAAAACTAATAAGCTGGAATCAGTAAATGTGTACTGAACTTAGAAAGAAGAAAATAATGTTAGAAACACTTCGATTCGACAAATATACATATAATAATGGTTACCTGTGCACAGGGCTTCTTGAACGAGTATGTTTGAACCGTGGCGGCGAATGATGGCGTTCCCCAGAGCGGCGACGACCTCCCGGCGACCTACGATGGTGAGGGGGAGTTCTGGTAAATAGAAACAGACATTTAATCGCAACTAAAGGCCTTAAAAATTGCCTTAACAGTAGTCTTGTTTTACAATTTTGCATTACTTAACGGAAATATTTTGCTTATAATCTGTGGTAAAACAATATCTAAAGACAACGAACGTTAACTTTAATCCTGGGGTTAAGTTGTTACTATATGCAGTGCGTCGAGGTTTAAACTGGCCAGGAAAAAATTGTATAAGTCAATAACACCAAAAGAAGATATTACCTACGATCTCTTGCACCCCTTAACTCCGGAGGAGTGCGTCGTCTCGGCAAAGGTTCTCGACCACGATATTCATTTCTATCAATTCTCTCGGGTCTATCATTACGATCAGGCCTATCGGGACGTCGTCGTTCGGATGACCTTCGCCTCAGATCGGGAGATCTTCGGCGCACTTCGGGTGATCTTCGGCGTTGTTCGGGTGCTCTCGACGGTTCAGATTGCTTCAACTCCGAGCTCCCCTTGTTCATATCAGGCGGCGAGAGACACATGCGTCGGTATATTTCGTTAACTTGCACGCGAAGTTCTTCTTCGTGTAGCTCTTTCATCCGACCCGTCCAGAACACTATCCATTCTGGCTTGAAGTCATGTTTAGATGGATCTTTGCCCTCTAAAATAAAAACCACAATATATTTAGTGATTAAATAGAAGCATAATATTACTTATTACATTAAAGATCATCGAAATCCGCTCAACAAAATAAAAGATCTGTTGTCAGGACATGAAGTCAAACTTGTAGCAAAAGCCGGATCAATGATACAAGTTAATAAATATTTACCATTTAATTAAGAAAAACATAATTAGCAAAACGTGTATAAACGTGTAAAAAAACATACATCAATTAAAATACTTGCCACTTTGGATCTCTTTGTATCTTTTGTTCCAGAACTTCTTCCACTCCTCGGGGTACAGCGGGTGTTTCTCTGGGTTCTTCTCATGGTACGCGAGAGTTTTCTTCGCGGAATCCTCGGCCGCTAAGCGTTTCTCTTCGGCCAGTTTCACTTTATACTCGTAGTTGGGTGGCCTTTGCTAGAGAAGACAACAGTTTTGTTTAAAATTTTGAATTATGTGACCGAACAGCTAAAGATCTTTTGTGATTGACACATATAATGATCGTTTTAAAGATACCAATTTAAGGCGTCTACTGACTTATTTATGATACATTTAATTTTGGAGATACAGCAATAGGCTGGGTTGATTGTTGGCAGCTGTATAGTACATACTTTCTCCTGAGACTTCCTAGAACTAGAGGAGCTGGTGGCCTGGTTCCGTATAGCGTATCGGGAGCGGAAGGGCGGCGAGGCGAGGCGGTGTCGGTCTGGGTACGGCTCGAAGCGAGGCTTGTGGTGCGGGTCGAGTCTGTCCCTGAAACGTAACGAAAGTTGAATACTTAACAATATTTCCGATAATATAATGACTAGAGATCGGATAATCCGAATAATACCGCTTTTCAAAAACACGTAACAATTCTAATTGGTAAATTGTCCCACATTACCTGGAAGTATGCCTATCTACTCGGCTGCTTTCCACTCGTCGCTCATGTTCGGCTTCATCGCTGATGTCTGACAGCGACTCCACGGAGCCGGCGCGCCGCTCTTGTCGACCAGCCGGCCGCTACAAACACAGTTATATAAGTCATAATGAACTACGTAACTATGATATTCTTAACTAATTTAAGTAATTATTAAGATATGGTTAAGAAGTCTGACTTTTTATATTCCTCATCTGAAGTCAAGTGAATGCTGAAGTGATGATAATGATGATGTCCTCTGTCAACGGCGAACCTTGTTCTTAAATGTCATCGCTAAATAATTCGACAGATGAGCAGGTATAATGAACTTATATCGAGCGGAAATGACGAATTTTTGTAGGTACAGAGAATTTCGCGGCTTTAAAGTGTGAAAACATTAATTAAGTTGTTAATTTTTTTGACATAGTACAGATACTTACCTAACAACTTTTCAGAAATTTTATACATTTAATTTTGTTGTGTATACATCTATTTTTTTTTATTACTGCCGCACTAATTGACTCCATGCTGATCTATATACATTGTATTTCAGTTTACGACACGAATACTGAAGGATTTTATTGTTGTTGTATAATAATTATGCAGTTTGTTATCAAACCGACATTTATCAAAGCTATTTTCAATCTATCAGATGTATCTATCTATCGTTGTATTCTATCAGTACTTAAAACCAAAATGCGGCTCCCGCTAGCCTGAGATATAAGAACTAGAACACCAGCCTATGTTTATGTGGCACGATTATTTATGGTCTTTGTAATGCTTGTGAAGTAATCAAAACTAACCGACATCGTGTTAGGATTACGTGACTCATTAAAAATAACTATATGTATATTCTGTACTTTTTCAATAGAGCCAATAGAAAAATTAAAGATATGAAAGAGATAGATCAAACGAAGGTTCGTTTATTTGATTGTTTCACTAGGAATCTAAACTAATAAGGGACTAACGAAAAAAATGTTGCATCCCTTACTTTGAGTTTAGTTCCGGAAACATTAGTCGGTTTGCTATCAGGGGTTTCTGTGGTTGGTCGCTCTGGCGACGATATGTGGGGGGGCGCGGGCGCCGCCCTACGCGTGCGCTGGCGCTTCGCCGGCCGCTTGCGTACGCGCTTGCGCCGGCAGCCCGGAGCACTCTCCTCGCCCTCACCTTGCCCCACTTCCTGTACACACGGCAATAACACACCCGTGGTACATAATATTATCCAACAATGACTATACACGAATGCCGGCCACACACTTTTGTATAACGAACATGGTGTAAACGCACGTAAATAAATTATTCAGAACCCAAGAGAGCCAACCACTAACGACGTATCCACTCAGCCAGCAACCGTCAGCATATAAGACCTCCTCTTAACGTTGGACGTTGTGCCACGATCAACATTTCCTTCAATTCTAATCTGAGTTGAACACTGCCCGGATCGCGGGACATTGTGTTAGCCAACTAAAAAACATATAACCAATAAAAGTGACTATTAACCCCCACTTAATAAGATGGTGATAAGCATTGGCTAAGATCATTTGCCCACATGTTGGCCAACGAGAAGAGGAAGCTTAAGAAGCCAAACGTCAAACAAGATCGGCAGATAACCCGCCGCGCGAGTGTGGATACACCGTCATACGAGAAATCCCTGATCGCAGTAACCGTAATTTCTAAAGAGTTCGCACATTTCTCACCAACGTACGTGCCATATTTATCTTATCAGAAGCCTTGCATGATTTGCATACTAAAATGGTAACTAGAGGTTTAATTGGTGTACGATTCCAATTTACAACTTATCGTTTGCATTACAAATTGGACTGATGCATTTATTATGCAATATTCTGTCACTGAGTTAGTAAATTTTCTCAGAATAAAACCGTTGGTCCTGCACCTGATCTTTCTCCGGTCGTGTCGGACTGCCGTCCTTGAGGGAATAGTGAGTGCACCTGTGTTTGCGCACATACTTGTACATTTTAATATCTCCTGAGTAGGATAATCTCAGTTAGGATTGGCCGTTGTAACCGAAATTCGGTCAGGAGGACATTAAAAGATCGCTAACAGACTTTGGCAGCCATTTCCTTTAAGAAAGAAAACTTAAAACTGAACTATAATTGAACGACCGACACTAGCTCAATCGGCACGAGCCTTGCTACAGTACGGCAAGTGTCGCGGGTTCAAGCCCCGCTCGTATCTATCTCATTGTCGATTTCCTTAAAATTTACACTTCGTACAAAACATTTATATCGGGTCGTCAAAATCTAAAATCATTCGACATTTGTAGTTTGTGGTTGTGTGCGGTTGTGCCTCGTCCTAGTTCAATCATGACTTTATGAGGTATCGTGAGTCGCCCGACCGGCTGACAGTTTAAGATATTAAAATGTCAGTCTCTGTCAATTGCATGATAATCATCTAATTTTGATATTTTAATGTTACATTTGCAGATAAAAATAATGGTCTTAAACGGTCCTTTAGTTTTTCACAAAGGTCTTATAGTATGTGACAATTAACAATTTCGCCCAGTGTATCGCTGTTCTTGATCGATATTATTGCTTTATAACTCTATCAAAAAGCAAATTTCTAGCCAGATTCTAAAATAATTTTTAAATCAAAGATTTACTATCCCCGAAATTGTCAAGAATTTGTCAATAGTTTGCCATATACAATGACGTCACTACGTCCACTAAAATGGCGGACCGATTAAACTGTTTGATTTTGGACATAAAATTGTTAATAGCTTTACTACATTTTTGATTGTTTAAATATTATATTAAAAATACAAGCCATAAAAACTTATGACCTATTTTGTCTGTGAATTATTTTTTAAGAATTAATTTCTTACCGAGAAGCTATTGAAGAGAGGTTTCGATGGCGCAGCGACTTTGGGCGGGGAAGGTTCTCGTTTATCACTCCTGAAAAAATAATGTCAAGTTACCTAGTAATCAAATATCCGTAAATAATAAACGTCGGTTTTTTTTTACAGAATACGTATACTGTCCGTTTGACTATCTCGTATTCAATTCTAAGTTAGGGCAAAGTATAAAGAGTATGTTGCCCCAGCTGGGAATACTCAGTAGTAGTACGGAGTCAGCCACTCTGCTGTGTGATAGAATTTAGAGAAATGGATGGGTCATTTTCACAAAAATAAATAGGTACCTTTTTTAGGTTAGGAGCTAGGACGTTGTTCTATTGTGTGTAAATGTGTAAAAAAGGGTGTATAATATTTTTTTTATTGGCCTATTGGTGAACTGCAGTGTTAGAAGTGTCTATTATAACGTCATCAAGGGAACATCCCTTTGTTTTTTTTTGTTAGCCTATTGTGTCCTACTGCTGAGCAAAGGCCTGGGACTATGTCCTTGATATTCCCCTTGACATTATTAGATTTTACAAACATTAAACATATATTAAAACAATTTATGTGTGTACTACTGATAATAAAATCTGTTACTTACTTAGCCGACCTGATTTTAGACTCTTCATCTGTAACAAACGAAGAATATGTCAAACAAAATTATAAGATGTTGGTTAGAGATTAGTTAGCTTTTTCGGCTACTGCAGTCTAGGCTATGTGTAAGAAGAAGAGTGCCGTAGGGCGCAGACCTTAAAAGGCAGAAATGACCAGACCACAACTAAGCTTTGGGTCATGCGTTGGCGCATGCAATATAGAAGCTCGGACCGAGCGCATGGCTAGTTACGGTACTGGTTATGTGGATGGGGCGTATGACCAGGCCCGCCGCTAGCTGTTTCGTCGCCCGCGTGCAATACCAATTATATCTACGACTTAAGTAGTCTCGACTCGACTCTAAGTTTGTCAAAAAAAGGATACCTAATTAATGTTTTAACAGATGTCCTATATGGCGGGGTTAACGTCATTCGGTCGATTTTTTTCCAGGCTATGACATTTCTTATTATACTTATGGTGGGATGGGTATTATGACAATGACTTAAATATGTGATGAGTCCCTCGATTTGCCGCCCCCCTGGGTGTGCCGCCCGCGTGCAGTGCACGCCTTGCACGCCCGCTTGCGGCGGGCCTGCGTATGACACTATCAATATTATCACGTAATCCACGATATCGTGATGTTTCGTACGGTCAATGAGAGCACCGGAGCTGGAGGCCCATTTCCATCCAAGGAGGGTACCATCGCAAAGAATGGCCACGTGCATGCAATACCCTTGGTGTTGCGGGTATTTATGGGCGGTGCTTTTTCTTTAAAAAAAAAAAAAACTTTTTTCGCTAATGTTAGTTAACAAAACACAGCTTACTGGATTTGTGCAATGAGTCAATTAGTCCGATGTCAACCACTTCTTCGAATGTTGGGCCATCTTTTTCAGAATAGTGATGTCCTTTGAAAATCCATTGGTGAATACGTTCCCTGTTAAATAGTAACACAAATTTCAAGGGACAATACACTTATGTAATAATTAAATTTTCAAATTATTACGGCCCGCTTTTCCTACATGTAATACCGCAGTTTACGAGCAAATATGATGAAAAAAATATAAAGTGATGTGGTGTGACTAACTTGTCTTTTTCATATTCCTCTTTCTCGATATTAACGGGTCGTTTCCTCCCGTACTTGTCCTCGATGCGTTGTGCGAGGCGGTTCATGATGATGCCGACTCCTTCGCGGTATTTCGGCTGCGCTCGGTACGGCGTCAGCAGACCACATGCCGACGCGTAATGACGTAACTATGGGTCAGGCAATTTTATGTTATTTACGAAATTTTTTGTGTTTATTTACTACTTAAGGTATCTCTTCGAGCTAATCTGCTATCTCACTCGCACATTTAAGATATAAAATCAATCAATATAGTTATGAAAAATCTAACTAAATTTATTGAAGAACATTACTGTCAGCAAAAATTTCAGCTTGATCGAAACATGTTTTCATTTTAAAAAATGGCGTAAAATACTAATTCATTTAAAGCTATTTTTGAAATTTTTGCTCAAACTTTGTAATGTTGTTCTCTTTCAAATGGTTTAGTTCGATTTTCCATTACTATATTCATTGATTTTATATATTCAATCAACTGCAATGTGCGAGCGAGATAGCAGATTAGCGCGAAGATGCGCCTTAAGACAGTACAAAATACAGTAGGCTAAGCAACTGAGTCTGGGGACTCGAATGTCAGAGTTTACTAACGAGGTAATTGTATCTGTGCCAGAAGCAGGTCAGATGATTGATGATGGTGCGCGGATGGCCTTGCTTGGAGCACAGCGTGCAGATGTACGAGGGCTCGTAGTGCGCGAGCTCCGGAGGGTGCTCGATCAAGTACTCCACGCCGAGTAGGGGCGCCCTGCAACAATTCATTATTATAAAGCGTGCAAGACGAGCGCATCATTGCTTACCAGAGAGAGAGAGAGAGAGATTATGGCTAAATTATTGTCTATTAACTATAATTTAAGTATATGTAATTATTAACTATAAATATTAAATATAATGTCGGGGTGGCGCATTGGTTAAAAACCCGCTTTGCAAGCACGCGGGTGTGGGTTCGGACCTGGCATGTACCAATTTACTTTTTTAATACCATATACTTTGTGGGTTAATCTAAGATGACATTAACTAACGGTGCAGGAAAATTGGACTTAATAGTCTGAAATCGCCAACACGCAGTGGGCTAGCATGGCGATTAATGCTCGATCCTTCTCTGTATGAGAAGAGACCTTTGCCCTGTAGTAGGACAGTTACAGGCTGGTTTATTATTATTATTAACTATAAATAAAATTAAGTGTAACTATAAATTAATATTAGTGTGCGTCAATAATAGAAATCCATTATCACGCTAACATGTAGTTCCTATTCCTTTACACATAATTAACGTGATAAATGTGCAACCGAATGTGAACATACACGGACACATAGCATGCTAATGAATTAATGTCTCTAACCGTACAATACAAAATCAAAATATTTTTATTCATGTAGACCATTAGGCACTTATGAATAGTCATAATTCTAATATTGTTTGTTATAAGAGTGACTCTAGTTGCCAGTTCCTAGGGCAGCCTACCCTTCATGGAGAAGAACCTGGCAAGAAACTCCATGGTTGCTCTTTTAAATAAATTACGATAAGTATAGTATACGATAAGTTATTTACTCACTTAACGGCATCTAAAGAATCTTGGATGTGGCAAGTAGCATTCCTGTACTTGTTGTACTTTAAGTCCAGGTCCGTTGGATTCTTGTTGTGAAGGTCCACTTCTTCCGCCATCTTTTGGAGGACTTTTTCCGTCGCTGAAAGCAAACAAGTATTTTTTATGCCGTTTTATTAAAGGTAATACCTTAACCTTTACCTTTATTTAACCTTTATTATTTTATTTACACGATTAGTATAGCGGTAAGCGATTCGCCTGCTGCTCACCGTGTGACCGAAAAATATTTGTTTCGGTCTGGGTGTTTGTACATCGTGAAATTACATATCTGCATCTGCACCTACAATATAGCAAAAAGTCGTAATGACTACATAAAGTAATATTAATTATTATTATTAGCCCTCGGTGTCCCAATAATGAGCAAAGGCCTCCCTCCATTTTCACCACTCCTCCCGATCCTGTACCAAATCAGGCCAATTTGGAAGAAGTTTATCCATTTCGTCCCGCCATCTCATTCAAGGTCTATATTGAAAAATAATATAACATATGTTATTTTTTAATGTAGTAGCGTAGTGTGGGGGGGCGCCCGCCCGCAAGGTGGAGCGACGACCTACGAAAAGTGGCTGGTAGCGGCTGGATGATGGTAGCCGAAGATCGGGCTGAGTGGACTGATACGGGCTGATGATGATGATGACGAGACTCAAGGCTGTACCCCCAACGGGAGTTAAGGAAGAGGTGTATGCAGTACACCCACGTGTATGGGTTACCGACTATGTTATAACTAAGTCTAATTAAGCTTAATGCCATTAACCCGGCACAATTCCAGACTCCGTGCTGCTAGTTAGAATTTTCTAATGGAAAAACTCAATAACACTGCTCGATCTGGGGATCAAACCCAGGATATCGTGGTCAGCAGACGCGCTTGCTACGAGACCAGCGAGGCAGTAATTGAAAACTAAGTATGGAAAGATTGCAATAAAATGTCTTACCAGTGACCGGGGCCTTGTTAGCGTTCTGATTGAACGGATGATCTTCAAAAATGCTCAATGGCCAAACATTGCGCATAGTCAACTTAGCTTTGTGTTTCTTCCCCGATATATGAGTCTAAAACAAAAAAAAAAATTGGTTTATGGAATAATCCAAATTTAAAAAATCATGTTGTCAAAAATCATAGTGCTTAGTCAGATGTGATTTTTTTAAGGAGCGTAGGTACGCAACACGAGTATTTGTTAGTGAGTATTCTATATTTAAAACAAGAACAACAACTAGAGCATTCGAAAATATGTAGTTCAGGGAGTTGTGAATATTTGTCACAAAACGCTCACTATCATATTCGTAATGAAGCATTTGTAAGTGAGTGTATAGTTATCGAGTGTGTGTAATTATCACGGTGAGGACGGTTCGTTGTATTTCTTTATGAGCGAAAAACAACTTAGCACTTGTAGTTTAGTAACTTTAGTAGTAATTTTCATACACGTGTTTTTAAGTTAGATCGTAATATTTACGGTTAATTAGAGTATTCCTAAGACTGACGTTAATGGAGGCTTCGCATCGACCTAAACTACATATAAAGATTAAACTCACCTGCAGTATGCTCTCCCCGCTGCAGACGGCTGCGCAGGGATAGCACAAGTATATCCACTTGCCAGAGATGTCGCGCCCGCGGCGCTCCACCATACATCGAGTACTGCCATCCTCGAGCTTGATCTTCAAACTATTCAGGTGGTCTTGGAACTCCTGCTCCGCCTACAACACAACAACATCAACACATTACAATCACATAATAACTACACATCACTGTCAGCTAACACTGACGCGCTCGCAGCAATCCGTGAACACGAAAATCCGTCCTATTCATCAGTTCATGGGAAACAAAACAAATAAAACAGTTTCAAATATTATTTTTATTCGTTTATTAAACGTTATTTTATTTTAAATTATGTCTCACTATGTTATACTTACCTGTGAACCACGAATCGTCGCATGTAAATGTTTTTATCGCACAAATATTACTTTGTACGATATCTCAACGTTAACGTAAAACACAAATCGCGTGAAACATTGTAAGAATTTATATCGTTCGTCTCCCAATACATAATTATCATAACGCCTGTGAGAGCCCACGCTTATGTTCGGAACGCTTCGACGAAATATTTTTCAGCAGCCATTAAGCAGACGACCTTTTTGGTACCCTCCCATGTACGCTCCAATATAGGCCAGGCCACCTGGGGCTAGGGTGTCAAGTTTAAACACTCCCAAAAAAAAAAGTTTTGACACCTTGAAAAGGCAAAGGTGTCCTTATTGTCTGTTCATACCATTAATAATAACGGTAGGTATTTAAAATATGCATATAAACTAATATTGAGTATTAATTAATGTACGGCCCAGTGATGAACGACACCATAATATGATTTCAGCTTTTGATTGTTTGTCTGAGTTTATAACTTTGTTACATAACGTTAATATTCCATTTCATCATTAATTTATTCCCAACATAATACATGTTAGTTTTACACCTTACATAAATGTAACCGAAATATAAAATCTAATTGTCAATAATACGAGAGATAACATCACTTCGAAGTCAGTAAGCATGTCCCAACCCAAAGTAACATGGGACCAGGGACGGGAAAGAAGATATATCTAAAGTTCATAAATATTTTTCTTATTTAAAATAGCTAAATAATTTTAAATAAATGAAAAATTAAAATAAAATGTTGTTATTACGATTAATCTATATTATTGTACCTAATCCTAAAAATTAAAATGTAGCGCAGTGTTTACTAATGATAAATGAACGTTACTTCCGTTGCGGTTTTCCATAAGGGTTTCTATTTAAGAGCTTTTGAGTACTTTTCTATACACCATAAACAGTCTTTGAAAAATATAACGGTAGTATCTCTTTCTACCAGAACAGATAACGATACCACAAAAAACAACGTTATTAAGTACCTACCTACTCTATTTTTTATACTCTAATTTTACTATAATGCCTTGAGAAGTCAGCTGATGTCCAATGTAACTTTAAACAATGGTGGTTTAAATATTAGTTTAGGGGAGCCAACATCCATGTCCTGTCAGCAGATATTTAGTTTTATAAGGTTATGTATGAAAGAAATAATGTCAAATTAATCATGAGGATTAGGAAGAACTGTATTTTTGTAAAACCTAAATAAATTGATGTTACCCATGGGGCTGGCATAATCACCCTGTGTGATTGAAGCTCCGTTAAAAAAATAGATTAAAAAAAAAAAAAAATACTCTAATTTTTACATCATTAACCACACATACCGTTACTTTGATAATAATACAACGAATCGAATAAAAACAATTAGAAAATTAGTGTAGTCTAACGGGTACGACATATTTTACATGACTATTAATATTACAAATCCGAAAGTCTATGTACCTTTGAACACCTCAGCTACATTAGTCACAGAACTTTTAAACACTACATGAAGAAGATCAACATAAGATACTTTTCGATATTTTTAAATTAGTTGCATGTTACTTCTCTGTACAGCTATAGCTTTAGGAACCGATGGTTAATGCCCAGTGTCACAGTCTACGGACAGGCTCTACCAATAGCTTAGCAAAGATTTTTGTTAGGGGGGAAAGGGCGGAGTCTAATATTGCGAAACGAAGTACCTATCTAGTAAAATACTTCGTTTCTTTGTGTGTTTCGGTGAGGCTGGCCCACCTGGCTACCACGCCCATAGGCTCTACCTACTAAGTAACTTGTAAAATAACTATAAACTTAAAAAACCCTAGACACAAATACCTCAATTTGTTTTTAGCTAAGAACACTCTTGATCAAGTCACCTTTCAAACAAAAAAAGTATAGGAGCTACGATGCCACATACAAACACACAGACATGTCAAACTTACAACACCCTTCTTTTCGCGTCGGGGCTTTAAAAAATTATGTTAATTAATTATGTAAGTAACTAATTCAAAATAATCTAAAAAAAACTTATCATGACGCTTTTCATCTCAGTCATCTTGAGACCACGAATCATCCACGAATACTGGTCGAATCAATAAACTGATCAACTCCTAATATTAAATTTGCAAATTTTATTGTTTTATTACAAAAAGGTTTTATTTATATATTGAACTCAAAATTTATGATTTTATCAACATGTCATTATGTACTTTATTGACTATAGCTATTTTTGTCTTGGAAATCTAGGAGGAGTAGTCAAACACTTCCTCAATACATAAGTAGCGATCGCCTAGTTGTGACATGTGCGAAATGTACAAATACCACAACCAACACAGAAAAGTAGGATTTCAGATGTTTTTAGGAAACTTTCACCAAGTTTCACAGCCCTAGTCTTAGATCCTCTTAATTCCATGGACATAATGCTTCAATTGAAGCAATCATGCAGGCGAAATTGCTAAATTAAATTGTAGCATAATATCAGTGGCGAAGTGTACATTTTTGTAAGAGGTAAGCTAGAGCCAAACTAGAGAAAAACCAATAGCACAGTCTACTAACTTATTTTTTAATAGGAAGCCGGTAGGAATAAAGTTGTATGGAGCCTTCGCCACTGATGTGTACTGTATGTACACCAGAAGTCAAACCTTATAATAAAATAAATACATAGTTACATTTTATTTATGATTTGCACCTGTATCCTTTTGGTTAAATACACCATCTGCTCTGCAACTGAGCTATTCCCATCACACTTCTTCAATAAACGGTTTCTGACTTTGTTCATAGAGTGCCTGGCGTAACCAGAAGGTTGCAAATTCAAATCTAGTTCTTAATCGAATTTTTCTTTCTACTAATATTTCTAATTGAGTTCAGATAGTTAGGTAAGTCAACAAAATGTGATTCCTTTGAATTACTGATATGTAATATTACGTAAAATATGATTAGCAAAGATATGAAAAAAAAAATACACCTAATATATTGGGGTATTGTCAAATATTTGTAGTTCATATTTGAATTTGCCAATTCATACTTGAGCTTACAATACGGAAAAATAAATAGGTAAAAGTAGGTTTTAAAACAAAATTCTTTTTTACTCTTATAAAATTAACCTATGCCATAAATAATCTGTGTAAAATTATTTTTTCTTACTTTATTAGGAGTTTTGAGACTGACTGGTACCTAATTAAACAATGGATCTCATGAACCAAATATATTAGAAGTAAGGTCAAACTAAAAGTAATTTATAATCCATTTTTTTATATTTTTTAATGTTTATTTTCTTATATACATGACTATTTATCTAGGATTAGAAGGAGATAGGATTATTGTCCATTGTTTTGCTCTGAAAACTTTAGTAAAGGAATTTTTCGATTTTCAGAATTAAGGATAATAAACAGTTTACAGTAAACTAAAATTTATTAAAGATTAAATGACTTAATTAATATACTTAATAGTTAAAAATCGTATTAGTTAAAACTTAATATTTACCTTGGTACAAGAAGGCTCTTCTAGTTCAGGTTTCTTGGGTACTTCAGTGACGGAGTCCTGATATCCCTCTGCACCCGGTGGACAATCCGGGAGGTCCATCACGATGCACTACACTTGGTAGTTTATGACCGGAAAACGGTCATAAACTTTTAGTCACAACTCTTAAGATAATCTTCTTTCTTCTTATCTTGTATCACGCACAACTGTAACGCAAACCATTTGATATCAAAATAACTACTCATCATGTATTTATTACTATTTATGTAAGTTAATTATAAACAAATTGATACTTACAACCATCCAATGTTTCATACTTACATGTGACATAGTTATTCCTAAACACACAGCTTTATAAATCGCACACATCAAATGTGTGGCATTATGACTTATATGGTGTTATTCAGTTGCATTAACAGAGAATTCACACATAATTAACTTATTTCGTAAATAGAATAGTATTGTACAGAATATATGTAATTTAATTGAACATTTAGCTTGACTGTGGGATACTTTCTGTGAAAGTTTTCTGATTTAGGTTTAACATAGCGGCTGCATTGTTTTAACCGAGTGATTCTGCCAATGAGTCTTGCAGAAACAGAATGTTAATCTGAGGTTGACAAGTTATTACAGCAGATGATTATTTGTGTGTGTGCACCCACTAGTTCCCCTTATGTCGAGAGCACAGATATAAGACAGTTAAGAATCAATAAAATCTAACTTACAATTTCTGTGTCTAGTGTAATTTACCTATTTGTGTGTCGCCTACAATACAATCTATTTAAAGATTTATACTCTATAGAAATGCCACCAATTTTTTAATGCATAATTTTGTCTACAAATATCTCAAGTCTCCAGTTTTTTAACTTCTTGTACCTACAATTAGGTAAATGTTATTGATACTTTAACTTCAACAATATACAAACAGCAAAATATCAAGATCCAGAATGTGCTGACCATGCATAGTATTGGCTTTCCCTACAATGAGAGGTCAGTTTATACTGGAAACATATATCTTGATATTATACTGTCATGTATACAAAAAATTTAAGTAATAAATAAAATTTTGTATGCCTACTGCACTAAAGATTTATTAAATGAGGAAGCACCCATCATCTAGAACTTTTTTATTGAATAATAAGATAATTAAATCCTACCCTAAAACAATACTAAACGAATTTGGTTATTTATTTTTCTTGTTTATCTTTGAAAGGGAAACAAATAATAAAAAAACACAAAGTTCACTTACCAACTTTAGTCAAAGTTGTACCTATGTATCCACTATATCTTTTAAAATAGGATAAACAAATAAAAATATCAAAGAAAGGAAATTATTACTTAGCTAGATGTAAAATATTGATCCATTGCGATTTTACGTCAACGCAGTAGAGTGGGCAAAAAATAAACTATCGACGCCGTACCGTGAAAGATGTACACTATTGTATTAACCAATAGTGTTTTAAGAAAAGTTATATTACTTATTATTATTAATAACTGTTTATTTTTCATTAAAATATCTTGTATACCATTGTGTACTGACCTCTTCATGCAGCTGCACCGATGATTTTTTCTATAGGTTAGAGAATGCGAATGTAAATAAGCGGTGCCATAATACTCATTAAATAAGAATTATATTTTTACGATAAACTTCTCGTTTTCTACTCTTTCAGCATTAGACGATTAGATTTTTTTAGAAGCGTTGAATTCCTTGCAGCAAAAGCAATCAATCATTGCGATCACGTAAAATAAACCAATAAAATTAAAATACTGTAACACAGGAATGAGTGAAAGAGTAAGCAGCATACGTCTCAAACTTGAAAATAGAGACAAAACATACAAATCTGTCTAATGAAGAAACTTTTCATTTTCGTTGCATAACAGTTCCAAGTGGCAACCAGGAAACCATAGCCAACCTTTTTTTTTTTTTTTTTTTTTTTTTCGCAGAAGGGGAAATGCGCCTTATGCATACCGTCCCGCTCGGGGATGCGAGACGGTTATGTCGGGCTCTCCGGCCTGGAGATGGTGGGCGGCCGGCATACCGACTAAAACCCCTTCTGTGTCACCTCTTATCCGCATAGTGGCGGGAACGCGGTATCCCAATGTATTACATCCGCGAACCCGCCGCGGACGTCCGTTGCCGGACCCTCCTCGGGGTGGGTGTTAGACACCCACCCACCGTGACCACTTCGAGGACCATGTGCAATGAACGCCAGACGACCCCGAGTCTGACGTCCATGGTCCTCACATCGGCCGCAGAGGATAGGGAGAGCGGCGCATCGTAATACCGACACTCCTCTTCCCCTGCGGCCCCGCCGTGTCCGCAATCTGACGGATGCGGCCCCGCCGAGGCCGCGGAAGGTAGGGAGAGCGGCTGTCGCGAATGCGAAATAAGAACTAATATAAACGAAAATTATTCTATATTATCTATGGTTCAAGACAAGAGCTGGCTGGCAACATATAAAAAAAATGACGGTGAAAAAAAATGACATTTGTAATAAGCGTGGGAAATACAATATTAAAATAGAAAAACAATGGAAAATTAGGAAAAGAGTTGTGAGGAATATAAAGGCCTGGCCACGAACTCGCCGCTTGCAGCGGCGGCTTAGCGCGGCGCGGCGGGTGGTAAGAATAATAATTAACAAATGTACAATGTAACTAATGTACTACAATGTTCGACGAGCAATGCCACGACTCGCCGCTAAAGAGCGAAGTTGTAGCCACACGGTAAGAAATAAGTGAAAAGGAAAAGAACTTAAGTAAGTGAGCACATGAATATAATAATAATTACATGTTAAATCAGACTTAATCAGTTTATGTTGTCGGGGTGTCCGACTTGTTCATGTATTGTTTTTACACAGCAAATATCTTAGCAAGGAGTAAGAAAAGAATGTTCTACGGAACTTATACCGTCTCTCCAGCAGTGGAGGGTAATCAGTTGAGTGCTCTGCGGAGCGTATTTAGTCTATCCAGCAGAGTGGATAGTAATCAGTTGAGTGCTCTGCGGAGCGTATTTAGTCTATCCAGTAGAGTGGATAGTAATCAGTTGAGTGCTCTGCGGAGCGTATTTAGTCTATCCAGCAGAGTGGATAGTAATCAGTTGAGTGCTCTGCGGAGCGTATTTAGTCTATCCAGCAGAGTGGATAGTAATCAGTTGAGTGCTCTGCGGAGCCTATTTAGTCTATCCAGCAGAGTGGATAGTAATCAGTTGAGTGCTCTGCAGAGCCTATTTAGTCTATCCAGCAGAGTGGATAGTAATCAGTTGAGTGCTCTGCGGAGCCTATTTAGTCTATCCAGCAGAGTGGATAGTATTCAGTTGAGTGCTCTGCGAAGCCTATTTGGTCTATCCAGCAGAGTGGATAGTATTCAGTTGACCGATCATGTTACATCACATGTTCTATGGAACAGATTTAGTCTATCCAGCATTGGATAGTGTTCAGTTGAGCGATCATAATATCATATGATGTAATATGATGAATTAGTTATCAGAGAGTAACCATTATTCAGTTGCGAGGTTTCGGGGTGGCTATAGGGGAGGTTGGAGGCCACTTACGGGGGTTGTCCCCCATTATCATTGCAATGGTTATTCTGTCTTTGATTGTATACTTTAGGTATATAACAAAGTATTCAGTATATACTCAGTAAGAAGTACTAAGTATTATTTAGAGTGTGAACCCAAAGCAGAGCATACAGATGATGCTAATTCAGTGTGACTGTAATACTACGGTATTATAGATTTAGATCTTCGTTTGGTACAAAGCTATTTGTACTTGGCGACAGCGGCGCACCGCGGCCCCGCACTCCTCAGCCGCGATGTTGTTCATACAACACCGCGGCCCGCCTCAGTTGCGGTGCTGCTAGGTGCTCCACCCTGATACAGCACCGCAACCCGCCAGGGCCGCTCCAAAGTGGGCTTCTGGCCAAAGCCCGCCGGAGCGGCGCCTCCTTGGGGTTCCTCTTAGCTTCACCGCGAGCCCCACCGCGGCTACTAAGCCCCCCCGCCACGACAAGGCGAGAACCCACATTCGGGGGGGAGAACCCACATTCGGGGGGGAACCATAGCCAACCTAAGTCTTTGGTTAAAAAGGATATCCTCTATGGTTATTCCAATTTACATTGGTGTACCGATTAACTCATTATAAAATGAAATATTCTCTCAAAGTAATGAAACGTTTGAAATATCAAGAACATACCTTTTATACCTACTCGTATCAAAACGAGTACCTATAATAGGTACTTAATTTTTGTGTAGGTCCATCGTGTTATGGCGGGAAATTTAAATAATTAAAAGCATTAAAAGTAAGCTTCATTCAACTGAGAATCAACTACGTCTTTTTAATATTATATCAATTATTTGTCATTGAGATTATTTAAGAGCGTAGTATCATTGATTCATTCTCATACACTTTTTGATCAAGTTACATACCTACCTATTTTGTAAATATTGAAGTAGGCCACATTTGGCCACATTTTAGTGTTGATGAAGAATGATGACGAAGTATGACTCTTCTAGTTAGCTGTTCTGTGTGTGTAAAAGGTAAAAGGACTTAGTAGGTTGGCATTGTTTCGGTTTCGATTAATAGTAAGTATAATTATGTATAACATTGAATAATAACAATATAATTATTCTTTCATACATGCGAGAAATCTCTAAGTAGGTACAAACCAAACATCATTGAGCACCATGATCTTGGATGAACTAATATTGGAAACTGAATAAAAAATAAAATTAAATGAAAATAAAATTGGAAAAATCGTGTATCAAATAATTGATAATAATGTTCACTCCAATTTTTTGGCTCACTCCTAAGTCTTACTATTGAGGAAATCGATAGTATCTCAAAGTGATTTGGGACCACGAAAAAAATACAAACAAATATAAAATAGGTAATCGATTCTACATATAGATTTGCCGGCAAGACTGACGCGTGGGTGAATGGGTGGCGTCTAGAAAATCGGCCGCTGTTCTTTTGCCCACCACACACAAATTTCCTTTGGTACCTAAATACCTAGGTATAATAAAATTGGTTTAAACTTATATTTAAGATTCCTGGTTTTAGCTACGGAAAGGGTTCCGTAGTTAAAACCAGCAATCTCTTTTTAGGGCAAAGAAGGATCTAGCGGCAGCTAGCTCAAACACGTCCTTCTTGTAAATATTCTACTGATAGGTACTATGTATAAAATATTAAGTACTATAAAATAGTACCTATTTATTAATAAAATAGTAAGTACCTACTTACATAAATTAGACGATAATTTATTATCCTAAATACCAACTTTTTATCCCGGTGCGATCTCCACGCGGGCGAAGCAGCGCACAAGGCATGGGTACCTACTTAGTGTTTCGATAAAGAAAATAAGCTCATCCTTGATTGACCTTTATTGTACCTACTTAAAATCATTATACTTACTGTGCTTAACCCAGTATCAATGATGGAATGTATAGTATAGAAATAAACAACATGTTAGAAATACTCAACTTTCACTTTATTTTAAAGTCGGTTTAGTTTCATTAGCATTACCGATAGGTAGATGCTTTTAGTACCTATCTATCTCATTTTGTCAATATATTAATGGAGACCATTTATTCATAATCAAGTTTAAGATGGTATAATAACAATAAATTATAATAATGTAGTCTCGTGTCTCGGTAATTAGGCTACACCGGTAAAATAAAAACCTTGCGGCAAAACAAACCGGTTAATAAGGCGGGCAACCCAAAAAAGTGTATCAAACTATACGTCAATTTTATTTAATATTTTTACCCGACTGCGCCAGAAGGAGGGTTATGTTTTTTTATCATTGGCTCAGTACTTGCCTATACTATCCACCAAGAAATATTAGTCCTTCTTAAAATGATATTAATAAAGAAACTGTAAAACATCCCACATACTCATCTGCTGCCGAAGCTGTATAATACCTATAATACCCAACCCTTCCACCAAACTTTCTCTTTAATTCTTCTACCAGAAGTTCATTTTAGTCGAAAGAATAACTTTCCCTTGGCAAGGAGTCGAACCTGCGACTTTCTGGTTAAATATAATGGTACACCAGCCTGAGGGCTTCAAAGTTTCAGAGATTCCTACTTTTGGTGTCCTAATGTAACTATATTAAAAATCGGCTGAAATCTTATGAGTATTCAATGTCTAAATAAACATAAGTGTTACATCAACCCGAAGAAGAAGGTGATCGGTCAAGAATCTCATTATGCCTTGTCCGAACAACAACAATGCAACATATAAAACAATTCGCATAATCCGCGGAGGGCATTCACCGAAAAGTTCGGGGTCTCAATGCTAATTAGCCTCGAAGATTATCCAAAGTGGCTCGTTGGAACTGGACTCGTAGCCGGTGGTCAGCCAAGCGCGTTCACAACCGCGTACACCATGCGAGGATTCGGACGCATTGTCAGTTACCGTACCACGAGCGTACTCTTGCGCTTCGTTTACTTTTACGCGTGTATCACGGTTACAGCGTCTTCAGAGTACGGTGTTCCGATTGAAATAAAATTATGGGATACTGGAAGAACCCCTTTGGCCCACATGGTGGATGTTACTAATGAGTTTGGTTTAAAAGTGCTTGCAGAACATAACTTTTTAAATGATAACAATATAGCGTTTTCGCCGTATGGACTGATGGGGATTATGGTGGCTCTATACGAGGGTGTGGACGGAGAGTCCTCGTATCAGATCCAGCGAGGAATGCAACTGCCGTGGCACAGGAATGTCATGAGGATAGGTTTCAGAGACATACACCGTACATTAAAAGTGAGTTATGAAGTTCCATTATTTATTTGCATTTTATTTCAGTGCATAAAACGATCACGGTTTAGGAATTATTTGATATAAATTATCAAATTTAACGATACTAAGTATTAATCAGGGAGCTGATTCATTTGCCCTGTATTCTTAGGGTTTTTGGAAAGGGATGTATAAATATTATGGAACTTTTTCCTGTCCTGTTCAGTCCACTGATTCATATGTGGCACAGCCGCTGTCCATCTGGGACGTTTTGAATACCCTACTCTTTTAAACCCTCTTATATGCCCCAATATATGTAGGTACATTCATATTACAGAGTGCAGCCATTCCCTCTCACGAGGTCGCGTAATGGACACCTTGAACTTGTAAATAAGTACTAATGATTCCCTTTGAAACACTCGTCTCGCCACTGCTAGGATAAGGTTTTCCTCCAAACCTACCAAGCTGACCTAGTTGATAGTGGTTTCCAGTCGCTGTTGGAAAGAAAGATATATAATTTTAATTATTTTACCATTTACATTTAAGTAATAAAAAAATCCAAGGAATTCAATTTTATCCAATTAACCAAATATTATTTTGATCTTACCCCACTAAAGGTTTCAGTTTCATAAGAAGCGAAATATTCTTGATAAAATATCATGATCTATATAATTGGCAGTAAAAAAATTTGACCAGAAAATGTGCAACTCATCTTACTGCAAATTATTTGAAGCTTAAAATCACTGAATCAGACACGACAATAAAGAATGATAGCAAAGGCTGTAAGGGCTAAGTCCTTCTGGATTCCCAATTTAACCTATCTTCTGGGATACCCACGATATCCTGCTTAGTACCCACGCTAGAGACCAACAAGCCAGGGTAGTACATAGCATAGTTAGTACCTGTCGATAATAACTCTCACCTTCTCTGTTGCACGTAGGTAAGCTATTGTTTGTTTGACCTGTAACTAAAATGTGACGGTTTGTACTAAGTAGGATGTACGCTGATCAGAATTTAGAAACTTTATCGATCACATAATATCCCTTTCTAATTATATGACTCAGTGACTGGGAACAAACGAGTGGTTGCTTGCTCTATTAGTAATGGAGGTACCTTTTTTCTAATATAAATCTCTGTATCTAATTATAATCTATAAGTATAATAATGCTTGATGCAACCCCCAAATGGATAGGCAGAGGTTTTTAACATTTAGGAATAAATATTCCAGTTTCGAATTTTAAGTCGCAGTTTGCAAGCCTATTGCCATATACAATTCTAGATTCTACATAACGACGATTCTATATAATTCTAGACTGCTTGGTGCTGCATCTGATCTATTTTCTTAATTTTTATTAAGTTTATTTTTCGTCACAATTACTTCAGAATTACTAAGTCAGATATAAGCATTTACTATACTCCACTACTCTTATGAAGAAACACCGAATCATACCTATCTGCCTTGCTCTCTTGCCTTAGCCAGACGTACTGTTCCCATTCCAAACTCTTGATTGCTTTTGAATATCATTTTGCTTCACCTGAAAATCAGAATCGATTTTTTTCTTTAATTTCAGACGTATTTCGTACCGGAAGAAGGGTTTTTGGCAGGTTTAGCATTAAACAATGAAAATGTTACTTTCAACGACCCGTATAAAAAGATTCTGAGGTTTTACGGCTTTGATTTAGAAAACGATCAGTTACCGACACTTGCTCCAGAATCAAATAGTACTTCAAATGGAACCACAACTACGATGCCAAGCATGGACGAAGGTGGACCCGGTGGTAGTACAACAATGACTACCCCAAGTTCAGAAAATAAGCCTACCCCGGTAGATACTAGTACTGTTTCAACTATGAGAGAAGAGACAACAAATCCAAACGCGGAGACAATTAGCACAGTCGACATAAGGGGAGGATCATCAACAGCTAGTCCATCCTCCGCTCCTAACGCTGAGAGCACACCGATGAGTACTGTCGCCATTATAGAAACTACCAATGAAAGAGTTACAGAAGCAACAACTCCAACAATGACCACAACAGAGATTTCAACAACTATAACCACACAGGGTCCTACGAGCCCTGAAACTCAACCTACTACGAACACAGCGAGCCTAAGCACGACTACAGAAATAGTTTCAGTCAATCCACAAGTAACAAATACGTTAACAAACGAACCAACTACAAACAATGAAGTGGATACATCATCCACTTCTGTTGATAGTAGCACAGCGACAACTTCAGAAGTAGCGTCAAGTACAGAAGCGTCAACAGTACCTGATATGACGCCAAGCACACAGACTACGGATACTTCTACGATACCGTCAACAATTACCACTGAAAATACTCCGACAGAAAGTGTAATGACTAGTATGCCGGAAACACAGCAAACAGAACAGATGTCGACTATTACGATGGACGATATGACTACTGCTACTGCTGCAAATACTGTAACGCCTGCCAACGAATCTACATTAGAAACACTTGAAAGAAAAAAAAAGTCGATTGTGGACTTCATATTCAATAATCCTCCATACATAAATGATTACACTTATTACAGAACCTATGATATAGGTCTGGATGCGCCAGGTCCTAATTTTAACGATAAAATGTTTTTGGCAAACGGATTGAGAAGTGTCCAGGTGAGTCAATAACTTTATCAATATTCAAGTCTCTAATTTTTTCATATTAATTTCATTTTCTAAGTTACTATTTCAGATGACCGCATTGTCTAATTAGTAAACAAATGACAGCTATTATTGAATCTACTTTATAATGTACTACATCAAATGTTACTATGCCTATGCCTACTATGTAGGTACCAGAACTATTGTTGTTGCTAAAAATGTTAAGTCACAGTCACAGTATCCTCCCAATACAGCTATGATTTAGCGAAATTAATTATTTTAGGTACGCTCTTACGCCACGCATAATTAAAATTGCCTGCTCGTGAATCGCGCGACATTGTAAAATCGTTTGTTATAGTAGTTAGCGTAACAATACAATTTGTATTACCAATTCGCCACAGAATTGCTGTTCATTATTCAAATTGATGATGAGTCAATTATCTTCAACAGGTCACGTATATGCGGTATGATACTGTGCTGGAGCATGCGTACCTGCCTCATTTGGAAGCCTCGGCGTTAAAATTGCCGTTGGACAGCGATCGCTACTACTTGCTTGTCGTGCTACCAGCAAGAGGAGGTTTGCCAGAACTAGGGCGGCTGCTGTCCCGAATGGCGAGAGAGTCGGACTTGTCCGATATCTATTCGGTGTTACGACCGCGGCGTGTGAAGGGCATTGTGCCTAGCTTTACCGTTAAAGGCCATGTAACTTTAACTACAGATTTGCAAAAGGTACCTATAGACGTATATAGCGATTGATAACTAAGCTGTCCTTTTAGTATTACTAAACCTTTTAGTATACACGAAGTTTAATATCTGTCGAAACACCATGTAAAACTATTGTTTTTGACCTAGATACGGGTACAGTAACAAAAGCGAAGCTTACATCGGTGGCATATTAACATAATAATTAGTTTTGTAGGCCTAATTTAACACCTACACACGACACAACACAAGTGACGATGGGTGACACAAATCATTCTCACGAGGTAATTTAAATTTTGACAAAAAGCTACTTGATAATATTAATGATTGTTTAAGAATGGGACGTTATTACCTTGTGATAAGATCACATATTATTATCTACTTTTTGGCCTTATAGCTAGCTGGAGGTTTCCTGAACATACTACTTAATAACTTCGATGTTTATTTAATTGCAGTTGGGTATTAGAGATGTGTTTGAGCCTCGACAGCGCGACTTTACGCTCATGACGGGGCAGCCAGGAGTGTACGTGCGCAGCATTGAGCAGGCCGTGTCCGTTGCTATACGCAAGTACAGGCCCGATGCCCACAAGAAAAACAGTAAGTGTTACTGTGTTACCAACAATAGCAAACAAAATTAGATTAGAATAATTAGGACCGCATTTTTTTACCATATTTCGTATTCTGTAATAAAATACATAATTAAATGATTTTAACGGAGGCGTGGTATTTGAACCCTAGCCACTCCGTTCCGGCTTGATCCATTTAATTGGCTACATGGCTGGGTATGCCGCGGTCATGTGTGCGTGCGTGGTCACCCGCAAGACTGGGGTCACTCGTCGCCGTCACGGACCGACGCGCCAACATACGTCCGCCGCCCCGCCGGAAAATCCTTGAGTGACATTGACGCGCTCCGAAAATTTAGCAAATTGATTTTCAACAATTAATTGAATTGACAACCATAACGGACGAAGGTAACAGTACCAACTGAAAACCTTAGCAGTGCCGCGCAGCCAATTGCACAGTTGCGAAACCGTTGTTATATATAAAGTACTTATATTTTAATCTCTGCGGTATATAAACATTCTTAAATGTTAACAACGCGCGAAGGCAGATTTCGTGTCCTCGTTTTCCGGCACAGGGGCTGAGATAATTGTTACCAAAAGAGTGCAAAGCCGAGGTGTCAAGTGGCGAGAGCGAGCCTGTCGCCGTCACCCGCCACCATTGTCTCGCAAAGGTGGCGTAATGCGGCGACACGCGCATTTGCGTCCATTGATGCGCGGGCGCACTGCTCTCCGTACGCCATCGACAATTAGGGAAATCACCCGCTGCAACATCAATTCGACCTCAATGCTTAATCGCGAGATGAAAATGATGATTTGCAGATAGTCTGCCATTTCAATTACATAAATGAGTTTAACAGAAAAAAGCACTAGATGATTATTTCCGGTGGCCACAGTTGGCTTATTCTGTTTAGATTGTTATGATAAGAGCTCAGGGTATTTGCATTGCAAGGACACTTATTACGAAATTTATGAATATAATTATTTTAGAATCTCGTTAGAGATCTATCAAATGTAAACGATTTGGCAGCTTAAGGTTAAGAAAACTAATTTTAATGTTTAAACGAATGTGAGATCTATCTATCTATCTACTCGACCGATATTGATAAATATGGTATTATACAGCGTGTAACAGAAGTCCGAAATTATACATTAATACGGCGTATAAGGTACCTTATAAACAATCCTTGAGCATAGGTTTTGGAACCGAACCCCAAATAATACTCGAGTAAACCACGGTCAAAGTTTTCACAAAAATCTTTCAAATACAGCCCTAGAAATCAGCTGAAAGGGGAATCAACACGAATCCGGTTATTTATCTTCAATAAATGTCTTAAGTCAGCACTAGGCACGCGTAGGAAAATGAAATCTGTCATTATTGAAGAAAATGAAATCAAAAGAATTATTTTGTGTGAAAAAAAAAATGCCTCTTTGCATTCAATATTTTCACAGGTGATTCTCTTTATGATATACATACATGCCCTTAAGTATTATTTCGGACTTCTGTTACACGCTGTAGATCGTACGTGACTCCAGTCGATTTTTAATCTAATAAATAGACAGAAATTATTTGTTGATGAAAATGAAGCCATGACAACACAGGCAACGATAAAACAGAATCAGTATCATGCCTTTGCGCTAAAATTTGAGTCTAAATGATGTGTGACCTGAAACTAATTATATCGCCATGCATAATTTTCAAAAATAAATAAATTAAAACGCCATAACCGATGTTAATGCGGTTTTTCGCAAATATACATATCATTCTATACACTAATACTTTTTAATCACTGTAGAAATTGTAAGGGCATATGTAGACCAGTTTTCCTATCCTAAATAAAATATAAAAAAAATACATTTATTAAGAATTAACTGAGTTATTAAGGCTCCTTTTTTCCCGAAAACTCGAACAAATTTATGGACACATTTCTACCGTACTACAATTATACGCTGCGCGAGCGAAACGATTGTCAATGAAAATCATTTCCTGCGCTCCCTGTCTTTCTTTACGGCCTAGAGTAGGAGCCTGCGCGACGAGCGACGAGTCGACAATAATGGAAATCTAACGCGTGCGAGCGAGCGCAATGGATTAAAATACCTTCGCCTTCATTGGTAGCTGTCCGTACGTAGGCGCCTAAAATCGTATAACATCACGCTTGTATTTCGTGTTTGTAGGGTTAGGTAGTATTTTACATCCACATTTCGCAACCTATGTCATAAATCCCATTTATGGGTTCTACACACCATTCCACCTTCAAGCTCGACGATCAGTGACCAGCGGTAAGTCGTCAGGCCCGCGTAGGTACGTACACAATACATGTTAATGCACCGGTGCGGCGACACGTTTCAATAGGAAACAGAATCCTAGACTAGACCAAAGAGATACGTACCTATTCACGTTTTTAGATCGATTGAAATACGTTAGTAAATTTGCGCGGGATACGAGTGACTTAGTAACTGATGCCGGGCGCATGCGCGTACTGGGCGGGCGGCAAGATTGCCAGATGTTATTTCCATTTTTCCCCATTTTTATTTATTTTCCCAAAACAATACTTAATTAAAAAGATTTTTTTGTCTTACTATCAACAAAATAAAATACTTTTGTTAGGTTTTTAATTTGTTATTATTTTTTACATAATAAATGTAGGTACTAAACTTTTTAATCATACCAGTAGTCGGGTCAAACGGTCAAAACCGCACACAACCCGGGCTGGTAAGTCCATAATTAAGATATTCATATTATTTACCCTTATTATTCCTATTTTTTTTTCTAAAAATAATTTTCCCATATTACCTACAAAAACGAAATATTACCCCTTAATCGAGATAAAAACCCCCAATCTGGTAACTCTAACAAGACTACTCGCTAGTCGCTGTGAAGTTAGCTGCTGCTGACATTGCGCATAAACACGCGTTTTAAATGTTTCTACTGTACGCTTAAAAACGCGAGGGATTACCAATTATTTTCTAATACACACATGAACTCGAAACCGATCGATGAAATCCCACTTGAAATCAGCGTACCTACCTACCAGTAGCCACGTATTCATTACAAACAGTTTACAAAAAACACGGTTTCGGAAACAGAATCTAAGTGATTCAGAAAAAAAAGTTAGGTTAAACTAGCTAACTAACTACTTAACTAGCATGTTAGAGCCGAGGTATGTTTCTCGACAGTTCGACACCATACAGTAAGTAAGCTGAAACCATTGAATAATAACAGCTGAAACATTGTTTGCCACTGAATACGTAGCTGTAGCTAAATTGAAAAACAATTGTTTATTGTTAATTTTAGAAAAATAAGTGTCTGAAACATTTGAGACAGTTACGGTAACTCATACTTACTGAGTTTTTCGGTATGTTTCCATGCTCTGGCGGTGGGGAGTAAGCTTAAACATTTTAAGGACGGAACAACAGCTTCTAAACAAAATGCATGGGAGTCATTGATATACAAAAAACCCATGGTTGAGATAAAGATAAAGCCGATATTAGGTACCTACTTTCAATAAATCAATTGAACCTATTGAAGTAAACAAAAATTTAGTAGGTAGGTACTCACAATTCCATGATCTGGGTTCATCCGTAGGTAGGTACTGTTTTTGTAGGATACACAGAAATAGGCGCACACACAAACACACCACATTTTTATTGTTATTTGATATACTTTTTCCGAAGCACTCATCACTCATTGATAAAAAAAAATATGCTACCTTCATGGGCTAGGCGTATGTCCGGCAGTGGACTGCGATAATCTGATTACATTGTTTTTTTTTATTACAGCACTAATGATTATTGTTTTTTTGACACTTATTGAGATAGGTACCTATTCGTATTTTTTTGATGATAGAACCGTGCACTCGCCGATTGAACACATAGGTACCTACCTACAGTTTTATTAATTTAACAGTGCACGTAAAAATAATGTTGTTAATACTATTAATAGGAGAAATGGAGGGAGGGAAGAGAGACTTTTGCCTTGCAGTGGGACTTAACGGGCTCGTAATTAATAGGAATGCACGTTCGCTCGGTAGCTATCCTTCGTGTCTAGGTAGGTAGGTACCTAGTTTGCCGCGCTCAGACATTGAAAAGGCTAACTTCTGAGTTACCGTAGATTAGTAAATTAAAAGAACTGTAGGTAGTACGTAGGTAGACCGTACTGGCTATGCAGTGAGTCGCACAGTCGCGCGTGTTTGCGAAGTTTGAGCAGGTAGGTACCTAGGTAGTAGCTCGTCACAGAACTCACACTCACGCATGCTAGTCACTTAAGCAGCCGGGTCAGTGTCGTTTCAGGGATGATTTTTGCACGATTGTTTTGGAAACATAGGTAGGTAGGTACTACGTCACGTATTGTGCATACTGCATTCGTAATTTTCACTTCACTTAGGTAATAAACATACCCAACACCAACACCAACACGTGATTGTGAACGCCACTCGGTACAACACGTAAACATTACGTAATTAACAAACTCCCGTTGGCGTAATGATTCTTCGCCACGCCACGCTGTCCGCACCACTCGTCGCACTGGCACGTGGCGACACCGACCCGACAGCGCATGCGCGGGGTGCGCGGATAGGTCGGTCGCGCGGGATTGGTGGAACCGGCCGGCGAAATTGCGCGGCTTGCCCAGTGACAGCGCAGCGTAGCCGTTCGGCGTCTTTATGAATGCAATTCAAAGAGTAGCCGCATACGTATGTGTGCGTAAAACTACTGCGATCACATGATTGTCAATGTCGTTGAACTTTCTTACCAAATATTGTAGTTTTTGATGGACAATCTTAACATCATTAAAAAAAATTTTTTTTTTCGATAGATCCTTTCTATTACAGTAACTGATGAAGCTCCTTAAGTTTCTACAGTAATTAAAAAATATCGGTGTATATTCATATAGACTGCCTCGTTGGTCTAGTGGTAGCAAGCGCGACTGCTGAGCACGAGGTCCTGGGTTCGATCCCCGGGTCGGGCAAAAGTGTTATTGGGTTTTTCCATTAGGAAATTCTCAGTAGCAGCACGGAGTCTGGAATTGTGCCCGGTTAATGGCAATAGGCTCGCCCCCTATTACATGGGACTTATAAAATAGCCGGCGAAACGTAGGTGTACTGCACACCTCTGCCTACCTCCTCTGGGGAATACAGGCGTGAGTCTATAAATAAATAAAATAAAATACATATCATTTCAGAGCAGGATAATTCTTACATAGTGTATTTACTATTTTGCCTAGGGTCATTAGGGGGCGCTGCAATCAATTAGTACAACAAGTAGTTGTCGTAGTTTTTTAATGCTAACGCTAAGTATAATTTCCTTGTAATTTCTTTTTTTTAGTTTAAAAGGTGTGCCCAAGATTTTTTTTTACAAAATATTGTTAATAGAATTTAGTGTCAAGTTTAACCTACCTTTAGGGTACCGCTACGTATCGCTTGGAATATTTGCTGCGTCTTCTGGACGTACGTCTGTCTCATGTTTTAGCTGGATTTTCAAAATTTAGACTTCTTTAGTAGCAACAGCATAGTTCGTCTCACAAATCTGTAAATAACGCGGTAATCACGCAGTAGGTACACGACACTCGAAGTAGGAATGTTTTAAAAACTTTAAAATGTCATTTCTAAGAGAAAAAAATATCAAAATAATTACGCAACTGGGCCGAAAATCAGAATAAAAATGTTGACAAAAATGTTTAGACATCGAGTTTAGAAATACAGTTGCTAATTTTTTCAACCCTCTTGTTCCAATGGAGGAGTTTTATTTTATTATTACATTTTTTTTCCGAAACATATCGATAGACTGTAGATTTCTCTATTATGCTTTAACTTTTTTCCATAACATTTTTTTATTAAACAAAAAAATCAGCATTTTTTTGCGTAGTGTTGTCACTTGTAAAACCGATTTCATTTCAATGAAAAATTTAAGTAAACTCATTTACTTACAGTCAGCGACATTATTAGTTTGTCAAGTAGTCAATAAAATATCTGAACAAAGTTTAAGTTACTAATTAAGTACCTACATGAGGTGGACATGATTCCGAAACATTTTACAGAAAAAAAAAATTGTACCTACTACTACCCGTGCTTGCGGATAAAGAATGGGATTGAAAATGGCGCCAGAACTATTTGTTTCTCGCTCGCACACTTTGTCTTTGATGTATTTCGTTCTTACTCTCACCTATGAGGAGACGCCATTTTCAATCTCATTCTTTATCCCGGGTACCTAGTATTATCTCCATATCCACTATTAGAATAAAAGAGCTGAAAAATCTGTACCTAGGCATTGTTTTTGTAGTTTAATCAAATGGTTTTAAAAGCTACTCGATATCTATAAACTTTTTAGACACCTTTTTTTTAGATTTTCAGCCTACAAAAATTGCATATTTTGATCTCTTAAATAAATCAAATCAAAATTAATCACCGTTACAAAAATTTTAATAATCGTCGGTTTAAGAATGAAAAAGAAAACATATATAACATAACAAGTACACTGTGCACCCAGCTCTTCAGAAGTAGTACATACTTGCCAAAAGTGCAAACCAGTTTCATTTTTACATGAAAAAAAAAAGTATGAAATTTCAAGGAAATTTCCAATTTGTTATGTTTTTTCAAACGACTTCTTTCAATAGTACTATTCGGTATATGTTATACCTACCCCTTTCGGGGCGCCTTGTATTAGTCCCATGGAGCATATACAATACAATTGTATAATGCTCCATGATTAGTCCACTCAAAAACAAGCACGATATAAGTAATAGGCATTGCTTTGCTTGCTTTTGTTTCGCCAATCCTTCGAACCATAAAGGAATACTCAGTCAACGCTTCGAACCCTTTGAATAAGTCATTCGTAGCTGCGCATTATCTATAGGTACATATAAGTACCAAGGGTTCCGGGTCCGGCTCGCATTGCACTGAGCACTCCGGCTCTGTTTACGTGAGACGTGTTATCTTATTTATTTCCGGGTTGTAAAAATTAGACAGATTTTTCACAATGCTTACAGAAATGTATAAACTGGCTCTTGTAATGTTAGGTTTCGCGAGAAGATGCTCAGGTAAAGCGTATACATGCAAGCGAGCAAGATGCATGCAAGCATCGAAAATTAGCGATCGACTAAAATTCGCCTGCCCCCCCAACCGCATTGTTCTGCGCGGGTGCGAAATTACACTACTGCGCAGTTGCTTGTAGCTTAACATAACCAAACTAGTTTAAAGTATTCTGTTCTTAACGTTCACGAAAGCTTAAAGCTTAAAAAGAAGAACGTTCACGTGAATTGCAATTTCTTACTAAGATAGGTACCTTGTTAAGTACTTCAGTTGATGCCTTCTTTTTTTTGCAGGATACGTGACGACTCGAGATCCAGTCGTATTCTCCGCTACCTACCCGTTTCTTTACTTCGTTATGGACGCAAACATTCATGTGGCACTCATGGCCGGAAAGATGGTGGACCCGCTCAATTCCAGGATATTATAGTGATGTCCGATAATTTGAATTTTTATTTTATAACAACCCTAGTTTTACAATCATTCTTCTATTATAGTACAGGAATAGTCTAAAGTTAGGCTGTGAGAGAAGGGTTCAGGCGGGTACATGCAAGCGAGCGGAATGCATACAAGCAATAGGCATTATACGAGCGATTAAGACGGCGAAACCCTCTACCCCAACCGCATTGCTCTGCCGCGCGGCTGTGAAATTAGCAGCCACTTACTCGATTTTAATTTGTACGTACTGTACGAGTAGGCATACAAAACGCGCAAAAAGCTTCACAGGTAGGTTGTACCTATGTGAAATGAGATATGTCTCGTTTTAGTATCCTGGAAACACAACAGACCACAACAGACGAATGTATGTCATTGGAATCGAAAGGAATGGTTTTCTTTCTTTAGGACATGGGCTGGTAGAGTAATTTTTAACTTTTTGAGGAGTTTCCTTCCGGCCACACTTGCATAATGTGGTGGGTGGAAAAACAATTGGTTGTTTCGATGGACCGTTAAGAGTCAGTGGCAGAATAATTTATATGAAGCTACTCTAATTTAGACGGATCCGGTAAAAAAACCGGTACCGTCGTAGAGGGAACGGAGCCTAATGGCAAAACAAGTAATATAGCTTAAGATATTTAAAGACAGGATCGGGATTTTAAATGAAGGTTTTGTCACTGTGGAGCATAGAGCGTAGACTACATGTCCAGACAGAAATAACTAACCACGTTATAGTACCAGCTTGTATAGTTAAATGTGTCCAAAACAATAGAATGTTTGAGTTGGTGTGTTCCAATTGCGATCACAGATTATGTGAGTTCAAAGAAACACATTCTTTGAACGCGTTAGAAAAACGGTCGTCTGAACGTACCATTATCTACTGCCAAATTTTCCGATTATAAAATCAAAACAGTATTAGTAATACAATAATAGTTTATTATTATATACAGCTTAGATGTAATACTTAACATGATTCTAATTCTAACAAAAAAATATACAGTTAAAAAATTTAATAGGTTCCCATTTCTAACAATGCATCTATTTGCTCAGTCTCTGGTAAAATATCTATCTCAATGGGTTCAGACTTCATTTTGTTGCCTGATTTTGAATCTAGATTGAAAAATCTGAACAGTTTTGACAAATTAATGATTGAGTATGCAGACTGAGCCAGCCAGTCTTCAACCATTTCTTTCAGCTGATGAAAAGCATTCGTGACTTGAGGTGATACGCGCGTTTCTGGAACAAACGAATACATTAATTTATGGTAATTTAAAATAGCTGTTTAAATAAAGTATAGTTACTTATACTTACTCGAGTTATTAGTTTTGCTCAGGTCAAATAAAAACAGGAAGAAGTTAATTTGTAAATACAAATCTTTCTCAGTGTATTCTCTAAACATTACTCCTTTCTCACATAACCTGCATAGCGGGTACCCGCCGGCAAATGTCTGAGGGAGTCGCGCGGTGCGGTGACCGCATGCAGGGTCCTCGCACGACAACCAACCGGCGTAGTACTCAGCGTGGTACTGACGGACTTGTAAACTCAACTGGTTCTGAATACTCGCCAAGTAGTCGACCGGCCTCAAAGTACATTTATCATTCCGACATTTATCTAAAAATGTAACATTTTCTTTATCCAGCTTCACTACGGTTTCCCTTATTTTATTCTCCGTCTTGCAGTGTTCGTTTACGCACACAAATACAAAATCTTTGCATTGTCTATACTTTTCTTGTTCATTTTCTACTTCGTAAGTTTCTGTGTTGGAATTTTCTCTCCTAATTATTTGCCTGTACCCTGATGGGTCGAGGCCAAGGCAGTCGGCAACTCGTGCGGGGTCCATGCCTTCAATAGGTTCACATATTCTAGATATCACCGGGTGTAACTGATGTGCTAAGTAGTATTTATAATCAACATTGAGATGCTCTGAGTTCTTCAACTCTTCTATGTGGTAGGCTCTTTGTGTGGCGGTGTTAGCGGTGCCATCTTCACAGATGATGTAAGGCACAACATCTCCTTTCTTAAATCTTCTGCTGTTTTTACTGTTCAGTCTTAGAGCTACCTGAACGTGAGGTTGTGTGTGTTTATCGGCGTATTCGTTTGGGTTTTTAGTCAGTTGTTTCGTTATGGTCAGCACAGATAGCGGCATTTTTCCGTTCATTAAATCGTCCTTGAGTTTGTTAAGATGTGTTTGTATACTCTCGAGTCTCTCGTCTGCGGATTGTTCTGAAAGTATTTGACTCAATATAAATTTACCAGCTTCAGCCGCTAATTGTGACCAATCACGACGTACAATATCCAACCCTTTATGCTCTTGAGTGAACACAAACTCGCCACTTTTATTTTTGGTCACTAATACAGCAGCATACTTCTTTTTCTTTAAAAGGAGTAAATATCTAAACACTCCATCTATATCAAGCTCTATTTGTCTGTATTTTTTATTGATCTCCTTCTTCAGATCGACTCCTATCTTGAAGACATTATCATAATCTAAACAGTTGGTGTTGATCATTAAACTGTCGGTGTCTCCGTAAACTACGTCATAGTTGGATTTTTGTACAATTTCTTTGGTGTCCATAAGAATTTCTCTGCCTTTCATGGTGACGAGAGCTGCTAAAGGTTTTGCATAAAACCTGGAGTGAGTGAAACCGAGACAGCCGTACATCGAGTTAGCAGTGAGTTTCAAAGCCATTTGTCGTATATTATATTGCATGTACTGTTCAGTTGATAGATCTGGTATTTTCATTAACTTCTTAACTTCTCGTCTACTTTCCACTAGTTTGCGAATTTGTGTTGGCAAGACACCAAGATCAGTGTTCGTTTTTGGCAAAATAAGGTTAGCCACGTCCTCATCAGACGAACCGGAGGCTTTCCTTTTAATAGTAGTGAAGCAGATGTTGTACTCTTGAATAATGCTGGGGTATAACGAGTTGAAGTCCATAAGAAGTATAAGTTTATCATAGAATCCTTTTTTAGGATCTAGAACAAGACCTCCAGAATATACTGCTTTCTTTTTCCCTTGTTTCTTTGGGTTCTTAGCGGTGGCTGTACCTTCTTCTTGTTCGTCATTATCATCGTCGACCGCTACCCTCTTACCATAAACTTTATCAGGCACAATATAATTTTTCTCAGTGAAAGCGTGGAGCAGTAAAAACTCGTTTCTCTCTGATCTGCCACCGAGCAACGTTCGAGACATAATGTTTCCGGCAATTTGTGTGATTTGTAACGCTAACGGTATCACGTTCAATTCACACATCATCTTCAGAATGTACGACGCATCTTGCATGCTTAGCGAGACGAGTTGGAATAAATCTCTACTGTTTTCGTAATATCGGGGCAAGTCTTCAAGGGCCACGTCAACTCGTTCGCCTTCTTTCATTTTCAGTACGTTCACACATAATGTCTCGAGATCAAAACTTCTGGCTCTAATTAATTCCATAGCGGATATTTTAATGTCGCAAACTAAACGACCCAAAAAGGCGTCTTTAGCAGCAAACTTCTTTTGAGGGGCGACAGACCTCTTTAGTCGTCCTAATCGTGACCAATTAGGTATATGGAGGTCGAGGATATTGCCTATCAGTAAATCTTGTTGAAACCCTTGTAAGTCGTGGCCTACTACCAAGTCTGGGTCCAGCTTCCAAAACTGCACCATGAAATAGTTGAGAAGTTCCCTCTCAGTGTCACATTTGGTTAGTTTAGTAGCTTTATACTGAGGCAGAGATTGTTTTAGATCAAGTGGCCAGATTTCGTTGCATTTTGTCATTACTGAAAAAGAAGTGAAGATTACATTGGTAATATGGAATATTTTTTTCATAAATGTATTTAATTCGTAATAAGGAATTATTTTCCAAAAAATAAGTAAGAATTGGCAGGTTACAATTTCTTTGTCTATGTAACTTTTCCCTTCCGTGAGCTACAAGCAAGTTATATATGCACTGCTAAGTCGTCGCACAATAAGCTTGGATATACCTACATCAGTGGTGCCCGCCTGTAACCTTCGTACGTGTTTGCAATCTACGGAAATACCCTAAGATTTAGTGAAAAGTAATATACCATCTCAGTCCTTTGCTCACAAAGGACAGAGATGGGTATATTAGATCTCGCAAAATTTGTCAGTATTCGCATATCGCACATGTTTCACAGAAACACCTTTGTGACCTTTGTCCCATCATTAATCAATATTTACGACACGCAGAGAGGCTTGATGCTATACTTGCCCGACACCACACAAAGTAGTAGCAAAAAATTGCAAATGGTTAAATAGTACTTACCACAGAAGTGTTGTTGAAAAAGTGGATTCGGCGGCGGCTTGTGTAAGTGGAAGTTAGTATGAGAGAGACAACTCAACATCAATATCTTTGTCTTCCGTGTTTTAGGGTCCATTGTCGTTCTCATATTTATCTGAAAATATTGTTATATGTTATAATTATTATGTGTAGCTTTTTTTTTTTTTTTTTTTTTGCAGAAGGGGAAATGCGCCTTATGCATACCGTCCCGCTCGGGGATGCGAGACGGTTATGTCGGGCTCTCCGGCCTAGAGATGGTAAGCGGCCGGCATACCTACTAAAACCCCTTCTGTGTCACCTACTCATCCGCATAGTGACGGGAACGCGGTATCCCAAAAAGTACTACTTCCGCGAACCCGCCGCGGACGTCCGTCGCCGGACGCTCTTCAGGGTGGAGTGATATACACCCACCCACCGTGACCATTTCGAGGACCATGTGCAATGAGCGCCAGACGACCCCGAGTCTGACGCTCATGGTCCTCACCTCGGCCGCAGAGGATAGGGAGAGCGGCGCATCGTAATACCGACACTCCTCTTCCCCTGCGGCCCCACCGTGTCCGCAATCTGACGGTTGCGGCCCCGCCGAGGCCGCGGAAGGGAGGGAGAGCGCCGCACCGTAATACGGGCACTCCTCTCCCGCCGCGGCCCCGCACTCCTCAGCCGCGATGTTGTTCCTACAACACCGCGGCCCGCCTTAGTTGCGGTGCTGCTAGGTGCTCCATCCATACAGCACCGCAACCCGCCAGGGCCGCTCCAACGCGGGCTTCCGCACAAAGCCCGCAGGAGCGGCGCCTCCTTGGGGTTCCTCTTAGCTTCGCCGTGTGCCCAACCACGGCTACTAAGCCCCCCCGCCACGACAAGGCGAGAACCCACATTCGGGGGGGGTTTATGTGTAGCTTAAAGTTCAGAGATCAGTACCCGATTAACCATGTATTTTATATTGGAATATCAAAACTAAACATTTATTTAAAAAAATTGTATCTGTGCTGTAGATCGTTGAAGAGTTCCTTTATTTAGAGCTGATCATCAAAAATACATTATCACCAGAACTGAACCAATATGTAAAAATTCAAATCCTTGGCATAAGAGGAAGTGATTCTAATTCAGCTTGTAAGAGTTGGGTACGGTGGCTCAGCGGTTAGAGCGTCGACACGGTACGTCGAAGATCGTGGGTTCGAATCTCATCCGTATCAGTTGATTTTTCAAATCTTCTTATTAAATAATTATATACAAGGCAAGTTTATAAAAGCTTTAAAAAAACTTCAATCTCAATGTAATTAACAATATTAACTAGACGTGATAATTAACTTACCGTAGCCACAACGATCGGCGGAGGTTCTAAATCAGCATCATTTCTAATAATAGAGATATGCTCCATCTTATCACAAGCAGCTTCTAATTTACACCACGACACTTTAGCTTGCACCTGTTCCGGTTGCTTGACCTCCAGCCAGCAAGGACCCTTGATCTTGCGTTCCAAGAGGAAGGTCTCCAGTGACGAGGTGGTGGCGCCGAAGATGTGAGAGAATGTTAGGTACTTCTTGTCTTTCGGTGGTGGCGGGACTGAAGCCTATGGAACATTGTAAGGATGGTTTTATAAAATACAAATACCCGCAAACATTTCGAACAAATAGCGGCATAGTGGGAGAAAGTTCACGACTGAGCAACCTACCGCGTGCGCTGGCATGGTAGCAATTTCCTAAAACAAATCATTTATTTGCTATCAACGTATGTACGTATGTATGTATGTATTAGGTCTTGGTATATCTATATATATAAAAATGAAACCCGTTTTCCGTTGTCACGACATAGCATGAAAACGGCTTGACCGATTTGGCTGATTTTGGTCTTGAATTATTTGTGGAGATCCAGGGAAGGTTTAAAGGTGAGAAAAAGGGGTAGAGTAGGGTAGGGGTAGTGTAGGGTAGGGTAGGGGTAGTGTAGGGTAGGGGTAGAGTAGGGTAGGGGTAGGGTAGGGGTAGTGTAGGGTAGGGTAGGGGTAGTGTAGGGTAGGCTAGGGGTAGATTAGGGTAGGTTAGGGATAGGGTAGTAGGTAAAGTAGGTTAGGGGTAGAGTAGGTTAGGGGTAGAATAGGGCAGTCGGGAGAGTAGGGTAGGGGTAGAATAGGCCTTGAAGTAGGATAATCACGCGTACGAAGTCGCGCGGGGCAGCTAGTAATAAATAAAAGGTCCACTACATTGTATCTTACAGCACTAATTTTTCTGTAATAATTATTATACACGAAAATATGTTAAATTCTTATACTACCTCCTCCCCTCTCCTTTGGTCCACCAGAAACCTAAAAATCGATTATTGCGCAGAAAAGGTAATTTGTCAAAAGGCTTGCTGGTTGTGCTCCTCTTTATTTTTCTCACTCTCAGGCCCATAATGACGAGGCGGTCACTTTATGGTAAGTAATCAGGTACTTAGGTATAGGTACCCACGGCCATTACACGAGAAAAATTGAGAGAGAAATGACTTGATGTGTCTTCTAGCATTTAATTCTTCTTACATTCCGTATAAACGTCACAAACGTAACCTACGCGTACCGCTATCATACTTATAGCAAAAAAAACCTCCAAGCATTATTATTCTGAAACATTTGAACTTACTCAATTGATTCAAATGTAAATATGAATGATTTTGTTGATACAAATGATAAAAATACTTACAGAATACCTAACTTCCAGATAATCCGACTGTGCTGGTATATCAGGCAGGTTGAAACAGTAGCTCTTGGTGACCTTTCGTGATTTAAACTCCTTGAGGCCGAGCTCCGTCGCCACGGAAGTGTTGAACTCCGCGTACATGTCCATCATTGTCACCTCATCATCTGTAGGCTCTAATGTCACTGGATCTAGTTTCTAGGAAATATAATTGCTTCAGATTAATTCACTGCACTACTGAGGTTATCATCTGACCATTGAAATATATATTTTATTTGGACCCGGCGCGCCACACATACCAAAAAAAAGCATTATTTTATGTAACTAATGGTAGATTGGTACATACTCGCGATTTTTCAGGAGTTAATAAGATAAGTATGTTGTAAATAAAATCATCAGTCTATGTGCTGGGGTTGATTAATCATCATAAATTTGTAGTACTTACATATTCCCTGGGCAGCAGAAATATCTGTCTATTAACATTTTTCACCACAAGACAGCAGGACACACAGCCAGCCTTCTTATTTGATGGATTCACATACACTTTGCCAAAAAGGTACACTACTCCAGGCTTCACAAACCTGTCTTCCCAAGCATCTAGCCAGTAGAACTTGAGGACTTTCTCCCCATTCTCATTTGTGTGCAATGGTAACTGTCCATCTACGTGTATGGTTGCTGCTATCTGATTCTCTCCCATTTGTTCTGTCCATGTATTTGTAAGAGGCTTCAATTCTTTAGCTTCCTTCTTGGTAGGAAATATTTCAAAATCTTCATTGAGAAACTCCTCAGCCACATCAGTGATAGTCTCTGAGGTACTCGGTAATATTTCGTTTTTCACTTCGGCTGGTTTTGTGGTTGCATCATTGCTGAAATCGTCATCGAAATCTAGGTCTTGTGTGTGGAATTCTTCAATGTTCTGTGTTGCCGAGTCTTCCAGTTCTTGTTTTATTTCTTTATCAATCTTCCACTCTGGCTTCTTTGTTACTGCTTTATCAGTTACTGGTTTAGATGACTCACCTATAGATACCTGTAATAATGATTGATGGTATTTAAAAAAAGTAACTGTAGAGTCTAGTAATACCCAAATATTATTATGAAAAACTAAAATGGAAAGTACAACAGTAATATTAAATAAGCAAAACTTATAATAAAGTTTTATAACTTACAGTCACTTCTTTCGAAACAGGTTCATTATCAATTTTATGATTTTCTTTCTGTAACAAGAATTTTATTTTTTATAACACTTTTTCCAAACACGAAAGTCATGAGACAAAATAAGTTTGGTATAGTAGAAACTTCTGGCATCCTGGCTATTACATGCAGGGAGGTAAAAATGGTGCGACTGCACTGGGCGCGCCAATCAGGGGGGCGCCGAAATTAAAGTTCTAGGGGGTACAACAAAATAGCGCCCTTAAAAAGATACCAGCTTGACGCTTATTATAGGAAGGGTGATTGCATTACAGAGAATATGTTCTAAGGCTGACACTAATTACAGAATATAAAGGTGAGTTTATAGCTTTGTAGACTTACATTTTCATGTTTAACAACTGGTTCCTTATTCAAGATAGATGTAGTGGGTTTCTTAATGGCAGAGGAAAGACTTTTGAAGTAATTCTGAGCATCCCTCTTGCTAGACTCCACTATACTGGTTTTGGTGGCTACAGGCTTTGGCTTCACTGCAGTTGATGCATTACCATCTAAATCAGACATTATGTCTGATAGAATATTGTCTTCTGATATTTTAACATCCTGTTATAATAAAAAAATGCAATTTAGTTGGCATAAAAATTATTATATCTTACATTGAAACTACTCAGACACATTCTGGATAAAAAAAAAAAAATATAGTAAAATTTTCTTACTAACTTAACTCAGGGTGGCATGCTACTAGTCAAATATCTTAGACTAAGATCATCGGTGTTATATATTTGATGAATTCATAATTTTGTTTTTGATTAGTTGTATTGTATGAAAAAAATTCACTAATGGAGTACCACTCTCAGTACCTACTTTACAAGGAACACCGTCATAGCTCGAAGCTCTGAGCTCAAAGCAGCTCTCTTTTTTTCTGATGATACTTAAGTCGAGAGAAGTTTAGAAATCATGGGAGAAGTTTTCGATGATTCAAGCTTACAAAGCCAGTATTTCTAATTGACAACTAGCCTTCAATTGAAAATTACTTTGTATGGAATTTAAGTATTCCACATGTAGCCTACATTACTCAGATATAGTGTAGCTTTCTACTAGAGAAGGAATTTTAGAATTGGTTCTTTACAAACAAACAAATTTTACTTCCTTATTAACATGTTTACCTCTTTTTTCTTTGTAGGCATAGATCCCAGCAGGTTCCTAATGTTTCCCTTAGCTGAGGCTGGGGGAGCAACTCTAGCTTTCCTTTTTTGACCTCGGCCAGACTCTTTGTTGTTAGAAGCTACGTATGAGTCATCAATCTCATCATCATCAAATATCTCCCGGCCATCTTCCACGTAGCCAGTACCATCTGTATATTTGCAAAATAAAAATTAATTATTGATTCTTTGAAGTGCCATGGTTACATTGTCATATTGGTTATGGACCTGCTTTGCAAGCAGGTGAGTGGCATGTTAGCAATGTGACTTTTCCCATGTCATTATTAAGTACTTTCTTAGTTAATCTAAGTAGATAAAGCATTGGGATGAAACCTGGACAAAAAGCAGTCCAAAATCACTAGCATGGTTATTAATGTTTGTTCCTTCACTGTTTGGAGAAAAGGTCTTTGCCTAGCAGTGGGATAGTTACAGGGCGATTTATTTATTTTATTCTTTAATACTGCTAAAGGTTACAGTCATAATACCATTACTATTTAGAATATTGATATTCTAGGTAATTATATCCCCGACTTATCACCGATGTAAAAAAAAACTGAGTCTATCTATCTATCCTAATAAGAAAAGAAATAGAGAATGTACCATCTTCAATCCAATCGTCTTCTTGGCGTTGCATGACCCTTTCAGAGTACTCCCTCTCGTCCACCGTATCGTACACGTTTTCCATTTCATCCACATCATATTTATTCTTAACACCTTTTCCTTTCAGTTGTTTTAATCTTTCAAACGCCGATAAACGGCCGTGTTTGTCGACTTTTTGCCTTTTGGCTCTTTGACCAGCTAAAAACAAGGGTTAAACAATTTGTATAAACGACAATGTATATGTTTAAGTTATATCCTTCTACATCTCTTTTCGACTAAACTCACCTAACGAGTCTGACATCTTCTCTATTTATTCTTAAACATTTACAATTTTTAATTTCATAATCAGCGAAATAAACTCGTCTCAAGCTCGATAGCACTTTGATTGACGTTTTACTTTTGGCGGGAGTTCTGTAGATTTGTAGAACAAAAACAAATCGGATAGGGATGAGCCAAATGTGCTTGTGCAATAAGCAAAAACCGATAACATGACTACTAAATAGTGATGTCCGGAATATAAAACCGGTCTTTGTCTATAGTTTAGGGTAGACTGCATGCATCTCTCTCCCCTTCCTTAGCATAAAAAACAACCAACGAGAAGAAAGAATCCATAAAGTATTTACACAAACTCGCGCCAATTTATGCTGTCAAACAAGCTGATGGTGGTGGAGTAATTTGTTTATAAGTTTATATGTGATATAATTTCTTATTTCCAATCAGAATGGCTATGCGAGATTATGCCGCTGATAGTGGTGTGTAACATGTAACATTTTGATATAATCAACAATTTATTTGTGTAAAACTTGATAACCTAACCGCCAAACTTCGGTGTTTCAGAGTCTTTCAAAAACTTCTTTGTAGACTTTTGCCAAACGGACGATGAAGGAAAGAAGAATTTTAAATACGCGGAGCAACTCACAAGGGTAGCACATAGAGAACAGGTATGGTTGAACCTAATTGAAGAAAGTTTTACAGGCTTTGTTTTGTAGTTATTACCTACCGGCAGTTCAGTAACAATGCAACAATGCCCTTTAGTTAGATAGTGAGTGATTACCTCTACGATGGCATGTTGAACAACCTTGTATTGGAGTATATACCGTCGTGTAGGCTTCTGGCAGGCTTGGCTTTATCCAAATTCTAAGATTCTCAAGTGTGTTGTTTTACTCAAGATCCTTCACCTTTTTAAGGGAAATAGTCATAGTTATAATTAATTTCAAACACAGATATGATTTTGATCAGTCAGTGGTGCATGCCTGGGATTGAACCTGCAACCTTGGACTTAACACCTTTTACTTAGACCTATGTTCATACCACTTGGCTGTCACTACTGATGAATCTACAGTAATTTTTAATAATGCTCGTGCCATTATGAAACTCTCTAATGTATTATTACAGTCTGCTTTTATTGTGGAGTTGGATGACTTGCATGAGACCAATGAGGAGTTAGCAGAGGCCGTAAGACAGAACACACGACGATACACCAACATGGTCTCTGATGTTGTGTACGAAATGCTGCCTGATTATAAGCATAGAGAGGTATATTGTCTTCAAAGAAAAATATCTTTACTTATAATATACAAGCAAAAATGTGGAGTTGTCCTTATTTCCTGCAGCAACAAGGCAACAGATCCTAATTTTTTGTATTGGAGTAGTTTATGGTCATATGCTACTTGTACCTTAAAGTTATGCAGATAAAATTGAGGGCAGAAGGCAGAAGCTAGTTAGTATAGATGAATAGAATTTTTTTTTACCAAAAAGTGAATTAAAGAAAATTTTAAAGAAAAGCTTAACATATTTTTTATTATACAACTAAAGTAGTTAATATTAACAGGCCCTTGTGGCAGCAGTGGTATTCATAAATTCTGCTTCAATATAGTAATATTATTACTAAATAGTGTTTAGCATTTATAACTAACTAGCGACCCGCCCCGGCTTCGCAGGGTTACGCTAATATGCATGTATTATACATATAAAGCTTCCTCTTGAATCACTCTATCTATTAAAAAAAACCGCATCAAAATCCGTTGCGGAGTTTTAAAGATCTAAGCATACATTGGGACAGACAGACGCGGGATGTAGTGATTTAACATTATTACTGGATTGTCTTTTGAAAATATGAATCACTAAATGGTTATAGGTGGCAGCCAAAGATGCTTTGGATGTGTACATAGAGCACAGAATTATGTTGGAGGCAAGGAACCACAGGATCCCGGGAGAGATGAGGGACCCACGCAACCGATATCCTCCAGAACTCATCAGGAGATTGTAAGTAAAGACTTTATTTATGAACTTGCAACTCCAACTATGGTGATAATCATCTTTAAATCTATCTCATACAATACAATAGCAGGGGGTGTACAGTAGTGTTGAGAAAATGAGCTTCAAGCTCGGGAACTCAAGCTCTGAGTCGAGGCTACTTAGCCTTCAAAGCTTGAGCTCTGTTTCATGTGCCCTGGGTATACAATTGAATGTTGATAATTATGTTTATTATTACTCCACAGTGAGGTGTACTTCAAAGACCTGTCCTCATCCAAGTCTCTGCCCATCAGAGAAGTCAAGGCTGAACACATAGGCAAACTTGTTACACTTAGAGGTGAGAATAACTACAATTTATATTATATTATATACTTATATTATGAGTTAATCAGGGAGGTGCACAGACATTTACGATGCCATAGATTTTCGATTTCGGGTAGGCATTACATACAAATCAAAATCAACTAAGTTTTACTAATTCGTCGCCTGCGTCGTATCTGTCAGGGTAGGCAGCGCCTTTTTGCCTATATGAACTGCACGCCCCTGGAGCTAATTGACATTATTTTATGAATATTTTTATGTTTAAATTTCCTTTCAATCTTTGGAACTGGATTTGTCTCATTATTATTTAAGCTTCATATTGATTTGGTAATTAAAAGGTCTTAAAAGGTCCATAATTTAACACTTTATTTGATGCAGCTGTAGTGTAAATAGGTATATAACTTACGGAATATAAAATCTTTAAAATGATTTACCAATAGGCATAGTTAATAATAATTATATTAAATAAGTTTTTCACCAAAACATTCTAGTTTTTAAAAAAAAAACAAAGGGTTCTTTCAACTCAAAATTCCATGTGTTTGCTTTCAAATATTAGCTTTTAACTGTGAGCATCTAGAAGCTAGTACTGCCTGTAATGAGTGGGTATTATTCTTACTTGGCGCATGGTGAAATAGCAAACATGCGCTCGCGCACTATTAATACACCCTTTAGATGAATTCAGATGAGATGATAATATGTGTATTTGTGTAGTAATAAGAATCTGTTGTCTCCAGGCATAGTGACCCGCTGCACGGACGTGAAGCCGCTGCTGGTGGTGGCCACGTACTCGTGCAGCGCGTGCGGCGCGGAGACGTACCAGCCCGTGCGCGCGCTGCAGTTCACGCCGCCGCCCTCGTGCTCGGCCGACGACTGCCGCCTCAACAAGACTGCCGGACAGCTGCACTTGCAGACTAGGGGGTCCAGGTTCCAGAAGTTCCAGGAGTTGAAAATTCAGGAACATGTATGTACATTTTTTTGTTGCTGAATTATTTTAATCAGTTTTCTTGCTACGTAGGAGCTAAGTTAAGAGATCACAGGTCTCTCAATATATCATTCCATAATTATCTTCCTGCCCCTTATCCTAATTACTATCCTATTTATCTCTATTAACCGTTATATCACTACTTACTACTATACCTTTCTAACCATGTAATTTTTCACATTATCCATCCATATTTTCTTTGGTGTTTCTCTAACCTTATAACCACCCAAGTCATACTTAAAACTCTTCTTACATTTCCTTTATGAAGTTACTTTAAAAAAAACAAAAATGTATAATGTACTCTAATATTGCCTACTGAAACTGTAACGTCCATCAGTCGGACCAAGTCCCCGTGGGCCACATTCCCCGTCAGCTGTCGGTGTACTGTCGAGGAGAGACGACGCGACGAGCCCAGCCGGGAGATCACGTGGCGGTCACCGGAGTGTTCCTGCCGCTACTCAGCGCCGGCTTCCGACAGATTGTGCAGGGATTACTGTCTGACACTTATCTTGAGGCACATGTAAGTATTTTCTGTCCTGTTGAAACATATACTGTGTTTGTCTAGGTAATAAAAACCAATTAGTTGCACTGTACTTCATACCGCCATAGTATTATATCGACCAGCAGCAGTTATAGCCTAGTGGTATGACTATTGGACTGCTAAAGATCGTAGGTTCGTAACCCAAGCACGCACCTCTGATTTTTCGGATTTATGTGCTTTATAGAAATTAATTATCACTTGCTACAACAGTGAAGGAAAACATCGTGAGGAAATTAGCACAACTTAAGAGATTTTTAATGGTGTGTAAAGTCAAGTCAAAGACTTACAGGCGCTTTGAACTCTTCTGACACCAATTCATCAGCCATACGATGAAGAAGATTTTTTGGACCAATATTTACTAATTATTTACTGAATTCCCTACTGATCGGCCTTACTGGTAGGGAAAACGGTCGGCAATACGCAAGTGATATGCTAAATCTTAACGTGTATGCTGTATCATAACGTCACACTGTATCAGCCGCACAAGTTATAATAAACTTGTACTGTAATAAAAAAACTAAAATATTCGTCCATAGTCCGTGAACTGCCTGAACCAAGCTGACGAGAGTGAGTTGGCGGAGGCTCTCACTGAGGAAGAACTGGCGGAGCTGGCTGATGAAGACTTGTACTCCAGGATGGCGCGAAGTCTGGCGCCCGAGATATATGGACACGAGGACGTTAAGAAAGCACTGCTACTGCTGCTAGTTGGAGGCGTAGATAAGTAAGACAGTGTGGTTTCATAAAATAATACATTTTTAAATTTCAAATTTTTTTTTAATAGAAATTAAATTTCAACCGTGATAGTAATGCCCTCCACAAAGAATGTAACAGACAATGTCCCAAAGAATGTAGATCCGAAATAACGGGGCCCGTATTGTTGTGTTTCATTTATGGTCAATGAGAACAGAGAGAGTCCAATATATAAGAGAAATAGTCCTAAAAGTTATACCTAGTTTTTTTAACTTGCAATGTTTTCACAAGCTTTTTTAAACTTGCAATGTTTGTATGTTACTATGTTTTTGGGTTTTTCCATTGGGAAATTGTTAGCAGCACGGAGTCTGGAACTGTGCCTGTTAATAGCGAAACGTGGGTGTACTGTATACACTTCTGCCTACCCTCTTTAGGGAATACAGGCGTAAGTCTATATTATATTACATTTTCTTGGACTATAATGTTAACGTTTTCATATTAGACGTCCAAACGGCATGAAGATCCGTGGCAACATTAACATCTGTCTGATGGGCGACCCTGGTGTGGCCAAGTCTCAGCTGCTGAACTACATCGACCGCCTGGCGCCTCGCTCGCAGTACACCACCGGCAGAGGATCCTCTGGAGTTGGTCTCACCGCTGCTGTTATGAAGGTACACTAATGTTCAAGGACAAGCTACATAATAGAGCTACATATGTGTGGTGTCGTTTATTACTATATGAACACCAACGTACGCTTCCCTGTCTAGTTGTAAACGTTGTCTGATGATAAAACAAAGGTCACAAACTAGTAGTTATCAACACCCAAGTTGCTTCAGGTAGGCAACTAGGCAGCACCCACAAGACAAAGATATCATAAATTGCCCCTCAAATTACTTCATCATAAAGATCGAAAAATTTAACTTACTTAATTAATACGAACTTTATAAAAATGTTCATGACTTCATCGTTGTTAAACCGCTCCAACTTTCATCCTTCTGCTTCAAAGGCAGGTGTGCCGTGCCAGTTTTTCTGTAAAAAGCTGTGGATTGCTTCACAAACTTAGATCAGATCTGCTAATTCATTAAAGTATTCTGCAGCATTATGTTTAAATATTCATTGCAGGATCCATTTACTGGAGAGATGATGTTGGAAGGCGGCGCGCTAGTGCTGGCGGATCAGGGCGTGTGCTGTATTGACGAGTTTGACAAGATGGCGGAGAACGACCGCACGGCCATCCACGAGGTCATGGAGCAACAGACTATTAGTATTGCCAAGGTAAATTATGTCTTACTGTAAAAATATACGGTATATTTTATAGAAAGTAGTTGCTAGCGGTGCACTTTTATGCAGTGATAATCATGATCTTTGGACTGCCAAGTTAGAGGTCGTACGTTCTGAACCCTCTTTCTAAACCTCAGACTTTCGTATTCTTGTGCGTACAATTAATTATCACACTGTAAACGGTTGAAGGAAAACATCCTGAGAGATTTTTCAATGGTGTGTGAAGCCATGTAAGAAGTGAGATTTTTGTCATAACCTTACACTATTCTGATATCTAGAGTGGAAATGTCCACTCTTGATAGACCTAGAGATAGTATTTAAGTCATATATTAACAGATTTACTGTTACAGGCGGGTATAATGACATGCCTGAATGCACGAGTATCGATCCTAGCGGCGGCTAACCCTGCGTACGGACGATACAACCCCAAGCGAACCATAGAACAAAACATACAGCTGCCCGCCGCGCTACTGTCACGATTCGACCTGCTGTGGCTTATACAAGACAAGCCTAACCGGTATGTCATCAAGTCAAGCTCCCAGAAACTTCGGCATTTGAATGTTAAATCAACTTAGCGTGTTGGCGGCTAGTTCTTCGCACTCCATGCGTTTTCATGCCATTCATTTAGCCTGTTATGGTTAAGGGCTTAGCTCAATATAACAACAACAATAATTAATATTGACTATAGATCGCCTTTTGGTGGAAATCGGACTGTATTTAATTTTTACGCCAAAAATCATTAATAGCTAAGCTACTAAACAACAAAAAAAAAACGATTCACAAGCAGAAAAGAAAATGTTATTGGGGAAATTATGAACGTGGGGATTTGCCAAAAATGATTAATAAACCTAGACACTCCCCGCTGACAATGTAGCCTACATTTTCAGCGGGGAGTGTCTAGATTAAAGTTGCCGAAATGTAACGTTTAATTCTTAATTTTCGGGATATCCTCACATTCGTAATTACCCCTATGCATTTTACTGAACTATTTTGTGTTTGCCTATTGATTTAAGACTTAGGGCTTGATTTTGGCTTAGGCTGGCTTTTCTGTATTCATCTTCTCTGCACAGTACTATTAAGCTAACATGTGCTAAAACATGTAAAAATTTCACAAAAGAAAAAGACTATTTTATACCTAGCTTATTGTCAATTGTCTTTCTGTACAGTGAGAAAGACTTGGAGCTAGCGAAACACATCGCCTACGTGCACCAGCACTCCACGCAGCCGCCGTGCGAGGTGCGCGCGCTGCCCATGCGGCTGGTGCGGCGCTACGTCGCGCTCACCAAGAGGAAGCACCCCGCGGTACCTAACCATCTCACTGACTACATCGTGTGTGAGTACTATTACAGTCTAAATATCTTACAGTCGGTCATTGACAGAGCGACTGTGTGAGGACCTTAGAGTATATAAGAAAATATAGAGCAACCATATAGTAGTATGAACTGTGAGCACGGGTATGAACAACGCGGCCGCGACACGAGCTCCGTTTGCGATCATACCTCGATCGACTGCGGTTCAACTAAGCTCCACGAGCGAAAAAGTTACATTTTAGCTTATATCATGGTTAACTGCTGAGTTAAATTTTGAAAAACGTCTAAAAAACATAATTTGAAAAAATGTCATTTTAACATTTGTATGGTAAGACCTGCTTTCGCTCCGCACAAGGTAATGTGGTTGACGTTATCACTCTATATTTTCTTGAATACTCTATGTGTTAACCTTAATTTTTAATAAGTAAATATTCCCATTATCACTTAATATTTTCTTGAATACTCTATGGTGAGAACATACTGGACAATCATACTGCTAGTCGGGATCCGCACCTTTTTTTTTGTTTTGTGGCCGGAGGGAGTAAAAATGCCTTCCGCATACCGCACATCCGAGGACGTACGGTTTCGCACCTCAGACTGTACTGTAAGACTTCTATCCTCTTCCAGTCTACCAGTAAAAAATAGAGGTATCACTGACGTGCCTTCTACAAGCAGCAAATTAGTTCAATTAGGACTTCCGATAGACACTTTCACATTTATGTTATTAGTAGGATACAATAGGATAATATTGAGAATGTCGAATTCTAGTATTGTATATTAATTACAGCGTCGTACGTGGAGCTCCGTCGCGAGGCGCGCAACGCCCGCGACGTGACGTTCACGTCAGCCAGGAACCTGCTCGCTATACTGCGCCTCTCCACTGCGCTCGCCAGGCTCAGGTAACTTATTCATCTAATTTATTGATTTTCAAGTGCAGTTGCGTTCAGTTTGCAGTGTGAGAAGTGGTCAGTTGTATATGTAAGCATTTTACTTCTTTCGAGGTCAAGAAAATGGCTGCTATAAAAATAGCTTGCAGTACATTATTACAAAAATTCACTATTTATTATAGGACCGCAGTAACGTATAACACGGTTTTCTACTGTAGTAAGACAACCAACGTTCTTAATAGAGGCCTAGAGGCGCCCTTCGACACTTTAAGCTGTTGGAGGCCTTTTAGGTTTTTTGACAAATTCCGACAGCAGGCATCCACAAACCCGCGTCCACCAACACTCAAGTAGTCAGCTTGGTTAAGCAATGGAAGTGAATCTATCCTTCCTCACTTCAATTTATGAGACAAGGTCACCCCAGCTGTGGGACAGTAAAGGCTAATAATTATTGCAGATGTCGCCTGCGACTTTGTCCGCGTCTAAGTTCAATAGATTATTGCAATTTTCCTAGGGATCTATATTTTGTTAAAAAATTAAGTACTCTCCACGTTACTCTCTAACAACACGTAGCTTTATAGGTGAAAGATTTTTAAAAATCGTGAGTAGTTTTATAGATTATCCATTAAAAAAGAAAAATCAATTCTTTTCTCTTTAATTTATTAGTTTAGGTACAAATTGTAATGTAGCGGAATTTTTGGAATATTTTACTTTTAAATACTGTTCTAATTATTACCTATACTGAACTAATTAGATAAGCTGAAAATGACTATTTAGATAAGAAAATAATAATAATATCAAGTGTAGATAATATTAATGAAATTAATTTAATGAAATCAAAATTGCTAAGTCCTATTTTTTGCAAACTAATGACTATAATTATAATATAAATTGATAACTTGGCCTTGTGCTCTATCATACACTGATTTAAATTAATTTCTTTTTACAAAAAATCGCTATCAATATGTGCTAAATAATAGCTTATTAGCGTTTTTATCGAAAAAACGTTAGTAATTAGTAAAAATTTGTGAAGATAAGAATAATTAATATTAAAAATACGATATAATAAATGATAATTCTAATTTAAAAATTTCGGTTTCCGCCAAAACGAAGATAGATCACAACACAAAATCCAGGTCATGTATTGAGCATAATATGAGACTTCGTAAGTCCTGCCTTGAACAAAATGTAGAAGATTCAACATTATGAAAATCCAACATAATTCAACATTTTAAAATCCAACATTTTGGGATTCAATATTTTTAACTTTCTGGACCTGAAAGAGAATACACAATGGAAAATATTTATGTTTGCCGGTTTACGGCAACCGGCAAGCTTTCAACATTTAGAATTAAATTAAATATTGTTATGAAATGACATTTTTGCTATCAAGATCTAGTACAAACACTGAAAGCTTTTTTTACACAGACTGAAAAAAGAAACCAATTTCATAACATTAAGGATTCTTCACAAATACTTTAAACTGTATTTATTTGTGAATAGTTCATTTTAACCTCTCGAAAAGCCGTCTCAGGTTTTGCCCAAACAGTTGGACAGAAAATTAAGCAATCTAATCTATTGCTTAATTTGTTTTATTACTAATCCAGATTATCAGACGTTGTGGAGAAAGAAGACGTGTCTGAAGCTATTCGTCTGGTGGAGATGTCCAAACAGTCGCTGTCACCAGTGGATGAGAATGTGCAGAGGTATTTATTGTATTACCTTCTGTTATTGTTAATGTTGCTAAATCCTTTTTTCAAATTAACATTTTGAATTTAGGGACTTAAATGGAAAAAAAAAATTAAATGCCCTGTGATTTCTGGCGTGGTGGTGGTTTTATTCTTATAAAACCACCAGACTGACATACATTGATTAATTTAATTTCTCAACAGGGGTATCAGTTCTACGGATCGCATATTCGCAATCGTGCGCGACTTAGCAGGTTCGAATCAGACGGTGAAGATTGCTGACGTCATCGAGCGCTGTGTTGATAAAGGATTCAAGCCTGATCAGGTGAGATGACGTAACCTTTAAGTTGGACAATCCATGATCATCATTTTATGTATAAGACGAGTCATCGTGCCTCGATGACTGATGGCTTGGTCTTTATGTTGCTTTTCTACTAGCGAGGCTATATGAAAATTGGATGGAAGGGATTGAAATCCTACTCTTTTTCACCAAAAATTTACATTACTGTCTCGCGATGAATTTTTCAATTAGTCTGATTGGCCATCGCTAGAATCGTATTTCCTTTGTAAAGTTAATAAATACCTACTGAATGCGCCCAGCAACAGGTTTGGTTTGTATTCATCTCGTCGGTCTCGCACATCCTCTTTTGGATAACAATTTAAATTTCACTCCCATCCAATTCTCTCCTCGTCTCGCCGCTGCGCGCATGGAAAAGCACCGTTACTCTATGGTTTAATAAGCAGTCTCCTGCTTACTGAAGGTACTTACGGGGAAATTCGCAATCTATACTATCCGTAGACGCAGTGCTCTAGGAATTTGAAGCTAACCAAAATCCGTAGCGTAGTGCTGCCCGTGCGATGCGGCCGGTGCGCGCTAGTCGATGCGCATAACTTGGACCCCATCTTTAAAATCTAAATAATAATTATCTTTTATAGGTTGATGCCTGTATCGAGGAGTACGAAAATCTCAACGTATGGCAAGTGAACCAAGTGCGAACCAAGATTACTTTCATGTAAACCCACCGATGAATTATTCGTTTTGTACCTTTTATTATAAGTTAGTTATAAGTAAACCAGTGTGCCTGTACTTTGTAATGTTGATGAGATTTGACTGCGGATTATGTTTAATTAATAAAGTAATACTCGACAAATACAACTTAATTTATATTCCCGCTCTTAATAGAATTTTTCTTTTAACAAAAATTCGAACAGTGTTCGCAGAGAGTTTCTTATTAAATAATTTCATTTAATATGTGCTTATTAAAATATATAGGTACCATGGGATACATGCAATACCTGATATATTTTTTAAATGAAAAATAATTTTCATAGTGTTTAAATCCTTATGGACGAAATGTAAGGTCTGAAATGTATGAAATGTAGGTACTGTTTATTTAGCATCTTTTTTTTGGGTGTAAAACCTTTTAGGGGTGCCCCATCACCATCGGCTAGCTTTTTCCCTAAACACTCCCCAAATTTTCCGATTATCCGGGCATCTTTTCAATTTTTCTTTACCCTACTCTGACTGTAACGACTTATTTACTATCACTTATTTTTTTATTTACATAATTTAATAATATTGATGTGAGTGACCGAAGGTCTTGAACTCATAAAACTGTTTCTCTTAGAAAACCATTTCATGCCACATTACCGGACGGTACTCATGATTGTTCGCTATCTCCTCTCAGCTTCATAGCCTTGCTTCCACTAAATTACATCTATTACCTTTCCTCATAAAACCAAGTTGATTCGTTGTTTTCTTTTCTGTGACTGCCCTTTTCCTGTAGCGATTTCACCATAAACGACATCGGTGTAAAGACAAAAGCGATGTAATAAATTTATTTTCCTCGTCTTATGGTAGTTGGGTCGTACTTATACTAAATGTTTTATCTTAACGATAAAAATGTAAGTGTATATCCATAGACCACCCGAAGAGATTTGTGATGAATTTGTCTCGACAAGGCCATTTTGATAATGGGTTTTTCAGCAGCTTTATAGCTTCGTATGTAGCGATAGCGTTAACAGCCATGAAATCTAGTGCGCTTTTTTCCTGATTTACTTTATTTGGACTGCGTTGGAATGAGGAAGGAAACCTTTCTATTTGCTTCGTGGTTGGTATTGATTGTAATTTGTTAGGATTTTTTTAAGTTCAAGGCTTAATCGTCAGAGCCGCTTTCAAATATCCTATTTCTACTTATAATCTAGCGTAGGAGGTTATGTTGTTTATTCCCTAACCTATCATTACCCAGTCAGGATGCCTTATCCGGTGTTGATTTAGATCAAGGATTTAGCCAGGAATTGAACGAGTTTGAATGGACAAAAAAAGTTATTTGTCTGAATTTTGGGGGTTTAAACTCCTAAAAAACTCTCTTACTGGGCACATATTATAACATAATAACGAAGGTCTGACCGACTACTGTACATTATAACCTATATTTAAAACTAACGCAGTATACCTTACCGTGTAAAATGTAGAAGAATTATAAGTTTCAGCCCATTATAGCTGTATAGGTATTTATGGCGCTTGTGGTATGGTAGTAGGATTTCAGATCTATGTAGTTTGCAAAAATAGCGAGCAGTTATATCGAGTTCCCCAAACTCTACATCCCTAAATTGAAAACATCTTGCTCCTTAGCTCGTTGCAATACACTATGTCTGTACTTTTGTGATAACGTATTTATGTACGTCGGATGACAAAAATAATATCAGTCTTTCTAAGAGAACTGCATTACATTTCATTCGGTTGTAAGGACGTACAATCACTTTTCATAATTTGTTCACAAAGCGTCCGCCGACATTGCGCGCCCTCCAGACAGTCCAGATGATACGAAAGTTCTTTATACCGCCACATTACAGACAAGAATAAAAGGTTGACCATGGATATTCCTGAAAGTAATGCAATAACACACATACCTACCTACTTTTAGGCACACATACCTTATTTATAACGTATCCTGTTCCATGAACTCTGGATTTTTGGAAAAGATGTATTTCCTTCCTGTAGCTTTGGGGTTTTCCATGGCATTTTATTCGATTCAATTTAATTTGAAATCCGATATCGTTAACAGGATGTTTTAGCATATTTGATATGCTTAGGTATTTGTGCACCTAAATAAAAATGTTTTAAGGTTGCCTCGTTGCAGTAGAGTTAATAAGAAGAGACACGTATCCAGAATAGGTTACACATATAAAATAGACATACCTATTGCCATAACAGCTGCTACGTTGCTTGCTATAACTACGCATGACAGGGAATTATTTTCAGTGTATGAAATATAGTGCAGTTAACAGTTTAATATTTTCATGATAGAATATTTGCCGCGTAGGATTTGAACTTGTGATCTGTTGCAGCCGCTTTGCGTACTGAGCCGTCAGCTAAGGCGAGATAACCTATGCCAGAGGAGCAGTAACGTCGTAGGACACTCAATTTTTTTGTTGTAATTTTCATCTGGTTGGTAGGTGAAACAATATAGTGAAAAAGATGTATTTAATTATGAACGATTGAAATTGACTAAATTGGACATGATTTTTATCATTGTAGCTGGTAATTCATTCAAACTTTTTACTTTTGTATGTGAATAAGTACCTACATAAGTATTAAACTGATTTACTAAAAAGACGGTAGTCTCAAAACTATAGATCGTATCGATTTATTCCGGACTTTGAAAGCATTAAGTACTACAGTTAGTTGAAAGAACAAAAAATATTTAGGCGTCACGGAAAATCGGGTCACAAGTCCCAAACGGATTAGACTTTTGCCACCGTGGAAAGTTTAAGAAGGAAGCGTTCGACGTCAGACGAGAGATTGTGAAAGTTCAAAGGTGAGTTTCGCGCACCTGAAACCGGGGGATACACACAGAGACGGATTCGGATCCTCTTTGAGCACATATTTGTTTTACATACTTACATAGGAGGAAGGAACGAAAGGAAGATGCATAAGTGATACGTTTCTGCTTTATTGGGACTATTAAATATGATTTTTGTAAAACATTCCAATTCCAATAAAATTATACAATGTTAGTTTATGCCACTTTGATCACTTGTGCACCGAAGCAGCGCCAAGGTGTGAAGACATCAACGCGTGAGTCATTTATTTTATTAGTAACACCTTTAAATTTCCAGAGGTACGTGGAGGACTTGGTGATGGGTAACCTAAAAAGGGGTTTTCTGTAGAAAAAAGGTACTCGAATATTTAAATCCCATAAACTACAAGAACCAGGCTTTTAAAATCGTTTTATACAGTATAAAAATTTTGTCAGTTTCAGTTTTGTCTTTGTAGAAAGAAAAATAAAGAAATTGGCAAATTATTTACGGCGACCGTTTATATAAATGTGAAAAGAAAGCAATCTAAAAGTTTTATGATCGTTGCCGCAGTGTATCGCAGCCGGCCCTGGACCCCCTATCATGAAACTTTTCTTTGATTTCCTCCACTCCTGCTTCGCCATTAAAGCCATGGAATAGTAATATTAATTACATGCAGTGTTTATTTGAACAGCTGTATAGGGGACCATTGAGTGCACGTAACTGCTTTTTTGGGGTTTCTTGCAAACAGCATACAATATACTTACAAATACCTATGACACAATAAAGATTTTGCGGTTGTTATACGCAATTATTGTAGTTTTTTTGGGTGCATATAAAAGGATTCCTAATATCTTGTAACTTAGCATAGTGCAAGCATTTTCCACGCGTTTAATTATGTTAGACGCTTATAATACCTTAGGAGTGTCTGATCTTTCAAGCATACGCTCTTGGTATCTAAGGCAAGATTAATAGTTACTTAGCTGACTTTACTTTCATGATCGGTATTTATAATCTATCTTCAAATTCTTCTGAGGGCGTATCTACTAAATAAAGTAAGTTCACAAAATCTAATAACCTTATATCTATCAATTTCTATTTTATTATTTTTACTATTCAATAATGACTGGTCCACACTGGATCGATAGACGTGGAAATTAGACGATTAGCCTTTGCCCGGCAGTGGGTCACTAACAGTAAGTTAAGCAAAGGAAAAGTACGCTCTACCTATATAGATCTCAGCCTAAGTACCTATAACATATCTGAGTAGGTCAGGTCTTAGAAAATTTTAGTCCAAACGACGTTACATTATTTAGCAGAATAGACTACTTCGCTATAACTCTCCAATATTTTTTGCAAAGTTACAAATAACTCAAACAAACTACAGAACTTGAAAATTAAAAGTATAAATAACTGCTTCGCTAAACAGTCATTTTCTTCAACGAGTGTTGAACGGAGTTTGGGAATGATTAATGACGTAAAGAAAAAGTTTTTATTTTCGGCTTGAGTACACCTGGCGAAGAAGGAAAGTGTTGCGATGGCTAAAAGTGCTTCCGAACCATTATTTACCCTTTAGGGAAATGTTATGCTTCCTTTTTACTGACGCTTTCAGTTTGAAACGAATTGAGGAGATTGAAAAAAGTGGTGTTTATTTTTACGGAATTTATTGCAGTCTCTATGGTTTTTTTTTTCTATCTTATTTTTGGTTCCTGAAACCATTTTTTAATTTTGTTTTCGTATCATCTGTCTAGTTACCTAAGTAGGTACCTACACAACCCTATAGATGGCTTGAAAGCTAAAAATATTGCGACTGAATATTATAACTTTTACGCGGAGGATACCTAGGAGAGACCTACTATATCAGTGATAATAAACACGTATAACAGATAAAGAATACAATTCTCAAGAGAGGAACAGCACAGCTAAACCTAGATAAATATATCATGACGAAGGCTGTATTCCTTTAGTAGAAAGACTTTAAGTAAGCGTATTCGATCCCGTGAGATTCGTGCGAAAATAAGGAAAAAAGGGAAATGTTTTCTCGTTTGCTACTTTTTTCTTGAAAGTTTCTTTCGATTGCTCTTTCAGTAGTTAAATATTTAATACCGAACAAACCTTGACTGTCAGTACCGATATTATAGACTGTGTTTATCTTTCAGCTGATTATTTGAAGACACAATTTAAGTCTATTGTTTTTATAAACAAACCTCATTTGATTCAGCTGTTTTATTATAGGTAATATTTGCCCTTCTGGACTGACATGACGCATCAGTCTCTATGCCATCTAAACTATTCGTACTCAGTTGCTAGTGGTCGAGCGGTTGGTGTAGATACTTACGCCAATAACAATAGCACTGCGCAATAGTTTTTCTGGTTAGAGAAAAACTATTGCGCAGACTCACATCCCGTGATCCCGCTCGTATTAGAGTTTTCTTCTATTTTTTTACTTTAATAGTTCGCTTTGTAATTAAAATAAAAACATGGAAAATATTAAAGATCTTTTGAGAGAGGTATTGACTCTATCGGAAATATTTCGATTCACTGAGATTCACGAATAATAAAAGAGGAGTGGCGCAGTAAACATTCAGTAATATAGATCTTTCATGATTTACATACAATGAGCTGTTATTGATCTGTTTACAGGATGAGAATAGAATTATATTTCAATCAGTCTTCATTTCAATCCATGTTTAATCTTAGATGCAATTTACGTTAAAACAAATGGTTCTTACCATTGACAACTTTATAAATCTTGTTTTATGTATCACTTAAGTCGACGTCTCTCTGCACCTAATTTACGTCGGAAAATATATTAATTTTTGTTTTTTTTTTCTTGTTTATGGCAATCTGCTGATGACTTAAGCAATTTCTGCCAGTGTCGTGTAGTAAGTTAATAGCGTTTCACATAGCGTCATAGCGTCTTTCACGTCGTTCGTTGTCTTCTTCGTTTTCACAATTTTCCCGATTCGATTAGAAGAGTGCTCTTTCCGATGGTTCTGAATAGCTGTTCAGGTCCGCCATGAACCAGGTTTTACTCGTTGGCTTTAGCCTCTTGTAGTGTCGCCGGTGACCAGGGGTATTTTGACCAGTAGTTTGCCACTCCGCTGCATTCCAGCAGAACATGTCTCGTAGGTCCTTGGTCTAGCTTATTGTACTCGTATTCAGAAAACGGAATACTTATCGGAATGGTTCTTGCCACGTGTTCCATGGCTGGAAGCACTGGCTTAATATAACTTTAGGAGCAGGGATAAGTTCTACTTAAAATCACACACTCAACATTACACATATCTATCGTGTGTTCAGAAATAACATCACGTTTGCAGAGATTACCTACGTTACGTTCGCTCGTTTTGCCTAACTTATGTAGATATACAGCGTCAGTAACTGGCTATAGAGTAACTAATCAAAATATAATACGTCATACTACATATTATTATCTATAGTTATCTTATTCTATCTCTAGAGATAGGTCGTTCAAATTCTATTACAATAGTGGCTGATTTAAAAAAATGCAAAACATAAATAAAAGCTGTTGGTATTAATTTAGAAAATGTAATGGAAGTAGAAAATTTATCTAATCTTCCTCTTTCTAAAGTATGTAAGTTTCTATTTGTAATGTTTATGACCTTATACATGGACGTGTCAGATGTTCATTCATGGTTGGTCACACAACTAATGTCGTGTCTAGAACCTAACAACTTTTTAAAGATTACATTGAAGTAAAAAAAATGTTTTAAGGATCTTATCACAGACAGACATATATTGAATGAAATATATCTGTGGTAATTTATTAATTTATAAGAGATGACGAGCTTCAGCCGAACTTTAGAAAAATAGGCACAACCCTGGTTACAACGGTGGCAATAGTCCGGACCGGTAATATTATATGGATGAAGAATATCTCAAAGCATTCTGTAGATGCTTTTACTAACTTCGTACCTAGTTTCTTACGGCGGCGGCGTAACAACACAATAGTTTTAAGTTTAACCCGTCTCGAAATCGCAGTTACATTGCCATTGTGCGAGGACTATTTAGTGATTGTTTTAAAGACACAACCTCCGTTCTGACAAGTTATAGAGCTATTGTTCGAAAGTTCTCTCGATCATATTTTACATGTAGTACTGAGTACAATCGGCTACAAAAGTCGGAACATCATAAAATACTTTAGTGCTAAATGTTCCTATAAAGATAAGAACAAAACGTTACTGTCTGGCGTAGCGTGAAGCGATAGCACAGTATAATTAACATACAGTACGGTAACTCGAAACAAACACTCAAAAACGGCACACTCACACAATTATGTGCAAATGACGCGTCGTTGATACTGCGAGTACCGCGACGTTCGTTTAGGAGTCTCGTTGTTAAGCATCGCATACGCGTCGTGTGAGTGTGCCGTTTCGAGTGTTTGTACGTAGTTTCCGTACTGTATGTTTAGTATACTGTGGCCATAACATGTAGTATGACTTGTTGTCTAGTACGTCAGAGGCCTCAAGTACAATTCCAAGGCACCTTGTCTTTTCATAAGTCAGTTTGCGTTTTATAAATTAATTAGCACCTGTAAGCACGTTAATTCATCGGGCTAATTTTACGTGAAGATCTTTGGCTCGTTTTCTGCTTTCTACCTTTATAAAAAGGTGGTTAATGTTGACGTTGTTGTCTGTACTATCGTGGACAAAGCCGGTCTACCACTCTTAAGGTTAGAATCGTTTGCACCCGGCGTCCGAACGTAGCGCTAGCCCCGCCCCTACGCTCGTAGCATCGTTCAAAGCATTTTGATCGCAAAGTGGTGCACCGTTCGTGTCCGCGATAGTACCTAGTACATATATTAGTTGAATTGTTATGTCTGGAGTTTGTCGGTGTGCGGATGTGCTTTGTAGCCAATGTGAGAGGTGTTTGAGTCTACGCATACAGTTGTCGTAGTGAATGTTTTGTATGTTGGAGTGTGTCGGATCTGTTTGAGATAATAGTAGTTTATTTGTTTAGGTTGTGACCAAAAAAGAAGAGTAAGATAGGTCAGAGTAAAAAAAAATATATTAATGCTACTATTGGACTACTATTGAGAAAGTATTTAGTGTTGTGTTGGTATTCTTCATAAATAATAGTCCAGTCTTCAGTACTTGTTTATTCAGTAGTCACAGTTACATAGATACAGGGATAGGACGGATAAGTAGTGGCCTACCTCGGTCGTGTCTCAGGCTAAAGTGCTGTACATACGTTTTGACAAACTATACCTAATAGTGATGTAACATTAAGTTCCTAAGGAAATCACCTAGGTTTAGGGAAATTATGAAAACACAAATCACGACACTCCACAAAGAGTTTATAATAAAGGGCAACAAATCGAAACACTGAAGGTCAACACACTGCGCTAGTGACGTATCGCACAGATTGTATCGTTTATTATTGATTTTATATGTAGGTATTTCAACCATATTTTAAAATTTTCGATTTGTTCACCATTATTCACAAACGGATAAACAATAATATAATTGCTTGAACTCTTCTTCTTATCACAGTCCTATCTACTACATCTACCATAACCTATTATAATGTCTCCTATGAAGAATATCACAAATTTACTTAAAGCGGGTGGCACACGAAATAAACAAAATTGTAAAACTAGAGGAGCCAATTTGAATAAAAATGCGTTTTACTCTTTTACTCCAGCTTAAAAGACAAGTATATAATCCTTAAAAATAAAAAAGCGTCCTTTCATTTCGAGAGCTGGATCGCGGTTTAGGTGGAATGCGCGGCGGATCTCGATCGCGAGGCGCTGGCGCATGACACGATATAAGAGAATACGAAGGTCTATTTACAAAAAATCTTCTTTGAAAGCTTTACAAACCTGATCCAATATGATTGAATAAAATCGTGTTGCCCTGTGTTATTAAGGAGATATACCCAGATAGGTATAGTATAAAAATTTGTGCGTTAAATATTTTGTATTACTAAGGATGATTCTCTTCGATCAAGAAAGACGACTCCATAGATCAAAAAATTATATTACATTTTTATAACTGAATAAATTTTTATGCCTTAAACATTATAGACTAGAGATTCTGTAGGTTATCTATGTGGTGCGCAGGAGCAGGCTGTTCCCGGGGGACATCGCGTCGCCCGCGCACATTCCTGCCGCCTTAGTCACACAACCGTTGGATTAGTAGCAACGAAAAAAAATTGAGAAGGTTAACTCTACAATCACATGTAACGATCACATAGAGCTATTCGTAAATAGAATGTCAGGTTTCATGACAAAATAACCCGTAATATCGACTTGTCATTCCCATTCATAACCCCAAATTTCAATAAATCCCATAGATAAATTCACATTCCATCCATTTTTCTCGAATTTTCTGATTTTTAGGAAAGTTTTTCAAATCTTTCTTTCTCATTGTAGATAAGATTATATACACGTATATTTAAAGAGAAACAAAACCTTCCAGCCGTTCCCAAGTGATGCACTTACCAAAGAAAATCATTATTAGATCAGATAGATTTATTTATAACATGTCGGCGCGTGAAACTTGAAGGCTCTGCTTTAGAATAAGTATAGTAGATTATTAACCAAGGGGATAAAGCAGTGTCTTCTGTCACGGGTGACGATTTAAATCGCGAGCGTAACGAAGGACTCGAGGTTTACTCCCGAGCGTAGCGAGGGTGTTAATAACTTAAATCACGAGCGAAGCGAGGGATTTAAGACGAGTCCTGAGTGTAGCGAGGGATTTAAGTTCACCCAAGACTAAGACAGCTTTATCACCTAGGAAAATACTCTACTTTTCGTACCATTTGCGAAAAAATTAACACAATAATACGTACTGATTCTGAAATTGATAGACCTTTCGCACTTCTCCACGTTGAAAATTCTTCATAAGTTTTAAAATAATTTTCCTTGGATTTTGTTGGAAGCAAATTTTTTATACTTAATTGCGGCAGCATTTGCACTGATGGAATCCGACAATTCACTGTCACTGTCGCTTTGATTTAACATCGTAACGTATTTTTAGAACATTAACTTATTTATAAAAATAAATTAAAATAAACTTTATTATTTGAAGATTTGAAGAAAACAACAACGCGGCAAATTCCTAGACCAATATAGATTTGAAGAAAACAACAACGCGGCAAATTCCTAGACCAATATTGTTTTTTCGGAAATGCAAAGGCATCAAGCTCATACGGCCTCGTCGGTTTTCGTAATTTTATTTAATAATCATAACTGCATTATAAACGCGTATTCCTTTTTCAAAAAGATGTGTAATGCTTTATATACAAACTCAATGGTGTAAGACACAGATGTAGTTCAGTATAAGTTTCGGTAAGTATTCCAAATTTAAATTACATTCTCTCCCTAGAGCATGAATGAAATTCAGTACAATTTTCTTTCCCTGTTTTTGACAGATTAATAATGACTATTGTTATGTTCTCTTTTTGAGGCATAGATGTCACTTTTTTGAGCAAGTGGTACGAAAAAACTATTTCTGGAGGTCAAGTCCACATGTATTTCGAAAAAACTCCATCTTGTAGAGGATTTATATATATTTAGGTATAGGTATCGGCTTATGCGGAATCTAGTATGTTTTTAAACACGTAAACAACAAGGATAGGCCTGAAAACTAGTGTCAAATAACATCATAAATGTTTACAATTTCATATTAACATGCGTTTGAAAGTTTATTTTCAAATGATCGGTATATTTAATATTGTTCGAAGTTTTGTGAATGGAACTTCTTTTCTATCTTCTAAGATTAGTGGCTAAAGAGATGTTATCGGGCGCTCTCGGGGTTGGGATAATTACACGCGTATGACGCACTGATGATTTGTAGAGCCCTTCCGTGAACCCTCCATTCAGACGCCCAGCCTTATACTGCATTGTGGCGTTTTTATTATAATTTTGTTATTCATGGCTTAGACGCCGTGTGAATTCGGATAACTATTTCTTTTGTGGGCGTTGTGTATATCTCCTTAGAAGGCCGAACGTTCCGCTTCTAGCGTGAACGTGACTGTTTTTAGTACGTGTTACATACACGTCATTTTACCACCAAATGCCGTATTTATTATATTTTACACTGAATAACCTTGAACTTATTGATCTAGTTCAGAGTAGATACTACAGGGAAATACCTTCTTTCCGCATCATTTATTATTTATTACAGAAAACATATTAACACGAAACAATCAAGAACCTTCGAAGCTTAATCAAAAAGATGAAAGCGTGTACCTACGTACTTTGTATTTACCTACACCAATAGATTCTGAGCCCAAAACAATAAAAGATACCCTATCTTAATCAAACCTCATGAGCTATTCTCTGACAAACCCTTCGACCGAAGCTTACCGACCTGCTCGTAGATTTCAGATTGACTCGGACCGTACCGGTCAAGTTTTTGAGAATTGATTCAGATTCTAATATTGGATTTTGACCAACACTTACCTACGAATTGTATTATTCTAAGATTTGTTGACCTTTTGGTACAACACATTAATGTTTGTTACAATTATTTTATATTGTGCAAAAATTAAGTGCAAAACTTAATTTTTCCCTTCATTTCCTTCCTGGCTCGTGTAATATACTAGATATCTGATGTCACAGGACTTTGTAGTTTAAGAGACAGGTCCGCATTAATAATGTTTGTTGTCTTGTCTTTTGTTGTCAAGCTCTGCTAAAACTTTGTGATTGTGACCACTGCGGTACCATTTACCATAGCGACGCCATTTATTTTCTATAAGCAGCCAGACGTGCTACATCTCTACTAAGCTTCAATAAGAAAATAAATTAAGCTGACCTTAAAATGCTTTCTCGAAAAAGTTGTTAGCTCTCGTACCATTTCCGGTTAGCGAAAAATATAGGTACCTTTAAATTAAATCTTTTTGACTTTTCTTCTTAAAAAAATACACCAAACTGATTAAGGAGGGGTAGGTTTGCTTTGAATACCACAGTGTTATGAATAATTTATCGCAGTTTCGATTTTCACCTCCATTATCCTGGCCTCCTTGCCTCGTCCCGTCCTCTAGAAAGTACAAACTAAACCAAGGCGAAGTAATTAAATAGAAATTAGACCCGCAACGCCCAACAAAATCGTAAACGGTAGAGAACTAGGCTAGACCTCTCTTGTAACTGTTAGCGAGATAAGAAACTATGTAACGTCAGTTTCTCGGTTTAATTAGCTGAAGCTAACATCTGTATAAATGTGTAGCAATGGTTTACACAGGGTTAAAGTTGCAATGAAGTGGAAATTATTGGCGAAGACATACATTACATACATAGACTCATATACTGTGACTATTACAGTACCGTACTACAGTACTAATATACTGTACTACTCGGATATGGCTGAAATTGAGTTTGAGAGAGAGAATTGAGTCGTGACAGCCTAGTAGTGGTGACCGTTGACTGGCAAGTCAGTGGTCGTGAGTTCGAACCCAAGGCCTCTGAATTTGCGTAAGTTATGTGCGTTTTATAAATTAATTATCACTTACTCCGTGCCTCGGAAAGCACGTAAAGCCGTTGGCCTTGCACCTGATCTTTCTCCAGTCGTGTCGGATAGCCGTCCCGTCGGACTATTAGAGCGAGGGAATATAGAGTGCACCTGTGTTTGCGCACACACTTGTGCACTATAATATATTCTGCGTAGTTGGCTAATCTCTATCGAGATTGGCCGCTGTGACCGAAATTCGGTCAGGAGGACATTATTATGGCTGAAAACTCCTCAAAATCTCTATCGGAATGTTTCGTGTAAATTCGTGGCCAGGTGTCTGCCGCTCGTGTAGTTAATTAGGTTGTAAAAGTTGTTGATTCTCAACAAGAAAGCAAGTTCCCTTACGAGGTAGCGCTGGTTTCGACCTCTGGGAACTATTAGTATTTTCTTTCTTTCTTTCTTTCTTTCTTATAAAATGTTTATTAAAGGTAGCAGATTCTGGGATTACTGTTTGTGGACGAAAATTAATTTTCGTGTTTCAGAGCCGAAATAGGCTCACCTCTTTTGACAGAATGGTCTTTTCAGTTTATCGACTGATTTTCTGTTGCAGACAGTTTGTGGTAGAGCCTTATAGTTGTAGTGAACCCACTTTTACTGTACCTTCCTCGTAATACGGCTGGCTCGAGAAAGAACCGTGCTTACAGGGGTCCAAGCCTGCTTACTTACCAATGCAACGCTTCAATGGAGTGTCAATAGAGTGTCGAAGAATAGTTTTCGCCGTTTATTCCTCGACACAAAAATAGGGGAATTATAAGTTTGACATGTCTGTGTTTTTAAGTTTTGGTTTGTTTGTGTGTCTGTATGTGGCATTGTAGCTCCTAAACGAATAGACCGATTTTTGTTTAGTTTGTTCTTACCTAAAAAACATTGAGGTTTACTTAATTGTGTCGCGGGTTTCTTTATACCTAGTAGCAGATTACCAAATGACGAAAAATATTCAGTCGACACGCTATTGATACACCATTGAAGTGTTTGGGCACCAATTCTGTTGTCCTCTAGGTGTTTGGGCACCAATTCTGTTGTCCTCTAGGTGTTTGGGCACCAATTCTGGTATCAACCAGCGTAAACTACGAGCGTGCAAGAGTATCCACAGTTTTTAAAACGACTCAATTACATAGTGTTATACATACATTTTTTGTTCCTAAAAGTATTTTATTTACAAAAGTATTGCTTTTTTACGAGTAATATGCAGTGTTTACACATCAACCGGCAAGCTGAGGTCATTAGAATAAGTATCCTCAATCACGTGGTCTATATCGGTCAGGGTGTTATATGTATGCATGGGGTCTGTAGCGTTATGGTGCCGACACCACTGATAAATGAAGGCAATCTATCGCAGCGTGATGATAGAGTGATAATGTCCGCGAGTTCACCCCAACACCCTGAGTTTATGTATACCTACAGTCGATAGTAAAATTAGTGTTATTGGAAAATAGCACTTATTTATATGTCATCAAGGTGTAAGCTAGTTACAAAGATGTGCCACTTTCGACCTTTTGTTTGTTTATGCATCACATTTATTGTAGAGTTTTAAGTTAATTACGAGTTTCTACGACACGCAGGGGATAGTTTTCTGTAGAAAAGTGTTTACATGTTCTAGTTTATAATACTGGTTTTAATGAAGTTGCAGAGCTAAATCTACTATAATAAAACGAGGTTTCTTTCTTTCTTTCAGATCTGTGGCGAGTATTTTATGCAAAAATATTTTTTCGCATAGTATGCATAATTACTTTATAAAAAATTTGTATAATTTCAACTGCATACTGCAATTCACCGCTCTAGATAAGGAACTTAGGTATCTAGAGCGGTGAACTGCAGTATGGATGTGTTGCGACAGCTCTATCATAGATCAGTGAGTGCTGAAGAGATATTCTTTTAGATAAGTATAAAAAGGTCATTACAAAGGGTACATAAATGTTCTCATATCTTTCTTGTATTGTCTTTATTTTATTCCAAACTGTAGTTATACAACTACCAGTTATAACTGTTTGGTTCTAACAGAATAGAACACAGGTCTTGTGGGCATCTTTTTTATTTTGTTTTTACTGCTCTTTACTTTAAAAGTAGGTACTAAAATTATCCTGTTAGTGTTTTCTTACTTTATTACACTTTTTTATTTAAATGGTTTATTTTTTTTAATCCAAGAAGAACGACTTCAACCTTTTTGATGAATGCAATCAGTTTACTTTTAAATAAAGTAAACGTTCTATATGTTTTTTAATTTGTGCTCCAACCAATTTAATTGGTTTGCTGTAAAAGATCGAAATTTCCATTCATTACGAGAATACACTCGATTGGCAGTGATTCACAAGAATGTTGGGATCATCGTTCAAAATGTATTGAATTCGATTAAAATTCCTTTACTTGTCAAAAATTGTTTGGTGGAGAGATGATTAATTGGATTGAATAGTCGAAGCGAGTGATCGTGCCGTGATTCAGGTAAGTTGAGGAGGTTTGAGCAAGCCATTAGCATTATGGAGCGATTGTGTGTTCATCAGGCCAGTGTTTGAAGGTAAATGATGACGTGGCATGTTTACCGAGTACGTGATAGATCCCACACAGGTTTGCAGTTAACTAGCCTCGTTTGTTTAGTAATAGATATTGGATAAATAGGTGCTTGTGATTCGACTTAATTGTATGAATATTTCTCTATTTTTGTATCACTTTAAATATCAATTGAACATATACTTAATTTTTTAAGTAGTACACATAGTATAAGCGAGATAAGTTTATGCAACTGCTCTAATATGCCATTACTCAAAATTTTGTTGGTGTCCAATGTACCTAATAGATACATTTACCTATTTTTTATAACATAGACTCCGGCCTGTGTTGAGGTAGGCAGAGGTGTATGCAGTTTCGCCGCGCAATTCAGAACTCGAAGCACAATTCCAGACTCCGTGTTGCTACTAAGAATTTCCTAATAGAAAAATCCAATAACACTTTTGCCCGACCTAGGATTCGAACCCAGTACCTCATGCTCAGCACTCGCGACAAACGAGACAGTTTATTTTTAAAAAATCAACAATAACTTTTAAAATCGCAATCTTAAATCGGGTTCTTCCGATTTAAGTGCTCGATTGAGGACACTCGAGTAAGTAGAGTAGTTATTGATACGAGCAGTCTTCGCCAATCGACGTCTTTCTGCGCCTGTCTAGTTCCATCCACCCCTTTTCTCCCCTTAAATAAATCTTGTTAAAATGAAAAATATTTGTAGACAGTTCCCTCAAGTTTCACACGTTTTAAAACCCGTATCACCGAACGACCGGGTGATCTAAACCTTGTTTTATTTGTGATCTTTTTTCACGGTATCACCGGCCATTGTGCACGGTACTTTTTTCGAAGTTGTTTTTTTTATTACATAAAGTTTTTATGCGTTTGCGCCGCCCCGCCCGACTTCCAGTGCTAATCGCTTCGACTTGTGTCGACAAGATGCGACACGTCTCACGCGATTCGAATGAGGTAATATATGGGAACAGTTTAATTTTATTAGAATTAATAGGTGTATTTGTAAAAAAGGTCGCAGAAGATATAAAGTAAGTAAGTTTGTAAGTTAGACTCAAAGTAGACCGTTTAAATATAATAGTACCTACCTACAGATATATTTATGAATATATGGATAAGCTGCAATGTCAATTTGTGATGTCAATTCAAATAAATAACCCTTTAGTAATAATTAATTCCTTTTTTAAATATTTATTATTAGTCTGCTATTTGAAAATATTTAAAAAAGTTGTGTAACTACTTCACTTAACTAAACTTACCTATACATAATAAAAGTAATAAAATAAATAAATCATCATTAAATCCATTCAATTGAAGTGCATTACTCAGTAATTGTTCTCGAGAAGTCAATCACAAAAACTCCGAAGAATGCGCCGGCGCACTTTCATACAAAAGACATAAACGCACTCACGGAATGCCTCCGTTCGCACCCCAAGCTGCAGACCTGAAGAATTGATATAATTTCCTGTTCTTTATTATTTATATATCATAAAAAGGCTTCTGCCGCCAAAGTGCTCGTATATTGTATGTGATAAATACAATAAAATGTAGAATGTGGCGCCTTCCGTTAGACACAATGCGCAAGCGCACAAGCGCGAAATATTTGTCAATAATAAATGAGACGTCCCTTTTATTACCAGTAACATCATGGCCGGTGCGGACTGTAGTTTGGGATTGGGACCACATAAATTGAAGGTGGTACAATATGTAAGAGATGGGATGCGTTTGGATTTATTTGTAAAATTATTAGGGTAATTTTTAAAGAGATTGGAAATTTCGAGGGTAATTCTAAAAATAATCTTGAACAAAAACTTGTTCGATAGCACGACAAGATCACGGATAGTTTAAATTTTGGCAGAGCGGCTGGTAGCTTTAATCAGTAAGTAGGTTGCAGCTGCTCGTAATCGATTTTTTCTTTCTACAAAAATTTTAGTGTCCGCATCGCACGCGTATAAATGTTTACAAAAATGTTTATGTCACCTTCACCTTCTCTTCTTCCAACTTGATTAAAGAATTTTCAATAGCCTAAAAATAATATTTAAGAGAAGAAGAAAATTGTATCCGTTCTTTGGTGCATGAAATAAAGGCTTTGTTATTTACTGTTACTGTTAGCCCATATCATCCCACTGCTGGGCAAAGGCAGTTTTGTTATTTATTAAGATAATATTCCGATTATTGGTTCCCATTCGCGGAATCGACTGTAAGTTGGAAAAAGATTCTTCTTGTTGTCCAGCCACACCCAATTTATTTATAACATGAATTACTGAGTTGCCACATGGCAACTTAGATAAAAAGCTTTCTATGTAAGACATTACAGTGTTAACATAAAGCTTTTCCGTTCAACTCAAGCCGATTTAGCATCGATAAAAGTGGAACCTAAGAACAGAGTAATTTCATAAAATCCCCCTATAAACACTACCTATAAAATTTGTATTTAAATTGCCTAAAAACCCTTGTTACAAACTCATTTGAACATCACCTTTTTGGATCACCTTTTTGGATTTATATTTTGTATTCTAAATTCAAAAAGTAATGACAACGCACAGTGTGTTATAAACCCGATTTTTGTTTCATCATGTTTTTATTGAAGAAATCTATAGTTTCTATCATTTCTAGTAGTAGAGTAAAACTCCGGCTTCGTTACGACTTGTAGTTTATTTAAAAAAAAATGCCAAAGTTTCGAAATATCCGCAACAAGAAAAATAAAAAAAATATTTTACAAAAAAAGGGAACAATATATTTTCGTTTCGATTAATTACGTTAACTGTACGTACAATAACCTAATTTTTCACCAATTTCTGTTAATTAATTACGAACGAGAAGCGAGATATGATTTTTTTTCTCATTTTTAGTTTTTATTTTTTTATTCAAGTATAACACCGTATTAGCTCGTGAATTCTACATAAAACGATTGCTTTAACTTTCTATTATGTACAGTATTAAAAGCACCAACTAATTCCTTGTTATCCAGAACTTATTGCAATTGATGTCGCCGTCCGAAAGAGATGTCCCGTAACGTAATAATGTTAAGAAGATTGCGTTTAGAACGCTGCTAATAATTTACATCACAAATCTCGTAACGTAAATTATTAATTAAAATTCGTTTCATGTGGTTCTTAGCTATTGTACATACTAAGTTATGAATAGGTATATACAGAGTCGATGATATACTAAATTATAAATAGGTATACACTATGTGCAATCGATAATGTGTTATAAAATCGATACTATCGATTCGATGGGTATAAAATTTGTACAATAAAATACAAAGGTTCCGTCGACTAATTTAGTTATACATAGCCGAATTTCGTGAAATGTAACAAAAAATAACATGATATCCGTATCACATTAAAGACACCTTAGATTTTAGTCAAGCAAATTTTTAACTTGTAATCAGTATCACTTATAACTTGCACCGTAAGCACACCGGTCTGACGCTAACAATACGTGCTCGGCGGGCGGCGACGGCGACACGGCCAAAGAGCCTCAATGAACGCCCTACCTGGATTATCTATCGGTGATAAATTAAAAATATGCCATCTCCACGCATTCATCATCCGAATGGGTCATTTCAGACGCCATACTATTGTCTAATAACTCAAAAAGTATAAAAAAATAAAAATGTCTATGGTTTTGTATGCAGCGAGCGACGTAGACTGTATCATCCTTGACATTGGAAATTGTGGCTTCGAAATTTAATTGTTGTCTTCGGTATTCGAAGCATGTCTGTCTCATTATGTCCGTCATATTCAAGAACATTAGACTTCGTATGTAGATGAAAGATAAACTATTTATGATAGAGTCATAACTTTTATACTCTGGGAGTTGTTAACTTGATTGTTGTGTTAAAATTAATTTGAGTTTCATGCTGATTAGGGTATAGTGATTCATAGTTAATTAGTGAAGGTCTTAAGGAAGAATATTTTCAGCCGACAACAAATTTAGAAAGTATTAACATACTCGAATGACTAATTTTAAAGTATTATGCCACTTCTAGATAATGCAAACTGTTGGTGAACGATGTTATAACAATTTGGGACGATACCATCGCCCAAACATTGACACTGTCGTTATTAAGTTAAGATTTATCACAATTCGACTTGTGCTAATATTTATCTACAAGCGTGATCATCAGGCGTCCGGGTGCGTCATGCTTGAGGCTTCAACAGTCGTGTCTGACAGCGGACGAGAGGTTTGTGGCGGTCGACGACGACGACGCTCGATATGAGTGCGCGCGCATCGCCCGCAGAGTGCCGCGATACACAGCACCCTCAGCCTTACTGCACACTCACTGTCTGCAACAAACGAACAGACTCGCAAAAAGCTCACAACAGTACCTACACTGACTTTTTTTTTTTTATATCCATAATAAAAAGCTCCGACAATCACGGACATTTTGATTTCGTGATTCGCACCAAAATTCGCCGATTCGCAACGCTTCAAGCCATATTCTTGCTTTGGCAACTTTTTACAAATTTTACACGGCCTATTACATCATCCCAATAATCGAATAATCGCTAAAATAATACCAGTTACGGAATTCTAAAAGCTTGCGATTCGAACAATTTTATTTCAGTTCTTAATTTAAAAGTTGTGCGCTCTGTGGTTAGGCGCGCTGTTGTTAGTCCGGGAAGGCGCACCGATGAGGGAGCACGTGTCGCGCTCTCCGGTCCACAAGACGAAAGCGCGTTCGCGAGTGTTTAATATTTTAAAAACTGACGCGTTTATTTGAAAACTTTATTGTAATAATTTGTGTTGGTTGTGAACATGAGGTGTTTTGTGGTGTTTCTGTTGGTGGTGGCGTGTGTGAGGCAGTCAGCCGCCGCCGCCGGCGTGTCGTGCGCCCTGGCTGACGAGTTCTTCGTCAGGCACAACGTAACAGCTGATGATAAAGAAATACCAGGTGCGGTTATATAAGCATCTTGAGATGTCCATACCACATCGGGGAGATGGCTTCCAGGAAAAGCTTTCAGAGATTTCCAAGTTTTACAAAATTTACGAAGAAATAAGTTTGAACTTCAAGAAGTTTGAATATAAGGGCTCTTTATCCTTACGCGTTTCTATTTTGGATTTATATTATATACTTAGTCCTTTTTATAATTAAATCACTTCATCTATTATTTAGAATGGGATCAAAAAATACTTATGAAAAATTTGACTCTACATAATAAATATTACTTGTCTTCAGAGTCAACTTTGTTATTTTCAACCCCCAGCTCAAAAAGAGGTTTTAAATATTTATTAAGCTTTAATAATTCGAGGTTAGGGTGTCAAAAGTATCCAATACTACCTACCTTTATAGAATCAAACTCTATATACAATAGACTCTACATAAATTACAATATAAGTAATGTCGAGTCGTTTTCATCATTAGAACTCTACATTCCCAAAGTACACGGCATATTAGATGTGATGTATTGCACATCGTTTCACGGTATTATGCGATGGTAGAGCGTCCCCGTAGAGTCGTTAGGCTGCGTTTTGCAAGCAAAGGAAAATCCTGTGCCATTCATCTCCCTCACTCAAATATAAGCGTTGCTTACAAAGTATACATACGTTCTTAATTTAGGTGTTTTTATGTAGTATTTATTTGTCGATGTAGCATTTAATTTACTGTCTAATATTTTGTAAGCTCTAATTAATCTAAGCGATAATTAATTTCTATTTACACATAAAAACGAAGTAGATATTAATTATCACTTGCTCTTAAAAGCTTTGCAGAGGCATATTAAAGCCATGCGAGTTTCAAATGATCCCCAAACGATAAATGTTGATACATTATTGTTTGGGGATCATTTGGAACTCGCAAGGCTCAATATTGTTTGTATCTGCCGCGTGGCGTTTAAAAAGTCAAATGGCACAGACTTCGTAAAGTAAAAAAAAGATGTATATAATACAAACTAGAAGACGACATGCGCTATAAGTTAGACGGTGAGGAAATCATCAAGTTAAAACAATCATACCTAATTATTTTGTTTAAAATTTTAATTTGTTGAACAAACAAAAATTATAAGGTAAATCATGAAATATTTCGCCACTGACTAACGGTGAAGGAAAACATTGTAGGTACGGAAATAAAATTGAAATTTCGAACCCGCAGTGAGCTAGCGTGGTGATTAATGCTCGATCCTTCTTTGTATGAGAAGAGGCCTTTGCCCTGCAGTGGGACAGTTACAGGCTGGTTTATTTATTTATTATAAACTTGTATTACGTAGGCTTAGAAAAACTGGTGAAGTGTTTGTCGGACTTGCACACGATGAGTTTCCAGTCAGTTTTTTTTATTATAGGGCTTTTACTTTAGACTTACCTTGGGACATTTTGTAAGCCAGTCCATACTGTTATTAGGGGAATAGTTACAATATTGGTAATCCAATACGGTTGCTTTAATATCGTGTAAGGCCTGTTACGTTGAAAGTGTGTAGATGCCTAATAAGGCTTCCTCAAAATAGTTAATTAACAAACACTAAGTATTATCTTTTCTAATTGTATTTAACTCCGGTGTAAAACTGATGTTTAAACCTGAGTTATTACTACTAGTGATTAACCTAAACATGGCCTTTCACGTTGTGTTTCAAAACTGGATAGGTACTTCAGTTTTATGGCCAGCGATAAGTGTCTTTTATGACTTGTTGGCATGCTCCTTTAAAAATAAATTGCATTTAGATATTTCTACGCGAATAAGGTATAGATTAGCAGTCTTGTTTTGTAATTTAGTGACTCTACTGCATACATAAACATTTTTATTAAAGTATTTTCAAAGTTCAACATTTTTGTAGAGAGCAAACGTCGATTATGAACGAAATTTGAACCCGCAACCTACTGGTAAAGCCCCCAATCGCTCTGCCATTAAGCTATTCGTAACCCCGCCCGTGGTATTGAAGTTCTCTTCTACATTCAACCATCTCAGATGATAGGTAGTTACATCTACCCTTTGTATAGAGTACTTAAAGAGCTCTACCACAGTTTTTTTATTAGTGTGGAAAACTAAATCAAAATCGTTCTATTCGTTTAGGAGCCACAGAAAACATACAGACATACAAAACCACACCCCAGTCAAACTTATTACATTTCTCCATTTCTCTTTTTGAGCCCGGGGTTAAAAAAGGCATGTGTTAGCATGCCAACCCACCTAATGGTAAATGTTGTTGTGGTTTACGATGGAAACCTTATTTTAAAGTGGAAAGAAGTTGGAGGATATAGTCCAGACCCTTTCCTAAAATGGGGAACAAAGTCACAGGTGGCAAGGCTGTGTACTGCGGGTGCCAGCCACGGCTGAAGCCGTTTCAAGAACAGTTCCGGTTATGATCGCTGTTTGTGGCTTTTGTCCCATTATAACTTGACTTTTACGACATGAAGGGCGAGCAGCATTGATATTCTTTCCCGACACTACATGGGGCAGAAATAATAATAGGTAGTATTTTTGAATTTTTGTCTACCGTTGATACAAGATTACAATGACGTAGAGACACTGATTAGGTATACGAAATCTTATTTGCGTATTAAGATATTATCAATTATTGTCAACGTCAAATAACATACATACATGTCGCAGGTTTATAATATAATAATCAGAATCAGATCTAAATAAATTCAAGTTTTTGATCAAAACACTGGATTTTTTCAACTTTATGATAACATAAAGTCATAATTCTGTCTTCTTCAGGTTCTTGATCAAAAGCTTAAGTTTTTGATCAAAAATCTGATTTTATCATAAACCTCCGATATATACATTTTACAAGTCTTGGTTGTTGTCTAAACCGCTTATTGTCAGATCACAGACAAGCTTCGCACATCACAAGCTTGCGATACCAGTAAGTACCTAATTATCACGTCTGGCAGACGAGTTAATGGGCGTAGCATGGTGTTATCGTACCCATCGTTTTAGCTCTCTCAGCTGATTGCCAAATTGCCTTGTGCTTGGTGCAGTTAGATTGTATTAAATTTATTGCACTTAAATATGAGTTAGATTTTACAATTGGCATTGTGCTTACTAATCTACAAGCCTTTACACTACCGTTCCTATTTAGAGTTTAACTAATTCACTGCACTAATTTAAGAACAATGGAAGACCACCTTTTAATCGCATAAATTAATTGAGACATAATTTCACACATTGATGCTGATTTCTATATCTCTTTTTATTAATAAATACCATCGAAAAAGGATAGCAAATTGAACTGTCAAATTAGAGCTGTCAAATTAGTTAACGCCCTTGCAATTGACATCCGGGTTCATAATAGACAAGATCTATTAGCCGACTTAAATTCTCGTAGACATCAAGCAAATGGACTAATTTGACAGCTCTAAAAATCTTCTATCTTTTTCTAATGATCTCTATTTAAGAAAGAGAGATAAGCATTAGCATCAATAAACTTGTTTTCTATGTTGCATAGTCTTTGCCGTAGTCTTTTTCAGAATAGAATAAGGGTTAGACCATATATTTTGTTGTTACAAGAATTGTTAGTGCAAAGTTATTATAGCAGTAATAGTTGTTATGACAAATAGGTAGGTACCAAGATATCTCTCTGGTTCAATGTTGTGTCGTTCTCGAATATAATGGTATGATAATCTCATAGTAACCGCGGTCCATTTTTAATGATTACATTCTCTTATATCAACAAATGACATCAATATCGTCTGGGGTCGTGTGGCTGTCGCACGCGCCGCTCACATCGGCTCCGGTGTCAACCATAGACAGGTGGACTACCACATATTATACGATTACCGTTTGATTGCTCGTAATTATGATATAAATTTTAACGTACTTGAAGTACTTACTTAATTATTTGTGGATTTTATATCAAACCCATATTAGGTAAATAGATAGCAAGGTAGTGCAAATAATGTTTTGCAGTTAAGTTTTCGGTGCCTCTGTTTGCCACTTAAAAATTAAAGATTAAGATTGCTTTAACATAACTTTAATGGGATCAAAGTTCAATAGATGTCTGCGATCTTTTTCTGAACTGTAGCTTTTGGATTTTAATAAATTGATATAGAGAGTTTTCTTATTAACCTGTGGAAAGTCTAGGAAAAGCATTCATAACGTAATGATGAATTAAAGTTTACTAAAACCCTGGCATTGAGTGTGTGGCACTGGCACCCTTATGATTCTAATATAGATAGTCTATGACACTCACAATCTCCACAAATCATATGATACCACCTTTATTAACATCGGTTTAGTAGTTCAGGAGCTACAGTCAAATAATTGATGTTAGCTCACATACAAACTTGTATGACATAGAGCATAGCCTACTTGATACAATACCTTATGGCTTCGCGAAATTGGGTAAAAAAGTTTATTAAATGTTCTTTATCATCTAATTCAGCTTGGTTTCACATACTGAAACGTAAGTTGAACCCTTTAAGCCTTTTACAGACAAAGGAATACCATTGTTTCCCCTGTAAGAACCTCACCTAACAGTACTGACCCATGATATAATGCTGTTGTCTTACAAGGAAGGTCGTATGTTACTATGTCAATAACGTAGTATGAAGTAACGACAATAAATCAAACATTATTAAAACGCTGATGAGTCAGAGGAACATTAGTAGTCCCCTACTAACAATCTGTCATTGTTTAAGAAAATGAGATCAATATTATAATGTTCATTGACTATTGATCGTTATTTGTGACGGTTACAAAGCTGTTACATAGCCACAGTATAACCGTTACTCTTGTCAGTCAGAGGTCTTGATTCTTCGAAATGATTATTATTTAAAAATAAATAGAGTTCTCTTTTCTTCTGAGTGGTAAAGCCATGCTAGAGTGCATCCCGATCGACAGCTGTAGTACCATCCTTTCACAAATTATCGGCGTGAAACAGTACAGTGTACAGTAGGTATTTATGCCGACTGTTGTGTTTCAGCTTTTGAGATGATATCCTACTCACAGAGGGATACATCTCATTCAAAGGCGTATCACGGCTGCAGTTCCCCAAGAGTTGCTGGTGCAAATAGATGGTGGTGATCACTTACCATACAGTGACCCGAGAGTTTGCCGTTTGATCCTTTTTCTTTAAAAAATATAAAAAAGAAACTTGATACGAAGAAAGCCAGCTTGAAATTAGTTCTTGATGCTGTTAAGCTAAGTCTGCAATAGCTAGTCTAGAGTTCTCCCATGATACCAGAAGTAATTTATTGAAGAGTAGAGCACATTGAGGACTACGTGGTATACTATTAAAGACCAACGCTATATCAATGTCAAAAAGAAATTGTTCACAGTTATAAAACTACGTGAAACTTAATTTCTGTATATTTGGTACATAAACTCTTAGCCTTCTTCTTTTTATCGTATGGTTGATGAACAACCTGGTGTCAGAGTTTAAACCGCCCGTAGGCCTCTGACATGGCTTTACACGCCATTGAGAAAATCTCTCAGGGGTGCTGGTTTCATTACGATGTTTTTTCCCTCACCGTTTTAGCAACTGATAATTAATTTATACGCACATAACTTCTAAAAGCAATACATATAATATATTGCGAAAATTCAGAGGTGCGCGCCTTGGGATCGAACTCGAGACTGTCAGTCGACGGTCATACCACTAGGCTATCAGTGCTGTGCTCTAACTCTAGCCTAACTCTTAGCCTGAGTCTTACAGAGCTAACTTAAGTACTTTACTTTGCTTAGACATAACGTAAAACTTGTGAAATTAGTTAAGAATTGATAGTTTTATAGTTGCGTCTATGTTTTTGGTAAGTTGTCGATTGCTTATAGCTTTATAGGCACTTTGCTTAGCACGCACTCAGACACATTCGAAGTTGTTTTATAAATACCGATCTTGTTAACCCTTCGCCCTCTTCTCAGCCTTAGTGACAACCGTGACAAGTGTGTCAAATATAACAATGTACGAAAGTAGTTATTAAAATATGTTTACATAACTTATGATAACTTTTGATTAACAGTTTACATAATATATTTAATAAAACGTTCCCAGACAGATAAAGGTTGAGTGATTCATGCAGCAAACATATCTAGTGGGAACACAGATAGGACAAATTAAGTAAAAACTTGTTATTTTGATACGTTTTCTTCACCTGTCAGTTTATCTAGGCGCGATAAAAACACCGTTAATGTCTCTATGGTCGTAAAACTTCTATCGCTTTAGTTTGAAGACATTTTGAACTAGTAAGTTATCAGAAACACTTATGTTTTGTGTAATAACCTAATAAATTATGTTTAATTTGAATAAATTATGAAGAGGATAAATAAATAAGGTAATTATACAGGAAGGAATATTATTCCTAGTTGTTTTTTTTTAAATAGAAGGTTAAACATAAAATATTTCAAACATTTTATATACAAATAGGTATAACAAATGAAAAACAAAAAATAGACGAATAGCATTAAAACTAGGTGTAATTTTAATGAAAACTATGATGGATGAAAATAAATTAAGTATAATAGGTATAACTAATTAGTAGTATTCGTTTTATATGAAATAATATGCGTAATTAAATAAAACGCTTGCGAGTTTAACAGATTTAATTTCCTACATGTTTTTCATGTTAGTAGAACGTTTTATTATTTCACATTATAATAATTTTATGACGCATTCAAAGTATTTGCTAATTGAAGTTAAATGAGAGCGTTCCGTAAATTGATGCCCATTGTTTAAAATTTATGACTACGAGTTTTAAGTAAACCTATTTTTCAGTAGGTACATAGCGTAATAAAAAAAATGTGTTAAGCGCATACATTTAAATAGCAATAATTAAGAGTCAGCTGTTCGCAACACGACACCCGACCCTGAACCTCGATCGGTCTGCATGAATGGAACAATACCACTTATTATAACCACACAGTATGTACATTATTTTTGCGCTACATTACATCCAGTCGCATGACCTAACGCGACGCCCGCGCCGATTCATAATGAATTCTGTACACTGTAGACCGCAAGTCGGTACATAATTTATTAGCCGATCACGTCGGTAAAAATAAAGCGAATTCACCATTTGCGGCCCAACGAATGAGGGCACGCGACGATTTTTGAATATCGAACATATCGAGTACCGATCTATAGCATCGTAAAAGCTACTTAGGGGAAAGTCACGAAAAATTACGTGTCTGGGACGGAACCGCTAGCGGGGCGAGGGAGGCGCGGAGCGGGGTGAATGGCGGCGGGTAGGCTTTGTTGCTCGTGCTGGCATTCCTCGCCTGGGAACCGGGAACGCTGCGCCCCCCGCGCGCCGCACCTGCCCTCACCCCCCCGCCTGCATTCCTGCCCTCTCTCACTTTCATTGTTCCCGTCGGCGCGGGAGGTCGCCGCCGCGTACAAATGATGGAACCAGTCGTTTTAGTGGGGACGACTTGTTGGCTCACTCCAATAAACACGTCCGACCTGTCCATAAATGACATTTAGGGATACACTTGTTAATTTGGTGGCGCTGGCGCTGACCCCACCGGCCGGGGCCCCGGTGCTAACAAACTTGTAATAATTTAATGTCACGGATGGAAGATTTTGTTATCCAATTAACTAGGAACACTAATCATATGTTTGACAGTTAACGGTAACGTTTAGAGGAGTCGTGCTGGGGCCGTGCTTGTGGGTGCAGGTGCGCGAGCGCATCCTAATGAAATCATCCCCAATAACAACAATAGAGGTGGCCATTATTATTGTAATTTATCAGAAGGGTCCGAGGCGTTAGTCATCGGTGTTGCGCTGAATTTTGATTCATTTCGGATGCTTGGAATGCCATTGTGGGCGCCGCTATTACCTGCGCGAGCAGGTACACGCGCGGCCTGCGCCTGCGCCTAAAGCTATACTTTTGTTTATACGTTTTGACAAAGTTTTGAGCATTAAAAAGTGTTATTATCAACAAGGGTGGCACCCGGCTATTGTCTGCTATCTTTGTAACACTTGTTTCACTCTTCTCAGAATTCGCTTCTGTTACGAAATGTATCCATATCATAATGGTCATTAACCCGAATGAATTGAAGGAATATGTTAAAGAAGGTGGAATTGTACCGGAAGTTCCGTCTAATAGTCGTTTATACTGAGTGCTTCCTGTAAGGGGGAAATCTTATTGTTATTCATGAGACAGATAATATATTATTTTTCTCCGGCGTTGCTTTAATGGGTATTATTAACAGCTGTAATTTAAAAGAGTTTGTCTATTTAATATCGTGATTACGGGCAATTAAAGCGTTAACAGCTTTTTTATAGTCGGAATGAATAATAATTAAAGAGTGCCTGCACGTAAATAAAAATTTCACTGTCAAGTGGCAATGTCAACCAAGGTTTAAATAACACTTCAATTTGATTTACTAATTGTTCTCCTCGACGTTTTTTCCGCGAGTAATTTTTACCGTATATTTCGTATAGCATTCCTTAATAAAAGAGCTATCTAACGCAAAAAGATATTTCAAAGATTCAAACATACAAACTGCTTTGTAAATACTTAGTATAAATACTAAGTATTTGATATAGATATCTCTAATTCCCATTATTCCTCTACTCCTTCAACGAGTTAAATTATATTCAACTTAAATTCCCCCCTATTTTTTAATCTCGTGGGATTATTTAGAAATCCTTCCTTATCAGTTGCCTCTACCGTGTCTTATTCAAGATTCCGGCTCAATTCTCCCATTAGTTTGGGATTAATAAATCAGTTAGGACACTTCCCTTTATTTAATAAAGATTGTCAATTTGACTCGCAATGGGCTATTTAATTTAACACTGTTCTGCTGTATCTTAGGATCGGAATTAAATTGTATTGTAAACCGTGGGTATCCAATGTGCCCATCGATCGAATAGTCCCGAATGGAATTAATTAAAGTTAGATAAGACGCCGTGCTAATTATTCTAGTCCTTTTTGGACATTTTGTATCTGTGAGCAAGGGAGGGTTATCTCAGTTCACAGTACCAATAGGTACGTATATAAATGTACAATCTCGTACCGTGCAATGTACAGATGTAAGATAGAATAAAAGGTTAATTTTGCAAAGGTGAACTAAGAAATATTTCTAAGATAAACGAGGTAGAGTTAGGGGATCAAGAATGCTTATTTAAGTGGCATTTAAGTTGGGTTTAAGTGACAATAAAAATTCCTTATTTAATTAAATTAAATTAAAATTAATTAAATTGAAGGCTTGTTTAAGATTTTCTCGACATTGTCTTAATCATTCATTCAATGAATCATTGTATTATGACGTTTAAAAAATCTAACTTCACTTGCAAATTGTCAAAGAATTAGGTCGAATTATTTATTTCTTAACAACAAACTCAATAAACATTATATCCGGTCATCATGATTTTATTTATTCGTCCGTATGTACATTTATAATGCATTTGTAAGTAACGTGAAAAGCTTAACCCTTAATATTTAATGGAAATTCTTAGCGGGGGTATAAAGCTCTTCGATCGTACCTTTGAATTTAACCCTGTGAGTCATTGTGGTCAAAGTAATCGGAGCCGGAAGCCCCGGAGCGGGTCGCTGTGAAACCTATAGTGCTCGGGTCACCACACATTCTGACCTATAGCTGACCACCTGTTTTTAATCACTTGAATGGCTACTAATTTGTACTGCATATCAATCTATAGTACTATTTTACAGGTATATTCTACATACTAGTTCATTCTCTTCTCGGTTTATATTGGCTCGTATTACAGAACCTAACTCAGGACTCGAGTATCACTTGAAACTAGTTTAGATGTACTAAAATTAGTTTTAAGTAATACTAAGTCCTGATTTTGTGTCAATTTGTTTTTCTATATTGTTACTAATATAATAAAAATTCCCACATCGATTTGCAGAGGAAAAATAATAATTTAGTCTCAAACTTTCGTGATCACTTAACATAATGAAACAACTTTTTAACGGATATAACTCGCGTTTTTATTTTGATAACATAATCCTGACGTTTCGAGTGCTTTGCAGCACTCGTGGTCGCAGGCAGACTGAGGTGACAAGCGTCTGAACAGTTATTTAAAATAATGTTTTTTAGAAAAAACGCGAGTTATATCCGTTAAAAAGTTGTTTCATTAAATAATAATTTTCAGATTCGCGAGGAAAAGAAGTGGCCAATAGAATTGTTGCAATTAGGTCCTGTTTATCCTGTTAGATAATAGGTAGATAGGTACAGTATAATAGCCTGTTAGGTGTATCGTTTTAATTTGCTCATATCCGCTCTATATCAGATTACATTTATATTTCAGTTCCATTTCATATTCGAGTGGAATTGTCTAACTCCACTAAATATTTATGCAAAGCATCATATTATCATAAAACTTAGTTCTAGTCTTACTTTGTTTCAACATTCTTCTTTGTATTTTCGTCTTGAAATCTCCCGTAAATTTACCTGTTAAAATAATCTCTTTACCTGTGACTTACTAAGTTACGACTAATTTTAGTTAACGATAAACGCGACAAAAGCTCTTTCACTTTCTGTTGTATTGTTCGTAATAAGTCGCTTATACACTTAAGGTAATGCTGACTCATAAAAAGACTTTATTGTTTTTAAGAACAGTTTAAAAACATAATATCGTGCAAAACAATTCTAAACATTACTAAATCAGGTACCTGATGAGTACAAAGTTTAAGGTATGATATTACTTGAGTTCCTGGGCGACCAAGCTTTATTATTATTATTTGGATTAAAAATTTAATTAAAATCGTTAGCCGTTTTTTAACAAACAAATACTAGCAGGTATTAGTAATATTATCAATGCCTTTGTACTTATAGTTATTTGATTTCAATAATTGAATCATAACACGCCAAATTTTCCATATTTTCGAAACATTCTCATGAGAAAATATTTTTCGTTTACACTTCTGTGGAATGCTAAAACGCGAAGATAAAGGCCCTCGAATATGATGTGTTTGGGTTAGCACCCACGGTTACTTTAACTCGGTTATCTTAAACGAAAAATGAATTCAATAACGTTCTCACGGGTGCGAATCCGCTCATTCTGACTATTCAAATGGGATCCATTTTCGGACGAATTCTTATCTTTAACGAGGCATGATGGCAAGTTCCGATGGGCAGGAAGAGAGTCATTTCAGTGTCATGGATTCAATTAATCTAATCAACCAATAAATTGGCTGTATGAGCGAGCCACGTCATATCTTACTGGGGAAAAGTTTGCTTACTAAGTCATCTTAGGCTGCATATAAGTGGCTTAAATTAACGTAAGTTTTGCAAATTGTCGACATCGCATTATGCATGGAGTTTTTTTCAAATACTTTTCTTAATGTGAAATTAGTTTTGATTCAGTTTTTTAAACTTGTACGACAATACGACATTGCCTTCTAAGTTTTGAACCTTAGTAACATAGAAAGTAAAGCAACTCCGGGCAACGTAGAATACAGAACTCTTCGCTTTTCCTTCCTAATTAATTATACGAGCATGGCTTCTACCATCTCCAAAGTTTCAGTTCCTGAACATTAGTTCTAAACCTGTCGGAAGTTACAATTATGCTGGGTTATGTTAGTCATAATAGGTCATATCATTAAATTGTAATAGGTATGCACATGGTTTCGAAAAGCCAGTTGTGCATGCCTGGGTTCAACCTGCAATCTTGTACTTAGTACCTGCAATCTTGCCTAGTGGTATGACCGTTGAACTAGCCAACGGTCATAGCACTAGGCTATAACTTCTTTAAATATTGATAATAATAAAGGAGGATAGATAGATAGTTCAGCTTATACGACCTTAACTGCAAAGCTCATTTAATGTTCTACAATTTTTATTGTTTTGGATTAAAATTACTGCAAATAATTTACCAGGATTAATTTAAAGATTTTTGGCCATCTACCGAGCGCCTTTTATCTTAGCAGTGTAGTCCAGAAACGAAAAAAACCATTTTGCAATAAAAACCTCCTTGGTAGAAGAGCAATCTCGTTTGTATAGGTACATTTGTATACAATATACATACATATTGTGTCAGGGGGAAAACAATTTCGTCTTTCATTTATTGAATTTGTGATAAACCGTTTTAGCATCCTGTCAATAAAATTCAGGGCCTTGTATTAGAAAGTGTGCGTCTATGTATGTTGGCCTTTTTGCCAGTGTGCGGATCTCCGTCCGTTGCAGGAACATAAAATATATTTAGCAGATCCGGTCGCGTCGTGCTGCATGGCCAACCATATGTTCGTTCAAATGCTGTCTTCTGAAAAGTACTCTTTAAAAGCAATATTAATTTTTTTTGAGGAGTTCACATACTATTTTTCTCTAGTTTCAAGACTATTCAAATTAGTATTATTGATATTTAATTAATTAAAATTGTAACTTCAAACAGAAATAAGAATACACTAACGTATATATATACGCATGATAGGAAGCTTTATCATTTATGTATATAATATAATATATGTAACATACATAATGGAGCACGACAGGTCACATGCCTTGTAAATCAGTGCGTGACAAGCCACTTCGCCGATCGAATTGTCACTCGATATAAGTAATATTGCGATAAGTCGAATACTTCGTTCCGATTCACTTCCCGATGCCATGCGATATCGATTCATGCTGTCTTTTGTTCGATTTTTAGGTGGGGTACAATGCTGACCCAACGATCCTGCACTACATTGCTTCAATATAAATTCTTATACAACTATTTCAATATTACGTCTGCGATCTAAAAATATTTCTCACTTTCTTGCTCGTCTGTCAGTAATAAAGTAGTTTTTATTCCAGTACCTACCTATACTTTTACATATTTGATAAAACGGACGAAATGGGGAAAACGTGAAGGTCCATCAGGAAATCCAATTGAACTTACAGATACCACGGGATACGCTTTGCATTTATTACAACATACAAAGCTGTGATACGATTTATTACGGGCAAAAAATCTCCCATGTATCTCCATAATGAGGGTTAAGTAATATGAAATGCCGTGTTAAGTAATGTATACGCATATGTGTTAAACAGACGCAAATTAAAATGCGGCTGGAACGCACACCATTTACATCATTGCGAAGCAACAGCCCTATTTGGAAACATTCGATTTGCACTTACGACTCTCTGCATAATTCCCGGAGTTTATGGTAATTGATATGTGAGGAAGAGTTCTACGCCGATCTAATATATATTTATGAGGTTGAAATAAATTCGAAATACGTCGAAGTTTTCTCGACTGGAGTAAGAAGTGACAATACCAGCTCGGGCCGGATTTATGTGCTCTAAGCTCTACCCCACGGTGGCGTGACCTACTTCAGTATCGGTGTCACCTTGACCTTACTGAGTTTAACAAATATTTGGCAGGAGGGCTCGCTCCGCGGCTTCGCCCAGCTGTAACACAAATATATTCTCAGAACGTTCCACTTTCCCGATGCAAGTGTTTTCAACTTCTCACAACTGTTTTCCTGCATTCAACAGCCATTTTGTGTTTTAAATCACAATGTTAAACATTATTATCAAATCAATGAACAAGCTTTACGTAACACGAACCTGATTAAATCTGCCAACTAATCGGATAATTTAAATCAATTTGGCTTGAATTCAATAGTGTTCGTAAATTATTCAACGTTAATTTACGTTTTAAGGACGGTCTCACAATTGAACTGAGCGTATTCTGTGTCTGAACGGTTTTCTATCGGCCCCGTCATGTCATTTTCGGTAAACCGAGGCGTCGCGGCGTTCACAACTTTTTGCTCTTATTCGGTGTTCTATAAAAGTTTCGCTTCACTGTAAAGAACTAAAGACCCCTAGTGTAAAGCCATGCACACACTTCCACTTGTTCCACTTAACTTTAATAGCTTTTTAGATTTTATGTAGAACTTATTTCTTTATTTTATGATTCAGTTTTTATTTTTCCTACAAAATCAACGTGGTTTTTAATGGAGCACAATTTTCTTTAGCAAGAAGTTTCATGAAGTTGCTAAGAATATTCTAAGAATTCATGATTAATCTATTTCACGAATAATCCCCCTAGTACCTACATAATACAGTCTAGGATTTATAAGCAAATAGACGTTGTTAGAGTAATACCTACAAGCCCAGTAACAATACTAATGAGTTGTCTGCTTGTTGACAGATGTCGCCTCGAGCGAACTTGTATAAAAAAACAGTCGCGACGGCGGCGTGTCATTTATTTATTTTATATTTACATTTATCATCTTGAAGATAGAATTTTCGAATATTTATTCTGCCGGGATTTATTTTGATTCTTTAAATAAAAGCCTTAATCAAACCAAAATCAAAATCTTTAAGAACGGGTAGAACAAAGTTAAAAGTAACTTGAACATTTCTTTTAAGCATCTAGGTACTGTTTCTAAAAAGAAATTGGTCCTTATACTATCATTACGATTTATAAATTCGATAAACCCATTGATTAACTAACGTTGGAGTCCTAATGATTCTCGTATTTCCCCAAATTCTTAATAGGTAAATAGATATCTACATATTAGTTCTACTTAAGTATATGTTATATACGTGAGATACCTTCTACAGTAGTAAGTACAACTACATCAATACAGGTCGTTTATTTGCCTATATTCTGAACACCGGCTTAGACAATGTTTGGTTTACGTAAGCTCGGCAATTTTGTCGATACGACATCCATTATAGATGTACTGTTCAAGCCGGGTTTAAAATGAGATTGATTGAACTTTCCCGAGTTTCCGGAATAAATCACTAAGTGTAACCTACAGCTGTTTCATTGTGTTTATTTTATGTAGATGAAATTCCAATTAGTTAATGCGACTGCTCACAAATAAAAAGAAATTCAAAAAGTTGTTATTTAGATTAAATTTTGTTTACTTTACGTCTGTTTGAGGAACCACTGAGTAATATTGCTTATATTGTATTTTCTATAAAAAAAATTTGTAAATCTCTTCTCATCCTTCGGTCATTTATATTCTAGGTATTCCCTTATAGAAAGATTAAAGTTTATGCATTAAGTATATAAATAAATATGTGCTGAACGACGACGCCAAAATATACATATTTTTTTGCGAAATATAATATCCGCCAACGGCAAATACGTGTCACTTTTTTTATGAAATCATAAAAGCGATTCTACGAGATAAATTTCCGACGAGATTTTTCGTTTAGCTTACTAACAGAAACTACTATTAAATACATATAGAGTGAAGAGACAAACACACTAAAATTCTTTCCAATTGTTATCACAAACCTCATCAGAGATTTTTGTCACGGCAACAGACAAGAATGTTGAAGGAATTTAGTAATTGAATGGCCTGCGATATTTGTTTAGCGAACGCCCAAGAAAACATGGGGTCATCGTATACCGTATCAATCTTGGGCGCGGTTGATCCGGACCGTATCCGAGGTGTCGGGTCGTTTCCCCTATCAATATCAATCAGTGTCCGATGAAGGTCGGCGAGGATACCATTTCTAGGCGTTCTTCACGCGTGTCCGTGGCGCATCTGATTTTTGCGTTGTTCCGACTTCCGTGACTTGTTTATTTATGTAAATGTCCGGACTTTTGGTTCCGGATTGCTCCCGTCTCGATCGGCTGCAGGCAATTTCTGTACAAGAACGTCTGGAACTCGTTTGATCCGTAACGAAATAGGAAAAGGACACTTATGGAATAGATTGGTTGGCATTTACATGTAAATTCCTGCTTACATAGTTCGATTATCGATATTTTTAAATGGATGAATATTTCAGGGATCATAGTAATGAACGAATGTAGGCTTCCAAGTTAGGAACACTCGGCGTAGAATCAACAAATCCAACAGTAACTTTTGATCGGATCAAAGTTCACAGACACAATTACGTTAATACAAGTTGCTCACTTACCGCCCACTACCATAATAATGGTTTATTTTCCCAAGTTCTTAGCCCGGTCCCAAAATGTACCTACTCATTCGTAGCCACTATATGTGGGACGCGAGTGGCCGTGTGTCCCACGGTCGAAGCGGCCGCGGCCGCTGTCAAAGGGGACACTGCTCATTTATAAAATTGACACGCGTTGATTTTGACGTATTTGGTTCGACCAGAGTTGGACCGTTTGCGCTCGGTCTTACTGACAACATTTTATATTTTACTATTTAGGTACCTATCGACCGTGAGTAATAGAATAAACACGAGGCTTCATTAAAGATTAATCGATTAGAATTAGAAACAGGGCTTTTGAAACTATTTTTATTACGTTAATTTCTTAAGCAATTTTCACACCCAAGAAAGTTCTGTACAACCTACGTATTCCATTTACATTCGATTAAAATTTAGTAATGTTTAGTCATTATTCCGAATGGCTGTAACGGGCGGACGAAATAGTCATCTACAATTAAAATTATCGTCAACTAAATGAGTATTACAAAACTCGACAAAATTTTTAACCATTAAATTGGAACCATGCATGAATAGAATGACGGAATTTTCATTAACAGAATTAATATTCAAGATACATCGTTTTATCTGACAAATTTGTCACCATTAGTCGACATTGCCTATTAAATACTAATAAGGGCGATTTGAAGTATTTTTATAAAGGCTGGAGTAACATAGTTGTGTGGGCGGATTCAAGATGGTTGCGACATGGCTCAGTACTGCCGGGCAGTACGGCATTCATGACACGTTTCCAGTTATTACGGAAGCTTGTTCGGGTGTTATCGAGCTTTTTCGTGGTTTTGAGTGCACATAAATATGGTGATATCCGAGTATTGAATATAAGAATATAGTGCCTTTATCGATGCATTTCTTTTTTATTATGCCAGATATTTTAGGAAGTAAATAATATTATATACTTAATTTTTCTTACCTGTCATTAAATTGCAAACTATCTTAGCACAACTTTTAATCTAAAAGTCGAAGCACGAGCTTATCGCACGAAAACATTGCACATCACTTGTTAATTGCTGCTCTGGCTTATTAAAACAGTGCAAAACATCTGGATTAAACCAGCATACTTGAAAAATGTTTACGGAAATAAATGTCAGAAACCTAACCAGTTTAAACTCTTATAGTTAAGATAAAAAGAAGGACCTACTCGCTACGGGAGAGACTATTGTTTTTCTATAGTTTGCACCAAGCTAGTCTCGTAATTGGACGAAGTGTAGCTGAGTATTGGAACTTCAACCATGAAGTAGTTCCAGATCTAAACTATTATAACTGAAATCTGTTCGGGAACGGAGCGTGTGCAATAATACATAAGCTTTAGAAACTATTACAACGCTCGTAGTTTCAAGTTCTGTAACAAGGAACTATCTGTTTTCTTACGTGTGCTGGATAAGCAAATAGTTACCAAGAAACCACGTTTAATTTAGAGAAGGTACTTTATGATATTCCTCCTACTTCTTAATAATATAAATTAAAAAGTGTGTTTGTCTTTTCAAACAGCAACGGATCGATGTGATTTTTTCGAAGTATTTATATTCTCGTAGACCATATTTTGGCACTTACAAAAAGTCGTAGTTTCATGGCCAGTCGTCTCATCATGGAGAAGAATCTGACAAGAAATTCCAAGGATACTCTCTTTGAATTACTTATAATTAGAGAGTTTACATATCTTTTTAGGGTTGCGTACCCAAACGATGGCAACGGGATCTTTTCTCGGGTTTGTTCTAGTTTTGTGTATCTTTTGCATATAGGTACTTTGAATATAGGTAATACAGTTACAATAATTCTTAAAATTGTCACAGAGCGTGTATTATTATGGCCGCTATACCTAACAATATAAAATGGCTGCGAAACGATTTTCTTCTGAGAAACTCGTATCGCCTTCAGGCAGGTTTACCAGTCTATTTAAAAAAAAGATTTTATATATGCGGAAAAAAAAGTTAAGTACTTACTTTTATTTATTAACTGACGTTACCTTGGATTTTAACCACGTTGATCCGCGTCAAGTCATTGAGGCGTCATACTTTATGTTTAAAATACATTTACGATATTTTTTGTGGGTATCAAAGTATCACCGGTCGGTAACATATCCGCCATAACTGATTGATTGACAAATCTCAAATAATATGATCAAAAAATCCTGTTTATGAGCTATTAATAACTAGCAATTTGAGGTTCGTAAAAATCTCCATCACACGATCATTAAAGTTAAAACACTTCTGATGCAGTTAGTAGAGTAGATAAGTGACCGTTATTGACATTTTAATGAAAGCTACTTAAAACTTATATTATTAAATAACTCCTTTTATGATTAGTGACTCTGAAGTTGAATTCTTAGACCCTGATTCTAAGGTTGTAAACATTTTATATAGGGTCTTTTTATCAAGGAATTTACAGCAATCTGGAATCACAGAGTGGTGATATCTGACTTACATGCGGAGCATAAAAAGTCGATGGTCCAGCGCTTGATTTCTCTCTGGTCTTGTAGATTGCCCTTCCATCGAATCCGAGCACTCTCTGTTCATTTGAGTAACAGAATAGAGACTGTGTTGGCGACAGCCGTAAACTCTTGTAGTTGGCTAATCTCCGGCCGCTGTAGCCCAAATCTGGTCTTTACGTGTGGCATTATTATCTGTTCCGTGTTATACCGTGCACAATTTTTTTCTTAATCCTTTGAACAATAGAAGTCGTGGTGTTATGTTAATTCAATGGCTAATAGCTATCGGAATTTTGTAATCGTTGATGATGAATACATTCGAAGTTCTTTACTCATTAGTTTATGTTAAACGTATGATAATTAGTTGTAACATTTACTGCGAATTGCACGTACTGTGATCGTAAAAGTATTAGCTAATCAAGTGGCTTCAGTAATTTCATTTATCGAGTTTTACTGTTAAAGATCGCTTCTATCTTAGGTATTTACCAACCTTTTTCAAATCACAGTGTCTTACAGTAAGTCTGTTTGTTTCTCGGTCGGTTTGTTTTAATTAGTGCAGCGATAATTACACAATTATGTTGCCTTATGGTATTTAACACACGATATATGCAATTTATGTCAAGCCAAAGAAAAATCTGTCACCCAAAATTGGCTTGCCGCATAGTTTGAGAGTCAGAACCCACTGTTTTGTTCACATGTTAAATTAAATGTCTGCTTGCTGCCCGCTGCGCTTCATTGGGATAAATCAATATTCATTTGTTTATTCTAGTAGTTTGAATAAACTTCTTGATTATTTTTCTCCAGCGTGAAAAAGGATAGTTGCATTATTACACTTACATTCTCTATAGGATACTTTAAGTATTCTTTAAAAATATTTATCTTTGGGCCAAGTTTAAGTTCTGTATTATAATTTTTTACATTTAAAATTTCGTTGAAATCGATCAAGTAGTTTTGTCAAGACACAATGTTGATATAGATTCAAGATTCGTAACGTATCAGGCAATACTGTCAGACGCCTGTCAGTCCTCAACTCGTCACGTGCATACTATCAAACCAGCCTATTGGCAGGCGAGTTGGCAAACAAATCACGTGTTTACTATTGTTTGACTTTTATCTAGCAAAACGTATCTGGTCTTGTGTGACTGTGCCTTGAACTAAGTTTCGTAATGCTTTTTATTTGATCGTATTTCGTCATTCATAATAATATAGTTATAATAGTTCCCGCAAAAAATTATAAAGTAATATTACTATTTTATGTTGTCGTTAGATTTTGTTTTATTAGGCTAAGTATACATTAGTTTATTCACAACAGTGCCTTTTTTGTCTATGAAAATTAACATTCAGGGCGAAAAGCGACTGTACCAGACCAGACATACAATCGAACTATAGGATGTGTGAAAATACCCCATTAAAATCTCAAAGGGTGTGAGTTTCTGAATTTGGCGTTTGATAGTGACATTTACAAGGGACGAATACCTATCAAAATTAGTAAAAGGAATTCGATTTTGAAGGTACTGCTTTTCAATTTGCTTTAGGTGTACGAAAAGCAGGTGAAGTTTAAGCGTTCGTGAATTATAATTGATACATTGATAATTGACTGATAATTGACATTATCTTTCCAGCACCCTTTTTAACCCTCGACTCAAAAAGAGGGATGTTATAAGTTTAATGTGTCTGTGTGTCTGTCTTTGGCAACGTAGCTCCTAAACAAAATGACCGATTTTGATTTCGTTTTTTTATTATTTGATAGGTGACTTGATCGAGTGTTCTTTGCTAAAAAAATTGAGGTTCGCATAATTGTGTCGTGGGTAATTAATTATAAGTCAGTCGTCTTTGCATAGGTACAAATATATATATTTGTATATTTGTATAAATGACAAACAGATGGAGGACTGAAGTTATAATATTTAAACGATAATGTTTAGTGATGTCATACCAATTGTAATCTTAGAGTCATATTATGTCATTGAGTTACGACTATTATCGTATTTCAAATGGAGCATACCTACAGTTTCTACAATATGATGCTAAGAAGTCGTTCTTTTTTGTGTTTTTAACGCTTGAATCGAGTATAATGTTATCTATACCTAGTATTAATGAAATACCGTTTAGAGATATCGATAAAAATTCCAGTAATACTTGCTATTAACACTTATTTGCTATAATTAACACTTCATAACTATATTTATGATACTCGTAAATGTTGAGGATCGCGTATTCAATAGATATAACTATATACATAAAACGCTTCCAGAGCTTGCAGGTTAGATCCTTTTATTATTCGTTCATGGGTTTGTTCCTGCTAGATACCAAACTAAGCCTTCTCTAACGGCTGATTAAAATAATACACACCGTACAATAATACATCTGTTATGTGGTGCTGGACACGGTGGAACAGTTGGTTAATGTCTTGAGTCCTTAAAAAGTCAAAGTTAAGGCTTGGATAGATATGAATTAGGCTTTATTAGGGGTACATTACAACCTTATTTTTCGTCATTAACTAAATTATAAAAAAAAAATTTGTTAATCTATAGTAATCTACACTATTTGGAGCATATCCCCTTCGGCTCAAAATTTTTATTTTCCTTTTTTAAATAACAGAAATAAATATGCAAAGTTCCCTCTTTTTTAAGTAGTTCCTATCATTGTCTCTTAAACTATCTATACGATTTTTTTTCTTGCCTTCAGCATATTAAAAAATGCAACACCGATACCTTCGGCTTAGTTTTCCAAATAACTTTCCCAATTAATTTAACGATTTTTTTACATTATTCACACTCGTAAATCATGTGGGAAACCCCCGTAGCAATAGAAAATATTCTTTGCCGACTGTATGGGCGGTAAGGCTTACGATTATTGGCGTTATCCCAAAATAGGAGTAACGTCTATATCGGCACCAATCAGACTTGTCACTTAGCCATTACTACTATAATTCCGTAGTCCCGTAGAGAGAAGGTCCATTACAATCCTAAGGGACAATCTAACATTAAGCGTTAGAAATGTGCCCGTTATAAGGATTACAAGGAAACTAATGGACGTAATACACTCGAGACAGTCTAAGAAAAAGGAAGAATAAGTATTACGCTGATATTGAAAACCGAAAAGTAGCCAATAGTCGGGCCATATTATGTGACTCTGTTAGGCAATAATATTTAAATTACAAACGTTCTGAGAAAGAAAACGTAGGAAGGAGCTTACTCTTAAATCAGGAACCCAATACTGATCTCAAATGTATATGTATTCAAACTCATTGCAAAGTTCGTGTTGCGGCACATGCCAGACCTACCTATATAAAAATAGAATAAGGAAATCACAAATCCAAATTTGTGATTCAAGAGTCCTCAAGAAGCCTCTAATATTTCGTAGTGACTTGTGATTACAATACGAAACCCACTGCGGTTGGTGGAGGTGGTATGATGGCTCACTTTTCTATTTTGACGTAACGTAAACGTTAGGGCAACTGGAACCAATGGTTTAAATTTTTCCTGCTCTTTTCCAATTTTGTTTGGGATTGGCGTAAAATTCTTCTACCAATGTCTCAAATCTTCTTGATCTGTGTGGTCAATAATGCCTTTACACATTTCTACATTAAGTACGTCATCAAGAAGTAAGCTGTGCGCATACTATTCTATTACTAGATACTACTACTTAGTAACTTCTCTAATCAAATCATATTAAGCCACCATGAAAACCTGTTTCTTCTGTTCCGTGATGAAAACAGTATTTTGTATGAAAAGTGTAAGTGTTTTAATTGTTCACAACCAATTTTTTATCTTCGTACTTAACACTGTGTAAAGTTTAGTCACCGCTTTCAACGACTGCTCTGTCTTAACAAGTGAACTTCGCTTTAACTTGCCCATTAAAAACTTCGCTGTTCGTGTTTACGCTCAAATAATTAGTTCATGATCAACTTTAACTAATTAGGTATTGGGATTTCGAGGTTTTGTATAGCGAACTGATTTACAGTTGCTAATAGTTTGTGTTCAGTCGCTTCTCTATTCATCTTTGATATTATAATCAATAGGTAGAACCTACTCCAAAATAAACTGCTTTTATTCATGTCAATAACAGTTATTGGAAATTAAAATTGTTCCAGGATAATTTATTTTAGCAATCTTCTTTTGCTGTAAAAACATGTTCTTTAAACACCTTTATAAAGGTAATTACGTTTCATTATCTTTTCTTGCCCTAAAAAAGCGGATAGTAATTTATTACATTTATCTGTTGCTTCAATGACACTTTTATTCCTTTAAACTTTTTAAGTACATTCGATGAAGCGTTTTCTAAATTAGATTCATTTTCGACTCACTCCGCCCGGAAGGTTAATCTCAGATTCTAAATGAGCTGCTATTCATAAAATAACCTTGATTTCAGCTTGAAAAATTACGGAGACATGACACTTAAAATATTGAATAATTCATAGAAACAGGGAAACTTTAGAGGTCAAACGAAAAGTTGTGGCCGTACGTTTTTGCTAACTTTACGCAAGGGACTTGGTTTGACTGAAATTAGGGTTTCATGATAAGCTTTATTTTGATGATAAAATTATAACCGCTTTTTTTCTTCTTCTGTTACAGGTAATTTGTTTTGGAGATCATCGTCTTTTAAATCTGCGGAGGAAGTAGGTGTAAAATCTGATTGATGAATTTTTCGTACCTTAGACACAAAAGAAGCGAATGCATCTATCTGTCGAAATTTTGCGTCGTAAATACTAGTAGTAGTCAGCAATTGACACCAGATAGTGACGGTGACTGACGGCAAGCGATAGCTCAACCACCCTCTAAAACGTCAGCAATGCATGTGCAATACTCTTTTATTTTCTTGTGAAAAGCTACACGGATTGACGGACTAATAACCTCCTCCTTCGTCGGTTAAACACACACGGGTTCCTTGACTAAGCGGGAGTACGGGATGCATTTGGGTATTTACGATATGGTATTGGGAATTTCATCTACGATGGCGAAAGATTGCTTATCATGAAGGAAGTAAGGTCAGTCTAAGTTCGTTTGTGCTTTCTATTAAAAAAAGGATTGTTCTCCACTAAATTCAAACACAACGCTTTAAAAGCATTTGGATTACAAAACCAACACTGGGTCATCGCTTACAATTTATAGTTTTACTGCAACTTGTAAATACAACGTGGGAACGACCAAGTCTGGCCCCATGTCGCAATGTGTCTTTCATGTCGCAAATATATTGATTTATTCTGTATCTAAAGCAATTAGTGTACCTTTTTACAAATTGAGAGACCTTATATTCTGTGATATAAAAAGTTGTAATAATTCTGATCTGTTGATTTACGATTCGGCACATGTGCGTTATGCAGAGATATTGAGATTAAGATACGACAGATTTTATAAGTATATATTTAACGAAAATGATGTCAAAAAGTCTAATTTTGCATATTTTGGTTTACTTTTTTTGTAATTATGTGAGCCAATAAAAGGCTTTTACATTTTTTTTAACTCCCTAACTTTGTTGAGTTATACCTAACTCGCAAAATTATGCAAGCGTCCGCATCGTATAGCCTTGCTATTACTACGAGTCCATCCATTATTTGGGTATGACTTAATTTAATGTGTTTTACTATCTAGAGTATTTATTAATTCTCAATCAATAATAATACAATTAAAGCACCCACTTAAACCAAATTTATTGTACACCGTATCGTTTTGATTTTTATTTATGAGCTACATAAATGGAAATATTCAAATATAACCATTTCTGTGCATATAAATCTGATATCGAATATCTGAATAGGTACGTGTCGTTTATATCCGACAGTTGAACTGTTGTTTATCTAGGTGTATTGACTTTAGTATTTAGCCACTTTCCGCCCATTTACCACTGGACCCAATTAGTATTTTAAATGTATTAAAATTATGGTAACTGATATTATCACTGAATAAATTACTACTTTTAAAATTGTTGCAACTATGCAATGAATATAATATAATTTATGTGTTTTTTTAAAAGGATAGACGACGATACTAACTGTTAATAAAAAATGTATGATACATTAGATCCTAGATGTATAGATAAGGACTATCCCGATTAAATGAAAAATCCGTTTTTTCTCCAATGTGCTCAATGGAAGTATTTGCCCATAATCGCCACGCTAGGCGGCGATCGCAGTAGCAGATGATTACTGTTACACAGAAGGATGCTGTTGCCCATCCTCCGGATCTTTCCCTTTGTCGCTTATTACGTCACCCGTGGGACGAGTAGGGGTGGTTCTATTCTGAGGCCGGAAACCACACTGAACTGCCATCCTTAAGCACTCGCAACACTAGACGCACTGCAGATGTGTTGACTTTTGATTTGGTCTTCAGTTTCTTCACTGATCGACTACGGAACCCAACAGTACGAATATTGTTATTTTACACTGATATTCTGTAAGAGGGTGGTACTACACTGGTCGAGTCGAACCATTCGTGCTGAATTTAGCATAGCTTATATACCATAAAATCCGTCTGTGACATATTTTTAATCCTATAGTGTAGGTACTTTAGATACCGTTCCACTAATCGTGTAGTACTATTCGCATTCGATTGGGAAATGCAAAAGCTTTTTATTATGATTACATGATACCTGTCAGATCTGTCGCGATACTCGTGATACGGGGATTGGGGGCCACACTCGGGCTCCCACATGGCCTGCGCCTACGTGCTACCTTATATGGTCAGATTACTTAGTTTGGTCGCGGTTTAGTGAGGTCAACTTTCGGTAAGCGTTAATAAGTTGCTTATTTATATGAAAAAGTGGGTGTCTAATAATAACGTGGCTACGTAGTGTTGCCACCTACAGTTGTCAACTTTAAAAGTCCTTTATTCGATTATCGACACATTGCAAAGTCAAAAATATGCACATGCAGGACTGCAACGCAAATACGTAGCAGCTCTCGACGAGTCAATATCTCCTGAACACTCCTGATGATTCCTCTAAATCGGGCGAAACATTCGTGTTTCTACTAGTTAGGTATAGTAAGTAACTCAATGCTGGATTCACGATTTTCTAAATAATAAAGGGTAGATCAAGTTGGCGCTGACAACTGTAGTGAAGTTAGTCCTTCGTGAGCAGGGCGTCATATGGCTTTATAAGATGAATGCACTCTAATATACGTTCTAGCTAAAGGCCTTTTAGGTATCGCTAGAAGTCCGGTGAATCAGTCTGAGCTCTAGGGATAGCTATAACTGAGAGAACCACGGAGAAAAAAAATACACGTTCTCTTTCTCGTCGAACTTCAACAGTGGGTACCTATTTATCTTTAAATGTACGGTGTATTATGTTTTTCTTTAAAATAAATGTTTAAATATTTGCGAGTAATTTTACTCCTGAGTTATCCTTCATCAAAAGCAACCCTTAGGTTTTTCTAAATACTAAAACAAATCCTTAGAATACGGTAAACTTTCGAAGTGTTGGTTTTAAAATAGCGGACGGTTCGAAATTATAATTAATTGTATTAATTTACACTATAATAGAAATATCTGATATAGATCTACTAGATCACATATTTATCGATTAGGTCCAATTTGCACTTTATTGAAGCAGATCGCAGATAGTCTAATTTATAGTTGAATAAATCGGTGACCGGTTGTATTATCATAATCATAAATTAGCAAATGGCCTAGCCTTTTCCAATTATGTTACATATTGATTTGACTGCGTCTGATTAGATGCTGATGACTTTTTGTAGGGTGCGGCCAAACGGCCATTTGCTTTTTCAACTAATCCGTTTTGGAATACAGAAATTGTAGAGTCATTTTTGCAAATTCCTGTTTTTTTTTGGAATGCTGGCATAAAATAAGCAAACAGGAATATAAAATGTAATTCAATGACCCCATATATTCCGAATAAATATAACCTAGACATTCAGGGTCAGTGTAGCTCTTTTAGAATAAAATCAAATTGTGGTAAGTAGATGTATTTCTTTCCTTATTTTTGTTGCAGATAAAAATCAAATATACCTATTTATATTTATATATAACAAATATACCAGTAAGGTTTTTTGTCTCTCAACTTTAAAGGGTGGTTTCCGAAATATTTCGAAGTTAAAAACAACCTAAGTTACGACTTAAAAAGTCAGCTATCTACTGATGTAATCCCATCAAATTTGGTCCTGTCGATTACCCGAAACAAAACCTGCAGAAAGTCAGACTCAATTTTTTTTTTGTACATCTCTAAATGTCCATGTCCAACAAAGTAATGTAAAATGTATTAAGACAATACACTAGTACACAGTTGTCTCGAGCTATCATCATAAAGTCGATTTGTTGAGAGTTGGAGACTTGAGTCGTGACCTTTCAGGAGACTAGGTCGCGTCGCGCGCCGATGGAACGCAGCCAATACTTCTCAAGCGAACAACTGAACGCTTTGAAGTTCCCACAGGAAATCGTTTGTAATATCTATTTATTGTTACTTCTAAAAACATTAAAATAAAACAACATAGTGCAAACAGTTCAACAGTCTGAGATGACAAACTGTTATATCACGCCCATCAATTTTTCCTTCACTATTGTGTGTGTCACATAAAATTCTTTTCAAGAAAATGTGTAGGAATGGTGGATAATGGATTTCGGACAATGCGTACTGACGTGAAGTAGATATCGTAAAGAAAAATGCGGTGACGTTAACAAATATGATGACAGAAGGAAAATATTGGCGTTCAGCTCCATTCTGTGGGGCGGGGCTTGTCCTTCGGGAAATCGATGGTCATTCATGGGAACGTCAAATGAAATCTATAAACAATGTATCTTTGAAAACGTTCAGTGATTTCTGACATGGAACAAATCCATCTGTCGTATCCACTGTAGCCAGTGACATCATAGACGAAGAGTGGAATTGAAGATGTGTTACACCACAGAGCTGAAAACTTAGTTGTGGGTAATACGACAGTGTAGAAGTGTAAGTGTAAGTGTAATACGAAGTAATTTTAAACTCTCTTCGACGGTTAAACCACAAATGGATTTAGAGTTCATAATTCTACAGTAAACGTTGGTTAGTTTTCAGGCCACACGTTTGTTAGTAACCTTGTACAAGTCGACTAAACCTAGGTGTGACCACACTCACTTAAGCCACAGTGTTCCGTTACGGTTCATAAAGACCTATACTAAAGCAAATTGTTTTGTCCACTAGATTTTAGTAACACATGGTTACAATTTTACCTGGAATTTGTTCTAAAGGTAGAAAAGGGGCTGCGTTTTACTCTGCCTATATTTTTGGGAACATAGCTAAGGTACCGTTAGTTGTTTTTAAACGGTTTTATTTAGCTTGCCCTGTTTATTATTTGGTTCAAATTAAGTAATCGATATTTCACCCCCTTTCTGTTGACAGATTGATCTGATATTTGGTACACAGCTTTAGTTCTGATGACAAAACCGTTTTACGGAAAAAATAATTAACTTATATTATTTAAGCTTATTTGTTGTCCAGGTTAAGAATGGTTATTTAATTAAAGCGACTCAATATAATTCATTGAAGGTTTAAAAATGAGACACAACACGAAATCCATTGTGACGTGCCACCGCAGTGCAAAGAACCTTTAATCTTCAAAGGTTATAGTAAAAAAATGAAATTGCATGTACTCGTAATTCGATATCTTGACATGCGTCATCGTCTGTTTACGGTATACTTGATACTCTTTTCTAATCCTCATTATCGCTAAAGTAAGTATTCATTGCCTCGTCACGATGTTTCAAAATATGCATGTGTTAACATGGCCTACAATGTCGTGTTAAGCATTGAATTTATCGTTTACAATGTTCATAATTAATAATAATCGTGTCAGACCGATAGTTTATGTTTCAACAATGGGATTACGTGTTCATGCCATGTGTATTCGATTTGATTGATTAGAATACTAGGTTAGAGTAATTGATTCTAACTAGCAAAAGCGTACCTACATTTCAAATACGAAATATATTTTTGGAATAGGTCATGTGTATATTTTTTAGTCTAATCAATCATAATATTGGTTGACGGTTCATCGGTTTTTGATTTATGATTCACCTTTGATTTTACGGTTGTCTATTTATACGTACTTACGGTACTTATTGAATTATACGATTTGAAATGTCAAACAGTGAACTTTATTCAAATTCTGAACAGTATTGTACATTTGGTAAAATGTCATGCTGTGAATTCAACAGTCCTGAACAGCAGCTTGGTTTTGCTATACATTTTATTCAAGTACTCTGTCCAAAATTGAATATTAACAGGTACTTATTTCCGACAGACGATAAGATACAGTAAACGGATAAAGTTTGTCACTATCAGAGTTAAAATTAGCACTATTCAATTCAATGTTTCCTAAGTACTGCGATAAACTCTAGTGGCAGCTTGTACGTGCGGTGGTTGCGAAATTATGATCATTGCATTGTGTTGCATTCCCCGAGTGACCTTTATACAGCATCCATACAATTGATGTCACTGACACCGCTCGCGCTGCAACGTCCGCTAACAAATACGTTTTGTAACTTCGTTGTGTCTCCAAAACATGTCTTGTTTGAAATTCTGTACGATTCGCTTGTGAACATCGGAGTTTTCTTGTGGTTAATGAAGTAAATATACTTTATTTTTCAGCCTTTCAAAGTACCTACCTATTACAAAGAGCAACTAAGGAATTTTTGACTTTTGATCTTATGTAATTTTTGTGGCAAGGCTAACATGAGATTAAGGCATGTTAACATGAGATTCCGGGCCAATTAAGTGCTTGATTTTTAGTTGTTACCATTAACATTTTCCTAATTTTGTTTCTCAAAAAGTAAAAAAATATATATAACACAAGAACATCTCCTTCGAAGAATAATAAGGCCATCAAGCTGACCGTCACACCTTCATTTCATTAAGTAAATAATAAACCAATCTTGCGGGAACTCGACCGTGCGATTTAAGGCGAGGACACAAAGGTACTTCTCACGTCATCATGCGGTCCGGCCGACACGTAATGATGAGTAAGTCATGTAAGTCAGTGTGACCCCGACGTCTAAAATCCTTACGTTCCGTACGAATCTTTATCAACAAGATTGGGAAAACGAATTTTCTACTCAATTAGATTTATTAGGTAGTTTGATCAAAATGGCTAGGACCGCCCTTCGCCATGTAATTCTAAATGTATGTGTCGTGCTAACATTTCTTGCTTGACTATAGCCTTGCGTAATATAACATTTTTCAATTAGAATAAACAACAATATAAATGAGGTTTGTTACGTTTTTATTCTTATTGTTATGTAGAGGAAGATAGAGGTATTGATGTAGCACTTTGTTTCAACAGCTTTGTGTAAAGTTTCTGAAGTGAACCGGTGTCACACCGGTCACCGGTGCGCGTGTTGCACTCACCTGCTTTTGTAGGGTTATTTTATATCAATATGGTTAAATACAAGTCCATATTGTGCATCTGTGTTTGGTTACACACTTGTGCACTATAGGTAATATCTCCTGCGTAGATGGCTAACCTCCGTTGAGATTGGTCGCAGTGACCGAAATTTGGTCAGAAAATTATTATTAGAATATAATTTACTTAACATACCTACTATTTTGTGATGATATTTGTCACTAATTAACTTTTGAATGCGAAGATTGATGAAAGAATCAAAATAAAGAAAAGATTCATAAGAAAAAATTAGAACCTCCATGCATTTAAGTAAGTACATTGCATCAAACGAAACATTAGAATTCGATGTTTCGTTTGATGCAAAGCAAAGTGCAGTAGCTCTACCTCTCTGCTCTCAAACATACAAAGTGTAAAATCAAAAAATATCAAAGTAAGTAATCCAGCCGAGTTTAATTTCAATAATATGCTCAAACATTTTCATATTAAAAATATTCCATCTTACATTTTTGCAAATATTTACTTTACTACCACGAAGTATCTTTTACCGCACAAGTTTGCATCTATGCCTTCATTTTCCTTTGTGTCTTAGATATTACGAGCCAAGTAACATAACTAGCAATCGTAAATTTGTAATTATTATACATTTTATCGCGGAAACTAGATGTTTTGCTGTTACATAAACCAACAACCGGGTTTAATGTGTACTGCACATTTTTTGGAAAACAACAAACTAGGTTAATTATGTTATATTTTTAATGTAGGACATTTTGTAGCAGACGCGATGCGCCATAACATTATTAAATTAGGTTTTATTCGTAAAAAGTGTGTCCTCTTCGTTGGCATAATATTGATTGTCCTAATTTCAATTGTCATAAATTGTACTTATCATATTTTTTTTGGCATAATTACAGTAAACATAAATGCAACAGTCAGTTGCACAGAAACTAAAAGATAGCTGGCCCCACGTAAAAAATCCTTCTTTTATGCCAAATGAAGAGTATGCCAAAAGAAAATATGCAAATTTAAATTAGGGCTTCGAATATTATGCGACCTAATAAGGAACCCGTAACACTTCTTAAAAATAAAACAATCCTATCTGATCGCCACAAACAAAGCCATATTCGGGCATTGAGTGATATAATGTTTAATGTTTATAAGGTCAGCGGCGTCATAGCATAGTTAACTGAATAATGCGAGCCATGTCACAGGAAAGAGCTAGTTACTCATGAATCCGGCTTCTTGCGATATGGGTTAGTACGGCAAGCGTTCATGGGACATTTCACACGCAAACCCAGCTTTGTAGAATAACTTACAAGCCGAGTGTGCTTCGGTGGCTTTGTTGTGGCAAAACTTACTGTACAATAAAATAAATGTACAATAGGCAATAAGCAATCATCTTTGTATGGATTTGACTCAAGTGAAAACGTAATCAGGAGGAAGTCAGTGGTGTATGGCTACCTATCTTTAATAAAGACCTACTAATAATATAATTATTATAAGAATGCAAATTAATAATACATACCATTTGATAAACTTACATAAGTTTTATTTCATAATACAAAAAATAACAAAGAAGCGTGTGTGTGTACACGTGTCATCAGTAGTATTGGTACTAGGTACACTAGTAGTAATAGTAAAAGAAGAATCGATACGTGTTTGAATTCAGAATCGAAAACAATGTGATTGTTATTTAAAAATGTTTTATAATCAGAGTTAGCGTTGATATAAATTTGATAATAGAATAAAATGTTAAAATGTAATTTGATATTAGAATAAGTTAAAACCTACTTCGTTTTAAAAAAAATTGCTCTCAATAGCTTTGTCTAAACCACAATAGCATAAATAAAAGCAATAAAAACGATTAAACACGATTTAATTAAACGAAATACGAATGAGACTTGTTGAATAAAAATGTTCACAATAAAAACGTCTAACTCCAAATTAATTGTGATTTTCGCAAGACAGGGTCGGCGACTAATGATGAGATTTGAAATATTGGCGTATTCGTGAGGTCATGGTGATGACTCATGATGTCATGGCTATTAAACCGGCACTTCACCATGCGCCATTCCGTCTGCCGGCACTCCCCGTCATTTAAGTCCTATGGTCCGCTATGAAACTTTAGTAGTGCACCATGCAATTATTTCGCTGTCGGTAAGACAGTTTGGGAAATATTACAAAGCATGCTTTGTAGATTGCATTGACGTCTCAAGTTCTGTTATGGTTGATGATTTACGGAAACAATTTAAATTGGTCCTTTTAGTCCAATTTATATGTCCTATAGATTGTGACTGATTGACAGGACCATTAGGTTCACTGGACTGTGAATGGAGATTTGTAAATTGATGACCGGGATTGGAATAAGCGACTATGTTTGTTTTAGATCCATTTGCACTTTTATGAAAGTTCGTAATCTTTGTAATGTTTGTTTCACAATTAGAACCTTACGGAGAAGACAGCTTGAATTAACAGCTTTTATGTCGCAAAGAAATGATGGCGTAAACGTAATAATTTGGTCGATTGTCGCACTTATTTTTATTGTAGCAATAACACACTCACAATTCACGAACGTGTGTGAATTGTCAAAGAAAACTGTGTAAAAGTTTCTTTATTATCTGAACACCCACTAAAAATCTCGAAGGCGTGGTGCCATAGATCTAAAACTATCGATTTATAAACATGCTGAACGATCTTACACTAATATATTGTTATTCTATTGTAGTCATTGTGATATTTGAGATAATATGACAATAAAATATGTATATTTATTTTCTAAATCGACTCTCTTATCGCCGTTAGTTTTATAGCCGAGCCCACCTAGTCAAAGGTTGCAACACATTCGTACTCGCCGCTTTTAATGTCTCAAGGAGTGGCAAATTTGATGAGATTGTATAGTAAAGAGAATAGAAATATATTACCGACCACTTATAATCCTGCGCGACCGAGATACTAAAGCGAATAGCTCTATAAATCTTACACTTAAGTTTAACAAACGCGAATTTATGCGAATATTTTAAGCGTGATCTTAGCGAGGCCTTGTAGCTCAGTCTTTACTTTTTATCCGATTTTTTTAAGTAGGTATCTAAATAAGTTAATGTTTATTTACCCGGTTTATAACATTTTTGAACTTTTTCAACCTTTCTTCATTTGGAGTTTGAATAGATTGCCTTTCAGAGAAGTCTTAAACTCTGGTATTTTACGTTCCACCCAAGACAAGTAGGCAGGCGGACAGGAGGGTACAATCTCATTATCATTCTCCGCCCGTCGTAAAACACTGATTTTATTAATTTCACTACAGTATTCTGTCTGTGTAAAGAATAGGGCGCCCTTTTCTTTTCCCTCCGTGTCGTAGGGAGCTTCTAGGGGATTATATAAAGAGCAGTCGGGTACTTACAGGGCAATAAACACTAGTAGCCAGTTAGAAATAATTATATTTGTTATGTATGTATAAGTACAACGTACCGAAACAGGGCGGAGCGGCGGATGCTGAAATGTTCAAATAAATGTTGCATAGCAGCGGGGGGTTACTTTGTAATTGGTTTTATGCTAATATCTTACACTTGTGTACGCGTTGTTGTAGTGTCAACGTCAAATATAAAGAGTTGCACTGTCCTGAAAACTAAACTGTTGGAAAACCCACAGTTATGTAGTCACATGTAAGTAGTTGTATTCTTTGCTTAGTCTAGTGTCTACCTAGATTTGTGGCACCTTTTCAACTATTTTAGCCGCAAAACACGAGTGTCGCACTGCTGTGTTCCGGTTTGAAGGGTGTCAGAAAATTTGTTGTGTGTTTCAAGCGCCATACTGTACAGCTGAACTGGTGTATCTAATGGTGAAATATTTCGCAAAGACGAATCGAGAGTGGTAACAGAAATATTTTGGCTATAGAAATCTCGGTTACTACTGCTATCAAACGGATTATAAAAAATAAGTTATTAATCTTTATGGCTAATATGTCGTTGATGAATGATATATTGTCCAGAAAAGTTGCCAAACAGTTGAAACTATACGGAGACACGGAAATTACCTAATTCAATATTTGAACCGTTCGAACCGTCGAAATAGGTACATATATTGCGGATTTAGGAAAACTAAGTTCAAAATTTCTAAGCTCCGTATAATAATCGTTCGTAGAGCGAAGTTCTGCAGCGTCATGCTTTCATCTCAGTTTGTGTACTGTTATTATTGTGTCTGAGTTCGTTCAAACACTAACGTTCAAGATATTTGCACAACTCAAGCAAAACTGCTGTGTAACAAACTCGTAAAATTAAATGTCAAATACTTGTCCATTAGCATAATACCTATATGCACATATTGTACACATAATTTTTGTAATCATTGCTGAAAATAAAATTTAATTTAGAAAAATGAAAATATAATATACAGGTGCACACGACTCAACAAAATGTATGAACAGCTGATTTTTTTTTTGCGATTTCAGGGTTGGTCCCGTAGTAAAAGTTAAAGGTAGTTAATGATGAGTTTAATGACCCCTTTTAAGGATGCTGGTGTTTTACAAATAACCCTGTATGATTTATTCTTATGCATATTTCATCTCTCTCTTATATTTATGCTCTTGTCGGCGGAGCAATCGCCACCTCTCTCTATCTTCCGCTGGCCTTTTGAAGAAAAAAGGCATTCTCGGCCGTCCCCAATAATTTTCAATATTTCATCTACGATTGCACATTTTTGCAGGTAGGTTTTTGCTTCTTTAACTTCTAGCCTCTGGACGTGAGACCACTAATCATTTAGGTCTTAAAAGCAACAACTGCTTCCATTAATATAAATATAATTCCATTAATTTCAATACTTAGGTAATAGATTTAACGATACATTTTCTATGTTCACTGTAAGTTTTCCAGATCCTATCTCTCTACAAAATCTCTCTCTCTCTAAAATTTAAAATTAATAACGGTATTTTCTTTGTATTATTCTAGTAATAATCTAACAGAAAATTAATTTGCTGTCTAATTTCCCTTTCAGTGAGCCTATCATACCTAAGCTCTCAATTTACTACCTAAATAAAACAAAGAACCGTACATAAATATTAAGCTCTTTATTTATGAATATTCAAGAAGTTTTAGTTTAAATATTAGATAAACGACTTATGTTAATATTACTTTATATTACAATGGTAGGTATTTTGATTGTTTTAGAATATAACATAGTAACAACATTTTAAAGGTGATTCTTCGAGATCATTTCTATATCTCATTTGCTCCAAAGAATTTCTCTTCAAATCTACAGATTTTGTTTCATCATAAAATATCGTTTTTTTGAAGAGAGCGCCAATTTTGAATATGACTGATGCAATGGATAATGATGATGATGTGAAACTGAACAATATCTTGTGCATATTTCAATACTAAATACCATCGTCCCAAACAAACCGTAACTATGTAGGTATTATTCTTTTTAATTGCCGAATTGTATGAAATTGTAAATATTAATAGTTAAGGGACTGTAATAAGGTTAGTTAATTATTAAGCATCAGAAACAGGGCGAGCCCTCAAAGTTTACAAATTATTTAGAAATTTCCCTGTTATTATTTTATTTATTATTTGTATCGCTTTCAATTTTACGAGAGACGGAGATGAGGCTCTGACCAGCTCTCTACAGCATTTGGGAACGCAGTGTTGCCAATCACAATCAGCTCGCGGCAAGCTACCCTGCGTTTTGAGCACTTTATTTTTTACGCCTTATTATTTGACATTTATATTTATATCAGAAGAATAATGAAGAAGAAATATTATTAGCCTTACTTTGTCTCACTGCAGGTCAAATGCCTCCTTAGGATACTTAAAAGTCATCAATCGATGGGGCCATTGCCATCTTTTATCATAATATTTCTTTTCTCGCCTGGCTACGCAGTCAGGTCAGTGTACGTACACTGACCTGTAAAAATGGACGGTATGCAAGAAAGTTTTAAGTCTTGTTTCATGTGTCTAGTTTAAATACGTATAAAATTAATGATTAACGATATAAACTGTTGACCAATTTCGCATATTATGCCTATGTATTTGAAAACCAAGACTCAAGATACCAAGACTAATATACGAGTATATTCTTTCACACTGTCCGGGAACTTATACAAGCCAAGATGATTAGACCTTAATTGGTAGCACGTAAAATAATCAGTTAACTTAATATCTGACAAGAAAACAAAATATTTTAATTGCGTCAACACATTCAATAATTAAATCCTAACATTACCGTCTTTTATTTTACACATTAACACCCGCGTGCATTCTGATTGGTAATCAAATTGAAACGTTGCAAGATGAGTGTCTTAACAAAATATACGAAACAGCTTATTGCTCATTAGATTCAGTCATAAGCAGTCGGCTCCGCACCACCCACGCTGGTGCATCGGCCTCAGTAATTTGGCTTAATCATCTCACCCACTGCGATTCTAATTAAACCCTTCAGATAATTCTGGCAATCTTTTTATGCTAATCACTTCATTAAAAACGTCTACAGATTTTATTTTGACAACATTTTTACGGACAAATAAAATTAATTTTATTCTTGTGCTTAGATAAAAAGGTAAGTTTTTATTAGTCTGACTTTTGATCCGGACCATAAATACTAGAGTTCCGTCGTTTTATTTTGGAAGCCGTGGGTGGTTGAGAAAGAACGTCGTCAGGTAATTTAGCACTTTATTAGTATTTATTAATTATGAACCAGTTCCTAATATGGGGAAAAGGCGTCATTAAGAGCATCGTATTGCTCTGCGGGGTGCAAAAGTTTAAATTTGTATTTTTTATTAAAGGTTGCCAGAAACCGTTAATTACTGTTAATTTGCAATATAAAACAATTATTAAGCCACTGTTTACCAATTTTGTGAAGTCTATAAACGTAATGAACAAAGCACTAAACTTTTGATTGAGAAAATTTTATTCTTCTTACTCATATGGTTAATGAACAACCTGGTATCAGAGTTTATACCGTCCGGCCTCTGACATGGCTTGGTCACACCATTGAAAAATCTCTCAGGTGTACTGGTTTCCTCACGATGTTTTCTTTCACCATTTTAGCAAGTGATAAATAATTTCTAAAATGCACATAAATCTCAAAAGTCAGAGGTGCTTGCCTCGGTTTCGAACCTACGACCTTTGACTTGGCAGCCCGATTACAAATCCTCAATTCTACCTGTTTGTTATAAAAATTCAATTTTTTGCATTGTTACAAATGAAACAGAGTTCTTTTATCTAAACAATAAAACATTTTGGTCCTTATGTACGCGTTCGTTATATATGTTAATGTATTAAAACAGCAACAATTTTACGTAAGCAATCACAACTCTACATATTTACTGAAGGTAATTTCTTGCCCAGACATGATTTAGTTACCTACATAAATATGTAAGTGGGTTTGTTTAGGGCACGGCGAAGGGCACTTTCGTACTCGTAGGACGAAAGGTTAATGCTCCGGCTTCTTGTCTGTCATCATAACATTTTGATAACTCTTTCTAAATGTATCGCAGAACAATATGTATGTATAGATAATGGTATCTTTCTTTTTTACGTGTCGATGGTAATATAAAGGTTAAATTAAGTTTTATAATAATATATTTTTTCTATTACAGAAAAGATTTTAATTATTCTATTTCATAAGCATTTTGTTTTGTAATAAAATACAGCGTATTATAAAATTCTTGTAAAATTAATTCAGTGGTAAATATAATTTCAAAGCATAGGCATTTAAGTTTAAATATTGAAAATGTAAACAATTTAATTTTCGTCTAATTCGCGAACCTTTAGATTACTTCGTAGTTAATAAGGTCACGCACGTATTCAAGAAGAGAGCGAGCCAAGTTCGCGCGTGAATTATCACTCGTCATTATCTGCGAACGATTTATACTCGAACAACGTCTCCCGGCGGCTTATCCTTTGAATTAAATTAAAACAACCCTTGTCAGGCGCGCCGCATATTTCACAACACACACAGCCTCACACCTCGAGTCACGGGAAACGAGCATTAAGATAACTCACCTAAAGGAATTTTTATGTAAATTAGCCTCAATTTTGTTTTACTTTTTATATTATCGCATACCTGTGGCCACCGTGCGAATGCAACTAATGAACTTGGCTTTTTCTCTTTTCGATTTGTTTCGCAGGCGCCCGCGCGGCCGTCTGATCAACGTTTTAATTAAGTGTTAATAAAAGTGATTTATGTGTTTTATCGAGACCCTGTGATTCTATAATTTAAATTTATTTAGAAATTAACAAATTAAGAGGTTAAGATAAGATATTAAATTACGCTATTAAAGACCAAGTTACGTGTTCGTGACCGACTCTGACATTTGAATAGGACATCAGAAAATTATGTGAATGCACATAACAATCATCTAAGTACAAAACATAAACACAATTATTTAACAATTACGATTATTATACGCAATCCAAAATGACTTTTACAACAAAAAATGCTACAACTATATTTTGCAGCAATTAAAAAAGTGTTCCTCGCTACTACATTTGCGTTTTATCTACGTACATAAATCTGTGCGATACAAAAAAATACCTGCAACTAGATGTTAATAGTGGATGATTACCGGGAGCGTGACAGGAAAAGCTGACCGATTACATCGAGATGTGGATCGTATCGCCTGTTCGTGGAACACTGTAATTATTTTATTGACGTGACACACACACAAAGTAACACAAAGTACATTATTTCAGCAGTTTTATTGAGTCATTGTTTTAACATAATTAACTAGTAGTGTAGGCGAATTTACAATGCGAATTCAACAATTTGTATCATATTGTTTTGTATAACTCAATTTTGCTGTCGATCCAGAGCAAATCCACAAAATATGAAACTCTGCCTTACCTAGATTACATTTTTGATTACAAGGCAATTTTTATACAATTTGAAGATCCACACGATAAAAACGATTAGACGTAACTATAAAATAATTTCGCCATAATGACTAAGTTAAAAAACCAATTTCGGGTGTGTTTTATTAATGAAAGTGAACCTTAACGACGGTGTTCTCAAAACAATTGTAATTAATGACACGTGTTAGATAATTTATCACGGACCGCGGTAATTGGGGCCCTAACACAAACCGCTCGTGATTCCGAATTATGGCGAATAATTATCCCCTAAAGTTATTTGTAGTTGAGTTTAACTGTAACTGTTTGCGTAAATGAGTTTTCGGGAAGAAAATGGCCGCGGGAGTGCGTAATGAACTTATTCTTGACAAGGTGATTGTGATTATATTATGTGATCTTTGGTTTCTTCTTTATAGTTTAGTTTAAGTGTTTAAACCACCAGGCTTGTAACATGGCTTGAAAATACTTGAAATATCTCTCAGGTGTGCTAGTTTCCTCACGATGTTTTTCTCCGCTGTTTTCAGCAAATAATAACTAATAAATTATACCTAATACATACAGTGTTATTTATTAATTGACTGACATACAACGCACAGCCTAAACCGGTTGACCAAGATACTCGAAATTTGGAGAAATATTCGTTGAGCACCCTAGACGTACACTGAAACTTTTGAAAATTCCAATCCTTAGCGAGAAAAGAGAAGATGAAAACTCCGATATTCACGCGGTCAAAGTCTCGGGTGATGCGCTTGTATATTTATAATACGCACGCATATGATTCGAAAAGTAAGTGTTGGTGCCTGGATCCGAAATTTGGACCTTGACAGTCCAACGGTCTTACCATTATTACTGCTATTTGTGATATTAAGGGTTTATCTGCCGCAAGGACACCGGCGACGCGCAAGGCCTGGAATCCACCAAAGCGGAGAAGAGCGGAGAAAGGTGTTTCCATACAAATGACAATTCGAGTGAACTCGAGAGGCGCCGCTAGACCTGTCATTTGTACGGGAACCTCTCCGTTCTCCGTTTTGGTGAATTCCGGGCCTAACTATTGACTTCCTTTTGTGACTCATTTCTCGGTTTGACAGTATAAAGATGTGTAAAGAATCTATAAGGAGTGAATGGACTTATAAGTGGCTTTTAAAGTGTCGATGATTCATTAATAAAGACTTCTTAAATGTAAGGTGATTTGAATAAAATCAAAATGTTAATGATACTTTGGCAAAAAACTTCGTTTTATTAGCTGTCACAATATTTGACATCACGAGAGTGAGTCATGGCGGAACTTTGTATAATATAGATAAGCTAATATTATACAGTCTAGTTTTAATTAAAATTCTAAATTTTTGTACTAAATTAACAGATTCGCTGTCCGACCACAGACACAATAGAAATAACAATTGTAGATAGATTAATGATTCACGCGCCGTGGAAAAGGTTACGTATTTTTAGAAGTTTCTTTTAAATTGTAACTTTGTTGACTAGATAAAGGATATGTCTGTATTCAATTTGCCAATTGAATGATGTGTAATGGCAAACAGGCGGTCGATCACTATGTGTGCTAAGGCCGCAGTGCGCATGCGACGCATAGAGGTTACTTCTGTACACACTCAAGCGCATTTAGAAACGCAGCTGTATTCTAACAATTACACGTTTAGAAATATATTTACTAGAAAAGCCCAATTATATATTTAAAAATATCTAAATAAACTGACGTTAGGATATTTAACTAATAGGGTTGAAAATTAACCTTAGCAAGGCTACAGGAAAAAAACATTTTCTTTTGATATTTCAATGTGCCAATATAAGCATATACTGTTTTTACTTTACCAGGTTGAGGTTCGCTGTCCCGAAAAAAGACAGTAAAAAGAACAATAGCATGAATCATATGTGATTCACAGGACAGGGAAGGGGTTAACACTCAGTGCCGTAATTAGCTTTTTGGCGCCCGGTGCGAGCGTCTATAACTGCGATCATGCATACGACTCAAAATTTGGTCCCAGGTCTTGTCATTTCTACGCCCCTACAGGGTTTGTGCCCTGTTACCGTAATGCAGCAATCAAGCAGTGATAGCACTTGCTAAAACGGTGAAGGAAAATATCGTAAGGAAAACAGCATACCTGAGAGATTTTTCATCGGTGTGTAAAACCATGACAGAGGCCTACGGGCGGCTTAACTGACACCAGGTTGTTCATCCACCATACGATAAAGAAAGACTGCAATGCTCACACTTTCGTTATTTTACTTTACATCTAAAATTTGAAAGGAAGATGATGATGTCATACATTTACAATCCAAATGCAGAAAAAAAAACATTTATTTAGCAACAATACTTAATGTATTTTTAATTTTTTAACATTAATACGATTTTTACTTTTATGACTTCTTATTCCACATAATAAATAGCGTTGTTTATTCCAGTATTATTGAATCTTGGATGTCGGGCGATGCGTCGCTGATTGCCAATTAGCAAGGAGCGCCAGATGAGCGAACAGTTTTGTTAGGTTTCAATTAAGCTTACTGTTGCTCTATCGATTTCTATGATCGATGTGTCAACAATTTTGTAACGGCAAGATGAATAGCAATAACATATCGCACACAATTAGAGAAAACCTTAGATACGCTTTTAATCAATTTCCTTATTAAGAAAAATGAACATTCATCATAGAACTCTGAAGAGTCTGTTCTGTATTATTTCTGTCGTCTCTGCGACACAAATACAAGCAGTGTAAAGGCACGTTCTGTTCACAATATTACTTTTTATTTCCTCTGCTTCGGGCAATGTATTTGCAAAATAAGCATTACCCAAGAAACATAATGGTAGACATTTTTTAACATAAAAATGAATGCTAAGGAGTTCTTTTTTACTTCCCCATTCGGTCTGGTCACCATTACCCCAGTTTTTATGTGAAATCATACCCTAAATGTTATGTAAGAAACCCTAAAAATGACTAAAAGGAAACCAAGGGCTTTTATATTCTTTTTACGAGCGGCCAGAGTAAGGTAATATCAGGCTTTTGTTATAAAAAATGGGATTGCACAAATTGAAATTTGTGCTATGATAGAATCTGGCAAACAGCGAAGGACTCCAGAGATTTATGATGTTCCAAATTCAAAGGAAACTTTTTGCCTTTGGCTGTAAGAAGCTTTTTCTATTTGTTATCGATTTTGTCTATCATTAAATATTAGCTGGGCCCTGATTTCTTGATATACATAAAGTCCAAAAGGTGATAATTGAACAATATACTAATATCAAAGACGTTTCCGCCTACTACACGTAACTACTACTATTACCGCCTCTATCACGAGCTATATTAGTAGGTACTTGGTAATGAAATTGGCATATTTGTACAGTGTCGCGTAGTGTTTGAGCATTTGTTGGTTGGTACTTCTTTTAAGCAGCAACGGAGCAACGAATATAAGTGATGTGCATATAGAGTTAGTCTATGAGCCAGAGATTGACATAAGGAACTTTTTATCGCGGAAAAATTAGAGACACGGGAGCGAAGCCGTAGAAACAACTAGATTCCAATAATCTGTACTTAGTAAAATAATAATATTTCTTGTTGGTTGAAGATAAAACGAATGTGTTCCTTATGACTAGATATATTGATTAATGATTTTATGGTTTCAAAATATCGGTGGGGTCGTTTCGACAAGATTATGGGTTCTTTTAAAGGAGTGTAGTAGTGTTTGTATACTCTCTGAACATGACTATTTATTTTCATTTGCTGTAATTTGTCTTATGCCAGCTCTTATGTCGATATAAGTTAATTTCGACAGCGTGCTGGGTTCGCTGCTTCTCCTGTGGAAGCTGTCTGTGTTAAATTGACTATTCAAAAGATTAAATTAACTAAGTCTAATTCAATAAAGATGTTATGAGTTTGATTTTGAGCAATTAAACAGTTATTAATTCTACTTAAACATTACGATGGTCAAAGTAATTCTAGACCACTGAACTGATTTGAGATCTACTGTAATTATTTTATGCTTGAAAAATTAACGCTAATTTCTGCCGATAGACAGGGAAAAAGATAGATATTATATTGGTTTGATGTTTTTGATGATAGTTTAAGTTATAAAAATATATATTTATGGTGAATAGGACTCGCTATGAAGTTCATGTGTAAGTAGGTTAAAGGTTTCGTATGCGAATTTGAAAACTCATCGACGAAATTCCAAAATTCACCCTTTGAACTCTAGGGATATATTTGTGTTGAATAAAATAGTTTTTAAATAAGTCTCTTTCAATTCCATATCCACACATATATATCATAGACTATGATATAGTACATATATCATATCGTATATATATCATTGTACCTACTGCATGGACTTAAACAAAGAGCTAATTAATAAAATAACAACATAATTTTGTACTTAGTTAGGATGAGTGGTGCGTTGCACAGAGGATGATATCAATCAGACATAGCTGGCAAATTATGTCCTTTGAATATTTATTAGTGCTTACTCGTGTTTTTAATTAATATAAACACAGTAAAACCGAAGTTAGAAGCTTGCTCTATGGTTTTCTCTTGTATCGTTCGGGTTAAAAATTAATTAAACAATAGGGGATCGATTTTCATGTCATACGTATAGGTATATGAAAATCATAAAAGAATATACGGATATTTAACTATCAGCTAAACGAACGCTCAAATAAACATTGAATTTGAAAATCAAATTCAAGAGTCATTTAGCATTGCAGATTATTGCATTTTTATTACTTACGTGGTAATTTTGAAGGTTTTCAGAGGGTTTAAAAGTACAGGAAAATAGACCACGCTTCAAATTAATTAGTGAAATAATTTCGTATGCGAATTTGTAAGTCATTCATTGTTGGAATTTCAAAATCGAGTCCCCAGATTTAAAAAATACTATGTATTACTATGTAGCACTCATTAGATCTCTGACGTCTATAGTTTAAATGACAGTAGAACAACTACTGTAATGTTTTCCACTAACTTATGCATAAACTTAGATATCTCGTTAAGATAATTACTTGTTTTATAGACACAATTACGCGCACTCGACAATTAACTAAGTTATAAAGTTACAAATTATCTCATCTACATGTGTATCATTATATTTACTTACTTGTATATAACAAGACTCATTAGTATGCTAACAATTATTTACGATTTAAAAAAAAAGGTTTTTTTTTACTTTAAAAAACCTGATCGAACTTATGCGATTCAAATAAGAATGTGCTACTCTGATCGGCATTTTGTAAAGCCATAGCTATCACTAGGATGTTTTTTTATAACGACATCCATATGTCATAAAATGGCGATCGAAGAAGCGTTTGAAAAGCTGTACTATAGATATTTACAAAACGTAATAGTGAATACAAAACATATTAGTAATAGTGAACGTAATACTATAGATATTTACAAAACGTGAACTGCTTGTGACGTCACTATCTATCCCGGTCAATCAGAATATCAGCGCTACAGCATTTACTAATACTGCTGTAATAGGGGTCTTTCTGACCTCGTGTAAGTGGCAGTAGACAATACTTTTTTTATTTTCTTTTTCTTGCTTTCTTTGCCTTCAACACACGAATAAATGATTTATAATAGAGTCATTAAAGTAAAAAGTCAAGGGCGGAATAAAAAAATTCTGGGAGTTTTAATAGTTCATAATTATAGTACCTATTATTAACTACTTATCAATAGAAATGTCATTTGATGTTAAATGAATATTTAATAAAGTAATAATATGTAATTGGCTCATGACGAATTTTTACTGAATATTTTATGTTCTTTTGCTATTAATATGTATTTATTTTTATGAAATGAAATGGATGTAGCTAACATAAATTACTTAATTTGTTCTGAAAATCTGAAGGTTCGTATCAAATACTAATTATGAATAATCATAATTCTAATATTATTAAAAGAGTGACTCTAGTTGCCAGTTCCAAGGGCACGCTCAAGGGATTCTTCGAGGGAGAAGAATCTGGCAAGAAATTCCATGGTTGCTCTTTTATATCATCGTTATCGTGACGGTACCCGCCATCTCCAAAAGCATAACAATCTAAAATACCATTTACATGGAAACATGGCCTATAGCATACACCGGGCATTTCATCATCTGCCTAGCCTTTTCCCAACTATGTTGGGGTCGGCTTCCAGTCTTACCGGATGCAGCTGAATACCAGTGTTTTACATGGAGCGACTGCCATCAGACCTCCACAACCCAGATATTGGGTTACACGGTACCCCTTGGTAAGACTGGTTGTCAGACTGGGGCTTCTGACTACCCGTAACGACTGTCAAAGATCTACAATTGACAGCCAGGGCCAACAGCTTAACGTGCTATCCGAGGCACGGAGAGTGATAATTAATTTATAAAACGCACATAACTTACGAAAAGTCAGAGGTGCGCGCCTTGGGTTCGAACCCGAGACCGGGCATTTCATTCTTATTTATCATATTATCATACCACAGTATAATAATCGTATAGTATGGTAACTACGTACAAACGCTCGAAAACGGCACACCCACACAAACACGCGCAACGAAGCGTCGTTGATACTCGACGTTCGCTTAGGACTCTAGGAGTCTCGTCGTTACATAATATTACGCATGTTTGTGTGAGTATGCCGTTTCGAGCGTTTGTACGTAGTTACCATACTGTATGATTATTATACTGTGATCATACACACGCTGCACGTAGTTGCGATTACTAAATATTTGTAGGGTAAATTATAAATATTTACTTGTTAACATTCTAATAACATAGTTCATATCACGGTAGTACATATTTATATTTTACTTTACTTATATGAATACCTTGTTATCTGTGTCAGGTATGCAAGCCATTTTGATCCCAATGTCAAAGCACAAGCATCGAGATCGACGTTCGGCATGTAGGTATGTAACTCCATCATGTAAAAGAATAAAAGAAAACTAAATGTAATATTATTTAAAGGTTACAGCTTGTTAAAATAAAGATAGAAAGGCCTATTACTAGTAATTATTATATAGAATGGCGTCTCTATCTTTATTTCAACCTTTAAATAAGATATAAGATAATAGCCTTAGGCGTAGAAAGAGGTTTGAAATTTCAACAGATACTACAGTGGCTTAGCGGTTAGAGCGTCGGCACGGGACGTCAAAGATCGTGAGTTCGAATTCCATCCGTATCAGTTGTTTTTTCAAATAAAAACCTTAAAAACTCTAAATCTGGCTGAGTAGCGCGCATTAAGAGAGGCTTATGTCCAGCAGTGGACTGATACGGGTTAATGATGGTGATGATGATAAAATAATATTAGGATATTCGTACAACGTAAAATATAAATACATATGTACGGTACTGTAGCCCAGACTTCGTATTTAGGCTGCTTTATTTAGGTAACATTACTTCTATTAATTATACCCTTGCGATTTTGATATAGCCAGTTAATAGTTATTAAATTATTATAGAAGTAATGAAACTAATTGTCAATGAGTAGACTAGCTGATAGTCTATTATTTTTTTAGATCACACATAATTATAATTGTAACTAAGACCCAGTAAAAATTTTCGATAAGCTTGTGTTTATACGTTTGTGCTCTCAACTGTACTCTACATGTATGTAGTTTCTTATTCATAAAGTTGTTTGCAATGTCAGGACTCAGGAATGTTATCTCTTGTACAATAAATAAACAATATGTGATCGATACGTATCACTGTGAACTATGAAGTATGACGCATCGCGATCCGAAGTTGTAGAGAAAACTTTGTCCCCCCGACCAAGTACACATGTAAACTAAACAACATACTTCGATTAAATTCATGAGAAGTGTAGTTAGAAGACGACGTGTGTTATCCCATGTAATTAATACGAAACGCTCAGATTAATCGGTCGCCTTCAACAATAATGCGAGCCAATTATTAAGTTATTTACTCTTACATTAACGTGATTCGTCATAAGGAATTAAATTGTCACTGTACCAAGATAATTGTCGCCGTAATTGCGTATTGATTATGGAAATTAGCCTTTGTGATTACTTCGTTTTTATGTCCTTAGCAAACAAAGTGAGCAAGAGATAATATCCCATCTAATTTCCAATTCAAAATCAAAAGATTTTTAAGAAGAATATTGAAATAATTATTTTGGACGGCCATTCTATCCGGGATGTACAGTCGTTTACAAAATTATTTGTTTGAAAAATTCTGATTCTTTTTTTGTAACGTAACAGCGAATCATTTACAACCGTCAATGCAATCTGGCGTTGTTTCAAGAGTGTCGCGCAACTCGATTGTATGACAAGAACCCTTCGAAATTGCTTCGGAACAGTAATGACGCTCTCGTCAAATGACTCACAGATGTCCATTAGGGTACAGCCTCTAATACCGCGATTTGTGACCAAAATACCTGAGGGAAAATGTGTGTAACTTTTTTTTCTCTAACTTTTTCAAATACCTATAATATGTATATCGTATTTGGCAAGTTTATTTCTTCTTCTTTATCGTATGGTTGATAAATAACCTGGTGTCAAAGTTTAACCCGTAAGCCTCTGTTTGGCTCGGAACACCCTAGAAAAATCTCTTAGGTGTGATGGTTTCTTCACAATGTTTTCCCTCACCATTTTAGCTAGTGAAAATTAATTTCTCTCGTATGTATACAGTAGATAAGTCAGAAAGATGCAAGGAAATGATTATCTACTAATGAATCTATATTTAAACCAATCTCTTAAAGTAGATTTTGTTTGCGATTCGAAAATAACTTTTCCTTTCCACAAATGAATAAAGCGCGTCTTTGGCAAATAATTATGTTATCGCCGAGACGATTAATAAATAATTTTGAGCAATTTGAATTTCGAATGACACATTGAAAAGAAATGAAAAATCAATAAGAAAAAGTATTGATTTAAAAGAAAATCCCATCATATCCGCTTCCTTAGGGAACTGTTTAAATTAATGCTTTTCTCAATGGAAAGCTTCCCATGGACGTCAAAGAAATACGGAAAGCTCGTGACGCGGACAAAGGGCGACATTACTGAAATGAAACAGACTAATAGTATTGAACGCGGCTCTTATACGGTTGTTTTAGTTATATTAGCTGGACGTTACGTAAGAATATCAAGTAGATAGATACATAATTAAATTTTTAATAATCATAATGATTAAAAGTATAAATAGGGTAATTAACGGATTGGAATGTCGTCATTATTATATGTCGTCAGGAAGTATTTTTGAAGCCATTTAAAATAATATTTTGGTGATTTATTTACCATTTAAAATTTAGTTATATTGCAAATTACAATAAAGGTATTTTTACGTACAATTTGCTCTAAAATAATATAGAAAAATCATTTTAATTTTTAACCCACAAAAAATCTTGAAATATACTTTATATTTCGAGTAATTCTTGAGTGAGCCCTTCTAAACGTACTTATTCAATTAGGTTACTTCTACTTAGGATCTATTATCTCCGAGAATGCAAGGTTGAATTAGATAAAAGGAAAAATATCTCGGAAAATTACAGAACTTTTTGTAATGATCTAAGCCATACGAACATTTACGAAATTAATCAAGATTATTACTTCTTTCTTAAAAATCACTTTTTTGTTGTAATCGTAAGGTGATCCTTAACTTCAAAAGGAAAGGTGAACAAGGAAAAATCTTCAATGAATCTATTTAGGATTGTACTTAAACTTAAGATTTTAAATGGATCTATTAAAGAAAATGATGATTACTCCTTTTGTTTTAATTGAAAGGTACTTACTAATTATCTTTTTTATGGTTACATATTTAGATAATAACAATACCAATGAAAGCTATCTTTTTTAAATTGGGTACATTACTCATTATACCTCATTACACAGATATCAAAATTTGTTAACTTTAGAGAAATCCTAAGTAAATAAATAAGGTTATAAATATACCAAAGTTAAGATAAGAAAATATTCAATTATGATGATTATTGAAAATTGCGAGTTTGAAGTATTTCAGAATAAACACTTAGACGTGTTTCTTGGCACCGACACCAAAATATCGAAATCACACGTTTGTGGGCGGCTATTACGTGCATCGCGTTATGTGTTACCAAAATAATTTCATGAATGGACCGACGGGAAAGTTTACGTTTATTTTTAAAACTCTCCGAGTTTCCCCGCTCGTTTCTGGGTGCGTCACAAAATGCAACTTTCAATGTGCCCATTTTGTGTGGTGATTAGGCAGTTAGAACGTTGTTAGCGATTGTACTTTGTGAACTTTGAGATCAATGAAATATTTTCGAAAATGGGTGCAGACTACGTTTGTGTGTCGTAGTTACTTAAAAGATTGTATTGTTTTGAACAGTAGGTACCTACATTTTAAATATAATTCCTTTACCTACTGATACTGCTAGCCTAAAATATCCCATGGAGAAATGTTTTCCTATGCTATGCTAAAATAGCTTAATGGGTACCTAATTTTAATAGGTTCTAAGTCCAACTCAAGCAAGCCTTTGATCAAAAATAGAGGCGAACTCAATGTCATGTCTGCTACAACTTTTTTTTTAAAGGCTCTAGACTAAGATTTTCTCCGTATCGTATTTGTAGTTGCATAATTTTCATACTTAATTAATAAATAGATATAAAATAATTTCACATTACACTTAACACTCATAGCAGTGGCATGTTGTAGTGGTTGTAGTACATGACACGACTAGACAGGATACTTATTACGGTAAGGAAAATCCCTTAATTGCTAAGTATCTTAAACACATAAATATTCAGTTGTATTCAGTCCAAAATCGTTACCTACTACCAAAGTTTAAAACCCAATCAAAAAACGTTCTTATTTTTTAAGAAAACAACGCTTAAGTATTTCAAAAGAAATTTTCTTAAAATGATGAGATGAAATTCTAATTTTGAATGTTTGGGGTAGCATTTTATTTAGTAAATTTCGAATTGGAAACCTGCCAGCTTCATTGTTGCTCGAGGTCTGCCAACTATGAAAAACTATGTACCTAGTATGGGTAAAAAAACTTAGAAATAGATTTTTTTTGCGAAAATATAAGAAATTAGTATTTAAATGAGTTTAATGTAAAAGTCGTTAATATTTTTCAGCTTTTATTAATTAGTCGATGTGAGTTGGAACTTGAAACTGTGTAGTAAGTAACATTTTACTCTGTAGGTACGAGTATGTCATTGTTGTAACAAAAATTCAAGGTACTGTTTCTTAGTAACAAGTTTACACTGTTTAGCACAGTCTATATAACTCTTCTATATAGAACGTTAAGAATAAACAGAAATTCAATTCAACCGAAATCTAACAAATTTCAAAAAAGGAATCAATCAATCAATTTTTTTAATTATAAAACTTGCTTTAACCTAGCAGAAAAAGAAACACAATATTCCTGTGATTTGGTGTAAATGTGTGCCAAATTGTGGCTGTCCTTATAGTACAGGTGTTTAGTTTGACCTCGGTTTCGTTGGCACTTGCGTAGTTGTTGTCAACGGTGACCTCATGACGAGCTTCTCTGCATTGTAATCAACTCCTCCTTATAAATTTAAGTACTTACCTATCCACCTGCACAATCGAAGATGAAGTTTTATAAAAATCTTTATTTCAATGGAAAATGCAGTGGGAAATGTATAAATATATGTATAATAAATACATATATGTCTATGGGCAAAAGGTCTACTACTAATAAATAGTATTGTAAGAGAGAATAGGTCAGACTTCACCATGCTGATCCAGTGCGGAACCAGTACAGGCAATTTATATGAAATCTATGCTTTTCGTTCATGATATATATCCAGACTTCGTTTGGTCATGTAAAAATGAATGCAATCATGCTTCAAAAATCTGTTTTAGGTTATAAAAAGCTTATTCAACATTTATAAACATATTTGCTCGGCGACTGGAGATTGGAACGTCGTCGGAGTGTAAAATACTTCAAAGAATTTTCTTTTTGTCGCGCTTGCTCATCACACGTAGGTGTAAACACAGAAAAAGTATTTTGAAAGGTAGAGTTTTTGTGTTTGTGTATAAATGACCCGAATTGTGTAGTGTCTTCTTCACACAAACTATTTTGACAGGATTGGTGAAGTATCTCGAATTGAAACCTATAAAAAATTGCTTGCTAGTGGAAGAGAATTTCGATAACACGGGCGGGATTATGAATAGCTTAGTGGCAGACTGACTGACCGACTGGGGGCTTTACCCAGTAGGTCTCGGGTTCAAATCCCGCTCGTAATTGTTTTTTTCTCTACCTACAAAAATTTCGAACTTAGTGTTCGCTTAGAAGGCATAAAAATACTTTATAGATATGTTTATGTAGCTTGCTATTACCACATGTAAAGACCTCTTCTCTTTCCCCTATTACCATAAGTTAATCGTTCAAACACTTCACACCGTTACTAAGATTAAAAAGTAAAATAATAACACTTAATTACAGCACAAACACTGTATTTGCACACTTGTAACACCACTTACACGTCGAAGTGCTATATCCAGTGCGCACTCCTGGATGGCGGTACACTTATTTATGTCATTACCATTAGCATGCAACATTTTACCACGCCTACGTACTGCGCTATTTATTGGATATGCTGCATTAGTTGCACTTACGGAACTGCAGGTTTATGTTTGTAAAATGGAATATTAGCTAGGAGAGTGATTAATTAATTTGTAGGAGGGTCATCAGCTGTTGCATGTAGTAGGCCTATGCAAAAAGAGGGGTGTTATAAGTTTGACATGTCTGTTCTTTGTGGTATCGTAGCTCCTAGACGAATGGACCGATTTTGATTTTTTTTATTTGAAAGGTGACTTGATCGAGAGTGTTCTTAGCTTATTGGGGTTTAATTGTGTTAATTTTTGCAGGAGAGGGAAATCACCACGGAAACCCAAGCTTCCTCACGAGTTAGCTTGGGTAGTGCCGGACTCGAACCGACTAAACCAACTCTTATTAGAAGTTCTGGGCCCTTGACAACATTTTTTTTACATTATTATTTATCTTTTGCAGGCCGTGCAATGTTAAAAAACAAGTCTGTAAGGTGTTCTGTTAAATGCCTTATAAACGAAAATGTTACTTTCCGCATAGTTATCACATAGAGAATTAATGGTCAGCAGGCAGCATAGACCGAGAGAAGCTCCAAGCAGAGGATGTTCAAATAATATTGAAAAATTTAATTTTTACCAAATTCGAATATACTTTGGCAAATATAATATTCTCTAGATCACAAAAAATACATATAAAACATCTTGTGCTCTGCTCTCCCCTCTGTCTGAGCTGTTCTTAAAATATTATTTTGACACTCAGAGAGCTTTGTAATTAATATCGAACAGAAAAGTACGTTTTTATAAGTGAACCTAATGGTTCACTAAGCCTTAATAGGCTTAATATATAATTGCTTTTTAACATTTCATTTATTTAATAGAAGTTGTTCAAATTCGTCTCAGACAAGTGTACATGTACCTATACAATATTACAAGTGTCAGTATATTCTACACTTTATTAAAAACTTAAGATTACCGAAGCAAGTTTTTACGGTAATTAGTACCCAGGTAATCAATGCCATCTTAGCGTTAATAATTATCATAGTTTGTTTCTAAAACTGGGGTAATTAGTTTTGTATTTTATACTTCGAACGATTTAGGGTAATCACCCGAAATGTACGATGCTTCCACGAAATTAAACCTAGAATAAATTATTTAAGGTTGTTCCTATTTTAGACGTTATTTTTAGGGTTCCGTAGGAACACTTGTAGCTTTGTCATGTACAACCGTCTATCCATCTGTCACATTAATTTAATCGCAGATCATCAATGCTAGAAAGCTTAAATTCGGGATGAACATACTTAACTTTAACGCCGACGAAGTTATGTTTTTTATTAAAATTTTTCTATAATATCGTATAAATAAATTTCTCTTTTTTTAAAATATGAATGAAATAAATACTTTAGGGCCATACATGTAACGTTGAGATAATATTTTATTTCAGGTACCTATTCAAAATTATTAAATTATTGCTCTCATTTAAAAGAGCTTACAAAATTCATATGGAGACGAAGTGCAAAAAGCTTAAATTTATAAAACATAAAAAAAATACTGGACATTACACATTTTTTTAATTTTATAAATTCCTCCATTTAAACATTATCTAGATATGCTATATCTCAGGTCATAATATGTCTTACTCTACTACAGTGACCCAGAATGGAATCAGGTTTGTACCTTCCTACTATTGGAATTTATTATAAGCCCTCCAGGGTGGCTTAACTACAGCATTAAGTACAAACCGAAGCCCACTGTTTATAGGAACATTATCATACCTGTACTATTACTATTGGCTCGCATAATGGCAACATTATCAATATTTATTATTCATACTTCATGCGAATGTTGCACGCATATTAATTTACAATTCTCTAATAAATAATGCAAGGGAACGCAACTCGTGTTTGCTAGTCATTTATTTTATTGAAATTCGTTCCTAGTTTTTTTTCCTGTAAAATACGAGATTTGAATCAAGAAGGCTTGTTAATTAGAGTCCCTACGGGGGTTACTATTGGACTACGTACCTAATCATATCCTATTATAATTGATATAAATATAAACGATATAATTATTATTGAAAAGAAAAAAAACATTCGCAAATCATTACTTTATTACAATACCTACCTACTACAGTTTTTGCAAAGAGCTAAGAAATAAAGTTTTATGAGTTTTAATTTCTGAAAGTACTAGAATTTGGACTGTGGCCGTTATTTAGCAACCGTCTCGCTAATCACAACACCACTTCGTTCACGGTAACGTAATAAGTAATCGTTTACGGTAATTTACGATTACTTATTAATCGTTTACGGTAATCATGACGTAACAAAGAACAAAGATGAGTGTGTAGGTGCTAATACTTAGCACTTAAGTTCTAAGTTCCTTAAAGACAATAAGTACTACATTAGAAACCCCTTAACTACTAAACACTAGACCATTTGAATCCGACACGTTACTGCGCCACGTGGCAGCCGTGTCAACAGCCTTCAGCCCGCTCGAGTTACCAAACGACCGGTGTATGTGAATCTGCTCCTTTGACGAGTAAGAACTGGATACTGAAATCGGAGGAAATGATGGCGTATCCACACGGTTGAAGTTGATTTTTTTATCTATTTTGATGAGCTAATTGTCTAAGCCATTGTTTGTAGACGGCAAACGGAGTGTGTAACTTCAAACGGCCGACTCGTAAAATGGCAATTGGACAGGATGATCATAAATTAAAATCGGATCTGCTCATAGGGTTAAAATCTAAACAATAAAGTAATTTACTATATTGTTTTAGCGCAACGGTCTATGTTAATTTTTTGCACAAATAACGTCAGTTTCTAAATTTAAAAGGCACAATAATTATTATAATAATCGTAATTAATAAATCCTTCTAATGATTTCCTTTTTAAAATCGAGATGTTAGACTTATATTCAACAAATAAAATCATTAATTTCAATCTTTTCTGAATTTTTAATATGATAACTAAATAAAAATAACATGAGCATAGTAAACTCCAGACGGCACAAAGTAAAAACAAGCCATATCTAGGTAAATATTAAAGCTACGAGTATAACCCCAACTTGATGTATAAATGAAAACAAAAGGCTCTCAGCGATTATTAACGAGTCTTTCATTCCTTTCCATTAAAAGATAAAAGATGGTAACGCAAGGAGAGTTAAATAATCACACAGAACAGTTAATGACGTAACATAGACTTATGTACGTATAGAGCAGGGTAGGTCGTAATTGAAAATCGATTCTTACTTCCCAGGGCACATAAATCGGGTCATTTTACTGCCTTACTACGATTACGGAACTTATAGACCTGTGCCTTTATTACAATATCTTAGATAAGAAATTATGACCGATATCAAACTTTGGTCAAAGAAAACCTGACAAACACTATCAGACGGCACGATTAGCGCAGTAGTTAGGCGATTTGCTTTCTGTACTTATAAAAAAAAATACCGCACATGACATTTTACTTTATTGCTTAGAATAGAATTCCATTTTCAAAAAATAAAAAATAAACACGTCTGTGAAGCTGTCAGAGTAAGTAGCCAGCTTTTATGTAAAGAGGTTCGCAGCTCCTGTAGGGCGCATACACTCTCTAATTAAACGAATTCTCCTCAAAGAAGCTTAAATCAACTTGCAACAACAATGTAGTTTCATGAGATAATCATAACAGAGTTTAATCTAGATTTAGTTAGAGTAAACAGATTTACGGCTTCCTGCCCGTGTTACGTGACCGCTAATTTGCAAACAGAGGGTAGCAAAATGTACTTATCGTAAGCTCGGAGAAATTCTATAAATAAAGTAATTGTTTGAATATTAAAGAGAAATTAATTAGTTACTGAATCAAAAACCGTTTGGACTAACGTATTTTTTTAAAGATGTATTTATTTGCACAAACAAGTTCTATATTGTTCTTCTTTGACAAAAACACTAAATTATATCCACGTATACCTAGCTGACCCTTATGCGGCTTCACCCCCGTGGTTCTAATTTTACCCGATCGCAGAGCCACCTACCGGGTCCAATTGTGAATATAAACCATCCAGGGACCAACTAATACACACACAGATACAGAACGAATTACTTATGTATTCTAATCATCAACGTTTGTAGCCATTTTGAAGTGAAATGGGTTTGGTTTGCAGTAAAACCAGATGTGACTGAACATCGTATATTTATATTCCAATTTCCAATTGGATATCAAGTTTTACGTAAGTTTCATAGTATTTTATGTACATATTTATAAGTAAATTTTATAGAAGTGAAAACTAAGTGACTTGCATATTGTGAACACTAAGGTATATTACATAAAGTTCATTTCAGAAAGTCTTTTAATGTTTTATGTCCAGCCGGTCACTTGTTCGAAGCTGTTAGTTGATTAGTTCAGCTTTTATTCAAGAATCGAACGTCTCGCCATTTGAGTGGCGTTTGACAAGCAAAAATGACATTTATGACAGCTGTCAATAGGCATGTTTTGCGAGTATGCGAAAATAACAAGACATGTTAGGCATTTGCAATAGTGAGATGGAAATAGTGTTCGTTAACGGTCCACTTGTAATGTTTCCTGTTCTGGCAGCCATTCTCACTTTAAGTTCATTTTAAGATATTCTATTTCGTCTAGCATATGTTTTTTTAATACTCAAACCAAATTGTTTTTGCTATAGGTAGGTACTCAAATCTTCGATGGTGTAGAGTTAAATGACTTAGGTTTTCGCGAGCATTTTACATAATAAAACAACTTATATATATGTATAAATAAAGCTAGATTTGTTCATCTAACGATTGCTATTTAGTTTTATTGTCAATTCCAAGAACAAGTTCTACAAATCCAAGCAAATCTAGTAAAATCTCTTCAGTCGTGTAGGTATCTAATCGTCTCCTAATGTATTTAATCAACTTTTACGAGCTTCCTTTTAATTGTGGGAGCGTGTCTAGTGGTAATAACATTGTCATTCCATTGCCACTACAAATGCTGTTACTTTTATGGTACGCTCTCATAAGGACCCGTTTACAAGGGTGAAAGTTCAGTTAGGCGAAAACACGTTGATGTCGCGTCGCGCGTCGTTGGGTAGAACTGCTAGAACGGAGCTGTTTATTAAAGATTTTTTAAGACCGAGAGACTGACGTCACGAGACGTCGACGTTTAGTACGCAATATCTCGGTGGATAATATATCAATTACTAGAATGAGAGAAAAAATGTAAGTACGTAACATAAAAATTTATATCATTTTTAAAATGTATTGTTTTCATTAAAGTAAAAGTAAAAAGTAAGTTTTTTAATTTCTCTGACGATTTGAATTTCAGAGAATTTGGCTATAACAAGCGAGATTACCAATAGCTCAGTTGAAAGAGCAGCTAGTAGTTTTAACTAACAAATCGCAGGTTCGAGTCCTGCACGTGATCAAATTTTTCTTTCTACAAAATATTAAATGTAGATTCATAAATATGATCGTGAGTCTCGTGGGTACGCTCCCTTAAATTCCGTAATTACAACGTTAAAAACTAAACCTGCTGATTAAGTTGAAACATTGTTTGCTTTTAATTACAGGCCCAATTGAGTAAATAAGTACCGCGAGTGAATTATATCGATCGTCGTGTCCGTCGCGCGGAGGCAGGCCGGCCCGTACACCCTGTGTTGACTGGACTTTGTGCCAGATTACACGGAGATTTGTAGCGTGGTCACCCGTTTGTACTAACTTAAATTATTACCGACCCCAATACAACGTTAACTTACCTATTAATAAATCAAACATATGCTAAATAAATATCCTGCTATCTATCTATATGACTCGTTCGCATACACTTTTTATAACAAGTTCATAAACCTCAATCTGCTTCGGGCGCTCTTCCAAATCACGTACAAAAACATGCAAGAGTACACAACTTTGTGATTCCGCGCCCGTGGGTGACAGGACTTAAGTATTATTTTGCATAATTCAACTGCAAAGTGTTATTAGTCAGCTCACAGGCGCGCCGCCTCGTCTGCTGCAAAGAAAAGCAACTAAGTAGAAAATCGGATGTCTGCGGCGACCGTAACCTGATACGCAATCACAACTAATTTAACTCAATCAACGAACGACAACCCTTAAGTGTAACATGATTACCGTTCATTAAACCAACCGGAGCTTTATAATTTGACATCTACTTGATCGCGACCACAGATAAAGAGTCTTTAATGAACGGTTGAATAACATTTGTCCCGACGAGATAATGTTAACTGATAAAAAGTATCGTTAACACCAACAATAAAATGTCAATTGAAAGTTCTGAACAACGATTGCTAATGCTGCTAAGAAGCTATTCTAACAATTATGATTTGTAGTTCATTATTCGCGTAGCGCGGTCGCGGTGCGGTAATCACAAGTGCACTAGATTTGATTGGGCGAAAATTGTTCGCGAATGCACTCTCGAAATAGGGCAATCCACCCGCAGAGACAATTGAAATAAAACGTCAGTGCAGCCGAAACGGGTGATTGCAAAAAGCTCGAAGTGAATTCCGTGTCGCGCTAAATTAATTCTTATGTCAATTTTGCAAGGATCGTTTTAGCGTTGGCGCGTTCCACGATGATGTCATTTCAGCGCGCAGGTCAAGCGCCTACTTCGTACCGCAGGTTTTTCTTTTTGTTCCCGCTGCGAAGAGTTTTATTTTAAATCTGTAGCTCTAACGAACCTAGCTCTTGTTGCATGCGACAGGGCCGCGCGTGCAGCTGTCATTTCAGCGGTTAATCGTTATCACTTCTTGCCACAATGCTGCATTGTCGTAAGGGCTTTCTCTCCATAATTTTATAATTTTGTGTTTAATTGTAAAGCTTCTAGTGCTCTCAGACACACACTGAGCTGGTTGGGAGTGGGTGCGGCGCGCTCGTGCGGCCGCGGCGGTCGCATTGTGTTCTTATGCCGCATACATTAGCGTGCATTCTCACGAACGGAACCCGTTCTTTGGCTCGCCTGCGCTCCTATCTTGTTGTTCCTTTACAAATCTGCGTGCCTGGTATCGCTTAGTTGACTTTTTTGCGCGGTCTGACATTCAAAAAACTCCGCCTTGTATCGAACATGCCGCGAAGCCTGGTTGCCATGCGCGGCGCATTAAGTATTAAAACATCGTTTTATATTGTCCGTCGTTCAATTAGACGAAGCAAATGTTAAATCCAGCGAAATGACAGCAATAACTGTCGTGTTGGGTTTTATTGTAGAAAGTTTGCCGCAGCGATGGTAAAATTTATCGTCCCATTGTCAATAGGAGCGGTGCGCGGCGCGGTAATAAAACAAGTTGCGGAGTAAGTTGGGTTGATACGTTCGCGCTAATTGTACTGCAATCACGTCGCGTGTGTTAACTTTACAAGTTATATCGTGTAAGAAACATGTGCAAACGTTCTCGAAATAATTTAATGTGTGCACGGCGGGGTAACGACACGGGGCGTGCTCTGACGCTAATTTCGCATGCGGCACCGACGCGGCGCGAACGCATATAACTCGACCAATTTAGAATTGAGCTGGAATGCCCAGCGCGCCACGCGGACGCGGCACGCCAAACAGTCTGCCCCTAGCCGCATGTACTCGTATATTATGTCAGCAACTCGATGATTGACTTGTGTGCTTAGTGACTAATATAATGTTTCTTATTTTCCAGGTAATTCGCAAATAATGTAATGAGATGTCAAATTACGGAGATGCCTAGTCATGGATTGTTCAATTGCGAGATTAAAGTAAGTGGTGACTTGCATGCCGTGATATTATTTTGGGTAAAAAATATATAATTAAACTTTAATTATTGAGTGCAAACCAAGTCAAAGGTTGCAGGTTTGAATCCAAGCATGTGCGGCTGGTTGTTTTAAAAATCATATGTTTATTACAAATGCTTGCTTACGGTTTAGAAAAACATAATAAGGATACCAACTCACCTAAAAGATTTTTCACGCTATGTGCCATGTTAAAGGCCTAAGGGCGAAATAAATATCTTTCAAGACCAGAAAAAACCGTCTATCTTATAATTTTAGCTAATTCCACATAAAAGAAGCGCAAACGATCCCCGAGCACATTCTATTTAAATGTTTCTTCCATAACATTTTACATAAATGGTGAATAAATCCTGTAAACGAATATACCTACGTGTCGCTTGGGGATTTAATTAAGAGGCCTTAAGTGGTGTAATTAAACGCACCGGTAAGGAAGATGGCACACTGGCGTCCCGACATCCGAATACTCGGGTTTTTGGGAACTCGGATACCATTGGTGTGTGTATAAAATCAGAATAGTTTAGAAGAACTTAAAAAGATAAAAACAAAAAAAATTGTGGGGAGGAGTGTCACTATTAGTATTGCGAGATCACCAGTAATGATATCCCCGCCCCGCTTTACACCTCTTTTAGGACATGTACCGCCGGCATCCTTAGAGGGACGCCTGAGTCCTGCTTTTTAGCCAAAAGCAAGTGGCGTTATAGATTCCAACTTAAAAAAAATAACCGACCCTAATATGTTTCAAACTTTCGCAAACTATTAACATAATAAAACAACTATCTTAGTGTAACAAGGCTCTGGTGTCTGTGATACAGTGTTCGCATTAGTACAGGTACTAACGTGACCCCTCTTTCTGTTTTTGTTTCATATTTTGTAAACTAATATGTGTTATACTTCCGTAACTATTTCTGAAAATAAATTATTATTATTATTAACTCTTTAATGGATTCACTGATAGCACTTCAATAGCACTGATAGCCTAGCATAGCACTGATAGCCTAGTGGTATGACCGTCGACTGGTAAGTCAGAGATCTCCAGTTCGATCCCAAGGCGCGCACCTCTGACTTTTCGTAAGTTATGTGCGTATTATAAATTAGTTATCAGTTGCTAAAACGGTGAAGGAAAACATCGTGATGAAACCAGCACACCTGAGAGATTTTTCAATGGTGTGTAAAGCCATGTCAGAGGCCTACGGGCGGTTTAAACTCTGACACCAGGTTGTTAATCAACCATACGATAAGAAGAAGAAGAAGAACGGATTCACGTTGCTTCACATTTATTAATGAAACGTAAAGATTTGACATGTTAATAAATATTACGCGACGTGAATCCGTCAAAGCAGTGTTTCCTAGATTTTGTTCTGCCATGGCTCGGTCATTTTCATACTGCCCCTTCGTGACCCACTCAATAGTTTTAACACCCCTCCCCACTGTTAGATTAAGTACACAATACACGGGACGATGCGTTTAAGAGTTGTTCTATAAACCAACCTTAATAAAGTAATGAGATTGACTTCAATACAGTCTGTGATTTTGAATAAAAAGACTGTAACCAAGTTATGCACGTAAGTCCCGATTTTATGGAAAAACGGATCTGGCAACACTAGTCACTATCCATTCTGGCTCCTATTAAAGTAATTTAATTTACTTAGTGATTTAATTTATACCTTAAGAAAATGCTGGTTAAATGTAGGTACATTACAAATTTTACATTATGACTTACGTATGTAGCTATTTATCTACATGTTTAAACCAAAGCACTTTCTAATAAACTAACAATATAAGTTTTCAAGTTTGCTAAAGTCACTGGAATAGTATTCAACCGCCATACAACATAACAATGCTTCATTAATTTCAAAAACTTTCTCTAAACATACATTTCTCTAACCTACTATGTAAGCCTTAAATCCCAAACTTTATAGAACTAAACTAAAACCTAAATACAAATCTACATAAAGTTACGTCACTTTGCTACGTAGAAGCAATGGCGTAGAGCCGTAGAGCCGTAGCGCCGTAGCCCGGAGGCGTAGTAGGCCCGCTACGATCGATGAAAGTGGAAACAATTTTTCATTACAGCACGGATTCCTCGAATGGTATTGAATTTGTTTACTGTAGTTGTTTTACGACCTATAAGGGATGATGGACGAGGCTACGCGGATACATTACCGATGATATTGCAAGTTGTATTGATTTAAACATTTGATGGATGGTTTTTTACTGTTGAAATTGGATTTGCGCACTGATGATTGAAAATATAATTATTATAAAACTAATTTCGACGTTTCGGCACCTCAGAGTCCTTCTTCCCCCGAGGATCGCCCTCCCCTAGGGCCACAACAATAATGATAGACTTAAAAGTAATCACAATAGTTTCTGGTCGCAGTAACTTGCTGGAAAAATCTTCCTCACCATAAATACTCGACGTTTCAGTCAAGTAAGTCGTAAATGAAAGGCATAACGGAAAAAGTTTAATAGCACTGAGAAATTTGCTGTATCAAGAGTCAAGACTATATCACCGTCTATATAATACACCGTCATCTAAGTAGCAGGCATTACTTTAAAAAAATTAGTCAAAAATTAGTAGTTTCCTCTTCTGCTATTGACGGGCTTTAAGAAAAAATATAAAAATATCAATTTCTTTGTTGTCTTTTGCGTGAAATCCAATAATTACTGTTTTACTACTACTTAATTAGGTGTTTTTGACCTGGGATTTTTTTCTTTTGTGCCCCCTGAAACGGTTAGGTTTGTGGGTGATTTGGACTTTTCACAAGATGAAACACTATGATATTCTATAAGTTATGCCGAATTATTTTTTTAAAGCTTCATTGAGTTCAGCTTATTTATGCATTTATAGAACATTGTAGTAAATTAAGTGACAGTAAACGCAAGACGATCGATGCTTACATAAAGGATTCCAGAGTAAATAAACCGCAGCGTGCTGGCTTTGTTTAAATAAAAACTTATGTACTAATACTTAGGCGCTCGATACGATACTTTGTCTTCTGCCTTCTCCGATAGAGCGTCTTTATTGTTGCTTAGCTAGTGCAGTTACTTCAGTCTCCTTTGTTTAGTAAAAGAATGAAAGCCATAAAAAGTTTTTATTAGTTTTAATCCTAGTGTGGGGTTGCCTTTTAAAAGAAAAAAAAAACTAAATCCTAACGTTAACACTGGCCGCTGGACACGAAGAGCTAATACTCGGGAGCGGGAAAGACCGCCGCAACGCTGGGTGGACGACATCAGACGGCACAAGATCGCCAGGAATGGAGGAGAAAGGAAGAGGCCTATATCCAAGACTGGATCACGATAAGGCTATGATGAAGATGATGAACGTTAACAAAAAAACATTTCACTATAAAGTAAATATTTTGAACGAATCTAATTCGTATATTAATTTTTGATTTCTCCCCACGTTTGGAACATTTCATGCATTCGTGGTAGTTAGCTAACAGGATGTCAAGTGACCGGTAACTGTTGACTCGTAGTATCTACTCGCAAAAATCTTTAAATTAAAAGAATACTGAAGCATGACCCCTGTGATGGTGGGGAATGGGGAGGTCGGATTTTGGCCGCTCGTTGATAGAATTTGTCAAGCCTCTATGGCTTCCGACTCAGCTTAACAAATGTCACATCTAAGTACCGGGACTGGCCGTGCCACGCGTTGCTTAACTATATAAATCATGATGTAAAATGGCAATGATTGATTAATAGGTAACTATTATTATTATTTTCCCTTAGTCGATTCTTACGAAACCCGCGAGATAATCAGGGGTGGTTCTATTCTTAGGCGAAAAACCAGAACCAGAGGGCAGAAGACGACAGGTGACATACTAGCGCACAAAATTTTTCCGTCAAATTATTTGGCAAAATTTCCTAATATTCGGAACTCAAAGTTACTTTTTACGGCGCACTTGATATTGAGACACGATAATGGATTATACCTTCGACGAAGCGAATCCAATTTATATATTACCTATACCTGCCTATATTTTATACGATTGATGTGAGGTCCCCATTACTTTTATGATGATGGAAGCTATCTACCGAAATTACGACGATTCATAACATCAATTTTAATTCACTTTTGTAAATATTTGTGTTTCTTTTTATTACTTAAAAGTATGTTAAATTGGAAGTACGATATTATTTGGATAAATGCCGTAATGAATCTTATTTAAAATATCTGTATGTAATGTAATAAAAAATTCGTAATTAACACAAACAAGTTAGGTTTATACCTAACTTGTTTGTGGCCTGTAAGTCTAGGTAACTCTAGTAAGTATTATTACTTACTAGAGTAGGTTACGCTACGCTTAGATAATTTTAATGATCTAAATATCAAATATCACAAATATTTCTCTCCGAAATATCATGCGTTAACTGTGTGATTTATAATCCCATAATTTATTTGTAATTATACTATTTCAGTACTTCTCACATCTTTCTAGATAAAATCAATAACCTTAACACAAAAATTAGTCGTTTTTTTTCAAATAATAATAAAAATGTGTAATGCTTTGCCTGTGTCAGAATTTATGACGTCTTTTAATAAATTTTTGTAATGTATAATTTATTAAATATAACATTTATTAAAGAGTAATTTCCAGATATTTTTTTATTCTGTGACATAAACATGTACTTATTACATTGACATGACATAGCTATTGGGATAACTTGTGAGCGTTGACAAAAGCTTGGAGAAGATTATTCTAAACATTTGTTCGCTCTGTTTAACAAAGGAGATATGATTAAATTCACAAAACACGTATGAGCGGGACGCAAGATATCTAATTAAATGGAAATATTTGCCTCATACCTATTTCTATTTATGATAGGAAAATTCTACATACTCAATCATAATTATGTTCAGAATAAGCCCAAAATTATTGAACCATTAAAACTTTAAAATCATTAATTCAACAGATAATTTTGCAAAATACATTACTTATAGAAATTGTGTTTTGTCGAAATCGGAAATAATGTGATTAAATTAATAGTTTTAATTAATCCCCACATATGTTTGGTTTGAATTCCAAACAATAGTTTTCTGCCTGCCTCGTTGGTCTAGTGGTAGCAAGCGCAACTGCTGAACACGAGGTCCTGGGTTCGACCCCCGGGTCGGGCAAAGTGTTATTGGATTTTTCCATTAGGAAATTCTCAGTAGCAGCACGGAGTCTGGAATTGTGCCTGACTAATGGCAATAGGCTGACTATTACATGGGACTTATAACATAGCCGGCGAAACGTGGGTGAACTGCACACCTCTGCCTACCCCCCTGGGGAATACAGGCGTGAGGCTATAAATAAAATATAGTTTTCTTCTTTCCGGTAATACACAGTCAAACCGTCTTCATCTCGCTAGAACAATCGGTGTACAGTGACACGAATTCAAAATGTTCCAAAATGGCACCCTATAATCTTCGCCGAGCAATTTGCTGTTCGCGTCCGTGAAGGCGTCGGTCGTCGTTTATTTCATACTACACGGTAGCCACCGACTTCAAAACCAACGTTACCTAGTGGCCACGACTTCGGTCTAAGACGGCGGCGACGGGCTAGGTCTGCGAGCGGCGCGATGGCCATGCCACGTATTTAGACATATTTAGACGTATTTAGATGTATTTAGACGTATTTAGGCATATATTTTCTATTTTAAATTTGACGGATGGAGTGCACGAAATCAATACAAATCATTTTAAGTATGGAGAATGGAGACACCGCCGCCGCCGCCGCTGAGAGCGGCGAGTCGTGCCGTCGTTGAACATTTTAGTACATTTGTTCTTACCGCTCGCCGCGCCGCGCTAAGCCGCCGCTGAGAGCGGCGAGTCCGTGGCCAGGCCGTTATTACGTTCTTATATATTTTTTTGTGATAAGATAATAACGTTATGTTTTGGGACGAATCCAAATCAGAGAGTTTACATATTGAGAGTCCTTCTCCTTTTTGAAAGTCAGTTAACATTTTGCACACAATGCATAAAAAAAGCACGTGTTTTGATCTAGCGGGGCCCCTCGATCTAGGCCGAAAAAAGGTATTCTTTGTTTGTCAATATACTTTCCGGCCAATCTGGAAGTCATTGGGGGAGGCCTATGTTCAGCAGTGGACGTCTTATGGCTGAAATGATGATAGTGATGATGATACTTTCCGAATTTATTAACAACAGGCGTGAGTCAATAAAAAAAAAAAATGGTTGCCTGTAAAGTCGGTTTTACGGGCGAAGATTTTACGTGACAACGTCATAGTTGAGTGGGAGAGAGACGCAAGGCATTCGGCGGGCCTCTCTCTCGTTCGGTGACTCATCGTAACGTTACCGAGCGTTACACTTTTTCATAAGTGACTCCCAGCCGCAACCTAATTTAAGACGTTGTCACGTCAAAAAATATATATAATTTATTAACAAGTACCAATGTATCTCAACAATTTTGATAAAAATTACAATAAAGGAAAGATAGTAAAAAGTTGTAGTTTCTAAACGGTATATACTCTAGTTAAAGTAGTTATGTAACAAAATTATATTCTAGGTACTCTCCCACTATTCGCCTCTCGAAGCTTTTAACGCTCCCTGAAAGTCCAATTAAAAATCCACTTTTTCGCATACTTTCTATACCTATGTAAATGTATCGCTCATATTTTTTCCGCACGTGTAAATTTGATGACATATTTTCACCGTTAGTACGCTTTGTTTGTCCAACGTTTACATTTAAATTAAAAATTTTATTTTAGCTCACTCTTAAATAAATAAATAAATAAATCTCGATATTTCAATAGCAGACGAAATTTTTTATATATATTTCAGTGTTTATTTGTCTGCTTTTAAGCTATTGCATAGGTTTTATCGCGGGCTTTAAGCGCGGCGACCAAATCAAGAAATTCCGTAACAAAAATAAAAACCTAACACCTGTTATTGCAGAATAATCTATTTAAAACCTTATTTACTAGCAAATAAGGTATATTTTATGTTGACACATTAAAAAACAAAACATTTAGAAATAATTATGAATCTTCGAATTACGAAAACGAATTATTTGCTTAGATTTTTCAAGACGTGATTTTGTACTAAGTTTTTAAGCTATTGACTGCATAAATAAAAAATAAGTAAATAATTATAATTGCATATAACATTTAACATTTTTTTACATTTCGGTGTTTATTTATCTGTTTTTTTTTGTAAACTATCTATATGTTATGTTTTTAAATACTTTAGTTATGGACAAAAAAAAGTTCTCTTTGCAAGCTTTAATGCGTAATTATTTTGTGTTAATTTCTGAAATAAAAACTATATTATCGCGTCAAAAGTCGTTTGAAGACTAGATTAGTATTCAACCTGTTTAATATAGATCGTAAAACTCAAGATAACAAAACCTCATACTCAATACATATTACACAACGTTGACAAAACAATTCAAATTACGCGCGTAAAATAACTGGAAATCGTAATAAGCAAAATGTTTTGAAATACTATCCATAGATTATATTGATACCTACTTACTTTATTTATCATCAAAGAACGCTAAAATGCTTGTACTATAATAAGCAAAGAATAAAGCAATTAATGATACTACTAAGCAAAGCTAGCCTATTGGTACGACCGTTGGACTGCCACGCCTAAGCTCGTAGGTTCGGAACCCATTGCAGGCACATCTCATAGACTAACGCCTGTATTCCCTCGGGGAGTAGGCAGACGTGTATGCAGTACACCCATGTTTCGCCGGCCGTTATAAGTCCCATGTAATAGGGGGCGAGCCTATTACCATTAACCGGGTACAATTCCAGACTCCATGCTGCTACTAAGAACTTCCTAATGGAAAAACCCAATAACAATTTGCCCGACCCGGAGACCGAACCCAGGACCTCGTTCTCAGCAGTCGCGCTTGCTACCACTAGACCAACGAGGCAGTCACATTATAAATATTTATTACTTAAATTGTTTGCGTGGGTAACATAACTCCGGTTGCCGAGCGAAACACGGAACGCGTATTAAAGGGTTATATGATAGCTATGTTATTTGACACCTGTTTCTGTGTTACTTTGGCATGCCTTGAACAGCGAATATACTTTATTTTCTATATTTTATGTTGGTAACATAAACGTAAGAACAAGTCCCTTGTTTATGTTTTTTTGCTAGCGATGTGTGAGACACAACAGTAGGCCTTTTTTTGGTATCTACATATAATATATTATTTAGGTTGATTATCATTAAACGATTTTTGATTTTAGTCCCATTGCTATTAAAAAGCATTCTCTTATAAACATATTCCAGTACTTTGATACAATCGGGAGCAAGTATATCACCTCTTGCTGATGGATTCTTTCAAGCTGCCTTTAGGCGGTAGCCGTGGCCCACTGAGTTATCTTTTTTTCAAATGATGAAAAGGCTTGTGTTTGACCACGAATCGACCTGATGGTGTGCGACAGACATGCTTACAAAACACATAGACTCCTGAAATTAAATGCCACAAATGTTCACCCATCTACTGACCGCATTAAAAGTTACTTAACCTTCACAATGGTTCGTCATCACAGTATAAAGCGCCACGAGCGACACAAATGAACTATACCAAAAAAAAACTATTTACTAAGTATTCCTTAAATAAACTCCAAAACTTTTACCTGAGTACCCGGTAACTGTCACTTGGCAGCGACAAGGACACGACAAAAAGCGACATTCGTTAAATTTGCAACATTGTTTCAAACACACCACCTACTTTTTTATACCTGTCACCCTGACGTCACTGTCAAAATTTACGATCAAACTTGTCCACGACCGGCCCCTTACTTCCGATATGTAATGCGATCGTAACTAGATCGCTTATCGTCTACTAACACGGCAACACTATACCACACCATAACACTTACTCTTCAAGCCATTACCAACCATCTTTTTACATGAATAAAAGCCATATTGGCTTTGAGGCTTCGTTTTGTTCGAAATTACAGTGGTATTAGGTTTGCGTGTTTTATTTTCCGATGTTTCATTGTTTTGATTGTCTGTTGATAGAACGTTAGAATAGGTTGTGATGCATATTTATCTAGTAATCGGAAAACTTAAAGGAAAGGTTAGCAAATTATGAATTCGATTCACGAAAACTACGCCTGGCTAAATAGTAAAAATATATTTTCATATTTTTGGTCTATTGAACTATTTTTATTTTAATATAGCAGCGTCTGAAAAATTTGTTTTGAAAGCTAGCTTTTCGGTACATTTTATTTTTTCAATGGCCGTACTCGTATTCACGTATTTACTATGCCAATTTGTATAAAATAAAAAGATTTTTGCTCAAACATCAGTTAGGTATATTAATGCCACATGAAATTTTAACTAAACATTTTGCGATAATCGGAGTTTGGCAAAAACACTTACCAGCTAATGTGAAATGGTAATGTCACTTCCAAACATCTCTATATTTATTTTGCGACTAATCGCACGTCCAATTTACAAAAGACCTCAAACTTTTAGAGACATTGGTTTCTAGGTAGGAAAAATGTATGGCGCCCGCCTTGACCGATGCGATGTAGAGGCGAAGGCCAAGGAGCGTGTCCCCCCCCTCTAGTGCAAAGTTTTGAGCAGGCCTACAGGCAGGCACTGGACGGGGCAGCGAAGTGCGGTTGCAGTAACCGGCCCCGTCCGATACAGTGCGAGGAACACGCGGGGAGATGTTTTTAGTGGGTTGCGAGCCCCACATAACCGTACGTCCGAGGACGTGCGGTATGCGGAAGGCATTTTTGACTCCCTCCGGCCACAAAAAAAAAGGTTGAAAAACATCTACTTGATCCACAGCAGACCTATTTTGTCCAGGGAACTGTCTAGACATCTAAGTTAATCTATCTTTGTACAGTCAGAAACGACGGCGCACATTGACATCCATTAATAATAGCTCATCCTTACTCTAAAGTACCTAATCATGCAGCGATAACTTATGTGGTGTGGGTGTGACTATTGATTGGCAGAGGTCTCAGGTTCAATCCTAAGGCATGCCACGACTTTGTAAGTTATGTGCGTATTAAAATTAATTATCACTCGCTCCCTACTCAGAGAGAATGTTAAGTCATTGGTCCTGCGACTGATCTCTCTTCAGTCGTGACGGATTACTGTGTGAGTTAGGGAATAGAAGGTGCATTGTAGGTTAGGAGATTATGTTAAGACTCCAATCAGTTTCTGAAGACCAGACTTCATGATACTCCAGAGATTTATATATAATTTTTTTAATTAGTGGTTTCTTAATATTTATTTACGCAGCGTGGGATATTATAACTTGCTTTTTTCTGTTTGGGTATACGAATAGGGATAGAGTTAATTAATCCACATTATTTGCCGACCTTATTTTGGCCTATTACTTAGTTAATACATACGTCTAATGTCGTGTCTAATTTTCCGTATTGACACTAATTGACAGGCTAATTAATTTGGTGAACTGATTTGTAATTAGGTGTCTTTGAATACTGATTATGGGATGTTGATCGTTAGGCTCGTCTGTGTTGCAGTGGCGGAGGCTCCATACGACTCGATTTCTACCGGCTTCCCATTGAAAAATGGCAGTCAATATGCCAACTGACTGTGCCATTGGACTTTCTCCGGGTTAGCTCCGGCTTAGTTCTTGTAAAAGTTCACGCTTCGCCTCTGCTGTGTAAACTTGTGATGAGATAGATATTTAGAATTATTTAAATTACACAATTTAAATAATGATAAGTATTTCACAATAAAAAAAATATAGTTCACAAACACACGATTGAACTATAACTTTTTTAGTAAAGCAGTTCTTGGTATATCAATTGATTGGACTTTGACAAAGTTAGTCCAAGTTGGTATAGATTATTATTAATATTCTAAGGTAATTTCAATAACTAGGTACTAGTCTGTTACGAAATTAGACATTCCAGACTGAAATGGTAGCGAGTAACTAGTGTACAACAATATAATGTTGAACTTTATTGAGGGAAGGTCTAGACATAATTCTGAGAAATACGTTAGGGGCGAGGCCGGCTGCTAAAGTATCGTATAGTGCGTATTGTAGGTGACTGGCTTCGCAGTGTGATATATGGAGAACAAACAGTTCTACATACCTATATCACATCAGATCGTCTGGCAATAAAGGCAGAGCTATTGAATTCTATAAGCAAACATTTTTATTACTATAAAAGCACATTTTATTATTCAAGTACATTTTATTAGCACCGGTTCTTACGGAAACTGCTGTTGAAGTTTTTAATGACTATAATCGCGAGATGTCCCTATTTTCATAGTAATTTTGACATTTATAGTATAACAACTATTGACAATTATCATCTTATTAGAAATTTCATAACGTATCTTACTAATTTAATTAGATTTTTAGAGAGTTTGTTAAATATAAAGAAAATTTGAAAAAACAACTGATACGGATGGGATTCCCATCCGTATCAGTTTACTTATTAAAATAATTATATTTAATAAGCTATCATGTGCTTCAGTGTGTGTGTATAAAAAATTCACAATTTTTTTTTCTACATGTCGTTTTATTTTTAAAGTTCTCGTTCTCTAGACTAATATGAAAAATGTTTAATTTTTTTAACGGTAGACTGTATACGTTTAACGGTAGGCTATATATTATTATGGCTTTACCTACGAATTGATTTCGGGGAATGCTTGGCTAGTTTTGAACTCAAACGGAGTCCATTTTCAAGAGCGAGCATATACGCGGCGCCCTCGGTTTAATAAGTATGACTCACGAAAGTTCTTATTCTAAAATAGTAGACAAACTAATCCTATTGCTCACACTAAATTCTTAAAATTAGCTGAACTTTTTGCTATTTCGGAATTTTGAAACTGAAATTACATTTTTTTGGAATACAAAGTGAAATTTAGTTAAATAAGCCCCCGATTATCAGATCTAATCATCGGTCTTAAGCCCAATTAGGCTGCGTATAAAAATATAGACCTTAATTTTCTTTGTAGGCATAATTTCACTTTATTTTCCATTATAACACGGTTACAGATGGTGCCTGTCGTGTTGCCATAAAGTAAATCATTGTTTCAGCTATTTGGAGCTTGCCACAATTTGATTCTCGCGGTGTTATGTGCTATAAACCCACCGCCATTGCGATTTGCATAGGTGTAAAGATGTTATTTATTATACACGGTAATAAGTAGCGCCATTACATTAAAGTTGAATTAACTAGCTTTGTAATTGTGGAAATACTGCTTATTCTATGTAAGAGGTGTTTAAATTAATAGGGACAAGTAATAATTTATGTTTCTAACCGACCCGACAGAATTTCCATCCCATTGGAAAAAAGCAGTTTTCGTTTGTCTAGAATTTTCTCTATATCCTTATTTAGACTAAGTATATAAATATAACGAACATTAATACGATTATAACGATATGATAGCACGTAAGCTCGTCAATAGCTATTATAAAAAAAACGATTTAGTCGAAATCTCACCGCTTTTAAAAAAAAATAATTTTAAGGTTTTCAAGACTAACAGTAGGTAGGGAAATTGTACAGAATATTTTGTTTGCCTATTTATACATAAATATACCTATAAAGATACTAAGATAGATGATTCCTGCTAATATTATTACGGCTTTACTCATGGTCACCCATCTACGTACTGGCCGCGTCAAGCGCTGCTAAACCTCAGGGCCACGTGAGCCTCATAATTAAAACTTAATATAATTTAAATACAAATGTGAGCTCATTTCAATGTGATGAATACTACCTACTACTAGCACCCTAATAAACCCAATTTTACTATCGCCGATGTAGCCTATCGTCTACAGAATCTAGGCACAATAGAAATTGTATGTAGGTACCCACATTATGAATACAAGTGATTTTTTAAAATTTGAACCTTAGGGCACTGCCATAAGATTCACGACACGCTTGCCAGCTGCAAAATCTAACGAAGGGCTGTAAGGTTTTACTGTTGGAATACTTGAAGGAAAGCTCTCAACAAACTCATACAATTTGGGCAGGGTAAAGAGGATAGGTACCGTACCTACATCATTTGTACTTTTTTCCTTCAACTTCTAAATCAGCCTGGTAGAAATTCAATTGTTTGAAATTGGAATTCTAAGAATACGAACCTACTTTTGGATTTGGAATACGGCTCGTCGTTTTCAGATTGCCAGCCATTATTTTCCATTCAATAGGTATTTATTTCTATTCAAAATGGCAGGTAGAAGTCAATAAGCAATTTAGATTATAAATGGTAATGTGTAATTAGTACCTAGTGTATTGCGCAAATTTAATATCTTTGGCATCGAGCGGCAGATTACTTAAACGAAGATTATCTTTAATTATCCAATTTGAATTTTATAAAATATTCCTTGCGGCAACTAGTGACAATTAAAAATGTTCATGTGATTTTGGCTTTTATACTTATAGCTATAGAAATGAAATTGGAATGTACTAAGCCATAAATAATTGTTATTTAGCATTGCAGTACACTATAATGCCGCATTGAAATTTCGCAATAGCGCGCTTTAAGAATGGTAAACCATGCCATCTCGGATATAAATACGAGGAGCTCGAGGTTCTCATATGCAAGTGAAGTAAAATGTAATCTGTAAGGAAGTTATGTAGATTGACAAAAAATGGCGTCAATTGTTATGAATAATAATATAAATTACTTTTTATTTCATATAGCGTTCTGTGCAAAATAATGGTTCTATAGAAATTATTTTATCTTTAATTTTAATTTCATTAAATCTAAATTTAGCAATAACATCGGTAATGTTATTCTAAAAGTTAAAATTTAGTGTTAAAGGAAATATTATTACAGTGCATAAATACGCTTAGTTGCACCGGTTAACAGCTTGTTGATATTTACCACTCCCGCTGAGAGAGCCAACACATGCCTCATATCAATTTACTATTCATTAGATATTCTATAAGTAATACAGGTGTAATGTTTCTCAATAATACTAAAAGAACCTTTTCTCCAACTGATACACACTAGTTTCTTTAAAAAAAACATTATTACTGTCTATGCAATAAAAAAAATGTCCTAATTCAAATACAGAATTATTTTAATGCTGGCCGAATATATATATGTTTCTCAAAGCAAAATGAAATTAAAACTATTTTTTCCACCCGCATAGGAAATCTGCGGTGAATGAAATAAAATATTACTTTTTTAAAAATTTTACAACTTGACCAAAAAGCTGTGGTGTGGTGGTAGTTCTTACAAAAACTATAGTACATCGTAAAAATGAGATTACTTTATTTCTCGCCCGGGAAAACTCCACAAAGGAGCAGTAGTAAGTGTTTTTACGTTTAATGAGAGATATATTTATTCATCGTTATTTTGGGCTGCCGGGCACCACTCTTTGCTGTTCACACTATCATTAACTAGATGGTGTACAAATATTTGTGGATTGTTCTCGCACCATACACTTACTAAACTTCACTAAAAAGCTTACATTTTCTTATTTTGTAGAGCACCTTGTGTTTATTATGATTATGTTTACGTTATGGTAAATACGCTTCCTTATTTGTGTAAGTATCTATAATGTATGTAAATAGAAGTATTTTAAGAAGTTTAGCGTAAGAATTGCGTTTTACGTGCGTTTAGAAATATATAACGTGTAGGTAACATAAATGAGGGACCCTTTCGGAGGTCATTCTAATTATGAAATTGAACAACATATAAGGTATCACTTTGCATAATCCACGAAAAAAAATTCAATTTCCATACAAACTAGCCGATAACCAACATTTTTATTGCGAATTTCGCAAACTATGTTCTACAAGTTACCTACTTAGTTTCATTAGTAGATTGTCCTCCTAAACGATCACACACTATTTATTTTACACATTGTATATTATAATATACAATATGCTTTATGTATTCAGAATATTCTGGAATTATTAGGTATTTGATATTATGTGTCTTAGGTAATAATTTTTATTCGCAAACGCACAGTCGTCAGCAGTCAGTCAACTAATTATTGTCTAGACTTGATTTCTTTGATTTATTCTTGATTAGCGCCACAAACGTTTTTATTACACAATTCTCATTTATTTTGCACACCTGTGCGTGGCAGTCTCAGTATTCCGTTTTATTTTATGCATACATTAGATTTTCTCTAAAGTATCTATACTTCACCCGTCTAAGCTCAAGAAACGAAACGAATCATCAAGGTAATGGATACATTTGTAAGTCGAAGTATTAAAAGTAGTCTGTAGACGGTTAGGAACGCCCAATGAGACAAATAAAGCACAACAAATAATTAATAAAAGAATAGGTTATCGCAAAAATCAGAGCAGGAAAAGCTGAATATGTTGTGAAGGTCCAAGAACGTACTGTACTGATCACAGAGATTCAAAAATCATTCAATTCAATTCAATTCAAATGTCAAATTAGGGACATAGGATGGCATTTAACCAATTTATTGGCATTACAATTTTTCATGTCATAACTGCAATACTTATACGGTTTTCTAGAATTGGCTTTATAAAACTCTACATATATATTTTTCTACATGTTACTCGTGAGTTTGTGACTATACACACAACGCTATATCGAAGTGTAACTTTTCCAAAAAAAAACGCGATAAAGACCAAGCCTGATACAACGTATCATTTAATAATCGTTATCCGAATTAATAGCGGATGTTGTTGACGTTACGTTTTAATTTTATTACGTTTCGGAGACAATTGGGCGGAATATTCATGAGTGAACGGTACTCGTGGACTCGAAGCCCACGCTACATAAGTATGTTTGTCAACAGATAGTGTGGCAAAAGATAACGCTCAAGAAACTGGCCTAAAAGCATAATTAAGCATTTATTGAGGAAATTGAAGAATATGAATAAACAAATAATAAGGAATATTGATAAAATTTATCTGGTAGCAACTTGTTATACAATAATGGTTTTGGTTTGCGTTTAAAGAGTTGAAACCAAAGACAAAGTAGAAAGAGGAGAAATACCGTCGGAGGCAGGGTGCCTTTTGAAGGTTTCCCCCCGAAAAAAAAAAAAAAAAAAGGTATCATAGAGTCGGATGGAATTCTAACATGGAGTGGTCGCTTGGAGTGTCTTATTTACCTACTCACCGTGACCGATCTGTTTTCAGATACTCGGGTACCTACTTGAGACTACAGACCGATTTTCTCGGATTCCGATCGGACGCAGCGCGTCTGTGGAATTTCGGTCGTTTCTATTTATGTTTATTTTTCAGTTTTTCATATTTTTACATCGTGGTGACGTTGGTTACGGACCCGCTTTGCAAGTAAGGGTGGGTTCGAAGCTGGCATGTACCAATCTTACCAATGTGACTTTTTCAACGTCATTTATACTCTTTTAGTTAATCTAAGTCACTGACTAACGGTGATTACTGACTAACGATGAAGGAAAACATCGTAAGGAAACCTGAGCGGTGCTGGAGCTAGCGCGGTGATTAATGCTCGATCCTTCTCTGTACGAAAAGAGGCAATAGCCCTGCAGTGGGATAGTTAGGTACAGCCCTATTTAGTACACGATTACACCCTATAAATGAATCAATTTGTCACATAAAAACTTTCATCAAATACACGTAAGAATATTATACTCGTAGCATATAATAGGTTATTTAAATTAAAATAACATGCACAGTGTAAACAAAAATGTGTTTTAATCTAACAAAGTAATGTATATTATTGCCTAACTGTCCGTCTAGTATCAATTTAGTGGCAACAAGCTGTTATTTAGAATAATCCCACTTTTTTACCACCACTTATACATTCACGAATGATTGATTGATCACTCGTTTTAAACTAAGCCGTCAATTCACTGAGACTGTCTGAGACAAGTTTATTGCCTATCTATTTGCTGTAAATGTGGTATTAGATTTATGGTACAACTGTAGGTACAGGGTCAAAGGGCCACTGTTTAATTTACGGATAATAACATAGTTGAAATTTGAACAATCATATTGCATTCAAATATTGGTGCTGGTGCTGATTCACTTGCATATCGCACTGAACTAGTTTTATCTCTTTCTATTACCAAAGAATATATACCATCGAAAATGGAACAGAAAATTGAACTGTAAAACATTGAGGTATATTATTAGTAGATTATTAACCAAGGGCTGTATGACATCAATTGCATACGAGGTTATTGGCGCCTGAGCGAAGCGAAGGCGCTAATTAACCCGAGTATGCAATTGATGCTTACGCCCGAGATAAATACTCTGCTTTACATATCGATTGTGAGGTAAGTAAACAACAAGACAGCAGGTTTCAATGAACATTTATTAAGAAGAAAAAAATGTGTATTTAATTAAAATTAATAGTAAAATTATTACAATTTGTAAGAGATATGGTCACGTTCTTTTTAGGAATCTAGTAGACTGCCTTTTTTTTTTTCACGCACGCAAGCGCGTCAAATCTTGCTGGCCAGTTTGATTTTTAAATCGATTCCATCTAACATACGATGTGGAAACAAATAGTTCCATATTTAAAATAAAATCTTTATAAAATAAATTGTCTAGATTCCGATTCGAGTAATTAATCGATACCAAGAAAAAAAATATTAACTTTTTAAAAATATTCTTCGTGCAGTATGAGTATGACAGTTCTTTTTTCAAATTCCAAAACCTATGCTGTAATGATAGTCATACACCCCGGCATTCGGGGGTGTAAGGGTGTACTTACAGAGCAAGAGATATGTAAAATAATATACCTCAATGCTGTAAAATGAGTCTATGTTACTTGCCTTTGTGACTGACGTGAAATTAGACGGGTTCTATGTCATGGCGACCAAAATTCTATATTATTGATATCAAATAAAAAAAAAGTCCTTATTGTTGCCGCCATCACTTGACACTGGCAGAGTTGTTAACAAGAGTCAGCTCGAAGGCCAATAAACAAAGAAAAAGAAGAAATGGTCTAATTTGACAGCTTTGAAAATCTTCTATCCATTTTTCATAATCTCGGTTAAAAAGATAGCGAGTCAAAATTATTTTACAGCGTCTTTAAGAGAATTAGAAATTGTCTTATTTATTATTTACTTTTAGTTCTTACGTCTTGTTTAGTGCAGTAAATGATATGTTTTTGTATCAAACTCCGCTATAATCATTTATCACTCTCTAGCGGGGTGTAAGTATTTCGTTTACATTGCTAATCTCTATGTATTATTTATCCAATTTATGTTATTGGTCTTATATGTGGGACTGGCGGTGATTTGTGCACGGCACCGCTCCGTCTGGAGGCTCGGCCTTGTACAACAGCTGCGGTCGACTTGCCTAGCTTCTACTAATACGAACATTACATAAGCCAATAATATTAAACCACATTATTCTTGCTTAGGAAACTTGATTATACCTAGCTCACTAATACAGTTTCGGATTTAAATTGTTGATACAAATTTAAATGATAGTCTGATAAACTATTTATGATTCTCGCAATGCAATAAATGCAAGTTCATGTACAATTTCATTTTTTTATACGGCTACGCAAGTTCAACGGCTCAGACGGTTCAGCGAAAATACAGAGTTACTTATTACAAGTTTAATTTAAAAAAAAAACTTGTGTCTGTGGTATTCAGCAAGCAGTTCTTGTGTGCTCTCGTCTAGCTGTCACACAACAATGCGCTGGCGCGGGCGGCGTCGCAGCCTTGAACCTGCGTCGGACGTCGCTCTCTTACACGACTTTGTGCCAAATGTAATTTAATATATATTTACATAATAATGTATGTATGTATATCACTCGTATTGACGCAGCTAGTTAAAAGTTTTCAACACTAAAATGTCTTTTTCTCATCTGGACCGTCTCCAACATAAAACACCTAAATTCTAATCTAAATGGGTTGATTTTTCTCGGAAACATTTAGTTTGATTTAATGTTAAATTAGTGTCTTTGGTGCTGAAATTTTGCTATTAGTAGCCAAATAAAGAGTGATAAAAAGTATTTATTTAGTTTATAATTATGTTGAAGTATAAATAATAATAGATTAGGCTTTGGTTAACAGATTTAATACAATTTGGATGAAGAAAAATGTAAAAGCTATATTAATATCAAATTAGTTTGTGATAAAGTTGTGCGGGTGACATAACCTCAATGTCATGACATGCCACATAGGTACTTTATTGGAATAAATCGATAGTGCGTTCAACCTTATGATTCCGTCGAGCAAGAATAAATACATAAATGTAAAGATATGCCAATTCAAATGACTATACTTAGTGGGTCACCTTTAACGTAATTAGTAAATACATCGTAATCTTAAAAACCATAAATAGTTTTTAGCTCTACCTACTTGAATAAGAAATATTTCTTTAGATACAAAAATATAAAAGACTTGAGATTCGACATCATTAAAATCTGTACAAATCATAACCAGTCTTAAATTATTTTATTACACAAAATTAGAGTAATAATCTTTATTGAACATGTAGTATTTAACTTAGCTCAAAGACTGATACTAAACATGTCTAGTCAAATCACATAATAAAAAGTCTGGATAGATCGCCATTTCCTGTAATTAACCTACACAGACATTTCGCATCGACTTAGGTATCTTAAAATAGTAAAAGAAAAATACAGACCAAAATATTACCAAAGAATATTAACTATCAGGCACTCTATAACTATTAAAGAAGAAAGGCCCTGAGGCGACCTATCCACGCTTGTTTGGTGTGAGTAAGTTTTGCTTCGTGTGTGCGTTATTATTGTAAGGCTGAGATGACCAAGCTAAACCAGTTGAGAGGGACAAAGTTAGCGCTAGAATATCAAGAATATGTTGATTCGACTGTTACGGTTACTGCTAGCGAGCGGTGTCCACGTGGCAAACATGTCACGCCGACAATTTGCTGAGAACGGTTGAATGTCGCTTCTTTACGCAGTAATAGTTATTATTCTTTGACCTAGTGTTGGACTACGTCCAAAGCGAACGTTTGAAATACCTCGTGTCTGGTCGGTCGCGACAGTTTCTAGTGACTCGTTATTGATATTGATTATGTTGCACATCGCACTTAACTAACTTTAGTCTTTTATCTCTCTCTACGGGACTAGTTGTAAAAGGCGCTGCCGTACATGGATTGTTATAATCTAGTCCCTCAAATTATTGCAAAATATTAAGGCCCAATCGGTTAGTGAAACAAAATATTTTGAATGTGTCTACACATTGGCAGCATAAAGGACGAATCATCATAGAAAGAGGGCAGATATCCAACAGATGTTCACGTCAAGTACAAGAGCACACTTATAGATGAATATCTAGTCTACCTTCTGCCTGTGACTTCGTCCGCATTATTTCCTGATAACCGGCAGAATATGGTTCATATAACTACAAAACCAAATTCAGGAGTCAAGTATTACTTGAAAGTGGTTTGGTTGATCTAAACCTAGTTTCAAGTAATACTCGAGTCTTGAGTTAGATACTGTAGTACGACCCTATATCACTTTCCGGCCCATAGACTATTCATGGAAAAAACACCGATCAGTAGATCTTAAATTGCGAGAAAAAAGGACAAACCAACAAACACGACGACGAACACGACTAATTTCACGTTTATAAAATAGTTAGTGCTTTTTTGACACATCAAAAAATCGCCTATTCCTTTCTCCTGATCTATGTTAGAAAGAGACACAGTGAAACAAAATAATGATTATTTTGTAAACAACAGAATAGACACCAATATTATTTACAATTTGACAACCTAGTTAGAGTTATTTAGACTAGAAGAGCGTTCATTACCACTTATCTTGCGTCTGTCAGTTATTGTGTCAATGTGTCGTGTATTATGATACAATATTGATTTATCTAAACAGAAGTTCGTGTTGACATTTGTTATATTTAGAATTGGGTTTACTCAACACGTGACAAAAGGTAGGATAGGTACCTATTATGTAAGATTGAAAAACGGGGTTTGTGTCGCAGTCTATTCAAAATTGTGTACCTACTAGACCCGATCGGCCAGAGCAACGATTTTTATTGTCTGTGCAAATTGACAGTGCAAAGGGTAATTATTAAGGGTTTTTAGTATTGTTGTTATAGCGGCAATAGAAAAATGTCATCTCTAAAAATTTCAACTATCTAGCTATTATGGTTCATGAGATACAGCCTGGTAACAGACAGACGGAGTCTTAGTAATAGGGTCCTGTTTTTACCATTTTGGTACGGAATCCACAAAACAGAATGTCCTAAGTCTACTTTTCACATACGAAGCTAGTATTATATAACGCTCTAAACATAAAACAGGGTTTTGTTTATCTCAATTAGTAAGTAAAGACAGGGCTGTTGTTTATAGCAATTAGGGAAGGTAGACTAAGTTGCTAGTTTGCTTTGTACCTGTCTAGTTTCAGTAAGTTTGCCGTCAGTCGATTCTTGCAGTTTCTATGTGGGAAACCAAACAGCTGACGTCTGCCTACTACCAATTATTATAATTGACTGAATTGATTTTACCGGTATTTACTGCGGAGGATATCGATTCGATTTTTAAATAATAGAGTTGCTACATGCCAGTCGATATTACATTATATGTATATCGAACCATATAATCTGTGAAAATAAGTTCACTTGTTACTTTTTTACACTGCTTACAAAGTACATACATATTTTAATATTATATTAATTAATCTGGTTAATTTAATATCATATTTTTATATAATTTAATTTCAATAGCCTATACAAAATTAAAATTATGAACTTTCAAAGAAATTAATGCTTCTTTGCCGTAGTATTTTAATGTCAAAAAGAGCGGTTATGATTTTTGCCTCATGGTCCGGGAGTCAGTTAACACAGGAGTGATTAAAGCGAGTATTTCGGGGGCTGTTAAGTCGAGAGTACCCTCATCAGATGGCGACACCTGTCAGAGACCTCACTTCACGACAATTTACCTTTGACCTCATATTAAATAGTAATTGGAAATGAAGCACCACTTGGCTCTCCTTTGTAACTTAAGTTGAATGTAGACTCTTTTTTGTACATTTTTTGCGCTTAGCAATTATAGTAACGAATGGTAGTAATTACGTTTATAAAAATGTGTGAATCTTACATTGATTGATATCGTTATTACACGATCACTTTTACGGTTATCATCACGATAATTCTTGGTTTAATATCTTATTAAACCATTAAACAATATACATTATACTTATTTTACTTGTCTTAATATTTCAAAGAACTTTCAACTTTTTATCATAGGTACAACACCTACGATAAAAAGTAATAGAGATTGCAACTTTAATATCAAAAATGATAATTTTTAACATTTTATATGTATCCAAAATGTTGTCTCAAAATGTTTACGGATCGATAAAATAATAAATTGAAGAAATGAGGAGAAATTAATTCAAATCATTGAACTTTTTACGCCGAAATGAGATTAACTGATTTATATTATGTTAGTTTGTAAAATAGCAGTTTAAATAATCGACCATTTGACACCATGTGTCCATGTTATTATTATTTTCTATGGTTCACGCTCATGACAAAACGTCTCGATCTCTTAGACCATAGCAAAAGGCTGATAAAATTCTAACCAGTTATTTATTCCTCAGGTCCAACATGTGGTGGACAGTGCTGTGGAAGGGGGCGGGAAGCCCAGGTGCAGTCGGCATTACGACGAGCTGCCGAGGCCAGCATGACGGTGTCCACCAAGAGAACGGCCGAGCTGCTGCTGGCCACCAAGCGATCGCTACTAGGTGAGTTTAATATTATGGTGTTTGAATTGAGATTCATTCATTCAACAATTTAAGGTTCGTTGATGACTTTGATGATACAGAACTGTCTTAAAAGAACAGGTGAAAAAGTTGTGCAACGGAAAAGAAGCAAATTATCGTAATAGCAATTTTGGTTTATCATAATAATTATATTCGCAAGCCATTAAATTATTTAGAGCAGACGAAACGATCCACTACATCACGCTCTAGTTGCTAGCAAATCATCAATATTGAGTAGTGTGAGATCAAAGTGGTATACCTACATCGTAAGCCATTCTGCGATGCATCCGCCATTAAATTGATTGCATGAATTCGGTGATCTCAACTACTTAGAACGCGTCAAGGATATAAACTAATGTATTTAATAAAGTCATAATATTCCTAGTTAATAAAGATTTCTTTCTTTTCGTTTCTTTTAGTATTTAAATATATTTATTTCTTTAAATGGTGTGTCGCGAGAAAAATATTGGCTCAATATCAGATCATGGAATTTTTGGCAAAGGAGGCGTGAAACTTGGCGGCATTTTTTTTGTATTTTGCAATTGTATTAGGTCAGGATATAATTTATTTATAGATATACCACCTAGTACAGAATACTACCTAGTACATACCTACCTATTTATTTTTTCGAGAATTTTTTCTAATCTAGTCAGTTGTCTTCGGGCAATTGAGTAACAAACGTACAAAAGATTAAAGGTCGAATTCTTACATGCTAATAGGGTCAAATATTTGCCTCAGCGCTCCATTCTGATGCATGAAAGAAGCTTCAAAAATAACATGCACGCATTCATTTATAAATTACATGCATTATATTACAATAAACACTATCTGTATCCTCATTGTACTCTTGTTATAAAAGGAGACGTTATTGCAAGACGACTGAGCGCATAGATATGTTTATTATGTCAGTGGCCAAAGATCAATCGATTACAATAAGCAGATGCGGCACGTCGTACGCCACAAATACGAGCCTACCGCAAGGCGTGCCCGCTGCACTTCTAACAATAAATATGGGAAAGTCAAGGCGGGACCGGGACGCGTGTTAATCGGGAGCTTGAACAATACTTGTTAAATAAACACTACCGAAGCGCTGACAAATTGGACACCTTGTGAAGACAAACACGCTGTTAATATAACAACACCCTGAAAATAACAAATTAATGTTAATAAATAACAAAATAACATTCCTTATTGATACCAGTGGCGAAGGCTCCATTCAACTCGATTCCTTCCGACTTCCCATTAAAGTGATAGCACAGTCAAGTGTCTAATATTGCTAAATAATATACCTAGTTACACCATTATACACTATAATTGAATGATGATTAAAATATGATGAATTTATTAAAACATTATAAAAATGCCTATTTTTTGTCTTGGTTTTGAATTTTGATAACAATGCTCTTTAATAAGCAGGTGGTGCTCCGTCAGTTAGTTATTTCATTTAACGATCGTCTTAAACGCTAGTTGTAGAATAAAATAAGCCGGATTTGAGCGAGTTATTGTAAACATTACCCTTACAAAAAAATTGTCAAAGGGGTTTCTGTTCATTTGGCGATCATTTTTCACGGGTTTGGCACCGGTATACCTCTTACAAAAATGGACCCTTCGCCACTGTTATACCTATATTTAATTATTATACGCCCATAGTGCCTGCACAAAGACCGAAGTTTAAAACTAGTTCATAGTCACAAGAGAAATTGTGGTAAAGAATATGGCTAATATTTGATTATTATACTCTTTATTGTACACCAAAACAAAAACAAAAAGAAATATTACATATTATAATAACTAAAATGAATATACAATGGGCGGTGTTATCGCTCACGGCAATTTCTTCCAGACAACCTTTGAATGGACATGATATGACTGGAAAAAGATAACGGGTAGTCTAGGTGTACAAGTAAGTTAAAGATACAACAGATAAAGATATTAAAACTAAAGTAAAGATGCGACACTCCCTAAAAAAGATACCGTTTCTATTCCCACAATTTTTTTCCAAGAAATACTTGATGCTATGTATAATATATTATTATCGATACTATACCTACATGTATTTTGGTCGATCGATACATACTCTTTATATATTATATTTACCGAAAGTGTTAACCAACACACAATTCATTGATCGTGTCAGTTTAAATAAAATTAATTTGTGTCATTTCCTGTACGTGTTCCACCTCTCATTGCCTCTGGTCATTCACTCTTTGAAACTTGTTCTGCAATTACATGGACTAAATGTTACGATAATTAAAACTTAGGTTTAGATTAGATCTGATATAGCGTCGTAAATTAAATTACAAACAAATATTTATGGTATGATGATTATAATTATATTCTAATCTCCATAAACATCTAGTCCTAACAAATATTATAAATGCGAAAGTAAATTTGTTTGTTTATTACCTTTTTACGCCTAACCACTGAACACTGAACAGATCATCCTGAATTTTTGTTAAACGAACATAGAGGGTATCGTTCATCCCAAAAAAAAAATACTGTCCCCGAGGATAACAACAATATAACAAATAGATGGCGCCACGATGTCTTTCGAACCGTGACTGAAAATTAAATTTCTCGCGTAATTAAATCACAGGCGACAGCTAGTCACAAATCGGGTAATTAATGAATCACAAATTAGTAAAATACGTAACGATTAATTTAGAAATAAATCTGTAAAAATTTTAATCGCGAACAAGCCACAGAAAAAAGCTAGTGTTCAATATTTAATGTCAGTTTTGTAAAGTTTTTTCTTGTACTATCTAAAAAACCTGTATTTTTCATAGAAACTTAATTGTTCATCTCTATTTCAAACATTCATAAGCGTACAACGAAAACACGTGGCAGGTTTTAATAAAAAAAAAAGAAATACAAAAATGATTCGTTAACACGTGCTGCGTTTTCCTGGATTGCGTATTCAGCGAGCGCGGGCCCCGGGTACTATCAAAGAAAACAGCACTCGAAAATACTGGTCTGTACCGTCAGAACTCAAGTGTTTCCAGTACTCTTGTCGTGCAGACGGTCGACAATATTGAATTTGCGTACTGTATAACTATATTAATATTGCCAACATTCGAAATAGTTGTCGAGATACAAGGCAAACATTAAACTAATGTATTTAAGCGTTAATGTTGCCTCAATTGTCCCAATAGCTCGAGCAAAAATATTTTTAAACTTATATCGCTTATTTTAGAGTTGTCCTGTGATTACGATACATCGTAAATACAATGAACGTCTAATGCCAGCCAGCAATGCATCTAGCATTTGTCATACTGTCATCTATCATCTCATTATAAACTCTCAAACTAGCATAATATATCGCCAAGTCAAATGACATACAAAAACAAATGCAATATCAGCCAACACATACAATTAATGACATACGTCTTGCGTGATTTAATTTGTTAGATTTATTAATCAGTAGTCTATTAGTTCTATGATCTTTAAAATAGACTTGAACGCTAATTTACCAGCGAGTACACTTCAGAAGATTCCTATCAACAAAAGAGGAGAGTACGAGCGTCATTATCTTAAAAAAAAATTAATATCGGGTGCGACGACCCCGCGACTAATAAGTATGAAACAATGAGCTCCAACCCCCTGCTCCTAAGAGGAAATAATCAGAGTGTGCTTCACGCAGAGGGTTCCCTTTTATACCATTGTTCAGCGAATGCCTAAGGGCCCGGGGGACCACACGCACGGACCCTCATTAGAGCACTAAAATAATTTACCTTTGTGCTTTATAAAGGTACCGCGCATTAACGTTAATACAGACCATTTAATATTAATAGAGTTCTCATTTAACCCTCTAGTCACAATGCTTTACTTTTACGGAACAATAAATTGAGTAAACATTCGGTACAAGTAACCCTTCGCAGTGTCCCGTGTCACAATACAACACAATGCAAGTTACATGTATGGGGTTCATTTACCCGGTGTTGTGGAGGATATGTGCGCGGGGTTACTATGACATACAGCTACTGACACGATATAATCCCGATAGCACTGAAAATTCATTATGAAATTTCTTATCTTAAACATATCTGTAGTCATGTCTACCAACTTTAATTTATTGAATAGTTGATTAGATTTCCAATATGAGACATGGTTTATATTTACGATCAAAAATATTTTCCAAATAAGTTGATACTGTAAGCTCCACGTGAATGTAGATTAACATTTTTATAAAAACACGTCGAGGTACCAGCGCAAGAAAAAGCCAAGCTTGTGTTTTAACTAAATGAATAGGAATAAAGTACGCTTAATATATTTTCCTTAGCGAACGGCGATACAGTCTCCTTTATATTCACTTTCCCACGTCCCAATCCTGACTGAATTACCGTTGCCCGTCTCATTACTATAGTTCAGTCTCGCCTTTCACAAGATGAAATTGCTTAAAATGCAAAAAACTCAGCTTGGTGGCTTGACAGAGTTCATTTGTTGAAACAACCTCTGTAGCTAAATTTGCATAACTAAGTAATTAGTTCACTTTGCACAGTCTGAGCAGAGAGAGCTACACTGTTATGAAATTTATGGTTCTTCAACTAAATGACATTTAAGTGAATGTAAAAGCGCCACGAGCCGGGCGTTGAAAAATGTCATGATTTTGATGAAAGGCTGTTAATTGCGGGAAGCGTTTAGCTTGTTGATTAGGTTGGCTTTATTTACATAAAACGCAGCTGAGAAATAGGGTTAATTAATAAAAAAACAAAATGTTAGCTATTTTTTCAAATCACGTTTTAATACTTCAACAATATAACAACTTTGGTTCATTTAATTGTGAACTTCTAGACAGATTTTACTCTTTTAGCAATAAGATCTCTTGTAGTATAAAACAGATAATTAATTATTGTATTATACCAAGATAAAATAACGGGGGAACCGTTCCAATCACAGGTCCAAAGTACCTACGTCCGTCGTTAGGTTAAATGTATCAAGTTCGGCGGCCGTTGCAAAGGGCGTCTGGAGGTCTCCCCCTGAAAACACGAATGACACTTATTATTTATTGAGCTACCGTCACACAATACGAAGAGATAAAGTAAATCCATTACGTAAATTTCTGTTTTGTGGTAAACACCATAGACAGATAAAGCCCAATATTTTTTTTTACTAATTTTGAGTCAAATTTGCACACAAAGGGTTTCGTAGAAAAACGCAAAAAAAAACACGTTTTTAATCTATACATTAATAAAATTGTATAAATATAAAAATTTAAGGTGATGGATCCCTTAATTTTTTAATTTTAAATATTTGTTGTTAAAGCGGCCATAGTTATTCGTAGTACTTACAAATTTTATTTCTGTTAAAAAAATGTTGTTATGTTTGTTTTAATAAAATAACCATCACCAAATGTCTTCCAATGACAAGTCGGTATATCTGTACAGGAATAGTCTAAAATAAGGAATAACATCAATAACTTTCTTATGAGTTTATCATTTCCATATAGAAGAGCATAGTATTCTCTACCTTCAAGTCAACCCCAATGACAACCCTTAACTCACGATTAGTGTCAAATCAAATCAAATCATTTAATCAAAACTAAATTAGTACATGAAAATATAAAATGAAATCTTAGAATAATTCTTAAAGGTGGTCGTTGATTGACATCTTCAATTTAATATAGGACTATCCACAGCCAATGTCGTAGTCTTTGGAATATCATGTGACCTAGCTCTCACGGGAAGAGAATAGACCGGTTTAATATTATGTTATAATTATACAAAGCAGTGGAGATTCTGTTCGTCGCTACCATATGGCAAACCGTCGCTCGGCTTCTGTCGCTCGCGATACACTCAATGCGGTGGATTTATTCTGAAGCTCTGGGAGCAGTCATCAATCCCTTTTGTGCAGGTGAAAGTGCCGAGTTTCCTTAATGGCTATAGGGAGTGTGTAAGTGAATGGAAAATATTTTGTGGTGAATTGTATATTTAACCATACATTCATCGGCTTTTTCTCTTTAGTACCTCTTGTTCTTTACTTACTTTCTCGTAATGAACGGATTACACGTAAAGTTACTGGCATAATATTATAAAAATACGTTATATAAATTATAAAAATATTTTAGCATACTTAAGTGTATTAAATGTTTAAAAAGATAATAATTTCATACTAAATTAATAACTCGATGATATAAAACACTCAACAATTAAGTAATATTATCCAAGAAGCTCCAAATTAAAAGTACGCATATAAGTATGTAGTGTACTTACATAGTAAATTGCTGGCAGCTTAAAAGCTTTTTTCGTCAGGCCCCCGGCCCCGTAGATCAAAAGAGCTTTTCATTCATCGTCTAAACATAATCTCTACCTATGCAAGCTTTACATTTCACATCAGATTTACTTGTAAAAGCATAATCATAAAGTCTTATATCTGCAGTTATTTAATTAAAAAATATCTTGCGTTTATCTGTATCGGGATAAAGTCCTCTTTGAGCGCTTAAATGAATTTATACATCAAGGAATGTAGCAAGGCGTTGATCCCTTGCTCGTGGCCCCGCATTCCAACGAGATAACACTGATACATGTAGGTACTGGAAAAAGCAGGTGTCACAAACTATGAACCCAAATACTCAGGGTATGTTTGAGCAACTGAGCGTATTTACATAGGCTCTGGTAAAACATTTAATGCATATTTATGTAACCATGTGTAACTTTTTGGTAAGATTGTAAACTATGTAGGTACTTTTGGAAGTTTATTTTGGATTACCACGATAACATCAGTTACGCCTAACTTGAGCTATAGATATTGGGTGAATGCAACAATGCCTATCTGATCCTTAAATAACGGTACTTACTATATTGTCTTTCGTAGATGTTCGCACAAAGCATATCTACGAAGCTATTTTTGCACCAAGCGTTCCAATGAGTTCGTATATGAATTACGATTGGGATTGTGTTCAAGAGCAACTCTAACTGAAGATTCACAAATGTCTCTCTCTCAAAACTGACTTATCAATTTTAATACATACTTACCCTTCTGTTCTTCCACAGATCACCTAACAGGGCTATCACACCAGTCCCAGAACAAGACTGCGACACTGTTCACACAGCTGTACAGACACCACGCGCCGCGCACGGTAGCGCCTCTCGCGAACCTCTACGATGACATAAGAATAGTACTAAGATCTGAAGGGGATTTATCGAGTGAGAGTTTAAGCGCTGGACCGCCAAAAGACCTATCCGCCAGTGCGAAGAAGTTCTTCAGAAACATATTCCCAGTGGCCTACCATAATGTTCTCAAGTTGGACTCGAAACAGTTCACTCCGGAGTACGAGTCGTGTCTAAAAGATGCGTATGACGCAGTTCAGCCTTTTGGAGATGTGCCGCAACAGGTATTTACGTTTTATGAACTTTTTCCTTTAAAAGCACTATAAATAGATTTCTACAAATTTCTTAATCGCAATTATTCTTGAAGTTGTAACGTTGCTAGGAAACCAGAAAATATTTATTATTAAGAAATTTGTAGAAATCTAAATCACGTACGAAGTCGCGCCGGGAAGCTAATTAACTTTATAGTTAACTAGCGTGATTATCCTACTTCAACGCCTATTCTACCCTAACCTACTCTACCCCTACCCTACTCTACCCCTACCCTACTCTACCCCTACCCTACTCCACCCCTACCCTACTCTACCCTTACCCCTACCCTACTCTGTCCCTCTTTCTCAGCTTTTAAACCTTACCTGGACTTCCACACATTTTTCAAAACCAAAATTATTCAAATCGGTCAAACTGTTCTCGAGTTTTAGCGAGACTAACGAACAGCAATTCATTTTTATATGTATAGGTAGTTATATAATGTAAATGTGGCTGGTTGTCATTTCAGCTTTAGAGCATCATTGCTAAAATTGTTAAATTGAACCAAATGTTTACATTAAATATTACGTTTTCCGTCCACGTAAACAGCAGGTCGTAGGTACACTCTTCGGTAAACCTAAATACGATTGTTTGAAACGTGAAAGCTTTTTTGAAAGGCTTTTAGAGGCTCAATTTTGCGAAATATTTCTTAAACAACATTCCGTTCAAGTGTAGATCGCTTATCTTCTTTCATTACTAAAAGCTTACGAGAGATGAAGTACCTACATGAATTTATGAATTAGATAGGTACCTATTACTTAGATCAAAATGTATGTAAATACTGATAAAATAACCAACGGGCGATAGTATATCTTATAAAATTGTAAACTGATTAACTGAATAATCCATTTTGATTTTTTAGATAGTTTGCAATTTTGGCAGTTTAAATTAAAACCTAACGACGATTTTCCAGTATAAATATGAATAGCTACCGCATCCGCGTCGTCGAGCTTCTGTCCATTAATTATTATGGTACATTACACCTCTGCTCAACTACTGGCACGCTGCTTAATTAGGTTAACCTGGAGATTATTCAAATTATCTCAAAATTCGAAATTCGTCTCAAACTACAAAGTGTAATCTCAACAAACACACAACATTACACTTTTAATTCTTACTGGAAATCGTGAAAGCAACACCAAATTGACACTAAATATAAGGCGTGCGGAACTGCGATAAAACAATTCCATATAAAATCAACTGAACATTTCCCGAATTTATAATTTACATTAAAAATGTCGGCTTAGAACTTCTTACAGCTCGGTGGTCGAGCGTAACCCGTGAAATCGGATTTATTTCAATAAACGTCGCTCGTCGCCAACCTTCTCGTAAATCATTCCCTAGTTAATTTTTACAACATTGCCGGGGAAATATCTTTTGAAATTCTAAGCTTTTCTAACACTAATATATTTTAATTGGATTATATGATTTATTATAATTTATTCGTAATCATAATTTCGAGACTTGTCAGTTGAAAGTTTATTCTGTATTACGAAAAGTGGTAATGGCAAGAAATCTGATTTGTAAAATACTACGATGGAGATACGGATTGCCACGTTGACTCGATGATTTATTAGTTTAGCGAACAGCTCTTCAAGCGGGTCTTATGTTCAATTCTCACACATTATTAGGTTCTTTAGATAAGTTAAGCTTACTGAAGATTTGAACTGCTCCTTTGTATCAAACCATTTCCTGTTTTTGTAATCTAACATAATTTCAACGTGGTTAAAACTTATAGTTGTATACATATTAATGATAATGTTAATTGTCAACAGATGGGGACATCCCTATCTCGGTCACTGGAGGCGGCGCGCGCGCTGCTACAAATGCTAGCGTTAGGCGCAGACGCTCTTGCGACGACCGAGCGCGTTCTTCACAGTGGTAGTGAAAACTGCGCTGTAAGTTTACTGAAAGCTGCCGGGTGCGCGCGCTGTCACGGTCATGAAGTGCGACCCTGTAGGCACTACTGCCTTAATGTTGCCAGAGGGTAAGTGTTGCACATCATCTTTGAAGTAATTCAGGTCAAATGCACCCTAAAAGCTACCAGTAGCAGTATATGTGGGGCTTACCTACTCAATCACAAATTGTAATCTTTTTTTTTCTAGGTTACAAAAAATCATTATAGATACATAAACTCTTTCCTCCTATTGCTCTGCACAACTTCTCCACATATTTTGGTTTATTTAAGTTTTAATCAAAATCCTATACTTTTCACTAAATTGTGAATTACAAACCCTATTTAATGTAAGCTTAGATCATTCTGATAACCAATGCAAGTTCTGCATTTCACCAAAGTTAAATGAAACGTTAAACTTGTTACATATCCCTAACTTCAATATGAATAAGCGAAAGGTCAGATAGGTTATTGAAAACGACCGAAGGGAGCAATTCTAATTTCAAAACCCTAACTTTTCATAATATTATTATTCCATCGCTGACGCTGGCGTACAGTTGAACATTATTTATTGAAACCTAGTGAAACTTCACAGTGAAAGTTTTACACAATTCATAAATAAAACTACATGTAATAAAATTAGTGCGTAGATACACTTCGTTAGTAACTCTAACTAAGCTAATAAAAAGCTCTTAATATTTTTCATTTGCGGAAAATTAAAGTACTCAATTCTTCTTCTTCTTCTCTGTCGTCACACTCTTGGCAGAGTGGTCGTGACTCGTCAAGTAGGTACTCAATACTCAATCATTTATTGCATTCCACAATGTAACACCTGCCCACAGGCAGGACTAGCTCCACGTTTTCAAAATATATAAATGCCTAGTTACTAGGTTTGAGAAGACGAATTTTCAAGGTTTAGGAGATTGCGCCTTCTCTGTCAATTTTTTAAGAACTTTTTAAGTACACTGGGCAAACTGTGCTAAGAAATTATTAATAAACTATATAAAGTATTATGTTAATTAGACACTAAAGACTTCAGAAAGGTCATTCAGATTCTTCAGAAGATACTTATTAAGGCTGGCTATTGTGATTCAAATAAAAAGAATGATACTGGAATCTAGAGATACGTCACTAATTAAAGTCGTTACCTTTTGTCAAACAAAGACATTTTAACTTTAACGAGTCCCAAAACTCGTGAGAAGGCTGAACAATGAAGCAGGGACCGTTCGAAATTACAATGAATCTTTGTAAAATACCTTAACTACTTTAATCACTTAATTGAAGTATGTTGATTGATGTGATATGGATGAAAGAAATATAATTACTTGCACTTTTCAGTCATATCTACAAAAATTAACTAACTTATACTATTTGACTTTGTCCGCTTGGATTCCAAATTTTCAATGGGAACTTTACACGCGCGGCGTAATTTCCAAAAACCCTACCTCAGTGTATTTCTAGAGTACCTACTCAAGGTATATTTCCTCTAAATTTCGAATCTCTAGGTGCACCGGTTTAGGTTGTGCGTTGTCTGTCAGTCAGTCAGTCACGATTCTGTTTTATAAGCCTAAGATAATAATTACATTTGCCTATTTGAGTTTCAACTGATATGTAAACCAAGATAAATAAATATTTTGTAATATAGTTAGTTAAGAAGTACCTACTCTCAACAAAATTAACAACATTAACGGTTAATATAACTAAAGCTGCTTGCAACCTTATGAATTTAATCTGAAAGAACCATGTGCTCTCATATAGAAAAAAAGTCACGATGAAGTTCTTGTAAAAGCCGATTTAGGGATTATAGGATTATCATAGAAGGCAAGAGTAAATGTATTTTTAGTTTAGAAATGGCAAAAACATTTCATTTTATGTCAACATTGAATCCATACCATCACTTTTATCCCCATAGTAAACAAACAGCGCGCTTAATCCCCGAATAAATCTCCCGAACATTAATCCCAGACATAAAACTACAGTCGAATAAATTGCAATTCCATTTTATAAAATGTTCGTTTTAATATCAGTTCTGTTGTGGTGAGAGTATAGTAATCAAGACAAGTAATGGACTAGCTACGAGTAGCTAGAGCGTACACTTGCTCGCTAGTCGTGCGTGCAGATTAATTGCGGTCCGGTCTCAAGGCAGCTGTGTTTGAGACCGTATGTGACACAGGGTTTCACACACACTCTCGGGATATTTGATTAGTCGACAGTCTGGATTATTTTTTCGATTAAGAAAAATATAGTTTCGTAAAATAAGGCGATTGTGGCTCTGTCTTTAGGTAGTATTAAAGTACCTTCGTACCTTCGTCGATCATGAAAAATTCTCATGATCTTCCTGCTGTTTTAACTATTTCATTTTGCGTGGACACTGGACACTATTTTTCTTTGTCTTACGTTTTCAGTTGTACATAATTGTTAATAATTTGATAAAATCAGGCAATTAACGTGAGATTGATTACTTACAGACAGGCTTATACCGATATTATGCAATGATGAGTGTGTGAGATAAACAATGGTATGGAATTGTGGATCTGAAAAACTAATTGAAAAGTAATTAATTGTTGCTTCTCCACCAAAAGTCTGCCAGTCTGTCTCTCTCTGTAGGTAGTAAACCCAGGTTTTAGTAGCATTCTGTTGAAAATTTACAAATATTGTTCTGTCATGATTAAAAATCTTGTAAATGTACCGAAAATACGAAAGAGAATCATGTTTTGCGATCGTTACTTTGTAATAAAAAATTATTAATGTATGTAGGTATTAATATTGTAGAAAGGAGATAACCTTTAGTGCTCCGACTATTATTAAAATACTCATTTTAATATAATATATTATTAATATATTCCGAGTGAACATAATAGAAATTCACGTTGTTATGTAAGTGTCTGCCAGCCTGTTGCTGTAACAGAGTATGTACAAGACTGAGCTAGGATTTTAGTTAAATGGAATATCTGTGTAAGGCTGACTGGCAACGATTTAAATTAAATCTATGTGGCGAATTTTAGTTACATTTCAGGAACTTAGTTTTCAGTAATAGTTCGTTAAGCAAATTAATTTTGTTATATTATAATATCTGAATAGTAGACTTGCCCTCGAATAATGAAACGCAAATTAATTTTAAAGCAATTGACACTTTAACAGAAAACCGTTGAAATTTTCAATCGACTGTAGTTTTAAGTTTAAAATTGTGTTTTGTCATGATTATTACGTTTGAGGTTCAGCATAAACGTAGTTTTTACTGTTTAAATCTTTAAAATCGCTGGCCAAACTATCGTTAAAATGTTCTCCTCAAATGTCGGTCACAGAGGCCAATCTCAATAGAGATTAACCATCTACGCAGTGTGCGCAAACACTGGTAGTGCACTCTCTATTCCGTCACTCTCATTGTCCAATCCAACACCACCGGGAAAGGATCAGGCACAGGACCAATGAAGTTACATGCTCTCCGATGCACAGAGCAGCCGGTTATAATTGTTTATAATATCCACATAATTATAAAAAGTAGAGATGCGTGCCTTGAGTTTGAACCGAAGATCTGTGACTTGCCAGTCAATATTCTCTCACTGAAATAATCGTTAATACATTCTATAATGTAAGCGTAATGTATGCTTCTTCAGGTCACGCGCGAGTGGAAGGAAATGACAATAGTTTCACAAACAAATTGTTGTGATTTGTGTTAATTAAACAATGTGGAAGCATGATCAATTACAAGCGAATAATAAGATAAAGATACATAATGTCCTTGCAAAGTAAACTCCTGCTATACATAACAAAGTTGATCAAAAGGAAACTAAAGATAGCAAGGAAAGCATTTTAACTTCCTCCTTGAGACGTTCAAAGACAAAGTGAAACACTGTTAACATTTTAGAAGTCTCGCAGACAATTGGAAAAACAGACGTCTGAGAACTGTACGAACTAAAAACAAGACTTTTCTTCCTTCTTTCTTTATCGTATGGTTGACAAACAAGTGCCAAAGTTTAAACCTCCTGTAGGCCTCTGATATGGGATTACATACCATAGAAAAATATTTTAAGATTACAATCTCTCACATGATTAATTTTAAAACTTGCACAAAAATATGTTATTTTAAGTAAATATGTTCAACAGGTGCATAGGATCTCTGCTAGCTGAACTAGACGGTCCCTGGGCTGGATACGTGGAGGGCGTGGAAAGGCTTACCAAAGTGGACGCAGATGTGGCCTTACGGGAACTGGAGACTAAAGTCTCTAAAGCCATCATGTACGCGCTTGAAAACAGGGCCGTCTCCGAAAACAAGGTGAGCAAAAAATCATCCCAAAACTGATAATATTACTGTAACAGATTTGTTAAAATATTACATTATTTATAAGACCTCATTTGTAAAGGCAATTTACACATTAAGCCTAAAATAATATTTACATAGAGAAGCAATTTACAAAGCTAATCATACTTCGATTAACAGGTCAATTTAACTAGCGAGCGCTCTCTTTCTAATTGGACAACTTTCAAGCACGCTCCGACATGATAATTTTCTCAGCGGTAAAATATGACTCTTAATTCACAACAACTGACTATAATTTGGTTTGATTTACCGGTGCACTAGTTACTAACAGAAGTTCCACGATTCGCACGCTATTTTAGCATGAAATTACTGTTACAACCAGCGAGCTATGAAATGTGCCACCGCGACTTCCCGCTCATAGAGCAATCAAATGAGGAAATATATTCCAATTTAAGGCGAGAACTTGAATAAAATAAAGTAGCCGGACGCCCCCTACAGTTTGGCAGCTCGCCACACGTGCCCCGAATACTTCCACGAGACATTTCAATTATTCCTTACTTACTGCCGGTTTCGAACTGAAAGTGTTGTTGTCGACGATTTGCATTCTGGTATTTACGTATCACAACTCAATTCGTATTAGAATTCAATTACTAAATACCGCGATATCAATTCGATTGTCGTAAAAAGAAGAATTTCTGTTCCTAAATATGTTTACAAGGTATTACAAGACCATAAACAGTTAAAAGACACGTAGGCCGACCGGGGTCAATGGTGGGCGCGGGTCGCGACATCGGCCTGCACCCACTCTCATATAACAAAGAGAAAATTGCTTTTACGCTAAGTGAACTTTTATCTTCGCATCGATACTCCGACCTAACAGCGATTCATTCGTGGTTAAAAAATAAAATGAAAAACTACATAAACGACTTCTCGACGATACGAGATATTGGATTTGAAATTAAATATCTTCTAAGTTGATTGAGCATTTGATTCTTTCAATTGAATTGACCTATCTTGATTACATCAAAGATCCATTTCCGAATTTGGTGGCTTACCTCGGCAGCAAGCTTTAGTGCTACTTTTTAATTTTTGCTTGTTTCCTATCGTTTGACGTCACAAGCCGTTCTAGACATAGCATTTAGCTATGTCTAGAGTGGTTCATGTACGTTTTATTAGAAATAACGAGGCTCTTAAACCCCTTCCTTTATTTTGTGGTATGCATCCACACCGCGTTAAAATAGCACATAACATGCGTTTCGCTTCATGAATATTAAATACTGCAGAAATATAACTTATGGTTATTGTGGGACGCCTTGAACATCCCACTTTTATTTAGTTTACGTCGGTTTTAATAGCAAAGTTATTACTTAACGTAAAAGCACTAGTTTTAATATGTTTTGTTAGTAATTATTTTCTGCTATTTAATTAAATACGCCTACGCTTATACAAATATCAGTTGATAATGACATACTTTAATATGATATTGGGTCTACCTTAAAAAAAATTAAAACAGCTACCTACTACACGCATATTACATAGATCCTTTTGATTCATCACAAAGCATCTTATATCGAGGACAGGGTTTTCGTCTCCCTTCTTAATAGGTTCATCTATATACAAAACCGTTTCAAAGAGATTGACTAACTCACTCGGAACACCAATTTGTTTTAGCGTAAAAAATGCGACGCTGTTTTCCTTGAGGAGGAATATTTTTATTTTGTACCTTCTCGTAATCAGGCGTGGCAATATTGCCAATATAGGTAATATTATTTCAGTCGCAATCATTTTCCTCATACAAACGGATGATTCAATAAACTTGTGGCATACGCAGGTACCGTATTCCTTGCTATATTAAATTTTATCTGCTACAGGCAGTTGATCTGCAAAATACGTTATAGCATTATTTTGTTTTGTTGATTTCTTGTCCTATTAATTTAGGGTTGGCGTGATCTAATTTTGATTTTTTGGCAACATTTTTATTTTGTACAATTTTTAAAATCTAATTTGCAGAATAGGAAGCTTCAATTATACGGTCGGGTCGGTGAACTTATCTTTACCTCGGGCAAGCAAAACTTCACTCAACATTTAGATCGTAAATGTAGATGATTTAGCTCAGATCCTAGACCACAAGTTTCATTATCATTTGACAAGTAACAAAGACAAAAATAGCTTATTTTATATAGTGACTAGATTTTTGTATGTTGTATTCCACGAAATCGTATTTCTCTTTAGCGAGTAAATTTAATGGCGTGAGAACAACGAAGCATGCTAAAGTGGAAAAATAAAGTTCCTATATCCGAGAAATGGCTAATGAACATTTCCTGCTCACTTAATTTGTATTGTTTAGATTCTTGTGGAAGATTTTCTTGTATTTACGACATAAAATAATATGTATTATATATATATTATACCTATATACCTATATATACCTATATATATATATATATTATATACCTATATTATATACATAATATATCCATAATACATCATATATTAGCAATAGAATAGATTATTCTGTATTGTACTGTACTGTACTTTTTATAGGTACTAAGTATATTAATATTAGTTACTTAAACTGAGTATTATAATAAAACAGCAATGAGTCCGTAACGCAATTCGAGAAAAAAATACCATCCAATTCCCAAGTAGGTACTTTCTACCAAAACGAATACTTTTAATCGATATCACAAAAGATATACGAGACTGGAGTGTGATATAAATTTATTACCCAGACTTTGGCGCTTTATAAAAACTTAACACTTAAAAAGCTAAGTCCGACAGAAGAGGTTGTTGACATTCAATTCCACACTGAATAAGTACGTAGCACCGTCTTGCCGTTTAATCAAGCTGAAACGTTGCTATTTGTGAAACTAATTGTAGAATCTAGACACAGGATTTTTTGGATAAGAGTAACTAACTAAATAAAACATATAATATTGATCACATTAAAGAAAAACCACAACCATAAAAAAACCAATCTGTGAATTTGGTGACATTATAAAAATAGAAGTCTCTTACGTGTCGAAAATTCACAACCAAAGGTATATGATGGGTTTAAGTCCGAGTGGCACGGATTATAATTTTTAGTTCCGGTTTTCCTTGATGGACCTCTGGGTGAATACAAGATTCACTTGCGTTTTTACCGCTCTAGGTGTTGTTTTTGTACTTAGTTATTTTTTAGAATTCGACTGTATACCACAAATTCATGTTAGCAGGACCTTTGCGCGAATCCACATGAGTTAAAAGGCTTACGGAAATACATTCGCGCCCGCGGCTCCGTGCGTAGATAAGTTGTAGCCTATGTGTTATTCTGATGTATATGCAATAATACTGCAAAGTTTTATTAAAATCCGTTCTGTAGTTTTTGTATGAAAGAATAATGAACATCCATCTAAAACAAACTTTTACACTTTTTAGGATTAATTCGAATAGTGGCTTCGACAGTATTCACATTCAATACAGCCAAATTACGTTATTTCTGAACGCGAAAAGAACTTTGATCTACATCTGCAACATTATTTACATTATACTGGCTGTATTTAATACGAGCCACCTATTAACAGTAATCATTACGTAGTGGTTCCCACATGTAAGATGTCACGTATCTATGTCAAGAGCGTGTAATCATCGCCTCTCGCTACCTACGTCTGCAATTTACTTGTTGTGTACTAATCATACCCCGGATAATCTCCTACCCACGTAGGACACTTAACGACGATAACGGGAAGCTGCTTTTTCATGTATTTTTCCTATATGTTTTAGTTAGTTTTGTATTTAATCAAGAAAGGCACTATTTAATTTCTTCAAAGTGTTTAATTTATTTACTTAACATGCCTAAATGCGTGACTTACTCGAATTTAAACTTAAACGGCTGACCTGCAAAGCCGATTGGACATAAACATTTTTTTTTAATTGGGTCCGCATCATGTTCCGCATATTGATAGCTTACAAGTGAAAAATCAGTTTTGATATCAAAGATTACACATTGTTTTATTCAAAATATAGGTTTTGTTCAATTTATGTGAATACAATTACCAATATTGCAATGTAAACATATAATATTATATTGATTACAGCCACACAACCGTACAATATATATAATTTCTGAATGCTACATATGCGGCTATAAAACTCGGATTAAATATCAATATTTCGCCGAACAACCAATCACAGTAAAATAAGAATCCAATCATTGAGTGTCCATCTATTTCTTTTATAATTACAGCGTGGGTACAGTATATTCGTTATTATGTGCAATTCAATGATTCAGACGCCATTATTTGTAATTATTTATTTTTCACCAATTTTCATATTTGGTACTGTTGTGGTATAAATTGTGCAGGTTGAGATTAAAAAACATGCAGACATGTGACAAATTGTAATAGGAGATTCAGCTACTTACTCATTTTAAAACAACATTTTACTTAAAATAATTTAAAAAAACTGTATTTATTTTGTAACAGGTCACAAATTTCTGTATATGTACGAAGTATTGGACAGTAACAGTAAGTTCGATTGCACACCAAAACTACAAAAGGTTGTGCATCAAACATTTTGTCTATATTTGCGCTTCCTTTACGCCTAATTGTAGCGCAAAAATATAGGCGAAAATTGTTGTGCGGCCATACATAAAGTTGCTTAATCACCTATTTCAATTTGTCTCATGTTTTCAATTTCAGCCTGCGTTAAAACTTTAGCATGCAAACTTGGAGGTGTATCTTGGGAGTATATTATCATATAAATAGTGGTGTCATCGACACGTGTCACAGGTACAGTACGAAGTTGCATGGCACAGTTGAGCCGCATCTCATATTCCATCAAGACTGCCGCGTCGCCCGCCCACACTCTTCGCGTGCTTTCACCTCGCGAATCACGGTGCAGTGCAATGTACAAACGATGGCGAGGGAATAACATGTTACTTTACTGTCTAATTGTTTACGTTTTATAAGTGATAGGTCATATATTTTCTATTACCCACATTTTTAAGGCCTTGCAGCGTTTTAAAATCGTATAAAATAAAACCCGAATCTCGGCTAAGTATTACTTTTGCACAATGTAGTGACGGACGTTGAATAATAAAGAAATACTGTAAGTAAAATGATAAACACCAATGAGTAAAGTATCTAATTAAAGTCTAATCTTAAAAGTTTTAAATTTTAATCATATGCAAATTTATTCTTTATTTACTATGTGTATAATTATCGGGTCAGAGTTTTCCCTAAACCTATAAATTATCTACTGAATTAATTTCTCAATTTGTAAAGTACCTATACCGTAGTTAGATAGCGTTACTATTTAACATATTGCCTCGCATCACGATATTCGATACAAAAATTTACAACGTTCAAGATAACATGCTATGTGTAAAGCTATTAATATTAATTTCTCAACGCATTTCCTCGGCGCCTACGCACGCACCAGTATGGCACACGACCTTATATAATATGTATAATTATTTATGTAATGACAAAATAAATAGAAGGTCCACTAAAAAGATAACACCTATAGACGACTTAAGTTTTAAGGCACCTGAAATATCGGAAATGGAAGAAAATTTTTGGTAAAAAAGATAAGTGCTGAAGAGTCTGTGTTTGTAGCAGCCCGTTTAATACAGCCGTGGCCTAAGGTGGCGGGTTCAGAGGCAGGCAGAGGTATCATAACAATATCCCATTATGTGTATTACCGAGTATGCCGAATTGCAATTGGCCGCTTTTTTACCGCCAACGCTAAGTGAGCGCGGTTTGCAGTGATTGCCAGCCGCGTACAAGCTGCGCTTGGAAGAATATTCGCATAATCTATGACTCAATACGATCACGGCAACCAATGTATGTAACACTGTGGTGTTGTATGAAAAAGATGAAAAATCTGTAACTGAACTCAAGGCACCTAATAGTCAGATGCAATGAGTTTGTATTGAAATTGGATTCGTCGTTCAAGACCCTGCAAGTGCAAGTTCCACTGACTGTTTGGATTCATGCGTCTCTGCAACTGGGCCTTCCGTATTTTTTTTCACATGTTTATTATTAGTTAGAAATGTGGGTTTGGCGTGTGGCAGATTACCCGCTCGTGTCTTGGGTCATGACTTACGTGGGCGAATCATAGAACTCCGATACGACCAATCGCAGGCGCATTGATCTATAGCCACGCCGACTTTATTTATTGTAATACTTTCATAAGACTTGTTTATAGATCCATCGACTACTGGTTCTGTTTCAATAGCGGATTTTTATTATGTTGGTACTATGATTAATATATATAATAATTATATATAGTTATAATTTTGTTGTTGATTTATTTGTCCAAATGTTAATAGCGTGGACAATCATTTCGTATAGAGGTAATTCATTTTCGGTAGCTTCGGGTGTTTCTATTATGTATAAATTTAAATTTTACGTGTATCATATCATAATAATCGTATATCATATAGTTTAGGTACAAGAAACATAGTGATTATGGTATCATTTTAGACAAATAATAAATATTATTTATTGCCCACTATTTACCTATTATTAACACACTATTTATCTAATATTATTAACTTTAGGTCGCAATAAACGCAATTTTGATGTAGATTGGCTCGTATCAATAAATCAAAATCGAGTTCGATACGATTTTAATTATGTGGTACGACCGTTTCAGTACGACCGAGATAGATAGTAGGATAAAAAATACTTTGTTCTTACCGTTAGCGTCTTACGTTGTGTATTAAAATTACTACTAATATTATAATACAGTATTAAATTGAAAACAACAAGAAGTCTCTTATTCGTCCTTGGTCCTTTATTATATATTGAGTGATTCATCGTCTAAAACACAAAAGGGGGCTTAAAACTCTAACCTCTCTTCTCCCTTTTTCCGAAATTTGGCCAGGAATTTACTTTATTTTTTATAAGGCAAAATTTAGTCTGTAAAAATCATAACAATATTATGTTGTGTGTAATATATTTGTATATAATAAATATAAAGACATAAAATAAAATAGTATTTATTTTATTGATTGATTGGTTTTGAAATGTCTAAATGAAAAAAACCTAGGTAAAAACAATGTCGAACGGTCTCAGGTACCCAATGTCCGCACTGCCCCATAAATTGTAAGTTATTTATTACCACATTCTCGGTAGCTGATATTACTTGGTTAATATTACATTATGGGCAATGACTATAATTTATTAAATAAATTAGCCGTTTAATTGGAACTAATTATGCTCATTTATTTCAGTTTCTGGTTACTGCTTATTGGCTTATTTAATTTATAAAACTTGATGACATGTTTTATATTTATAACGTTATAGTTAAAATGGACTATAAAATAGTTTGATATTAATAATAGAATAGATAAGTAAATACTGACTATTTTAAAGAAGGCTAATTAATACATCTGAAAAATATATTTAAATTGGTTATTTAAGTCTCCAATAACCAATTTTCTTTCTGTTTCTAGCTTAGAAAGTGAAAAAAGAGGAGAAAGAGGGGGTAATCCTGGGTACCTAATCGATACTCTCTTTCCAAGAAATAACAATCGCTTCAATCTGTAGTTCATTTGACGTTACTTAAAAATGACGTAATTTTTACTTGCAATTTTTTTCTTTGTCATTAATTGACCAATTCAAATGACTTCTTCAGACATTGTATTTTAATTCAATCGTCAGTGGAGATGTCAAAAACATTTCAACTACCCTATTGTCAACAGGATCAAGAATATTTCCACATAATTTTGTCAATGTAGTACTTAAGAAAAGAATTTTGTCTTTACACTTTTTGAAAATAGAGGCATATTATTATCATAAGTATACATTACTTAAACTCACACTTCACTTATTTTCACACATTCTCCATCGTTTGGAACTTATAAAGTAAATTAACACTTTTTAACAATAGTCTTGGTATAAAAGGAAACTACACACATAGTGTCCATATTTATGACATTAATACGCTAATCTGAGCTGAATAGCAATCGTCACGTGGTCCGCCGGATTTAGGACACTGACATAATGAATGTCCATACATAGGTAACATTATTTTTCTAGGAGTTTGAAAAATCATTTATAGAAAAATAGTAATTTAAATGCTAACACAAAGCACTAGTGATATTTGTAGATATCAAAATGAAACATTATTTGTGCAATAATTATAAAGTTAACCGGTAGTTTAGAAGAAAATCATTTGGATTTCATAATTATATACTGTTGTACATGTTTCAGCACATAATAATTGTGAAAAAACATGTACAAGCTCTTTTAAAGAAAAGAAAAATGTCGGAAGTCATTCCCATATTTACACAGCCTTTTACGTTTAAAGTGTTTGGTATCTAATAAGGAAACTTAGTAACAAGTATTCACGTGACCTCTAAATGTTAAGTATTTAATGCTGTCTGCATAAATTTGTAATTCCTGCCGATATTGTACCGTTCCGAAATAATGTACAGAGTATGTTGCGATAGCAGTTTTGCCTTAGGTGGACTTGGGGTTAAACAAGATTACATCATGTGACATCTGTCAAAAATTTAAAACTTTTTATTCAAATATACTAAAAAATAAGCTTTGTTTTGTCGAGTCTTGATTTTTTATGCTTGAGGTGTTGAAATCAATACTTTCCCAGTTTAAAAATCGTAAAAATTAGCCAACTGTCAGACATTAGATAGATACTAATAGAAAAGATAGATAATCCTACTACTATTATAAAGGCGAAAGTTTGTAAGTATGGATGTATGGATGTTTGTTACTCTTTCACGTAAAAACTACTGAATGGATTTGAATGAAACTTCACCACAATATAGCTTATACATCAGAATAACACATAGGCTACAATTTTTGAGGTTTCTAATGTTTCCACGCGAACGAAGTCGCGGGCAAAAGCTAGTAATATAATAAATATTTACTTATATAAATAAAAACACGAAAAAAAGTCTTAAGTCATAGATTTAAAGAACATTCAAATTTTGTGGAAATCGACTGTCACAATCTTGTCTAAATAAAAAGCACTAAATAAAAAAATCACCTGCAAAAGATTACTTAACCCTTATTAATTTCTAACAGGCAATTTTGCCGCTTTCTTATTTTCTATTAAGTAATCTTCCAAAAAAGAGCGGACTGTAATTGCGTCATTTCCTTCAAATAGCTGTCCCAAACCCATTGAGGTAACAAGAGCTGTGACGTCAGCCGTTTTTTGCTGGAGTCCTTAAATTATATGATTGTCACCTGCTGTGCCAATCTTGTGATAAAATATTGTAGAGATCTATAGGCAGTAGTTTTTTTTACGATAGTATTAGGTGCTTTTTCCGGTAGAGGCAATTAGTTTGGACAGCCATATTAGTTTCGTGAACTTTTCTATCATAGATAATTTATTCGGGTAAAGTTACTGTCTGAACTATGATCTTATGTATAGTAAATGATGCGCTCTTCATAAAAGTGACTAAAAACTTCCTGTAGAAATAAAAGAAACAAAATGTCAATCAATAGTTTAGAAATTACTATGTCTTTCTGGTGATACAAACATGTTAAACGACGATATATCATGTCCAAATTCAATCCTAACTTACCGTTATCTATGGTGTATTTCAGATAGGGATTTATTATTTGATTCCCCTGCGGAAGCGAATTATATTATTTCGAAAACCAATAGCACTCGGAATAAATCACAGTACCTGTGTAATTTATTATCGTTGCACGCCTCTAGTAACGTATCGTTATATCGATACGCGAACGCGATATTAAATTAACCCTAAGTAATAAATTTTACTATACTTAGATGCGCCATATACGACTCCAGTATATGTGCAATTTATAAGATTCGCCACCAATAGGTGGTACGAGTAATAATCTTATACGGCTCAAATTATGGCCATAGGCCGATTTATGAGATCCCATTTATATGAGAGCCATACGTCTAAACCTAAAATATTTATTGTCATGTTTGAAGCACCAATAAAAATGCCATTTATTATTTATCTTCTACAATCTAGTTAGGTAGACAAAAAATTGCCAAGTTAGACAACGTTCTGAATTGCTTTTTTGTGATGTTCAGTTATGATATGATTTACGAGTCGGAACCTTGTTGTTTACCGAGTTTTGGGTCAGTGCCTGCTACATAATATATAGACATCTATTAGTGTTATTAACAGACGTGAAATTTCGTTTTTGACTACCTACGTATATGTTATGATTATGACTTTATGGTTAAGCAAATTGTGTGTCATCAATTTTGCGGTGGTATCTACACGCAAATAATTTAAATTGATTGTAGCCATTTTAAAGCGTATAATTTTTCTAATGTAAATATAATGACATTCTTCTACTCAATGTTCGAGTTAATTCCTCAACAGTTTTACTGTTAGTTTAATAAATTTATTATTTTAATGAAAAACAGTATAGTGGCCAATCATTTTGAGGGTATTTAGAAATCATTGTTATTGAATTTCCATCTAGAACATCTCTATAGCTTTGAGATTATATCGATTTCGGTAAATGTACAAGGCACGTCTTAGCGTGGGCACCGCCACAGGTGAAGCTCTTCAAACAACATTATAAGAGTGGGATTTGTTTGCAATGTACAGACAGTTTTTAGTGAATGTTTGATAATTTGCGAGTAGTGGATTTAATAGGAGTTAACTAAGCAATAATACAAAAGTGTTCGATTTTTGTACTGTCTATTTATTCTTCTTCTTTATCGCATGGTTTATGGACAACCTGGTGTCAGAGTTTAAACCGCCCTTAGGCCTTTGACATGGCTTTACACACCATTGAAAAATGTCTCAGGTTTCATCACGATGTTTTCCCACTAATAATAGGTGTAAACTATGTACACTTGGTTTTAAATAAATAACACAGTCGACTATATCCTATCCTATCCTTAGAAAAGATATTAAATATTATATATTCTAATATCCCAGTAATTTAAGCCTATACACGTTTAATAATACAGGTAGAGTACCAGATGTCATTCATAACATTACATTCAAATTCAATGGCGTGTTGCTTCGACAGCGGATGTTCCGTTTTGTACGTCGTCGTGAATAATTTAACAATACTCACACACAATTTCAACGTTTAATATTCTGCAAATATATTTCGGGTTTAAGATATTTTATATAGTATTTGTTGCTCATGAATTAAAACAGATATTTAAATATCAGCAACTTTTTTGAACATTATCTATCTATAACTACTTAATATTTTTATTAAAATTTTCGGAAAAGAAACATCTTTTAACTGAAAAAGTAATTCGAATATTTTATAAAATGACGACTTTATAAGAGTTTGAATATTCTTTTCTAGTCAGACACGGCATGGAACTACGAACGATGACGTCATTTGGTTCTAATGTTGAAGTCAAATACTATCAAAATAATTATATCAAATTTCACAATTTCCCGAAAACCTCTTCCTGAAATTTGGAAAGCTTATAACTTGAGCATTAAACGACTGATTTTAATTATTTTTGGTGAATGTGTGCTGGTTTCCTCCTTTCCTCACAATGTTTTCTTTCACCATTTTAATCAAGATAATTATTTTCGAATTAACATACCAAGAAAAGTCATTGTTGAATCATACAACTCGATAGTTTAAAAGTAAATAATTATAAATTATTTTTGGGCATAGGTCAATGGTCGAGCCTTGCGAACTTAGCTTTGGCAGTCCAACAGATAGGCTAGGCTATAACTTGTAGTAGAATTTACGATTGTATATATGAGCCGTTGTTTTCCGCGAGCTGCCAACTTTCCGTTTTACCGTTGATATCGTAAAAATCGAATGGACGATAGCCTTTAAAGCTGTTGAATTTACAGCCAGCCATACTACTGTTAAAATCTATTGTATATAGGTAATAGAACATTTATTCTGAAGCCAGCGAGGTCAATGCCATAGAGACGTTATCTAGTACTTAATTTAAACATTTCCAGTGGTTGTTTCAAATATTTTCCGCTCTTTTCTTTGGTTCGTTAATTCTATTTTTTAAACATAATTCTTGATTATTTTCCGTGTGCCTGAATGTAAATATGCTAGAATGAATTTTGCATCTAAAAAATATATATCCTCCTAACCAATTTTGGTCAGAAGGCCAAACTCAACGGAGACTTATCCAATTACGCAGTGTAAGGAGTCTGGCTAACTAGAAGCCATAAGGTGTGACTTCTGTCAGTGGTGAGTTTGTCAGATTCTTGAGGATTCACACCTCAATTCTTACAGCAGGAGATACTTTTAGGGCGGAGGTGTGTGCAAACGCAAATGCACTCTCTATTCCCTCACACTAGTTCGTTGTGACGACAATACGATACGACTGGAGAGAGATCAGGCGCAGGTAACGGCTGTACGGGCTCACCAAGGCCTTGGTGAGCAAGTACGAAGCAAGTGACAATAGAGATGCGTGCCTTTGGTTCGAAATTTTGAACTTGAGACCTCTAACTTGGTAGTTAACGTTCGTCTACACAAACGACACAAAATATTTTATCTGTAATTGTAATCCGTTACAGTAGACTCGGCCGTGGACATAAATACTTTATTTCACAAAAGAAAGAGCGGATGCCATTTTTTTTAAACACCTCTATTGTATTTCCTTGATTAATAGTACAATGTATTACATTTTCGTACTATTATGATTCATGGTGAACAAAGCAGCCTTTATATTACAATTTATTGTAATTGATAAGCTGTACAATGCATAAAATGAGATCTACAATGAAACAATGATTGATCTATTAAAGTCGTGACGCATAGGTGTAAATAGCTTCTTTACTAAGTACCTATTATCCTCCTAAATATTACTATTTAGTATCATATTCTCTTCTGTTTGTAAATATATATGTTTTAAAAATGTAGCATTTGTTTTGTAGCAATGAGCTTTAGCAATAAAAACATGGAAAAAAATACGATCGAATTTTGACAATTTAGCGACATAATTAGTAGACTTATTAAATATGAAAGTTGAACGGATTTGCATTTAATTTGGTAGGTATACAGTAAAATAGACTTCGAGTATATCCTATATTAATTAACTAAATTATTAATCTGCCCTATAAGCGGGTGAAGCCATAGAAAAAGCTAGATAATAATAAATTGTAGAACATTCCTTATGACATTTTGAGAGTCGAGTAGTAAGTCTGTTAGAGTCAGCAACGAGTATGTGATGCTCCTGGAGTCCTGGTGCTGCAAGCGTCCATAAGCTTCGGTAACCAAACCAGTTTTAGTGACATGTAATAATATCGTATCTTTCATTCCCGACAAACATTATTGTTATATCCTACGACAGTAAACGACTCAATTCATTTAAAAAATCATTCCATTCTAGACTTCGATACAATTTCCATTTCTTTTATGGTGGTATTCCACTTACATTTACATCATTTGCATAATATTAATTGGCAAAAAAGATCAAATAGGATCCAAAGTAATTTTCTACAAAGCCAATCTAAGTCAGTAGCGTTCAAATAACAGTTATTGTACAGCTGGTTGAATGCGCAATGATAATAATTTCTACCTACCCGTTAATCGTGATCCCGAGCGGTGCTTTTACGAGTCTATTGATTTGCAATATAAAGTTTCTTTACCACTGTAATTACTACATGCCCACCCGCGGCAAGCAAATGCTTTTAATATACAGCCAAACGGTTGTTTTTTACTTTTTTTCGTAAGTGAAGGCAGTGCAAGCCGGTTGTGATCGTGTAAACGAAGAGCGTTAATGAATATTTACTATATTTAGTGGTCGGTGCCTTTTTATGCCTGTCTTGGGAGCAGTTCGTAAAAAAGTAGTAATTAGCACATAATGTAAAGTTTGCCGACTAACAGAGTTTCGGCCTGTTAAGTTTTAATTGATGTCTGGTTTTTGTTATATCTTTATTACTAGCGCTATAACTATTCATTATGAAATTAAGTTTTCACTCGCCAGCGCGGACCTGGCGTGTTTATTTGTTCAGTGTAACCTCTGCAACTGTTGTTTTTAATAACATAACAATGTGATATACTTGACGTTTATTACTTTTCCAGAAGTTAGACAGCAGAATAAAAATAAAATTCTTTAACAAAACTTAGAAACAAAGTTTGTCGTGCAAAGTTTTTTACTTGTATAAATATTAGATGGTACCTAAGTAAAATGGTTTCGAGGTTTATACGATTATCCCGATATTAATAAAAGCAGAGATTATATAGAAGTTCCCGTCACAACATGTGTGTACGACAGATGTCTCAGTCGTAATACAACTTTGTTGAGGGCGACTACTGAGATTCATGATATAGCTTTTAAGTTGGCCAAGCTTTCTGCTACTACGAAAGTGAGTAAGCTTATACTTTCTACGCCTTTCCAATAGAGAAAACAAGATTTTCTTCCTTTCTTTTAATAAACAGCCCATTTTGACGTGTATCCTGGGTGTAGTTACAGACTTATCAACCCTGAAGTGTCAATATATAATAATAACTACAATTAAAAAAAACCTAACACAAAGAGTTTTTCGTTAAGAAAATGGTTACTGTATATTGTACAATAGTAGGCAGTGTTCTTCCTTATCGTTCCAACTCAGCAAAATAAAAAGACAACATGTTTTTTATTAATTAACACTTCAGATCGTTATATAATTCTACAGTCCACATGCACAAACTTCCAGACTGTTACAAATATCTACCAATCACATAAATATTTGACCTATAAACTGAAGAAAACCTCTTTTGAATTTAAGTAACTGTAACAAAGATATTCAAATTATACTAGGTTTAATATCGCATCCGGCTAGGCTAACAACAAACGAGAACATTTAATAACCACGCCTGTACAAACGAATGAATTTACAACAAAGCAAAAACATTTTTCATAAAGCAACATTTATTTCAAAACCAACAGACCTTTTATAAATAGCACAAAAATTTCAAACGAAATAGTGGCGGGAATTCAGTATTATCTAGTACTTTTTGCAATAATTGCGTTGAAACTATGCACCTATTTGCGTCTGGGTAGTCTTTTATTTGCGTGTCGCGCGGCGAGTCGCTGCGGCCGTTCACACGACGCACGCGCGGTCCCTTACTCGGAAATCCCCAGATATGTAAGTGAGGATTGTCGACTAGTGTCGAGTATCGGCTGAAGTACGGATTACGTGCCGTACTACCCTACTTGACTCACTGCAAATTGTTATTAGTGCATCTAGCAAGAATCTGCTTCAAAATATAACCAGTTTTTTTTCGTGTACTCCTAAGGTGACAAACACCGTAACCTATAGACCTTGCAATGCCAATCCTGTGCGGGGTTATGGAAGGGAAGGGGGACTGGGCTGGAGGAATGAATTGATTAATCTTCTTGTTTCGTCTTTCTTGGTTTGTCTATTCAGGACGGATTTTCCAATCAATTTTAAACTAACTTCACAATGCGTTAGCGACTTGAAACTTTGAATATACTAGCTCGAAATTAGGTGTTTATTATCATGGGGAGTCTGTCCGCTCACTGAGCGACCCCTGAAATGACGGTGGCAAAGTGGTCACATGCTGTGGCAAAAAATGTCTGAGCTAAGTATGCTATGTTATGCGTCTTGTCTATTCGTTCGTGAATTATTTTCTACTTCGTTTTTTACATGAGTTGAGTCTGAGGAGTACTTATCATCGAGTCAAGTAGAGGCAGGCCCGCCAACGAGAGTTATAATTATTGTATGTTAAGTTCCAAGGTTTATATCACGATCTACAACGTGTTTCAGTGCACCACATGTTATTATCAGTATATGTTAGTATCGATGCAAAAACTTGCAATACTTTATTCGTTCTAAGTTGCAAGTACATACTTTCTCCTACCTATTCAGTGTAAAGATAGTTTCTTAACATTTATTTTATTTGCATTTTAATTGTGTGGGTTCAATCGTAACTGACATTATAACATTACCAAACAACTCAATCTCGATAGACCTAAGAAATATATCTAACAAATATTAGCCCGCTTGTTGTGTGGCTATAAGCCACAGTCTAAAAAATCTTAGTACACAATCAAACTACGCCCTTAGAAATGCAATCATCGTAAAGGTATATACATAAACTAGCCTGTATATACTGTACCTCGTTAACCGGCAATTTACACCTTTTCCTATTTCCTTGTTCTTTGATGATTATCCAGCTAGTTCATTCAATCTAACATGGCGTCTTGTTGCCGACAAATGACATACGTATCGAGTGCGCACCTACATCGTTTGTCTTCATCTTGTGGAACACTTTGATTATATCTACGTTTTTGCTAGTTATAGGACTAGCGGTAACTCATTCCTTGTTTAGATTACGTTTGCATTTATCTTCATATAGGTTATAGAACTTAGAGGTGTTTTAAATTTAAGATTATCTAACTATCGATGTCGATAGTAGAACAAAAACTACTAAATTTTAAAACTAAGTATGGCATTTGTTTTCGTTCACAGTTCTTCAATAAAATCCCAAATTTTTCTAAGATTTATACAAAAACTAAACCAATTTCTATATTGTTCTTAGGTGCGTCAAGAATGCGGCCCACCAGCCACAATGGAGAGTACTGTATCCTCAGCGCACACGACTCCCGGTGCATTTCGTCGAGAAAATCTCCGAGCACCCCCACCGGACACCGAACTATTGCAGTTCGCTGCCACTCTCGCGTCGACCAAGAAACTCTTTGCTGGACTCGCAGATAGACTGTGTGATGAACCAGACTTTGCTGCAGATGAGAATGAAAGCTGCTGGACTGGAAACACTATTGGGTCGTAAGTAGTCCCTTTGAACTGTCAATTTGCAGATACAGTTGAGATCTATTACTGTAGGTACCTACCTACATACTGGCCAATCGGAGCCTTATGGCGTTCTATTTTGGTTAGTGGTTATAAATCGCGATTAAAAGTGCTATGCGGTTATTATCGCCATTAAAGGTGCAATTAGAATTGGGATGTTCAATAAAGTAAAATCTGCATCTGAGAAAGGCATTTTATAACATTCTTCTTTTGTTATCCAGCTACACGAAGCCTTTAGTATCATCGGCCTCGCTGAGTGATCAGAAGTACAACCCTGAAATCAACGGCAATCCACAACAGGATCCAAGAGTGGGAGCCTTAGCGGACAGGCTACAGCAAGCAAGACAGGTAAATATTTAATCTTTTGAAATATTATCCATGTCTCTTGTCTTCAATCCAACTAAGGTTATTTATCGGCAGTTTTTAGCGGTAATATTGATATCATACCACCAACTTCTTTTTCCGTTATTATCGTTTTTCTAATGTTATAATTGTTGTAAAGAATCTTTCTATCTATTTTCGAGTTTGACTACATATAATCAGTCAACAGTTAATTTGTATTTACGGCCTGAAATAACTTACAATAGACTAAGAATACGTAGAAACAAGAGACAGGTATTTATAACAGCAAGCGTGGCGCCAAAGAGTGTTTGCCAAGACAGCTCTGAATTAGGTCACGAATGTTACCATCCTCAGCAATGAGGAATACGACAGCAACAAATGTCGCGTGACAAGCGTGTGCACTTCCTGAGAATACAATGCTACTCAAAAGAGTTTTATAACTTACTCGGGAACCTTGTAGTTAGTGCATCCGTTAAACGAAACGTCAAAGAGTAAAAAGCGATGTGTTCGTTTGTTTCTTTTTATTTGTTAAAGAAAATCATGTTACTTACTATAAATAATTCTGGTCGAGACATTTCCACAGTTATAACCATATAAATGTTGCAAATGTCCTGAACTATTTTAACCCTGCTCTAATTTTATGGAACACTCCAGCAGGACTAAAATAGTTGTCTCTACTTATATTAAATTTAATGGTAGATTATTTAGACCATAAAGGAAAGCTAAAAATACTTTTAAAATTATTCTACGAGTCCACATTGATACTTTTTAACTTAAAAATATTTAAGTTTTATTGTGTTATTTCTGATCAATGCTCAAATAGCACTTAAAACCCACTAATAAATGTAGCGTGAGGCTTCATAGATAAGACAAAATAGGTTTAAATTTTACAGCGCCATAGAAAACGCGTTCTTGATGATGCCATTAAAAACGTTAATATGACCAGAAAGAAGCATTCAGGAATAACTTTCGTGGCTAATTGAAAGCGGACTCTTTTTAATTACCCAGTAACGTTTCTTCATAGCTTTGTGCTAAGTATAGTATTCTAAGTCAATTAAGCTTAAAAGTTGATTAAAAATGTGGTACTTCTATGACGAGGCAGAGCAAAAAATGTAATTGAAATTTTCTACTACATAAAGTTTAATTATGGGCGATAACTGAAAATTTATGCGATAATTCTTGTAGTGTTGGGTGTGTAATGGTCTTAAATTCATAGTACAAAAGTTTTATACAAATTTAACACCATTTAAGAATTGTGACTTATGTAGATAGGTACGAGTACTTCCTGCTGTTGAGTTTTAACATTTTATGCAGACTTCCGTCTGAGTCGAAACTTCTTAAGTTCTACATTACATACATTTAAACTTATACAGGCGGCACTTTTACTACTGAATAGAATATCCATGATCTTACAATGTATATGTTGCAGTCAAAACTCTTAGCCGGTCAAAAGTACTTTTGACTGGCAAAATCAGGCAAAAGTACTTTTGACTGCACAGGTTGGTCAATAGTAGTTTTGCCGGTAAATCATTGGTCAATAGTGCTTTTAACTGTAAATTTGCGGTCAAAAGTGGATTTGACTGACGCTCCTGGTCAAAACTACTTTTAACCGCTAGATAGTCAGTCAAAATTACTTTTAATCGTTAGGAGTGGAAATTAAAGTACATAGCTATTGTATTAATATATTTAATACCACTAAATAAAGATTGGGTTCAAAAAATATTTTAAAAAGACACAATTACGAGCAGTATTTTTTTAAGAAAAGAAAGAAATACTTAATATTAATGAATTTACATACAGTTTTTCTTATATTAGGGCCACACTACGAGGAAATACCGATAACTATCGCGAGATCTGTCGTGTCGTCTTTATTTAACACTGTATAGTTGGCGGCACATAACTTGGCAAGATTTTGGGGTATTAGAAGTACGTTTGCGCAAAGTCTCTCTTAAGTATTGACCATTTTTTTTGACAGACAAACAGTTTGCACTATGTATGCAACAAAAAAAAATAGTAAAAATTTAAAACAGACTATGGGCAAACGTACTTCTAATACGGCACAATCTTGCCAAGTTACGTGTCGCCAACTATAATGTATGTAATATTGACATAGTTGACCGAAATAGAGTTATCGCGATAATCATCAACGTTTCCTGTTAGTGTGGTCCGAGAGGAGTAAACATAAACATCCTACAAAGACAAATTTTATTATTTATTCGTGCAACTTAAACTATTATGGCACTTTGAGTTACATAGAAACCCTTTTTTCTTGCAAAAACATTTGTTGTTCTTACAGCCCGCAGAACATACACATCGTGTATAGCCTTGTCCTGTTCCGATAGCAGTACTTCTTGCAGCAGTTCGGTTGGTGGACAAACATTTCTTTACAGCCATCAAATTCCGATCTGAAAAGAAAAAAATAAATGAAAACAGGTTAATCCTCATACAAATACAATCCACAATCACACACACCCTGCATATGTAAGCATACATATATGTGCACCCCCCCCCCACACACACTCCTACAAGCACCACAAACACATAAACCCCCTTACACACACACACACACCCTCACCCTCACACACACACACACACTCACACCCTTCTCTCCTACACGCAAACCTTCACAAGCACCCCCTCACACGCACGTAACCTCATACTCACGCATTTCCGCACGCACCCCAACGCATACACGTACTCACGTTTACATCAAATAAATTAATTCATATGTACTTACCGAACTTAAGGTAAATCACATTAAAGTATTACTTACCTGCAGTATAATTTATCCAAAATGCCATTCTTAGTTCCAATTCTGTATAACTGCTCGGAAGTTATTTCTAACACAACTCCAATTATGTTGCGAAGGTCTGCTTTTCCTTTGTCTACATCTGGAATTGGTACAATCACATTATCACCAACTTTCAAAGGTGGATGAGATTGATCACTTGTTGTTTTCATTCGTTTTGCTTGTTTTTCCAAATTAGAATGGGCTTTTTCTCTTGCTTTCAATATTATAGATTCATTTCTGTTCTGATTAAAATTTCCGTCTTGTTCTTTGTCTTTTATTTATTTATTTATTTATTTATTTAAGAAACCAACAGCGTTACAGAACATTATCTTATAAAATAAAACAGTAAAGTACGGCTAATAACAGGTTTCCCTGAATAACTAGGGTTATACATAATAATGCGAACAGACTTTAAGCAATTAGGTAGGTGACTATAGTAATTTTGAAGTAGGTACAGTATAAAATGCTAACAATCATTGCTAGTCAAGGCTTGACTTGCAATTATTCAAAAAATTAATTTAAAAAAGAAAAAGGCAAGAAAAAACACACTGCTAACCTATACCTACGTTATTGGAGTTGTTTGTTAAGTAGTAACTTTATTAGTTGTTGCTTGAAATAGTTTTTAGAGCAGCCGAAAATGTTGACATCAGAAAACATAGTATTGTATGTTCGAGCAATGCGCGTGAGTACACAGTTCTTAGCATAGTTAGTGGTGTGAAAAGGAACGTGTAGCATTTGTGTATGTCGGGTTCTACGCAGCGGGGAATTAAATATAACCTGTTCCAGTAATTCGGGACAATCAAGACGCCAATTAATAATGTCATACAAAAGACAGTCTTGTCTTTCTCCTTGATCTTGTCCAGCTTCTTCAGTTTCATTTTCCTGTTTGTCTTGATTCCCTTCATTATCACTGAAGTTTTGATTCATCTCTGTAATTGCAACTTGTAAATCTTCTTCATTATGCAATCCATTTATTATCTCCAAAGGAAGATTAGATGATGTTAGCCCCACTTTAGGTTCCGTTCCGAACATTGCATGATATGGAGATTGTTTTATTCCAGAGTGAAATGCTCTGTTTTTCATGAATTGCACGAACTTGAGACCATTAGACCAGTTAGTGGTTTTATTATCTTGCATCCACGACGCTAACATTTTCTCAACGTCTTGGTTCGCCCTTTCTACGGATCCTTGACTCTGGCTATGACGTGGTTTCCCAGTTACAAGTTTCAGTTCCGGCCAATATGATGTTAATTCTTTTATAACTGAATTCACAAACTCTCTTCCATTATCGGAATGCAAAATACATGGCGCTCCAAAAGTCAAGAAGATATCCATCAATTGATATGCAACTTCTGTAGATCTTTTTGAAGTCAATGGTCGCAATATTACAAATTTAGTTAAATGATCTTGATAAACCATAATAAATTTGTGTCCGCGATCTTCTTGCGATTGCATATCAATAAGATCAACCTGGCAGCGGCTGTTCATTTCAGTATGTAAAATTGGTTTAGATACCAGGCCTCTTTTTTTCTTGCTCTTCTTCCTTTGACACACCTCGCACATTGATAAATAGATGTTAATCATTTCCTTTGTTATGTTAGCATACTTTTTTGTTGTTTCATTTTTAAGTCTATCGCGGCCACCATGTCCAATAGAAATATGAGCAGCATCAATAATGTCGTAGATCTCTTCAGCTGATAAAAAATATTTGATAGGTTCCGTGTTTGTCACTAACTTTTTTATACCACAGACTTCAATTATATTAAAACGTTTAAGTCTACTGTACTGTAAAGGCGTTTTCTTTTCTACAAATTTTGCGTCTTCCACGTCCATAGCAAATTTTACAAATTGCTCTTTTGTCATCACATTAAAGTGACTATCTTTCATATCTTCAATCGCTAAAATACTTTGTAAAAAGCGTTCTTTCTTTTCTTGATCACTAATTTTTTCAAATATCTGCACGTTTTCTTAAAATAATTTAGTTATGGAAGAATATATTTGCGTTTCTGTGATATTTTTATGGACCTCCTTAATTTTTTAAGAGTTTTGACTGACACGACCAGTCAAAACTACTTTTGACGGAATCAGTTGGTCAAAAGTACTTTTGACCAGCTTCATTGGTCAATAGCACTTTTGACTGTTATTTCAGTCAAAAGTACTATTGACCAAAGCCTATGGTCAAAAGTACTTTTGACTGATTTTGTCAGACAAAAGTAGTTTTGACCGGTTAAGGGTTTTGACTGTAACATATACAATATACATATCGGATTATGTGCCCCTGTCTGGGCGCCAATTTAAAATGGCACCCAAACTTGGGCTCTTTCCATGGTGAAGTTTTTCGATCAGTAAGTTCTATGTAACAATATATCAATGACATACTCGCTCTTTGCATACCATAAAAACAACAATTAATATATAAAAGCTCTAGTACAAAACGCCTTGTGTAAATAAAAACCTCTAAATTTCGTTGTCTTGTCCACAGTTGCTAGTTTCATATTCTCGGAGTAAGGAGCTCTCGGCGGAATCTTTCATGCAAGGAGACGAGGCGGGTGAGGAAGGCTCGGGCTCTGGCCGCAGTTACCCTGAGGACTACGACACGGAAGGCTCAGGAGATGACGGGTCTGGAGACCATGATGGACGTGAGTATTTCATGGTTATAACACTGAAATGAATACTAAGTAATGTTAAATTCTTAGAGATTTTTTCTCGTATTAATACCACTGTCAACCTTGCCTAAAACTTACCATAGTGTTTCATGCATTCCATAGGTGAATTTTAATGAACATTTCGTAAACCCTTTTGTTGTCTCAACAGAAAGCAGAACGTATTTCAACGAATCACCACCCGACACCTCGACGCCAAAGGTATTCAACACCGCAACACAATCCACTGCATCTTTGCTGGTACTCTTCGTGGTCACAATCCTCGCTCGCTTCACCTAAGCCAAGCGCATAATACGTAAGAATAACCATATCATTTTGTGTGACGTCATGAGTGAACGTGTGAACGACTGCCACTTACGCGCGGAACTCTGTCGCTCTTGCTATCTCTCTCACACTCATTAGTATCAGAGAGCAAACGAGAGATGGGTGACATGTCACCAGTGCGTAAAAACATAGTGTAGTGCCGCAAAAAGACACGTGAGTGATGCGTATTGCGTAGTGTGAGCGTTTGTTGTAGCTAGTCCCGAGTTACGGTAGTATCAGTCCGACGCCAGATTTCCGCGTATTTACAAAGATTTGTATAAGATTTTATAATGAAATCTCGTTGTAACGATGCATATGACAATCCGGATGCATTTAAAAATATTTCAATGTTTGTAATGTACAGTGCATATCCCAGTAAATGTACAGTGCATATCGATGTTGTCTTCATTTTGTAAATATATTTTTTTTTGAAGAATTCTCATAGAATTAGGTGAAAATATATATTGTAATGGAAGCTTTACTATACTTCTGCATTTAAAAACTTTGAGGTGATTGTGAAATTAACTGTCATAATACTTAATAATAAATTATTTGAGAAAACTTTAATCATTGTTGAACACTAGCTGATTGGCAATAATTTTATTAAGAAAAATGTATAACGATTAGAGGCGAGTGATAACTCTTTAATAAGGATTCTGTGTACAGATTGTGTAATATACCTGAAATCCTACTGGTCTAAGTGCTTAGCTAGTAAATATATTTCGTTGCCATATTAATATTACGGATATTATTATTTATAATATTAATTAAGTCATAATTTAAACTAATATTATTTTATGTGATACTGATTAGTTGTAAGTTGATGCGCTCCTTGCATTATATTGTTTGTAATAGAATTGGTTTGTTCTCTATAAATTTAATAAGGTGTATTTAATCGAACATCTAAATACAAAAAAAAAGTTTTATCTAACTTAAAGATATTAATAAGTAAATGTTTGTTGTGTATATTTATTTAACGCAGGCCTAAATATCCGTGTATATCTGATGTAATATCCGTCTGACACGAGATTGACAACAAGTCAGTTTTTTCGAGTTTTCGAGTCAAGATGAGACTCTTCGATAGCCAAAGAATGAAAGTTAATCAATTATATTATTCAAGTAGGTATCTGCAATTGATGTTATATCGTTTGTTCAGAGTGTACTAACAGAGTGGTGAAAAAGCATTCATTTAACGTATTGATGAACCGAATATGCTAGCACCATTAAGTATAATATCCTGGTAATTCAACTGACCTTGGTATATCGAGGTTGGATATGGTCGCTTCATTAAATAAGTTCGCTACTTTTTTTTTGTTTCAAATACGAAGTCACATCTTACAACCATCACCTATTGGTTGTTTACCTCTACGTTCATTTCGTTGCACAAAGCTTTGTATTGATACATGCAGTCTCCACGCATCACCCCTCGTGTCAGACGGAGGAAAAATTTCGAAATCAATAAACCAGTAAAGAAAGACAAAATTATAAGTAAAAAAAAATTTAAGTTATATTAGCAATAAAATACGTTTGTAAATTGCTTTAAAGATTAGTAAATATAAAATGGTGCGGCCATGTAATGGCTGCGTTTTGTATGTATCGTAGATATTGAATATGGATTGTTGTGTTGAGGACCAGGACGGAATTGGAAATATCGTTACACGTAATATTTGAATCTAAAAAAGCCAGAGTAGGGTGTCTATCTATCAAATAGATAACTAATTATACACACTGTCTCACGCACACAAGAGGGCTACCCTGCAGTCTGATGGATAGTTAGATTTGAGATGGCGTACCGAGCGGACGTGTGCCGTTTTGGTTGTGACAGTGAGCTAGTGTACCTTAAACCTAGTACTTTTAGGTATCTTATAGCCGGTATTCTCTTAACACACGCAAGTGATCGTTTTAATATTGAAAGGTCCAGAAAATATAAAAAATTTGTAACAACTATAATAGCAAAAAAATACCAAGTTTAAATTCCTTGACAAGACATTTGGCTATTTTAGATTCAAATAAACAAGAATTGTCGTTACTTGTTACTCATTTCACGTTATTAGTCGCAAGCTTGCGCACTCTAATCTTACAAAGACGAAGACGACAAAAACAGTGTAGCGATATGAAACCCAAAACTCAATGTAAATATTGTTGGAGAGTATATCGCGTGGAACGGAGACAATTGCTGTTATATCTGAGTATATAATATGGAAATAAATTCTGTACTATACAATCTCTTGTTTTATTGCCAACCCTAAAAGTTTCGTCCAATTTAGTTAGGCACCTACATATTTTTGGGGAAATACAACACTGATATTTTCACAGCATAGTAACGTGGTAAGTATATTAAGTAAATACCATCTCAATATCAATTAAAGTCTGGTACGAAGGAACGTAGGGACTAGGGCCACCCTATTTTATTAGCAAATACGGGTGCAAATGAAAATTTCACAATCGTATTAAACACTTGATGCGCTTATGATGTGCCGAGTGAAAAATGCACGCGATTTTTTCTCGCTATAGACAAATTTTGGCGGTGTCACGTGACTCGCTCGTGCGTCCTACTGTGGCGTTCGGATGGCGAAAAAAAGCGGTGCAGCATGTAGGTATTTTCGTGAAAACCACCTCCAAAAGCACCTTATAGAGACCCGGCAATCATCTGAATCATAAAGCGGCGCAGTTATTAATTAATCAATTCCATCTTGTTAGGTATTAGGTTAAATGGAATGCTTAACACAATGTAACAATATATTATCATAATTTAGGTATATACCTTCATATAAAAATATTTTAGGTAATTGTTAGCTGCCTTGATATCATGGGGAAAATAATTATTTTCATAAAATCCTACTTACGTCACATTTATATTTTATATAGTGATAAAATATCGCAGTTCTTCATTATTAGCGTCCTTAGCGTTATCCTTAGCGATACCTTGAATGAGGATAACGCTACCGTGGAATTTACGCGGCACGCCTCGATAACGTGTATTTCCCGAATATTGTCTAATGATATCAACCAACCGCCAACCTATCACCTTCCACTTTCAAAAACAATCGCCGATCTGACTGCCGCTCGTTTAACGCAAACTCAACTTATCACTTATCGTCGTTTAGGTATACAACAATAGCGCATCAAGTCAATTTTGATAAGTTTTCATGTATAAGTACAAACATTATCATCATATAAGTATACCACCTCATTCTATTGTGTGACCCATACCATCCATGGGCGGATAACACCTAATTATTTTACTTCGATTAATTCCTTTTAATTTCGATAGGCACAAATCCACCACATAGTCCGAAAAGCTTTTAGCGCAAAAGTTTTAAATGGTGAAACGTGTTGCCAATCTCTTCCATTTTTAATGAAAGTTCTAAACTCTTGTGTAAAATGCTATCCCGTAAAAACCAGTTTTGTTCAAGGGTTACTTGGATACCTGTATAATTATTGTTGTGGTTTACAATAAAACGCCTAACTTTTGACAATATGTAGCGTAGTAGTTAGATTCGCATTCTGTGCTTAGTGTCACGGGTTCGATTCCCGCCCGGGACAAGTATTTGTGCATTGTGAAATTATATTACGATAGATACATAAGAAAATCCTATTGCGGGGCTCTACTTTTTTTTTAATATTCTTGATGCTGAGATAAAACCAACTCATGCCATTTTGGGGGCTTTTTAAGTTCTTTAAATAGCTCATAAGTTTCGGCTTAGAACATACCAATAGGAAACTGATCCCCCCCTCCCCAAAACATAGACAGACTCTCCACATAAATAAAGAGATAGTAAAGTATCATTCTAGGTCGACGTTCTTCGTTTGACCTGGTATCATAACAGCAGAGCTTGTATGGGCACAAAGACACAAAGAATCATACTAAGTACATTGTAGTGACGATAAAAAGACGTGCTGCAGATATGTAGCGTTGCAAAGGATGCATTGGGAGCACAGAAACCATGGAGCTGTAAGCAAATGGAACTCATAAACGAATATTTTGTTAAACGGTTTTATTTGGCTTGACCTGTTTATATTTGATTCAAATTTAGTAATCGATATTTCACCCACTTCCTGTTGACAGATTGATCTGATATTTGGTACAAAGCGTTAGTTTTGATGACAAAACCGTTTTACGTAAAAAAAGTTTTTACTTAGGTATATTATTTTAATATTATTAAAATTAAGTCATCTTGGAGACGTAAGTATAGAATTACAATCAAGTCACATAACAGCAAGATATTTTTCAGACGGAACACAAATTTAGAAAAACATAGGCTTAATGAGAACTATAAACCAGTCGTATGGTCTCAGCCTAAACTATATCTAAGTATATCTACTACTTAGATATAGTTTACATTTTAATAGGCCACTTATGATATTTGTCAATAAAACTTAACTTCGACGGGAGAAGAATATTTAAAAAAAATATTTAATTAGAAACTTATTCATAAGTGCTTTACAGATTTAACCAAATTATAGCTTAATAGAATTCGGATTATGTTTGCTGTCTGGCATTTAAAGTGTTAAGTGTTGTTCATCAACCAAATGATAAAGAAAGAAATAACCTGTGAAAAAGATCATTTGCATCCTTGAGGACTGTGGTACGTAACAATTTTCTATTGCGTCTCATTTTTCGACCTTTCTCAATGAAAAATAGTAATCACCGTGTTTCTCCAGATACTTGTCTAGTCGTTACGTTGCTTTCACATTATCATTTTATACGCTTCATACTCTATGGTAACATCACAGTGTCCCCGTTTCAGTATATTTTATTCATACGAACCATTGTATGCAGTCCGCACGGTGTCATAATAACACAAGTCATGTAGGTATGTTACCGAAGGAACGCTTTTAACGTTATGAAACTCTGAACAGTTTGTAACTTTGCTCTAGGAATTATAGTTTTAGAAATTGCATAAATACATAGCATGAAAATTAGGTAGATTACCAATGTTATAATATACTGGCCTTCAAAATTTAGTACCACACTTTTAAAATTGCAATATCTCCTAAATTATTAATTTAGTTAAAGTTGGTTAGTTAATTTAGTAGTTTTGTAGCCATCAACTTTCTTCAATTTCAGGCAGACCTGATGGGATTGACATATTCTTACAGAATAAAACTCACTAAAAAAAAACAAAAACAAAAAAAAACTTTCTTCAACGTTTTTATATTTAAAAAAAATATTATTCTGATCCTTTTTATTTCGAAAATTATTATTACACAATTTGTCTATTCGTATATTTTAGCTTGACGTTCTAAAAGGGCACCCTAAATCTTCAAATACTAAATCTTCTTACAAAAATAATAAAATGGAACCTAAATTTACCACATAAGTAGGTTTCAATTCGCTAGTATCAGTAACCGTATCGTCTGCAAGGGCAATCGAATCGAATAACGGATAGAATAAGTCAAGAGTTGTATCTGAGAAGCATTTCACGGATCATTTAGTTCGAGGTCGGTCGACTCCAGTCAATTTATACAATTGCTTACATGAGCCAGGCAAGGTACCGTCGATATTTTCTGCGTCTGAGAAGTTACGTAACTTTTGAGGCTTACCTAGTCTTTTATTAACAAATAATGATGGTTTACAAATAATGATATGTTTCTGTTTTCTATTATAGCTATGACTACAGGGTTACAATTTGTTTAGTAGCAGAGCAACTGGCAGTTTAGTTTAGTTTACTCATTAGATATAGGGTCAAATCCCGTTCGTAATCGTATTCAGAGTTTACATAAATACTTTATAAAAATATTTGTGTATTTATATAAGTACCTAAGTATGTCTGGAAATCTAAATTCTAGTTAAGATGCTTTTTTCGCCTCTATCAAGACTAAGATGGAATGTAATTCATACAGATATTTTTAATAGCTAGTTCGCTGGCATTTTTTAAAAATCTCTAGGTAATCAAATAAAAATGTCGTTATTAATAATATTTACTTAATGTTTTTATTTTTCAATGAAGGAATCACCATAGAATAGTAATTAGAAGGTACTAACATAGTACACGAAGGTCAAAATTGGCGTTGACTAGAGACGTAATTATTGGGTCTCTATCGAACGAAGTAGCGAGCCATGCCCAGCCCATTATTAATGTAACATACCTATTAGAAACAATTACTGTTGAATCAAATGGTTGAATAGCTTTGATTAATAGCTGAGACTGGTTATTCAATGTTCATGTCAGCGAAACAATAAATTTTAAACATATTTAGTGGAAATAACAAAATTTAATCAAGATAGGAATGTCATTTTGTAATAATTTGATGTTGTGGTTTTAAAACAAAATCACATTGATGTAACGAATAATAATATAATATAATAATAATTTTAAAACCCGCACCAGCTTTCTTCAGTAAATTAAGTTATTCTGTAAAGAAGATAGATGCTCTCAATGTAGAAGCTTCAATGTTTATTGCGCTCAACTAATTTATAATCCAATACAAGCACTACCTAACTCGGACAGAAGTAGCAAATCAAAACATAATTATTTCCTAGAACCTAACCTAACCCGCAGGTCATAGAGAAGAAAATTCTCGCAACAATTAAATTCCTTAATCTACGTTATCTTGGATCAAGCTGTGGGTTAACTGGTGTCAATCCTAGACTGTGACTTCCGCGAAATGCAGTTGGCAATCTTAACAAAGCTCTATTGTGTAAATCGTTTCATGTTGGTTCATATCTTTGAAGGATGTCACAATACAACGCTTGCCCTCGTAAAACAATTGCTAGAAGCTATCCTCTGTTACAGATAAGTGTCGATGTATCTGAGAATAACGGAGATGATCTCGATTCGAATATTAGCTTTGACTGCTTTCGTGGGCAAAGTTGCAAATTTTTGGTCAGCACGAGGTGCCGAGTTTAATTTTTAAGACAACCAAAGCATTATCGGACTTTCATCTGGAAAAATCAGTAACAGCACGAAGTTCACTGTACACAAAACTTTAAAACCGCCCATTTTATGTATAAAAAATATCCACAGTCTCATCGCTGGGCAAAAGTCTCTTCCAAATTTATGTTCGAATATAGGTCTATATCCCATCACTTGAAACTAGGCCTTCGAACATGAGCCCTCATGTTCGTTTGTTGCCTGACGCCTCAACTACTGAACTATGGTAAAAAAATATATAACATCAGCCTTTTCGTACCTAAGAGTGCTGAATGTTTACAACTTAAGACAGTTAAGAAAAAATTTAGTCTACGTGCTTGTAGGTTAGATTAATTAAGGTTCGGCCCTGTGGGCTTAGGGCTTAGGGGCATTCACCCGACTTCGTCGTTCACCCGAAACGGGTGGCACGCCGTGTCTGAAGGACAGGCCGCCGACGATGGTATATGGACCTTTCCGTATTGGTGGGTTGAAAGCTGGCGGGAGTGCTGTGGATGCGAATGTAGACGTACTACCGCCCACAGGTTCGTGGAGGAACATCGTGTGGTTTTCTAGTCCATGCGATTCGTACTTCAACCCTTGATGATGGGACACCAATAAAGGGTTTGCCAAACAAAAAAAAATTTGATAAGGTTAGGAAGCTAGTAATATTATAAAACCATGTAATCACTACCACAAATCGTGACTTCTCCGACAATACCGCTAAAGACAAACTCGTCTTAATTCGAATTATGACAAACCTATTATGGTACAACCATTTTCTAGGAAATGAAAACGTAATAAACTCTCGACAGAAAATAACGTGGGCTTTACGTAAAAGCTGCATAATGGCGTCGCCTGGTTTCTTCGTAAATATTGTAAAGCCGATAATATTAGCTTAGATAATGTACGTACGACGCTCGGTAGGATTTTCATAGAACTGAAAGTTAATCTGTTAAGCTTAGATTAATCCAGCACTCATGTTGGGGTTATAAGTAATTTTGTATCTAAAAAATGGATATTTATTTATTAACAGAGCATACGGTACGACTCCTTTTTTTAATATGTTCCGTATGTTATGTTTAGTACCTATGTTTTATCTTATAATGCATGAAATTGTTTCCTGAAAATACCAGTATTTTAAGGTTCTTTTTATAACGAATTTTCCATCATTTTTAACCCTTAAGCTGCCCATTAATAGACACAGTTCAAATATCCATATACTTAAACATTTTTATAAAAAAAAATATACATACGATGCTTACTCGAATTCCAAATTTTTTTAGAAAGAAAAAAATCGATTAAAAGCAAGATTTACACCTACAACCTACTGGGTAAAGTCTCCACCTATTCGTAACTTTGACATTGCTATTGAAATTCTCTTCTTTACAGTTCAATTTTAAATTGTTTTTTTCTGGTCCTAAAAAATTGATCAAAACTGTTCAAAAATTGTTAAATTTTAATTCGCCGTTTTTGGTTTTCCGGCTTTAAGTTCTAAAACGTGTGAAATATACACAAAGAAATCAATTATTAGCACAATCGTGCAATCAGCCGTCATGTTTTGTCGACGTAGACATGACAAGTCTCATGGGCCTTCGGCTACCTCGCATTGCCGGCGCGTGGTCGCTCGGAGAGTACCATGTCAGGCGCTAATGTTTCAATCAAGTTTAATGTTCGGAAATTTATAGGTAAATGTATTCACACTCAATATGCTATTTTGCATTTTTACAGAAGCCAAAGTGCGCGATCAATTAGAAAGATAAATTGTTCATTTAAAATTCTTCCATCATGACCTTTACTCCAATGCAATGACAAGAATTAAAACTGTATTTGAAAGTAGCTATTAAATAAAAATAACATCTCAGTTTGATACCAACTATCCAAAATAATATCTAAAGTTCCGACCGCTAATTATACTAAATGTCAATAATTTTACGACGACCATACTTATTTATAATTAGGAAGGGAATTATAATTAAGTTTATCTAAGATAATCACATTAAAAGTAAAAACAATAATTTTGATTCGAACTCTTTAGATAACGGTGCCCCGCGGCGTTGCAACAACATGGTGTGAACGATATTCTGTGAGTCTATACACGAATTTTTGTTACACCGCTAATAATATAAAAGATTCTAATAGATACAATCTGGTAATTAAAATATTTGAAAGTTGTATGTTTTACTTAATTAACATACAAGCTTATTTAAGTGTAAACAAACAACAATACTTATCTTGATATTTATATTAATTACGGTATTATAAAGAACCTTTAACCAAGCTTTTTTTATTACCTTGTGGTTTATTTCAAAATTCACTAACATAAATATGATCCTACGCAAACTGTCTAGATTTAAATAAGAAAAATACCTAACAGCCTTTTACAACTAAAAAAAATAAAAACTTTTATCAGTAGCCAATATGACTAGATTTGTTGCAAAAATTGATAACAATAAATAAAATATTAAGTAGGTCTATGGTATGCAACAATGCTTTCATTTCCAAAGGGCGAAAAAAAGGTAATCTGAATATTTTATCTTCATAACAAATATTAACTCAACTGCCAGACGAGATCTCTTAAATAAAATTGTAATTTTCTTGAGGTCCCAAAAACAAAGAGTAGACCTCAAAATTCTACTCCTATTTTGCAAGTAAAATGTTCATTGTAACAATTGCAACCGAAGCGTGACCTTTCCTTATAATGGCGAATTTAGAGTCGAGCTCTTTATAATATTTTACTTTATAATATTTCGCGGATTATAAAGCTATGCCATGGTAAAGATACAGAGAGAAAACGACCAGTTAAATGACGTCAATTTTTTTATTTTATTTGCCGTGCTGCTATATATGTGGTGTAGTATATTATGTATCTATATATGCCTGTGTAATAAATAACTGGTTGAATGTACCAATACTTACATGCATTATTTAATCAGCGCTCTGGTGTTTCTTTTTACCCAAATCATGTTTTATACCAAATAAAAATACCCAAAATGTACTACTAGAAGCTTGAACAGAATCATTGTGGAATGCTACATTTGCTTTACCATTGTCAACATTGCAATTCACATTGAAGAAATAAGTTCAATTTTTTTTTTGGAAACATGGTATCTAAGAGTAAGATGTTAAAGATTACGTAAAGTAGTATATGAATATTGGAATAAGGATATTTAACCTTTTTTATATAACCTTTGTATATGTATAATTGTAAGAGGGATCCCCTCAGGGCCATTGACGTCAATAGCTTGCGATAAACTCTAAAACTCGAATGTAAACTTTGAAGAAAGCTGTTTAAGGTCACGATATCCACAATACTACCCAAGTACCTACGTAGTACGTGGTAGAACCTAAATTTCTACATTTGTTTGACGGTGTTGTCGAAACTCAAAGGGTCTTAAACTTTTAATGAGCATATCAAACAAAGTTTGTTGAACGTAAAGGACTTTGCTTTTGATATCCTTGAAGTACTCGTGTTAGTGTTTTGTGAAGTGTAAAATGTCACGTTGATCTAAATCTGAGATATTTCAAAAGCTTTGTAGTCAAAGGGAACTTATTTCAATAGGTTTCAACAATATCCACAAATAACTTATTTAATTTATCTTATTTGGTATTGAAAGCCAATATCAAATTAATGTTTCAAAAACATCAGTGATTGATATTTAATTAATTTCTATTTTCATCCGTTTCGTAAAGTTTAATAAGATTCAATCTGAGTAAGTCCTACGGTATTTTATTAGGTTACTTTAATAATTAATTTTTATTGAATCGAGGGAGGAAAATAACTAACAGTATCTACCGCAGTAAGTATCTAATCACCGACTTCCAAATATACTTAACTGTATTCTAAGAAATAAAAGGTAATTTTTCATCATACATTAAGTGTTAATCTATCCAAAGTATCCCTCTGAATTATGACAAAATATCAAATCACATTTTAAAATAATAAAAGTAATTTTTTTTGTAATTGTACCAAATATCAGATCAATCTGTTAACAAGAAGGGGGTGAAATATCAATTACTAAATTTGAACCAAATAATAAACAGGTCAAGCTAAGTAAAACCGTTTAAAAAACAAAGATTTGGGCGTAGATAAGAAAACAAAATGCTAATGTCGAAACGACGAACGGACAACACGTACGGTTATATTTTTACTTTACACGTACTTCCTTACTCAGTGCCAGTGGACACTAGACCAGCAATTGAAATGATTCAAACAGCAATGACCCTATCATTTAACTACTACCGTGGGAATCATGGATGCCCAATAGATCACGTCAGCCTAATCTAAGCGCTGATTGATGACCTGTCATTGCTCAATATCGTTACAGAAGCTTCCACATGCGAGGTAACGAGAACACTACCAATTAAATTTGATCGCTGTCACATATGCTGGCGCGATCCCTCGCAGGGTTAACGTCTATATTATTTGAAAGTATAGTATCTAAAAAAGAAGACATTACTACATACTACTTACACTTTGTTTTCCTTCACTGTTTTAGCAAGTGATAATTTCTAAAACGCACCTGAATCCGAAAAGTCAAATGTTTAGAATTAGAAACCTTGGTTTAGAACCTATGACCTTTGACTTGGCAGTCCAGTTATACTACTTCAATGGCAACTTTGCATCTACTGCGAATTAGAATTGCCTGTTTAGAATTAGGTATTTTAAATTGATGAATCATTGTTGCTTCACACAATGATCACTAATATTGTATTAGAATAACATTATTTCAACTAAAATCTCAAATACCTCCAAAGTATTCTGTAACCCATGTGTGTAATATAAAAGAAAAATCCTGTTCAGAAAAAGAAAAAAAAATTGACCATCTAACGGATTGGCGATTGCCGACTGCAGAGAGCCTGTCTACCATCGACGCCATTCAGAAGAGGGTATCAATTTCCTTAAGCATTCATTTCAGCTTAAAGCTTTTACCCCATTATCGTTAACGGCTCGAAGGTACGTGATAAACACGGATAAAATAATCAAACTTTTCCCTAACTTATTTAGAGCTAATCTTTCTTCTCCATCGCATTCAATTCTTGCCGGGGAGTCGGCGCAACAACTTGCAAGATTCGCTCCATTGACTCCGTGAGAGACCGTACAGCTGAAGACAGATACTTTAGCTCGTTTCGTTTTATTTTTTCTTTTCTAAACAGACAATGGTTTATATATTCTGAAATCCTTTCATCAGCGAAAGCGACACGTGAATAAGGGCGAATTTAATACCTGTGTTTTTGGATGTTACAGAATAATTATAATTTATATTGCGTCTGAGAGCAAGGAGTTGTATTACAACCACATTTTTCTCTAGTCGCACTGCACCTAAATATACGGTGGACTTCAATTAACTGAAAACCAGAAAAGGGGTGATTGGAGCTCGTCGCTCTAAAATAACTTTTACTATGATATAATCATGAGATTGCGTAAATAATCAGAGATTCCATATATTTATCCTAATTCTAACTTAATATTTTTAATATGAAAGTGCGATTGTTTGTCTGTTTCCTTTTCACGCCTAAACCAGTGACCCGAACATCCTGAAATAGCGTACATAGCGTATTTTTCATCCCGAAAAAAGTACTGTTACTGTTTGGAAAACATCTATAACGTTCTTATGATAATAGATTGCGCCACGTCTCGTATAATTCGAATTGATACTCAAATTTTAAATTGTGTTTATACAAATCAGCAAAGTAATACTGAGGAAACAAATATCCAAACCGGAAAAATATCACATAAAAATGTGTCTCCTATGAAATCTTACTCGCAATTCTTTACAATAGAAGTAGTCTGTATCATATCGTCATCTAGTTAGGTAATATTGTCACCTAAACCTTGTTGTCCAGCCAAAGCCCATCTAGCTGTTATTAGATATGGTATTTAAGCCCACAATTGCCTAACTTGTCACGAAAATTTGAGCCGTGTTTGTCTGCACGCTAATTCCACAAACTGGTTGTATTAAATTGCAACACAATTAACTGTTCAACGCGACATTCTAGTGCGACTCAATTAACACACAATATTCTCACTGAAAATGAATCTTGGGGGGTGGGCTAAGTCCAGCAGTGGGAGTCTTCCGGCTGAAATGATAATGATAATTCTCACTTGTATAAATGAAACTGACTTCAAAGTCGGAAAAGTTTGAATTAACACAAATGTTTGTTTTGGAGTCATCATCACCTTTCTAATTTAATTTAATTTTTATTCAGTGAAATTACTATTAGACACAATTCTAAATACCGTGCAGCTACTGACAATTTTCTAATGAAAAAACCCAAAGTGGCAAAAAGGCCCAAATAAGGCATATTTTTATTACTTTACCCGACCCGGGGATTGAACCTAGGACCTCGTGTTCAGCAGTCGCGCTTGCTACCACTAGACCAACGAGGCAGTCAAATAAAATAATTTTATAAATAACTTTTTCTCTTAACCAAATTTAATCGCAGGTCTCTACCAGCTTCACAATTATTTAAATAATGACAGTCAACTAAATAGCGCTTATTTATTTCTGAGAAAAAGAGTTAAACACAGAGCTACGCCTGGAATTCTGAACATGATGAATAATTTCTTTAAGTATGATTGGTGTCCTTAATTTACCTGAACTGCAGAGTATGCGTTGTCATGATATATGGAAACAACTTATAATAGTACATCATTACGTAGGCACTTGATAAACCACCATTGCTTCGCAACACGCATTGCGGGACACACAAATGAGGCGAGTACCTCCTACAGCAATCATATAATGCTACTATTATAATTACGACTATTCGTAAGTGTTATATAAGGTCAACATGAATAAAAATATTTTGATTTTGATTGAATCTCTGACTCTTAAACTTATATAAATAGGAATAAGACTGATTGTCATCTACATTTTTCAATGGAGTGTAAAGCCATGTCAGAGGCCTACGGGCGGTTTAAACTCTGGCACCAGGTTGTTCATCAACCATACGAAAAAGAAGATCTACTTATCATCCCCTTGGTAACTCCGCCCAGTGGTGAATTGCAGATTAAGTCTTATGATACCGGTCACCACATACACCGGTTCATCTCTGAATAACAATACTAATCCATAACGATTCCCATCATCAATTCGATAGTACGTTCACGATTTTACATGACCAGGCAAAGTTGACCAATTAAAACCGCTTAATAAAGAATAAATAGGCATTATACCCGAAACAGCAATTAATCAGCTACAAAAAGCAATAAAAAATACAGTTGAGTGAAAACCTCAGCGTGTCAGTGCTGAGCAATCCTTGTTACTTTACGACAGCTCCGTGTCCTCGGGGCGTCATATAAATGAAGCTGCTATCATTGAAGATTAGTAAAAGAAGTGTAAGAAGGCTCACTAAGTCACTAAGCGTGAGGATTATTACTTGCCGACTTGCCGTAAGCAGGGCAATACCCACAGGGCGCAGACCCAGGAGAGGCGCAGAAATAACCAGACTTAGACCAAGTTTTGAGGCTACGATACTGCATGCTGAATTGCTGACTAATCGCAATGACGTGCAAATGTAAGATCCTTAATTTTTCACAACGCAACGCAATGTCCTACGGCTATTTTTAATTAGCTCCTAGCGAGCCGACCCGGCTTCGCACAGGGATATGTACCTATGTGAAAGTGAAAACCGTATCATAGCTATCGATAAGCAGTAAGATGGTTTCCTAGATTTTAACAGTTATAGCACACGAACCACCAGAGCCTCTGGTATTCGAACTCGAGCTTTTTGACATTGGTCAACGATTACGGCTGTCACATTATAAACGAGCAGAACTTCTGTAGCTACCTACCCTGCGGCTCCAACCGTAGTGTCACCGCTGAATAATGAATGAGCAAGAAGCCAGTTGACGCAAACCATCGCGAAACTGTAATTTTATTTGTTGTTTGTAGCACAATGAGCAATGAACGTTATGGTGACGTGGCGTATTAATGAGCTTCTTCTTCTTCTTGACGAGTCAAGACCCAATTCAAATTTTATTTGACCAGTATGTGGCAACCTCAATAGCTTTGTCCGTAGCCTCGTTTAGGTCCTGCATGGTACACATTGCTGTACAGGACGGACAGGAAAGCAGGTGGGGCATATCCTGCACAGCATCTTCACACTCGCACAGTACCCGAGTCCCTGAGCTGTAGTAATGAGCTATATCATAGTGGTTGGAAATGACGGGAAACTGAAGGAAAATCAAACAGTGTTATCGCAAAAATATGTCTGTTGGACAAACGTCATTTCCGTATTCAAAACTTATTATAATTTTCATTTGTGCTGTGACCATTGGACTGTAAAGTCATAGGTTTGAACCCAGGGACTCCCCACTTCACGGTATCATATGCGTATATTTGTGCATTTACGTAGGACTAAGTATCACACATAGATAACACACGTGAAAAAATCACAATATGTTAAGCCTTTTATTAACCCTACAGCGGTTTAGTTATTAATCAACCACAAGATAAATAAAAATCAATTATCATAAAATGACGAAATAAAATATCATGAGGAAACTAGTACCCCTGAGATCCTGAAGTTTTTAGTGGTCATAGGCCTAGGTGAAGTAAGAAGAAATAGAATGAAATTAGGCAGACTTTCTTAAACCAATCTAGCGCTAGCCCGTGCATTCCAAGAGGATATAAGTGTGGGCTGTATAGTGTTAACTTATTAATATCTACATATTTATTTACTTTATCTCATCCTATTCATCTACAATTAAACTCTAATACACTTTAAAAGATTAATATCTTAAAAAAACAAATTATTTACTATCACACAAAGCTTAAACGCACTTTGTTTGTCGATCACAACAATGAGAACAACTCCATTCTTCGTACTCTGGTGACGGGCACCCACTGATGGAATAACCATATTAATTAGACCCGTGTTCTTCCACAAGATTATAGAGAAGTAGTGACTTTAAAAAGGTCAGGGGTAATTGGACGTACGTGCCGCCCACTAGCTCTTAGATCTATTGTCTTTCGCCTTATCTGGACATTATTTATAATGACTAAGATAGTGCATTCACGTTAGACTCCTACGCATAGAACACACACAGTTTTAAACTATTTTTATTGTTATTTAATTGGTGAGTTTAAAAACTATTAGAATTGAGGTTATTGCTTTATTAGATCAGAATCATTGGTAGGAAACAATGTTCAGTCAGGGTCGTGTTAGAATTGTAGTCTTCCTACTCAGCAAGCTTCTACAATGCAACTTTATTAAACAACAAAATATTTTCAGCTTTTATCGAAGTACCGTAGATAGAAATTTCATAAAATGCATTCAAAAAGCTACCCCAGTAGTAGCATTAGTGCAAAATCGTCTTAACTAGATCAAAAAATTAAGCAATAGGTAAGTAACGTCATAAGTTGGAGCTTGGCAGTTTGGCACATTACACACACAACCTGCCTCAGTTGATTTGATAGAATGCAAATTAAAAAAAAAATCGAGAGGAATCGACCTGGAATAAAGGCTTTTTGGCTTTCTAGTATATTACCTAAACAGAAGCACGTACTCAATATCGAAGTGAAGCTTCGAAGTGAATCGCACTTGGTAGGTCTACTTGTGTATGAAACATGTCTGCCCGGCTTCATTCAAACACGTGCTGTAAACGAAGATTTAATTTAAAAAAGAATTAGATTGAACGGGCCATGAATATAAATTACGATCACCGAAACCTTTTAGATAAGTCTCCACGACCGACCCTGAAAGACAGTATTATTCCTAAGCTTTCGTAATAACAAGTTGCTAATGAGAATAATATTTTAAGAAAACGTTCTTAATTTTATTTCTTTTCACTTCGACAACTTCGTGTCACTTTCTGGAAGAGTATGTAGAAAAGATTTTTTATAGCATGAACAGAATTACGAATTCATTTGGCACAGCGGTTTTAAGCGTAGGTCGCAGGTTTATTAAAAAAAAACATTATTTTTCAAATGTATTCCGACCATAGACGTTGTTCGTTCAATGTTCGTTCGTGCAAATCGAAATTCAAACACATAATTTCCTTTCTTTATAAAAAAAACAATTTGCTTGATTTTTTTATCCAGGATTTTTTCCACGAGCTAACTATGTCACACTCTAAAATATATTACCTGTGTCATAACATGGTCATAACTAAATGAATTGGCTAACATAAAATAACCAATAAAACAAAAAAAAACAATTAACATTTAAAAACAGTGTTGACAAAATCGCTACCTACTAATTGGTCAAAAAGCGGCTGTTGAAAAAAAAGTAGTACCTAGTAGTGCCGTAGTGATTATCAAATCCAATAGACATTTAAAATAAATTTTGCCCCTGAAAGCTTATTCCTACAATAATTTCCCTATGAAGTCCAGCCTGAATCTCGAACCTTCGAGCTTACTTTTTTTTAAGTTCACCTTGATGCATTAAATCTTTCCAGATTTAAAAGATTTTAATCAATGCTTTGTAATACGAGGATAAAATAATATTTACTCTCCCTAAAAACAAGCAAAATTTCCAACAAAATATTCCACGTCAATAAAAAAAAGATTTATTCAAATTGAGCTTCAAATCAGTGCGATGTATAAAAATGAAATGTAATCGTGAATGTAAAAGCCATCAAAGCAGTTTTACGTGAAGATAAAACGAAAGGGCGGGATTTACGCAAAGTCACGCGCGACGGCGAGACGGCGACGTAACGACCAAGTAAACGGAATATTAAAACAGCGTCACACCGCAGTCCGCACCCACTTACTAACAATTTATATTTTAGATTTATAAGTACCTTTTTAGGTTTCCGTAACCAAAGGGTAAAAACGGAACCCTTTTGCTAAGATTCCACTGTTCGTTTGTCTGTCACCAGGCTGTATCTCATGAACCGTGATAGCTACAGTTGAAATTTTCACAGATGATGTATTCTGTTGCCGCTATATCAACAAATAGAATTTAATTTAAAAAAATTAAGGACCTACCAGGTCCAATAACAATGTTGATGCTCAATTTACTGTAGCCTTAAGTTGTACAGATAATAAATTATAATACTAGGTATACCTATTATAGTAGACTGAAGTCGGAACGGCTAGTCGACGCTCAACCAAAAGGGATGCTGAGACGGTTTTAGTGTACAGAGACAATCTGCGTCATGGCTCACGAAGTCATGGCTTAATAAATGCAAATCAATCAAACGTCTCTTAGAAAGCTTTCAACACAGAAAAAGACATAAACACAAGAGAAAACATTAATTAAAACTAAGCACATCATAATGATGAAATGCCATTTCGTGACGACACGCGCCCGCCGCGCCGCGTGGGCAAACCATTGCGTACGCGCAGATGATAAATATTATGGCGGAGCAACGGTGTTAATTGACATTCGTAGTTTTAAACTATCCGTCGACTGTTTAAACCGTGTTGAGTCGTAAAAATGTCTCCTCGCCCACGTGCGCGTGCGAGGCGCATTGGTAGATACCTACATCAATTTGTTTCACGTTAATATGCCGTGAAGTCAACTGATTAATGCCTTTGTTAGGCTAATGAGAGTCGTTCGATGATACATAATCAATAATTGTAAGCTCGTGCGGTTTCAGGTTTCTATCGACATACTACTATAAGTCAGTCGCCCACGGCTCTATTAATTTATGGCATTTTACTTTTTAATTCTGGTGTCTATGGTAAGTGATTGGAGCTTAATATGCATGATTTTCTTTCGTGATTTTCTGTTGTCTTTTCTTGAGATAATATGTACAGTACAAACCGAATCTTTGCAGATATTTCTAAGACAATCCCTAATTCCAATAGATTTTTATTTATCAGATCTTAAAATTCTTACAAGATTAAATTCACTTCATTACGCATTCCAGTCAGAAAAAATATCTTCATTTCCCAATAAAACTGTCTTCAAACAATATCACATGATTTTATGAGTTAATTGAAAATTGATATTTCAATAATCGTAATCGAAAGAAAATTCAGATATTCTTTTAAAAAACTTTTTGAAAGGTCTAGGTCGGACCCAGAAGTTTTAATTGCGTAGATCTTTGCGAAGACTTACTTTAGACTTATCGGATTCGCAATCGTCTTAGTGCCTACTGCTAAATTAAAGGACCTTCGTCAACAAATCGAAAACTAATTCAATCAAGACTTGGAAGATATCAGGAACTTGAAATTAGGATGAGGAATCTGTGCCACTCAAGTAGATCTGGTCACTAACTCAATAAGAAATTGATAATGTGATTAAAATCACTTCTAATACTTTTTTTAAAGTAATTCAATTTGTTTTACTCAGAATAAAATAGATAACTACTGTATATCATTTAAAATCAATTCAACGCCTGAAAAAAAAATTGAAATTGATTAATTAATGCCGAAGTTTTAAGCTCTCGAACTTTTTAGGGGTGGTAATCGCTTTCCTTTTCTTGCGAAATGACAATTGCTTTGATTCATATGGAGATGGTTTGACGTTACATAGGAATGACGTCTTTTGACTTAAGTGCTATCTCTTACTAACCAACAATTTTTAACTCTTTTATCTTTGTCATTTATTATCTGCATACGTTATATTATTATATTTTAACCTTTTTTAAGGTGAATCAACCCTACCCCTAAGGGACTCCCAATGTCCATATTTAAAATCATTGCGTACTCCGAATCAAAACAATCTTAACATTTTCAATTCAATAAAAATCCTGGAAAAAGAAAATGGCTGACAATAAAACAATTTCAATCGAAACTTCCAAGGGGAAGTAACTCAACAAAATATATTCAATTGTTTGTTTCTTTTTTCAATGGCCACAATAGAATATAAATGACGCGTCTTGAATTAAATAGGCATAATAGGATAAAGTTGTCAAGCTGTTGTCAAATGACTGGGGAATCAAGTCACGTTTGACCCTGAGCGTAGACTACGAAGGGAATACCCTGGAGTATGGCAAGCAACATGAAAAAGAAGTAAATTCGATATTACAGGAACAGTAAAAAATTACAGTCGCTTGCTTATGTCATTATGTGGTAAATAAGTCGTTGCTATGCGATTCTAACAAGAACGTGCCATAAAATAGAAAAAAAAACTTTAATCGCCATTTTGTGACGTCATTTATCACTAGAAACAGTTATTTCAATTTATGACGTCACAAAATAGCGATCAGATTTACACATTTTTTCCTATGACACGAATAAATAGTACGAATTAATAAATAATAAAAATGCGAATGATTAGGTTTGCTCTTATTTCACTCAGGTACGCCTACGGTGCAATGAATGGACCTGTTTTTGTGTAGAGATAGCTTAAGGGTTAGAAATTAAAAAAAAATTATACCACGGGAACGACGCCACTGAAAAGTTACGACCTTATTTCTCTGTTTTCTAGACTCTTTTCTTCAGTTGTTCCAGATCAAGTTAAAATTAAGTAAGTTAGTTTCTTATCATTATTATTTTACTAGACAAAATGGTAACTGAACATAACATAACTGTTTTATAAAACAAGGTTACTCGAATATTAATAACACACAACAATTAATTTGGATTGCTCTTAGAGTATATAAGAAAATATAGAGCAACCCTATAGAAGTATGAACCGTGAGCACGGGTATGAACAACGCGGCCGCGACACGAGCTCCGTTTGCGATCATACCTCGACCGACTGCGGTTCAACTAGGCTCCACGAGCGAAAAAGTTACATTTTAGCTTATATCATGGTTAACTGCTGAGATATTTTTTGAAAAACGTCTAGAAAACATAATTTGAAAAAATGACATTTTAACATTTGTATGGTGGGACCTGCTTTCGTTCCGCACAAGGCAATGTGGTTGACGTTATCACTCTATATTTTCTTGAATACTCTATGGGATTGCTGCATCAATAAATCGCTGTATCAAACTCTTTGTTTGAAACTGATTTCTAAAGCTTTCGATAGGTTGTTTCCATCTCTGTTTTTGCGTTCGTGAGAGTGTAGCAGAAACTCGTCACGTATCACGCGCCTACGGGACGCGACGTGTTCCTACATAATTAATTTGAGACTCACTTGTACTTGTGAACGAAGTGCGAACATATTTATGAAACTACTGTTTATAGCTGGTTAAAAATAATATAATTCTTGTCAATAGTGTACGAGACAATAGTGTACGTGATAAAGGTATATTTTATTAAAAACTAGCTCCCAATTTCCAATTTTCCGGGTAACTTTTCTAAATTTAAACCCCGAAAACTTTATTCGGACAATTCGGTCCGGCGCGCGGCCGGCCGTTCCCAATTTATGCAACTAACAGTATTTCATTTCTATTTTTTTTTATGGAAAAAAGGGCATACCTTTTTTTTTTTTTTTTTTTTTCGCAGAAGGGGAAATGCGCCTTATGCATACCGTCCCGCTCGGGGATGCGAGACGGTTATGTCGGGCTCTCCGGCCTAGAGATGGTAAGCGGCCGGCATACCGACTAAAACCCCTTCTGTGTCACCTCTAATCCGCATTGTGACGGGAACGCGGTATCCCGAATGTATTGCATCCGCGAACCCGCCGCGGACGTCCGTTACCAGACCCTCCTCGGGGTGGGATGACTGACCCCCACCCACCGTGACCACTTCGAGGACCATGTACAATGAGCGCCAGACGACCTCGAGTCTGACGCCCATGGTCCTCACCTCGGCCGCAGAGGATAGGGAGAGCGGCGCATCGTAATGCCGACACTCCTCTTCCCCTGCGGCCCCACCGTGTCCGCAATCCTACGGTTGCGGCCCCGCCGAGGCCGTGGAAGGTAGGGAGAGCGGCGCACCGTAATACCGGCACTCCTCTCCCGCCGCGGCCCCGCACTCCTCAGCCGCGATGTTGTACATACAACACCGCGGCCCGCCTCAGTTGCAGTGCTGCTAGGTGTTCCACCCTGATGCAGCACCGCAACCCGCCAGGGCCGCTCCAAAGTGGGCTTCTGGCCAAAGCCCGCAGGAGCGGCGCCTCCTTGGGGTTCCTCTTAGCTTCGCCGTGTGCCCAACCACGGCTACTAAGCCCCCCCGCCACGACAAGGCGAGAACCCACATTCTTATTAAAATCTCGAAAGACACGCAGCGCGCGCCATCTATTCATCATAAGTTGTTTTTTCGGGAACAGTATTTTTTATCGGGAAGAAAGGTACCCGTACCCCTATGTCCGTTTCTGTACACCTGACAACATAATATATGCAAAATTTCAGAATGATTGGATCAGTAATTTAGGCGTTAAAAGGTAACAAACTTACTTTCGCATTTATGGTATTAGATATACTTTAGGATAGCTCTACTAGAATAAATCTTTAAATCACAATAGATGTCACAATGTTTGATTGAAGTTTGCAGGGCACCAATTAGGGTAACTAAGAGAGATGATCAGCATGATTGGCCTCAGTTAAAGTTCATATGCAATGATTGATCGTATGTGGGCGTCTGAAGTAGCGAAGTGATTGCAATCAATTAAACGGTAATAAAGCATGTAGGAGCTCGTGGCGTTGTGGTACCGCGGTGATTGTGGTGAACACGATAGGTTAAGCAACGCTTGACGCGGTTAGTTTGTAGATATTTTTATGAAAAAGGGGGCGAACGAACAGAAGGAACATCTGATGGTAAGTGATCACCGCCGCCTAAAGCATCCATATTAACAGAAGGATTTCACTACTTATGCACACCCGAAATCCTAATCCTAATTAATATTATAAATGTGAAACTAAATGTGAAAAAAAAGTTACCTTTTCACGCCTAAACTACAGAACCGATTTTCCTGAAATTTGTATATACCTACGTTATCAGGTGTACAGAAACGGACATAACCTTTCATCCTCAAAAAAAGTGACGCAGTGACGTAAATAGAGGGCGCGGGCGATGCCAGCGATGCCCAGGCACAGGGCACACTGGGCGGGCTCAGAAATTACCAAACCAGGACTAAGTTTTGGGTCATGTATGGGCTCATTTATAGAAGCTCCCACCTGGCGCATAAAAACCTTGTTACGACACTGGGGAAAAGTTGTAAATGTTGTTAATGTTTTGTAGGTACGATCATTAAAAACCCTAAAGGTTCATTATGATTCTGAAATATGATTTTCCTTTTCGTTTGTGTCCTGTACAAACAAGGTGGGGGCTATGGAGGCTCTACCTATAATGATTGCTTACTAAACAAAACTGAACCCTTCGAACGATCAACATCTTGATTGTTAACGTCCACGTCATAAGGCAACCTAATACGTGTGAAGTTAAACTTTCCTCCATACAAAATACAGTATGTTAAATAACGAAAGGCGTACCCGTTAATCCGTGATACTATAGCTTCCGTCTATACCTAAAATAATATTTTCATTCAAAATAGAAAAAAAGATATATTATCATGTCGTGTTATAATATAATGTGTTAGAATGTCGAAGAATGCTAAAACGATAATTTCTTTGAATAGTCGGGACATTCTTGTGACAAAAAGTCACGAAAGAAATGGTTTTTTACTTCATTCATTGATGTATTCTGTTATCAATTCTGTTTCAGAGAAAAAAAAGCAAAGAAAAAAAATAACCTAATATAACCCTGTATTTTTTAATAATAAAACATGTTATATAATTTGTGGTATTATATGGTGAAGAGTCGAATGATTTCCCATGATTTCACCTCAATATTATCCTGTGTATCGGGCGGATATTGACAATCGCGCGACGTCATTCGGTATTCAAATAGTGGCGGAGGGCGCGGCCGCCTCGCCCATCCCTTAGCGGATCAGAAGTGCCGATACGAACGACCCCGTGTGTATTTGTATCGTTTATATTGCTGTTTGTTGAAGGTTCGGTAACCCTCAATTGGGTAATGTAAACCGTTTGAAATACTTGGCTAAGATAAGGCTCACAAACTTGATGGTTAATGAAGTAATGATGCAAGTTTGTTAAATTCTTCAATAAGCTAAGTATTTCGGAACAAAGTTTGGTATTTATATTGAAGGCTTTATAATAACTTAATTATAAAGTAACTCACTCAATTACAGAGGTACTTAAGATAATAATTCTTTTTTCCACTTATTGAAATAGACTTTGATTGTCATCAGACATACCTAGATAATGCAATTTCTATTGTTCAGGTGTCACCTATGACCGAAATCTAAAATCTAACCATGATATATGTTTATTTTTCTGGGAAAACTACTTAATACCTACTTATTTCTTGTTCTTTATACCTACCACGTAGGTAGATAAGTTTAATTCATTCTAAATCTTCAAGTTTTTTCTGGATTTTTTTCTCTAAGATCAATGTCGAATAGACACAATTAGGTATTCGCTATAAAACGAATAAGTACTATACGTAGACGTATCATAATATAGATGGTATCAATCTGTTTTAGTTTTGTTATCTTTAATCTTCGATTAATTTATAAGAAAAGATAAATATTCTAAAATTCCTAATTATCGTCAATGATTGGGCAGGAGGCAATAAAACTAGCATCTCCATGTTGTTGTTATAGTTTTATAATTAATTTTATACATGATCCTATTATTATGATAATTCCAAAAGTTGCCATTTTATTTTGAATTGTAAATGATACAACAAATTCTATTAGGGCTCTTTATCTATACATATAATAAAATCGTAACGAAGTATGTATGTAATTGATTGGCGCGAAAACTACTGGACAGATTTAGTTGAAATTCGGCAAATATACTTTTTAAATTCTTAGTCAACTTATAGGGTATAAATTATTACGTTTATAATTATGGGGGATGAGCAGTATTGTAGTAAGCAGCGTATTTCTAGAATTTGCTGCAGAATTGTTGTTGTTGTTGGGAAAAATATTATTAAATTTCAATTTACAAAATATTATCACGCTATATCCACAAGGAGCTAAACATTACATAACATAACATAATAATATCTTTTAGGAACGATTATTTTATCTACATGTCAACAGACTTCATAGCCTTCCGGTCGGGCGAACGCCTTGGAAGTATAAGGCTTAGGGTTCGATCCCCAGTTCCGCAAACTTTTTGTGGATTCTTTTGTATTTTTTTTGTCATTGAAATTAATATGTATTTTTGTGGTATTTCATTCTTAATGACTTTTATTACTTACCGGCTGAAACCCGAAGGAAACATGCTTTTTAATAATTTTTCAACTTATAAAAAACGTATATGCAACGAGGTATGCAAGGATCGTAGCAAGTGGAAATCCGTTGTCTCTGCCTACCCCTCTGGGAAACAAGCGTGAGTCTACGTATGTATGTAAAAAACGTCACCACTTTAATTTGAAACATTTATAAAATTTATATTATTTAAAACATAGTGTTCTAGATGGCGTTAGAGTCTATTTAGATCAGCGGAATTCTTTTTTAAATATTTCAATTTGAAACCCGAAGGAAGCAACGCGCATCGTGTGGGATTATACTTTTAAAAATTTCAGCTTATAAAAAATATCCGCTTTAATTTGAAGCATTAAAATTATTATTATTTAAAACATAATGTTTCCTTTTTCTTAACTAGATGGCGTTAGGAGTCGATTTAAATCTGAGGAAAAATAATTTTCTTGGATACTCCTGATGGGACAGGAAAAATATTTATAACCACTGGCATCCTTGCAGGGAGGCAGGGCAAAATTACAATTGCAGTAGCGTCTTCGGCGATTACTGCCACGTTGTTTTCTGGTGACAAAACAGCGCACACCATGTTTAGGATTCCCATCAATTTACAGAGCAACGAAACACCTGTTTGTGATGTGTCACGAAATAGTGACAAGGCAGGCAGTTCTTTGATCGTATGATGGGATGAATGTATAATGGCAAACAGAAAAGCAGTTGATGCGGTACACAGAACTCTAAAAGACATCCGTAGGAACCAACACATAATGGGTGGTGTCACAGTTATGTTCAGCGGCAATTTCCACTGAACGCTGCCTGTGGTGACGCGAGGAACTGGGGCTGATGAGGTGAATGGTTCTTTGAAACGATTATTTTTATGATCCTGTATTCATAAGTTGAGCTTGACAATAATTATGGGCGTCTGAGTAGTAATCCACATGCTCAAGAATTTTCCAACTCAAAACGCCCAAAAATAATCAAGCTGCAGCAATCAACGAATGCGTTCTTTTATAAATGGAAGGGAATGAAGTGTTTTACACATTTATAAAACACTGTTGTCAATCAAGATGACGCCACTCATTATTCTGTAAAATTCCTGAATTCCCTCACTGCAAGTGGACTTCCGACGGACGTCATTAAGTTGAAGGTCGGTGTCCCGATTATGCTTCTTCGGAACTTAACGCCTTTGAAATTGTGTAAAGGGACCCAGAAAATGATGGCCTGATGGCTTAATGTAAATTATCTGCAAATCATCAAGGCGCAAATTCTAACGGGTTTCGGTATTGGCGAGACAGTGTTTACACCATGTACCACTAATTCTCCACATTTATCCCTTTCAATTTAAGCGAGTGTAGTTTCCTGTGGGCGTTTGTTTCGCCATGAGAAGTCTGCGAGTGTCGATCTCAGGACCAGCTTCTCCTCACATAGACTGTATGTCGTTTGCTCTCGGGTCACCAGTCCTGACTCTCTGTACATTTTAGCTCCCGAGAGCAAAACTACAAACAAAGTAATCTGTATGTTTTTCTAAATATCCTGGTTCGGATTTGATATTGATACGAAACTTTTGTTCTTTTACATAGGTTTTTCGCTTTATTAGGTCAGAAATTATGAAATAAAATATGCGAAGCGCACTTATAACTTTTTCTTTTGCCCTATACATTAGTAAGACTTAAATATAAAACTAATCTTTGTTGGAATAATTGCTCTCAAATGTGCAAAACATACACAATACAATAGGTATATTTAAAAAAATCTCTCATTCTCTCCTGTGCAATAATTATTCCCACATGATAGTGGGGTCTGCTTTTCGGGTTTTTCGCTTCCCCTTCGCTCTATCCATTGCATCGTCCTGGATAATGTTTAATGGCAATATATAATGTTTTCAATAATAAATATTTTGGATAATTTAAATGTTTATGCACATGTTTTGCTTAATAAGAAACTCGCAAAAACAACTGACTTGGGCGGACTTGAACTGTCATATCATAACATTACTAATCTGCACTAATTAAAGTTTGTGAAGATGTTTGTTACCTAAACACTTTTGATTTGAATAGAACTCGGTAAACATAAAAACCATATTTCCTGGATTAACAAAAAATATAAATTTTATCCTGGTTCAACATCCACGCGGGCGAAGCTGCGGGCAAAAGCTAGTTGCTTCAATAAATGTCTTAAATATTCTACAGATAACGAGGTGAGATTTAAATAAATGAGATTGATTTCATCGAATACCAGTAGTTCTGACTTTATTTGAAAGTCCAATCTTTTTAAAAATTAAAAAAATGTTGTTCAGTTTCATGGGTCTTGGAAAGGTATCCATAGTTTTAACACGTGTCTACCATGGTTGTAGATATACCTATCTCTATCTCTAATCTGACCATAGAAAAAAAGCCATAGAATGCTGTCGCAGCGGCTGAAATCGGCTAGATATCATCATCATATTTATTATCTCTAATCTGTGCCAAACGTTCTAAATACAAAACAAGAGTAGGTAAATTTATTTAAAAAGGGCCTTTTTTATATCTGTTTAACCCCCTTTTTTTTGGTTTACGTACACAATACTTAGGTACACACTACACTACTATAGATTTTTATTGAATACTTACCTCAAAGTATTATTAAAAGGAAAGTATTCAATGTATATACCAAGGTACTAAATCGGTGCGCCTACTTAGGCTATTAAAGATTACAAACTCAGATAAATCTTTATTACCGTAGGTTATTAATATAACTAATCAGGTGGTGGAGGTCAGGTAGCTGCTATTTGACCTCCTCACCCGCCGTTATTACCAATAAAAGCCTACTAAAAGTACCGGACTTAGACCCGTATTCCTGAACGATGTTTGAACAAGAATATTGATTTTTAACTACCATTAATTTTAAATATTCTTATACATGAATGGCTTGAAATTGTTCCGTTGCAAACTTCCAACCAAGTCGTCAACCCCAATCTTAAGTTTTGAGATTTGTTGCTTTTCTAATTATTTTTCAAAGGCTCAGAAAAGACTTAGGTCCATAGAGTCAACACTTTTTTTTTTAATTTTTACTTCTGAGATTTGCAATGTTCTAAAATCAAATCTCAACTCAAATGGGTACTTAGTTTTTTAAAACGTAATTCTTTTTTGAGCATGGTTCTGAAATACGGGCCTTTAAGTCTCTCGTCTCCCTAAAGGCATTATAGCAAAAGTGGCTTAGATCGATTTTCAGCTCGGTCAGTGCTATAGTTTCTATGAGTAGGTAGGTATCTGGAAAAATCATAGCTTAGCTCCATGTTATGTTTTGTGATAATAATTATAAATATCTACATGAATTCTGTAATATTAGAGCTTATAAAATTTAAGTACTAAATAGTAAATCAAATAGGTTACCGCACTTTGTAGTACTATTATTATCTGTGCAGTTCACATAATTATATATAGAGCGCTTTTTACTTGTCTCGCCAGAAAACGCAGTAATACGAAATGTACTAATGTAATGTATGTACTGATGTAACGATCAAAACACAACACGACTGGCGTAGAGGCGATTTGCCTTCTGCGCTTGGTGTCGCGGGTTCGATTCCCGACGGGACAAATAATTGTGTAATAATAACACACAGATATTTGTTTCAGTCTGTGTCTGTGCGTTTTCACACTTGGGCCCGAACCTGGATATTCTATCTAGTAGCTAGAGTAAGTAACAACTTGCAGACAATCAAAGTTCTATAAAATATAACTTCATATAACTAAGCCTACTGGTAGTAAGCTAATAACAACAACGAGGAAGAGTGTAACATGATATTTATTACTCCAATTAAGGACAACATTTGTATGGATTAACTGCCACTAATCACGAAGCGGGCGTGCTCATGTTACTGTAAAATAGCTTGTACTTCACGTAATATTGTATTACCCGCGTTTTGTAGTACTTGCTACAAATAATTATAATGTCCCCCTGACCGAATTTCGGTCACAGTGACCAATTATCCGTTTCAGCTCAAAATTACAACTTTTTAAAATGACAACTGGACGCAAAACTTTAACTCAAACTTCTCATAATGACAACTTCTTAAAATGTCCACTTCCTAAACTGACAAATTAGCAAAATAACAAATTCGTAAATGACAACTCCTCATTGTGACATCGTGTATTTAAAAATGTAACTATATTGAGATAAAATATGAATAAATGAAATACTTATAATATTTAATTTCGAGTTTGTGAAACAAAAATAACTTAATAACTAAAGTTAGTAAATGTGCAAAAAACATTACAATAACGATTTTCACGTGGACAGAGTCGCGGCAAACAACTAATTTGAAGATAATCAAATACGAAAACTTCTTTAGAAGGTCAAGGCTCAATTCGGAAATCCGAACAAAGCATCGGTGAAGCCGAATTGGATCAGCCCTAGAGGGAAATTTATTCATTAAGTACACTGGGAAAATGTCGCCAAGAAGATTTAGATCTAAAATTGAACAGGAATTAAGGGAACTAAACTTTACTACTTCGGTTTAGGGTGATTCTTCGAGATCGTGTGTTCTTCGTGTGATTCCTCTGGCGCATTCTTTTTGTTGCTTTTGACAGCAGTTTTATTTTTAACAAAATATTATTTTAAACACCATGTTTTTCTTTTGGTTTTTGTCGTAGTGTTGGCAACAGTACTTTTTAGAATGTTGCCATTCAATTAATTTTAATTATAGTATCGTTTTTTTTTTTAATTTTTGATATTGTTTTTGGGTGTCGTGCTATTCTGCCCAATGGCGAATAAATGAATTTTTCTTTCTTTTCTTATTTTAATCATCAAGTATCAAGATACTTAGGCACTTTACTATGGTGTCATGTCATGCGTCTAGAAGAACCAGTTAGAATAACCCTTTAGCACGAAAGAATTTTAAATTACAATATCAAAAGTGCGATACACAAACCAAAGATTAAAAAGACGTTAAAAAACAAATATATTCTGTTTTCAAAAAAACAAACACGAAAGTATTCTTAACGAACCAGTTGACAGCTATAAAACACGAGTTCAATCAAATCATCAGAGGTCAGAAAAAGTAATATATTTCAACAATTGATGCAAATATCTTATATTAACACTATAATGGATTAATTTGGAAACTGAGTCACCTTTACCACTTAACCTTTTAATATTTATAGGCTTTTATACATAAATAGTTGCTTTGGAAATACCGAAGGCAGGTAAACCGGCATGAGGCGCCAGGGGTCAAGCGATCATGTTTTCTGTAAGGTATGGGGCCATAGTATGTTGGAGACCATAATCGCCCACGACGATGAGGTAAAACGGTTTCCAATATTGTACTTATAACTTTTCTATCGGCCGAAGTAGGTGATGGAATTTTTGAACTATGGAAATAATGAAACGAGGTGAATATTTATAGAAAAACTAACTCTCACTGGCAGAGTTAGTTTTTCTATAAATATAGTGAAGTTACAATTATGTTATACGAGTATATTGTTTTAATTTGTCGTGCTAATGAGACCTTACTTTGAACATTTCAGATTCATAACTTTGAACTTGACTTTTTTTTTGTCATAAAACTAGCCATTAACATTAAGTAAGTAGGTACGCAGGTATTCTGTAAAAAACAATTGGGTATTTTTAAATACGGATAAAAACATAAAACCTAGCGACTGACATGTACAAACGGCGATATTGACGATGGTGGGGTGTTTTTTATTAGGGTTCCGTACCTCAAAAGGTAAAAACGGAACCTTATAGGATCACTTTGTTGTCCGTCTGTCTGTCTGTCTGTCTGTCTGTCTGTCTGTCAAGACCTTTTTTCTCAGGAACGCGTGGAGGTATCAAGCTGAAATTCATATCAAATACTCAAGTCTATGGTCTCTTGGAGCTGTGAAAAAATCAAACTTCTAAGTCAACGCGATCAAAAGATACTCCCGTTTATGCCGCAAATTTTCGACACTCGCAAGGGAATCAAAACCTACAGGGTACTTCCCGTGAACTCAGAATCTTGAAATTTGGTACGAAGCAACGTCTTATAACACAGATAAAGGAAAAATTGCGAAAAGCATAAATTTTTAGTTACATCATATAATAAAAATATTTTTAATAATTTTAAACTTATTACCCCTTTACTCATGAACGCGTAGTGGTATTATATTGAAATTCTTAACAAATACTCAAGTCTATAATATCTTTAAGCTGTAACAAAATCAAACTTCTACGTCAACGCAATCAAAAGATACAGCAATTAAAGCCGCATATTTTGAAACTCGCAACTACTCGCAAGGGAATCAAAACCTAAAGGATACTTCCAGACGACCTGGAATCTTGAAATTTGGCATGAAGCAACGTTATAAAGTACACATATAGGAAAAATTCCGAAAATCTTAAATTTTTAGTTACATCACATAGTATATTAACTTTTACTTATATACCTACAGGTTTGTACGGAACCCTCGGTGCGCGAGTCTGACTCGCACTTGGCCGGTTTTTTTTTCTTATTTAAAAAAACGTAGAGGTTCACTGCGATTTTTTCCTATTTCATTGGTACGTATAAGGTAGATACAGACATCATTTCACAATGCATCAACACCCAGACCATAACTAATATCTATGGATCACACAAATATTTGTCACATGCGGGAAAAGAACCCATTACAGCAATCGCAGAAGGCAAATACCCTAACTGCTGCGCCAATCGTGTCGTGAAGCGTGTGTTTAGTAATACCTACCTCTGTGGTAATATGGTGCAGCTTTTATCTTTGATTATGGAATCCTAAAAAGCTAACAAAACAAGAATAAAATTTAGCATTTTAAAATTCTGTAACGAGCCACCATCTTTCTCTTTTATCTCCGGCACGTTTCTGCATAGCGGAACTCTTGAAAATGCATTAGAGAATTAAAATTTTCTGAATTCTTGATTTCTGGCAAAATAAAACTACGTTGAATCGGCCAAGCGTTGACCTGCTGTCATTTGTCATTTTAATCAGTACATGATCAGTATGAATCCTACAAGTATTCAAGTTGAAAATTCACCTAACATACGTACAATATGAAAGGTGGATTTTAATCATGCAACGTGCAAAATAAACAGTGTCAAACTTGTACATTAAATTTTTGGTTCTTCGTACAAAGAGCGTTAGCTGATCGGCAAGTTAGTACGGATTGTACGGGAATGTCCTTTTTTGGTATTATGCAAACTGATTCTTCAAGTTTTTCAGATTCATGGGTAGATTGACCACCTAAAGGGAACAACATTATTTTTTTACACGTTTGATTTTTCTTTTAATCCGCCAAACTAACCACGACCTACCAAGTCCCAACGCTAAAATTTCTAACGAGGAAAACCTACCTTTATATGTAGGTATAAGTCGGAGCGTAAATGGCACGAATTTATTTTGGCTTCTAGTGTCCGTGGCGACCAAAGGGTAGCACAAGTTTTAGTTTAAGGATCACGGTAAAGTTCATTAAAAATTCATTTCTTAAAATTTTGCACACTACTTAAAAACTTCTAAGTAGTACTACAATTCTTTCACCAAGCTGGATCAAATATCTGTATCAACAATAACAACATTATAGATAGTTCAATTGCTCTCTTCACTCCACAAGTAACTGAGACAGTTAAAGCGATCCATTAGTAAGGCATCTCTCACCTCTTAACCGTCATTTCGATCAACGCCACAATACTTAAACCGTTATGTAGGTACTTGATAAGAGTATTAAAAACAAATACAGAGTACGAAGTGATCGCCTGTTCAGAACAAATTGTTAGTCTAAGTATTTCAATCTACTCTTGAGTCAACAAGATTGGGGTCAGAAGGTCAACTTTCTTCTACAGATTTACTCGAAATGCGTCTGTTTGTTTGCTTGCTTCTTTCTTCACGCCTCTATTACTAAAATAGGCGCGGATTTTACCAACGTACCTGATAAATATAAATAGATATAAAGGATTTTCTTATCCCCAAAAATTCATGCTAATGCATTGGTATTGTAATTAAATTATTATTAAGAATGCTCTGAATCTTATGGCGCATCTTCAAGCTAATCTACTATCTTTATTGTACATTAAAGTTGATTGAAGATATAAAACCAATTAATATAGTTATGCAAACTCGAATTCAACCAATTGAAGGAGAACAACATTATAAAGTTTCAGCAAAAATTTCAGCTTGTTCGAAACATGTTTTCCAATAAAAAAATAGTTTTCAATGGATTTTTATTTTATGACATTTTTCATTACTAATATTTTCGTAATTTCGTAACACTTAGTAGAAATTTGTCTGCAAATCCTGACCGCAGACCTAGTAATATAGTCTAGTACGCTTCTAGCATCAATACTTTGGTCTAATCCGATTACGCAGTGATATCCATCCCTAATCCCGCGGGTGCGTTGCAATTTGTCAATGCCACAATTGGATTATTAAGAGCATTCAGGGTAACCTCCGTGTAATCCCATTACGTGTAATGGTTCACCACTTTAGATGTTATCAGCGTTTAGTGGAGTCTGCAAGGGATAAATAAAACACTGGGTCAACGAACGATTGACTGAGGAATCCGACTATGCGTGATCGCGCTTTTTTAAGCTCGTCTCGCTTAGCGGGGCATAGGCGCGAAAACAATAAATTTTCCATTGTGTCTGCAAATTGATAACCGAAAGGATTAATAAAATGATAGGTTAAGTTTTTATTTTATTACAAGGTTTTTATTTGACTTGCAATGTATGTATGTTTGACCGGGTGGAATTTTGCAAGCTGATTTAGAACCTCATCCTATGGAGTTTAATTTTTGCATGTAAGTTCAGCTCCAATGACAATGCAACATTTTGGTAAGCATGACCTGAATCGACATCCAGGATTAGCTCCAGATAAAGGAACTCTTCAGCGGTCAACAGAACAGATACATTTAGTTTTGATATTCCAATATAAAACCGTTAAAAACGTTGTTTTTATAAAAACTTGTTTCTAAATAAGTTGAATAGTTATTATTAATTAGGTTTTCAAACACGCTAACTATTTAGCGTCTCAATTTTCGTTACCGAACCTTAATGAATCAGAATACTTAACTTTTTAACTATTCAAATCAACGCTTAAACAATGCTAAACTAACTTACAACTCGGCTAAACCATAAATTACAATATTTAGCGAAACAAAAATGAAAATTAGGACGCTTGTTTATTCAAACAATCTTTAATGGCTTCCAAACAATTAATTCGCATTCGTATCCAGATAGTAAATCAGTAAAACAAAACGGTCCTGTTAATTACCGCTAGCGGAATAATTTAATATCTTTATTTTTATTTACTTACATTATATATCTATGCAAAAACCCTAAAGGAGTGCCAGTCGTTGACACTGGTCGGTTCTCTGATTTTTTGTTATAATTATATGTATAAAAAATAAGTACATACATAAATTAATAATATAAATAAGGACATGTTGTGAGAAAGGTTTATAATATAATTAAAGGCCAAAAGATGGATGAATCGCGTGAAAAACGATATAGCTAGAAAGGCAGTAAGCAGTGATATATCGGCACATAGAGATAAACGAATTAGGACATCGGCAGGAAGATGATGAATTGATCATTACTTGCTCCGTGCCTTGGAAAGCTCGTTAAACCGTCGGTTCCGGCTGTCATGAAGGGCATTGACAGTCCACGTAGTATGTAGTCATGACATGAAACAGGGGCTATACCTACTTAGAAATATACATGACATCCTGACACATTTGCAAAATAAATTAATTTAAATTTGAATATTCCAAACTCCGGGTTGCTACTGAAAATTCATAATTACTCGAATTAAGATTTGAACCCAGGATTCGAACCTAGCTTGTAAGAAGTGTATCAACTAGATCACCGAGAGACAATATCTACATAATTATTTTATACCTACGCGAAAATCATATTTCGACATTTTGATATGAACTCCGGGAAAATGTTTCTAAGAAAACCGTCGCTCATATTTCGTTCGTCGCTTAAATATTAACAAGATGTGAACCGCTTGGGAAATGACACAGGTAAATAAGGAACTACGAAGTTTGCTGCTATGTCCTCATTTTTCTAAGCGTTACAGTAAATCGCAATGCTTGAAAATTGCTCTGGAAGATTATATGATTCGATATTTTTTTGTCTTTTTTCATCAATGTTATTTTTTATGCGTTTGTTTTGGCAAACAAGGGAAATGCCGCCCCTATATACACTTGCAACACAAAAGGTTATACTAGCGAATCGATTGCCGGATTGCCAACTCTATGTGGGATTATAATGGGGGATCATTATGGAAGGAATTGGGTCTGGTACCCTCAGCACTGACCGTACGGAACACGACAGTACGAATACTGTTATTTCACGTCGATATTCTGTGAGAGGATGATAGGTAATACTTCTATTGAGCCGGCTCAATCGTGATGGCTTATAAATAAATAAATAATAATAATATTAAACCAGCCTATAACTGTCCCACAATAGGGAAAAAGCCTCTTCTCATACAGAGAAAGATCGAGCATTAATAACCATGGCTAATTACCACCACAAAATGTTATTGACAGATTTTTAGCATTAATTGACAGGTAAATTATTCATATACTTGGGGAGGGCGAATCTTCAGGGGTTGAAATAAAAATATGACAAGGCGACATTGCCGTTGCTAGGAAACCAGTAAACATTATTTACTCCGAATTCATCAGGCTTGTTAACTTCTATATTTTTAATTCCGCTTTATCGCACCCTTAGAGTATATAAGAAAAAAATAGAGCAACCCTATAAAAGTATGAACCGTGAGCACGGGTATAAACAACGCGGCCGCGACACGAGCTCCGTTTGCGATCATACCTCGATCGACTGCTGTTTAACTACGCTCCACGAGCGAAAAAGTTACATTTTAGCTTATATCATGGTTAACTGCTGAGTAAAATTTTGAAAAACGTCTATTAATTTGAAAAAATGACATTTTAACATTTCTATGGCGAGACCTGCTTTCGCTCCGCACAAAGAAATGTGGTTGACGTTATCACTCAATATTTTCTTGAATACTCTATGATCGCACCATTGCTTATCCATAGATTCATATCGAAAAAGGTTTTAGTAGATACACAAACCTACCTACATTACATCAAGATTGTGTTCTTAGTAATTACATTAATTATTAGTATCTTAGTAAATACTTACCGTTGTTCACTTGTTTCACTATGGTAGTGACTATTACAACGAGGCAGTATGCTTTGTGACAAAGTTATCAAATGTTGCAGTTTACATTTTCCTTTTAAAAATGTATGTATCTACTTCATAAAGTTACAGGTGGCAACTGGCGCAGGGAAATTCTACAGCATCACAGGTAGTATATTCGGCATAGGAAGTTATTAAAGGCAGGTTGTGAGGCAAGATGCCAACACGGCCTTCTATTTCACACGTATAGAGCTTCGGCACTTCCGAATTCCGTTCCACACCACATATAACGCTATACCATCCTACTACTTGTAAGTAGTAAGGTTCTCCTAGGTGCACGGAAAATTGTATATGACTTAAGAAGGAAATCATCAATGAAAAACGCTTTATCAATTGACAACTCTGATTGGCCACTTTCGACATTTGTTTGCCCAGTAAGAGCGCTGTGCTGTTGAGGCCCAATCACTCCCCAACCTCCCCCAGGAGAGGAACACCTCAACAGTAAAACGAACTTTCTACAGACGACCTATTGTGTGGTGAAACATTTCATAATGATTTGTTTTGTGTGCACCAACATGCGCAACGATGCGTCGTTGATACTGCGAGTAGGTACCACGACGTTCGCTTAGGATTCTCGTCGTTACGCAATATTACGCATGTTTGTGTGAGTGTGCCGTTTCGAGCGTTTGTACGTAGTTACCATACTGTATGATTATTATACTGTGGTAGAACCGTATGTTTAGATGTATAACCGATAATACACGGCAACGTCCCATGAACCTCATTAACTCTCAACAAAAATAACTGGATGACTCTTAAATCTTTATTTATGATTATTTTTTGTGACATGCCAATATCTTATAGATTTGCATACGAGCATTATAACGCCTATCTAATAGATATTGAACCGGATGCGTGAACCAAGTGGATGATTACTTTTGATCATTTACATAAGCACACATTAAAACACTGAAAAAAACACAGAATTTTTTCATGTCTGTATTATAATATCTTTAATGGAGTATTATTAGGTAATATCGGGTTATTATAATAGGTATATTGTATTTCAATACGTACTAGCAAAAATTGTTTTCAAACGATTTTTTCTTCACCTTGTACATTTGGTATTATTCAAATTGCCTATTTGTTTTAATTTATTCATATTAATAAAAATAAAACATTATTATTATTAGTGAAATTACGAAGTCTAGACTTCGACAGTAACCTCCTTACTTATGAAAGACTTTTTAGAAAAAAGGCCCAAGTTTAATTGTAAGATTTAGTCAAACAAGCTTCTTATAGACACTTTTCATTGTCTTATATGTAAAAAGTGTACCTACGTACACATAATGTCTGTACTTAGATTGATGTGACTATCGATTCCAAATCACTACCGAACTAAAACTAAAGCAAATAAATATAGAAACCTAGCAACAAACGATTGGTTACACCTTAAAAAATAAATATATTCTTTTTATTAGCTATCCTACATTCCTACCCGCTGTTTGTTAGTCATGCATGACCACTGTTTTTATATTGCTTTACCGATGATCGGCATCGACTTGTTCGACTCGATACTAAAAGTTTTACAAGAAATCATTAATTTAATTATTTTCAACTTTTCTTTTATCTATACCAAAGCGGTTACAGATTTATTTGTTTATTTTTTAAGGACGTAACAAGATTTGAAAAAAATATGTTAGTTCATCCAAGATCAAGATCTTTTGCAACCCCGGCGGCACGTAAAAATAGACTTCCTATTGTCACATTTTTAGACCTTTAATGAATTTAGACATAAAAGTTTCTACTTTTGCTCATCACTACATCAGTATACATTATGTAGCTTTTTTATAGCTTTTCCTATACCGGAGAAAGGGTTTGATTTTACTATACGGAACTTGTACCTAAATTTTCTGAATATAGTAGTAATACACTATATTATGCAATTTTTTTTTATTTTTTTATTTCAAATTATAAAAGCAACAAATACTAGATAGAAGCCTATATTTGAACCAAGCCAGCCGTACATTTCATTCATCAGTAATTTAATAACAATTTAAGTGACATGAAGTATTCTATTTTCTTTTTTGTTTTTCTCCTCATAAAAAACAATTAAAATTCAGACAGAGTTATTACATGTTATGCCCTTGAAGAACCGCATGTAAGAAGTTCGTATGTGCTTATAATGACAGGCGCGAGTTGCTACAGGAAGTCACGAGCCCCAAATGTTTCCAATGTACTTCAGAAAGTACTGAACTTTTGTCACGTACGCCTTAATGAAAGCAATTCCGTAAAAAGTAGAGTACTTAAATACGTTATAATGAGGCCTTTTTTTGGTTTTGCAGTCTGCGTAGACATATGTTTTTCTTTTTCACTTATAATACAAATGTAAAAATGCTTTAGTCAATGTGGTCGGCATTTATAAATCCAAACATTAGTGAAAACCGTTAAAATAGTGAACACAAACATGCATAATTATTTATTGACAAGAAAATCTAGCAAAACTATTCTAATACTTAGCTAATCATTTTTTGAGGCTATTATACAGATAAATGTCTCGATTAGGTAAAAAATAATGATCTTAAATAATATATAAATAATTCGTTTAAAGATCAAAATCATAATAAAGATCCTTTAACGTGTGGTTGTTTCAGAACAACCTAGAGTCACTAGTCAGAGTTTAAACCATCCATAAGCCTCTACATCTTTCAGGAGTACTGTTTTCCTCACAATAAATTCCTTTACAGTTTTAAACAGGCGATAATTAATTTCTAATACGCACATGAAAAAGCCGAAAGTCCGTGGTGCGGGAATCGAACCTGCGACCTTTGAACTGTCAGTTCATGGCTGACATTGACGATTTGACGAACAACCGACGTGATTCGCAATTTTAGAACAACGAACAACGAACTAGCCATAGTTTGTGCGCTACGAGAGATCGTTTATTTTAGAATTCCATGTAGGTACGTCACCTCACGTAGCGCCCGGTGTGTAATTATAATAATACAGGTGGCCGTACAGCCTTGTAATATATCATGTTTAATATAAAACAATATATACTTAGACATATTGCCGACGACACGTTGCGCTTCATAAAACATAAGAAAATAACATGGAATTAATATGCAAAAACCGCAAAAACAAAAAACGTTTCCGTTACTAGGTTCTTACCAATTCTAGATTCAAAATTTAACAAAGAATATCTGTTATTTCTTTTTTATAGGAAAGAATTAGGACGTTGACCCCTATGTCTCAGAATACAGAACAAACCAGAACCCGCGTTCAATCTTATTTCCTTGCCACGCACTGTGACCATAAACAAAACGCAAACGTAACGAAATGTAATCCCATTCTATTACTTAATAAGCCCGATGGCATTTTTACAGGTGAGAACGACACACGACGGCTAAACAAATTTAAAATTTACAACGACAAAATGTCTATAGTCTACTCTACCCGATGTTGTGTATAGTAGACTCGATGTGTCAAAAATCTCTCTATTTTTATATCTGTTCTCTATAGTTTTTTTATTGTTAATAGGTACTTATAAAAACATTTTTGTAAAGTAAACATTTTTGAAAACTACTACACTACTAAATTTAGTAGTGAACACTACTAAAGTTTGTAACTACTACACTACTGAAATTTGTAAAAAGAAAAAATCGATTAGGAGCAGGATTTGAACCCGCGACCTACTAGGTAAAGCCCCCAGTCGTTCTGCCATTAAGCTATTTGTAATCCCGCTCGTGTTATGGTAAATTGTGCTTCACTTTTTTGCGATTTGACAGCTTGTGGTATTTTCTGTATTCTGTGCCCTACGTATATTATTATAGATTTAGCAAAAAACCGTAACGAATCAGCAATGATTATACCTAGTGTCACGCGGCCGGGGCTAACACAATAGACGCCATTTTAAATTTATAATTGTTATGTGCTCACGAACGTCTAAAAGTATCGCGGTGTTGATTGATACCACCTATTAGGTATGCATAACATGTGTTAGATTTTAATAACTTTATAGCTTTTCACAAAAAATATATGATTTGACTAATTTTTTTTTCATTATATCTATCACACAAAATATTTTATTCAGTTTCCTTACTAGGTGATAAATTTCGGCCAAAAAATACCAACCATTTAGAGGGTGATTTAGTTTTTTGCTAAATTATAGGCTATTAGTGCAGCGCTTTAATTAGTTGTTTTTCCACCAGCGGATATTGAATTTCCTTTTTTGTTAAATTCGTCATCGATTCTGACTAGGTGTTCCATGAATGTTTTTGTGTCTTTCAAGTCTAAATTGCCAAACAGCTTTTCTAGAAACTAGATAATAGACAGATTTTTTACGTCTGAAACAAAATTTACTGAAAAACATTCGAGGGATCGAACTGTGTTTGGAGACTTTAGAAATTTGGGAAGAAATAAATAAAGTAATTTTTTTATGGTACAGTCAACCGCATGACAGTGGAAACCTTTACTTCAGCGCAATAAGGGCTGTCAATGTCAGATTGTTACCACTTGTGCAGTCGCGTAGTCGACTATACAATCTGTAACTAAAATCTATAATAACCGGAAATCTGCGTTAGAACTGCAAGTGGGTTCTTAAGTATTAATCTGTATTAATATGTTTTATGGAGAATACTATAACGAAAACGAACTAGTGGCTGTTGGAAAAGTTGTAGAGGCTCTATTTTATTAAATTTTGTTCCGCTTTATTTAAATTTGTTATGGCCAGAACTTTTGTATCATTATATTTCTATCACCAGTAGTCAAGTGGTCATATTCATTTTATTGTTTCCAAATGACATTTTTCTTCTTCGTAGCAGTTTATAGTGTTACTTATCAATTTTACCACTCAAAAATCAATAAAATAGATGTAAAAAACTTCCTTGATTACGGTCAATGTCACTCATACATAGTATAAAAAACCGGTCAAATACGAATTGACTTGCACACGACTGATTCCGTAGAATATATTTTTTGGATTATTAGTTACATAGACTGAGAGTACTTTTTTTTACGAAAGTTGTTAAATCTGAAACTTGTTTAAAATTTTTCTAGAAAGAGTGAGACTGTAATGGCTCAGAAGAAGGCCGATGAACGGGATTGTGGGAGAGCCAATCCCCAAGCCAAGAGCCAAGCCCTCGCTCTAGTCCTGATAAATTTGCGAAATAAATGGATGTGACATACGGATGGACATGACAAAACTATAGGACTCCTGGTCTACTACGGAACTCTAAAAAGCTGTGAAAATGCTGACGAAATAAGATCTACGTAAACTGAATGCATTTTTATAGTTACTTTTTATAGTTGTGTCATAAACTGTTTCATGACGAAATGTTATGATACGTCATAATGGTCACTTTATAAATCTTTTATTTCTACAATAATATTTATTTAGATCGCAGCTTTTTCTAGCAATTATCGTATAACATTCTGAGTTAACGATCACCTAAGGCCGAGATAGGTCAATATTTAAATTAAAGCTACCTAATTATCGTTATTAACACCCCGTTTGAGCGCCAAAACTTCGTCATTGAAGCGCTGAGGACGATAAAATCGTTAATAAATTATCATAATAGCTTTCACAAATTACGTTATTGTATAAAACATTCAGTCAGGAGTTCGTAATGCGGCCATATTTCATTTTGTCGCGTGTGACAGCGTAACGCAACGATATATTATATTATGCGGCCCGTGCCGGCGCCCAATTGTGACACCAATAATTCATTTTATTTTTAATCAATATTTAATTATGATGTTTCGATATTTATTATATTCAGAGGTATTCTGAAATATATTATCTTTTCAATGTTCCTCCGCTGTTCACAACTCAACAACAGGCTATAAAAAGCTTTCATTAAACGTTTACAAGTCGTCGCCTACGTTGTTCAGCGGCAAGAAAGGATAAGATTTCTCGTCTTTATGATCAGACAAGGAATTTGAACCCTATTTAAACAGGTCTTAATATTAATTAAAATCTTAGGCCTCGCTGCCTCGCTGCCTCGCTGCCTCGCGCCGAGCGGGATCCAGTTCCATTACGAACACCGATCGTTAGCTGATACGACAATAACCGAGCGAATCACATTGCGCAGTTTCATTATTGGTGCAATTATAGGACAAGACAATCGCGGCACTCATCCGCGATGGACCGGTTGCGCATGCGACGCCCATAGCCAATTAAACAGCAATTTCCGCAAATCATTGACTTTCATGTTTTATGCGCCGCGAAAACCACTATAACATTACCCCTATATATATCCACTCCCTATATGCATAAAGCTCATCTTACTCCAGACACGTACCCATAAATAAGCGTGAGCGTCAAATAAATAAATTGAAGATGCTATCATAAGCGCGCGCGACACTTCTTGATACATTTACTCATGATTGAGTGCCGTAGTCAGTCGTCCGCGTCACTTCAACTATCAAGAAAGTCAATCCTAAATAGCTTGCGTGCGTAGAAATTGCAATATGCATACTATTTGACTAAGTATAGTGGGTAGAATGGTGGGAACTGGGATCCAGATATGCCTACGTGCCAAGTACCTACGACTATAGTGTCGTATGTCAACCGTTTTGGTAGTACTGCATAATTAAATAGGTAAAGTACCTACTATTGATTGGAACCATAGACCAGCAACCTTGGACATGTCGCAATGAATTGAATAATTTGAAGGACACCTATCTTTTACAACTTAATTACATAATACCTAATTATTAAGACCTATTTAAAAATTCTTAATTGTAGGTATACATTTTTCTATATTTATTTAAGTTCCTGCAACTTTTTTTTTACACATTATTTTCTTAAACTCATGTATTTATTATTCTTATTCATTTTTAATTTAAATAATCTAGATCTAAAATTTAAATAGTCTAGTAATTTAATCAAATTAATTAAATCCATTTACTATTTTATTTTAATGAAGCTTAACTCAAACATTAAATTAGTGTTTTATTACTTAATTTAATCATTTAATGTTGTATTGTTTTATTATATATCGTTATTCCATAATTTGTTTAAATAATTATATTAATTTAATTTAATAATAATTTATGCAATATCTGTTAGTTGATAAAACAATAAAATAATCATTAATGTGTTTTCTTATTCGGTCGCCATCTTTCTTTATCCTCAAACACCGACCGAAGTAACAAGAAACATCTTCGTTGTCGTACGTCTTATTTGTATTAAATTATAAATACCTACTACAACGTGACCACATTTGGCTTTGCAGACAGGTCGTATCGCTCACAATCTTGGAGTTCAATTGTTAATAACAAAGTTAGTCGTAGAAGGTTTACTTCTCGAACGACCGTGCGATCATAAATTATTATTCTCGAACGACTGTGTGATCATATTCTCAAACAACTGCACGATCATATTCTCGAACGACTGTACGATCATATTCACGAACGATCGTGTGATCATATTCTCGAACAACTGTACGATCATATTCTCGAACGACTGTACGATCATATTCACAAACGACCGTGTGATCATATTCTCGAACAACTGTACGATCATATTATTGAACGACTGTACGATCATATTCACGAACGATCGTGCGATCATATTCACGAACGATCGTGCGATCATATTGTCCGAAACAAAGATCGAAAGCACTAATCTCATCTGAAGTGATTTGGTGGAAGGTCTACGTAGGATATTCTACGTTATTATGTTTCGATAAGAAACTTTGACGTCCAATTTTGGGAGTATTACGACCCTAGCTACGGTCTTTCCGTCACGTCTCCTGTCACTACACTGATGTGACAGAGCATTGAGAAAAGAAAGCTTAATACAGAATAGAACTTCTGTTGTTACAAATTAGGTCCCAGGTTCATTGGTTAATGAGTCATGCGCTGTACATGGGCGCTGGACCTCTTTGCGGCCAGCGCGCGGCGGCGCGAATTAACTAGGTCCATGTTAGGCGAAGCACCGACAGTTGAGAATAACACTAGTCGTGTAGACCATATGAACTGCGCTTAGTCAAAGAGAAACACAATCTGTTTGGTTTACGAACGTTAGAAAAACTGGGGGGTCACTTTTGAACTACAAAGAACCTAATCCCAGTTATACAACGTGTATAATAAATAGTGTTGGACCCTTTAGGAGGTCAATCTACCCATGAAACTGAATCAAAATCGAACGCAAATTGCGAAATTCGCAAAAAAAATGTTTGGTTGTTCATACAAAGAGAGTCAGTCGGTCGTTGTCGTCGTCGATCCGCAAGTTTGTATGGGAAATGATGTTTTTTCGTGTATTATGGAAATTGATGTTCTGCAAGTTGTTCAACTTCGAGAGCAGATTGACCTCCTTAAGCGTCCCACACTAATTTTGTTACAAGTGTACGAACTCTTTGTAACGTTGGTGCAAAAGAGCGTGCAATGTTTCGTTGCTCACTTTTACTTAGTAAAAATAGGATTATGATTTGGTTCGTAGTTCAAGAGTAAGCTCCCTAGAATGAGATACTGATCACGGATCACCTGTACCGCGCGTGTGCAGAATATCCAATAATTGAGGTAAACCTTTTTAGCATGTTTATTTCCCAGATTCTGTGTGCTTTTTATGTAGACGATTATGAAACCTGGTAAGAAGAATCTCCTTCAATAGTTAAATTAACATATCGATAAGTTAATAAACTATTTGCATTCTAATTTTAGAGTCAACGGTAACTTTTATCCTTTAAATTACTTCTTTAAATATACGTGAATGTCTATTGTGATTGTTAAATTACACTCTACCCCAAATAGAGCCTGCATGCTGACCCTTACGCGGCATTGCCAGTTTTTGCCACACAAAAAATTTCATCAAAATCGGTCCAGCCATTCCAGCCTTTGTATTTGATGCAATGGGCGGACAAACATTCGTGGTAATCGATTTTTATTTATATCTAGATTCATTTCAACTTTAAAGCATCACACACACTCATAAAATACTGAATTATTTACTGAATTGGTTCATTGACTCGCACATAAAAACGTGAAAATATATAATTTAATGTTAGCAACACCACCGACTTTAGTGCTCCCGCATTCCAGCTTGGCTGGTTCCAAATAAACCTGCGCCAGAGTCGATCATGCGGGCTGCATTGTGTGAACGCAGACAGCCCGCTTTTCTTGTCTTTTTGGTCGAACACACAATTTATGGGTCGACTCACGAGTCGACATATCAATACGTTATTGCTAGTTTTTGCTTATTTTAAAAGGTCTTAAGTAGCGGATTTATAGTTTTATTTATTTTAGGTAAAGTTAAATATATAATAAAGAATATTGAAATTAAATATTTTTAAATTTCATACTGGGTACATAATACTAAGAGGGACAGTCAGCAGCAGTGAAATTCACTCATACGTATGCAGATAAAAAGGCCTGGTTAATATATGATATTACGGCCTAATATGAACCCTACTCGTCCCACGCACGGATGTCGTAAGAAACGACAAAGTTAAGGATTTGGAGATAGACAGGAGCATCCTTCTGAGTAACTGCAATCATCTGCTACTGTGATCGCCAATCAAATACCTCCAATGAGCGCACAATACTAGCGCGCATTGGGAGAGGCCTATGTTCAGCAGTGGACCAATACAGGCATATGATGATGATGTGATGATGTTGATGATGACATTTGATGTATAACGTGAAACATTTCATTGCTGCTGACTGTACACATACGATTATATCTAGGCTTAAAAGAATGTGTGCTTACCCTTATATCATAGGTCCTATACTTTGCCATATTTTGCCTTTTATAAGTACATGTATATAAAAGGCAAAATATGGGTCTCTATGTACGTTAAAATAAACATTAATGTTTCTCTATTTCACGATCACTTGCAGGTGTTTACGAAAATGAGAGGTGGCGCCCTCTACTTCATAATGACATATCTTTATGTGTACGGTAACACATCACGACATTCTCGCATTCCGCAAGGTAATTGAATGGAATGTGGTCGTCTACATGCAATTTGCACTGTCGACCTGGTTATTACAACCGTCTCTACTAAATATATCATAGAAAATTTTGTTTTTTTTATACCACTTGGCAAACCTGATGGTAGACGGTTTCCGTAGCCTATAGGCACTTGCAATACCAGGAGATACCAGTGGGTATCATGTGAGCGTTGCGACTCTGAGCGAGATTTTGGAAGGAGACACTCCGGGCAGAATGGGGCATCCGATACTCTTGCTGACCGCACGAAGCACAACATTACTGATACTGTAATCTCATGCCAATCTCTGTGAGAAAGTAGTATCATGGTTGAGCTTCCAGCGCATTCAAAAAACCAGCACGACACTGCCATAGCAATATCCATTATGTCAAAGAAAATAGAAAAGGGGAAATGTCTCTTTCCTTCGTAATCGTCAGCAAAGGATAAAACTACTAATTTAATGTTAATTTTTTCAAAACGCAGACCGAACGGTGCGAAGAGAACTTAAGAAAAATCGATTACAGGCAGGATAAGAACCTGCAACCTTCTACCAACAGAGCTGTTCGTAAATCTACTCGTGCTATCAAAACTATCTTCTACAGTTAACCGCTTAGTCATACCAGTAATATGGAGGATTATTATAAGCGATCGCTGACAATTTTGTCTACGCATTGCATTTTCATTTTGATTAATGGCTAATATGCAATAAAATTAACCCTTTTAAAGTTTATTATAGTCTATTATTCAGCTTTATTACAGCTTAATTAGAACACATGACTCAAATAGCAAAAGGCATATTTGCCAAAACTTCATATACCTAATGAGCCACTATAAAGTTTAAAGAAATATATAAGTTTTGTATAATGCCTAACTACAAGGGTTTTAGCACGTTTTACCCATATAGAATTAAAATTATTGTGTCACTTTTCTTGTTGGGCAAAGAGACCCGTACAACTTGTTGGCTCGTAGTCATAACTTTAACTTCAAAAAACTCTGTGTCAGGGCTTTAGTTTCGAGCAGTTTTTGTTCCCAAGTTTTACAAGTTAAAGCGCTGAATTCAATTTTACGGGTATAGTTACGTCAACTAATCGATTACTTAAAAGTTTTTCAACGTCACTTGGAAGAATAAAAACTGTAAAAGGTGAAGAAAATAACACCCAAAAAAATATCTTTGCAATAAGTAGTATTTAGGTAATCCTACACATATGCAAAGAGAGAAGCAGCTGACCCCCGACTTGGCTTGCCTAAACATTTTCATTTATTTATATTAAGTACCTATACCAACAGGAAATTCATATTTTCTCTGAATTTTTTTCGAAACGTTTCTAAGCCGCATTTCTGAAAACCCAAACTTATAACATAAAACTGACGCGAACAAACCCAACGTAGCTCAAAATAATATAAGCAAATAAGCAAATTGAGGGATCGGTTCAAGCATAGAAAACCTAAGCGGCGCCAACCACATAACATGATACACACCCACCCAATAATAGTTTGCAGGCACTACATGTCTACATTACTAAAATACTAGAATATTAGTCATAATAACCATAGAAAATCGGACACAGACTAAACACAACATTATTTTTAAAACCGCAAATTCATAATAGCCATTGAACGTACAAGACATCGAGTGGGATGCAATGATGAGTGTATTTCCTATCTTAAATGAAGCTTTCATTCATAACCTACACCCACGATCTGACTGACGCCTACAGAGATGCAATCTGATCGACCCGAACTTCGTCCATTGTTCCTACTCATTAAGACTAAAAATGCCCACACAAAATAACCCAAATAAAATTAATAAAAACCTTATTGATATTAGGTCAAAGACCTGCGTAGGGCCATGCACAAAGAGAAGTTCCTGTCCCATTGTGAATAAAACAAGCCGTCAATAATCATGATAGATGAAATATGAGCGTTGAAAGAATAATGCTATCCGTGAACTAAGTGTGAGAACTGTCATTTGAAACTACAATTCTATTATTGAGATTCATTGGATAAATACTAAATATGTTTTAGGCCTGGTTCGGGGCACTCGTTTAAGGGTTCGCGAAGTCCTTAGCCTAGTATAATAATGGCAACCTTAGGAGGTTAATATGGCGAACCTATAGGGGTTTGTCGTGACTCCTGTTGTTTCAGAATGTCGTCATCGTCACCTAAGTTATCTTTTCAAGTAAACTAAGGCCAGTAGATAGATTAAAGAAAATAACTTACCAATTTTTTTTTATTACATGTTACAAACGATCCCAGAACATCAGCAACACCAGTGACGTCGCCAATGCATTGCCAACTTTTTAGGAGGTAGGGCTTCAGGTAATCGTTACTCACAGCTACTGAATTTGCTACTTGACTCCGGTTTTTCTACTTTCCCAGTCGAGCCAGCCCATCCACGCAAAAATATATAGGTACTAGTCTAAAGCAAACTAATAATACCTGTATTATCTAGCGCAAGTAACTGTGTCTGCCATAACCTCTACGACACAGCCGTAAAATTAAATGTCGCACAACTTCCAACGTTTCCAATAATGGTAAAGCTATCAATGTAGACTTTTATGACGAACGTTGTACACTAAAGCTTATAAAAAATTCGAAACAGAGGCAAGTAGTTCATAAAACTCTAAAACTACATCTTAACCTTTAGCATTTCGATTCTTATGAGGCTATAAATTCTTTATTTTATCAAATAGATTAAATTACTTTGTGTCAGAGGCACGTGGACACAGACGCCACAATATGACAAAACAAATGTCAATTTGGAGTGTCTCAAAGTTGTGTTAATGTGGCTTCCTCGAATACTGGAGAGCGCGGAATTGCGTCGCTCGTTATAATTTTATTATTTATGCATATGGCCGCCTCTTGACCGCCACCGTTGAACTCACTGTTACGTCGGGTTTTATTGGTGCTTATTTTTTATTATAATGGCGCCACAGATCAAACTTTACTTGAAACTTTTATTACATTTAGCTGTCAGTCCACGTATATCACGTATTTATTTACCCGTAGGCACAAGTAATGAATGTGCTTAATCCCACAAATCCAATTACCATTCGTCAACTAGAATATTTATGTACAAAATGTTTGTAGATTAGAATTGAGTTCAAAACTATTTAGGTTCTTGAGAGCAAGTACGTAAATATCTTTAATCTGTAACATTAAATTAGAAGTTGTCTCACAAATAAATTCATTTAGAACTGAAAATCAAATAGCGTAGCTCCGGTGATTGTGACATTGTTAATCGCTTAAAGCTTAACTAGATTTTCCCTAAAATTTGGAGATTATAAGAGCCGGAATGTTCGAGACTAAATTAATTTCCTCCGTCTATCTATTCTACAAAAATACTATTCAATACAATATTATGTTTCAAATAAGAATATCTAATATAAGTAGGTATGATTTTCCACCATATTGCAGGCAAAATCTTTTTAAATACTTAATTAAAACTTTAATCTACTTATCTAATCAATTAGGTTTTTTTTTATTGAATGCAAAATATCCTTTTTCTTATCCTTGTAAAGTGTACAGTGTAGCTGTATTTCAAGTAAAAGTTTACCGGTATCATTGACTCTCCTAATGTTATTTGAAATCCATACTGGTATTTCTCGTTCTATTGCGTTCATTATACATATATTACTGCGTTTTTAAATCGCCAAAATCATTACCCACAATAAATCAGTCATTACCTCAACCTCAATCTGTAAAGGCAGTTTACTTCACTATCTCCTAATTAATGATCAGTTCGGGTCGTGTCGGTGATTTCTCAGCGGAAGAACACGTCGGTACCCATCTAAGCCGGCCATCTTGTTTCTTGCTCCCACGACGCTAAGCCGACACATCCTTCTTAACCACCTTTGTTGGGTATTAGAAAACCATAACTAGGTGTAATTATGTAAATAACCGTAAAATTTATTGATGTAAACTAATGTATTTGTTGTTTAAATCCCTTATTTGTGATTCCACTTTATTACTACATGACATAAAATTAGGAAAATCGCTTTTGGCTGCCACTTTACAATGCATAGATCGGTCAGACGCAGGGCCAAGTAATTAATCTCACGGTTCGAGTGTTTTAGCTTGGGATTAGTGCAGTCTTCTTCTTTCTCGTATGGTTGATGGAAAACCTGGTGGCAGAGTTCAAACCACCCAGCGCCCTAGGCCACTGACATGGTTTTTCACAACGTTGAAAAATTTCTCAGATGTGCTAGTTTCCTCGCGATGTTTTCCTCACCGTTTCTCTCCTCTTATCTTATATAATTCTTCTTAATTGGCTAGTCTCCGTTGAGATTGGCCGGTGTGACCGAAATTTGGTTAGAAAGATTATTTTACAGCTCAGAAGTTGCCAGCAAATTTCCTAATATTTAGATGTCAGCAATATAATTTCCAATGAGTATTCGGTGTTCAAAATATAAAATATTCGGTTCTGAAGCCGTAAGTTTGGTAGGTGAACACTCATTTGTATCCACCGACCGACCGTACTTAACACATTGTTGAGTGATCAGATCAGAGCGGTTATTTTAGAAAAGGTATTTTTATTTAATCGATTGAAATGCCAGGTCTGGTGTCGGGCCGCATAATTTAGCGAACAAACCTAAAATAAAAACAAACAAACATCTCTCCAGTCATTTAAAACGTGATTCACTTGTTGCGGTCCCATCGCGATATAATGTTGCACACATATATGAAATTACAATGCAAAACGTACGTGGTTTTATATCGATATCAAGATTCCGCGACAGATAGCGTCTTTTGAACGGTTGGCCGAAACTTGTTTGCAGCCAAAAAGTGGTCACCGAGTCGTTATCCCCATCCATTCAACCCGCATCGAATGTGAACGAGCGGACGTTTTTATAAATCAGGCTCCGATTCAATTTTGTAAAACATCGCTTTAGTTTTTGACTCTACGGGATGACAGAGACCGGTGCAAATTTTTATGTTCGACCGTCTGGTGGCGGCGCCAGACGGTCAGAATCTGTCAAATAACAATAAATAAGAAAATCACAAACTGGTCTCACTAAATTCCCCCTGTAACACGCCTACGTAATTTATTTAAATAAGTTTCTAAAACAGAAGTTAACTTAATATATTATGACAGTCCTCGCGCAAAATTACTTGTAAAATTGTATTTTTACTGGACGTTAGTGTTTTAGAATGTTTTCAGTACCGTTAATATTTTAATATAATTATGATTAATTTAAATAACAGATTTTAATTGTTTAAGACGTATAAAATATATCTTAATATCCATTCTACTAAAATATAGCTTCATTTAAATTCAATAGGTATCTAATTAATTTTTATTTTTTTATATTAACACAGTTACGTTAACCCATGATTTAATGGTTAAGATATTATAGTGTACCTACACAATGTTTACTTTTTATCTACGTATGTTTACTTGTTTTTGAGCTAAACTTGTATTCTGCAATGGTGTTCCCATCAGGTGTATACCTAGCACCGATTTGAACCACACCAATCTGGATCGCACCAATATTTTTTTTTTGTTTCCATTGTCGCATCAATACTTTTTCTGCTTTCAGTGATGTATTATAAATTAAAAGGTAATAATAATATTATATATATAGTAGTAATATAATATTATAATTATAGTAATAATAATAAGGCTTACAATAAACATTGACAACTTTTTTTACTGTAAATAAAAAGTACTAGGAGGACAGAAGATTCGTACAGATCGGGCAAGTGTCACATAGGCTATAGAAAATTATATACTTACGCAAAAGATCACACTCCAAACAAAGATAACTCGTGTTGAAAATACCAGCAATTTGAATTTACATAGGTGGTTTTTATAGGTATGATCCAGAATTCTAGATATATATATTATGCTCTTCATTAAAAAAGAGATGCGTGAAGTGAAAATAAATGAGAAGTTTTCCATTCTTACATATAATAATAGAACAGGTATGTATATATCAGGTGTGACGACCTGGATTCGTTTGCGGCATGAAATTGCAAAAGATAGGGAAGCTTGGAAGAAAAATGGGGTGGGACATTAATTGGGCTATTAAAAAAAAAAAAAAAATTAAGTATCTAAAGATTTCTATTCACCTTGTTTTCGTCTACCACATGTAGGTGCCACCTACTTATATTAACGAGTTGCTCATAGAATGATGAAAGGAAACTCTTTGATTGCCTAATTCCGGTCATTTCGGTACGTATCGCGCGGTTCAATGTCCATTTCCGACCGTTCATCAGCGTCCCTTCTACGATGAGGGTGACGTACGACGATGTACATTACGATGCTGAATGAATGAATAGACGCATAAGTATACACGAGAGCAAAATATGTATCTATACTCAATAATTATTATAGTGTGACAAATGTGTGGTGATGGTATCAATCAATTCTGTCCACTTAACCCTAGTCTAGAGAGTGATATATAGGCTTCTTTTATACCGGGCAATTACACTAATAACATTATGCGAATTAAAATTATGCCAAAACAAATTAGCCTACAAGATAGTTATGGCAAAATAAATAAAGTATGCCAAAAAACAATTATGTCAAAATATTACTATACCAAAAAATATCTTAGGAAACTCTTCCAAAGTATCTTAGGAAAAATAACATTATGCAAATAGAAGGAGCCCAGCAAAAGCCTGTTGTTTATAATATTAGAAGAGGAATATATCCTTCCCATAATAATTAATTGAATTAATTGAACTGATCGAGTTTAGTGTCAGTGGTCGGTTTTTGAAGTTTTTAGTTTATGGACAGTCACAAGCAAAATTATGTATACCTGCATGTAGAGGAATTCAAATACAAATACATAATAAATTTGTAAAAATTTATACAATTCAAGTATTGGTAAATATCTATTGATGCCATAACTGCAATATTTTTACATTTTAAATACGCGTTTTTCTAGAATTGGCTTTTGAAAAACTCTACATTTACCTAACATATTTTCGTTCGTGATTGTACCTACCTATTAATATTATCTGCTTTACTTCTCTGCTTTAGTTCCAGTTTCTATTTACTTGATATACATATTTAAATATGGCCGATCCGTACCGACTCCAATAAATGTCCGAGACCGTACTTTCACTACTAGACATTCGATCACAAAATGGGAATATCAATTCCGGTATTTGAAAAGCCATTTCATTTTATGACTGGATCGGGAATAGAAATGAATAAGTCTAGGCTAATGGAAGAGGCGAGCTTCGCAGTAGTTTAGCAGAAAATGTTTTTATTGTAGATAGATAGGATCGAAAGAAACACTAAGAGAGAGATTTCTGGTAAATCACAAACTTTAGACTTCATATCAGCGCTTGGAATTTCGTTTACTTTACGGTTTCCTATGGTATTTTTTAAGTAGAATGTACCGCACGTATTATAGATGCCTTTGCCTTTGACAATATATTAAAGAAGTCTAATATTTATTTCTTAAACTTTTCGATACAGACGCCTCTTACAAGCATATAAGGGGACTTATTTAATTATTTCCTCATCTCATCCATTGTTACACCACAAATCCATCTCAACATTCTCAACCTCAGACAAAAGTCTGAAAAAAAATCTAAAAATTCTAAAAAAAAAGGACTTCCGTGTATATCCCATAAAAACGGTATATATAAGAAAATTCAAATTCAAATTTCTAGCGGACTGTCGCAGCGACGACGCGACGTCTAGTAGTAAACAGAATAATGTGTAGGTATTATGAAAATGTAATTCATTGCATAATGGTGCATTTTCAGCCCAACCTCTAAGCTCTAATAGCATTAATGGAATACTACCCACATTAGATTTGATATTTGAATCTCGTTTGGTCGGTCGACACGCTAAGCGATGTTTAGTAAAGAAACCAAACCAAGACAATTACATTACCAAGATATAAAGTACATACTTGCACGCTATTTTTTTAAGTCTTTTGTACTTTTATTGCAATCACTTATTACTTTTGTTTAAAAAAAATAACCATTTACCTGTAAAAAAAAAACAATATAAGTAGTATTCAAACCTTGTCTTTTAAAAAAATATAATATTATACATTTAAACTTTATCGATAAATGAAAAGTAGTTCTATTTTTTTTATGGTTGACGTGAGATTATTCACGTGACACTGTGAACACAGTGTGCACAGTGCTTAGTGTGCTTGACGTCACTTACATTATTTTGCATACAAATTCTTTTTTCTTTTTAAAAAACGTAGCCTCTGTTGGATTTTCTCCAGCATCGTGGAATTGATTCATTAATTTATTGATTCATCGTAGTTGTACGTTGTGGAATTATGTCTGTAATATACACCCAGAAATACAGACACAATTTAACAACGCACATACCCAGACCGAAACTAATCTCGGTTGATCACATTTATCCAAGCACAGATCGCTTAACCGCTCTACGCCAATCGAGTGTCGTCTAATTAGAACAAAATTCCAATGTAAATATATCTATTTCTATTTTAAAGATCAAATTGGAATAGGTACCTATTAAATTAAAATAGATGATTTTATTTTAGATAGTCATTATATTTAAGAATGTAGGTTCCTTAAAACAATAAATAATATAAAACTAAATGAATATATTTCTAATAAATTAATTCGTTCAATTAGATAGGGACCTAATTGTACGAATTTATTCATTAGAAACATTTCACTTCTTTAAAAACATATTAGGAACCATTACGACATGTCAATTTAGGTCATTTCTCCATGGCAATCACGACTCCGTGCTTACGACTTAATGTCTTTATTCAAATCTTTAGATAAAGATATTTCATTAAGAGATATCGCCTACGTGTGGGGCATCGATGATATTTCATAAACGAATGTCCACCATTCATCTTGACAGATGTCCCTGACGTTACGACATCTACGTCGAACAATTAACCAAGACTAAAGTTCTTTTACCATTTTTCATTCAGAATCTTGCATTTCCGCTGCCCACACACGTTTACAATGCTAAACGAAACCACGCTAATAAATCTATTGATGTCTCAATTTTATTTCTTGGCCCTTTTCTGCGTAACTAGTTTTTTTATTTAATATTAACGTGTTGTAAATTTATGGGTTTTTATATGAGGTGAGGTTTTTACATGCGCTAGTAGATATTAAGCCAATCTCTAAAGCTTAGATCTATAGTGAACTTTGACTTAGACTTTACTTTCAAGATCGGTATTTATAAAACTTATCTTCGAATTCGTCTGAGTGCGTAGCAATTCTGGAGGTAAAAATTTAATAAGAAACTCTCAAAAACAACTGACTCGGGCGGGATAGTTGTTTTTGCGAGTTTCCTAAATAAAATAAAATATTTAATTTCATTTAATAAGCAAACATGTGAATTCCTATTTAATTTTTAGCAATTTTACTACATTCGTTTTAGTGTCATCCTAACCTATTATAAACACCCTACATTGCTCCACGGTAAGCGTGTGAGTAGCCAGCTTAACATTATTTTGGTTTCTCTCTCAACCAATGCAGGCAGAGATTTATTCTGCCCACGACTTTGTTCTTACATTATTTTGGGATAAAAGTGTTTTACGTTACTCTCGAGTCCATAAACTATGCAAAAAATCACGTCCATCCGTTATACCACGTTACTGCGTGAAAGGACAAAATTAAACTGTAGCACCTAACCTCTATAGCACTTAAAAGCTATACTACTACCTATTATAAATCCGAAAATAAGTCTTATTGTTTATTTGTTACGTCTTTAGCTTCCACTGCTGAAGATTTTAACAAAAGGCTCTTTTCTCTTAAAATACTCAAGTCGCGGATGTTAGCTCTAGTATTACTATTATCAAATATGTAAGTAGGTATACCTATTGAAGTTCGTAAGTCCTATTAGATTTGAAACCAGTTTAGTTCTCGTAATGTAATTCACGGAAGTGTGACTCAAATAGCTGTAAGATATAAACTTTAAATGTACACGTCGCTTTTGACGCTTGTAAACAAGTTTGGGTAATTTTAGGAATATTGTTAAGATACTTACCTAGTTGTTTCATTTAGCACTGTTAATGACCTGAACTGACTGAGACTGTGAACTTCTCTCTTTCTTGATGATCATCATTGCGTATGGCATTCATTCTGCGTGGATCAGATCTCTATATCCAAGTTTCTATATATATTAGTTTTTATATTTGATTGTCGCTTTCCTTACACATGTAAAAAAGAAAGGAAGAAGAAAATTAAATCCATCCACTATTAACTCGACTAATTAACTACAGTAAGAAAAACTCTTTTACAAAAATATGTTGCTATCTTAGTGGCCGCTAGCAAAGCCTTTCTGCGTCCATTTATCTTACACAGGACCGTAGGACCGCTACTGTCACCATTTATTACCACATTGTGAAAACATTCTAAAAACTTATATTTAACGATGTTGCAACTTGATACAGCGCTGTTTTTATTTTGTGATAAATGTATTAAAGTTTTTCTTTAAAAATGAAATAGGTATTCCCGAAACCTCTTGGTCCACTATTTCCAATCGTTGTTTAATTATCTTTACGATCCTAAATCTAGCCACTGTTAAGTATAAACCTCTCTTTTCTTCCAGGTCCAGTGTCACTTTGCCCAGTCCTGTGCCACTTCACCAAATCCTATGCTAATCGCTTCCATGTGGTATGACATCAAGTCACTGTATCGCTGAACGTTATATCACAGTATAATAATCATACAGTATGGTAACTACGTACAAACGCTCGAAAACGACACACTCACACAAACATGCGCAACGACGCGTCGTTGATACTGCAATACATTCGCTTAGGAGTCTCGTCTTTACGCAATAGGTATTACGCATGTTTGTGTGAGTGTGCCGTTTTGAGCGTTTGTACGTAGTTACCATACTGTATGTTTATTATTCTGTGGTTCTATGCTCCTTCCCCGTTTACTAAAGGTTGATGGTTTCACCAACTAAATAACTGATAGTCATAGAATAATGGAAACTTACTCCTTGAATATACTAACTATTAAAAATCACAGCTTCGTGATTCAGTAGTTTTGTTAGCATCCCTTTTCATCATCTAATCACGATAATGTATCATAATATAAGATAAATTCGTTGTTTCGTTAAAAGCTAGTTCGCATACGGAAGCTTTACGAATACTAATTAATCATGGAGCTGTCTTCTAGCGTCCGGTCTGGACACTGGCACAACGCAGTCTGTACGCCGGACGCTCGGACACCTCCGGACATCTATTCAAACCGAAATGTAGCAGGCATTAGCTCGGAACATCCGTAGATAACGAGAAATTTGAGATTCTTCAATAGATTCTAAATGTTTTGTATTGTAGAGTTGTAAAGTTGTCAAGAACTATTCAATAGAAGTTTACTAGATTATACATAATTTGTTGTACTACTATTTGATATTCAGTTTTTTTTTAATCGTGTGATTGATGAACAACTTAGTTCACAGAGTTTAAGCCGCCCGCAGGCCTCTCAACCACCAAGTTACATACACAATAATTTCACAAAGCACAAACACCCTTACCGAAACAAAGAATATCCATCGATCACACTAATATATTTTCCGTAAAAATCGAACCCTTGACACCAAGCACAGAATCGCTTTACTGCTATACCAGCCGTGATGTGTCGTAGTCGTAGTTCGTTTCTCTACAATAGATACGTACAGTCACAAACAAAAAAAAAACAAAATCAATTCAAGGAAAATGTGTACTTACCCATTCAAAATGTAAAAATATTACTCTTAATTTGTCATTATTACATCCTACTACTATTATAAAGGCGAAAGTTTGTAAGTATGGATGTATGGATGTATGGATGTTTGTTACTCTTTCACGTAAAAACTACTGAATGGATTTGAATGAAACTTCACCACAATATAGCTTATACATCAGAATAACACATAGGCTACAATTTTTGGACGAACCTGAAGTCCACGCGAACGAAGTCGCGGGCAAAAGCTAGTAAATACATATATGAATAGTTACCAATATTTGAAATGTACATTTTTTTAAAACTTAGCCTGTATTTTAGAAGACAATCATTTACATTCCGCTACTGAAAGTTACATAATTGTGCTCGTGAGTGTACCTACATCAACAAACCAAACATTAAGTACAGTTCAACCCGTATTAAAGTACATCTAGTTACATAAGCACAAAGGCCTATGGTGGCGCGTCGATAAATTCGCTCCACTATCGAGCTAGCTTCCGCCCTCGCCGTCGCCCGCCCGCCCTAATCACGCCGCCCATCGCGAACTGCTGCAAGTTAAACATTACGCAGCTTGTTTTCACAACTACCTACATAGGTTCACACCTAATAATGTTAGTTTGTTGTATCTAGTTTAACTGAAAGGCGAAAATCTGATAATTTTATTCAATCTTACCCTTTAGTCCTGTCGTTTGTTAGCCCCGAACTATATTTTATTTGCATAATTATGAAACTTTTAATATATCATTTACTACATAGTATAAAACAAAGTTGCTATCCGCCGTCTGTCTGTCCCTATGTATGCTTAGATCTTTAAAACTACGCAACGGATTTTGATGCAGTTTTTTTAAATAGATAGAGTGATTCTTAAGGAAGGTTTATATGTATATTGCACCCGTGCGAAGCCGGGGCGGGTCGCTAGTTTTATATATGTTTTTTACATGTTTATGCACATGTTTTGCTTATATAAATGATCTTACTTAAGAAACTCGCAAAAGCAACTAACTCGGGCGGTACTTGAACTTGCGTAAGTACTCCGGTAGGTGTCACCTAAGAAAGAGATTCGTAATTTCAACTGAAGCGAGCAGACTTAGTAGCTTAGTTGGCAAAACGATGGCACGGCACGCCAGGGATCGCGGGTTCAAATCGAGTTCGTTGTTTTTGCGAGATTCTTATTAAGTAATTTCATTTAAAGATTGACAAGATATAAAAAATGATATTTGAAATAGGTGACTTAAAAATAAAAAATAAGCATGACTGTAAATAACTTTATAAAATAAATGATATCAAAAGAATAAAAAAAACATACAAAGGTATATACCCAAAACTCTGAATATGTTAACATGATATTTTATTATTTTAATTGAGCTTAATAAACAAGCTTAATAAATTCCACTCAAAAGGCCGATAAGAAAAGATTCGGACAAAGTAAATATAACATTTATGCCCAAACACATAAGCTTTCAACATTTAGATCAGGTTTTATTTAGCCAAAACGGGAATATTTCCACAATAATAAAAAAAAGTATTCGGTACTGAGTGCGTCTGCGCATGGCGTTTTAATAACTAACAAGAAGATACTCTTATCTTCAATGAAGACATCTTGATCGAGTCAGCTTGATAACCTAACTAAACATTAATTAACTGTGAGGCAGGTGGATTAAACGGATAAATTTTACCGACATATGCATAAATTGCCTCGTGTTTAACATAAAAACACTGCATCCGGTTATCGCCATGTCTTAATACAAATAATGTCAGCCATTATATATATTCCCTTCACAATATTTAACTCACCCCGTACGTTTAGGCGCAAGTAATTAATTCATGTCGTAAATTCTGATACGTCTAGTTAACAGAGTTAATTTAAGTGCTAATTAATTTTGTTTTAAATAAAAAGCTAATAAGTTTTCATGCGTATCTAAGAAAAGACGATTAATCGTGTTTACTCTGAGTTATTTGACCTCCCAAGATGGTACAAAAGTCAAACAAAGGTACGAGTATATATTATAATATTTTCACACCAGTAGCGTGCCCAGTACCTAACAACAGGTGCCATTCCAACAACCTTGTTAAAAGTTACATTTAATGAAATAATTTAATAAGAAACTCGTAAAAACAACAGACTAGGGCTCCCGCCCTAAAAACATCACCTGAGAAAAAAATGAGCTATCTAGGTCCAAAGTCCAAGGCTGGGCATTGACGACTCAGTGAGTCAAAGCTTTGGCAAGGCTTTAGAAAAATGTGTGATAGACACCTGACAGACAGATATTTACCAAAATACACACACACGTAGCTCACATACATAGACCATACACGTCGATATCAACATGTATAGCATCATGTATCAACATCTATAGCAACATGTATCCGCTACTACACAATGAAACAGAGTTGATTAAACTGGAGTGTGATTGTGGACCAATTTCACGCGCAGCGGGCTGATAGCAAATAAATCTGAAATCGAGCCTCGCCAACGTACACCAGACACTTATTACTCGATGCATGTCCACTGAAAAATCCATTCCTACTATAGACTAGTTAAACCTTTATAAAGCTGGAAAAAGTGATGGTTTTTTGGCAGGAACTTTATTTATTAAACAAAAGAGAACCAGACAATCCGTGCGCTGTGTATTTACTGCAATTGTTTAACAAAATTGAATCTTTTTTATATGTAAACCGGTATATATATACCGGTATGTATATTCCAATCCGGTATTGTATATTCCAATCTTTATATTAATTCACCTAAAAGTTAATACATAATAGATAGCTTTACCACAGAATAGATAATTTAGTGAATGACTTTACTATAGCTAAATATTTTTCAAAAAATCAAAATCAAAATATTTTTATTCATGTAAACAATTTTAGGCACTAATGAATAGTCATAATTTTAATATTATTACGACGATGAAGTGTCAATATCTCATAAGTAACACAGTTTTTTCAAATAATTTTCATTATTGCGGTTATGAAGTTAAAAGTTAAATTAGCATAATATTTCAGTACAAACAGATATAAGGTATTGATTCTTCGCCGTCGATTATAAGAAAGACTAGTCGCCAGTTTCAAAGGCAGCCTACCCCTCATGTACATGTGATTCTTCGTAACTAATCAAGTCATCGATAAAAAGGACTACTTGTTACCTTAAGCGGTGAACAAAGGTAATTCTGTGTAATAGAATTTCGGTCAAACGTAAATCAATCTAAAAATGTTCGAACAAATGTACGTCTGTGTCAATTATACGACGATATTAGAAATTTTCGATCAAAGGTATATCATTTAACGAAAGTTCAAACTTACAACGAGATTATATCGTATAGACGTTAAATTAAGTTAATATACGAACCTACGTATATTAACTAAACTGGTAACGAGAGGCTAATCACCAATTTCGTAACGCAAATCTGAAATTTTAGGTCAGTTTACTTGAAATCCTAATAAAACAAGATTAGCTCACTTAATTTATTTAACTTAAACCGAGACAAAAACAGAAAATCTTTTTAAAATGTCGTCACGACAAAATTCGTTCGTTTGATGTCGGAGGTCTCTTTCACTTTATTAAACATAAAGGGTATAATAGGGTCAAATGAAGTTTTAACCGACACGAGCGTACAGGCCCGTGACAATTTGTGAAGTGAAATTATAAAAAGAATTGTTAACATGTTAAAAGGCCGGAGCGAAATTAAGAGAGTCACAGAATTAGATAAAGGTCGCCTTTAAAAAAAAATGTAGAAGATAATTCTAGGTTAATTAACACTAATGTAACAAAATACAACCACAACGTCAAAAACATACTCGACACGTCATCAGTAAGTAGAGAAAATTTTGCAAATGCGAGAATCGTGTAATAGATCCATATTTTCGAACAGACACAAAAAGGATCTGCCATCTGACTGTTGGTCATTGCCACAAACCATACAATCAAGAGCGACGCCAAGGGAGGACAGGGAGGGACTGCTGCGCATCTAGAGAATCAAAAAAATGTAATATTACCTATATGTTTAAAAGTTTTATTTAATGTACAGTCAAGAGTACGTTGATGTTTTCAATTGCTACATTAAAGCTCTCGACTGTATATATACTTTCCCACCCTCTATTCTTCACCTCACCCGATGATAAAGGAGGGGGCTTCAAGGGGTGCGATGATCAACCCTCCCCCCTTGTTCATCGGCTGGCGACTCATTGCATAAAATGAATGACAAACATGTAGAGATTCTAAAGTCAATTTTAAACTCTCGAAATCAATTAAATATTACGCCTCAGGTTTTATTTACACTTGTAAGTTTGTTACTTTTTAATTTAAACAAAACATACTTGAATTGCGGTTCCATTGCAATTGATACATATTCATAGACAACTCTACACTAACTATAGAGTGGCCGAAATTAGAGCCAATGTAATTTAGTGCCAAATTTCATTGCGGATATGCGGGCAGGACGAACGAACGTACTCCTTCGTCGTATAATGCGAGTGAGGCACTATGAATATATTAGGGACAAACCATTTTAATATGCGCATATACATGTAGGTTTATTAGTATAGATTGTGGATGGCTGGCATAAGCCAATTAAAGATTACCTACGCCTAGGTAGCTAGGTATTTAGTGAAAAGTGGTTGTACTGATTTTCCTTATGTAAAAATGGAATAATAAACTAGACTAGGTTTTCCCCTTAAACTATTTTCCCCCGCTTTGCTCACGTAGACTATAGGCTTTGTAAATTATATTTACATCACAATAGCCAATTGTTTAAATGTAATATTTGCGTTTGTAACATATTTTATATTATCATATACCTACTGGGTATTTTTAAAGGGGTGTGGATATTCTGAAGGATGACTCGACTATCCATCCTATTTATGATAATTTAATAAAATATGTAAAATATTTATAAAATCCTGTACATATATACAAAAATGCTCTTTCTCCGACGTTCTTTGTGTGAACTTTTACTTAGCTATCTGCTTCATTAATTATAACGCTCTTAGCAAAAACGGAATATTCATTTACAACCGTAAAATAATCTTGCTTCGCAAAGGAATGGTGAAGCGCTTTACCAAAATTATAACTGATAGCCCATAGATAACCAAATAAATCAATAGATTTTCTAAAGTTTATTTTTAAATTTATTCTTTGACTTTTCTTTGCAGGGATCAAAGCGAGAGCTTCAGATGTAAAAGATAGGATTAACTTGGCCAGCGGTGAACTGCAAGAAGGTTCTTACGAACACTGCAAAACCAGGAAAGCCAATACTACCCTTATATCCCTTTTGCGAATCTTCTAAAAATGGCGTGGCATGAATGAATTGACTTACGTTGAATTGAAATATGAATTGACGTATTTTACCTGTCTTTTTTTATTATTATTATTTAATGGGACTGCTCTTCTATATCTATCTATATCCTATCTTTATGTTCTTTATAACCATTAACCGGTAGTGTATTTAGGTTCCCTATGTGCTCAACTGCTCAGGGTTACTGATATATTGCCGTTCTACCAAACTCCGCCCGACAATACCCGAGAAAGCAATTTTTCCTCATAAATATTAAAGTTAAGAAATATTTTCCGCCCCTAGAACTACCGCCCTGGGCTATACCCAGTGCTCGTCTATACGTAAGTACATCCCTATTAATAACAATTTGCGAAAAAAAACATAACAATTTTTTTTTTAACTTTAGAGCATAAGTTCCTAATTGCAAGCATTTTTAATGCGTTTTAAAATGTTATTAAAAATTATTTCGTTCGTGCTTTTAAAATAAAATTATATTTCTACTTTTTCAGCCTTGAAATTTTTCGAAATAATTTGCTAAAAGATGTCAATACGAAATTATTTTATATAGGTACTCAAGGTACCACCGTACCATACATACTCGGGCCTCGGTCGTGTTTTCGTGTGAACATCGTGACTGAGTCCCTGTGGGAGATTGCGGGTGGTGTAAAATTGCAAGCGTTCCCATAGGCTTAGCGGGTTTGCGGCACCTTGCGACTTCATTACTGGGCATTACGACGACGACGACGAAATAACGCGCCGGATTGAATCCTCCATCCCAGATTCCCATCTCCCAGCTTGTGGTCCCGGTTTTATAAAATCGTAACAAGAATAAAATACATTCCTTTTCTATTTTCAATTGGATGCGTATTTTTTATAATTTATTGAGAATTAAAAAAAAAGAAAAACCTTAATTTACCGTTCTAAATTTAAATTTTAAAAAATCTAAAAGATTCCAACTTCCTTCCTTCGATTCTCAATAAAAATCATGTCGTGTCCTAAATAAGACGATATTATGCAAATCTGCAGGTCATTGAAAGATCTTTTGCATCCCGGCAACAATGGATTTTTTATTGTATCGAATTTTTTATCCTATGATGAATGATAGCTTAAAAAGATGCTGGTTATCTAATTGCAATTTTGAGTCTTAACATTTAACAATTTTACATTGTTAAGAGTAAGACTAAATCCAATTAGGTACAACATTACAAGTAATCGTCAAGTTTTTGAGTAAGTACCTACTCATTGTTAACGAGAATATCGAATTATGTCTGCGATTACGTTATGAAGATTACATATTCATGACTGTTAGACACGTAACCACTAACGTATTTGTGAGCGGATCATAATTATCCTCTAGGGCCTAGGCAAACGTGGATCGCATGGTAAGTGACAACGCCTGTGAATTTGTGATGTGTGTAGGCAAGCACCCCGCATTTTCTTGAATGAACTTAAAAGGCAATTAAAGATCATCGCCATCCCCATTGCCTAGATTGCCCCTGCGGCAAGCGTGTTATAAGGAGCCCTAAATATTTTGCATTTACCATGAATTGAAAATAAATCCTTGGCGATATAATTGTATATGATATATGTTTTTGAAAATTTCTCGTACATACACACAGCTTTGCAAATAGTAAAGGTAAATTGACGTCAAGAAGGATTTTAGGTTCCAACTTCTAATTTCGTAACCAAAACGAGTAAATAATGTAGGCCAACGAGGTTCCTAACTAAGGTCTAACAAAATGAATTTGAATAATGAATTCAGAATTTGAAAAGCTGAAATGTTTTTTAATATTCCGTTTTTGAATGCCAGGAACATTTTGGACACCGTCAACATGGACAATAAATTGATGTAAGTACCTAAGTATACCTAACCTATTTTCTTACAGTCACGTTCTCGTACCTAATTCGCGAAGGCCACATCGTATTTATATGTAAGTATATTATGTATTGTATTTTTGTTTAAAAGTTCAGATATTAAGGTTTCAATTGTTTAAAATTAAATTATTAAATAGAAAATAGGAATTCTTGTCGTATAATCTTAATCTAGCTATAAACATAAAAGAAAGTTGTTATTATACCATATTTTTATAACTTGTGAACTGCTGAACCGATTTTCATGCTTTTGGTTTTTTGAATTTGTCTCCGCCTCGAATAGTAAAATGGAACAAAAATGGAATTATATCCTTACAGTAGGGTATCGTAAGGGTAGAGTAGGGTAGGGTAGTATAGGGAAGGGTAAAATAAGCATAGAGGTAGGATAATCACATTAATCACGCGTACAAACTCGCGCCGGGCAACTAGTAAGTAAATAAATCATACATGTAGTAACGCTTCAAGATTCATGTAATATCCACAATACATGTCACAAGTCTGTTTCTAGCAGGACCCCAAAAGTTTCTTCGTCGCTGCGACGCTATTCAACGCTATTGAAATTAACATTAGCCTCAAGAGACGGCAACTTTGCCTGACTAGCAATTAAGACTCGCGCGTAGATAACACTTTAACTACTTTTGAACATTAACATCTCATCTAACGAACCTTTAAAGTTGTGTTCCCGATTAAGTATATTACGAGGAAGTATACGGTACCCTACCTAGTACCTTTAGTACTTAGTACCTTCCAATATCTTTGGAGTATTAATACTAGCCGTTTAATCGCCCAGAAATAAGACTTAGGACAGTATCCAATTTTTATTATATTTGTAAGAAATAGCTCTACATAACTTTTCGGACGGCGTGACTTTACATATATACCTATTACTATAAATTGTTCTTGACTATTTTCATTAAAATTGTATAAGTTTTTATTAGGATCAATTCAACAGCAAACTTTTTACAGGTTACATATACTAAAAGGATTATTAAGTATGCTGTGACTCTCTCGTGGACTAAGGGTGGGTGGAGGGGGCGGTCCGCCCCGGGCCCCCGATCCTAATCACTGTGATTACAGACAACATTTGATTAAGCTTATTGTTACAAAAAACTACATCTACCTACTACTTTGTCTCAAAGACAAATCCATAGACACGTCTCGCTCTTTGACATTATTGATCACATGTATAATACGCAATGCGTTTTCATTACTTCTGATATAAGAAAACTTTATGTTCGACTCCGCGGAGCTAAATTTACGACCCTGTTTTGAAGGCGCACAGTTAAGTGTTTATCACATTCTTATGAAATACGTGAATATACGAAGAGATTCTACATTAATTAAATCCACAGCAACAGTGTTTTGAAGAAAATGATGCCTAGTTCTAAGGCATCATTTTCTTCAAAACACTTGCGAAGTCCCTAATGATTAAATGCTATTATATAGCTAGCAGACAATTAAAACATATACTTACACACTTCGAAAGACATAGATAGGCTAGTTTAGAAAAAAACTATCGGATTTCGACCACTGATTGGACCACTAGTAGGTAATAGCAAAACTTCCGGTTTTGTTTCTTATTGTTTTTCAAATGGTCAATATCAAATGGTTTTCTTTCTTCTTTCTTCTTTGGTGCATTGGTTGCGAACCCGCTTTGTAACCACGTAGGTGTGAGTTGCATGCATCTGGCATGTACCAATGTGACTTTTTCAATGTCATAGGTACTCTCTTAACATCGTTAGGAAACCTGGACCTAAAGGTCTAAAATCGCCAACCCGTAATGAGCTAGGGTGGTAATGAATGCTCGATCCTTCTCTGTACGAAGCCTGCCGACGTGGAACAATTAATTAAGCTGGTTTTTAATTTTTATGTTAATAATATTATTGTATTACAATTTACATTCTTAACTTTAAAAGAGACAGGGAATGATATACCAATATTTTCAAAGTTTGGGATGGACCTCGATACAATTTTATTGTAAGATGCTTTGCCCACAATGGAGAGGTTTAAGATGACTAGTAATTATGACAATGAATTTGATGAATGAAATTAAAATCAATTATCGAATCCTGACAATAATATAATTAAGATATTTATCACTTTATCAGATGATCATCCGGAACGACAATGAACAGAATGACATAGACGTATTCAGATCACGCCTTGCGCCATGTCGTAACGACGATTTCAATATTTTTTGTCATTTTATTGGTTGTATTCATGGGCACCGAGAAGAGGGGTCTAAAGAGGTGCTTTTCACCTGAAAATCAGTAGGAAACCTACCTACACAAAAAATATTATTATCTTGATAGGCAACATAATATTTTTTCAAGTGTAAACTCTGCGGAAAGTCATTTCGTATTCACAATTCACATTATTGTAGGTATTTTGTTTATAGTATAAACTTTATACCTACTATATATGCTTTATACTATAAAGCATAACATGCTTTATTTGCTATACTATAATTACTTATATTATATAGTAGGATAGCAAATAAAGTAAGTAGTTTTTTGATCAGATTTGACCCTTTGAAAATAATCCTGCTAGCGCCTATGTACATGTATACCTACCTACCTAGTATCTATAATAAGTTTAACGTTTCAACATTAGAATCGGGTCGAAATAGGTCACCAGGGTCGCCAGCCAGGATTCGGGCTCCATTAGATATAGGTATCTAAAGCCTACCACAACAAAGCTCCGGATACTTATCACTCAGTCTGTAGCAACTACCTCCAGTAAGCGGCTTAGCAAATGCTAATCAGGCATAGCGACCGTTCTGAGCCGTCCCGAGTCGACCCGTCCCGAGCCGTGCCTGGTAATTACTACTCGTCCGGTTTGTCGCTTTAATTAATTAGTGGACGGACAACTAAGTATAATGAAAAGACTGAATTACAATCACGAGAACTGGAAATATCCGAGATAATACCTATCTGCTTTTGATAACTGATAATAATTAATAGGCAGTCACCAAAGCCCATGAACATCCGCAAAATGTATCTGCTAACCAACTTTGTCTAACCAAAAAAAAACAAGTACCTAGGTATGTCTATGTAATGTCTACTAGGGTAGGTAGGTAGGTTTAGGGTGAGCGTTTATTATGTCAGTCATCCAGTCATCTTTTCCTAAAAGATGTACATAAACAGACCAGAATATAAGAGTGAATTTACGTTTTCCACGGAAATAAGGACCAATTATGTGATCCACAACTATCACGATGTTTTTTTTCAGTTTTATACTTAATTAATTAATTTTTAAAAGGCACATTAGGTCAAAAATACAGATGAACGTGCTTTAGTTCGAACCAAAAGTCGTTAGAAGACAACATTGTCTAAGAACTCGAACGGTCATGACCTTAGATTCTATATAAATACTCTAAGGTCATGACGGAACGGAGGTACTACCTACGAGCTTTCGAAGTTACATGCTATAAAGTATAATAAAATTATTACAAACTAGACTATTTTAAATCAGATTCAAAGAAATTATTATTTTTAACCGAAAAACTAAATGCTAATTTTCAAGCGTTGAACCTAAAAAATGTTATTGGTGATTTTGTTACTGTTGTAGTCGATACCAGAGTCCTCGTCTTCGAATGTGAGCAGGGAAAGTACTTACCTAGAGTAAAGTATTTATAATCTACAAATATGACACATTTTCCCAGATACTACATTTCTAGCACGGGCGTGCCTCCCATACATTTATCTAAAGCCCAGCCAGAGCCTGTCATACAAATGTACTTCAATATGTAATAATGTACTTCAATGTAACCTTGAAAAAGGTTGTTATTAGGTAGGTACTAGGCACGCCACTAGTCTAGTAACAACTATAGTTAAGCGGTCGTAATAATTTTTGCTCAAAGCATTTTAACAGGCGCTTCGCCGCTCGTCATGACTTCTGCAATCAAAGTTTCAGTTGCTCCATAAATCCCAACTGTTAAGTTACTAACAACTTCCAAAACACTTTAAAGGCTTAAACTTTTAATTAATAGAACTCATGCAATTCACGGAACCATTAAGAGTAATGAATTAGCTCCTCTTTGAGAATAAAAACTGAGGTTATCAATTAGCGGAGCTTCAGAAGTTCACGAATTAGAAAAAGTATTAGTTACAATGAATGTAAATCGATAAGTAAAATTGAAAAGAGTGCCGAAGGTTGGGGACGCGAGTGGAGGAAACAGTGAACTAGGAACGACTGTACGAGTGTTGGGAAATTAGTAGGAAATTAAATTTCACAACTCCTGCCACGAACACGAGACTTGGCACCGCTCAGCGAATAGTTGACACGCAGCGACAACGCGACTGTTGCTGGCATTCTTATTTACTGTACAATATTTATAACCATCGTTAACAAATTATTAAGAATATTTATAAACTGACATATTAATCAGTTTTTGGGCGACCGTCTTTAGACGTCGTCACGAGAAGGCAAAAAACCATTAGGTATTCTTTATTTTATTACCTAAACCATTAGGTACTCTTATTTTATTACCAATTTATTTTCTATGATATCCATACAGTTGGTTGACTAGCTTATCTAGCTTGAAAGAAAAGTGTAGGCCTGAAATCTTGAATGGATATCTTGACTTATAGTCACTTAATTATAAGTAGGTGCACTTGCTAATTAAAAACATTTTATCATATTTTTATAGTCAGACATTTTTGTATTTTTTCTTTATTTTCCACCGATAAGCCTACGTATAAAAGGTATTATTCCTTAAGATGGCAGACGTTGTAAGGTGATTGCAGCGAACATAACAGGCTGTCGTCGGCAAACTACTTATCTAAATTAAATCTTTTGGTCCTGGCGGGAGACTGTTGCCTTGCCTCACTTTACTTGTTCGTACACAAACTGCTAATATTGCAGAACCTATAAGTACCTACCTGCCTACTCACTTATGTGCTTATGTCTTGATACTGTATCGAAATATTTTTTTATTTTACCATCGGAACTCACCCAAAGTGAATTTAGTGATCTGCTACGCGAATCATCATAAATGTTTAAGTTAAATAATTTTGATTGTTAAAAAATAACACAAAATAACTAACTAATACAACAAATTTATTTGCATTTTAAATAACATTATTTAAGTAGTAAAAAATTAAATACCTACCTATAACCATATGTTATGTAGCACGATACATTATTGTACAATATTTATGTGCAGTGCAGTATGTTACAGCAGCTATCACACTTATTTCTACAATCACAATAGAACAATATTCATATCCTTAACATGCTAAAAACATAGGCCATGACACAATAAATTATTACGATGCATTTACATAATAAAATAACAGTATACTATTAAACATGACGTAAAAATAAACTTGCTTAGTCAGATATAATTTATAAATGTCCATTAAAGGAATGGAAGACTGAGCTAACATCCTATAAATATAACACAATATTCTCTTCTGTTTGTGGTTCTACTTTTTTTTGTTTTGTTTAGTAGTTACTGACGAGCTTTAGTGTTATCAATAAAAAAATAAAAATAAATAAATACGGTCAAATTTCGACCAATAGGCAACATCTGCTACTGGTAATTTGACAGCCTTGGAAATTAAAAGCTGGTTGAAACATAGGCATATCGTAACAAATATAAATCTTCAGATCAATCATGTGTTCACTATGTCAGTGATGAGGCCAGCAGCTATAGTAGTGCCAGCGACACGCAACATCACGCGGCCTAGCTCCTTCACATCCTTGTACCTCTCCACACAGACTGGCCGACAGACCTCTATCTCCACTACTGCTACACAGTTATTTCCCAAACAACGAGGCTTTTTCTTTACCAACTCACCGGTACTCTTACTCAATAAAGCCTTCAGCTTCACTATATTTGCGGACTCAACTAATGATTGATGATGAATCAATACAGGAAAACCTTTAGTAATTGGAACCTTGACATTAAAAACCACTATTCTAGCTTCAAACCTAGTGGTTACAGGCACTTGTATTACTGGGTCGCAGAGTATAAACCCAACTGACACATTCTGCATATCTACTCCAGACAATGTCACACTGACTTGGTCACCAGCAAAGGCTACATTGCTGGTCATTTCATTGATACTTATATTCCTAACTTCAGCCATCTCTTTAGTAGGGCACACCAAAACTTTATCCCCTTTACTGATCATGCCATTCTCAATCCGTCCAGCTACACAGAACCCTGATCCAGTGCCTTTATATACATCATTTACAGATAACCGTAGGGGTTTTGATACTGGTCTCTCAGGCACAGTGAATTTATCAATTACATCTAAAAGGCAAGGTCCATTGTACCATTTCTGTAATTCTGGCACAGTTGGATGTTTCGCCAGGTTTTCACCAGTTAATCCCGAGCAAGGTACATATGTGACATCGGAGTCTTTAAAACCAGCCTGTTTTAGAAAGGCTTTCAGTTTTTTTGTAATTTCGATAAACCTCTCCTGAGACCAATTTGATGTGTCTAGTTTGTTCACGGCTACTGCTAATTGACTCACCCCCAGTGATCTCACTAACAGGGCATGTTCTCTTGTCTGTCCTCCGAGGTCAAAGCCTGATTCAAACTCACCCCTAGTGGCATCCACCACAAGTAAGGCAACATCAGCTTGTCCTGCTCCAGTTATCATGTTAGGAATGAAGTCTGCATGGCCAGGAGCATCCAATATAATCACTTTCTTTGTCTTTGTATTAAACTGTGCTCTTCCAACATCCATTGTGATGCCTCTCAACCTCTCTTCTCCAGTTTCATCTAATACCCAAGCATACATGAAGCTCTGTTTACCAATTTTCTTACTCTCTTGTTCATATTTATGGAGAGTCTTTTGACTAACCTCACCCAGTTCACAAAGCAGGCGGCCCATTAGTGTGGACTTGCCTGCATCAACATGTCCTATAACAACCATGTACAAGTGGTCTTTGTCTGATCCTCTCTCATTTGAATATTGTAAGGTAGCATCTATTTTATTTTCTTTCACTTTAGGTGTTACTTTAATGTCATCAAGTTGTTCAGTCTTTGTTATCCTCTCAGTGCAGGGAGATTGGTCTCTGGGAGTCTGTGGACAACTACTAGAACTGCCATCTCGCTCAACTTTAAAGCCTTTAACAATGCCTACAGTCTTTGGTTCCAGATTAGTAGTTATAACTTTTGGTGCCTTATCTTTAGTAGATATAACTGGAGCTTTTACAGGATCTATGATAACTACAGGCTTCACAGGCTCTGGTTTGGGTATTTCGGGATCCTTAGTCTTTCTATTCAGAATATCATCAAGGGACTTATTGAAATCAAAATTGTGCTTCATAACCGTTTGAATGAGTATATTGTCCGAAACAGTGTCACCGATGACGTTTCTAAGTTCATCTAAACACGACATGAGCTTAGCTTCATCCTCTTCGTCAAGGTTGAGACTTCGTAAGTCCATGGACTCTCGCCGTTCGAGTGTGGAGTGACTCGAATCAGCTAGATCTTCTTCAGCCTCCTCTTGAATGTCAGTATGTTTTTGCATGAAGTGTGATATGCGCGGATCCGGGTTACGAGTTCGATCATACATATACTGTTCTGCGTCGCTTGGCGACATACAACTCTCTTCTTCCACGGAATGTCCATAAAGATCATCATCGTCATAGTCTTCGGAGTAACTCCTATTTCTAACTTGGCGGTGGCGAGCCATTCTAAAGGCTTACAGCTTATTAGTCTCTACTACTTAATTGCGAACATATTGCAAAAGAATTCGGGAAAAATCACACGTTTTCGATAGTCTTCACAAGCTTCAAGCTTGACAAGCTTTTTGACATTTTATTTCGGACAGAGATGGCAAAAATGTCACTTCAGTGATATTCAGAAACAATGATGTTCCCATTCTGATGTTCTCATTCTCATCAAACAGTGATCTCATTTTCAAAATAATCTATCATCGGAAATTAGATTTACCTAACCGATAAGTATATATATTGATAATTGTATAAAGAATATTTTTTAAGTTTAGTCTAGTGTTAAATTACTCTAATTATCATAACGTAACGCTGGCTGTGCGAGAGAAGTGAGAAGTTATGAACGCAACCATATATTTTCGTTTAGAATTGTACTCGTAAATTTTATTAGAGCTCCAGACGAATTTTCCAATATTTTACTTGAGGAATTAAAGTGTATAATTTATTTTTACATTATTTTGACGACTTGTTTTGACTTATATTTTATTAAGATCATTGATCATTCTAAATAAGAGATGTTAATGATTGTAGATTCAGATGATTAATAAAATTCCCGAACTATCGATAGTGTCACAACGTACATATGTCATGTCAAATCAAATGTCAAGTCATGAAATATTTCATTGGCTTTGTCTTGTTGAGAATTACGCCTACTTTTCGTTTCTTGTTCAATTTATTTTGATAAACTTTCGACTTATGAATCATTAAGTGTTCATAATCAGGTTCATACTATATTATATTGTGTTGATTGCAAATTTATTTGTGTATTTATCATTACAAAACAAAGTTTAAAACCCTTGACCTAGTAAAACTTAGTCAACATGAAGAAAAAGGTACGTATTCAAATAGATAAAGTAGCTTACAATCGCTTTATTTATTATTCTAAACAAGTACGTTATCAGAACTAAAGAATAGAATAAGATTCATTCCTTCGTGATTAAAATAGATGAGTAAATTTTAACGGTCTAATTCTCTTTCTTTTTAGGTGTTGTTGATGGGCAAGAGTGGTTCAGGCAAGACGAGCATGAGGTCTATTATATTTGCCAATTACATCGCCAGAGACACAAGACGGCTGGGGGCTACAAGTCAGTTTTCTATTTTATATTTATGACCATATAAAACATAGATTTAAATAAGCTGTAACATTATATTAACTGGAAATTGTATACCTACTTATTAATGTTTATTCATGTTTATCTTAAAGTAGTGTATCCTTTATATAATTCAATATCTGAATGTCAAGCTAGTGTAGGTATATATTATGTATAGTAGTGAATGGTTTCCCCTCTACAACTTACCATAGCAACAAAATTTTATTGTAATGGTCAGCTGATTTCTTTAAATTTCACTTTTGCATGTAATAGCAGCTGTTATTACAAGATCTTCCACTTATTATTAAACGAATGGGTGAAGAAAATAGAGGTAGATTACAGAAAAGTAGGATGGATTGTGTGAAAAACTATATCTTAGGTAGAAAGAGAGTTAGTATAAGTAGTAGCTTAACTAATAGAGATTAGTGGAAGATGTATATGACTCCAATCTTAAAAATAAATAATGACATGGGCAGGAAGATGATAATGAGTGTTTTTTTTTATCTAAAATCTATTTGGACTAACGCTTTGCTGATTGATTATGACTGCCTCATGTTGATTACAATCATTGGTCTATCCACTTTTAAACCTTCAAGTACATAATGAGACACAAAAGAAAATCAATTGTGTCTGGGCACCCTCCTTCCATCCTTATGGGAATCAATAGGGGATCCATAATAGGGAATCCATTGTTACATTCCACATGGAATGATTGATTCAATGGAATGATTGATTGGATGATGGATTCAAACATTTCAGACTTAAATTGTGTATAAAATATATAAATTTTACAGCTGATGGATCATCAAAACAGTAGATAACTCAGAGAGACACAAGACTTTTTTTTTTAAAGAAAATTACCTTGTATTTTTAGTTGATGTGGAGCACTCACATGTCCGTTTTCTTGGCAACTTGGTGCTCAATCTGTGGGACTGTGGAGGTCAGGAGGCATTCATGGAGAACTACTTTGCATCACAAAGAGACAACATCTTTAGGAATGTTGAAGTACTGATCTACGTATTTGATGTTGAAAGCAGGGAGATGGAAAAAGACATGCATTACTACCAGTCATGTTTGGAAGCAATATTACAGGTTATTATATAACTCAATATTGGATTTATATTATGCAATATAGTTAATTGTCTTCTTCTTTATTGTATGGTTGATGAACAACCTGGTGTCATAGACACCTTAAACCGCCTGTAGGCCTCTGACGTGGCTTTACACACCCTCGAAAAATCTTAGGTGTGCTGGTTTCTTCTCGATGTTTTTCTTCACCATTTCAGCAAGTGATAATTTATTTCTAATTCAAAAATAAATCCAAAAAGTCAGAGGTGCATGATTGGGTTTCGATCCTATGACCTTTGACTGAACAGTTCAGTCAAATTTGCCTTGAGTGGTAAAAGTACCCATATACTTTTCGAGATAATTGTGCCGGACACAGGCTCCCCCGCCCTTTATCCGGCACAAGTTATTTATGGAGATGATGCATATTGTTACATGAGTCATCTTCACTAGTTACTATTAGTATTTAAGATAGACGATTTAAAACTATTAGGATTCATTAGCGCTTAGTGCACATTTTGACAGAAATGTCAGTTCCATAAAATTAATTGTTATGACCTTGCAAATTTCCCCATTGAACTTGAATACAGTAATAAAATAAAAGTAGTGAACCTACTAACTAGTGTGAAACAATATGTATCATATCACTATACAAATAGAATATGAATCACATTATTGTAACTGATTGGTTTGGCATTCTTAACATTTACATAATCATATGTATCGTGGGTGTACTGCACCTCTGCCTACCCCCTCTGGGGAATACAGGCGTGAGTCTATAAATAAATAAAATAAAATATGTAAATATGACATTAATTCATATATACTTAATGGAATTATAAAACACAAAATATGAATATACAACAAATGTTTTTTTTTGTTTTATTAATAGGGTTTTTTGTTTGTGTGAAAAACACAACTAAACTTTGACGACACGATTGGCGGAGTGGTTAGGTAGGAGATTCACCTTGCGATTGTTATCGCGGGTTCGATTCGATTTCTTTTGTTTTTATCTACCTACATAATAAAAGAAAACGAGTAATCAATCTTGTATGATTCATTTCCTAATGATTCTAATTATTTGTCAGAATTCTCCGGAAGCGCGGATATTTTGTCTAGTGCACAAAATGGACTTGGTACCTGAAGAACAACGGGAGGAGATCTTTAAGGAGAGGGAGGAAGATTTGAAGAGGTTATCCAAACCCTTGGAGTGCACCTGCTTCAGGACAAGTATATGGGATGAGACCTTATACAAGTGAGTGGAAAAAAATATTGTTAAATAATACTAAAACATGATTGCATTTATAATATTAGTCATTGTAGCTATGACGTCACAAAATGGCGATCAGAGTTACACATTCTTATTCTATATACGTACCAAATAGTAGGTATGATTCCAGGTAGGCGGGTCGCTAGTATATCATAAATAACAAGTATTTATAATTATTTTCAGGGCGTGGTCGAGTATTGTGTACAAGTTAATACCCAACGTGAAAGCGTTAGAATCATCACTGAAACAGTTCGCGGAAATAGTGGATGCCGACGAGGTAAAGTATCGTTATTTCAATCATTCTATTCTATTACAGGTATTATCTTACTTTATAATATTATATTATCCTCTTTACCTGGAATTATAATATCTAATTTTCATTATTTATAATATTTAGCTAAACACGTAAATAACACACTGTTGCTGGCGAGTAATTGTACTGCACGTACTGTACTGTATGAGATATCTACTACTTGTAAGACGAGAGGTAGCAGATGCCTTTAGGTTTGGAATGGTTGAATGTAAATTGAGAATTTTAATAGCATGAACAGGACAAATAGCTTAGCAGAATGGCTAACTAGCCTAACTGAGCTATTTTACCTAAAAATACAATACCGTATAAAGCTTTTAAAACGGATTTATTACTAGATTTCTTTCTTTTTCGTTGTGCAGGTGTTGTTATTCGAGCGCGCCACATTCCTGGTGGTGTCCCACTGCCAGCAGCGGCCGCACCGCGACGCGCACCGCTTCGAGAAGGTCTCCAACATTGTGAAACAGTTCAAACTGTCCTGCTCTAAGCTCGCCGCACAATTCCAGAGCATGGAGGTACGTATGGGTTTAATTTTTAAACTGCATTTTAGAACAATTCCTATCGGTCGAACGATATCATCTAGACCAGGGGTTCTATACATATACAGAGTTATTTGTAAAACACCCGCATCCTTAAAAGAGGTCATTAAACTCATCATTATGAACAACTTTTACTATGGGACCAACCCTGAAATCGCAAAAAAAAAATCATCTGTTCCATACATTTTGTTGAGTCATGTGACCATAAATGTATGCAACAGCTGATTTTTTTTTTGCGAATTCAGGGTTTGTCCCATAGCAAAAGTTGTTCATAATGTTAACAATATCTGTGCAATAAAATGTAATTCAGGTCAGAAAAGAGTATGTCATTCAGATTTTAAAATTTAATTCTGACACAATGTGAATTGTTCTTAAATAAATTAATTAAATACTTAGTAATGGATCAAATTTACGAAAAAAAAGAGAAGGTTTAAGTTTAAATTTTTACTTAAATCATCTTACGTCATTTTGGAACGCACGGCACGGAAGAGAATTTTAAATCTATCAATGTAATTGAATACTTATCTCATTGAAACAAAGCATGATTTTAATGCGGTTATTTATAGAATATATATTTATAGAACGACCTCGTAGCATCGTAGCGGATTTCACGTGGTCAAGCTTCGAACGTTGAAAAATGTACTTTATTTCGATTGAATAACTATTCTATTAAATTTCTTCTTGATTTTAAATGCACTGAAAATTCTTAAAATTTAATTCCATTGACAGACATGTGATGTGATTTTCCCCTACTACGAGGCATTTTAAAATCCTTAACTGTGTCGTCCTTCGGTTTACGCTGACCCTGTCGTTATATACTTAATTTTTTCTTACTTATCAAAATGTGTATTGTAAAAATACAACTTAATTAAATCATGAAAGCAGAAGCTATTTAAGTTCAAACGTATAATGTATAATAATATAAAAGTAAAATGTATACTTTTAAAAAAACTTATTTTATTTTTTACAACTATATTTTCGTGTGAAAGACGTACTACGATTGTTTAAACTTATGATAGGAAAGAAATAGTAAATTAAGTATACAATCATGGTGCGGATTCTCTTGTACATCACGATAAACTAATTTTAGTCCTAACTATATCTCTTTTAATATACACCATCGAAAGAGGACAGCAAATTGAACTATCAAATTAGACTACGCTCTCCCAACTGACGTGAAATTAGACGATATCTATCATACCGTCTTAAATTCTCGTTGATAGACCAAATGGCTAGACCATTTTGGTCATTTGGTTGGTTTGACAGCTCTAAAAATCTTCTATCATTTTCTAAAGATCTCTTTTAGAAAGAGAGATAGGGAGTCTAAATTTCAAAGTTCACAGCTAGAGAATAAATACTAGTAAATCACTACCTAATTATATCTTCATTATAGGTGCGCAACAGTGTCTTCGCAGCGTTCATAGACGGTTTCACAAGCAACACGTACGTGATGGTAGAGATGTCAGACCCCAAGATACCGTCAGAAGCGACTCTGATCAACATTAGGAACGCGCGCAAACACTTCGAGAAGCTAGAGAAAGTGTCTTCAAGTGCGCCGAGCCAATACCAATGAGAGAAATGAGAAAAAGTTTAGTTAATTATATGGAAGTGCGAAGCACTGGTGTCTTGCCAAAGCAAGTTAGTCTGTTTGTTATACCGCGCGGAGTGGTTCACTTTGTTACCGTTAGTTCAAGCCGTTCGGAAACCAATCAAATAATTAACCAGTTCAATGCGGGTGGAGCCTTCGAGTTCAAGGATGAATGGACCGGATGGTATTTAATTATTTTCAAGACACCGCGGTCTCATAGAAAATATAATCGATAACTGAGAATTCCGACATTAGAATCTTAGTAGGTCGATATTAAATAGATGTATTTATGCAATTTTGTTGCATTGGCCGAGACGGTTATGTCGGGCTCTCCGGCCTAGAGATGGTAAGCGGCCGGCATACCGACTAAAACCCCTTCTGTGTCACCTCTAATCCGCATCTTGAAATTAAGAGCCATTAGTAAAATTACAATGATAATCTGCGCTTTGACGTCGTTCATCACTAGTTCACACCTATCCAATCTATGGGTCATATCAAAAATATCAGCAGACATAATGTCATAAGTTACCCCCAAGGCTATTAAATTAAATTAAATAATTCACAAAATATGTACTTACGTAAACAAATGAAGTCGTAACAAATGAACTTCTAACGAAAGTTCTCTTTGTTGGTCATCGGAAATTACAACTATTCCATGACTGTCGCCAATTTGATTTTTATTCAATTTTGTGGCACTATCATGAACGTCATAAAAACCATACCTTTTTTTTGAAAAATTAAAGAAAATTGTTGAAAGCCTTCAAAATAATGGAAACAATCTTTGAATAAAACGTCTGAAAATCAAGTTATTCTGTCATCAATTATCTGAATTCCAACATATTTTAGGAGGATATCGTCTGTCGATTTCGGTATTAAAATGTTTAGAAAGTTATCTCAAAGTCGACCCAAATCAAAATCGCGGAGGTCGATGTGCCAACTCTATACTAAAACGTGCGGCTATCTTTATTTTACGTCTAAGAAATTGGCACCTGAAAATTTACGACGATTCCTAAATGATTGCCTATGTAAAGGATCAGTGCCGTCATTATGGGGGGCTGCGATAGTGCGACGGCCCAGGACGCCAAATTTGCGGGGGCGCCGAGGTCTGGTGTCTTCTGCCCCCGTTCCCCATACCCTGAATACTGTGTTACGCCAGCAAAAAATTAACACTCGATATTGATTACCTTACGTGGATGCCACAATATTTTTGGCCAGGGTGCGTTAATAGCGGTCTCGTGTATGTACCAAAGAAACGCGCTATAACAAATGGACGGAGACAATACTTAGCTAATACATTTATTGGTTTTAATACTTTATGCCACCTATTGTGACTTTTAAAATGTGAATTCATTAGAAGTTATTGCCGTGCGACTACGCTGTTTTGCGATTTTCTGGAAATCTGGACCATTTAAATGTTGATAAGACAATTGTCCCAACGCGATGCGAAATTCGATCAATTAAATTCGCGCCTGGATATCTTTCATCGCTTAAAAAATCTTTGAAAACTCAAAGAATACCTTATTACAAACTAATAATAAAAGTTGAGCAAAATAATCGCAACATGACAAATGAGTTTTCGTCAGCAGATGAGAACTCTCTCGCGACCGGTCTCTTGATGGTCAAAACACTGGCTGAGCAACACTCCCTTAAACACGTTCCTCACCGGCCGGCAGGAATGTTCCCTTAGTCGCATGTAGGGTCGATAGTTTGCCGAAATCGTCGGGTGTTTGCCGATATCGCTGCACTAAGGTTGCCGACGTCGCACGACATTTACCGACTTAGAACTTATATTGCCAACGTCGCGTAACTATAAATTTCAATATTTTTGACACCAAGTGAATATACAACTTACTTTTGAAACACAGTTTTAAACTATTTTTTAAACTTGAAATGTTTTATTTAATTGTACATTGATTGAATACCATTTTACGTTTCGTTGGTATTTTCATTACGATTCATAGCTAAATTGTTATTCATTCTAGTAACCTGACGTCCTTCGTGAGCGTCGAACATGCTAGGCGAGCGCAATGTGATGGGATTATCAGAATTTACAAAATCATTATATAGGTTGACTTGAAAAGTCATCGATACTTAAACACTTGATTGTACTTGTGATAAACAAGCATTGTTTTATTTTTACTTTATTTTTAATTAACTTCATTACGCTGAAAATGCGTGCGGCTTATGTTATCACAAGCGGAAAAATTTTGACCACGCACCGCACCACTAGCTGCTGTGATGCGGAAAACAAACAAGCAGTTAGATCCTAGCTAGTTTACTCCCGCAAACGTGTTGTATGTCCTAAAAAGGGGAAACCAATTCTTTTGTTTGTAAGGTTCTATATTCACGGCCGATTTTATCAACGATTTTGTGACCAAAACACGGCCGTATTTTGCCGAAGACTCGAGGGAAGTGAACGCTATGAGGAAGACCGTTTTACAACACAAAACCACCGGTGAAATGAAGGCTTTGACCGTTGATTCGCTTACAAAATCGGTGAAACAATCAGTCGTGGGTGGAGAGCCTTATAATGAGTACAATCATTGTTTAAATATCGGTCACTAATTACCAGTCACCCTTTATAGACTTACTTATGAGTGGCTAGCTTTAAATGAATGTCAAGCAACTATTTGCTTGTTGAAATAGCTACGATTGATCATTAGATGTGTTCCGAGTATAAAGTACCCCAACAGTACCCCGTGTTTGCATGCGAATACTGAGTTTCAGTAAGACGTAATCTCCCCGTCTTACTTTTTCCCGGGAAGTAAAAACGAGAAAGATATATTTCGTTCATGGTTGCCACATGTATGTAGTATGTACCAGTATACCAGTACCTACTGTTAAAGAGTATATTTACTATATTTACTAAAATACTCTTTTTACATGACACATTAAAATGACCTCAAATATTTAATATTTTCTGGCATACTTAATAATCTATGGCCTTTGGCTTTTTATGGAAGAAGCTCATTGTCTATTTTTCTTAAATATTGTCTGTAAAGAAGCCGTTTTCTTTTTATTTGTTTTTTTTTAACTTTTAGTCGCTGCGCATGTCTTAAATGCTTTTAAAAAATGTTATTAAATTATTGAAACTTTTATTGTTCCAAAAAAAATTAACATGGGAACCATGGTTACCTTACGAGAATACTATCAGTACACGCGCGTAAACTTACAGCTTCGCAAAAAAGAGTGTGAGGCGGTGACAGCTGGAACTAAAAATAAAAATCTTAAAAACCAAGTTTGTGAGAACTAAAATAACTCAAAATTGATTCAATTCATTTTAATTGCTGACAAAAAATTCTTCATAGAAATATGTAAGTACCAAATAACTTGTAATTTTGGATTTTAGTATGAGAAGTGCGCCAGTGGCCCCAATGTTTGCAGACTCTTTTTTGCTAAACTCTCTAGGGGTACAGATAACACTGATATTTGTGAAATTGACAATTTATTTGAATGAGAATTTTCTGCATACTTACTCATATTTATTTATGGTAACTCTTTAAGCCATGGCTTGACTATTATGGCTTAAAAATTACAATACACACCACCATTAAAGTAAAATCCACAATATTTTGTATAATATATTAATGTAATGTTGCTGCTTTATCATAATTTTATAAGTGTAGGTTATTATATGTAACTGTGATTGAGAGGATATGACTTCAGTGTTTAATGTTATTACTACAAAATATAAAACAATAATATAGCTATATGTATACATATTTCTAGTTACCCAAGTTACATAATATGATAGAGGATTACTGTACAAAATGAAAACAAATTTGATACCACCTTAAAGAAGGCTTAAAATGAATTAACTACTAAAAAAAACTTTGTTAATTTATACCAAAATTTATTAGTTCTGGAAATTTCTGGAGGGGGTTTGGCCAACTGTACTGTCCTACTGCTAGACAAAGGCCTCTGCTTACAAATAGAGGTGAGAAAAATTAGGTACACAAACCCGCTGACATACAGCTGGCTTATTAGAAAACCGAGACGAACTTTAAAAATATTCTACTATCCACACCCCATTATACACTGAAATTGTATTCCAAATAAATATTATTATCTGTTAATATTATTAAGAAAGTTTGTCTGAGGAACAATTAATTTATGTTCAGTTAAATGTACTATTTATTGATACAGTATGGTCAGCATACATGTCGACTTTGTTCTTTATGTATCCGATATATCTATGATGCACAATTGTAGTCAGCGATGACAGTTACTGATTTTATCAACCACAAACCTTAAAATAAAGGATTTTTATATTACTTGATTTTTATTATTACATTTCACTGATTTATAAGTCCTTTACGAACGAGGTAACAGCAAAGAAGTTCTGCTAATTTCTAAACTTGCCAACCTGGAGGGGCGCAAAAACAACCAAACCAGACAGGCTATGCGGAGCTCTTATCTTATCTGAGCATTCCAAAATTGTAAGGTTCTTTTCTTAGAAAAAGGATGACATTTTCCAAAAAAGAACTACATTTGGATGGCAGATAAGAGTTCCGCATAGCCTCCCTGGTCTAAGTTTTGGTCATGCTAGTCGCACTCGCAGTTACGTATAAGCTCGCACCGGGCGCATAAAAAATTTGTTACGGCACTGCTTACAAATATTTTTTCTAAATCTGCAACACGAATCGTAGAAAGCGAATCTATTAACCACGATACTGTCGATATCGAGTAAAAAAATATGACCCTACAATAAAAGCAAAAGTGGAGCACCGACTAAGCGTTTATGGTTCGATTTTATTGAAAAGCAGAAAGGGATTTTTTTACTAAGTATAGAAATCTGACACTACCCAAAATGTAACATTGCGTTCATAAAAGATCTTCTCAGTCCCGATAAAAAGGGTTTTTTATAGTGTAGAAGTCTGATACTATCCAAAATATCTCATCTCGTTCATAAAAGATGTTCCCAGTCCTGGTACAAGTCATGAACACCTGAGATAGTAGGTATGCAAAAACAATGTTCATCTAGTCGGCTTTTATAAGAAATAGCTGAATCCTTTAGTACCACTTCCACGCTACTTGACGGTTTATGTATAAAGTTAGTGGCTAGTAATTGTTAAGAAGAAACTATTGAAATACCTATTCCTTGGTTATCTCGGAATGAATTGTATGACCGCTCATGGGATAGCATCAAGTTTACAAGATAACCTTCTATCCTTCGTTAGTTACGGGCCTATTCTGTTCGTATGGGAAAATTCCTAGGAGGAAGTAGGAAAATAACCGATCTTTACGTCAAAGTTTACACCCGTTACCAAAAAATCTACATAAAGCAAATAGACACGCGTGCACTAAACACACGTCTTGTACACGTTATCTTCTTACTGAAAGAGTGCCGTGTTCGATAGTTGACGGCCAGTGACTACTAAGAAACGTGCTTCAACAGTTCAGCATATCAGCTGTTTAATCAAGGTATGTGGTAGAAAGTACAATAGAGACTAACGATAAGCTAGGAAGAGCATTAATAAATACGGTCAATTGTTTATTATACTACGAAATTCTTCGCCGTGTAATTCCCCAGGGCCATTTATTGATGTCGTCATACTTTCAATCTGACTGGATGATGGCTCATTCAATCGGCAAGCGCCGACACGCGTAGTGGTCGTTGTGATATCTCGTTATAGTTTCTGTGTCCTTGATTTTGGAATAAATAAGGTTTGTTATTGTTTTTTTTTAATATAATGTGTTATAAAATTCAATTATCCGTATAACTGGAGTGTAAATTAGGAACTTAATTGTTGGTTCGATATTAATTAATAACGTTCTCGATCGGCACTGTTCTTTAAATATTGTGATTAATTACGGACAATTGTACCTAATACTTATTATTACTCTGACGTAATACTATAGTTCTCGGTGATACGTATAGTGAAAATTTATTCTCACTTTAAGTCCTAATGTAGCCTTCTAGGTAAAGTGACTGTGAAGTAGGTAATCTGAGTACATAAATAATAAATGCAGCTAAGCAGTATAAATGTGGAACGGGTTAATATTATTCAGAGTACGGTATATTATTGCTTAATGGGCCCAGCTAACCAGTTATTCAGCATAGTGCTACTTAAAGGTTATACGTACTATCGCGGACACGAACGGTGCACCACTTTGCTATCAAAATGCTTTGAACGATGCTACGTGCGTAGGTGCGAGACTAGCGCTACGTTCGGACGCCAGGTGCAAGCGATTCTAACCTTAAGAGTGGGGCACCGGCTTTGTCCACGATAGTACCTACGTGACCGTGAAACTATAGCGTGAAATGTGTGAACTTGTGTGCTGGTTTCTCGTAACAGTTTAAAAATAGCTGTCTATCAAATATTACTATGATGCTACCTACACGTATAGAGGATACTGTCGTAGTGTCGTGTATAATTTCCTTAATTAATTTGACTTCGCATCACTTTGACCAGTCGCAAGTTGCAACATAGGTAGAGTACATGCGACACTAAATTCAATAGAGCATTTAGTAACTACGGGTTGACACCATAGAAATATTAAATAACTTCTTTCCAATATCTTTGGTTGACACCGTTCTTTTCAAAGAATTTTCTCGTGTTAGTAACTAACACGGTGTGTGTGAATGATCCTGTTCTTTAGGTATCAATAACATGGTAGTTATAATTTACACTCATGCGTATTTTCCATTGTTTTACGATCGAAATGTAAGTAGGTAACTACCTAAAGATTCTAAGTTTATCTCAAGCTAGATGGATTTGTGTAATTAAAGGGGCAAATACACGTACTTACGTTTATGTGTATGTATGTATAGTAGTCACAGTAGAGTTCTTAGATCATGAGAATTAGAATTGATTTCTAGTAGCGTTATCGATATGACTCCATTATAAGACTTTGATAGTCATTTTGATAAGGCTTTACCTACCATCAATGGATTACTTGTCTTGATAATGCGGTAGGTATCTAGATAGACACCTATACTGCAATATCAAGACGATTACTCGGCAAGTCGGTAATTGATAGAAATGATGGTTGTGATTAGAACTTGATTCCTTTTAAATGCTGAGCAATTTGAATAAACACATTCTACATCTCGGAGTTCTGTGTCTCGGATCTGACTGATAGACCTAGCTACCTAGATACTTCCACCGAAGGAATCGATGTTATAATTATTTAATAAGACATTTGAAAAAACAACTGATACCTACGGGTGGAATTCAAACCTACGATCTTCGACGTACCGTGGCGACACCCCCTGACCGCTAAACCACCGTATCCCACCAGAATCAGTGTTTTTTCAAATTTCTTATTCAATAATAATATTCTTATATTTTCGCGTTTTTGCGTCTGCGAATGATGTAGAGCAAGCATTAGAAAAAGTATGATAATTCTAAGGTAAAATAATTATCTCTAGTACGGTAGGTACGAACTTGATTTATTTTTACTATCTACTATCTGCCGTGTGACGTAGATAATCCATGGTTCTATTAAATGACGCAAGTATTGTTTTCCTTTTAATCAAGGGTAGTAATAGCCTAGTGGTATGACCGTTGACTGACAAGTCACAGGTCTCAGGTTCGAACCTAAAGCATGCACACCTTTGTCTGACTTCTCGGAAGTTATGTGCGAATTGAATATTAGTTATCACCTGCTCTGTGACACGGAAAGCAGTTGGCCCCGGCTGCCATACATACAGATCTTTAAAAATCGATATAGGGAGTCAGTACCTAAGTACCTTCATATACCTAATCCTGAAACTGATCTGACTTTAGAATATCGTATTTGAGCTGCGTTTTGCTTGATTAGACGCCGACCCAACATAGTTTGGGAATACTAAGGCTAGGAGGATGATGATGATCATTTGTTTTTTACAGCCGCAGACATGTCACAAGAAAAACCTACATTCGACTATCATGAAGAGAGCCAGGGCGAGAAGTTGATGCGCAAGACCAAGGAATCTCCTTTTATGGCAATAGGTATGTATGTAGCTTTAATATAGCGAGTAGTAGTGTCAGCAAATTGAGAGTAGGGTTTGAAACTGCACTCCCGACCTATCGTGCGGGTTAAAAAATCGTTTTTAAAACCATTTTAAGATAGATATTATTCCAACCCGTAATATTAATAATGACGCTGCTCTTACTGACAATCAAACTGGGACCACGTTGGGACCCGTGCTACGACCATAGTTTACTATGATCGATGATTATACAAAAAGATTTTACCTTGTGATGGCCGAATCCAATCTTATATCATTTTTTTAAATTTATATCCAACGAGAACTCAGCGTGTGATAATAGGATGGGACATATAGGTACATTACAATAGTTCTTGATCGCAGTGTGGATACGACTTCACATAGGTATCTACTATTATTCCATTTTATTATTCTTACTCCTTTTCTTACCATTCCAGCTATCGCCGGTTGCGCAGGAGCAGTTGGCTACGGCACGTACGCATACAAGAATCGCGGCGCGATGAGCACCAGCGTGTACCTGATGCAGTTCCGTGTGATCGCACAAGGCACTGCTGTCGGCGCGCTGTGCGCTGGCATGGTGTACACAATGTACAACAACTACTTCAACAAACCTAAACAAGAAATCGCTGTAATAACGAAACCTAACGAGCATTAGTATTTAGACGTAGTAATAGTAGCGTTAGAAAACTTCTAATATCTTCATAGTACCGCGGCTCATGTTGCACTGCCTCCAGAGTTTGGTAGCTCGTCTCTCCAAAGTTTCAGTAACTGCGGAATCTTTACTTTCCCACCAGCAACTTTACCAATACAAATCTGATACTTATTCAAAATCACAGATTTTTTCATATAAGTACCTACTTAAGAACCTAATTTGTCACAGTTTTGTAACAACTAAAAAGTATAAGTAATCTTAATGGTAATTATATAAAATTAAGAGCTTGAAAAAACAATTAATTAATTTGAATACTTATCATCAGGTATTCTTTGGTAAATTAGGCAACGAAAGGTAAAGACGCTACAGTGCTACTGTACTGCTGATTGCGGTCAACTAGTAGCTAGGACCTACTATATCTAGGTATTCAGTATCTAGAACAGTTATAGTAGAGTAACTAGTTAGGTACTAATAATCGTTATGAATCTTTATCTAACCTAAGAGTAAGTTTGTAGAAGATAGAGACGTTAATTTATAAAATGTCGAATTAAGATTTATGTTGATTTATTTATGATTTCAGTTCCTCAAAAACTCTATTAGCTATAGGTATCGTCCAATACATTACTTTTTAGATTATAAAGTTGAATTGAGATGTATACACGTAGGGGGAGATGTTTTTAGTGGGTGCAAGCCCCCATTTAACCGTACTTCTTCAGACGTGCGTTACGCGGTTGGAACATCTTTTTCTTCCCTCGGCCACTAAAATGTAAATGTAGGTACTATAGGTAGTAATCTAGTTATATTTCAATTCAAATAACCCATTGTACCGCCATATCGTTCACTTTATTGCGAGATATACCTAATCTATTTATCAATTTCGTCACTATCATCGCTTGTATTTGATAGATAACCGAAATAAAGGTGATTGTTTTAGTTTTCGTAGGGTGTGCTAGGTACCTAATAAGTGGCGAACGCTTCATAAAACTCGATGCATACCAGCTACCTGTTACAAAATGGCCCAGTCAGTATTTCAATAGTGTCTACCTACTATGCTCTAGCGGGGGGAAGGGAGCTGGGAAGATCCAGCCCCCTTTTTTAACTTAGGTCAAAAGGAAGGTCCCATGTTTGACGCGTATGAGTTTTTTAAATGTTGAAGCATTCATTGAGTAAGTAGGTAACTTTATTCTATTATGCTAGACGCAAGCAAGGTAGTCCCACATATGTTTTTTCAGAAAATCGGAAATAACGTTAAAAAAAATTTATATTTGGGGCAGATTAGTCTAAAAAATGTTCTAAAAACCTAATCCTAGCCCGAAGCAGTATTAAACCCTAGCAATAGTTTTATGTTGGTATTATATAGAACTTGTTGTTTTATGTACCTATATTATTATATTAGTCGTGCGAGTTTCTGGATGGCTGTGTTAATTTATGTGTAGATGTAGGTACCTAAATATTAATTAAATCGCATTGTTAAAAATACTGTTTTCTTTACTAAACAACGGTATGTTACTTTTTTTTTTTCTACGTGGTCTCTCTCAGTTATAGCTCTAGGGAGCTCAGACTGATTAACCGGACTTCTAGCGAGACCTAAGGGCCTCCAGCTCGGTATGTTACGAAGCTACTAAGATCTTCGCAGTCCGAATGCCCAAAAGGTATAGTTTTCGACATAATTATTTATATCTAGGTACCCTACCCAACAAGAGTCATGGTTGATAGAGGCTCAATAAATGAAACGATATTATACATAATATCAGTAATTTAATGCAATGAACAATCGACAAGACCTCGCTGTTAAATGCTAAAATTAACAACAGACTTCATAACTTAAACAATAGTAATATGTTAATGGTTTGTAGTGATATAATAAATAAATCAGCCTGGTCCACTGCTGGGCAAAGGCTTTCAGTAGTAAAGATGTTCCACCGGCGAGGCAAGGAGTGGATTGGATGGGAGAAAAATTAATTGTTTGGCAAAATTCAGTTCTCTTGTCACCACACAAGTTGGTGTACGATTAAGTATTTCAATTCTGTTCCGCGCATTTTAGGTGAAAATGGTCTGAATTGGCGAGGATTTGCCAGAATGAACACTATTGCTGCGCACATACAGTAGGTATTCCCTCCCATCTAATCCTCGTCTCGCATCGCCCCAGTGGAAATGCACTTTAAGAGATAATACCTATGCTTTAAACGGTTTTCCTCTCACGCTGTGACCCACCACGTGTTGACTGAGGCAGCATCGTGGGATTCCCACGGTGGGATCAACTGTTGGAATTCCCCAGGCCTCCGACTTGTTTAACAATGGTAGATAACCGGAGTCCATAGGTACCTTAACGTGCCTTTTATAAGACGCAGACGCTCGACATGAAATGCTACAAATGGCCGCCCATTAGACCGAGCATGTTATAAAACATTCCAGCTCTTAAATAGTTAGATCACACGAAATAGTAACAAAATAGCATAGTAAATGTACAGTACAAGCAAAAAAATGATTGGGTTAAATGTTGTGATATGAATGTTTTGGACTGTATACCATTTTGCTTATTAAAACGGGAAACTGGAAATTCTCAAGACCAGGGTCACTATTCTACACAAAATGGTCAAGGTAATTCTTTAACATTGATAAAACTTGGATAAGACAGTACTTACAAACATGATAACACATTTTGTTATCATATCATTAATACTTAAAGGCTATAATATAAGAATATAATGTATAAATATATATTTTATTTTTTAATTTATTGGATAAGGGCTCTGACGTAAACTTATGTGATACCGAGTTTTCTACTCCCGCCCACTTTGGCCCTAATAGTGTATTACGTTATAAAAAGCGAAATAAGCAAGTAAAATAATGACTACACATCACAAATTGCACAACTCATAATACTGTTATTTTTTTACAAAGATAAATAAACCATAATTATCTAAGGCAGTAACTGTGCTATATGGATACATAAAGTTAAACAAAAAAAATTACTGAAATGAATGGCATTATATCTAAAAATCTGCTCTTCTTCACAAGTTGTAACCATACCAGTGCATTCTCAACATTCCCATTGCCAATGGTTAACTTTGCCATTTTTCTTTTCCAAAGTGTCATCCCTGACTCTAGAGCCATTCTGTTCTAATGGTTGAAAGGGAACCTCCTGATGGGAAGTAAGGAGCCAAACAGAACATGCTGGATAACAGGGAACTTGCTCAGAACCTCTTTTTTGTACATCTTAATAAGACCTTGATTAATTTTGGACCATGAGCCCACTGCGCTGATGCTCCACAACTGGTTTGAATGTTCTGCAAAAGGGCCCTTTTTCACTTCCTTGATGTACTTGATGCATGATATAAACATGTACTCATTATGATACTTCTCAATTATATCATCCTCCAAAAACTTAGCTGGGGGATATATTCTGGGTTGATCAATAAGTTGTGAGCTGCCCCAAATGAAAGGTATGAATTGATAATCATCCAGACTCCAAACACCATGACTACCCGCTGGTTCCATCCTGTATATCTTCTGCAACCGTCTTACTATATGCAAATATTTATTAAACACCAAGAATACTGTTGCTATATTATCATCAGCAACTAAATCACCTACTTTGTACAAACAACATAGAAACATGGTAAAAGCCATCTCATGTCCTGTTCCATAATCAATTCTTGTAGCATTACCAAAGCTCTCTTCTAAATATACTTTTACTTCTGGTATAGCCAAGTGTATTTTGGGATGTAGTGCATCCTGTAGGTATAATGTACTGTTTGACTTAAGTTTAGCGAACCAGTCTTTGAAGGCAGCATTACCAAACCTCTGTGGTTGGTCAACGGGGGGGAACTCGTCAATTAGTTTATCAATAGCTTCAAGCATAGTCATTAGCCTCTTGACATTTACAGAGATTTTGCAATCAACTGATAATGGCTTAGCTTTAATAGCTTCATTGAGAGTGGCTATAAAGCCAGTGTACTCCATGTAAGCTTCAGACTTCTCCCAGATAGCCATATCTGTGATTGATTTCACAGCTTTCTCAGGATTCAGAAAGCGATGGTTGAATGGTAATTCTGGTGGAATATTCTCATCCTTAACAGCTACATCACCAAGGCCCAACTCAGAATCCATCTAAAAAAGAGGTATCAATAGGCAAATAAAAATGACATAGTCCTGATTTATGGTATTTTATTATAGGTAATGAAGTAATTATATATCTCTAAATTCATTTAATTATAACACCATTTTTATCTAACACTTACAATAAAATACTACCAACTCATATCTTTTACTTACGACGATACAAATCTAAAGAATTTGATAAAGAAAAAATGTGTTACATATAATTCACAAGATGCCCGGCTTGTTTGTGTTGACCCTCAATATTTTTTATATCTACCTCCGTGAAACAAGTTGGCTGTGGACACGATAAGCTTCGCAAATGAAGGTCACTAATGTCAATCTCAGCTTTACTACATCCAACCATACTTCTTTATTTTGTATCATAAAATATAACAGTGAAAAGCTAATGTGAGTGTGTAAATAACTTATATCATGGAGAAAATATTAAGAGGCATAATGAGATACCGTGTTTTGGATCGTGCAAGCATGGTAAAACAGTTTCAAGAAGTAAAAAACAATCCGACGGTAAGTGATAATGCGACTGACCTTTATTATTCCCAAATGTTGATTTATGGTTAACTTCTGATGCAAAAAATTTACAGAATTTGTTTTCTATTTGTGTAGACAGAAATATATTTTAAAAAACACTTTTACGAAGAAACTAAGCTACTTTTCAACCGAATTCTTCGTTTTTATACGAATATTATTTATTTTGACGACTGACTTTTGATTGACTTGACAGGACCAATACCAACATGCAAAACAGCAAAATAATGCATTCAAAACTTCATTTTGATGAATCTACAAACCTGACCACAGAGAATCTAAAACAGCAAAAAAATGTGTGGTACAGGTGGTGCCATCAATAAAACTTTACTGTGTGCCATAGAGTGGCGCACATTTTTTAGGATTAGCGACTAACTAGACCGTAAACGGAATACTTCCTTATTGAACAAGACCAACAAAAAGGCAGTGTGCGTGCAATATAATTTTCCTTGATTGGTGCTGGGTTTTATGCATGATTTTTTCTGCCTTAGCCTAAAGCGGTGTTCTATACTTGTATGGACAGCAGAATGATCCCAACAAGATTCACCGAGACCAGCGTTGGCGACATGTTTGTTGGTTCGTAAAACTAATCTACCGTTAAATAATTTTAATTTTGTCCATCCAGTCGTTCCGATTTTCACATAACCACCTTTTTGGTGGATACATGAAAACGTACAGCTTGGCAAAAAAGAGTCTGGAAAAATTGGGGGCGCCGCTGGCGCACTTTTCACACTACAATTCATAATTACAAGTTATTTAGAGCTTACATATTTCTATGAAGAGATTTTTGTCGTTAATTATAATCAAATGAATCATTTTTATGATAATTTAGTTCTCAAAAACTTAGTTTTTAAGATTTGTATTTTTAATTCCAGCTGTCACCGCCTCAGACTCTTTTTTGCCAAGCTGTACGTCCAAGTATTCACCGATCACCCTTTAAAACAAAATCCAGATTAAAGGTGGGTAAAAGTATAATGAATGCGGGAGAAAAGAAACGAATGTACGAAAAAATAAATTAATGTAAGAAGTACATAACTACCTGGAAGTCATTGGGGGAGGCCTATGTTCAGCAGTGGACGTCTTATGGCTGTAATGATGATGATGATGATGAAGTACCTACGTATAGCTAATCCGTTGAATTCAAGAATCTACCCAATCGAATCGAAACAGAGTAGCGAAAAAAGGCGTTTATTTTGGATAAAAGACACCTGTAACTACTTTACTAAAATAATAATACATTATGTGTCTACTTAAAAACACACAGCGTCGTTATGAAGATGATTTTGTGAACTCACCTATTTATCCTGCTATGTTGGTACTATACCTGCTTGTTACCAGCGAAGGCGCCAATTTCCATGTCGTAATGTTACGTAAAGTTGGCCATCCTGCTAAAGTGTCATAGCGTTTTGTGAATTTTCCTGCGCAAACTGCGAAAACTTTTCTTTAAGCGAAAAAGTTTCATTTAAATTCATTTTAAACTACAAATAGTAGTTATCTTGGTGTGTGTTAGTGTGAGTGAAAGTGAAATACTGAAATGAGTGGAAATGAGTCGGTGTCCGTCGAGGAGATCGAGCAGAGTTCTCGCGGAGAGAAACATAATATGCTCGACTCATCGGCAAGTGATGGAGAGTCTGAATCAGAGGGCACATCTTCTCGCCCTCCCAATAAGAGATCGAGGAAAAGCGCTGACAATCAGTCCGACCCACGTGTCGACGTCCTGATACAACAAGTAAGCCAGTTATCTAATTATTTACAGTACTGTATACCATATCAATCTAGATCTTTACCTTCTATGTCTAACACATCTAATGCACCGATTCCCTCATGCTCCACGGCGGAGTTTTTACTGAATCCTAGTACAGAACAACTGAACTTAGGTGATCATGAGACATTGACTGACAGTACTAAATTAATCAAAGCTGCACCTCAGGAAAGAGTGGAAACACTTATAAAATTACAGCATTTCAATTCAGATAATTGGAAAGAAGTTAAATATTCTAAAGTGCTACAAACATTATTAGCAAAACCAGGATTTACAGACTTAAAAGTTAATGATGAGCTATGTCACCTGAATCAAGGAAAAGACTATTTAATGAACACTGAAAGAGTTCTGGCAGGGTTAACTAATGGCTTGTTGGAACACAAAGAGATAGTAAGAAACAATCTTCAAGAACTAGTAAACTGGGCTAATAATTCACCGAGTGAATTTACACCGTCAAACTTGTTTAATAAAATAATGACTTTATTTGGCCCGGAGTCACAGAATTATAAGAAAACGGATCAGATCCTACAAGTAGTCTGTGGGAAGAGGGCTGAATGTATTGAGGTTAGGAGAGACCGACTAATATCAGAAATACAGAATAAAAATCTGCAGACAACATTAAAGCGTGTTCCTCCAAGTGCGGATCATCTTTTTGATCACAAGACTTTAACGCCACTGATACAATCCTTGGGAGGCACAAGCACTTGGCTCAATACACCAGCCTACCTTAAAGATAAACGCACACCAATACCAATAAGAAAACGCACACAGGAGCGTGACACAACCTCTTCTACACATACACAACCAGCTCAAGGTACCCGCAGTTCATCATTCAGACCAACTAAAAATAAGACTTATCATAAGGGTTTCAAGAAAGAAAATAAACCTAATAACAATAAGAATAGTTCCTTTCGTTCCAAAGATAAGAAATGACTATCACGGGATATTCAAGGGGGGTCATTTAAGACATTACCTACCGGCTTGGGAAGCACTAGGAGCAAATTCCTTTATCAAGAAGATTATTTTAGGGACTCGGATCCCTCTCATAAACAAGCCCCCTCTGACATATCCCTCCAAAAATATGATGATAAGATACAGTACCAAAGACAATCCGGAAATGACACAGATAATAAAAAACTTAAAAGAACAGCAAGTATTAGAAAATCCAACACAGGTGAGTCCAAGTTTCTTGTCAAAAATGTTTTTAGTCCCAAAGAGCAGTGGCGGCCTCCGCCCTGTTTTCGACCTACGGGGTCTGAACAAATATGTTCACACCAAGCATTTTCATCTGATATCTCATGCCTCAGTACCGGAATTCCTGCAGGCCCAAGATTGGATGGTGAAAATAGATATTTCCAATGCATATTTCCATGTACCAATAGCAGAGTCCCATCGTTGCTACCTAAGAATGTTTTATCAGGGCGAGTTACTACAGATGTCCGCCCTGCCCTTCGGACTTGCATCTGCCCCGCGTACTTTCGCGGCGCTAACGAATTGGATCGCGGAGATCCTTCGTGCGAGAGGAAATCGAGTTCTAGTCTATCTAGACGATTTCCTCCTGGTCCACCAGAACCAGTCCAAGTTGACAACTCAGACTGCGGAAGTCGTGAGTCTCTTGGAATCTCTAGGATGGCAAATCAATTATCCGAAGTCAGTATTAAAACCAGTACAACAGCTGGAATATCTGGGCATAATTTGGGACACCAAGGTAAACAGAATAACACTGTCTTCAGAGAAAATAAAGAAAATAAGGAATTCATTGTCAAAAGTGATACTCAGACGAATTTGCACACTAAAACTGGCCGAAAAGTTGCTAGGTCAATTAAATTTCGCCAATTTTGTAGTACCAAAGGGACGGCTGCACTGTCGATACTTTCAAATTTTTCTGAAACGATTCAAACAAAATCTCAAAGTGAATCGCATGCTACCACCACAGGTAATCAACGATCTCAAATGGTGGAACCAAGCGGTGAAGACCAAAGCCGTCCTACATCAACAGCCATACACTCACTTCCTAACAACCGACGCATCGGATGCGGGTTGGGGAGCACAGTTGAACGAGATTCTGATGTCCGGCACTTGGACGGAAGAACAGAAGAAATGGCACTCGAATTGGAAAGAGCTGTACGCAGTATATGTGTCGATTCGGAATCAATCACAGGGACTGCAGAATGCTCATATTCTTGTCCAATCCGACAATCGCACCCTAGTCTCGTACATACGGAACGAGGGGGGAACGCATTCACTAGGCCTGCTCAATTTGACGCGCAAGTTGTTGAAGCTGACAGACAGGAGAAACATATTCCTATCAGCTCATTACCTCCCGGGGAGGTACAACTGCACAGCCGACCGCCTGTCAAGAGGACAGCGGCTGTCCGAGTGGCATCTGTTGCCCACTGCAACAAACCGATTATTTCATCGTTGGGGCACTCCAGACGTCGATCTGTTCGCGTCTGCAGAGTCAACCGTGGTCAACAGTTACGTCTCGCTAGATTGCAAAGATCAGTCAGCTCTGTTCTCAAATGCCTTCAGCAAAAAATGGAATTTTCGCCTCGGATGGATTTTTCCACCTCCCAATCTTATACCGCGAGTGTTAGCTCACCTAAACAAGGCCAAAGGCCAATATATTTTAATAGCCCCTCTCTGGGAAAAGACATTCTGGCTTGCAGACCTAAAGTCACGAGCCCTAGAGTCACCAGTGACAATAGAGAGACTCTCGGAGAGTCTAGTGGACATGGCAACAGGCTTACCTCCAACTCAAGTAGACCAACTAACCCTTCAGGCCTGGTTAGTTGGAGGTGGGGAGAGCATCTCAATAAATGGTCTGACTTAGAACAATCTCTACTAAAGGCCAGTTGGAGGAAGTCTACCATGAATACATATTTTCCAGCCATCAAGAGATGGTTTAAATGGTGTGACCAAAATGAGATCAATAGTGAAAAACCACAAGTTGAACAGATAGCCAGATTCCTGGCCTACCTGCATCTACAGGAAAAACTGGCCTATAGTACTATCTTAGTCCATAAATCTGCAATATTTTCTTTTTGTAAGATTCAAAATGAACAACCAGGCAATGAATCACTCATTAAGTTAGTTCTTAAGGCCATAGCTTCTGCACAAGCAAAACCAATAAAACTGAAACCTCCTATATGGGATGCACAAATTGTATTTGACTGGCTAGCCAAACCTATGCATATAGACACACTTTTTGATGTGTCCCGACGAACAGCAGCTCTACTATTGTTAGCATCTGGGAGAAGAGTGCATGATTTAACGTTACTCAGGATGTCAGAATCCCATATAAGTATTTCAGAAGATAGAATAATTCTGTGGCCAGTTTTTGGTTCAAAGACTGACTCGGTTGAGCACAGACAATCAGGTTGGCTTCTACTAAAACACCCTAATCAACAGGTTTGTCCGGTCAGATGGATCAAACATCTTATTACTCTTTCAAAAGAAAGGAGAGACCAAGAGGCAGGTCTGCACCACTTATTCATTACATTAATTGGTAAGCCACGCCCTGCATCTAGAACAGTGATTGGTGGTTGGGTTCGATCTGTTTTAAAGGATGCAGGTGTAGCAGCGACCCCAGGATCTTTCAGATCTGCGGTTGCTTCTGCCAGCTGGGTAGAAAATCACCCTATGGATGAGATACTGTCCCGGGGAAACTGGAAAAATGAAAATACTTTTAAAAAATATTACTGCAAGGAAGTACAAAGAAGTAAAGGGTCTCAACTATTATTTAATAATTTTCGACCAGACTAATATTGATATATAAACTTATAATACACTATAATACATTAATGTTTTTATGTGATGATTATGTTTAGAAAAAGTTAAATAGCTTGTTTGATTTATAACAGAGATCTATCAGAGGATTTAAATTATGTTAAAACATTTTTAAAGATCTATTAATATTGGAGTTGATTTAATTGAATTAATGGAAGTCATGGTTTATTAAGTAATTTCTTTATTAATAAACATTTATTATTTTTCACATAGCGTTTTGTGTTTGTCACCAGCAGATATCAAACAGGTCTTCATAACGACGCTGTGTGTTTTTAAGTAGACACATAATATAATATTTTGAATAAAACAAAATTGTTATTATGTGTTGAAAGAAAAACACACAGCGTCGGAGGAATATCTTCCTGGTGAAGACCCTATGACACTTTAGCAGGATGGCCAACTTTACGTAACATTACGACATGGAAATTGGCGCCTTCGCTGGTAACAAGCAGGTATAGTACCAACATAGCAGGATAAATAGGTGAGTTCACAAAATCATCTTCATAACGACGCTGTGTGTTTTTCTTTCAACACATAATAACAATTTTGTTTTATTCAAAATATTATATTTTATATTCTTAAATGTACATTTTTATAACTTAAAAAAATATTTTATACGTAACTAGCGACCCGCCCCGGCTTTGCACGGGTGCAATGCTGATACTAATTAGAAAATTCAAAAATAACAGTATTTCTCCACTATTCAATGGATGTTATTATACTTAGAAACCTTCCTCTTCAATCACTCTTATCTATTAAAAAAAACGCATCAAAATCCGTTACGTAGTTTTTAAGGATATGGGACAAAGAAAGCGACTTTGTTTTATACTATTTATGTAGTGGTAGTGATTTAATTGAATAAATGAGAATATATTAATGTTCTATTATTTCAGTACGTAATGCTGGTAATGTGATACCTCACTCACAGTACTTTCCCGATGAGATGACTAGCTGCGAGCCTGCCGCTTTGGAACTGGGTTGTATAATAAACGATATAAGACACATTATAGTATGCGGGCACAGTGACTGTAAAGCTATGAATCTTCTGTACAAGTTAAAAAGTAAAGAGGAATCTAGTATTGTTAGTATCCCTTCTCTTCAAATTAATTTGACACTTTCATTATTGAAAGAACCATAAAAGTGGATTATTATAAGATTTAAGAAGACTGCTAAGTACTACTAGCGCTTCGCCCGCGACTTCGTCAACGGTTTCCCGCTTAGTTGAACCGAAATTTTCAAAACGGAAGTTTTTTTAGAATTCCAACTAAGTGCACCACGAGTGCTCAAGGAATATTTACCCAGTGTGTGTTGGTTGGTTTATCTCCGCTGTTGGAATTTATCACGCTGCCTATAAACCCCATAACTCGGCTTACTTAGTACCTAGATAATTAAGAAAAACCCTATGTATGGCGCGAATTGTACCGCAGTTCCTAGCACGAAGCACAAGGTACCTATAGTTGAGCGCGTGTGCGTTTCCAATATGAACATAACTTCGTTGAATGAAAGTTAAGGATGGATAAAAATCCTGATATAACATATGCAAAGTCCGAACAAAATCCGGATGGTAGGGCAAAAAGCCGGAAATGTCCGGCACATCCAGCTGGTTGGTGACCCTAATCGGATGTCAGCCCGTAATATCAATATCTATTTTTCATTTTAGGAACAAAGAAGACTATCTCCTCTTAAGTCTTGGCTCTGTACGCATGGCCACACCAGTTTAAACAAGTTTATTGAAATGAAAGGCGATTTTACGAAGCCTATGCTATTCACGGCAGAAACACCACAACGGAAATTCGTAGCGTATATAGACCCTGACAACAAGTTTTGCATAGAGGACAAATTATCACAGGTAAGAAACTGGCACGTTTCTTGAAATGGAAATGTGGATGGGAACTTATTCATTTGCTTTGGCAAGAGTAGGTAATTCGAGGCGACCACAGCAATAACTGTAATCCTATCTATTGTGCCGTAACTGCGACTATTTATGCATATTATATTAACCATGCTATGTATGCCTTGCGGCAGAGCTTCATTTGTTTCGCACGGTGATGAGTAGGTACCATTGTGCCGCTACTACGTTATGAATGTCTGTAACTTCAGATCTCGATCTCCTTGAAATCTCGATCAGAGATTGGCATCCTTATCTTATATACCTACATATATATAAAAAGATCTTTATCTTCTCTCACCTGGCAAGCGTATCACGCTCACAAGAAAAATCTCTGGATTGATAACCATTTGATTTCAGGTGAACACTCTTCAACAATTACAAAACGTCGCATCCTACGGTATGCTAAAGAAGCGATTAGAGAAACATGATTTACATATCCACGCATTGTGGTTCGATATTTACACCGGTGACATTTATTACTTCAGTAGGCGAGCCAAGCGATTTATTATCATCGATGAATCATCTTACGAGTCTATACTAGCTGAAGTCAGAAGATACTATTCTTAAGTTTTGAACGACATCCCCAGTCAATGGGCCTACCACTCGTGCCTGCCTACCAAAACCTATCTCCCCTGGTGGGTAATTGACCTGCTACATCAAGTATGGCGTTCAAAGTATTCACGAACGCATCCAGTATTTATATGATCCATTGCTACGGCCCTTGCTACTGAATCCATCATCTCTAGCGAACGGGATATTCCTCGTTTTTATTGGACACGATAGTCTGAATTACAAGGATTTACAAGTTTAATGAAAATTATTCTTGCTACACTGGTACAAGATAAACCAAGATAAAGGATGCTTATAAAAAAACGTCCTACTAGCTTATAAAAAAATATTTCTCGAAGTTTAAGCTATGTAAGATTGTTAAAGAACGGGTTTAATTTACTTTGTCTTTGTAAATGAAATTATGTAACACATTTTTAATGATTTTTCTTTCAGTGTAACATAGAATCAGGAAATTAAGTTATTACTATTATTTATTATGTACCTAGGTATCTATTGAATAAGCTTAATAGAAATGTTAATGTAATTTGTATTTGTGTGTTAGTTTTAAATAAGGGCTTTTGAATATTTTATATGAAAATTTGTGATTTTTGATAATTTTGTACTTATTTATTATATACGATAAAGTGTATGTTGTTACTGGGACCAAAAATACTTTTTTATTTCAAAACATTCCGTTTTCCGATTTCACAAGGTACAGCTTGGCAAAAAAGAGTCTGAGGCGATGACAGCTGGAACTAAAAATAAAAATCTTAAAAACTAAGTTTGTGAGTACTGAAATAACATAAAAATGATTCATTTGAATATAATTAATGACAAAAAACTCGTCATAGAAATATGTAAGCACTAAATAACTTGTAATTTTGAATTGTAGTGTGAAAAGTGCGCCAGGGGCGCCCCTAATTTTTCCAGACTCTTTTTTGCCAAGCTGTACTCGGCAGATTTTCGTGGTGCTGTTCACACGTTGGCCCAACGTGTGAACAGCACCAGAAGTAAGGAAGTAGCGCCCTCAATTTTTGACAACTTCATGTACAGCTTAGCAAAAAAGAGTCCGCGACAGCTGGAAATAAAAATCAAACTAAGTTTGTGAGTACTAAAATAACATAAAAGTGATTAATTATAATCAAATGTATATATATATAATCAAATGATTATAATTAAAGATAAAAAATTAGTCATAGAATTAATTTTGAATTGTAGCGTGAAAAGCGCCCCCAATTTTTCGCCCAACTGTATTCTGTATGTCAATGTCATTGTCACGGTGATCTGACTAAGGTGACCTTGAAAATATTTGATTTTCATTGCAGAAAAGCAGGTGGAATTTTTCAGTGACTCGCGACTAGTTTCAATGTCATTAAATATTTTTATTCTTTTCTATGTATGGAAACCAGTAGAGAGGGAAGTATATAGAGTGGATTACTGGAAGTAGTCAAAAAATTTCAGTGATAACAGTGCCATATTGTACGTAAGTGTCTCCATGTGTAATTATGATGCAATTCAAACAAAAATGTTTTTAGTTATGTAATTTTGTAAGTGAAATAGTTTAACAGATACGTTTAGATAATAATCCCTTTTGCTTCTAAAATCTACCTAATCAATCATCAACTGTTTAGGAACAGTCTTCATTAGGTGAGCCAAAATATTTATTGTACCTAAACTTTTAAAGCTGTAAGCTTAAATTATTATAACTTTTTATCTAAGTTTTTTATATTAGAATAATTTTTAATGAAACAGTTAGACATACCTGTAAAATAGGGTTTTTATGCAGGCAAATTTTTGATTTAAAACTTATGTTTTTCAGGTTTAAAGATGTCGAAATCAAAGCCAATATTTGATTATGTTGATGAATCTCAAGGAGAGCGGCTAGCAAGGAAATCCAAAGACTCTCCATTCATGATAATAGGTAGCCCAATATTTTTGGTTTTTAAGTAATAAACGATACTCATTATAATTTAAAATGTTTATAATCAAAATTCAAAATTGTATTATCTGATTTCATGCCATATACTTATGTCTATAATGTCTTGCCATGTTCAAGTAGGTAAGTACCTAAACTTATCAAAAAATTCAACCTATGTCCGAATACATCAGCAATGTTAATTTCTCAATCATTTACAAACTTTTTAATTTTTAATATTTTCAGGTATACTAGGATTAATTGGTGTTTGTGGCTTAGGAGCATACAAATTCAAGACCAAAGGCAAAATGAGCACCAGTGTGTACCTAATGCAGCTACGAGTGGCAGCTCAAGGAACTGTAGTGACTGCACTAACAATAGGACTTGCTTACACATTAGTTAAAGAACATCTATTAAAGGATAATACTAAAAAATAGCAAATTATTAGAAAATTCAACAAGGAAACTTAACAATTCTAATAAATTTACAGAAATCTCGAATGTCTCATATGTATATACATATATTGTGTATTACTGTATAATGTTTCCCACTAGTATATTTAGTTGCTAATTGTGTTCTGTGATCATTAGCAGGTATTAATTTACATTTACGTACTTATTTGCGTAATTGTTTTATTTATTGGTTTAAGTTATTAAATTAGTGAATAGTAGGTAATCACCAGTCTAAATTTATAAGTTGGATCTTTGACAAACAGAAGACATTTTGCTGTCAATGATCCAACAAATGTTTCACAAATGCAAGTCATAAGTTATTAGATAATAATTGCGAAGTTTATATAACATTAGACTTACACAAGTCACTTGACTGTTGCAATAATAATCATTCACATACCAGAGGTATGCAACTAATTATATTTTGTAAAAAAATATTTTTAATTCTCATATTGAAAAAAATCTCAATGTTTTTTTAGATCTAATGAAATTGTATATCTGGAAGTGTTATTATGTAAAAAAAGATGTTTAATTTTTACAATAAAAAAATCACATAAAAAAATGCTTTTCTAAAATTTAACTCTTATTGATTTATTCAAAATATACATAAAGTCCAAACTAATATAATAATACATATACATTTTTCATTCTAGCTTATTATTCCCGCATAAATAAATATAAATTAACAACAATTTATCACTAATCACTCTTACTACAGTCGCTCTTTTTCATTCTTAGACTGAAGTTGGGAATGGTCAAGTCATCCTTATCAGATGTGGAATGATTTTTCATGGAATTCGATGTCATTTTGACGGAAGATAGGTCATCGGCGTTACTGAACAATCCGTTAGATATGTTGGAACTGGAGCTAGAGTGGAATGTCATAGATTTGAAAATCTGTACGGGTGTGGAAGTTCGCGCTCGGTTGACACCGCTAGGTGCGCTATCCATTGAGCGGTCGTCACGAGTCACTTGCGAAGTTTCCTTTACTTCCTCAGGCATTTTAGTCTCAAATAAAGAGACAAATTCTCCAGTATCATTCATACTAGACTTATTATTAAAAGTTATTTTTTTGGCTAAATTATTCCTTAAAAATTCTTTAACAGTCATTGAATTTGATAAACTTGTCTGTTGTTCAACACATTTTGAATTTTCCATTTTCTCCAATACATGTTTGCTCTGCGATTCATTCTTAGATACATTTGGGACAGAAGTAACAGATTCTGTTACTAGGGCTGGTATTTCCTGGTTTAAACTCTTAATTTTAAATTGTGATAAACTCGAGCTGGAAGTATTTGATGAAGATGATAAAGCTAAACGCTCTTTCGTTTTCTTTAAAGTAGAGGATGCCCATCCCATACCAAGTTTTTTAAAAGCATTTTCTAAGTCGGGATTTGAAGAGACACTCAATGTATCAGATGTTTCGCCTATGTTTTCTTTGTTCTGGAATATTACATTAGGTCTTCTCCTAACTTTGCGCACTTTTGACAGAGCTAACATCGATAACGTAGACTCTGATGAAAAAGTGGTAGAGTTAATATTAGAAGCTGTATCGAACTTGAAAGGTTCTGTAATAATATTCCGTTTCAATAACTCCGCTATAACATCTGGCAGGCTCCCATCGGAATGTAAAGAACTCATATCATCATTAATACCATCGTCTCTCTGTATATCTTCCAAATTGGAACCTTCATCAGGTGGTTCCATATTATATTGTTTTGCATATTCATGAATGCTAATAAAAGGTTCCAACATTATCTCGTTAAATTGCTTTAAATCTATCATTTGAAATTTAGATTCATCGGAGGATTCTGTAGATGACAATGTAAACTTTTTAGGATAGTTTGTATTACTTTGAAGCAGGTCCGGATTAATATTAGAATCTCTATCTTTTATACCTTTAGTTTTCTCTTTAATAGAATCTTTATCTTCTATGAATGATTTATTGGTGTTGGAGTTATTTAAAACCTCTTTAGCATCATGACGTGAATTCTTGTTTTTGAATTTCATACTCATAGGAGAATCTACTTCTATGACAGTTGACAGTTCATGTGGAATAATGTGTTCTTGCCCATGTTTAAAATGTAGTCGAGATAAAGCCGGTGGTGGTTTTTGTCTATTTCTATTCGAGAGCTCTGCTGTATTCAGCAAAGGAGAATTTAAACTATCAGATAATGGTCGAGGGGATGTAAGAATAGCTTCCGATACATTAAAAACTGGCTTGGGTATATCTGTCAACACTGGTACATAATTAGATGGTTCATTTTCTAAAACTGCTTGTGGATTTATTTTTTCCTGTATATTTGGAACAGTGTTAGAATCACAAGGAACAGGAGAAACTACTTTGTCAGATTTGAGATCGGATTGAGAGTCTGTAGATTCAGCAGATGATATCTGACTGTATGCTAGTGATTTATTTTTTCTAACTTCCTCTAATACTTTGGCAAGATTTGATAAACGTTTCGTACATTTTTCTGTGAGATCAGCTATTTTCTCCATGTTCTGTAGTTTATCTTCAGCCAACTTCATAAAGTTAGCATCCGCATCATTATTCTGCCTTGTCTGCGTAGACATGCTTATGGGAATGTGTGATTTTTGATTGTGTCCAGGTAATTCTACTGTCGATTCGGAATCTGGTGATGTTGCAGAAGTCTGATGTGTGTGTGATAACTGCGGTTCCACATCACACTTAAAATCCAGCGAAGGACTTTTAGGTCTTACATTATAGTTAGTTTTTTCCGTTGCCGTAGAAAATTTCGCGGTAATTTCGGAAAATCTGGAGGAAGTATATACTTGTCTTGGTGTTGGTGAGCTTTTGCTACGTGTTGGTCTGGATGGAATAGAAGTTGTTCTTTTAACGTTGTCATCGGTTGATGATGGTGTTACCGATTTATGAGACTTTACTTTATCAGTATTATTTGTCGTAATTAAGTTTTTTGAAATATTCAAAGATTTTACTTTATGTACTTGCTTCTTGCGAAATGTTCGAGATGATTGTTTTAAATTATTTTTGCGAAGAGACGAATAAACGAGAGAGTTCTTTGAAAAATTCGATTTGTTCTGATGTTCTTCTATGATTTGTCGTTTTAAAATATTTTTTATTTGTTGTAATGAAATTGTACTCCTTAAACGTGGTTTTCTCTCATCAACATTGTATGGCACATTTATTATTGAGCTACCTGGTGTACCCACAGAGCTGCATTCTTGGTCTGCTACTTCGACTGCTTTAAGTCCTTGTGTATTTAAAGCCAGTAGTTTATTGATGTAAGCTTTAATTGATGGATTTAAATTTGATTTACTCAGTTTCTTTTCACGATTGTAATTTGTAGGTTTACATTTATTTCTTGAACTACTCATTCCAGCGTTTATATGTATGTTTCGTGAGGAGCAAATATTTCCTGCTGACGGTCTTATGTTTCTATGACAATGTTTTTTAGCATGTTCGTCTTTTACGCAATAATGATGTTTGCTTTTTGTTTTATCAAATTTTGCACCTTTACTAGGTGTGATGTTGATGATCTTCCGCTCATGTGTTTTAGCGTGACCTTCATGTCGACATTCAGACGTACTCCTTTCTGAATTTAGCGGTGTCCTTAGTGAATTAATATTTTTTTCTTTTTTATACTGCTCATTTTTTTTGCTTAGTCTTACTTTTCTAGCAACCTTGCATTTTCTACAACTGCAGTATTGGTCACAATCGCAATACTCTTGGTCAATCATTTCAATAGTTTGTATTCGATCATACACTTCATCTTCAGTTGAGACATGATTTTTTTTAAGAAATTTAGGTAAAATCAATTCTGGTGGACTCATATAAGCTGTAGAAGTTGAAGAGCTCATGTGAAAAAATACAGGTCTATGCATTGGTGAGCTCAAGGTAGTCTGAGTACATGCAGTTGTAGCAGGTCTCGGGTTTGGATCTGATTTTGATTCATCAGTTAAATATGTATGCACGTCTACGGCTTTGTCACATACTTCTTTTTTCTCTTGTCGCATGAGACACTTAATTAATTTAGGGGTAGTTTTATCTTCATCATTTGTCAATTTAGTAAACATCAGCTTTTCAGACAAATCAATCGTTTCAGCCACATTATGTGGCGATTTTTGAGGTGAGATCTGACTCGGATCAGACTGGTTTTCTGAAACAGTTTTGTATAACACATTGTGGTACCAGTCGGAATCAGTCTGTGGATTCTCCGTGCATGCCTCAGATCTGGTCACAGGTCTAACATTTACTCCATTATCGAAATTTTTATGACCTCTCTCTATCTTCTCTATCTCTTTATGACCTAAATCTTTTTTGCTACCAACTTTGATTTCTTCAGTCGTTCCATCTCTTTTACGGAGCTGTATAACAACTTCAAATGCACTGTTATTATTTAGGAACTCTTTAGTACCTATAAAGAATTTTCCAGCTTCACGTCCTGTTTCATCTACTAGTTTAATATAACCACCATCCAACGTGGAACTTTTGTCATTATTTGTGGCTGTTGTAAACGAAGTTGTTGATGGTGCTACAGAAGACGGTTGTATTGTTGGTGGAGGTTCCTTAGCCTGATCTTTGGAACCACTAGGGCACTGACATTCTTGTGTAGTCCTAAAAATAAATTATAATCTATATACTTTCTCTTCTAGTGAAACGAATAAGTCAAAGCAATGTAAAATACTTACATTAGTGTCGCAATAGCGTCGCCGCTTTCCCAGTTCGCGATAGTACCTTCAAATATTATAAAAAGTGTAAATATAACTCAAGGACTCATGCATATATAAACACAATCAGTTATACAAATTGGTACCAACCTTTCTTCTCTCTTTCTTGTTGAGAACTTAGATGCTTAGAGTGATATTCTGTGTTAGCGCCTGCTATGTCTTCTGTCAAACACGATGCTAATAGTTTTTCCCTGTAAAATTCGAACATACTTTGCAGGACACTATAAACAAGACAACTTATCTATAATAATCACTTGTAGGTATATGGTACTCTACTTTAAATTGTTTTGTACTCTAAACACAGATGTTTTATCTACATCACTACCAATCGTGTGGTCCTTGTGGTGGTGTTTGATGTGGACTTTGATGCGAGCTCATCTAGCTTGCAGGATATTCGTTTTAAAATATGTTATTAATATTACCACCACGGCTTGCGACCGGTAACGGTGTGCCACAATTCAACATTAGTAGTACAACAACTCATTATATTGTAGGACGATCTGTGAAAGGACAGGACACAGGATTAATTGGACAGGAAGGGCAAGGGAACATTAAATATTTATCATTTCATAAAACGGACTTACCCCTGTTCCTCCGCCATTTTATAGACACCTGAAATAGTACTTTGTGTTATAAAGGCGGTACATATGCAATTCATATCAAAGGAGCATTCAAAGCAACAGCCATAAGCTAGACATATAATGGTCCGACGCTAGTAATTGTCGTACCGGCCGTGTGACACAATGTTTTTCATCATACTTGCAAGGAAATAAACTACCCTTGTCGTTTCTTTATCGTATGGTTATATCGTATGGTTGATGAACAACCTAGTGTCAGAGTTTAAACCGCCCATAGGCCCTACTACTAATAAAAACTTACAATATATATTTATATATAAGGTGCTCCTAAATTATCTGCCACGGCTGCAATGGGAGATAATATTGGTTATTTATATTACAATAGTGAAGTAATTTTTTTTTTCTAACGTCATATTTTTTTTTCTTTTGCCTGCGTTTTATTGCGTAGGTTTAATTCTGCTCCTTGCTCCAATTTTTTTTTTTACTGTTCCGGAGTACGAAATTTCTTCACTATTGTACAGTTTGGCAAAAAAGAGTCTGGAAAAATTGGGGGCGCCGCTTCCGCATTTCTCATACTACAATTCAGTACTTTTCAATACTTTTAAGTTATTTTAGTTCTCACTCTGTATTTAAACTTGCAATTTAAGCGGTATGGATTAAAAATTTAATATTTTCTAGCTTGAAATGGCCCTTTTTGCAGCAAGTATGATGAAAATTACATAGTAAAACACTTTGTGGAGATTAGTCAACGAATAAATAAATACCTTCATTAAGTTGTTCAAAAGTCGCTGCATTATCATCACTACAAGCTGATTGTTCGGTATTAATTTGCTGAGTGTTGACTTCGTCTGCATCATTAGCAACTACTGATTTTTGAACTTTTTCAATACAAGTCAAAGATTTTGCTATCTCATTCAATAATTTAATTTGTGTCTTTGATTTTTTGCCCGATTTGGAATCAAGTACTTTGTAAATTATAATTCTTTCGGCATCCGATAAGTTCTCATTAATTTTTTTTACATTTTTAAGTTTATTAGTTTCTTTGTCAATTCTTAAGTTTTCCATGGAACTTGTGTCAGACGTAATGGAAGATGAGTCAGAAGAATTGCTAGTATTTTTGTTAATGATAACAGCTTCAACAACTTTTTTCGGAAAGTGGCCAGTGTCCTTAGTTGGAGGGGTATGTTTATGTCGAGACCTGTATTCGTGATAGCTGTCAACCTGGCTGAATTTGACGGAGTTGCCAGACTTTCCCTGTCTCACTGTGTTAGGTATTGCGTGAATGGCGAGGTTGCCATCGCTTTCAGGTACTGGCATCCAAGAATATTGGAAATCTTTACTTTCAAAATTTTCATCTAAATCTTGTTTTGAAGGTGTACGTGTCTTGCTTCGGCTTTTCTGAAAACCGCATTATAAGTTGAACCATAACAACTCACTTATTTGGAAATAACGAGAGTACTTAATAAAAGCTTTAATTTCAGTCATAACGAATTTAAAATATTTCTAACTAAGAAAAAAAAGACGGATAGTGCTTAAAATTGGTGCTGAAATACATGATTGTGACAATTGTCTAAGTCCCCGTTATCTTAAAGCTTCAGCTGAAATTTAGGTAGATGCGTTTTCTGCAGATTATCGCATGCCTAATCTAAAACTTAGTATGAACATTTTGTAAATTGTATGAACACTTTCAGTTTCACAACAGTTTCAGTTTCAGTTTGTCAAAAATCTACAAAAGTAGATTATTTTTTACCTGACTTTCACTAAAGCTTTCTGACTCAAAACGCTTCAGTGATCCTACATCTGCAAACAAAATAAACTACTAATAACGTGTCAATAGTTTATAATATTGTATTTAAGGTCTTCAACTCAAAGTTGAATCTTCTTTGGAATAATCTGCTATTTAAGTAACTATGAAAATTTATTGTGATAGTCCATTTATTTTAAGTTTTACTACAGAATAATTTACAGATTTTTTAAGGAAATTTGATAAAGAAGAATCAGCTGATTATTGAAAACTTAATTACGGTTTATAAAAAATTAAATAATGATTTTACTGTTCGGTCGATTTTACATAAACACTAAACACTATTATTCCATAAAATACCTATTTTGTGACACTTCGATCACGTGGCGCACAATGCGAAGCCAATGGGGCCAATAAACCCTGAAAAAAATCTCGATTTCCCACTCTCAACTATTGGTACAGTCAACCGCACATCAGTGGTAACAATTTGACATTGACAGCACCATTATTACGAAGCAGTAAAGGCTATTTTTGTAGTTCAGTGTCACTACTGTCATGCGGTTGACTGTACATACAGACACCATCTAGCTATTACCATCTGTACGTCCCACTCGTCAATGATATTTACCGTACATTGATGTCTTCTGCATTCCTTTTCTATCTTTTTGAATTCTTCTTGCATCTTTTGCTGGCGTATTTCCTGCTGCATTTGTTGACGGCGCTCATCCATATAAGCCTTTTTCTAAAATAACAATTAAGCATATTGTATTACATACATACTATCCAAATACAAGTAAGTACATTGATATAAATGTATAAATGTATGATATAAAGGGAGTCGTGATAGGCTAGTAAGGGAGTCGTGATAGCCTAGTGGTGGTGACCGTTGACTGGCAAGTCAGAGGTCTCGGGTTCGAACCCAAGGCGCGCACCAATGACTTTTCGTAAGTTATGTGCGTTTTATAAATTAATTATCACTCTCCGTGCCTCGGATAGCACGTTAAGCTGTTGGCCCCGGCTGTCAATTGTAGATCTTTGACAGTCGTTACGGGTAGTCAGAAGCCCGAAAGTCTGACCACCAGTCTTACCAAGAAGTATCGTGTAACCCAGTATCTGGGTTGTGGAGGTCTGATAGGCAGTCGCTCCATGTAAAACACTGATATTCAGCTGCATCCGGTAAGACTGGAAGCCGACCCCAACATAGTTGGGAAAAAAGGCTAGGCAGATGATGACATTGATATAAATATTTAATAAGAAATTTGAAAAAAAAAAAAAAAAAAAAAATGAAAATATTTCACAAAAATAGTAAATACATTGAGATAAGGAGGTTCAATTCAATTCAATTCAATAGATTTATTTGCGAAAGGGTGATAAGGCCACAATTATTATCGAGGGACATTCGAAGGCCAAGCCAAATGCGAGGGCTATAATGGCCCGACGTTATTAATAGTCGTACCACCCTTGTACAATGTTTTTCACCATAGTTGTGTGTAAATAAACAACAAAATATTTGTAAATAATAAACACAATGGTGGGTTCGCACCGCGGATCCCTAATGCGCATGCATATAACATGCATTTTTTTTCTATGAAGAATTTTGACATATTATACAAGTAAGAATAATGAAAATGTTTCTTTATCAGTTCATATGATTTGATATGATAATACTCACAATAACTTTACTATGCTTGTCTTTAGGCAAGGAGTTTAAGAAATTCATGGTGTCCTTATATTCTTTTTCAACATTTTGTTTAGATATTGCAACTTTATTTCTCATATCCTGGCCTTTTTTGTGATCATCTCTGTCATTAGGACCAAGAAATGACACCTCCTTCATGGCCTGAGAGTATGCATCTTCGTCTGACTGGGAGTCTCTCACTACTAAGTTGTTTTTACCACAAGGCAAATCCCGAGTGTCTCTAGTCGAGTGGTTATACATTAATACAGAGCTCTTCCTAAGAATGGCATTTTCTTGAGTGCCCTTGGTTTTTTCATTATAGCTTATTGGTCCTTTTCCTTTACCAAGATCTGAAAGGATATGTATGTTGATATTATAATGGCTATGTGTCTGATTCTTGACTTCAAGAATAATATGTAAGCTTGATGTATCACTTTACTGTAACATTTTACTTGATTAAATTTAATGGAATATTTACAATGAAAATAACAAAATACAGATGAATAAAATAATGTAACTCAAATAATGAAATTAGATGGAATGGACCAGACTTCAATGGATTGCAAAGCCACTAGTGCATTGCTTACAACTTTTCGGAAGAACTTTACTCCTCCTAAATGGACTTGTCCCTCGTAAAACAGGACTTGGCAGTAGATCAGATTGTCCTGTGGGTCTTATGGATCTAAAGATCTGATTAATTTGATAATTAGTGACATTTTTAAATTGTCTACTGGGAACAGGAGTGGGAGAATAATCACTGTTTGAACAATATTGACAGGACTTTTCAGCATGCCAAGCTGGCATTGGAACTATTTGTTCATCAAGCACTGTGCAAACGTTATAGGGACTACCTTCAGTTTTTGCAGCATTTCTCGTGCGAAGAATTGTTTGTTTAATACTAGGTATGTCATCTGAAGGCTTCTTATTTGTTTTTGCTGTTTCTGTCTCTCGCAAGCGCAGTTTTCTTGTTTGCAAGTATTCAGAGACTAAAGTCAGGGAAGGTCTGGATGTAAATCTTTCTTTTGATTCATGTGTATGCTTGCCACGTAAGCTTGATGGCATCTCTTTGCTGAGTGCAAAAAGGTCTAATCTTTTACTTTTGTCCAATTTACTTCCTGAACTTTCCTCAGTTACTTTTGGGGTGTCTTTGTCAGTGGACAAAGACAGTTCTGGCACAGCTGGTTCCCATTCTTTAGGTATGTTTTCCATATCCCACTGTGTTGCCATATCATTTGTCTTTACAGTCTCTGGCTCATTGCTGCCTTTCTCAGCATCTTGATTATTTTCTTTAATATTATCTAAGTCAGAAGAACTAACTGGTTTTTGAGAATAATCATCAGATATCTTAGAACTTGTAGATTTGGAAAACAGGTTATTTGCAACCACTGATGTCTTATCACGGCTTATTTCATTAGCAACTTCCCTGAAAAAAAGTTTGTAGTCATAATATCCCATAAATACATACAAATGTAATATATATTATTACAATACTCAATAATAACTTTATACAAAGATATCCTAAGTACACATATACAGAGCTAAGAGTAATAATTTCTAAATTTCAAGATCATTATGGCTTGGAGTGAGTGTGAGACATTTCTGTTTTCTAAAATGACTGTATTGAAATAAAGGTATAAAATTAAGGTCATTACTCAAGCCAGTCAGATACCACCTTAACAACATCTTGACAAATATTTTGTCTGTGCAATAGTTGATATAAAATCTCTTTTGGGGACATAAGAAACGAGGCAATTACCTCCGCATTTCCACACAACTAGTTGATCAGTCGCGAACCTGCCCACCCTGTGATACTGCATCTAAACAATATTCTCTGTATGATAATCCAATTTAATTATGTTTCTAACCATACCTTGCCAGCAGTTTTCTATCCAAGAGCTTTTTCTGTTGATCTAATTTCTCTTGCTGTTTCCTTCTCAATTCAGCTGTGGCCTCTTTACCTCTTAACTTTGATAAGTCTACCTTAACTGGTTCATCTAAACACAAAAAAATATATTACATATTTCTCAAACTTGGATCACAGTCACAGTCCATCTTAGCACAGATACATAGTGGTGCTTGGTACCATGTTAGGCTTACTTAAACTTATGGTAAACATGCATTTGAATAATTTTGTTTTCTTGTCAGTGGTTGAAATTATTATTATTTATATTCTAGTGCGAGAGGATTTTGACCAGAAGTGGGATAGTACAGGTAAATTTAATTAATTTAAATTTAAATTATCCTTTGATGAGACTGATATATCAGTCTCATCAAAGGATAATTTAAATTTGACTTAATTTAAACATGACTTTTGACACTATCATGATAGTGTCAAAAGTTGAAGAAAACACTATCTGAATTTTGAAGTCTGGTTGAAGCCATTTTAAAGTAAAAATACTAAAGGTCGAAGATATACCTTCAAAATAATCACTTTTTAAAATGCCTTTGTTTATCACTTGTAGGTATAATTTTCACATTACACCCTCACCTTTATGTATAACTTCGGAAGCTTTCCGGTGACCCGCACCCACGTTATCTAGCCCTCTCGTATACAAGACCTCCAGTCGCTTGACCAGTCTCTCTTGACATTCGAAATATTCTTTTTGTTTCTTCACGTCTAGATCGACGACTTGTCGTAACTTTTCAACCTTAGCTCGTTGTCTTATTTTCTTAGCGATATCTTTTGATTGCTCACGAACCTAAAAATTCACACTCATTCACATTGAATATATAAACGGTACTTGAGTAATTTTTGACAATAATATTTAAAATAATTCAAAATAACAATCCTAACAAAATTCAAACCTGTTGAAGTCTCAGCTTTCGTCGTCGAAGGAATTCATTTGTTTTTATAGCTTCGCTCTCTGAAGTCATCTTGACATTTGACTTTAAGGTAATAAGTTTTTAATAACCAGCAAAATTACTTAATTAAATAGTTCGTATATATAACTTCACTACAAATAACTTCATGAAAAATTACCACTAAACTTTCAAAAATCTAACAAAACATACCTAATGTCAATCATGATTCAACGTATTTAGAGATGTTGACAGGTCTCATGAGCTCTCGATTCGTTATACTCGATTTGTATGGCATAGAGACGCGATACAACAATATATCACTACTCATTACTTTAGTCGATTTATGGCCTATTTCACAGGACCTAAGTTCCCACTAGTACAAGATTTTTTTTAAATTTTCTGTCACCGTGATTTAAAGTTCAGTTTGACCTTGGAAGAATGATCTGGCAAAAATTTTCCTCTAAGAGTTTGACAAAAAAGAAGTTTGGAAAAATTGGGGGCGCTACTGGCGCACTTCTCATACTACCATTTATTAAAAACTACAAGATAATTATAAATATTTAATAAGCTAACATGTGCTAAAACATGTAAAAATTTCACAAAAATACAAGATAATTGGTACTGACGTACTTACATATTTTTAAGTTATTTTAGTTCTCACAAACTTAGTTTTTAAGATTTTTATTTTTGGTTCCAGCTGTCACCGCCTCAGACTCTTTGTTTGCCAAGCTGTAGTGTACAAGGAAAAATTTTGCCGTGTGATCATTCTTCCAAGCACCAAGTATTGGCCTCTAATGTCAAATAGACGTCAAATACGCCTATGGGCCAACGTGAACTGGGGCCTATTATAGCTCAAGGATGTTCGCCTGACCTGGGTAACTTGATCTATGTTGGCACCACCGAAGAAGTTTAGTTAGAATTCTAGTTTAGATTAGATAGTCGCCAATATAAGCTGTCTATTGAAAATGATAGATCCATAGAAAAATAGATTCTCTCTCTCTAATGCACTGATTAGCGAAAAGTATCAAGTTTTCTAATAAAGATTTAGAGGAAAGGATAATGATTTTTTTAAATTTGCCCCTTTTTGCTACGGATACCTTTCGATGGCCAAACAGTAGGTACGAGTACGACCCTCAAAAAAATATGAACATTATCAAATAAACTGTGTTACTTCAAAATAAAACTGAATAAATTGGCAATAGTCAATACTAAATAGTCCAATATTTTAATACTGTAAAATATTAAAATTAAAACTGTTCAAGTCGTGGCAGTTTGATTTCGTTAAGGTAACTTGGCCCACTTGTTGTTTTTGTGATAATTTATTGTGGTCATCCAAGATTGCTTCTAATTCCAGGATTCTGTGCAGTTTAAATATATATTTTTAATAAAACTTATTTGGTCCCTTTTTGGTCCTTCCAATACATGCCAACAATATGTCAAAAGGTGCCAATAAATGGTGGATCTTTTTCACAAAAAGCGAGTGTATAATGTAATTCACATGTTTACTTACGACTGAAAATATTGAAAAAAAATATATACCTATTATGTAATTTCCACATTCAGGTTAAAAAATCTGAATGAATAATAAAAAACATCTAGGTATATAACGTATTGAATAACTGCCAATATGGTAGTTTACCCTAAACCTAGTATCTATACATGGCAAAGTTGATTCAGTATCACAAAATTCAACAATAAATAGGTTTCTGGGTTGATATTAGTAAAAAAAACACGTTTTTATAAATTTTATTTTATTAATTTGATACTTAAGTAATAATATTTATTCTTATTTACGTAAATTTGAAGCTTGGGTATAGTATAAGAATTAAAGTTTTTAAAACGAGAGACCCATAAATTAAAAAATATTTTTTTTTTGTACTTATAAATGATTTAGGTAGTACTGTATTTCTTTAACTAAAGAATGGCATCTAATACACCTTCTACGACTCCATCAGCTGCCAAACTACCAGCTAAGCCACCAGCTGCTGCCAAACCTCCATCTAAGTCTCCAGCTCTTCCCAAACTACCAGCTAGGGCACCAGCGCCAGACAAACTACCTGCTAGCCCACCGGCACCTGCCTGACTACCAGCTACGCCACCGGCTCCATCTGAGCCACTTGAAGAACCACCTTTGCCACCTAAAACTCCACCTTTACCTCCACCTCCTCCTGCACCACCTCCTCCACCTCCTCCGACACCACCTCCGGCACCTCCTCCAATACCTCCTCCTATACCACCCCCTATACCGCCTCCTATACCACCCCCTATACCGCCTCCTATACCACCCCCTGTACCGCCGCCGACACCACCGCCAGTGCCACCATTTCCTTGGTTATTATTACCTGTGTTCATTTTACAATTCTGAGTAGAAGTATATATTAATGCATTCACCAGTTTCATGATTATTTCATCACTCAGGCCACTGTTCTGTTGGGGGCGGGGGCATTGCTTTTCGTCGTCATCAAGTGCTTTAACAAGCTGTAGTAGAATGTTAAGATCTTCGAGTGCAGAATTGCAAGAATCATATCGGAATCCTGTCGGGTATACCGTTCTTGTTGGGTATACCCATTGCGCCTGAGTAGCCTGAAAAATATCCTACATTAATTAAGTACTTAGGTATATCGGGGGATACCGAAGGGGGGTAAAACCAGGAACCCTTGTAGTTTCATCATGTTTGTCTGTTCGTTAGTCCGTCCGTCTGTCACAGCAATTTTAGACTATCAATGACAGAAAGCTGCAAACATCCTATTGTGTTGCTTATAAGTAGAAATAATAAAATGCGAGTACCAATGCACAAATGCCTCCCGCAGCTACGCAGCTAAATAACCAGATGGAGAGCCACATTATTCTATAAAGATTAAGATTTCAGTTTAGAAATACGTACCCCGAAAATGGTGGTTACAAAAAGACAAAAAATCCGAATGAAATTCATTGTTTATAATGTAAATTTAGTGTAATAGAGCAACCATTTTATAGATTTAGTGCGGCTTATTTTCTATTATGAAATATTAATTATCTTTATTAATTTAATTGAGTCAATAGTCACGTACATAGTGTGTCTAAAATAATAATTAAAGGATTAGGTACAGTCACCTGCAAAAGTCGCTAAACATTAGGTAGGTATATGTATAGGTACTTCCAATATTTACTAGACCATATAATTACCATAAATTGCTGATTACAATAAACTACAAAACAGCTTATCATCATTGAATTATAAAAGACAGTAAACTCAGTTATACCATAAATTGCTAAACACTACTAAACTCGACAAAATTACATTAATATATAGACAAATTCAAAAGTGGCTGACTGTTGTTCGTTAACACATGTCAACTAATGCTTTCCAATGATTCGTTCCTTTGGCACAGAGAACGATGATCAAGCTAGAACATAAAATCTAAATTCCATTCATAAAATCGTGAACTTCCTCCCTTTTTCAGGCAATGAGGCATAGTTTAGAATTCCTATAAAATTATGGATGTTTACCAACAATGGATGTTGTAATACGACATTCTGGCATTCAGCGGTTTTTGTAACTTTCGAATGACAAGCTTATTTTTTACTGCACTCTGCTCCGGTAAGTGATTTATATAACCAATTTTGGTGCACAGGTGTTTTTATTCAACTATTTGTTTATCGACTGTCGTTACTGACTGTACCTACTTAGTAAACAGGTTTAATGTGGTAGCATCAACTAATAGTAATTTCACACAAAGGTCTACATAATTAATGCCAAGTTCTTGCTTGTGATACATTTTTTAATAAACCTAGAATTGAACTTAGCGGTAAGCCCATGATCACTAAAAACTATTCTCTTTTAAAACTCTTAATTCTTATCACGATTGGACAAGAAATAATATTTACCTACTAGCTACTGGTATACATATTTAACGTACGTAGCTACCTAGATTTTGCAATATTATCAATTATACGATTTTCTATTGTACCTAACATCAAAATAACTTAGGTTTTGTAATGGATACTGGACCAAAACAGAGGAGACACGTGAATCCTCGATATGGGGCTAATTTGTTCTCGGTATTGACATTCGGGTATGTAAAAATATTAGAGAAAAAAAGGTTCTAGATGATATGAACAGCGCTTCCGAGATTGGTCTTGACTACCTCTGGAATCTAGTTACTACACTTTTTATCTTTTCAATATCAAGTTGCTTCTAAACCCTCAAATATATAATTTATCCAGGCTTAATTTTTTTGGGGTAGGTAATAATGGTACAATAGTACTACTAAGTACCTACTACCCGAGCTGGTTTCGGCAACCAGATAATCGTTGGTTTTATAAAGGCTGACAGTCAGCAGATCGTAAAAAGGCAGAAAAAAAGAAGAGCTAGAAGAATCCGGGGAAAAAATATGTACTTACCTCACAAATAATTTGTTTTCCACATAGATGGACATTGGAAACTTTCAAATTAGGCTACAGCCGCGATATAAAGGACTCTGATCTCTATGCGCCTTTGCCAGAACATCGGTCCAGTGTGTTGGGTAACATTTTCAAATTATTTATAATAGTTATACAATCACTAGGAAGTTAAAGTAGAACTTCGGATAATATGTCTTACACTTCGGGAATTGCTAGTGACATTTTAGGTTCGATAACACACTCATCGAAACAACAGGGAAACCAATAATATTAAAATTATTATCTACAAACCCAAAAAGAGAAAGGAGGAGGACGAAATTACAATGAACGAGAGCACCCAACTCACTTTAAATTCATTTGTATTTATTTCCAAAGTCACCACACAATGTCATTTTATTTGTGGATTTGCACAGAATAGCATTATTGATATAAAAACCAGTAGATAAAACGCTCTTTACCAAGCATATTTCATCAAATATAATTATATTAAATAAATAAAATAAAATAAAAAATAAAATCTTTTTATTTTCAGGCACATATTACATGACACAAAGTTACAGTAATAAACCCATAGAAAAAATTGTACCAAATTTTGCATTTCAAAACAATATTTGGTACATTTAACTTAAAATTAATAATAAAAATATAAAATAAAAATAAAATTTCTATAAGTATTAAGAGATCCAAAAGAGAACGACATTAATAATTTAACAAACAAAAACAAAAACAACGCAAAAAATAAAACTTTGACGACTTAAAATAAAATAAAGGAAAATAAAATACTTATATTATTTTGGATCTCTTAATAGATAAACTGAGTGGTATACAGCAGCCACAACTCTGTTACCACATGCACCCAAACGAATTCGGAACGAGGCTATCAGCCTCCTCATTAGTCCATAAAAGTCTGTCACCCTGTTTTCAGCGAACATGCCAGACGCACTACACCGCCATGGTAGATTGAGCATAACTCTAAAAGCATTATTGTATTGTACACGAAGGGTGTTATAAGCACCCTTCGTGTAATTATACCAGAGCTGGCTGGTGTAAAACGACTGACAGTACGCCTTAAACAGAGTAATTTTAACTTGTTTGGAGCAATGATAGAACCGCCTAGCTAACATATTGCTTCTACAAGCGATACCACGTCTCTGTCTCTCTAGGTCGTCATCATCAATTAAGTTGTCCGTGATTATATGTCCGAGGTACTTAAACTTATTTACAATTTTTAAACTAGAACCATAAAGAAAAATACCTATTATTCACAATCACAACCCTAATGGTTAAAGAACCATGCGTATCACACAGTTGCAGTACAGTTATAAAGAACTATGATATTAATTTAGAGTAGGTACGTAATTTCCATTCTACCCGTTCAGTACCTACCTAAATATATATTATGACTAATATGGCTTTGTAAAAACTTCTCTAGGTGATGCAGTACAAAAAGCATGGGACCGTGAAATGGAGCAACGTCAGCGTCGCGGAAGCAAACCAAGTTTATGGCGCGTACTCCTCAAGGTGTTTGGAGTCGAACTTATGCTATATGGCCTCATTTTAGCTGCTATGGAGTTCTTGATCAGGTCTATAATAGTTACATTTATTGCATCGTTACATACCGAATCTTTAAGAAATGTAATTTCTTTTTAGTTTTTAGGCACTTTTGCGCAAATAAAATGGCAGTCAGTGTTAATCCGTATTGCGATTATTGGACTACCAAGTTGTAGGTCGGACCCAAAGTGGCGAGATTCATAGACAGCACTTAGGTTTACTTTGAATAAAAGACCATTTTGAAGTCCCCTTTTATAGTTGGTAAAGTAAAAGAATCTTCTTCTTCTTATCGTATGGTTGATGAACAACCTGGTGTCAGAGTTTAAACCGCCCGTAGGCCTCTGACATGGCTTTACACACCATTGAAAAATTTCGCAGGTGTGCTGGTTTCATCACGATGTTTTCTTTCTCACCGTTTTAGCAACTGATAATTAATTTATTTATAATACGCACATAACTTACGAAAAGTCAAAGTAAAAGGATAATATCGTGACATTATTGACCGGTGTGTAAAGGCAAGCCGCAGACGTGCGACTTGACCTGCATATTTTATCTTGAAACAGATTGCAGCAACCGCTATTCCTGGGATTGTTGCTTCGTTATTACAGCCCTACTCAAAACGATAATGATACGTGAGTCTCTACAGTTTACATATTAGTAAAATAGACCAATTTGGTGCAACTATAGAAATATTACCATCTTATCATTAAGTAATAATTAGTAGTTATATTGACTATTGACCTACTGTTGAGTGTAAGTATATCAGTTGTGCAAAATTTTCTCTTGACTGCATACATCTTATCAATATCTTGGTCTTTGTCGCTATCACCCCCATTTTGTCAATACCTACATTGAAACTTACCAAATTGAATAATTGCACCCCGTAATCTCTGAATCATAATTACGAAAACGTCTTTGAATATGAATTTTACTTCTTTTTAAACATATAGTAACAACTCGACGTACCTATTCCGTTTGTTCAACTACTATGAAACACAAAGCACTATATCCTGGGGCGAAGCGGTGTTTTTTGCATTTGGAATAGTCTTCTGCAGCACTTTCAATATTATGGTACAGCATCCGTTTATGATGGCAGCCATGCATATGGGAATGAAGATGAGAGTTGGCGTGTGCAGTCTTATTTATAGAAAGGTATAAGATTTTTTGTATTTTTAGGAAATATAGCACCTAGACTAGTATCGTACCTATTCACATTTCTAGGTACCTCTAATATCCTTCTAAAGGATACACCATCTATATCTGTCAAGTCCATCATTACATTACATACCCCGTCCACCTTTCATACATTCGTAATTTTGTTTTTTTACTTTACTATTAGTAGAACAGATAATTATAAATGTAGGTATACTAGATGATCATCAATTAACTTTTTAAAGGTGTACGTTTGATTCCCATCAGAATTTTTCTAAACCAAAAGCACACTTTTGACTAACTTCTGTCGTCAGTTGGAGAGAAAGTGGTCAAGGTGAAAATATGATTTCAGGCTTTGAAAGTAAATATCCAAGCTATGTCGGAGAGCAGTGGAGGGCTAGTCTTGAACCTAATGGCTAACGATGTCAACCGCTTTGACACTGGACCCCTCTTCGCACACTATCTTTGGATAGGACCGTTGGAAACTTTAGTAAAGTTCATATTCAAAACTATTGATATACCTAACATTATTTTTCCCAATCAAAGTTTTTAAAATTCGTTATTTTTTTTAGCTTATGACGGTTTATTTATACCGAGAGATGGGAATGCCGGCGGTGTATGGGTCGCTCATCATCATAGCTGTAATTCCATTTCAAAGTAAGACACTTGATACTCATAATACTTCTAATAACTATCTAGTAGGTACCTCTCATTAATTACGAGTACCTACAACTCAATGATAAAGAAAACCACACAGAAAAATATAAACAATAAGTACTAAATTGTAAATGAGAATAACGTTATAAATATTTGGGTGCCTATTAAATATTTTTCAGTATTTTTGGGAATAAACACGGCATACTACAGAAGAGGAACAGCAGTGAAATCAGATGAACGAGTGAGATTGATGAAAGAAATCATAATGGGAATGGAAGTGATTAAAATGTATACGTGGGAGCAACCTTTTAGAAAGATTATTGACATCGTTCGACGGTGAGATTGCAAAAAGTCATGAGAAAACTTAAAGTTTATGGCTATATTAGAGGCCTCCAGGTGGTGTGAATTCTTTTTATAGCTCCATGCAACTTGATTCCTACCGGCTTCACATTGAAAAATGGCACAGTAATCACGGTGTGACCAGTGTATATTGACTGTGCCATTGGTGTTTCTCTGGTCTGCTCCGATTTACCTCAGAAAATTTTTCCCCCTGGCCATGGATACTTAAGGTCTATCCACATATATCAAGGCCGTGCCTAGGACCTGATAGGGCCGTGGCTGGTAATAAAGCCGCCGCCGCCCCGGACACGGACGTGTGTGAACGAGTTCATATAAAATGTACGCATTGATATTTTTTTCAGTCTCTCATGGAGCATGCTCCGTCCAAGTCCCGACCATAGACGGCCTTGATATGTGCGCTAGACCTTTATTCTATAAGTACTACGAAAACACCATCTGTATTGCCTTTAGCCGCATAAATACGGACATCATGTTACAATTAATTAACAAACATGGCCATTACGAAACATTTATCAGCCACGAGTATTTATTACAAATAGACTTTACTAACCTATTTCTACCTATCCCTCAGTCAAGAAATATTCTACATTAAGATGACGTCATACATAAGAGGCGTGATCATGTCTTTTATAATGTTCACGTCCCGTTTTGGTATCTTCATCACTGTGTTACTTTACGTATCATATGTGAGTCGTATCACAGTTGAAAACGTCTTCTTTCTAACATGTTTCTACAATATTACGAAACAAACAATGACGCTATATTTCCCTCAAGCTGTTGGACAGGTAAGCTTGTAGACTAAAACAGTCCATTTTATATCCTATTCCGTACTGGCCAAATTGATCCCCGTTATTTGATGGTACCATTCCTTGCTAGGGTTTCCCGACTTGCCATAACCTCGTTACCTATCCAAAAACAATATCGTTTCGTCCAAATACAGTTTGTATTATTAACATGCACTTGGGCGTTACGGAGGATCTCAAATTATCTACAGAAATAAATTGTCTCGAATCTATTTGTCATCGTAGATGTAAGGTTTCATTTAGCCTCAAAATACTGATCTCTAAAAGGAAAGTAGCTAGTCATTTTGCGCGTTAATTAACTTTTCCTTCTTATCTTCTTGGAAGATACTAAGCTGAAAGCTCACCATGTTCTAAAGTCAATTATTTCCTCTGGTTATTTCAGATAGCCGAAATGAACGTAGCAATACAAAGGATACGTGACTATTTATTGAGTGAGGAATGTATACTCCCTCCAAGAACACATGCTCCCCCTCCAGATGTACCACCCATGATGCGAAAGAAAAGAGTTACTATAATAGGTACCTAACAATTCTATCTAGGCGTGGCACATAATCATGGAATTTTTAAATAATCGTTATTCTTTTTTCTTTTATTAACTAGAACCTCAACAAGTGGCAGCAGCAGCTAGACAGCGACCTCCTGAACCTAGCACGTCTAACGATAACCCGCTCTTACGGGATAAGGTTAAAGGTACATACAAATTTTACAAAATACCTAAAAGAGCGTTGCGAATTGTTATAATCGAATTATCGTTCAGTAGTGATTCGTCTTAAATTAAGTAATTAATTATAATTAATGTTGTTGTATTAGTAAGAGTTAATTCTGTAATAAGGTCATATCTATCGGATAAAAGCCCCTAAACATAAATAAAGATTAAAAAAAAAAAAGGTTAAGTTTGCAACTCATCGGGTGCTATGCATTCACCTGCAGAATAATACAAAACTTGATATGATTGACAACGTTTTAATAATTAATATATTTTTTAACTCAGAAATCCGTAAAGAAATTGCTATAAAGTTTGAAAATGCATCGAGCAAATGGATTGTGTCATCGTCTAAAGATGATGTCCAAAATATGGATCTAACGGTAAGAGTTATTTCAGTCAAGTTGAATGTATAGCAAGGAACATGACGCACTACGACTAGTACAACCATTTAGTACTCTTGACTGTGACATCTATACAAAACCACCTAATCAAAACCATATCGAGTATTTGGTTCGACCAAGTATGAAGTTAATACTTCAACCATATGTAACTGTTACAAATTGTAGATTTACATGGGCTCTCTAACGACTGTGATCGGAGCAGTGGGCTCAGGGAAATCAACACTGCTACATATGGTGCTAAGTGAGTTGCCCTGCACTGTAGGAACAATGCAGACCAACGGAACTGTCAGTTACGCCAGCCAAGACCCTTGGCTCTTTGTTGGTAAGAATTTAATACCTTTTGAGGAAAACCTTGAACCCTAGTTTTAGTTCTCTAATTATCCGTGGCAATATGTAAATAGCCATTATTTTCGTTTCCTTTCTCTGTGCTACATTCTTTCTGTGCACCACCATCTTCTATTTTACAGGCTCTGTCCGCCAAAACATTTTATTCGGACAAACATTCCAAAAGGCACGCTACATGGAGGTTTGTAAGGTGTGTGCCCTCGAACGGGACATTTCTCTCTTTCCTCATGGAGACAAAACAGTTGTGGGTGAACGCGGAGTTTCTCTAAGTGGAGGCCAACGCGCCAGGATTAACCTAGCTAGAGCAGTTTATAAAGAGGTACACTACAATAAAACCGAGAGAAAAAAATAATTATGAGAAGTCTAATACCAACTTTATCCAACATTCCCTTTATACGTTTTAGGCCGACATCTACCTACTAGATGACCCACTTTCGGCAGTAGATACTCAAGTCGCTAAACATATCTTCGAAAGATGTATCAAAAGGTAAAATCATAAATTCGATTTGTAGATTTAAATGTTTACAACATTTAAGATATTATTTTTGTGATCAGATACTTGGCAAGCAAGACAGTAGTGTTGGTGACACATCAACTGCAGTTCATTAAGTCCGTTGATCAGGTTGTCATAATGGACAAAGGAAAAATAATGGCGGATGGACCTTTTGAAGAACTGCATGTAAATATTACACCAGTATAAGTTGGACCAACCAACGTTTACACCAAAAGTTAAAACGAAAATATTTTGTTCAGGAAACAGAACTGAAGATAATTCAATTGATGAACGAGAACGCTCGAGAAGTGCACGAGGAGGAAACTATCCCTAGTGTTCAGAGCACGTCGATGTTACAACAAAGCACGTTAAGTTTGCACAGACGACATTGGTCTATGATGCTCGACTTGAGTGTTGCTGTAAGATTACCATTTCCTAACCAGAATATAGGCCATATTAAGTTCATAGGTACTGAATCTACCTATAGAAACGTCTCATTTAAGATGCATCGGCAATTCGATATTACCTTCACTGTGACATGCGTTACCTAATAACCAAACGTTCGATAGCGAGCATTCGATACATTCGTTTGCGAGGAAAAGTTCGTCTTACGAGCGGACGTTGTTGTTTGGAACGTTCTCACCAAATGAAATCATAAACTTCATACTCGAGAGTTTGAGAAAACCACTTAACTTACTGTCTGCCCGCATGCGCATCACCCACCTTTATGCAACAAGCTTTCAAATAAATGGTGATGTCTCAATTTCTTGTAATCAAACATCGTCTCGCACTAATGCCCCGCTATTCTTTAATTCAAATTTTATAGCTAAGCCTAATTCTATACACTCCAAAGGAGTGGATGCTTATATCCAACAGAGGGTCAATACAGGTTGATGAAGATGAATTTCAACATTTGCAGGACCAAAAGCCCGAAGCCGAGATACAAGCAAGTGGTAGAGTCCGAGGATCTGTGTATCGGGATTATTTCATGGCGGGCGTACCTTGCATTTACGTCGTCATTGTTGGGATCATGTTCTTACTGGCACAGTTTTGTGCTAGCCTCTGTGACTATTGGATCAGTCGATGGTGAGGTTTTAGCTTTACAATTGTTCTACTGCAAAATAAGCAGCGTATTTTCAAATTGACAAATTGATATGTAAAAGAAGAATTCCGTGGGTAGTTATAAAATATTTTACTTTTGTCCCATACCAAATCTAGGTAGACAAAAGCGTTCTGCTTCTATTTTTCAACTTATCGAGTTCTACAATGACTGTTTCGTTTTAGGAGTAACACCGAAGACAGATTGTCGGGAGACGAGACATTAGATGTTCTCGTATGGTCAGAACAAGGATTGACAAGACAACAATTTGTGCTTATTTTCGGCATAATCACGATAGCGACAATCGTAGTCGCTTTAATAAGAGCTTTTCTGTTCTTTTCGTTATGCATGAAATCTTCTATCAGGCTAGTATCAATTTATAATGCAATGAAGGTGACGACTGACCTACGAGCGAGTTTAGGCCGATTAGAAACCGTAAGTCAATTTGGGATTAAAAGATTCCATAAGCCTGCCGATAGTTTAGTCTTTTCCTATATTATTACTCAACCTTCTTACGAGTATATTCCATATCATAATAACCATCGAATGCTCGCTATGTAGCATTTTATACTCCACCGCCATTAGGAAATTCATAGCACTAGTTAGCGACTAATTTACTTAATTTTCTAGATTACACGATCGAATGTTCGAGTCAATATCAAGGTCTCCGATGAGTTTCTTTCATAGTAATCCGTCGGGTCGGGTTCTTAACAGATTTAGTAAAGACATGGGAGCTGTTGATGAACTGCTCCCACAGGCTATGATAGATTGTTTTCAGGTAATTACAACGATACTTCTTTTACTGTGAATTTACCGACTCAATAAAAATCTAGTATATCCGAAGTCAGTCGAAGTTGGTAGGCCTCCTACCAGGGGGACCGACGACATTATCAAGGTCGCGGGTAAACAGCGGATGCAAGCGGCAAGTTGTCGCTCGTTGTGCCGTTCTATGGGAGAGACCGTTGATCAACAGTGGACATCTTTCGCCTGATGATGATGATATCCGAAGTCCAATCGGACGTCACGATTCAACCCTTTCAACCACGAGTCATTTATGTGGTTCCCAATCTTTAAATTAAATAAGCCTTAATTGAAAAGGGGAGGTCGCCGACTTAGCTAAGGATATGTATTCCGGCAGTCTGTTTAGAAGACCTGAATGGAACAATATTACCGTCTTCATGAAGCTATTTATTAAAATTAAATGACCTATCCTTTCCTTTTAGATAATGTTGAATCTCCTGGGAGTACTTCTAGTGATATTGATGACAGATATAACTCTGCTGATACCAATCGCTGCTGCGATGATAATATTCTACGTGTTCCGCACCATTTACATCAGAACAACCGGAGCCGTGAAACGCTTAGAAGGAATAAGTTAGTAAATTCAATTCATGAAATACTAATTATAAAATAATGTAACTGATGCATCGAAAGATAATCTATGCCTAGGCGACAATAGGCACCTTTCCGAATCTTTAGTACTTTGAGTATGGTAATGCCAATAGGTAGTAACGCACTAAAAGGTAACATAAAACGACTTTCCTTTAGAAGTAGGTATTGTGTCGCTCATCTTCTAACAGTATTTGCAAAAGCACTAAACAATTTGAAGACGTAATTCTACGTCAAGTCAACCAAGAGGAGGTTGTCGCTTTTATGAATTGGAGAAAACGCCAATACAACTTTTTGTCTCTCTGTTCCTGTCTCAGTTTAATGTCTCGTTTAATAGCGGGATAGATTTATACTTATTGCTCTAGTAATTCTAGTACCTATAGCACTTAAAGAAAATATGATTCAAAAAACTTTCTTACCAGCTCGCAGCCCGGTGTTCGGTCACGTGAACGCCACAATCATGGGTCTGGCAACAATTCGCTCGTACGGCGCCGAGTTCCTGCTCGCCGAAGAGTTCGATCTTCACCAGGACCTGCACAGCGCCGCGTGGTACCTCTTTATAACGTGCAGCCGCGCCTTCGGATACTTTCTCGATCTAATTTGCTTGTTGTTCATCATCTGCGTAACTTTTAGCTGTTTGATGAAGACTGGTTAGTAACTTCAGGTTTTATTACAGTTGTGCAAGTGTTGTATTCGTTTTTTGCTACCGACATCTTTACGTGAACAGCAAAAGAGCATTGATTCAGTAATTTTAGTTTTCATTTGATAATCTGGAATAGAAGCTGAATTTTGCCGAACACCTTTAATCTGATGTGTCAAAGCCTAAACCCTTTGAAACATAGGAAATAAACTTGGTCTCCTTATTTGAAGAACGTTTGATGAAATTGAAAAGTCAATTCAAAATTCAATTGAACCAAATATTCTTAGCTCTAGAAGCTACTAGATTGGTGAAGGTTACACGATGTAAGAATTGAATATATCTGTCTTTCTTCTTTATCGTATGGTTGATTAACAACCTGGTGTCAGAGTTTAAACCGTCCACAGGCCTCTGATATGGCTTTATTGCTATGGTTTCCTCACGATATTTTCATTCACCGTTTTAGGAATAGATAATTAATTTCTAATTCACAAATAAATCCAAAAAGCCAGAGGTGCGTACCGAGTTACCTGTAATTGTAGATATGGATGGCGGTTACGTCGGCCTGGCTATCACTCAATCTATATCGCTGACGGGTATCTTCCAATGGGGCATGCGCCAATCAGCCGAGATGGAAAATCAAATGACTAGCGTGGAAAGAGTTCTGGAGTACACCAAACTACCAAACGAGCCTGCTTTAAGAAGCGTAAGAATACAAAAGTGTTGCCGCACTAAATATTGTTTTCATTTTTATTTTTTGATTTGCTTCTTATCTTTTTAATCATTGTCGTTGTTTTTGTTTTTGGTTTTTGTGATTCTGCCCAAAAGCGAATAAATGGTTTTCTTTCTTTCTTTCAAAAAACAAAGATAATTATAATAATTTTGGAGATCTTCCAATCTCTTCACAGTAGATAGTACCTATACATAAGCAGATTTGAACAATATCCTACCGAATAAGTCCAGACTTGTAAAAAGGATGATAAACTACACAATAGACAAATTGTATATAATAGATATTGTATATATTATATGTATTATATTGTATATAATAGACTGCCTCGTTGGTCTAGTGGTAGCAAGCGCGACTGCTGAGCACGAGGTCCTGGGTTCGATCCCCGGGTCGGGCAAAGTGTTATTGGGTTTTTCCATTAGGAAATTCTCAGTAGCAGCACGGAGTCTGGAATTGTGCCCGGTTAATGGCAATAGGCTCGCCCCCTATTACATGGGATTTATAACATAGCCGGCGAAACGTGGGTGTACTGCACACCTCTGCCTACCCCCTCTGGGGAATACAGGCGTGAGTCTATAAATAAAGACAAATTGTTTAGGAATGGAGTAGTCAGCATATTTCTTTCTATTTACAATATATTCATAATTTAATATACATAATTTAATTATTTCTAGTCTGAAGAGAAAAAGCCTCCATCGAATTGGCCTCAAGAAGGAGCCATAAATTTTGAAAACTTGAGCCTAAAATATGCCCCAGAGGGAAATCATGTACTGTATAAATTGCAGTTTAACATACTACCGCGGGAAAAGGTAATTTAATTTTACCTTGGTGAAGGATCAGGAGTGCTAAACAAAATTAGTAAAATTCGTTAAGTTTTTGACCACTTTATAACTGGTTTTTTAGAGGAAACTACTCTTGATACTTGAACAGAGGTTTTAATTGAAAATAACCTTAGAATGCAAAAATCACTTTACTATAGCTACAAGCAGCGGGTACCTGCACCGGGCAGTACCCGGCCCCGTCCGATACAGTGCGAGGAACACGCAGGGGGGATGTTTTTAGTAGGTGCGAGCCCCACATAACCGTACGTCCTCGGATGTGCGGTATAAGGAAGGCATTTTTGACTCCCCCGACCACAAAAATAAAAAGGATACAAAAACCACTTTACTATAGCTACTGAGGTTTCCTCTCGATAAAAGAAGTAAATAAATCTTCTAAAAGGATTTTGTTTATCATCATTTTTAACTTTATAGATCGGTATAGTGGGCAGAACAGGTGCGGGCAAGTCATCTATTATTCAAGCCTTGTTCCGCCTCGCGTATTTGGAAGGCTCCATCACCATTGACGGAGTGGACATCACGAGTATTGGGTTACACGATTTGAGAGAGAAGTTATCTATTATTCCGCAAGTACGGTCAAAGTTTTAAAGAATATGGTACCTATAGAGGCCTGCTACTTTTTCTATTTATTTAGATTTAATTTTAATAACGATAAAGAGTATTTACCGTAGGTTTTGCTTTAGTCAAGGATGCCTTTCGGCCGTCTACGTAACTGTGTTTTGTAACCAGTTTAAGAAGAATTTTTCGTCTTTTCTCGTAACTAGTTACAAACGAAGACTTTTCTGTCTGTTTTCGTAACTTTTTGGTCTCCACGGTATTTTCATAACAGTTAACTAAAAATAAATTTTCGTCTTTTCTCGTAAATGCAAATTTACTTTTATTCAATTGTTAACTCATATTACATTATACGTAGTTACTCTACTAACTCTACTTTAACCATACTACCAAACTCTTGAACTACGAACCCGATTCAATCCTAATTTAAATACGAAAAACGCCTGTCTCGAAATTTACAACTCATGTAGAATAAAAATAGGATTGGAATTGGGGATTGGTTTGTAGGTCAAAAATAAGCTCGGTAGATTATAAAAAAGCTCTCGGTTCTTAAGTAACCGCCCTACTTTTAGGAACCCGTATTATTTAGCGGAACAATGAGGAAGAATTTAGATCCGTTCAACCAGTTTCCTGATGCTCTATTGACGAAGGCTTTGATTAATGTGGAACTTCACGGTGAGGGCGAAGAAAGTTAGTACCAAATCATTATTATATAACAACCAAATAATGGTTGGTGGAACTCATTTTAATAACCTTTTACATCCGATAGTTCTTTTTGGGTCTTCACGGTGGGTACGGCTACCTTCACCGAGTGATTACTCTTGTGATTAAATCCTCTAGTATGTGTTAAAACCAATCTTCTACCCATCATTATCTATCGTAATGTTTTCCAGGTCCGCTCTACAAGCAAGTGGCAGAAGGTGGTTCAAATTTCAGCGTGGGGGAACGTCAACTAGTATGTTTAGCGCGGGCCATCGTCCACAATGATAGGATCCTAGTCCTGGACGAAGCCACGGCCAATGTGGACGCACAGACCGACCAGCTCATACAAACGGCTATCAGGCTACACTTCAATTCATGCACTGTTCTCACTATAGCGCATCGGTTGAACACTATCATAGATTCTGATAAAGTGAGCCCTGCTTTTTTAAATATACCAGAGGTATAGTCAGTGGTCGAAATTCGATCGTTATTTTTTTATTAATTTAAGCTTTTTGCATTTTTTCCCCATATAGACTTTTACTATGCCAAGTTTCACACTCCTCCGTGCGCGCAATATTCTTAAAAAGGATCTGCAGTTTTCGCTTCACGTTAGGAATGGCGATCTGAGATAAATTAATCGAAGAATCGATTTTTCAGGCCAAATAAATCGATATGTAACACTGAATCGATTCAGCGAATCGATATTTCACCCTAGAGAATCGACATTCGATTTTTTCTATTCTCGAGATGGCTGTGTGCTTATTTTCTTGACTTCGCCTCTCTTAAATAAATCAACAATCAACATCACCAGTAAGGGATATTTAGGAGCTGATGATACGTGTTATTTTCAGATATTGGTACTAGATGCAGGTCGGTTGATGGAGTACGACCACCCTCACATTTTACTGCAGAACAAGAAGGGATACTTCCGCAAGATGGTTAGCGAGACTGGACCCTCGATGACGCAAATCTTGCACAAACTGGCGGCACAGGTCATTCATGTATTATAATTATATTAATAACTAATAATCGCACTAAAAATATATATTTTTTTTTTATGTTTGTGAGTTTGAATTCAATCACGCTATAAAAGATAAATAGAATTGGATGACAGGACGCAGGACACAGTAGGATCTTATACTTTTTAATTGCATTACTTTATGAAGTATTAATTAGTATATTATAATAAAGAGGTATTTTCTGATCGTAATAAAAGTTGAAGAATCAGATCAATAATTTCAAAGATTATCTCTATATAAATAAGGGATTATAACGTCTTTATATTATGTTCCGCTTTTTGAGGTTCCGAACCAAAACGGTAGTAAGGACGAATAGTTATATGGTACGACTACGATCGTCTGTCATCGCTGCCAGGCAGTGGCGAAGACTCCATGTAACTCGATTCCTACCGACTTCCCTTTGAAAAGTGGTACAGTTTGTAGTGTCTACTGACTTCGCCACTGGTTTTTCTCTGTTTTGTCTTCGGCTTACCTCTTATAAAAATTCACCCTTCGCCACTGCTGCCAGGTATACTTAATTTAAAAATTATAATGTTTCATTGCAGAACTACAATAAAAGGCTCGAAGAAAATCAACGCGAAGAAGATATTTAGTAAATGATTTATTTTTTAACTTAATATACAGATTAACTTAATCTTATTTATAAATATTTTGAATAAACGATTTAATTATTAATACATGGTTCTTAATAAACATAATATAATATAACACTAACTACTAAATTATTCTAAGCTATGAGAAAGTGAATACTATAATTTTCACTTCATCATCATCATCATCAGCCGAAAGACGTCCACTGCTGAACAAAGGCCTCCCCCATAGAACGCCACAATGAGCGACAACTTGCCGTTTGCACCAGGTGGACCGACGACATTATTAAGGTCGCGGGTAACCGGTGGATTTTCACTTAGATAAAATAAAAATATTTAATTGCGTATTTGCGTAAAATACCTTTATAGCAAATTGGTACCACAGTAAATATGTAAATATTTATTTACTGTATTGGTACTAAGATCTTTGTTTTGTTCTAAGAACTTTGATATGAAACTGATTTCGACTTGTAATCTTAACTCAGCACAATTCAGTCCAATTTAGAACAATACTAAATTGTTCAATATTTTTAAAAAAAATGACAATTTGATTATAACGAGTGTTAATTAGTTAATTAAGCCGCGTGAGGCCTGATCGGCACAATTACTTTACCGGATAACATTATTTTTCATTGTTTCAGCATGAAAAGTTATAAGATTGGTAAAAGTTCTCAATCAAATACCAAAAATAATAATGACGTCACAATACATACATAATATAAAAATATCAACAATAATTCTATCTACCAACCAATAAGGTAGTACATTACACAGTCTCCATGTTACAGTTAATGCTGGCCAGCTGTAGCTCCATCCGTTTTTTGAACCCTTCGACTATTGACTCCATTCGTCTGTAAAAAGATATGAACACGTTTAAAAATTATACAGCCTTGTTGCTTTTGAGATGCGGAAGATAAAAACTAAGTGTTGTGTTGCGCATAAATAAATAAAACATAAATAGAAATAAAAAAATTAAAAAACCCTCGACACTACAATTTTTTTTCAGCTAAACACTCTCGATCAGTTTATCTTTTTAATAAAAAAAAACTAAATCAAAATCGGTTCATTCGTTTGGGAGCTACGATGCCACAGACAGACACACAGACACGACAAACTTATAACGCCCCTGTGCACCAATGAATATGATTGGTGGATATCAAACGCATCCAAAGCAACGTAGCATAGCACATCTCTGGTGGAATAGCACCCTCACGTTCGGATCAGTGACGCTGAATCGGGTAAACTCGGCTCTTATCGGCTTGGAGTTAGGTACAGCTGCCAATAGGCTGACTTGACTGATTGATCGTGGACTATTTGCCAGTCGTTACCTCGTTTCAGTTGAAACATTTTTTATTAGGTCAGTATTAGGTTTATTTAGCCCAAATATCTTGAAATCGATAGTAATCAAAAGGAACATACTTATTCTCCTCCTCGCTCTCTATCGGAGGGATCCCGGCTAAGGCTTCCATCAAGTAATTTCTGAAACAAAACATTTTATTTAAATATTTTATTCATTGCTTGTATCTGTATGATACAGAGGTAAAAATGTTTCGTAAATCTGTGTCCAGAATTGCCATAATTGTCACACGTCAAATTGGACTTTTGGTGAATCGTGAGTAGTTTTGTTCGGACTTACTCAGCCTTCCTGGTGAGGTGCTCGCTGCAGGCGTGGTGCAGCAGCGTGTACTCGAGGCGCGCCTGGAAGGCGGCGGCGGGCAGCTGCGGCGCGGGCGCCGTGGCGGCCAGGCGCGCCAGCTCCTCGCACACCGTCTCGCAGATGTCGCGCACGTACCGCGACGACGCCGCGCCGCACACGCTGTCCACCTGGACACGAAACCACACATCGCACACGCTCTTGATTCCTACTACCCACGCGGATAAATAGGATTAAAAATGACGCCAGAAGTATTTGCTTCTCGCTCGCACACTTTCCTACTCGCACCTACAGGTTATATGAGGTCGATCGTATTCTTTATCCACACGGATAGTACCTACACATTCACAACTTGAACAACCGAATAGTTTGTTATGCTCCTGCTCCACCTTCGTTCTAACATATTAATTAACGCGATAAACATCTTGCTGTCTCTGTTGGACACTATGGTATTGACAAAGACAAGAACACGATTATAGCGTTCGTCCGCAAGTCATCTTTTTTTACTAATGCTCCTGTAAAAAAATATGACTAAAATATTACACAAGCAACACCTGCATATAATAAGATGGCGTTCAAAGCGCTTCGTATTGCATTTCACTTTACACAATGTGTTAAATTACAGAACCTAACTCAAGACTAAGTATTGATAGAAACTATTTCATTTAAAAAACACTAGTTTTAAGTAATAGTCCTGAGTTAGGTTCAATCTGCAATACCAGTAATACCACCCTTAGTACCTATTCCTTCTATGACTTAGAATTTTTGTTTAGTGTAGGTAGAGTTGCAATGATATATCGGGAAACCGATAATATCGATATCGGAAAACTCTAAATATCGTTATTTGGTAGGGTAAATTATAAATATCGTTATTTGGTAGGGTAAATTATAAAACCATTGAAATTTTTATTTAATCATATTTTATTTCAATTTATTTTACCTGATATAACTATCTAATCAAATAAAAATAACTAACGTAAAAATGTATTAAAAAAGTTTGTAGTCTTGATTAGACTCGATACATCGGAAAATCGATAATATCGACACTAAAATATCGATGTTTACATCGATATATTAAAGTTATCAATTTCGATAACATCGATATTTACCTGCCTTCGATATAAATATCGATATTCATATCGATATTTCAAAAGACTTTGCATCCCTAAGTGTAGGTCTTAGATCCAGGGCCTCTATCCAGGGCTGGTGTAGAAGACGTGTTTGATTTGATATCTCAAAGATTTCTTAGGCCTTAACGGCCATTCAAAAATTGCCATAGCGGACGGTATTTCACGTCCACACGGCGGGGTATTGGTAAAGTTTTCAACTAGCAATAATCGCACCTCGGATTAACCTCATTGGTTACGATATTGCCGCTGCGCAAAGTTAATCCAAAGTTGGCGACGAATCTACCTAGGCAAATCGCGTGAAGCAAATGATAGCGCCATCTAATTTGATCCCAACGCCATCTAGTCGCGTTATAGGAACTAAAATCGTTCCAAACAAATTGAAGGGTGAGAACTGAAGGGGTGGTATAGAATAGCGTTTTAAAAAAGTATTCCTTTCAATACTTTTTGTAAGGAAGGGGAGATTGAACAAAACATTTTGTAAAATTGTTGCATAAACTGTGTCATTGATGATATATACCACCTACTGGCACTTGTACCTTAAATATTTGAGCTTATACGCGTAATGGGAACACGACCCTTATTCTACAGCATTTTACTTGACTGATTAAAAAATAAGACTATTCTAAGCATCGGAATTCAAGTGGGAAAACAAAATGGTAACCACAATACGAAAAGCGTAATACGTCTATATTACTTTTATTAATTTATGGAAAAATTATGTAAACACTTCTGAAACGTTGCAATGTTAATGTTTTAAATAACTAAATAAATTCGTGCGTTAATCAGTTTTACTTTTAATTAAAAACCACTTTACCTCAGCATGTACAGCGATCAAGTTGTTAATAATTTCGTAGACGTAGGGTCTTGCGTCATCAACCACAGCGTCGGCGTCAATTCTATGTCGCCCCATATCCATGCTTGGTTCTATGGTGCCAACTAAGGGATCCCCTTTATGTTCCAAATAAGTCTCGGCAATCGTCGACTCGAGGGAACTCAGTGCTTCCTTCGTCGCTAGTAACGCTTGCGTCTGTTTTGGAAAGCCGAAACTGAAAAGTTTAATAAAAATTTGTCGATCAGTTAAAAACTTAGTTATGCCGATTCACAATGGCCGGATTAGAACTTGCGAAGGAGGTGGAGGAGAAGGCGGTGAGATAGGTATAACCTATGAAAGATCATTTGCATCCCGGCGGCAACACTATATATTTTACTATTGTGACAATTTATTTTACTATTGACTATTTGCCAGCATGCTATCGAGAAATTTAATATGTGACTTATATAGTTATAATATTTACTTGTCAACAGCAGTAGCTATATTGGGCAGCGTGACGCGCCTGGTGTAGTGTGCATTAGCTCCGGCCACTAGCAGGCGTTGTTGCCAGCTGCGGCCCGCGTTGTTACCCTCTTCCAACCGCTGTTCTAACGCTACTGACAGGTTGCTATTGTTGAACTCCTGGAAATTACAATGGGGGGTCTTACACAATCAAAATTATTGAAACAGTAGCGCGAGCATAAATCTATTTATCGAATTCTTATCGAAAATTTATCACTACATAGTATAAAACAAAGTCGCTTTCTCTGTCCCTATATCCCTATGTATGATTGTATGCTTAAAACTTTAAAACTAAGAAACGGATTTTGATGCGGTTTTTTAATAGGTAGAGTGATTGAAGAGGAAGGGTTATATGTAATCAATTCAATTCAATTTCTTAATAATGGTAACTGAGTCTCGGTAATTTGACCGACGGTGACGAAGAAGCGTATGTTTTCAGGAAAAAAAAACCATTAAAAAAAACTTGAATGATTAAGTGGAACTTAATGTTGGTTTATATGTATATTGCACCCGTGCGAAGCCGGGGCGGGTCGCTAGTCAATATTAAATGTCAAATTTGACACAATTTAATGAACTTTATGTCAAACTTGACGTTTAAAATTAATAAAAAATCTATAAGATATGACAAAAAGATCGGTGCCCGCACCTCTAGCTTTTTTTTGCTATAATAAGCTTAAAAACCACAATACCTGATCAGCATGATGCAAGGCCAAGTCTTGTAGAACAGCGACATACGCGAGTAGAATTTGTTGAATATGTTTCTGTAACGTGGCTGCAGGCTCGCTTCCCTCGGCCAGCAGGGGGCTCTCGCGTCGACCACTGCTAACTACACACTTGTGGACCGCTGAGAATGCTTCGTTCAAGTACGTTTCTAGTAAATGAGGCTGAAAATAGATGTGTCGTTGAGACGTTAGTATGGTCAGGGCTGCCAGGTGTTTGTTTTTTTTTGTTATTCGGTCTTTCAATTCCAATTTAATTAGATAATAAATAGTGATTAGCTAATTCGTTGTAGTTTTGATATAAATCAGATAATAGTCGGTCATTTTGTCAATTTGATCTGGCAATCCTGGTAATTGTACATGAAGAGGGCTTACAAACTACGAACTCAATCCAAAACCTATTTTTATTATGCCAAAATTGTAAATTTGTTAAATGCGGTCATTGGCTAACACTTATACACAAACTTTGCAATGAATTCGTATAGCTAGCTGATTTTATTAACGTAAAATGTTTTTTCGATATTCCCATATATTCCGATGCACAGAGTTAATCCTTTGTTAATGAGCACCTAAACTGCATTTCATAGGAATGTCAGACGAAGCGGAGCCGCTCGAGTTGTGATTTGTATCGAATTTGATTTGAAATTATTTTAACTGTATTGGGTACCAAAACCAAAATTAATCAGAAAACAAAAGAAGTAGGACAAGTTAACTTCAAGGCGACTAGTTAAACAATACTTACTAGATTGGTGATAGCTCCGTAGTCGGAGAACTCTTCGATCTTCCACGTCTCCTTCTCACCGAGCCCCTTAACCCTCTTGAGTGCGCGTTGTAGAAACACTGACATGCCGTGCACGCGGTAATCAAATATCACTTTCTCCACTATGCTTAGAGGCTGGAAATTACCATAGATTGTTAATTACATACATACACTCATGCCTGTTTCCCAGTGGGATATGCAGAGGTGTATAGCACCCACATTCCCTCAGTTATGTTATAAGTCCCATTTGGCTAAACGGAGTAAAAGCAGGTGGGATGAAATAATCGGTACCTAAACTGTGTTGGGCGGCCAATAGCAGGTTGGATCAATGAAATCGGTTAAGTTGTCGGGGTTCGTGGAGTCGGGGTCGCGTACCTGAATAATTTTTTAACAACCAACAAACAGGTGACTACCAAAGGTAACCTCTTTGTATTTTTTTAAATTCGTAAAGTCGAGAAGTGCTATTGAGGACTCGAGTCACATCTTTATACAGCCATCAATAACACTATGAAATGGGTAATTGGCCGGGAGCAATTTTGAGGGGAAGGAGCCAAATTGGGAGCCAATGAGAAGTATACAAACTTGTGACGGCAGATCCAATTTCAGCAGTGAGTCGTAAGCTTCTCTTAGGTGCCTCAGATTAGCCACAAGTCGTACGCGCAAAGCATCGGTAGGAACAAGCTTGCCGCCCCCGCCGGACAGCAAGCACGACCGCATGTGATCCGAAAACAATTCTACTGCGGCTATTATCATCTCCTGGAACACGAATAATTAAAGAAAATTGTAGCAAATTATGTATTCGATGACCAAGACTTCCATCAAAGATGATTAATGGACGTCATCAGGCTAAGAACATAATAGAACGATTGAAAAATATGCATTATTGATCCACCAAATAGTGTCAGTGACAGTCGGAGCATTGTCTAAGACTCGAGCATTATTTTCAAATGTTGTCTTATTTAAGTTATGTCAAAAAATAATAGCTATTGTTAAATAAAGAAGCGATACTACAAGCGAAAATACCAAAAAAAAAAGTGACAATAACGTAACAATTTAAGTGACAGACTAGTATAATAAGTGACAGACTAGTATAATAAGTGACAGACTAGTATAATAAGTGACAGACTAGTATAATAAGTGACAGACTAGTATAATAAGTGACAGACTAGTATAATAAGTGACAGACTAGTATAATAAGTGACCGTCTAGTATAATAAGTGACCGACTAGTATAATAAGTGACAGACTAGTATAATAAGTGACAGACTAGTATAATAAGTGACAGATTAGTATAATAAGTGACTAGTAGATAAACCTTGAGCTCCCGTTGTCTCTGCGTGTTGGCGGGCTCGCCGGCGAGCTCCCCCGCGAAGTAGCGGCGCGCGAGCGGCCACAGCGCGTGCAGCTGCGCCGCCAGCGCGCCCGCCGCCGCCGCCACCCAGGCGCCGCGCGGCCCGCTCCAGCTGCCCAGGCACTCGCTCTCCTTCAGCTTGCGCTTGCCTGCTCACAACCAGTATCAAGTGCCAGACGAGGCTACAGCTACTCGTTCAATATTCATTGACATATAACAGTATGTGCGACTAGACTAGTGTGTAGTAGATTTCAATATTTAAGGTAATAGAACAAATTAATACCCGCATCCTATTATTCCTAACTTCGTAACATGATCGTGAACAACAATTGTTCTACGACTTAATCCAAATCACAGTAACCTGTGTTTAGTTTTGGTCAAAGGAAATAAGGGTAGAGGGATATTTGATGCTGCTGGATATTTAAAGGCCACAAAACGAACTTTGAAGAATTAGGGAAACATTTTTGTACACTTCAATCAAATGTAAAAATGAGCATGTATCAACAGGCAAAATGCCAATTAATTAGTAATGAAAATTTCTGTATAGAAAACCCCAAAATTATTCCTAATTCTGGGATTCAAACTCAAATGATTAAGGGTAATGCTTAGCAGTGAACAAAGTTAATTGTAACGAAGTGGTAGTCGAACTACCACCGAGTAACTAAACAGCCTTTCAATTCGGTTAATTCCTACCTTTATCATTGCACTCCTGTTCCTCCTTCTGTTTGAAGTGGTCTTTGACTTTGTTCATGAGGCTCATCAGGTACTCCTTACGACTGGTGATGGCTACCCATGCAGCGTCTCCCTCCCAGTTCAAACTTATTAGTAATCTGAAACGATATACGACCCTCACTTATACGGTCTCAAAAGCGGTGAAGATTAAAGATCTGAAAAACATTAGATTGTTTGCTTGACAACTTCTCTTCAGTACTCTCAGTTTCAGCTTAACTATCATTTTCATGAGAACTACAACTCTTTACCTTATATATTTAGTCTGCTCCTGTACATTAATAGGCATCGTTTTCATTCTTGTGTACAACTTCTCTTTTAAATCTTCTATCTTCTTGTCTATCTCAGCAAGAATTTTCTGGAAAAGCTGAAATTGAAATCAAGATATGTTATAAGAGGATAAGGTGTACCTGCATGCTCAAATTTAACATGTTTTAAAACCATTAACACATAGAATCAAAATCTAGTATGCTGTGCAAGGAATAGATGTAACATCTGGGACGGTTGAATGAAAAAGAGAATTTGAATAGCATGGGGATTATAAACAGCTCAGTTGGCAGAGCTACTATATATAATAATTTGCCAAGTTTATTAACTTACGTTTTAAGACAAATCACTACATAGTATAAAACAAAGTCGCTTCCCGCGTCTGTCTATCCCTATGTATGCTTAGATCTTTAAAACTACGCAACGGATTTTGATGCGGTTTTTTTAAATAGATAGATTGATTCAAGAGGAAGGTTTATATGTATAATACATGCATATTAGCGTAACCGTGCGAAGCCGGGGCGGGTTGCTAGTAATAAAAAAAAAACTTAGCACCAACCTTAACATCAGTATTTCCAAACAAGTTCTTGACTCTAGTATAATCATTGACTACAAGGTCATACTCCTTCTTCCTAATATTCCTGTCGATGGATGCGGGTAGTTGGAACAAAAACTTGTGGCGCGTGAGTAGTGACAGAGCTTCGCGAGTTTTGTCTGCATTGTCTTTGCGCGACAATATCTCAGAGAATAACGAATCTGCTAGAGTTATTGACTCTGAAATTACAACTGATTCTTAATAACTCCGTACGCAGTTTGCCGTAGAGTCTACGAAATAAACCTAGGAAGTAGCAAATTAACTTGTAGGGTTAAAACTAATCAGTCATGATTGTTAAAAGCATTTTTTTTATTTATGGGGCTTCAATCATGCAAGGTGGATATGCCAACCCCATGGATAACATCATGATTTAGGTTCTTCTTAAATAGATTCCTTCCTCATCCTCATTATTAATTCGATCTTCTTTCATTTATACATTCGTACCTTAGAAAACTTAATTTTTGATGATGGCTCCAATAAAATAATATTTTTGACTGGTAACATTCCAGTAACAAATGTATAAGATCTGGTTTATTGCAAAATTCACACAGGGTTGAAGATCTAACACCCAATAAAAAGCTTTTCCTAAGTCTATCGGACCAGCTTCTAAATTTAAAAAAAAAACTGGCACTCCATTGCTTGTAATTTGTAATCCATCTGAATGAACATTGAAGAAAGATTGTGTCCTCATCCAATATTTAAGATTTTCTTATAAAAATACATACCCTCTATAGCAGCTTGCAAGCTAGGCAAAGGTTCCTTGTCATTCTTCCTCTGATCTTCTTCATACATATTCTTGAGTAGCACAAGTCTATCTAGTTGGTCCATTACAGCTCCTGTATTAGCTTTTAAAAAACTTAGCTGGCCTTCTTTTTGACTTTCCACCTGAAATCAATTTGTAATTTGTGTATTTTTTTTTCTTATTATAGGCCAGTGTCTATTGTCTAATTTATTATTGATAGTATGATTTAATTATTATAACTCACTGTATTTGGTAGTAATAAGTATGAGATTTGTAGGTGTACCCCATACATTTTGTAATATACTACTAGGCTATCACGGCTCAAAATCCTAGCAAAGCAAATACTATTTATAATAATAGGACAATGATTATTATACATACTTTCCTCTGTAAAAACACCATCCCAGCTTTGAGGTCCTCATATGAAGTGTTACTGTGATGTTCTAACAAATACCAGCCAGGTTGGAAGTTATCATCTGACAGTTTACCAGACCTAGAACAAATTAGATAAAGTATAAAGTAAAGTAAGTAAAAGTCTGGGAATAAAATATTATGGAGTAAGTAACACACCATAATATTATTCATATACTTAATCTTTGGCTCTACTCAAGGTATTTTGTATATTTATAGAAATGTATCACTTTGATAAAAAAAAATAAAAAAAAAATTTCTCAACATACAAACATTCATGTCCACTAAAATAAATGTATGGCAATCCTTATCCTTACCCATCAGGAAACATTTCATGCAACTCTTCCTCTGGGAACTTGCCATCATCTCCCTCGGTCGACAGCCCCAGAGGGTCAGGTGGGGTATAAGTTGTAGGGGACATAGGACGACGACCCCATGGCAAAGAGGGAGGAGCAGCCTCCTCCACCCATACCGCACTTTCTTTTACAGGACCTATTGATTCATGATAGCCTGAAATAATAATTTTATTAATTGATGACAACCATTAATTACTCCAAAACAAAAATATGTAATTCAAATGAATTTACCTCTAAACTGTACAGTGGAAGTACCTTCCCCACCAGAGCGGGTAGTGACAATGATATCACCGCGGCCCTTGCATGGTCCTGATCGCGCCACTATTTTGTTTTTGCTTTTCCATTCAGCAGATAACAAACAATCACAGCCACATATCTTGAGACCTATGGTCAAATTAAATGTGTTACACCCACCGCATGATTTCAATTATTTTAGGACACAAAATTATTTTAAGTGCACAATCAGATATCAGATGTACTAACCGATTAAATCTGTAACACTAGTTCCCAGGAATTCTCCACGTATTGTCACCCTAGTTCCTGGAGGGCCCTCTTTAGGTGAAATTCCTGTTACTACAGGCGGAGGACCCATATTTGTTTGGTTAAGTGAGCTCGAGTAAAGTACAGCTCTTGCTAAAAACACTCAGATTGTATTTTTTATTATACCTATTTTGGTTTCTAGTTTTCAACAAATCTGTAATAGATTCAGTACTTCAGTAGATTATACAAAAACAGATGTTAAATGTCAATGTCAATTTGACACTTGACAGACAGCTTTTTTTTCTAAGATGAATTCTTTATCTTAGTTATTTTTCTATGAGGGATGGAGCAATAGGTAATTCATAAAAACCGGTAATAGAATCCGATTTCAATACTAGAATCCACATTGATAATAATAATAGGTCAAATCTTTAAAATAGTAAAGAAGGGGTCCTTCAGCAGTTCAGCAGCATAGAAGAGAACTTGGGGTGAACTCCGGTGAACTGGATCCGCCTTTGATTTGATGGCGTTTTGGACAGACAGAAATAATACAGGCGTTTGCGATATATTTAATAATTATTATTAAGTAAATATCTTAATCTTGAATCTAAGTGAATAAGACTCAAACTTGAAAATTTTCAAATCTAGTCATAAAATCTATGAGATTTAGATACAAGTTAAGAATTTACAAAAGAATTTTCTTAAGTTTTTGGACGATTTGGATAAATGTCAAAAATGTCAAACACATAAATCGCCATTATTTCTGTCATCATGTGGGGGTGATCGAAGTGGGGTATTTTGGGGCGTATCGCGTATCTTATAAAAACTGTTATTCCCAATATATTATGCTTTACAGAAAAATATTAATCCAGAATAGAAGAAACAATGGCTCAATCTAATTTCAGGTACTTTGCTAATCGTGATATGTGTTGTTGTTAAATTAGCATAATATTATCGTGATGTTTGTTCAATTTACTTTTGCTTTTAGTGCGGTCGATGAATACGGGTTCGAAAGGCACGACGACTTCGATTATGAGAGCTATGAGGACTTTATGTCGAACTACTTGAAGGTACTGGCAACGAGGGCTCAGAAATGGTCCTCGTTACTCGGCGAAGGAAAGTCGGTCAAACGCACGAACACTGTGAAAAGATATGTCCGTAAAGGTGTACCCAGTGAGTGACTCTTTGTTTACATATATATGCCGTGTGAATTTACTTAACTTTCATTTCTATGTGTTGTATTTATAATGTAAAAATACCATGCGGTATTGTTAGGGTCAGTGTATTAAGATTACAGTTTTTAATCATTCAGTAATTTAAAATTATAAACACTTTTAATATAGTTTCTTTGGTTATTCATCAAATAAAATGTCCTAAAGATTTTGTAGGTATAATAAAACTAAAAAGTTATTTATTTTTAACTATCATAATAAAGTAAATTATTTTTAGGTGAGCACCGGCCTTCAGTATGGATGGCAATATCCGAAGCAGATAAAATGAAGGATCAATTCCCTGATCTCTACCAGAAAATACTAGACGGCCCCTTTGAGAAGGAACTAGTGGATCTTGTGAAGACAGATTTGCCCCGCACATTTCCAGACAACATATACTTTACTAAGGAAGCCAATCATCAGACACATTTGTTCAACATACTGATAGCATATGCACACAACAATAGGGTTGTTGGTTACTGTCAAGGACTCAATTATATTGCTGGTGAGTCAAAATATTTTTGTAATCAGCAAAAAAAAAACAATATCTATAGAAACAACATGTTCAGTAAAATGTTTTTAAAATAAAACAATCCAATATTGAATAGAATAGTAAAGAGCTTAATTCATAGCAAAAAATATAGAACAAGTAATCTGCCATAAATTAATTTCTACATCACACTTTCTAATGAGGTACATTTATTAATTTGAAATCTAGGAATTCATTTAATTGAATTTATGTACCTTGGAGTTTAAAACCCTATCAATATCAATCAATCTATTTAGCTTTGTGTCTGAAATCAATCATCAATATAATATTTTGTTATCTCTTACTATTTTTATGGTTAAAGCAATCTGTGAAATAAAAATATTTGTGGATTTTGTCTGATATCAAAATCACACCTATCTTATCTATTTCAAGATATGCAGCTTAATCTTAAATTCTTATTACAATGGACAACTGAGACATAAATAAAGGAAACATTAAACAGCTAATGTATGACCTTATTTAGGTAATTCCATTCCACCTACACAAGTACATTGTCTTCTTCGGGCTCCTTAATTCTCATAAATCAGGCCAGGTCATCTAGGAAATTAAGGTTAATTGACTAATTTATTTCCGTTTGACATAAATCAACAACAAAGATTTTGCTCCTTTATTATTTATTTTTAGGAAAACATTGATTTTTTACTGTATCTGCAAATGGTCATTTTAAAGAATTAATTATATATAACTTATAAAATTAAGAAAAAAATAATACCACATATGAAAACAAATCATTACATCCAGATGTTTATTCTTATTTGTAAAAGAGAATAATTTTCCAAAATTTCTAATTAATTTTAGACTTAGTGTGTCATTTGTTTATGAAAAGTATTTAATTAACTATCATCATCATTATTAATATAATGTGGTGATTTAAGTGGATTGCTGATCATTATCTTTTTACAACCAACTGATTAAGATAATACAATAATAGATTTCATTAATTCTCATAATAATTTCATTATTATGTATTTTTATAATGTGTAGATTAGTTTCAGTGTTATATTTTTAATCATTATTTGTTCTGATATAATATGAACATGTAAATATATTCTTGTGATTTTTTTACATGTTATGCACATGTTAGCTTATTAAATATAGTTATTATCAGTTGTTTTTTAAAATTTCCTATTATATAAACATGTAAAAAAAAATATAAAGACATTAAGAAAATTGTTTGAATAAGTTTGGAGCACTGAGGGATATGTAATGTATTCCGATAGTTATTACCACACGCCCTTAGGCATAGAAAGTGATTTCAAATTTCGACTGATGCTGGTAGGATACGGCGGCTTAGCGGTCAGAGCGTCGACACTGTACGTCGAAGATCGCGGGTTCAAGTCAAATCCCATCCGTATCAGTTGTTTTTTCAAATTTCCTATTAAATAATTATATGTAAAATTATATGCACAATACATGATAACATGACATAGTGAATTGCTGGCCAACAGAAGGATGTATGAAATGCATGCAGCACACTAATTTAGATTTTTTTTTGTAATACCTATTAGGTTTACTGCTACTGGCAACTAAAAGTGAAGAAACATCATTCTGGCTTCTCAAAGTGTTGGTTGAGAAGATCCTTCCAGACTACTACACCAGGACAATGGATGGACTCATTGTGGATATAGAAGTGTTATCTGAACTAGTCAAATCCAAAGTGCCTGATGTGCACCAACATGTTATTAACTTGGGTATGCAGTATTTTTATTGATATGCCATAATCAATCAAAGTATTTACTAGAAAATACAAGTACTATGAAAAAAAAAATTTAGGTGTTCTATACGATAGAATCGTTAAAAAAAGAGATTTTAGAAAAATAATATTTTTAATCAAAAATTTTCCGTTTTTTCCTCATGCCGTTTCGTACACTCCAACCGAAAATAGAAAGATAAAAAAATCTTTTTCGTAAATACTCTTGGTGTCAAGTATTCTATTGAAATTAAAAATTACTACCTTCAAAATAATTTCAGGTCTCCCTTGGGCTGTAATAACAACCAAATGGTTTGTTTGCCTATTTGCTGAAGTCCTTCCTATAGAGACTGTTCTTCGAATATGGGATTGTCTGTTTTACGAGGGCTCTAAGATCTTGTTCCGAGTATGTTTGACGCTGATAAAGAGTAACCGATCAGAAATACTAGCATGCAACGACTTTACATCCCTGGCGGAGTGTTTTAAAGCTATTGTGAAGAACGCCAGCGCATTGCACTGTCATGAGTTTATGCAGGTGGGTTTGAATGTTACCATGTTTTACTATTTTATTATTATCTTCACCATTAGTCAAATAAAATACGTAGTTATTGGCCTGAAAAATGATTATTAAGTATAATTATTGGGATATTATATTAAAAAGAACAATTGTTTCGAATTTAATTTACACTTATTAAGTATATTATGATACTCTTCGAGACGTCACGCAGAATACGCGCTTCAACGTGGACCTGTGGACAACAGCCCGTCATACCATACTAATCGAGACGGTATTAATGTCCTAGTTTCACTAATTTTACTCGCCAATAATTATGGATACCAGAAAAACAAATACAAGAAATCAAATGAATGATTTATGTTTTATAGAGCATGACGGGATTACCAAGAAGCACATGATTATCGTTCACAGGTTTTAATTATAAGATTGTTAAGTATGCTATATATGCCTATACAGGTTACTAATAACAACTCAAAGTATTTTCGTGCCTCTTTTACAACCTATTATTATTATCATCAGCTTTAAGTGTCCCACTTCTCTTCATGATATCAAAGCAAAAGTAAATTTGTTACTTCTTTTGTCTAGTCTTTTGTAGGCAGGGTAGGGTCCTAAATAATTATTAATATAATTAATAGAAACCCGTTTTATGTTGCAGTCAATTTTCAAAGTGCCCGGAACACTTTCCAATGCAACAATAATAAAACTAAGAGCGCGTTTTGCGAAGCAACGCCGAGAGCAGCAAAAGAAGGAGCCGCGGTGAACAAACTGCTCGTAAAACAAGTGTTTGTGTTCTGATCTCAAACTACACAACCAAATTGTACATGTACACCTACTTAACAATCCTACTTATAAACTATGACAACATATTTTTGATCTCTATATTTCTATCAACTAAGAGATCGTAGTTGTAATCACAAAATGATGTTGCCCAAGACATTGGAAAAATATTTGATATGTTAACGTATGTTAGCAATAAGCTAAAATATTTACATTGATAACTTGCCAGAATTGTTTGGAAGGCTTTTATTACTGCGCAAGTTTTTATTGTCGCAATTTCGATCAAATTATGAATCAAAAATATATTTATCTAGCTTGTTGCGATTTTGTACAAACCAACCTAGTCTTTATAGCCTTGCATGTTTGTTAGCTATTTATTAAAAGCTGGCTGAAATGAACTTAGCTAACTGAACGGACGTTTTTATTTCCTCAGTCATCATGACAAACTTCTAAGGCTGAACCGTAAACATGGCCATGACTGATAGCTAGTATCAGCCATTTAGCTCGACTAAAAAGAAATATTATAATTGTACTCAATATAAGACCCTGTACACTGACAGAATATTACCATAATCGTCAGATTATGCAATATTCTGTCAGTGTATTATCATTACCCTATACATTGTCAAGTGTACAGGGCCGCAGGGGTAATAATACAAAATAAATCAAATGTTTCTGACATAAAATTCTCACAATATGCATGCGGCCGGTCTTAGCCGCATTGGTCGCAGTGCGTTCTACCGTGTGCGTTCAGCCTATATCTGCATATTTGCAATCGATTTTGTTAAGTTAGTATTAAGTAATAATGTTGTTTTGCATATCATTAAAGTATTTTTGTTTGTAGTATTATTATTGTTGTTAATTATTTTGTCAGTTTTAATAGATTTGTAGGTACCTGTAATTCTAATTTAAGGTATGAACAAATGAGCATTTTATTAGTTGATAATTTCCAAATTTAGAGGCAAACAAATATGTTGTAACTGGCATTTAGAGAAACAACAATAACTTATATTTATTGAATTTGGGAAATGGTTTCCTTGTAGTTGAGATAAATGTAGATTAATTATTTGATATTTTTCTTAGTGATAGCTAGATATAGCTTTTTCAACTTTTTAATAAAAAGGAGGATAGGCATTGTCACACATTAACATAATTATAACAGTCAGCCAGTCTTATTCTGTTGGTGGCAGTATCGTCAAGTCTGGGGTATGTGACCCGCGCAAGATATCGCATCACACCTCATGATACATAGAAACTATAATTAATAAACTATTACAAATCACAATACAACCGTAGTAGTGGGTGCTCCTTATACTATACATGCTTATTTTTAAAATGTTTGGTTTGGTGTCCCCAACTCAGTCCTCCTAGATAAGTGCGTAAGTAATAAAAACTAAAGGAGGATATTCCTTTAGTTTTTATTATATTAAGGCTAAAGCACCTGTCCTACCGGCGGCGAGGAGCGAGTATTACTCAACGAGTGTTATGACCGCTAAAAAAGAGTCGCTGAGCGATTCTTTTTGTGTAAATTTGATATACGGGATGCAAACAGTATATAACAATAAATACCCCCGAATTATACGGCAGCTGTTAGTTTCTCGAGTAAGATAATCGATAGCCAGTTTACTCGTTCTCGGTAGGACAAATGCCTTATTTGTATAATGCATATATTTTTTCTATATGCCATTTGAATATTTATTATTAGGTGCTAGGTATTCTATTTCAAAAAATATAAAATTTACGTAAATACTGAGTAGCTGTTTGTTGCATTATCACGAATTTATAGACTGATTCATTTTCATCCTAATTATCATATATCCTTTCTGAATTTAGAATAATATAATAAGCACTATAATCTTAACCTAAGTTTGGAGAACCTTTGCATTATGTTGTACACAATAAATAAAACTCCCAGAATCTTAGCATTGTTCTACAGAGACACCAGATTTGGTTTTCTATGTTCATATTTGTTGCTTCTTAAAGCTGTGCCACGCTATTTTTGCTTTTTAATAGTACTTTCAAAAATATTTGGTTATGCTGTTAAAAAATGATTTGCTCAAAGAATTATCTGTGTTAAATATATATTTATAGGACTTACATCGACACTAGACTAATTTGACTCATTAATCCTTGCTTAGCATTGGTCCAGTGTACATTTAATGTATGTCCTGAATTTGGCAACTGCTAATGCTCAGGAACCTCGCATTTAATTTATAACTACTGCACTATGCTTAGGGAACTTTTGTACCTTATGGAAACATTATTCATTTTAATTCATTAAGAAAAAAAAAACACTTATACTGACAATAAACCTTTACTCCTACATCTGCATAAACTATAAATACATGTATTTAAAAAATTACTGTAATCAATTTAATTTTTGAGCAATGTCTCTTTCAATAATAAAATCATTAGTTAGTTTTAGCAACAAATACACTTTACTACCCTTTCACCTGATTATTAATTTATACATTTAAAATATTCATGCACTTGGTTAGTTCAAAAGTTAGTTGGCTTCAAAAGATAAGATCATAAACATAATTAAACCAAGATAACTATAAGAAAGATTTATAAATTGTATTTTTTCTTAAATTTTCACTAGATTAAACATTTCTACTGTAAATGTTTAAATGTATTTTTGTAAAATACACTTTTGATGGTTTTTCTTGGATCCCTGTGCTGTGATTAGAGAGCTGTACTGCCTGATCCCAATAGACCGTGTTAGAATACGCCATAATACATGTTTGGATGTTCAATGTGACAGAATAGACTATTGAGATGTTCAAATGAATTTTATTTATAATTACCCTTAAAAACAAAGTAACAATAGGCGACTATATTTCAGGTAATTAACTAGCTAAATGTCACCTATGATTTGTTCTAATGTTTATCATCTATTTACACACAATTTAAACTAACTAAGATTTTATGACTTCCCACTTTCCAAAAATTCTTTAGCTTCATTGATTTTGGCAGCAATTAATGGGGAGCCACCCTTATCTGGATGATTAAGCAACATTATTTTTCTGTGAGCATCTCTTATCTGTAAAGTAAAAAAAACATTTCATATACTAAAACAATGTGAGAAGAAGAATAGGTGGTATAGTTGACCATGAAAGTGCTTTACCACTTGACAACAACTTCTAATAATTTAATATTTGACTAAAGCAGAATTGTGTCACTAAATATTTATTGAGAAATAATTAATTGTGGTCATATATTTTGAGACATTGGTATTAAGAAATTAGACCTAACTGCTTGAAGAGGAGTGTCCCCAGTGTGTGTGCTCCATAGAAAAAATACAAAAATGTTATTGGAAATCTGATAAACCACAGACACTAGTATGTAGATTAGTATTAGTATGTAGAACCTATTATAGTTACAAAATTTCATTGGTTTTAGTTTGGCATACTTTGGGGACACTTAAGATGTGCAAATAACATTGAGCCCTTAGCTGGTAATATCTTCTTGAAAAATAATAATAAAGTACAAAGTAAGCAATGAGCTCACCTTAGCTTTGTTAGCTGTGGGGCTCACTCCTAAGATCAAAGCTGCCTCTCTTTTAGTCATTTTGTGTTCAAATCCACCCTTGTAATATTTTGAATGAGCTAGACTATCTGCATCAAATTTGGGTAAATTTCTCACTGCTTCAGCAAATTTCATGGAAGCATTGGGCATTTGTCTGAGGACATAGCGGCCAGCAAAACCGACTGCTGCCATTCCTAGACCTGCTAATATGACTGAACTTGCCTGAAAACCACAGAAAAACAATATTTAAAAAATATATTACACCACTCTGTTACTTGTGAAATGTGCTTATGGAATGGTAAAAGAAAATGCAGCATTAGCATTATAAGTACTTAAGCCATTATTTCTCCTGTTACTTATCAATATCGCGATGTACTATGATCTCTACCATCAGGGGCGTGCAGTTCTTAAAGGAAAAAGGCACTACCTAACCTGACAGTTACGACGCAGACGACGAATTGCTAGTGAAACTAAGTAGAATTTTGTAAGCACTGCCTACTCAATTGAAAATGCACGCCCCTGGATACCATTACTTCATCACGAGGGAGGACTCTATTAAGTATAAAGGTACATCGTAATATCACAAATAAATTTTCAGCCAGTTTAAAGGCATACAAACCATGGTATAATTGCCTTGCTTATGTCACTTATTAAATCTAGTAATTTTGGGCATACATTTATTAGGATTTGATTTCACAAAAAAATATGATATTTCTTTCTTTACGCTGAAAAACACATTTCAAACATGATTTTGACAGTTCAGTGATCACTCAAGTGATGACAGATGAATCATGAATGACAACCACTAAATTCAACTATGGCACTATCGGTACTACTCACGGTTGTCTATCATCATCATCATCATCATCATTTCAGCCGGTTGTCTATACCCTAACTAAAAGGCTGGATCGCCAATCCATTCAGCAGGCCCCAAAAGACCTCTATCAATATCAATGAAGTTATATCTGGGTTTCTGGCCGGGCCTGAGCGGCGGAAATGTAATTATTACAATAGTCACTTTTAGGAAATCTATTTAGGAACACTCTAAACAGGAAATCGGAATCCAGTGATCACATTATATTTAGAAGACTAAATAGAATCTGAAAAAGAGTCTGAACACCTAACTAAAAATAAAAATCTTAAAAACTAAGTTTGTGAGGACTAAAATAACATAAAAATGATTCATTTGATTATAATTAATGACATAAAACTCGTCATAGAAATATGTAAGCACTAAATAACTTGTAATTTTGACGCTCCGTCCACTTGGATCCATTGAATGAATCCATTGATGGATCCAAGTACACTTTTTCCTCCACCTGAGTCCATCGTACCAGTCAATTCCAAATAATGGATTCTAAGACACTTTAAGGTGCACTTGGATCCTCCAAAGAGTTTTATATGCTAATTTAAATTATACTTAGTTGATGGGAACTGGCTAGTTAAGAGGCCACTTGATTATAAATAAAATTATATGACAAGCATAATGAACGTAGAAAAAATAAATGAACATAGGCAAAAACAAGTGCATATCGGCAAACACAAGTAAACGCCGAAAAACCAAGTGAATGCCGAAAAAACAAGTGAAAGCCGAAAAAACAAGTGAACGCCGAAAAAACAAGTGAACGCTGAATAAATAAGTGAACATGGGCAAAAACAACTGAATATTGGTAAAAACAATTGAGCCCCCAAAAAGGCAAATGAACGCCGAAAACCAAGTAAACGCCGAAAAAGGAGTGAACGTAGAAAAAATAAATGAACATAGGCAAAAACAAGTGCATATCGGCAAAAACAAGTAAACGCCGAAAAACCAAGTGAATGCCGAAAAAACAAATGAACGCCGAAAAACCAACTGAACGTCGAAAAATAAGTGAACGCCGAGAATATAAGTAAACTAGGGCAAAAACAAGTGAATATCGGCACAAACAAGTTAACGCCGAAAAAAAATCGGCATTCCCTTTTTTTTTCGGCGTTCACTTGCTTTTACGGCGTTCACTTGTTTTTTCGGCGTTCACTTGTTTTTTCGGCATTCACTTGGTTTTTCGGCGTTTACTTGTTTTTGCCGATATGCACTTGTTTTTGCCTATGTTCATTTATTTTTTCTACGTTCACTCCTTTTTCGGCGTTTACTTGGTTTTCGGCGTTCATTTGCCTTTTTGGGGGCTCAATTGTTTTTACCAATATTCAGTTGTTTTTGCCCATGTTCACTTATTTATTCAGCGTTCACTTGTTTTTTCGGCGTTCACTTGTTTTTTCGGCTTTCACTTGTTTTTTCGGCATTCACTTGGTTTTTCGGCGTTTACTTGTGTTTGCCGATATGCACTTGTTTTTGCCTATGTTCATTTATTTTTTCTACGTTCGTTATGCTTGTCATATAATTTTATCTATAATCAAGTGGCCTCTTAACTAGCCAGTTCCCATCAACTAAGTATAATTTAAATTAGCATATAAAACTCTTTGGAGGATCCAAGTGCACCTTAAAGTGTCTTAGAATCCATTATTTGGAATTGACTGGTACGATGGACTCAGGTGGAGGAAAAATTGTACTTGGATCCATCAATGGATTCATTCAATGGATCCAAGTGGACGGAGCGAATTTTGAATTGTAGTGTGAAAAGTGCGCCAGCGGCGCCCCCAATTTTTCCAGACTCTTTTTTGCCAAGCTGTACACCTCGTCATGGCTCCCCTTGGCATATACACTTCGTAGTATCTCTAAGTAGTCTGTGATGTACACTAGTACCTACTTGAAGAAAAATATTTGCTAGTGTCTTTTTCTTTGATTGATTGATTATTAAGTTATTATTGGCTCCAAATGGCCCTTGACTCTTGTCAACAACTCAATTTTCTGAGAGCGTCACTAGCGCACTTAACATACTACAACCCACAAGTTATTTCGTACATCTTTCTATGACGAATTTTTTGATATCAAATAGGTACAATCAAATGAATCATTATCATTCATCAGCAAGGAACATAATACTCCAAGAGTTCATCAGTTATTTTAATATTCACCAACTTACTTTTTAAGATTTTTATTTTTAGTGCCAGCTGTCACCACATCAGACTCTTTTTTGCCAGCTGCAACAAATTATCTGTGTAATGATATTAATGATTCTGTGATTGGTTCCAATCAGTTCCAATCAAAATGTTTAGTCGATTCTAGGTCAAACTATGAAACTAAAGTTGCTGTCGCATAAATTCTTTCTAAACGCGATAACCCCAGCAAACACAAAACACAAAGTATTGATTAAATGTTGATATTTTTTTTCTGAAAATAGAAAATACCGAAAAACCTTGCTTCAGGAAAATTTTAATGTTTTATAATTAAAATTATCGATTAAAAAACCATAGTTAACTTAAAAACACTGGCAACACGACTGCATGAAGTGACCAGCCAGATAAAAGTTTATGAAAAAAAATTGAGCCTTTTCGAAGAGGTTCAACATGGCAGGAGATCAGGCGCAATTTTACCAGTTACTAACTACTTTATTATCTACAGATAACGACATCAGATCCCAAGCAGAAGTAAGTACTTGTTAAAAATTATGTTTTCCTAATTTTTACTCAAAGAAACTTAAAACTTACCGGCTTTTATTGTGAACGTCTTTTGGTGGCCTCGTGTCAAAACGTGGTCATGGAGGATTTGTAATGTTACTTCTGAAACAATGTGACAAATGTTCTTTATGTGCTTTAATCTAGGTGCTCTCTCTAAATTTGATGAAAAATAGTGTTACGCATCAGCTATGTAAGTGTCATATTTTTACGCGCAAATGTTTTCTATAATTTTATAATATATACAAAACCGCTTATAACCGCCTCTTCATCATTGCGGCGGCAGAGCTAACGTACAATATATACAATTCATGCGAGACATGTGGTTATTAAATGTTAAATCTCTAAGATTTGTCATATTGCTGGTCATAACAATTCACTTTACCTCTATGTAAGAGGTCGAGTCATTTGATTTTATAGATATTCCATATATAAATATTTCTAATTCGTTGTCTAGTATTTTCCGTTTGTTTTATCAATTTATTATGCTTCTTTTTCGTAATATAGGAAGCATACAACAACATACCAACTGAGACTAAGGTGATACACTTGGTGGGTGCAATACAAAATGCCGATGTTGGCGAGGAAGGGCGCCAGACCGCGGCAGTGCTATTGCGCCGGCTGTTCAGTGCAGAGTTCTTTGAGTTCTTCCCCAAACTACCGTTTGAGCAGCAGAGAGCACTCAGAGAACAAGTACTCCTCACACTGCAGATGGAAGTGAGCCAACAGTTGCGACGCAAGGTTAGTTAATCTGTTTAAACCTTATTGATAAAACAATAGTAACAATGGATTTCCTATGGTGTCCCATTTCTTGACCATTAATGGATAAATATTAATTTCTCAGCACTAAAAGAACTTCAATCTTTAATGTTTAGCTCTAATACAACTGCACTTAGGATTTATACTTATGATAATACAATGCTATGCTGGTATCAATTCAGCAATTGTATATTTACAATATAATATTGGGCAATGATATTACTGCAAAATTAAATTAATTGATCCTGTACTGTTAAATTATACATATATATACCTATATACTACCCCTTACATGATTAATTATATTGCACAATATTTTTCTAAAACAATTTAATAGAACAGGGTTGATTAAAATATAATTGTTTAAACTATCAACAACATGCTTGAAACAAAGTAACAATGGATTACGTTTCGTTTTTTTTTTGTTTTTGTACCAATGGATTTTTTCTTCCCTTTTTTGGTGTGTGGCTATAATAATAATACTATTGTAGGTGTATGGGGTGCCTATAAGCAAATCATCATAGCATCCCACACATAATTAATATACTGCTTTCCTAGCCAATTCAAACTCTTTTAAGTTTTCAGCTAAAAAAAGTTAATTTGGAATATAAACATCATGAAAAAACACTGGGGTATAGCTTTATTAAATCTGCCATTGCAGCAAGGAAATGTGTTTAAACAATGTTTTTGATTCCAGCATTGATAATTTAAAAAAATAAGTGCCTGTTTCACAGTCTGTGGCTAGTCATTTTCTATAGGCTATCCAGAATACCAAAATAATAAATGTAAACAATCGTGATACATATTTTATTACTAATGCAAATTATAAATTGTAAATTTACAAATAAAATGTAATTGATTGTTTTATGGAAATTAAACATAGTAATTTCATTTATAATCACATCAAATTAATTTTTCAATGAAAAATATAAAAAAAGACATGTCAAGATTGTTTACATTTATTTTTTTCGTATTCTGGACAGGTTATAGGTAGGTAAATTATAAAATATAACAAAAATTTATATGAAATAACCATCAGGTAACTATAGCCCTTTACTGGTAAGCGATGGAATAAAGCCTAAATGTTAATAACTAACAAGCTAAAAGTTAATAGAAGAATGTTTTTAAAAGATATTTGTCGACTGTTGTGTGTAGACGAGAATCTTGATACCACAAACAGGATTACCAATAGCTCAATTGGCAGAGCAGGTGGTAAATTTAAAAAAAAATTATCAAAGGTTGCAGGTTTAAATATAAACTAGATATTTTTGCTTTGTTAACACTTTTTTCATAGGTTATTGCAAACAGAGTAATGGGGTATTCCTGCAATCATTGTAATTTCCCCAATTTTATCTTGTATGAGTGCCTTAGGCTAGTGACTGTGACTCATACATTGAATCAGTTTAGAACTTCTAATTTAATTTCATGCTATACATAGCAGATGCCAGATGACTCATCCACATTCCACATGTCTACTATGAACCATGAAGCCATAAAAAGTTTAGTTAACAAACAGTTTAATGGCTCATTTCTTTTTTTTAATTTATGTTACTGTAGAGAAGTTAGTTAACTTATTAATTATTTTTATTGATATTATGAAATGAAAGTAATTATGAGTATGTTTTTATGAAGTTATGATACTGATGTGCACAGAACTATAAAAAATGAAAAAAAAAAATCCTTAAGAAAGAAAAATACAACAATTTTCTGTACCCCTAGTAAGTTTAAACTACCTATGCAAATTTAAGTGAAAAGTATACATAATTATAATAAGTAAAACTGTACATTAAATAAATATCTTTGGAAAAAGTAAGTGCTACATGTTCGATGAATGTTCTGAAGCCGAATATGTCAGTTCTGAAAATCTGATAAAATCTGAAAATGCTGTGCTACGCGAAAGAAGTGTTCGTCAGCCTCTGCGCTGGCGCTGGTCGAACGTTAGACAATCGCGTATGCCCGACAAAGACAAACTGGTCGCGGCCTCAGTATTCAAACAAGCTCAGCACACAATTTACGTGCACATTTTACTGTGAAATGTGCTACTGCCAGAGTGTGCAACAATAAATTGGGAGTTTCGCTAACACCATCCTTATAATAGAATGGAGTTTGATAGTACCTCTCAAGACATTTAACCGAAAATATAAACACAGTAGTAATAGTACAAACTTACCTGTTTTAAATATTAACATTATTTAGCACTCATTAGATTTTTGCCAGTATCTAATTTTTTTAAAATATATAGGGTTTTCTTTTGTTTTGCTTAACTACTTCTAAACAAAAAAAAAAAACAATTCACAAACAGGAGAAAATGATACTTAGTTTTGCTTTTGTTTAATTTTAAGTTCAAATTTTGTTCTTTACTATATTTTTTATTATGGCTAAGACGTCTTGTTGTTTATTCAATGCTGATTGATGCATTTAATACAATCTAGTTTTTCTCCCTCTAGATCTGTGATGTAGTATCAGAACTGGCCAGAAACCACATTGATGACGATGGTATCAACCAGTGGCCTGAGTTCCTACAGTTCATGTTTAATTGTGCCGGTGCTCAAGATCCCAATATCCAAGAAGCTGGTATTCGGATGTTCACGTAAGTGTAGTTTTAATTCTATGATTAAAGTACAATACGTATTATGGAATCCTTTATGTGCTACATTTAGTCTAAATTCGAGAAAATATTGGCCTAACTTTTAAGAAACTGTATTGACGTTAGATCGGACAGTTCAAAAAACACACTAACTACTATTTTAAATGGTGTTTTTCGGACCGAATGCGGTGCGAAAAGGTTCTTTCTTAAAATAAAAACCAATTTTGATCTTTAATTAATTATTGCCATCATTAATCATTAAAGTTTTTGGCTATTTTATTTTCTAAATTTCCGAAATTTATTTAGTATCAAATTTATTTTTTTAGTTTGAAATGGACAAGTCCATTTTATTTTAACAAACAAACTCTGATGGATATATTTGAAGCAGCAATTTTTATGAAAATGCATTTATTTTATTAAACTGAAATTGATCTTTTGCCAAGATTTGGGACTTATCTTATGTCTAGACTTTTTAATCTGGTGGAGTTTCCTTATATTTTTATTCTTGTTCCAATTACAAAGGAATACCAATTATTAAAAAAGATATATTATGGCGCTTTATTTTTTATCGCAATTCACACATGTAATCATAAATACACATTGGAGATTTAAAATTAGCATTTCAATTTATAATTCCTTAGCCATAACCTTTAATATTATAAAACAGGTCAGTGCCTGGAGTGTTTGGCCACCGTCAAAATGAGAACCTGGTAATTATCAAGCGCATGTTGCTGTCTGCCCTTCAATCCTCATTGGATGCTCTGCGCATACAGGCAGTGAAGGCTGTGGGCGCGTTCATATTGCTGCACGACAAGGAGCCTGCCATACACAAACATTTCAGTGATATACTGTTGCCATTGATGCAGGTGAGTTCATACTGAAGATAAATATTTATCATATAAATTAGCGCACAGAAGTAGATCATCAATAAACTAATAAAAGTTTTTCAAAATCCTATGAAATCTGGTTTGCTCAGAAAAAAAAGGCTATACTAAAAAAGTTACCTTTTATTCATATAAATTGTAACTTTTCGAACTTTATTTACGTGGTACAGATAAAAACTTTTACAATTTTACTAGCAACATTTAATCAAAGTAAATTGAAAGTCATAACTTTATAACACGCAAATTTAATTGGCCACTTGTATATTCAAACTGCTATGAATTCGACATTGAATCATTACAATTGCTTCTATTTTTAGATTCACTTTTATCACTCTATTGTGTTGATACTGTTAGGATTCAATTGTATGATGGTGTGGAAGGTACTTCTATAGAAATTAAGAACTTATATTTTTCAGAATAGTTTTTTATTGTATAGTGCACACACTTTCATATTAGACATTGCCAATACTTTTAATATCAAAAAAACATGTTATTTCGCGTGACAAGGATTCTTTTCATGAATGAACCAAGGAACCAACCTACACCACAATATTCGCGCGTGCAATATGCGGGCAAGAGTCCAATGTCTTAATTTCATTGACTCTTACTACTGCATTAGGCAAGTAAAAAAATGCGACGCAGTACACTTACACGCGGCTTGTATATTTGTGATAGTAATTGGATGACAAAATAATTGATCGAGACAATGTGAAGAAATTTCACCAAGGCTCAAATCACGCAGGCACCACTGTGACCAATTTTCGAATAGGATCTTCGGTTCTACAGGCTTTTCTTTAATCCTTTTTCAGGAATTACTCCAGGGATGGTTTTTAAGGTTATCGTGAAAGTGTGTTAAAGTTATACTTATTGAGGTCTTCAAACAACGCAAGTATTTTAGCAAAGACCACAGTACCTCAGTGCTTGCAATGTCTCGTCGCTCCCATCCTCGGCGTAAATTTAGACCAATGCCTGATGTAATACTGTGTTAAATATTGATATTTGAGAAATTAATACAAATACTAATAGAATTTCTTTTTTACTATTTACTTCTTCTCTCTTAAGATATTAGGCAGCTTATATAGCACACAAATTTACGTGCACATTTTCGTATAAACTGTGTTACTGCCAGAGTGTGCAAAAATAATTTGGGATTTTCGCTAACACCATTCTTTTTTATAAGATGGAGTTTGATAGTACCTCTCAAGACATATCTAGGTATTACTTAAATCGGTTTCAGTTATAAATAAAATGATATAAGGATAAACCTACAAATAATGTTTTCTTCAAACAGGTTATAGTTCAATCCATTGAAAAGAGTGAGGACGATTCTGCCCTGAAAGTGCTTATTGAGCTGGCTGAGTCTGCACCAAAATTCTTGCGACCACAATTGGAACCCATCTTCCAAGTTTGCATAAAGGTTAGTATTTTTTACAAGCTTTTATTAATTAATTGCAATGTTTGTAGTAGTAAATCTTTTGGTTATGCCTCTTATCCTACGGAGTGGAATTTTTATGTGTTGATTCAGGTCGGTTGGCAATACATTTTTATGGAAAGCATGACCTAAATTGACATACAGGATTAGGTCCAGATAAAGGAGCTCTTCAATGATCAACAACAAACAAAATTTGCATAATTATATGTTTAGTTTTGATTTTCCAATGTAAAAGCTTGGTTAAAAACGTTGTTTCAATTAAACTTATATATGAATAATAATGATTAGTAAAAATAATAAATATTTTACTGCTTTATTTTCGCTTGTATAATTCAGCCTTGGGACGTCATTCCATTGGCAGTAAAATTGACATATTTTATGAACAGTTGAAAAAGTAGCGTGCCTGTTAATAACGTTATTTATCTTATTTCATTTACGTTAATCCTTATACTTTATTACCTTTAAGGTTCTCGATTTGCAGATATAATTCGTGTTCGTGGTTGATAGGAGTTTATACCCGTTTTATGCGTATGTTCAAACAATATATTTTGTAAGATTCTGTCATTATTAGTTGTATCCATTATGATGCAATTATAAATAGTCTTACTATAGAAAATAACAAGATAATTACCACCTGGTGTATTCCATACATCTGGGTGTCAGTCCCTTGGTAACAATTATTTAATACCCAATTATGTATACATGCACTTTTGAAATGATTACATCAGTTGTAATTCATGCATATTTGACATGAAATTACAATAAAACCAATTGTGTTAGGTGGTAGGCGATCCAGATTCCGACGACAACTGGCGCCAGTTGTCTCTGGAGGCGATGGTGACGTTGTGTGAGACTGCACCCGCCATGGTGCGCAAGCAGGTGCCCAACGGAGTCAGCATGCTCACGCCACTGGTGCTCCAGATGATGTGCGAGCTTGACGACGAACCTGACTGGTCCATGCAGGACGACGCCGCCGAGGACGATAACGAACAGTAAGTTTCCGTTATAACCCCCGACGAAAACAGAGGGGTGTTAACGTAACGTGTGTATCTGTGTAACAGTCTATGGCATCGTAGCTCCCAAACGGATGAACCGATTTTGATTTATAAAGAAAAACGTCTTAAGATGTAGAAAGAGAACTTGAAATTTGATAGGTGCGAGCAGCGGTACGATAGCTCAGTTGGTGCGCTGACATGGCCGTAACATGAATGTATTAAAAATAAATATACGTTTTTAAAAGGTGACTTGATCGAGAGTGTTCTTAGCTAGCGAACCCGTAGGTATTCAGAAACTTTTCTTTCTGAAGACTCACTTCTATAAATTAGACATTAATTTTTTTGTATTAAATCTTATGTAATCATAATCAATGATCAAAATTCAGTATGAGATTACTTCATAATACAAAACAGCCTCCATCGAAATACAAAGTCTCTTATTCAAACAATGTAATAATATATGTAAGATTCTGTCATTATAGGCTCTATCTACATGATATAGCCTAAAAGAATCTTACTAGAGTAAATATCAAGATAATTAGCACTCGTTGTTCCTTATACATTTGAGTGTCAGTCCCTTGATAACATTTCTATTAAGAAACAATTCTTATCATTATTTTTTTCGTATTATTGAGACGTGATAGCCTAGTGGTATGATCGTTGATTGGCGACAGATGTCTCATGGTCGAACCCAAAGCAGCACCTCTGACTTTTAGTAAGTTATGTGCGTATTGTAAATAAATTATCGCCGTGCCTCGGAAAGCACGTTAAGCTGTTGACCCTGCACCTAATTGGGAGGTGATAAATTATAGTGGCACCGACGGTTTTATGTGTTCTCCGAGGTGCGAAGCAAGTGGTAATTAATTAGATATACGCCTTGGGATCTAACCTGCGACCTCTGACTTATGAGTTTACAGTCTAGCTATCACGGCACAATAAAACTGATGCTGATGCTATGTTTTTTGTTTTTTTTTTTACAGAAATTACGTAGCTGCCGAGTCAGCACTGGACCGCATGTGCTGCGGGCTCGGTGGCAAGATTATGTTGGGCCTGATCGTAAGCCAGGTGCCCGAGATGTTGCATTCCGAAGACTGGCGCCGCCGCCACGCCGCGCTCATGGCCGTGTCGTCGGCTGGCGAGGGCTGCCACAAGCAGATGGAACAGATGCTCGATCAAGTCGTCTCTGCCGTCCTCAATTATCTTACAGACCCTGTAAGATAACATATATATTTTTTTAAATTAAATTTAAATATTTATTTTATTAAATTCTCATATAAAAAGAGTTTAAAAGATATAGATTGGTTCTTTGTCTGTTATTAGTAGCGACATTAATCCTATTTTTTTTTTTTCGTATCCAATGTTCGTTAGTGATATAACCATATACAAGGTTACATCACTTCCATAGCATTGGAAGATTAAATGTGACAATTGCTCCATTTCTTTCTAGTTCATAGAAAGTCACGGATCTCAGTTCACATACAAGCAATCAGTATAATTATGTTTACAATTACAAGTAAAATTTTAAATATCACACTCATGATGTCCTACAAACTTTTACAGCACCCTCGTGTTCGGTACGCTGCTTGCAACGCTGTCGGTCAGATGTCCACGGACTTTGCGCCTGTGTTTGAGAAGAAGTTCCACGACAAAGTGGTGCCTGGCCTTTTGATGGTGCTGGATGACAATGCTAACCCCCGCGTGCAGGTAAATAAATATAATGTTCTATTAAGTTGTTGGTAGGCCAGCAAGCATCCCCGAGCCCTCGTCGGTATGCATAAAGCGCATTTACCCTGTACCAAAAAAAAAAAGGCTAGCAGACATGTTTTTTGGCATTTGTGTTCCTATTGATTGAGATTAATTTTACTCCTTATTTTCCAGGCTCACGCGGCTGCTGCTTTAGTAAACTTTAGCGAAGATTGCCCCAAACCTATCCTTACTCAGTACCTAGACCCCTTAATGGGCAAGCTGGAAATAATCTTGACAACTAAATTCAAAGAGGTAAGAAACAATCATTATGTATTTCGTAGCACTCTTAATTACCAATGTTCGTTTATGATATAACTGTCTAAAGTTACACCATTTCCATAACATTGGAAGATTAAATGTGACAATTGCTCCGTTTCTCTCTATTGATAGTCACGGATCTCAGTTCACACACAGAAAAAGCAGACGTAGATAGATGTGATATATTTTAACATGATAAGTGAGACATTGATTTATTTTTGTATTTGGTTAAATTGATTGGATAAAGCAAATTCACAAATATTTTAGCTGGTGGAACGCGGCACAAAACTTGTGTTAGAACAAATAGTGACGACGATCGCGTCCGTCGCCGACACGGTGGAGAAAGACTTCGTGGTGTACTACGACCGCCTGATGCCCTGCCTCAAGTACATCATCGGTAACGCCACCACCGACGAGCTCAAGATGCTCCGCGGAAAGACTATAGAATGCGTCAGTCTTATAGGTCAGTTTGTTATCATTTATCATACAGACCGCAGGCGGCGGCGTGATTCTCTTTTTGTTAGTTCTTTTCCTCCTTGTCCTTGTTTTACAACTGAGTAACAAGTGCGAGTTTTTCTATTTAATCGAATCGACTTCGAGAAGCCTTCAAAGTCCTCGATTGTGAGAATGAACATGTTTGATTGATTGCTTACGTTTCTTGATGCATTTGATGTAAACTCGATGCGTAAAAGGGGTGCGTCTCATAACATATAAATTCATTTGATCTAATTTCATTTTATTATCGTTCATAAGATATAATCAACGTGAGATATACCAACTATTGATATAATGTTTTTAACATCTAACATTTATTTGTTCTAAAATTTATTTATATAACGTTGTTTGATATAACATTTACTTAATCTAAAATCATTAGGTCTAAACTTTAATATGTATATTATTTATTTTATCGAAAATCATTTGGTCTAATGTTTAATACGTATATTAATTATTTAATCGAAAATCATTAGGTCTAACGTTTAGTATGTATATTGATTATTTAATCTAAATTTTCAACTCCGATAATTGGGGATCTATACATTAATTTTGCGTAACTTTTACAGTCTGCTAGTATGGTTATTAAACTATAATTGTTACCAGGAGAAACTGGATGCAATCTGGACTTTAGGGCACCTCAACTTGGACAGGTTAGGTTAGAAGGGGATGACGGGGTCGTGTGAGCGAGCGAAGCGAGCGAATAGACCCCGCCATCCCCTTCGTGGTTATTTTTTTATAAACCACCCAGAAGTAGGAGCCCCGCGAAGCGGGGCTCCGTCGACCTAGCCCACCTTCGACCATGCATTTCTATGCATATTTTAAGGTTTAGTTAGATGCCATTTGAGTTAGGTTAAAACTGTGACCATTAATTTACAATGTTTTTCGTTAAATGTTTGGCGTTTTCATCTCGTTAGACCAAATAAGTTTTATATATTTTGAGCGGTATTTTAAACGAATTTATATTAAATGATCGTTATACTATATAAAATTATAGCTTCCGTTGTTATATGTTGAAAATATTAGAGATTTAGTTGTTATATTATTTGTTATTTACTCTTTTTGAGTGGTATGCCAAACGAATTTTATATTAAATGTATGTTATGCTTATAAAAATTAGTTATTTTAAAATTATATCAATCGTTTATTATATTAAATAATCGTTATATTAAAAAAAATTATAGCTTCCGTTGTTATATGTTGTAAATATTAGAGATTTTGTTGTTATATGATCTATTACTTACCCCGTAAAAGCAATGGTGAAGTAATTCGAATCATTTTGTGGAACTCACTAGGCGCTCTGATTGTGAAATAAGTAATTTAATAATAGGGACAATAAGCGTTTCCCTGTGCATTTTATATAAAAAAATGTTGTTATTTCCACAGGTCTTGCAGTGGGTGAAGAGAAGTTCACTTCTGATGCCTCAGAAGTGATGGACCTGTTGCTCAAGACTCACACTGAAGGCGAACAACTGCCAGCCGACGACCCGCAAACCTCATATCTTATCTCCGCTTGGTCGCGTATTTGCAGAATTATGGGTGTGTACCATTTTTAAAAAATAAAAATCTAATTAAAGTAAACCTCGTTAAATAAGTAATAAGTTTTTCCTTCGCATGGAAGTGTCCATAATGATTTTAAATCTATAACTTTTTTGTAAAAAAAAACTAATTCTATTTGCTTTTTTACGTTTTATTAAGACAAATTCTTTTTGCACTTTTTAAGGATACGCTATGTTGATTTTTGTATATGTTTTTTCAAATCACGTTGACAGTAAACTATACGAATCTGTGCGTAATTTGTATGAAATACCTGAGGGCCGATATACATAAAAGCGTTGCAGCACAACGAAAAAGAATTCCCGTAGATATCGCGTGTTTATAATTATAAGCACAGTTTTGAGTTTATTTATATCTGTCAGCATTTTTTTGATTGCTAGGTTTTGGCCTTTTGTCTAAGTCTGAGTTTTATAGAGAATTGAAGGTATAATAACTTGTATTCCCAGGCAAAAAGTTCGCACAATATCTGCCCATGGTGATGGAACCCGTGATGCGCACAGCCGCCATGAAGCCGGAAGTGGCGCTGTTAGATAATGACGACTTGGAAACTATCGAGGGTGACCTCGACTGGCACTTCGTCACGCTTGGCGAGCAACAGAACTTTGGAATAAAGACAGCCGGTACGATTTCTTGATTTTTCAATGATGGACAACCTTATGGGATTAGTACTTGTTGGTGTCGAAAAAATATCTGTTAGTTTAAAAAAAAAGCATAAGAATCCTACTTACTAACTTTATCAATTTCCAGGCCTTGAAGATAAAGCGTCCGCATGTGACATGCTTGTATGTTATGCTCGTGAGCTGAGAGAGGAATTTGCGGAGTACGCTGAGGATGTTGTGAAGCTAATGGTGCCTATGCTGAAGTTCTACTTCCACGACAACGTGCGCACCGCGGCCGCCGAGTCGCTCCCGTACTTGTTGGAGTGCGCGCGTATCCGCGGCCCGCAGTACATCCAGGGCATGTGGGCATACATACTACCAGAATTGCTCAAAGCTATCGACTCCGAACCTGAGCAAGATGTGCAGGTTGAGCTACTCAACAGCCTCGCTAAGGTATAAATTAGGCATATAACATAATATATTTCTGTTAAGCCCACCAGCCGCTCTGCCAACCAGCTTATTCGAAACCCTGCCCATGCAATCTCTTCTACATTCAACCATCTCAGATGGTAGTAGTTGCATTCACCCTTTGTACGGAATACTAGAGGGCTAGCATGTCCTTACTGTAGTTAGAATACAATTTATATTATTTCCCCAAAGGGACTTAAGTAGAGGTAATTATAAGTGAGAATAACCTATAAACTCTTGCAATACCAGGGGTATTTCTTGATCGTTGCAGACCCGGTGTGGAATTATAGGCGCGTTATACAAATTGTGAGGTTTTGATTCAAAATCACAAATACAATTAGCATATATTATTTTTCAGTGCATTGAGCTGCTGGGTGGCGGATGTCTCCCAGACGAGATGATGGCGGAGGTACTTCGCATACTAAACAAACTTCTGACAGAACATTTCGAACGTGCTACTGAGCGCCGTCAAAAGCGTGCCGATGAGGATTACGATGAGGTAATGAAGCCTTTTCCTTTATCACCAAATTTGTATTTTTACTTTAAAACTTAAAAAATATTTCATACTGGTTTTTACCCGCAGCTTTGCGCTCGTAGTAAATAATTCCGGATCAAAATTTTATTTGAAGTGTCAACCTTTTATAAGTTGGAGAGTGCAGCTCCAACCTATAAACTATTTCCATGCAAATAAATCAGGTTGATCCGTTAGTGCGTGAAAGAAGTATGAAACAACAAACATATTTCTGCATTTATAATAGCATCAGGATAATCCAAACTTTATAAATTATTTCTATTATTAGGTAGTAGAAGAACAGTTAGCAGACGAGGACAACGAAGATGTATACGGTTTATCGCGCGTCGCCGACGTGTTGCACGCGCTCATGTCCGCCTACCGGGAGAGTTTCTTCCCACACCTCGACAGTCTGTTGCCACATCTGGTGCAACTGCTCGCTCCCGGTCGCCCCTACTCCGACCATCAGTGGGCTATATGTATTTTCGACGATGTTATTGAATTTGGAGGTGAGAAGTCAACATTAGAATTTGAATTAATCTAGTAGTAGTAGCGGGTGTATTATACTGTACAATGATGTTGGCAGGGCCCGCATGCGTGAAGTACCAGGATATCTTCCTGGAGCCCATGCTGGGCGGGCTGCGCTCGGGCGAGGCGGAGGTGCGGCAGGCGGCGGCGTACGGCTGCGGCGTGCTGGCCCAGTTCGGCGGCGCGGCGTTCGCGGCGGCCTGTGCGCGCGCCGTGCCGCTGCTGGCCGCGCTGGTCGCCAATCCCGACTCGCGCTCCGTCGAGAACCTCAACGCCACCGAAAACGCTATCTCCGCAGTCGCCAAAATCATCAAATACAACCACTCGCAAATCGATAGGGATGAAATCATCAGGCACTGGTTAGTTGATTTTTATTTTACTTTAAAAACTGCATATAGAAATTGTATTTTGTTCTCTCGTTAAATTAAACGCCTCATATTCATACCTATTCTTGTAATCAGGCTAACATGGTTGCCGGTAATGGAAGACACAGAGGAAGCTCCACATGTTTACTCGCTGCTGTGTGAACTAGCGGCGAGTGGGCACGCGGCGCTCGCGTCCCCCGATGCACCCAAACACGTGATCGCCACACTCGCCGAGGCATTCCTTAGAGACGCTGTACCTTCTGACAACCCAGTTTTTGCGCAAATGGTAGCTCTCGTCAGGCAGATCCAGGTATTTCATTTGCCTTCATTTACTTAAACTTTACTTTGCAAAATAAAATGTATAGTAAAAAAGGTTAATGGGGGTAGAGTACATGAGTAAGTGTCTGTTCCAGAGTAACGCAGAGCTATTCAATTCAATCCTGATGCAGCTGAGTAACGAGCACAAGGAAGCGCTGCAGGTGGCGCTGTCCACATAGGCCGCCGCTCGCATACCGCCCACGTCACTCTCGGCACGCTGCGCTCTTCCGTTGCCGGTCACGCTCTCCTCATCACGGCCCTTTTCTCGCGCATCACTAATCATTGACCGCCTCAAGCCAACTATTACTATGTGTATAAAAGTTCTACATTGTAATGATTGAATACAAATATATCTCTTTTGTCATTTAGACGAGTTTTAACCCATAATGACTGATATCAGATAAATCTATTGTAAAATATAATTTACGAGTTATTCTTTCCTTTCGAGGATTATTTTTCTTCGATCTCACTCAGCAAAAGTAAAACCAGTTGGACTAACTTAAATTGCTGTGATATATTTTTATACTAATTTTTGAAGTTACTTCATGCTTGAGCCATAAAAGTGTTAGTACCTCTTTGAGCATATTCATTGTCTTTATATGTAGTTGTTTTTCTTAATGTCGGTATTTTGTAAGCAACTATAATGGGGATGGTCCAATTTTTTATGATATAAAAGTATTTAAAGGGGTTATTAATAAAATATGTTAGGCGTATACGCATTATATTACAGCTTTCTATGTTGTAAAAATATACCGACAGTGAAACGTATTTAAAATATTGTTTCTACATTATAAACACTGTCTTTATAACCGTAGTTAATTATTTCTTAATGAAATTGACACTGTAATATTATCGCTGGTGCGTTATTCTTATAGTAAAAGAAAAATGTTCGTGTCAAGTATATTTGTATGAAAGGAATGACTGTATTGAGCCTGAAGGCATAGCAGCTAGGATAACATTTTAGTTGTTTGAACTTATATCACGTGTTCTCCGTTTTTATTGTGGAAATAAATGTTTTGGAAATAATTGGGCCGTCTGCATTTACGTTTTATTGTTATAGTTTGCCATATTTCGGCTTCGATGGGAACTTGATGGCTGTTACTCGCAATGGACGAGGCGTCATGTCTGTTTATAAGAAATAATTTTATTCAATAAATATATATAATATTATATATACATTTCTTTGTTTAACTAAAATAAAAGTTATTTGACATTACACATTCTTGTTTTTGTAGAAATATGTGCCTAGAAGTCTTTATCGGTACTTCAAACAAGAAGAAAAGTCCCATCAGTTCTAGATATTATAAAGTGTTAGGTTTTACGTTATACTATAGTAGGTACTAGTTTCACCTAAAACAACTGTTGCGAATAGTGAATTAATAACAACGTATAATTTTCACTCCGATAATAAATTACCATAATAATATGAATAATGAATGGACTATTCACTATTCATTTTTGTCTTGCTCGAACTTTTTCATTTTATCCTAGATCTAAAAGTTGAATTTAAAAAAAAAATCATTAGCCTGACTTAGGGAACAGCTTAGTAAGGCAATTCCTCTGGGTCGGTTAGGACGTGCCTTGCCCGAAACATGCACGCGCTACCTCGCTCGAGCGTGCCGCGGCCATAGCCGAGCATTGTCGGTATTGTAAAAATTGAGGGCGCCACTAAAGCATTTTCTACAATATCTCAAAAAACAATCGAATTGAGAACCTCTTCTTTTTTACTAGTTATACCTTTATTTTGGCAAAAAAGTCTGCAAAAATTGGGGGCGCCACTGCCGCGCTTCTCATACTACAATTCAAAACTTTTCTAAGGTCCATCACTTCTTCTTATCGTTTCGCTAGAATAACAAACAATTTTTTAGCGTGGTCGCGGCAGACCGCGAACGAGATGGCGGGACGAAATTGATAAACTTCCAAAATGGCCACAAGATCGAGAAGAGTGGCGAAAATGGAGGAAGGCCTTTGCTCATTATTAGGACCCCGAGGGCTAATAATCATTATATTGAAGCGGCCCAGAAATTAGTGACGCTGACTGCGTTGTCGGAAGCAGCCATTAAATCCTGCGTGCAGGTTTTAGTGCACGAGCACAGGTCACAGAGTACAGTAATATAATAGGAAAGGACAGGTCCATCACTAAAAATGTCTTCACGTGGTCAGTGTCATAGACAATTTGCACTTTAGCTGTCAGTGGTAACTGGTAGACAGACGTCAGAAAGACTGGCGGGAACTTATAGGAGAAATTTTTTGTTTGTAGATAATTTCGGTGGAATTTTATCAGATTTAGTTTGACTAAAGTAAAAATTAAAAAAAGAAGTGCATTTGTTATAAGTAGTGAATATGAATTAATAGTGCAAAATGTGTTTTTCCCGCTTTACTTTGACATGAATCATTATATTCATTATCATCATTATCATTCATCATCATCATCACAAGGGAAGAAAATAAAAATAAGACAAGGCTGTATTAGGTTTAAACCTTTGCCTGCTTTTTGGTGAATTATAATAACAACAACAACAATAGACACTGAGACAGAACAGACGTCAATCGTTTTAGTTTGGTCTGTCAAAGTCGAGTGGCGTAATGCCTAAAAATTCTCTATTTACATTATTCTGGCTTTGAGCACTGAATATTCTATGAATATTTATTTCAAAATTGCTGGAAGCTTCATTTTTAATTTAATAAAATACTGACACTGATAAGTCTTGGTCATTGACATATATGACTCGGTAATCCTACAACTGAGTTTTTGCTTTTCCCTGAAACGTAACCGTAAATCACAAATAGGTGGCTTACACGTTGTCAGAGCTCAGTCAGTCGTCACACAAAATACCTACAGTTACAAAGAAGTTAAATTACTGTTACCTTCCGACTAAATAGTTGTCAATAAGTAAACCATAATACTGAGTTGTCAAGTGCAACAATAACAGGAAACCAGTTACGCCGGCAGGCAATGTGATAATGTCTCGCAAGAGGTCCCGGCTCAGCGACGAAGAAGAAATGAGTTCTAAGTTGTCTGAAGGTGGAAGTGGAGAAGGTCATAACGGAAGTGAGACCAGTCTTACCAGCAGCTCCAGTCAAGTGAGAGCAGAAGTTTTGCAGGTTAGTACCATACGGCTCGTTTTAAAAATAGGCACATACCTATACACAAACATGTGCTATCAAAAGTCATGATCAACATTCTAAGTATTCTCATGATCAATGGTTATGCAACATCTGAACATTAAGTTACTTAACAAGTAACTCATAAATGCTATAAATAATGAATGTAGGAAAAAATGGCAAGAAATTCTGCCTCTTCCTTCCTTGTATTTCTAATCTGTGCCATTTATCTATACACAATATGGTTCAATATCCTGCAGCCTGAAATATTAATGTAACCTTCACACTGTTTTACATATAGCTAAGGTACTTTATACATTTATGTACAGTATATCCTTGTTGAGACTTTGAGAGAGTGTACTCATGTATCATTAACATTGAGTATTTTCTGGCTATATTGGCAATAAGCAATGTGTAAAAGAATATTATAATAATTGTAATAATAATGACGTTATTTAATTTATATCCAGCTTTAACAATAAAGTTGCAGTTAAATGCAATACAGAATTATTGACTTAGTTTTGAGAGGTTTTTCAAACACAATACCTATATTGTTTTCATATTCTGAAGTGTTACTATAAATCCAATTACAATTTATAAGAACAAAAGTTTACTGGCAGAAGTAATGTATTCAGCAACAGAATTGGTTTCAAAAACATTAAAAAGTTTTTTTTATGTGTGCAAGCTACGTGAAACTGTCAAATTTTCCCAATCAATTTTGAACCTAATGCTTAAGCGAGAAAGTTGAAAATCTATTAAAGAAATTTGACAGATTGTAGAAGCTTGATGAGCTGGTCTGTATGTCCAAGTAAAGAAAAATGGATTATACAAATAACATGTAAGTCCATTACATATTACTTGGTATATGTGTGTAATAAAGTGTATCAGTAGGGTGTTCATAATATTATGTCTGAGACAGCTAGTATTTATTAAAGTTAAGCCAGCATGCATAACATCCACAGTAGACGAACAGTGCTGACAGATTTCTGATGTCTTAAATAGGGCAATGAGAAAACTGAAAACAAGAACCTTTTTCTTCTTCCACATGAAACATGAAGTTTTTATTTTAATTTTTTACACTTGAGATAGACACTTTTTTTTTAGTCTGCTTTACAAAATACCTAGGAAGATTTCTTCTTTATTTTCCATTGATAGACAACAGAAAGAAGTATCATGATATTGTATTACTTACAAACAAATTAAAAATGTATATGTGATAAGATTTAACATATAATTCACAATTAAAAGTATGTCCAAATTGACCAGAGTATTTATAGAGTACAAAAACACAATATTTATGTCAAAACTCGGAGGAAGAGATATCTTTATACAGATATTGTAAACAAGCTTTGTCTATACTTGGAAGAATAGACTAATTAAAAGAGTGGTCATGCTATGTCTGTCTAAAAAGTTAAAAATGTTTTAGCCTTTACACTACATCATTGTTGATACTAAAATAATTTTTATCAGACCATTATGAAAATTATCTCTATCATTGGCAAAAAGATAAGGATTTTGTTTTTATCTTTTAATTAAAGCCTCTCAGACCTTGTTCGAAATCAAGGTAAGCCAGTAGTACTTTTTTATAAATCAACATTTTTGCTTTACAAAAATAATTTAAAAAGACTTTGGTTTTTTTTTAACTTCAACACATGATTTTGTAATTGTAGGGTAGCAAAATCTACAACAGAATGAATAAAGAATGGGTTTATTTTAGCACACATTTCAATTTAAAAAAGTATAACAAAAAAAGAATAATTAATATTTGCCATTGATTTTCTAAGAACACTCAAGATCTGATCATGTGACTATGATAGTATTAAACCTAAAGCTAAAAGTTATTTCAATCTAAGTTTGGTTAATTTTACTATTATGGTTTATGTGCTATTTGGTTTTTTAGAATACCTTCTGCAACCCAGATAACTGTAGCCAGGTTTGGTTATGAATGTAGGTTGTACCGGCCGGGCCTAGTCGACGCGACCGACACGCGACGCCGTGTCATAGGCGTTGATTTTAGGCTAATACAAGTCGCCACTAAATTGCAGTCAGCAATTGTGTAACAAACCTAATAGCATTATAATTATACAGGTTCTTATCTATTTTATCTAGATACTTCTTAAAACAGATGTTTTGTACTTATATAAAACTAAACTATTTTATTAATTTATCAATGCACAAGATGTTTCAGGAAAACTTAAATTAGCGCATAATTAGCGTAACTGAAAAAGTACGTAGGTATAAGCATCAACAAATTGGTAGTAGATTTACTGGACAATATGTACGTATTTTGTTTGGATATGAAAATGAAAGCTAAATGAATCAATAATTTGGGCTTGCGTCCAACTATGTGGCGTGGCGTGATTACTAACCGTGCCACTCGTACGATATGAATACTTACGTCGCTCTATAATACACATGTAATACTAATACTGAAGCTACTCTAGTGGGCTAGCTACTCATATCTGAGGGAGTCAAACAGTTATCATAATATCCGTCTTGTACAGCCAGCGTAATATCCTCGGGGTTTCCCACAACGTCAAACGTAGAAGAAAGTGTTTTTTTTTTCTTTTAACAAAAATTTTGAACTAAGTGTTCGCATATTATGCATAAATAAATTATGAAAATGTTTATGCACATAATATTATAATGTTTATTTTGGTAATACCTGAGTACATACATATTTATGTTTAAACATGCATTCGTCATCCAGTCAGCATCTCTGTAACCTGCTGACTTATCGCCGTTTTATCTTTATGTAGTAGGGGTACGTATGTATTTGCGTCACTGGCGCAACAAACGTAATAGGTATAACGGCATTGTCGATTGTACCTGCGCGTACGCCTGCTCCAGTGATAAAACTACACAGAGAACTAGATCCTGCTAGTACCTACCCACTTAGGTATTTGTACAGAAGCAAATCAATCATAATAAGTATGTATTGCGTAACGCGCTTGACGAAATGACTTCCACTTTATCGTCATCACGTCATGAAAGCGTGTCGTGCCATGAACAAATTGAAAGAGCCTTGAAACATTCTAAGAGTTCTTAAAAGACTTTACGTTACCCCTAGTTCCAGTTTGAGTTTTGTTCCGCGCTAACTACTGCAGTTTTCGTGAGCACCATGATGGGAAGAAAAGACCAATTTATAGAGTTCCCTGTCGGGGCCTGTTAGTAGTTTATCCGGCTGAAACTGTTGACGTTTGCACGGTTTACTAACTTATACCAGATATGCCTGCAATTTTGGAGTTCACTTAATCGCTACTCGAAAAAGTACAGCTCGAAGTAAAAAATAAAAGTACAGAAAAGCTACAGTTCAAAATGTTCAAATGTTATATCTAAAACTTTTTAACAAAAAAGATTGACACACACAGTCACGCCCACATTGATTTTCGTTTTGGTGTCGGTGCGTGCCACAAGAATTATAAATAAATTATTTATTGGAAGCTGGAACCTACTTGGCTAGAGTTGGTGACTTGGAAGTCGGTTACCAACCACACAATATACAAATGCTAAATTGTTACGGAGTTCCGTGTTGTGTATTTCCAAAATGCATCATCAGATTATTACAATAATTATTAATTAATATTAATATAGATAAGGATAACAATACTGAATAAAAAAAAGCCATTTAAATCGGATTGCACTGATATAGCGGTTATTTAAAATTATAAAAACCAAAATACTATAGAAAAGTGCAGAAAGCTAACGGTTAGTCAACAAAACTTCTGTAATTCATATAATGGTAAGTATAATAATAGCTTATTAGGGATGATAATGTAATATGGTGTTAAATGATCACTTTTTCCTTAAGTGTGTGTTTTAAAACGTCGTATGAAACGCGTAAGCATTAGTCACTCATTACTATACAGCTAGCTATACGGTAGCTACATTACGCCAACGTATTCGACTACGGCTGCAATTCAGCCGAGTGAGCACCAGCTTAACTTAGCTTACCAAACCAAAGTCATGGTAAATTATCAACTTGCTCCCCTTATTCTTATTTTATTTAGGGGCTGCGCAATAGATTATTTTCTTCTATTCATCTCTATTACCCGTCATGTCACTGCTTATTCCCTTTTTAACCATATCGTTTTTACTTAATCCATCGCATCTTTTCTTTTGTCTACCTCTATTCTTATAACCTCGATCCTTATATCATCTATCCTTATTACCTCTATCCTTATAACCTCTATCCTTACAACCTCTATCCTTATAACCCCTATCCTTATAACATCTATCCTTTTAACCTCTATCCTTATAACCTCTTCTAATCCACTGTTTGGTGGGAGAAAACTCATTGATGAGTTAAAATCTCCTTTATTAATGTTTTATTATAACGAAAGACATGCAAATTATACTAGCTTTGGATTTCTTTCATTGTAATATTTGTAACTATAATTAACTAGTGGTCCAGTCAGTGGTCGAAATTCGATCGTATTTTTTTTAGCTTTCTGCACTTCTCAAAATCATTAAGAAAAATAGTACAATATAGAATTAGAAAATAAAACCTTTTCTTTAAATTAAAATCTGTAAAGAGTATTAATTAGCTGCGAGTTGCAACCTATCTCTAACAAAATCATGTGAGTATGTCATGTTGGCAGTCAACCCACTGCTGAGCTAGAGACATTTATTGGCTCCCACCACTCGGTTAGTGGGCCGGTCGTTGCCTTCACCGAGTTTGAATAGCGTGGGCAACCATGTCTTCTCGATACCTATAGATAACAGATGGCAGATAATCATGTATGATTGAGATTAGGTATCTTGATTAATAGAAGTAATATCACGTTTCAAACACTAAATGAGATTTTTTTGATTACGTATCGTAGTAGCTCTTATATCATAACTGAAGGGCTTTATAAGCACGTGTAGATTTGAATCATCATGTAGGTATCGCTGAGATAGACCGCGTGTCTAGGATAACATTATATTCTGATTAATTTAATTTTTTTGGTACCTACGCATAGTATTTTTGTCACTGATTAAATGTGCATGTCTAAATGATTCAGAAATAAATTTACAATGAGAAGTAATTGTTAATATGATACTTTTTAAATTATAAGTCCTGCTATTTCTTGCTACCCTATAAAACAACATATAAAAAATTTATAAAGATCAATACAATCTAGTGGGTACTAACAAAGTAAGTAATTAAAAAAGAGCTTATACAACTAGAAAATAAAATTCTTATATTTCAAAACTTAATTTATGAGAGTTGTGTAAAACAACGATAAAATTCGACGAATGTTTTTCGCATGTGAATCAACGCGACGGAATGTACTGAAACGAAAATATTATCAACTAGCATTTTCCGCGGCTTCGCTGCGGGCCCTTAAACTATCTTTAAGCAAAAGATCAAGGCTCGCATTGAAGTAAGAATAAGGATTAAATCCTCGGTAATAAAATGTCAACAGTCTATATAAAATTAAAAGAATTTGAAAGCCGTACTACCTTTCAAGGTTGCTAACTTTTAAAACAGGTGATGAGGAGATTGGTACGTCAGAAATCTCTGATCGTAAGCACGTGCAGAGCCGTGTGCGAAACCGAACATAAAACCGAATGCTCAGCTATGATGATACAAATAAAAAAAAAGAGTATGCTCTAACGGAAATAGTAAATGTATACGTGCGGGAAGACCTCCAAGTGTTTTGAATACCCTTTTAAAATGAGAGCAATAACATACTCGTAGCTTGGACTGATTGTTTGAACTAACACGAAAATAAATTTCCTTATCACTTAAGCTGTTACTTTCTCATAATAAACACTGGAAGCATTGCATTCTTTGCTCTCTGCCTGTCTCGTAATAATAAAGCCCTGTTATTCAAAAGCGACAATATCTGAAATAAATTAATAGATACAAATAAATAATTTGCTGAGTCAAGTCACGTATTTTACACTTTACTCAAGTGTAAGAGGAATGTAGACTATTTACAAATTACAAGGACTTCCGAGACTGAGAAACCGCTCTTACTGGCACAATACGTGTCGTAATGATATGTGCAATGATCATGCAGCATCACAAGCTGAAAACGTTCTTTCGTAACATATTTTAAAGATCTCAAGTAATGGGGTATTAAGTGAATGAGTCCATTTCAATTAATCAAGTAATTCAAAGAATCTTCTTAACTGTAGCGTTTGTAACTCGACTAACGAAGCATCATCATCATAAATTGAATGTTATTTGTGCAATACGCTAAGAGAATTGCATTACTGTCATTTGCAACGATCAGATAACAGATTCCTACTCCTGACGTATGATGGACAACCCATACGTTCATATCTAGTAATGTAAATAAGTGACATGGTTAGATGTAGCGCAAGGACATTGTTACGCCATCGTGGATCTACGAACTGTCATACTGTGTGTAGCTCACAGTCACAATTCTTTACAAGCTTTAAGGCGACAGAGGATACTAGAAGACTTACATTTATCGATTCATAATTGACATTTATTGCTAGCTTTCTATTTATCATCTCTTGATCTCATCATATTTGTTTTAAAAAGTGACTGCCTGGATTAGATAAGAAGCTGTAATGTTGAGCAATATTAGTTGCTAATTCCAAGGGTGATCAACTGTACATGGAGAAAAATCTGGCAAGAAACTCCATGGATACCTATTCATTTTAAAATAACATGGTCGATATAGGAGAGGGTATTGCCCTTACATACATATAAATTGTTGTGAAAAGTTAGTTTGCGTCATTATTATACTTTTTTTAAACGAATACTCTTCCAATGGAATTGTTGTAGTTTGCTAAATGATACATTTATGAATATTTATAAATTGTTTGCACTAAGTGTTATTTATGAAAAGTTTTTGTTAAATGGCAGGCAATCCTAAAATCAACTTTTTCCAGCATATTTAAGCTTTCAAGCCTGATCTCCAACAAACATACCCAATCAGAAGCAAAAATAGTTACAAGAATTTTAATCACATCTTCATTCTTGATAAAATTACGTAATTAAATTGACAGCTCATTTCCAGCTTGGAAATGAGATGCTCATTCATAACTAACCTTACAGGAGCGCGCCGAATGTTGCAATTTTTCTCCCATTTTGTTAAAACTACTTGGTATGTCAATGATACATGACGTGATGACGCTAGTTGTTCAATGTTTATCATAAACTGCAACCATGATACCAACTTACTGACTTGCTTCCTGCAATCAGACGTATTAAAATGTGTCATCATTGTGTGTTGTGGCTACTGGTGTTCATCGATATCTTTCGCAATTAAGTACTTCATGTTATCATTGTCGTACGATGTCGCGTTACAAAAAACGAGATCATATTATTAGTAATTACGTATTACACAATGTCAGTTACCGAAGTATGAGTTGCGCCTACCTACCTATTATATTACTTTACCTTTGGAATTTTACATTACCTACCTTGTATTGGTGCTCAAATTTGCAATTTTTGCATAGCGAAATTAGGAGTAGCAAAGCCTCCTAAGAAGTCCTTTTAATTCAAATTGAAACTCGATCCTGCCGTTTTTGTTTTGCGTGATGATCAGTCGAGAAATCTATAACTGTTAGCCTAATATTGTTCAATGCTTAGGTACCTACGTTGAAATCAAGACCCCATTCAAATTTTATTTGACCAGTATGTGGCAACCTCAATAGCTTTGTCCGTAGCCTCGTTCAAATCAGATTGATGGCGCTAATGATGTTATAGGTTTTTTTACTTCTTACTTTTATAAAGTATTTTCCGTTTACTTTATAAAAAATTGGACTACCTACGTTTAAAATTGTTGTTTGTTCAAATGATAGGTTCTTCATAAGACCGCTTGCAGTTTGCAATATATCGCGAGACAGCAAGAGCACATGAGTAAATAAAAGGTACAGAGGCAAAGCTTCTAAAGAGCTAGCAAAATTGTTACCTATTCTTGTAGGGTTGTCACAATAGTTTTAGGCAAAATGCAACCGTTGAATAATCTTTCAGGTGTGTTTTCCTTTACCATTTTAGCAACTGATAATTAATTTATAGGTACATAACATACGAAAAGTCAGAGGTGCGCGCCTTGGGATCGAATCGATCAGTTGACGGTCATACCACTAGACTATCAGTGCTTGAGGTATTAATGATAAATTTTCATTAAAAATGCTTTTTAAACGCATACCTATTCAAACTTTTATAATGCCACTACAGCCGTTGAGGAGTTTCCTCGTGAGGAGACTATCCTGTCTGCAGCAGCAGTTTATGGTGAAGATTATGTTTAGCAAACAAAATTAAATATAAATACAAAGTTTCGAGTCCATGCTACTAACCGTTAAAGAGTTCCCTGGAGCTGGCTGCAGCAGTACCTAGTTCATGATAAAAATCATGTTGAACTATCAAAATTAAACTAACATAGGTAGGTACAAAATTTCATGACCGTGCTTCTAACCGTTGAAGAGTTCCCTAGTGAGGAGACAATCCTGGCAGCAGCGTTAGGTTATATCTATGATATTATTGCATTGTCACCGAAGTTACGCAGGTATACAAAATTTCAGCTCAATCAGATATCGGGAAGTGGTTTAAATCTTACTTGTAATATTTGAACTTAACACACATACCTACCTACTTACAAGGTACGTAAACATATAAATGTTTAGTAAAAGCTTATAACAATATAATAATCCCTCTTCTTATTAAACAAAGGATCTTAAACTTACCTACTTGAAAAAGTAATAATCAAATTAATATTTACTTACCTATTGTACTCTTTGGGATAGTTAAAATACGATATATTACACATTACATTATTATATTATATATATTAGTACAATACACAACCATTATTACTATTACTACTTACAATAATAACGTTTTTACAATATAAATGCACAAACTTGCAACTAACAAAACAAAAAACGTGCGTTGCATTGCCCTGTGTCGGTCAACTGGCTGTGCCGGCGTAAACCAGTTAGGTCCCGTTTCGCCGCGTACGTGACAAGCGGCGAGTGGTCACCCACACAGGCCCCGCGTGCTTGTAGTGGTGCGATCGATTCGCGCGGTTGTTCGAAGCTTTGCCTCTGTACCTTTTATTTACTCATGTGGCAAGAGCGTGCTTTGTTATGGTCTGTGCAACGTTTGCACATTAGGTCGTTCGTGGACGACGTCGTCGTTGGCTCGGAGAGTTCCCTTCGGCGCGACTCGTGGAGCGTCGCGTGTCTGCCGAGCCTCCACGTCGTCGGCGTCGCGAGTCGCGCCACCCGGCATCGACCGCCCCCCGCGCCTCTGTCCACACCCGCTCACACCAGCTACATTCCTCACGCCGACTCCGTGCTTCATATCGCTTTAGTCATTCGTAAAGTTTCGAGGAATACGCGTGTTTCTTTATTTACCGAAAGTACCGGTTATCAAAAACACTGCCCGAAACATATGATTACTGAAAAAATTGACACTTGTCAATATTATCTCATTTTGAAATATTCATTTTATTTTCGACATATATTATATTTTAATTTTTCTTTCATTGATAAATGATAATGCAAGTTCCTAGTTTATAGCTTTATTATTGTTATATTGCGAACGATTTGGTTAAGTTTTGATAGACACAGTTGATGATGTCAGCGTTGACGATTACCACGACGCTCACGAACGGGCACGGGCATGTCAATGGTCAGTTGGAAAAGGCAGGCTTAAATGGATACAGAAAGAACGGATATGTGAAACAGGAAATAATTGATCGAACTGTAAGTACCTACCTTTATTCAATCTTAGTTTCTTTCCGTGTTTCTAATAGCCAGAGCACATTCACAATGTGATTTTTAATGGTCCAAAGGATATACCTAATAGCTATGACGAATAAATCAGTCTGCAATAAATTGTACAAGACTGTGTACTCGCAGACATTATTCAAGTATGAGTGAAAGTCAGTGACAGTGTGCCACAGAAGGTAGTTAATGTTTGAGACGACTCCATAGAAAGTTAGTATAAATTATCGCATGTAAATAACGTAAAGTACACAGTAAATCATGGGTATTTTATAGCAGTTGTTGTTGGTACACTTCCTACTTATAGTTATCTATCACACGAACAAATACAATAGGTAGGTAGTTGACAACAAAATAATTTTTTACTTTACCAAAAAAAAATTCCTGTCGCTTAGCTGTGAATGTCTCAATTATTATTATTATTGATATAGTATACCTACATAAATATAATTATGTATATTTTAAATGTTGGAAAAAGTCGCTGCATTTACACTTTCTAAAATTTGCTTCGCAAATATTAGCAAAAACAATATTTTGGAGAGCAGTAAACCACTGAAAAGGGTCCCGTTAGAGCCGTTAAATGCTATCTGAAAATTCAAGAGACAACTAAATAACTTTCCTCTATGATTACTAGGCAGAGAGGAAGAAGAAATTTGTTTTGTTTGTTTGTTGTATTTTATTGACAATTTAATATATTGTTAAAAATGCCAATGTTGTGATATAAAAACTACCGAAGAACACGGAAAATGCTAAGGTTTATGATGAATTGACAGTTTCAATATAATTATATACAATTACGTACAAGTTTAGATGTAATAAAAAGGTTATTGACTGGTTTTTATAATACAAAACAAATGCCGTTACATGGATTAATTATAAGCATCTTAGATTCATCGGTTTCTTGTTCTTGTTACGATACCTAGTAGGTATCAACTATCACGAGAATTTGTCTTAACTATGTTCAATTGCACACAGTTTAACTACGTGTGCGTCACTCCACACCAACTAAACAAACATTTTGTACTGCAAGTACCACAAGAGGGATTAGTCTCGTAGGCTGTTTCTCCAACTATGTGAAGATTAAATGGAATAATTCACAAAGATAATTTGCATGTATGACTGTTGACGTCAAAGCATAAAAAACTCGTTTAAATAACTGAAAAAAAAACCGAGATATGAATTTGGTATTAGAGAGCGTTTGCTGTGTTTTGTTGTTGCTAATATACTAAGTCGGTCGGTGAACAAAATCTTGGTGCATATTGTAAAATATCTAAAGAACAGGTCGAAGCGTTTTAAGCTAGTAAGTAAGTATCCAAAAAAGATTAAGTATCCAAAAGCTACAAATAACCAAGTAAGTTTGATGTCATGGGGTGCAGTCGATGCAGATAAATGAATGCTCTTGATTTATTTTGAATCTTTCTATTTGCTCTTGAAACTATTTTTTCTTGTGAAACCTTGACAAATTAAACTGCCGGTGGTCTTGTATGTGTGACGCACGAATTCACCTTTGTTTTCGCTTCATATTGTGATTTAACTATATAATTATACTATAAATTCCTTTTAGGTTAACTTTTTTGCGCGTCTTTTGACGTCAATTGTAAAGCATTTCCTCTAGATAAACTGATACGGTACCAGTTTCAAATTATCCCAGAAAATGTCTGAATAACTTCGAACATTTGTAAGCCGACCTCTTTTTGGTCAAGTTTATAGTAATCCTGATTTACTATCGTTTCTTGATTAGAACTATAATTATGTTACTTTACTTGTTCTTGTTGTATCTTATATTTAAAAAAATGTCTTACAGTTCGTAAGACTGGCTGGTCACATGCATTACATGGTCGCGTCGAATTATACAATAACAAAACAATAGCGATTTTTCTAAGGAAGGCTAACTATATTAAAAATATCTACATACATTCATATAGCGTGACTGCAGCAGCTTTCAATGCTCGTGGTAATTATGTTTGGTAATTAACTTCTACTTTAGTAATAGTTGTTCATTTAAACTATGGAATATTTCAGAATTCGTCATAGACAATTAGGAACCTTTTTCCCAAGAGTAGGTTGGTGGTACGTGGTAGAGTCCGTTTCACACAATGATATAGGTTTCACAAAAGAACTTGTCAAATTTCATAATTCATATAGTTCCAATCATAGAGTATTCCAGAAAATATAGAGTGATAACGTCAACCACATTGCCTTGTCCGGAGCGAAAGCAGGTCTCGCCATACAAATGTTAAAATGTCATTTTTTCAAATTAAGTTTTCTAGACGTTTTTCAAAATTTAACTCAGCAGTTAACCATGATATAAGCTAAAATGTAACTTTTTCGCTCGTGGAGCCTAGTTGAACCGCAGTCGAACGAGGTATGATCGCAAACGGAGCTCGTATCGCGGCCGCGTTGTTCATACCCGTGCTCACGGTTCATACTTCTATAGGGTTGCTCTATTTTTTTCTTATATACTCTAAGGTTCCAATAAAATCTATGGGAGAGTTCTTTCGTGAAATGCATTTTACCTATCGCTTCTAAGAAACCATTTTCAAAGAATTTGATCAATCTAGAGATGCACACTTCCTTAACAAGATTTTTTATGTATGTATGTGTTCTTTATTGTGCGAGTTGTATCTATATCATCGATTTCTTATCCCTGTGATGTGTTATTTCTTAAAGCAGTAAAGAAATAGTTACATGTTAGAAGATAATCCTCTGTGCACTGAATTGGACAAAGTTACTCAACGCGCGCTTAGGTTTAGTAACTCCAGTTCCCAAAATAAGTTCTTACATTTGGCGGCTTTCAGGCCGCTTTAATTTCCTCATCAGTGTTTGCTATACCTCACAATTCACAATCTCAATTATTTTATATCCACTTCAACAACACCGACTGCTTATTTATTTTATGAATTAAATTATCATTGTCATTCATCGTTACGCTAGTCATCATCGGAATGTCAAAATGAATGAATCATTTCGCTCTGTGCCTTAACCGGGGTCTTGACGTAAGTAAGGTGGAACTTAAACAGTACCCATGCTACCCATTGTATCTACTAGATCTTTATGCGTAATTCGACACAAGTATTTAAATTTGTTTCAAGCTTTATTAACTTAGCCAAACTTGCAAAATATTTTCTTATCATGTAACAGATTATATTTTTCTTGAGTTTCCCAGAAAATTTTCGGTACAAACATCTTTATACTCCAATAGGTACCTACTTACAATAGATTAAGAACAGTGATTTCAACATTATTATGACCCTCGTTATTTCTCGGGTTATCTGTAGAATATTTCTTGTTTGTTAGAACCCGGGCTTAATATTATTATATCCGGTATATAATAACTAATATAACAAATGTTCCGAGTGCTTGTTTATTGGTACATTAACATAGACATAATATCATCTTTTTATAGCATGGTTGAACAACCTTGTGTCGTGTCAGAATTAAAGGCCTCCGACATAGAGTTATTAGGGACCTAGGATTGGACAAAAACGGTGTCCTAGTATTCGTTTATTTAAACTATTTCAGCACACTCATTTCATTTTAGCTTAGGTAAATATAATGCGTTTGGGTTGCTGTAGCTGAATTACTTACATATTTCATACATCACTGGGATTTATTTAATAATGAAAATGCTGATTTGACTAAAATTATTATTAATGCTTACGCCATGCTTTTTTAAATGAAATTAAGATTCTTAAATGAATATTGCGCAAATTTTACTTTCTCATTAAATTATGTGAGAGTACATACTACTATCGACGCATTTTATGGGTACTCATAAATTAAAAGTAGGTAGTACATAATAATGTATACATGTTTCATTAAGATTTTAAGGATAGGTTCTTCATTTCTGCTTGGTTATTTCATATTTTTTTGAATTATGAAGGTTATGATTGAATTATTATTTTTTACCTATTCGATTCGTGGCAATTTCCAAAAAGAGTAGTTATACAACTAACGAGTATACAGACATCAGCTAATGTATGGCATAGATTAATTATCATTAATAAGGTAACTTGTCATATTAGAGTTAATTAGATTTTATTAATAACTGTACAACTAACTTGACAATAATTTTCTTTTACTGTTTCGTACTTACCAAAAAAAAAATCATTTTATTAGTAAAAAATATAATATAATATCATTTTATTTAAATAAAAATATCATAAAGGTAGTCAAGCATCGCTTCACATCACTTCAACCGAAATAAGCTGCTGAGTGTGACGGACAAATTCGGACATTGACGCTACCGACACGGGACATACTCGTAGAAACTTAATTATTTTCATACAAAATCAAGGTGACAATGAAAAATAGTTTCTCACGTATCGTCATCTCGTGTTTGTACAGAAAGTTCGTTTGTGCAGCACCTAAGGGCGCTTTGCCATGAAATTCTTTACGGCTATACCGTGTGCAATGGGCGCATGAAAGTTTGCATTGACTCGATTCCTTTACGGGATCCTAAAAACAAAAGCGGAACACTAATACTCCGGAAGTAACCCACTTACATAATTACTATTCCATTTATATTAGGTTTTGAGACTTCTCTAGTTCAAGGCTCCAATATGTGAGATACGCTTGAGCCTTGACACTATACACTAAAATGTAATTAATGAACGCATTATAATTATATTAATTATCAGTCAATATCTTATAATTAACCTGATTTAAATAAAGTGGTATATTATCTTTACTTATTTAATTATTAAACGTGATACAATCTTTGTGAATCTGTGAGATCGCAGCAGACTATAAAATCGCTTCGCTATCTAGGTTCATCTATGTTGAGATTTTTTTTATTGTAGAGGAAATTGGCCTGAGGGAGCTACACACATGGTCGATTCGGCACATTCGGTTAGGTATTTTAGAAGAAATTTCATCGGGACTACTACCGAACCGAATGTACCGAATCGACTATGTGTGTAGACCGAATCCGAAACCGAATCGACCATATACATATAAGGTCCAACCATCCCACTTGGGGGAGACGATCATTTCGATTCGGGCTCTCCGGCCTAGAGGTCGGGTCGTATAGGTACTGTGCCCATGTTGAAGCCTAATCTCATCTATTATTATATTTCTGTGATTGTCGCGTCGATGCGGCGGGTGCAAATTGTTTGAATCGTGAATTCATAATTAGTAAATCGGAATTTTATTTCGAAGGAAATTCGCACTTGTACACTACCAACATGTGACATTACGTAAACGGTACGGTCTGAACCTTGTTAAATTACATGCTACTCAAATACATAACCATTTTAACAAAGTATTTATGCATAGGTGCTATGCGAATGCGAACATTGAATCTGAAATTCGTAGAAGAGAATTTCGATAACACTGGCGCGGGCGGTAGAGTAGAGAGAGTAGAGTGACTGTAGAGTGACTTGGGACTTTACCCAGTAGGCCTCAGTTTCAAATCCCGCTCGTAATCGATTTATTTGTTTCTATAAAAAATTTCGATTTTTACATGTAAGAACGCAAATTATCGTATAATATGAATTATACGATAACGCATACGAAGCAAACTAGAGCTAGAGCTGTAACGTGCGTGAAAAAAATGTTACTATTTATGTATGTACGCAGTTTACAATGTTGACTTGATATAATAAAAGTATATACTTGTGTATTATTGCAGATAACTACTACTCAGGTGATATAGATAATAATGCGTAAATAATTTGTGATAGCGCGCTGATTAATTTCAGCTGGTATTGCGTAATAAGTATAACTAGGGGTCGGACTCGGAATAGGTAGTTTTTAAGTATCAAATGACGTCTAATTCCCTACGAAATCTTAGTATGGATATGCCTTTAATTTAAAAAATTCCGGAATTAATAAAAATGTTTTCTATAATTTTTCATACCTACACCGGATGTGCTTATTTTTCTGGTCAGAAAACTAAGCAGCGTAAACATCCGGTTTCTGGCCCAATAGTTAACCACCAAGCCTTTATCATGAATAAGTATGAGATTTCGAATGATTACGTACCTATATTTTCTAATTCGAAATTAGACCATAATATTAGTATTGATACCTAAATTTTAAATTCCGCGATTTCGGCATTTTCGATTGGCATATCCATGTTATTATCCTTAGTAGTAACAAAATAGGTAAGAAATGTTCAATAGATTTTCTACCACTACTCACTAGTCATTATGGGAAAACGACTTTGATAATCTGTAGTATGACTTTCGTTCGCCTTTCACTAATCATAATAATATATTAAATTATACTGATATTTCAAGTTTATGAGATCAAGTTCAAGAGCTGTGTTCTATTTTTGTAAAAGTGTAATTATTATATAAGTATAATATTATTGTAAAAGAATAATATTATTACTACTTATTCTTAATTAAATAATACATTAAATTTTAAAAAAAGAATATACCTTTCTTGTTAGAACTATTGTTGTAGAGATTACTCGTACAAGCAGTGCTGTAACTAGGACGGTGCCAGCCAGCGGTGTCAAAGTACAGGGCGCAGACCCTCAGAAATGACCAGACCAGGGCCAAGGTTTGGGTCATGCTTATGCACAGTAATAAAAGCCCGCACCGGGCGCGGAAAAGGCTAATTAGTATCTAGTTACAGCACTGGTAGTTGGTACCAAGGCGTGCCCTTTGCCACGCTTTATTCAACTGCCCATTATTGGGATAGTTGGCGTTGCGCACTGCTCGTAGTACAAGTATGTAGGTATAGCTGTGACCCAAATTCTGTTTTACGTAGAAGCTACGATTAGTGCTTGGTGTCACGACATGTACTATGTAGAATTGAAGGTAAATATAGCTAATTATTGTCAAATATTTATTCGTAATTTTAAATATGAAAGCACGTGATATTTCAGAAAAGAGAAACGCCGTGTTATTGATAGATATCTAAACTAGCGGTGGCCATGCCGCTGACAGCGACGATGGTAGGTAGGACGTGCCCGCATTAGCGAGTCGAAACCTGGCGAGAGTACGTTGAATGCGCATGTCAAACTTCAGTTCCGCCTAGCCTAGAGGTTCATGGAGGAACACTGTGTGGGTTTTAGTCCGTGCGAGTCCGACATAACCCCTCATAGGTCCTTGGTTTTGGGCCCACTCAGAAAGGGGACAGGGGACAACCCTTTAGTAAAAAGACACGTAAAACAAGATATGTAAACTTCACATAGATCGTTCAACGCCTGATTTTCAACGATTAATTTTTCTTATTAATCTGTTGTCTGAAACTGAAAACAAGCTACATATAATCTATACTTATAAAACAGTACCGTGACTGACTGACTGACAGACAACGCACAGCCTAAACCGGTGGACCTAGAGACTTGAAATTTTGAGACAATATTCTTTAAGTACCCTAGGGGTGCACTAAGGAAGGATTTTTGGAAATTCTACCCCTAAGTAGGTAAAAAAGGGGATAAGAGATTGTATGAAAGTCCGTCGTTTTTAAAGTTATATGTACGAAACTTGGTATTTAGCTTTGCGGTGGTTAGATGAAAGACGAGCATAGGTTTGTTTTTTCAAATCTACCATTGAGTGGATAAAAAAGGGGGTGAAAGTTTGTATGGAAATTTCGTTATTTTTTAAGTTACATATGTAAAAATGAGAATTAAGCTTATGTTCTGAAAATAAATAACAAGTGTAGTAGTAGTAGTAGTAGGTAGTGTAAGGTAGGGTAGAAAAAGCATAGAGGAATAATCACGCGTACGAAGTCGCGCGGGGCAGCTAGTTATTTAATAAGAATATAAGAATACAAGCGACATATTGAAGTGGGAGATAATTTTAAACAAAATTTTGTAAATAAAAGTTTATTGTAAAATTAAAGTTTTAAAATAAAATCTTCAGTATCAAATATTTCAATCGAGAAGCAATGAAGTTACAATAACAGAACAAGACCTAAGTGCATTGTTTGTTTTTATAAACTTCTTATCTAATACATTATAATATAAGCCAGCGACCCCATTAAAAAAATGCAATCATACTACGGCTTTTAATTATAAGGTAAGAGATGAAATTACCACAACGATCTATAGCGAGGTCGTTGAAATACGACTGAATTTCATAAGCTTATTATTTCTGAGCTGTAGTCATAAATTAACATAGTAGTAATCAGTGTCGTTGCAAATTTCCGCTGATGTAGGCATGGACACTCGCATTTAGATAACAAACTATGAATCGTTGTTGTTAATCTGCGCCCGGCTTGCGATGGCGCATGGCGGGGTGTCGGGCGCGCTGACGTCAGATCACGCCACTTCATTATCATTAGCTGACATCGAGTACCGTTTGAACCTTGACGCCTGAACAATACATCATAACCTGCTTACACATGTTACTATCAATTTACCCTTCGCGCAATAATGAATTAAATAGGTACATAACAAGTCTAATTAAATTAAATAATTTATAATATTTAACTGAATATACTGAATTACTGAATATACTTGATATTTTGATAAAATTAAATCTAAATATTAATACAGTAATAGGTGCCTCGTGCAGTGGCAGAGGCTCTATGCCATTTCTCCAAATTAGCTCCGGCTTTCCTCTTGGAAAAATTCACCACATCCTCCTCCACGGGCCTAGTTTGTACTTCTGTGTGATAACAGAATTTTTAAATATAAAACCTAGAAATGCTAAAAATAGAAAATGTTTTTAATGAAATTAAGTATCTATATTATTTAAAATTACATTCTGTCACAACTGGTATATAATTAAACGGGAAAAACCCGACAAATTATAAACTGTTGAAAAATTTTGAACAGTACCTACCTAAATATTATTTCAAAGCCTCTACGGTTCGTTCGTGTGTAGGCTTTGAACGTGACATCATTGACATGCAGTATTGAAAAGCTGGCAATTATCTGACATGTATTCATGCAGCCCGCATTATTTATAATTATAAATAATGCAGGCTGCATGTAGTATACCTACCTATCAGATAATTATAATTTTTGCTCGAGTCTCGCAAAATTCGCAATATATCTACTTACATGCGTTGGTGGCGTGAAGCTACCTAAAATTTACGCAGACATTCACCCCGTGTAGGAGTTTAACATCGTTTACTTTACATATTTCATGGTAATGAAAGTACATATTTTGGTTATTTGTTCTAGTCCCTAAGACAAGCGGCGCCATTCAGTACAGAGCCCGAGGCGATAGCGGAACGGGAACGATGTCATTACGGGCGCATCCCCCGCGTCGCCGCGCTCGCGGGCACAGCACACCGCAAGGTGCGTGTCTACTCGGACGGCATCTACGACATGTTCCACCAAGGGCACGCCAGACAGCTACAGCAAGCGAAGACAGTCTTTCCTAATGTCTACCTCATTGTTGGTGGTGAGTGCATATTTTTTGTCCTTTGGAACCGCCCCTAGCTAGAGTGCCTATTGCATCAGCACGTCCGATAATGACTCAGAGACAAGCTATGACACTAATGCGTAATGTCTGTTTAGTGACGAATGCCGTCAGTTGAACATCAATAACAACTTTTTTTACAGCTAATTTTAGTTTAAAGTAAACTGATATATGGACTATAATTTAAAATAGGTTAAGAATAATCCTATATCCCCGTTTTCCTTAAAAAAAGACGTATGGAAAATATCGTTACGTCATCAGCCCACAGCTACAAATAATGTTTCAAGTAGGTAATTGATAAGTAATAACGTTTACGTAACTACTTGACCGAGTTCCAATTAAAATTTAATGTCAGCTTTGTATTAGTTCAATGATTATTTGCGTGTCCTTGGACTTTACCTACATACATAATTATCTGAAAACGCAAGCCCCAATTGAAGAATATCCCTAAGAACTTAGCCCAAATTAATATTTTGGGTAATAATCCGAATTTGAGGCGATAATCGTAATGATAGGTTTGAAGGATACAGAACCAAGGCCGTTCTTCCCTTCATGTTTGTTTGTTAATGATGACAAACCCAGAAAAAATGGAGAGGCGATTTATTAAACGATTATGAATAATGGAATACCTAATAGTAATTCACAATAATTTTAATAACTTAAATGCAATGAACATCCATTAAGTATAAAAGTAATCATTAGTAATCGTCAAAGTGATTATACAATAGACAATAGTACGACCATCGCAGACCTTACTAATGTAACACACTCCAATTTAGTTCTTATGCGGTTATGCCAATACACTAGTACAATCCCAAACCTTCCGCATACACTCCACCCTAACTACCTGTTCTAAAATACTTCGGTATGTAACTGTAAATCAGTAATATTGATAACTGGCGGGATTGGCCCAGTGGCTACGGTAATCCCCACTGACCTGGAACGCTATTAACGTGAAGACTCGTAGTGCAGTGCGCTGTGCGACCCACTTTCCCAGTTATGTGTTTAACGTTACGTAACTAAATTGGCTAGTGCTATATTTACAAGTGTCAATTTTATTTTTTATGAAAACAATAACACTGCGTGTGAAACACGCGACCTATCTGGCATAGTGCCGGATTACACAATTTAAGATGCGTTTAAGACACTGCAGTTGAATCAAGAAGTTATTATCCTGTTACTGTAAATGTCTGCCCATATCATCCCAATGATGGGCAAAGACTTCCCTGATTTTCATGTTTTTGGATCCAGACCCAGTGATTCTTTCCAATTCGTTCCGCCATCTCCTTCGTGGTCTGCCGCGAGTTGGCGACGCCATCTTTCTGTATCAGGGCTCTACTTGGTTTGGTTGCCCTATTGACCCTTTCCTTTTAAAATTGTATAAGTAAATGTCATTTTTTTAATTTGCTAACACATTGCGTTTTGTATTATTCTTATAAATAACGTTTACGTATTTACCAACAGCTCTGGGTAATCTAAATCGTTCGCGTCTACCGCGTGACTACGAAAGCATCTTAAGATAAAAATAAAACTATCCTATTGGTAGAGATTGTCGTACGATACCCAACGATTATTCTGTGCACGTGTTACACGTAAACAATCGGATAATGATAATAAACAAATTGCTTCGTTACATTAATATTACTTAATCAGCATTTTTGCTACATTACGTACCGCATTTACGCGTTAATTAAAATAGCATTTCAGATATTTTTTTTAAATAGATTTTGATATTCAAATTAAGTAGATATAATCAGTCTATTATTATGATTTTATAAAGAAATTTTCCACACTAATATTTTTTTCGTCATGAAAGTAAAGAGTACTTAATGATTATCAAAAATAATATAAAACTTATTGCTTTTTTTGTTTTTATTTATTTTATTATGATGTCGATTTCGACATGCCACATAAATACTCCTCAGGGCCCTCCATGTTGAGGAACACAGACTTTATATTAATAGAATGTAAATATACACCGTCAAGGAAAGAAAATATCATAATTAGTTCTTCCGGTTTTAGTAACCTTAAACTCTGTTTAATTATAATGATTTTAGTTACAATCCTAGATTATTAATACCTTCTGGTATGTTATTTTTCCAGTATGTAGCGACCAGTTGACACACAGTCGCAAAGGGCGCACAGTGATGACGGAGGACGAGAGATATGAGGCTGTCAGACATTGCAGATACGTCGATGAGGTAATTGTTATTCACTGGCTTCTTGATACAAGCAGTTTCAGTATCGTTAGCTGTTTTATTTCTAGTTAAAGCTATTATTGGAAGGTGGGCCTGATTTAAAAAAAAATCTAACTTTATTTAGAGACACGCTATGAGTTTAATTTTAAGTATTTTGTGGACAATTAACACGCCCAAGGTTCGATTAAATGTTTACTGTTATTGAATTTCTCTATAAAATAATAAGAAATAAAGATGGCTAACAATTGAGACATAATAAGTAATATGGAACACAAAAATACAATAATGAATGTAATTAACTGAGTATTGAACTTGATCCGGTCATCTTCATTCATGGTGTTCTTATCGTGGCGCTTGATACTCGAGTGTAATACCTACATGATGTCATTAATCAGCGTTGCTCTCAATTATCTGTCGACCTAACTTTATTCTTAGAATCTCGCTTCATTAATTAGTTACTCATAGAATAAAAATTACAGAGAACTGAGTTATACCTAGTATCGCTAGCGTTTTTTTTAATGCCATTACATGGCCTTAGCTTTTTTTTTGTCGTATGGTTGATAAACAACCTGGTGTCGGAGTTTAAACCGCCAAGAAGCCTCTGACATGGCTCTCAGGTGTACTGGTTTCCTGTATTAAAAAATCATATCATTAAAGACTGTGTCACAAAACGCAGTTCTATTGTTCAAGATGAATAATATGTTTTTCTAACGGGGTAAGATATCTATACCATTTGCCCGTTATAGCTGACTTCAGCTGACCTCCAAGTCACATGTAGCAGTAATGATGCTGGGTCAAAGAGCACCATTAGTACATTTGAATTGAATGGGGGAAAAATGAAACTCGTTTTGAGCTATACTTTAAGATGGTAACCTTTTGCAATATCGGCTAATACAAATTACCGCACGAATCCTAATTTATTATGACATGAATGATATTGGCATTCAAACGTGAAATGATAATATGTGATAGCGGCAGTGAGCATTTTATATTTTCATACACACGTACGTTTATACCTGATATACAATTTATAGGTACCTGTTTTAAAGCGGTTTAGCATAATTAATTACTAGGTCATAATTAAGTACAAGATTTCTTTAAAAATTGTTTCAAGTTTGTGAATGTTACCCACCTGTAGTTAAATGTAAAATAAATACAATTTTTTATTAAGAAGCCGGTGGTTTTCTATGAAATATTATTATATTGAATTCATAAGTAATGTTCAGGTAACAATTTATCAATTTTTTTTATTATCTAAATGGATTTTTTCTTGAAATACTATCAGACCATTCAATGTTAATAATATTAAGTTTGAGATATAATTCACTTTTAATTCTTATTAGGGGCGCTGGCGCTGGTTAACTTAAAATAAAACCGGTCGACGTCATGCAACGACTGACGCCAAGGACAACAACCCTATGCATATTTGACTATTGAACTATCTGGGAATGTGATGAAATAATGCTCTATTCTGAACAAAGATAAGAATAAGCAATACATCATTTGCATAATTATTCGTATGGCACATTAAAATCCTGTTCTTTTTTTCCGCCAGACTGCAAAAAAAACTAAGAATTGAATATGTTAATGGACCGTCCGGGTCCCAATTGCAAATACGAAGATTGACCCGCCACGAGGTTCAATCGGGTTTTATACGCGACGATTACAAGCAAGTTCTTCTTTGAAGGACTTTCAAAGGGTTCAATGACACTTGTATTACATGTGTGGGTTCATTTTTTAAAATTATGTGTTTGCTCAATTTAAATGAAGGTGCAACCCGCATTGGAGTATCTTATATCACTGAGTTATATATTACTGAACAAAACCAAATAGGTAGAAGTTTTTTGAGAGTTTTTTTGAAGTTTTTTTTTTGCGTCATTATAAATTGATACCTATTACTGTTTAAACATGAGTAAGCACTAAACACAAGGCTATGAGTAACGACGGCTTAATTGTAACTTCCGCACAAACAGAGTCCTAATTATTTAAATTTAAATATTCTGTAAGCATTTTTTTTTATTTAGTGACAAAAACAACAGAAATTATCAACATTTTCTTTTACCTTTTAATTCTATATAGTAAGTCGTTTGACTACTATACGAGGGCTGCTATTTATGTATCCGGAATTGCCACTAACATAAACAATATTTAAAAAGTTATTACAACATTTGAAACTGGAACTCTTTGGCTGCAGAATACAGTTTGTTTCATTTGACTGTCAATTGTTTTTACAATTTGGCGCCATTTTCAAAATTGCGAGTCTTCATCACCATGGATTTAACACGTTAAAATTTTCGTGCAATGATTTATTGCGATTTTCGGCGTGGCTTAAATGAAAAAATAGTGCATGGATCAACGCACTTCGACTTTTGGGGATAAAGCACCATCGAAAACCACTGTGTATCACTGGTCCAGTGAGTTTATTCATGGACGTAGTATGCTCACGGACGAAATTAAAGAAGGTCGCCTTAAATCGGTTGTTGTACCACAAAATATCGATGCTGTGCGCGAACTAATATTGCAAGATCGTCATGCTACATATGGCGAGATAGAGGCATCCCTGGGCATTAATATGACGAGCATCGATTAGATATTACACGAACATATGACTGTAAAAAAAAATATTCGCGTTAGATCTCGCACAACTTGAGAATTGATCAAAAACAGGCTCGTGTTGATTGGTGCTGAAAAAATGATAAAAAATACAATCGTGGTGCCTGAAAAGCTGTTTATAATATCTACACAGGAGATCAATCTTGGATCTATGCGTATAATCCCAAATCTAAACAACAGACAACAGTGTGGGTGTTCCATAATAAGCCGAACCCAACAAAAGTTGTTCGTCCAAAAACCACTTTAAAGGAAATGGTCGCCTGTTTTTTTGGTTTAAATGGATTTTTGGCTACAGTGCCACTAGAGAATCGTAAAACGGTTAATTCGGAATGGTACACGACCATTTGTTTGCCAGAAATCTTTGAAGAAATAAGAAAGAACAAGCGACAACGCAGAATCGTCCTTCATCACGACAAAGCTAGCTGTCACACGTCGGCTGAAACAACTCAGTATTTGGAACGTCTGAAGATCGAATTGATGTGTCATTCGCCGTACAGCCCTGATTTGGCACCCAACGACTTCTATTTATTACCAAACATGAAGAATAAATTACGTGGTCAACGATTTTCGACCCGCGAAGAAGCCGTTGATGCGTTCAAAATGCACGTATTGGAGATACCCCAATCAGAATGGAAAAAGTGCTATAAAAATTGGTTTCATTGTATGCAAAAGTGCATCGATCATCGTGGCGAATATTTTAAAAAGCAATAAAACTATATTCAATCATAGACGTTTGTTTGTTTTTGTTATTCCGGATACATAAACAGCAGCCCTCGTATTAATATAATTATGTACCCTTCTAGTTCTCAATATAAAAGATGCTAAATTTGTAACAATCTAATTTAAAAATACATATTATTTCCACTTACACAAATATCAACTCTACAGGCGTCTATTTATTAATAAAATTCTTAAAAATATGCCATCTTCTTCATCATCTCTATTTCATAGAGAGCTACACTATCCCTTGCCTAATATATTACATACTTAATACATAAATATTCGATGTCAGATGTAATAGATTGCGAGCACAATCGCGAGTGATATCTATATTAATATTGTTACTTGTTTTGTTTAGGTAGTAATGGACGCGCCGTGGGAGTACGACGAGGAGTTTTTAGAAAAGCACAAAATAGACTTCGTAGCACACGACGACATTCCCTACACAACTGAAGACTGTGAGGACACGTACGCACTCATCAAGGCTAAAGACATGTTTGTCGCGACCCAGAGGACAGAAGGTAAGACATATACATGATCCTATCATCTATGTATATGTTACAGTCAAAACCCTTAACCGGTCAAAACTACGTTTGTCTGGCAAAATCAGTCAAAAGTACTTTTGACCATAGGCTTTCGTCAATAGTACTTTTGACTGAAATAACAGTCAAAAGTGCTATTGCCCAATGAAGCTGGTCAAAAGTACTTTTGACCAACTGATTCCGTCAAAAGTAGTTTTGACTGGTCGTGTCAGTCAGTCGTGTCAGTCGGTTATTTTATCATACAAAGTCAATTCTAAAAATAATTGAGCAGTCCAATATCTGAATGAGTGGTAAAAATGATGGAATGAGCAGTTCGATAAATAGTTCGGCAGATTACGATTCTGTGTATGGACTTTAGGGCACCCCGAATCGGACAGGTTAGGTTAGAAGGGGATGGCGGGGTCGTGTGAGCGAGTGAAGCGAGCGAATAGACCTCGCCTTCCCCTTCGTTGTTATTTTTTTTGAAACCACCCAGAAGTAGGAGCCCCGCGAAGCGGGGCTCCGTCGATTATATGATAAAGATTATTTTTATTATTTTATTTCTTATTTAGATTATTAGCAAATAAAATCAATTTTATTTTTGTGAAATTTTTACATGTTTTAGCACATGTTAGCTTATTAAATATAAATATTTAATAAGAAATTTGAAAAAACAACTGAAATCCACCGTATCAGTTGTTTTTTCAAATTTCTTATTAAAATCAATTTTATAGCTTACCAAAATTATCGTTTAAATGATAGCCTATCACAAAAAGTATTTTACCACACGTACGCTCATTCAATATATTGTACCGCCCATTTAATTATTTTCCTACTCAATTATATATTCACTGATCCATTTCATTATTTTTTATTATTACTCATTTTTGTTTACTTTACTGCTTAGTTTTAACTGCTGAACTAGTTATTAAACGTGCCATTTATAATTTTTACTTACCAAAACCGCTATTTACAACTGCCTCTTTAAATGAGTGCCCTTTAATTTCCACTCCTAACGATTAAAAGTAATTTTGACTGACTATCTAGCGGTTAAAAGTAGTTTTGACCAGGAGCGTCAGTCAAATCCACTTTTGACCGCAAATTTACAGTTAAAAGCACTATTAACCAATAATTTACCGGCAAAACTACTATTGACCAACCTGTGCAGTCAAAAGTACTTTTGCCTGATTTTGCCAGTCAAAAGTACTTTTGACCGGCTAAGAGTTTTGACTGCAACATATACATATTATAAAATAACCAGTATCGGTATCATACGGTATAACGGTATTATATGGAACCAATCGGAGAGTATACTCTTTCAAACAAAGAACTTTAAAAGAAATACTCAAGTAGGCCAAATCTGCATGGAGTAGGTAATCGGTAAACATAGAAAGAAAATCCTCGTTATTTTTGGAAGTACCTAGGTTAAAACTGAATTATCCACACCTTCAATACTTAAACAACGGTCTCGGAGCATCACAGCGCGGATACCGCCAGATTTGTCTAATTCTATATGTATAAAAAATGATATTAAAATTACAATATTTTCAAGTTCCTAACTTTTAATATTTCACAACACTATCATATTTCCTGTTCGCACTAAACTGATATGATAGCACTGGCGGAATGCAAAACTAAACTGTGTTTATAGTTAATGCCGGGGAAATATTTGGACGAACATTTTGTTTGTATCCTGCAGTAGGAACACCAAAATATGTTTGTTAATACGACAAATACCTTCACTCAATCATTTTTTAATGCAAGCTTTAATAGCATTAAGCAGTTTTAGTTATTAATGAACTTTTTTAGTTTTAAATTCAATGTTGATCATTCCGTATTTAATTAAACTGCAACGGCTGATGACTGATGTTGGGTCTCACATTTGGCGGTTTAAGATTGCGTCTCTCTTTCCAACTTTAGTCCCAGATAGTGGTGGATCCGGGTTTCCTTGTCTTTTCTTTAACCTATTTATTACATAAAGATCAATCTTTAAATCTGTACTGAAATAACAATAATGTATTATCGTTTCCAGGAGTATCAACGTCGGACATAGTGGCGCGAATAGTGCGCGATTATGATATCTACGTGCGCCGCAACCTGGCGCGCGGGTACTCCGCCAAGGAGCTCAACGTTGGCTTCCTTAACGAAAAGAAATTCCGTCTGCAAAACAAGATGGACGAACTTAAAGATAAAGGCAAAAAGGTAGGAGTTCAGTAAAGATATGGTCTTATTTAATTTAATTTAACAAATATCAGCTCTACAGATATGTAAACTGTTTTCCACTGCGTGGGAAACACATGGGTGTTCCTCTGCGTGTCGTAAAAGTAAACTAATGATGGGACAAAGGACACAAACTACTAACTAACAGTGATTCACGCCCAAGTTGATGCTAGTGGGGGTTCGGTTGTGGCTGGTTACGTACATGAGACTTTGTCGTGATTCAGCATAATGTTAGGTGAAAATGGGCGATACCGTCAAACTTCCGTCCTCCTGCTTTAAAAGCAATTTGGGCTCGAACCGTAGACCACAACGTCAGGTTGGTTTGTGGCCAACATCACATGATTTTTTTGTAATAAAAACTAAATTGATTTGATAATTATAGTTGCAGACATAATTTGACTTTCTGGAAACGCATTAAAGTTCCTTTTCTGAAATCTCAGTAACATGAAATTTTGTTGAATTAAAAATTAAATTTCACCTTACTAACGTTTATGGCCTTTGCGGGTCGAAACAATACTTCTTCCCACATATTGATTGACATAAATTAAATATTTGGTAAATACCCTTGACCTTTCTCAGCTATAGCATTGTCCGTACACTCACTGCATAAATTATCGACAATCGATACTAATGAACACAGTGATACGCGATTTTATATTATTTAGTGCCAGTATTCGATAAATGTTTCGCTATCGAACTAACATTATTTAATTTTTAATATAAATAAACCAAATAATACTTTGATAATATTATCTAAACCAAATTCATGATTACAATTTCAAAACCCTAAACTCTTTTATCATTTTTTGTTAACAAAAGCTCGGTCATTTATTGTAAACATAGATATAATATACTTGGCTTGTGACCTCAAGCGGTAACTAAGAGACCTGCGGCGATACAATGAACTTCTTAAATAAACAACTAAGTACATCAGGATTGCCTTGAAAAACTAATTTGAACTTGATCAAGGTTAACATGAAATAGCAATAAACTCATAATTTAATACCCCCGAACAGTTATAGTTACGCCTATACACATTAAATGTTACTATTTTTCTATAGGCATCTATAAACATAAGTATTTATTTGTAGCGGCCGCGTCGTATAGGTTTTGATACTAGAATATTATTAAGAATACTAGGAAACAATCAGGCAGAATATAGGCACCTATGACTATTTGTCTAATAATGTTTATTAAATATTATTTTGGGTCTATTGGCGGACATGGACCATTCTTTGAGAATATTTGGTTTATAATCAACCCATTTCATTACCCGCCATTTTTGAAGGCTCAAATAGTACGAAAATCATGATGTACTTTAATCCTGAATTTCTAGGAAAATCTCAATGGGTTTTTAAATCATGTCATAATTCAACAAGAATTAAGAATTATATTTTGTATAGAATAGACTAGACTCGAAATAATTTTCTTGAATGTGATTCTAATTCGCGAAAGTCGAAAATCTAAAGCGAACATTCTGATCTGCGTGAGTTTGCGTAGACATGGGACTAGGTTTCGTTATTATAGATGACTATTTTGGGCTAGTCTGTGTTCAGCCTCATTCCGTTAACGTTTACACGCGAAACAGCGAACTGAAAAACTGAGTTGAAACGGCAGTAAAGTTGTAAGAAACTGCCATAAAACATGCTTGACGAAGCAAGAATATAAAAAGATAAGGGGAAGTATAGTTGCGGTTATCATCATTTCAAATGGGCTTCATAATATCATTTTGGCAGCTATGTATGAAGCCGTATCGTAATAATATTTAACTTTCATTTGAAGCTATATTTCTGTATGAAAACTAATTCCGATTAAACTGATATTGATTTTTGCTCAACCTGTCTTGACGGAACTTGACGTATAGTTTTTTAAGGTTTCGCATTAAGCCAGCCAGTTATAGTATTGCCATGTCTGTCTGTCACCAACAAAGTTGTAAAATATATTTTTTGTAAAACAATAATTTTAAGGGGCCGGCCACCCCTTTAGTCTGAAATGGGGATGATATTATTTTTTCAAGTATCATAAATAATCATATCATTAAAATGATCATTTAAAAGGGGTATCATTTAAAAGGATCTCGTATATTTAAAGCTCGGTTTGCCTTTAATTTGCAACGTTTTCAACCAAAACTCCACGAAGACCTCAACGGAATAGACGTACTAATTGCGTTGTAATTTCAGGTGATGACAAATATAGGTGAGAAAAGAGTAGATATTTTAACAAAATGGGAGGAGAAGTCTCGAGAGTTGATCGACGCGTTCCTCCTGCTATTCGGTCCGGACGGCCGCCTGTCAAACATCTGGAACGAGTCGAAGGGCCGCCTCATGCAGGCGCTCAGCCAGCCGCCCTCCCCCCGGGGGTCGCCGCCCCCCAGTGAGAATGGAGACTCGCACGATTCTCCAGTACACAGGTAAATATCTAAGCTATTGTAGCTCTTTAAATACGCAAGCAATTTATTTCAAGCAAGTCCTATGTAGTGTGATGTTTAGAAGATAAATCATTTTTTTTCTGTCTTGGAGATTTTGAGTAACACTGACAGCTGTGAATCTTGAATCAATCAAGTCGGCCTATCACAGTTCACCACTGCTTATACATCTCACTATATGATTATCCTTCACAAACAAGGAGCTCCACACTTTTACACTGTTTTTTTTAATCTTTCGTCTCACCTGGTCCCATGTTATAGGTATGAGGTCGGCGCAAGTCTTTCTAATTAAGTAAACCTTTAAAAGCTATGGTCTAGGAATTGTAAGCACGAGTAGATTTAGGTTCGAAGGATATGGTGTTTTATTTATTTTTATTTTTTTATTTATAGACTCACGCCTGTATTCCCCAGAGGAGGTAGGCAGAGGTGTGCAGTACACCCACGTTTCGCCGGCTATTTTATAAGTCCCATGTAATAGGGGGCGAGCCTATTGCCATTAACCGGGCACAATTCCAGACTCCGTGCTGCTACTGAGAATTTCCTAATGGAAAAACCCAATAACACTTTTGCCCGACCCGGGGATCGAACCCAGGACCTCGTGCTCAGCAGTCGCGCTTGCTACCACTAGACCAACGAGGAAGTCAGGCAAGGATATGGTGTATTGGGTTTTATTCGAGTATAAAAAAATCGAAATAGCCTGCTCCCGCGAAGCCGGATTCCTCGAAGCGGAGCTCCGTCAATTTAGCAAAAAAAACTGCATTATGAGATTCTATGATGCATGAGCGAGCTTGGGAGCTGGAGCACCCCGAAACTAGTACTAGTGGTGTATTTATGTTTCGTGGATGATTGTCAACGGTTATTCGCACTAGCGTGCATTCGGAATATCATGGTTCGCGATACACTTGTCGCATATTAATATCCAACGATATTATCACATCGCGCATCGTATAGTCACACTTCCGTACTGCACACGTGACTGGAATATGGAGACAAGCTCCCTCATACATGGGATCTATAACTTCAATGGCGTAGACCTCGTAACTTCGAAAAAATACAGTAAATCAGTAAGTTATTTAGTCTTTTGTTTCAACAGCAGGAGCTCAGTGTCGCCGCCGCCGCCCAAGTCGCGTCGATACGAGACACTATATGAGCCACAAGCAGGTAACTGGGTAATTATTGCACTGCTTGTATTCGCTAGAGTAACCTAGTATGCAGAACACTACACTGACACGTCTACAGATTTGTTAATATTTTATTGATCTATGTAATTATACGATACGGGCGTAAGCCTACCTAATGAGCCACAGAATAAATAGTAACATCACCCACTGGTAAAAAATCACAATGATTCTTGAATTACTTGTAATTCCATTTTTTAAAAGTTGAACGACAAAATCATAATAAATCTGTAAGTACCGTTACTGACATCACGCTATTTGCCGCATTTTTATTTGATTTTATATTTTATTTTGGTTTTAATAGTACTTTGATTTGAGTTGGTAGATTGTATGCTGTAGAGTCACTTACTTTTACATGTATATGTTACAGGCTTTTCCTATTACGGGGATTTCAGGCTTAACTATGTAGATTGACCTAGGCAGATTTGTCCTACGCATGTCAAAATAAATTATTCTATCCGATTTTGAATTATATTCAAGTAAATGAATGGTTCAAATTAATGTTGAAAATGGCCTAAAGCATTTCAGGTCACAGTTCTAACCTAACCTTTTCATTATTTTTTTTAGTATGGGGGAAGCCTTCAAAATATGGCATCCGGCCTCTGGGAAAGAGACCAGGTAGTGTGGGATCCTTACTTTTACCGCCCCGGTGATCACCTAACCTAAGCTAATGTATCATTCAGCTGTTTTTCCATTTATTGCGCAAGATTCGTCCTCCAAGCTCTCTCAGGGACTCTGCCTCTCAGTATTATAACTAGTAACCTAACTCTATTTGTAATTGTTAAATTTACTGGTTAATTTTGTTTATTTTAATTTTTTTAAATAGTCCAAAGCATTTCTAGCTCAGTTAGGACTAGACCAAATAAGTTAGTCCTGAAATTGGGTTTGGCCAGTAACATTATAGGCACGAGTACAAGTATACACATTTTATATATTATTCCTTTATTAATTTACGTCATTGACAGTTTTATGGATGAAACCGTAACTAAACATATTACAATTTTTATGAGGTTAGACATTAGTATGGAGACAAGAACAAAATAAAATTGTATGAATGAAATGTTTCCATGATAAAAAAACTAGCGTGTGTTACTTCTCATAATACCTGAGCTGAAAATCACCTCAAGTCTATACATATAATAATAAGTGACTGTATCTAATGTAGTTACTTAAGTACCTACTTTTAGTTATAAAAAAAATCCGTTTGATGTAGTATCTTATGTCCTATAAAAGATTCTACCAAGTAGTTTAATTATGATATTTTAGGAACATAGCAGGTATCCACCAAAGCGGAAAGGTGTTTCATACAAATGATTAACAAAGCGCCGCATACGTTGTCATTTCTATGAAAACACTTTCGCTTTGGTGATAATATACTTACACATTATATTTTTTTTTCAAATTAATGCTAGAATGATCTTATGCTTTTTTGTAACGGGTGTATTTGGGCCACTGAAGCATGCGCAAACTAAATAATACTAATAAACAAATGCAGTGAATGAACGGTGAATGTGTCCTTAACAATTTTCAAGAAAATTGTATAACGACACTCCATTGTTTTTTAATCCGTGACTCATAGTAGTCGTACGATGTTACGCTTGGCAACTAACGATTTATGTTATTGTTGACAGATGCATCGAGCTCTGACGGTGCTGGCCAGTCGGAAACGTCCACACACCGACAGCTGACGGACGACGGCTCAGATGAAAGCGAGGACGAATACCAGGACACCAGCCCCTACCTCTAGGACTTACCTCGCCAACATGTCAGCAATGGGTCCACGCAGTATAAAAGTACCGTGTACAAAACCCATTGTTGACTACCAAGAGAATTTGTTACGACGCCCGCCCGCGGCGTCCACGGGCCTTTCTGGATGCCGAAAGAGATAAATTATTGTATGGATTACGTCCTTAAATTTTGTATGCGCGTCGAGTACAATTGAGAGAATGTATTTAATATAATGTGATTCATAATAATATGAAATCTTAAAACCTTAATCCTATAGTTATTTATTTGTCATATTAAGTAAATCTAGTTTCCTTCTCGCCCCAATAAGATTGCAGGATGGCTGCAAATTGTTAGCACCTATAAATACCATTGTGTAAGATAAACCGGTGCAAAATATAGAGTTGAGATATTAATTTTATTTATATAATTAAGTGACACTTTTTGACAGTCGATTAAAAAGGTGCTTATATCATTTTTTTGTTTTATTTTTTTATCAAAGTGGCTGATGTTAGATTGTGTATAAGTACTATTTATAATATGAAGCTACACAAGATTAAAAAGAGATGCAAAAAGGGGGTCATTCCCGCTCAGTAACACCCCATTGTTCACACTTTTTTCCTGCTTATCAAAAACTGTGTTATTACAAATCAAATTGCTCACTTAGTTTCTCCATAATAAAACATCTTTATTCCAAACTGTACCAGAGAAGTATTGTAGACAAAGGTTATAAATAAAACTGTTTTTAAATTATTAATATTTACTTTATTCTATGTAAATACAAATGTATAAAAAGAAAGTGAAATAAGTAAAGAAAGTGTGCTGTCACCTTAAAAAAATCCTGCTTTTGATAATAAAGCCTGTTGATGCCAAGTCCACACCATGGACCTGTGTGTCTGAAAAGTTAGCTGCTGCACAGTTCCAAAATATGTGGGATGCTTATCAATCTCTTTATTTGAAATGAAACATATTCCATGAGAAAAATTATTCTGCGTTTTACATCACAGACACAGAAATCACTGATGAGTACTGTAAGTGAAGCCTACATACAATAATTATGTTAACTAACAGTGGGTGCTCCCGTTAATCCGTAATATTATAGCATCCGTGTATACTATAAAAAATATTTTTAATACCTATCACAAAAATAATAAAAGAAACACTCTATATGGAACCCCCTTAGCCATTCTTTTACATTTTAAAGACAAGTGAATAGTGTTTTTTACATTATAATTTTTTATATTTTAATTTTTATTTTGGATATATATATTTTATTCGGTATATACGGAAGCTATGGTATCACGGATTAACAGGAATGCCCTCTGTATGTTAACATACTGTACAAATGTATCAAGAACTAAGGGTTTAGTGATAGATTTATTAGCTAATATAACATTTGATCGAATAAATTGTACTTACATATAATCCCATTCTAAATGTAAGAAATATAATTTATTTATGGGTACTATTTTCTCTAAGAGTAAACTTCATCAATTATTGATATAACATTATGTATGAATGTGGATGGAGATAGATGGAATTTTTGGTTTGAATGGAAAGAACACGGATAGAAGTAACACACACATAAAAGAAGGAGCAAACCTATTGTGCCAACCCTAAATAAAATTAGGATAAGATCAGGAAGTTGATTAGTTGATGTAATCCAGTTTTTAAAGTCCTGTCATACAAGCACAAAAATATATTTTCATTATACATATTGCAGACAAAATTGTATTAATTATGAAATTAAAATTGATATTGGCAGACAACAGTACAAAGCTTATTTACTATAAGTACATATTATAATTACTTTTTACAGCTAATTATGACTTAACACTGATTATAGTGGTTAAAATGCCTCTTATCACAGAGTTCACACAGAAAGCCTGTAGGAACATTGTTCTTGTACTTACATCCTAATTGAACAGTAATTCTCATAGTTCTGACTTGTCTGCTTTACCTTGGTCGCCCTTGACAGTGCTCAGTTCTTCCGACAAACATGATGCATCAGTATTCCTCAATGCATGTTTAGTACACAAGTGGTTCTTCAAATCAATCTCTCCTTGGTGATTCCAATACCAGTCTTCAACAGCACTTTCGTTTTCTTCCAAGAGACTTTCACATTGTGTTTTCATGTATGTTATCTCAGCTGATGGCTTATCCCAAAGCTCGTAAGGGATACCCAGGTCCACTTTAACTCCTTTATCAACTAACCCATGCAGAGTTTTAAATGTCTGACTCATACCTTTAGCAAACCTAGTACTGTCTTGTCGTTCTTTGTGAATATTATATTCCAAAATTCTGTCACAAACGCCTTCTAAGGATTCAATCAATCGTAATTCTGATTTCTGATATTTGGTCTTCTTTTTTGGTTGTACGTCATCGAGCGAGTATCCAATTTCGATGACATCGTGTACCTTACCGGTCTCTTCAAGCCTTCCTTGCAACTCAGTAGCTAAAACTTTGCATACCTCACATCGGTTGGCGTATTTCACGCCTACATCTTCTTCAGATTTGACTTCTGTTTCATCGCGACATAATGTATGAGTTGTAAACAGTAATAATAAACAAATTTCTTTGAAAAACATTTTACCCTACGTTTCCTGCCGAGAGCTGAATAGGGAGCGAAGGGACTATTTAGTTTAAGTTTCAAGTGAAAGAGTATCCCTGATAGTGATTAAAGAGTACATACAAATAATCACTAGCCTAACAAGCTTAAGCGGATATTCCACAGACTTACTAGGGATACTTGGGATATTCAGATTGTTGAAGAGAAGTTAAAATTAAAACTATCACAAAAAATATTTTCAATTCAGTGGAGTGACATCGACATCGACATTCGACAGGTGACAACTTTTGACAATTCGACAATTGTTTTTTTTTTTAATTTACCCCGATGGGAAGGCTATAGTCTTTTGACCATATTGCCTAGTCTTACGTCAGCCTTGTCTTATTTTCATTTTCTTCCTTTAAGATGACGCGTAATGATGATTAATGATAATGATGATGATGAATAGGATGATTCATGATAAGTAAAGCGGTGGCTACTTTACTAAGACTTAATTATTGGACAATTTGTGTCAACCCGGAAAAACACATTTCACACTATTAATTCATATTCACTACAACAAATGCTAAATCTGATAAAATTCTACCGAAATTATCTAAATTTAGATCGAAATAACATATTTTTGCGAATAAAAATCAATAGTATTTTCGAATTCCCGCCAAAAAGTCCCTTTTCGTCCAACTTGTAATGTATTGAACAGGCTAAAGTCAAAAAACATACTGCCTCGTCTTCAATCAAATTAATTCTTCTTCGTTTTAAATATTATTTTACTCTTTTTCCACGACTCAATTCCTGACAGTTTTTTTTAAACGAAAAGGACTTCGAATAATGGCGTAAGGCGATGGGGCTAAATATTTATCCTTCGGTCTAATTCCGACCAATAACCAACCCATAATCATCATCTTTCTGCCCTTTTTCCAATTTACCATTTGGCAATAAACCGTCAGGTTGGTCCATCGAGGAAAAGTTTTTGCCTGGTTCATCTAAGGGTTTGTCACTCCCCCAATGTCCGTCTACCAACACACACACAAATCTGGAACATGCGATTCGGTGTGTATCTCTATCAGGGCCAGCACACCCGGAGGAAAGCACGGCAAAGGAATTTTTTGTTGTAGACATCGAATTAAAGTATGTTTTTCAATGCTCGGTCGGAGAACGGGCTCGAGAGCGCGCGTAGCGATAATCAGGTGCTTCAAGGTGTCTCCAAGCATCGCAATTTATACTTTATTTCAATGAGATAAGCAATAAATGACATTGATACATTTCTAGTCCGGCTTTGCCCCAAGTGCTTTAAGCCTGGTGGTTTAAATTAATAATTTTACATGTTTTAGATAGGTACCTAATTGCTGCTTATTCACCTGCATAAGTTTATGATAAATTTCACAAAGCAAGGGACATTGTTTCTTTCAGTCTTTCTAAATAATGGCCTTTACGGCTAGGGCGTATTTTCCGCTCGGATTTTGATGCTAAGTATACAATAATAATAACCTACTCGCTCGATAAACTAATGCGCATGCATGCTCTGCGCATATTACGATAATATTATGTTCGAGCGAACATGTTTGGGTTAGTAGCAAATAATGCTCGCGCGTAAGAGCTTGAAAGCGCGTTATGCACAGTCATACTAACGAGTGTGCCAAGACGAGCGGAAAATATGCCATATGACATCTGAACTAGTGTTTAGAACACAAACTTCACATTCACCTCTCAGCAGCAATTGTTTAGAATTTTGTATAAGTGCCTGGGCTCATGAACATTTATATGAATGACATTTTATAATTGATTGCAATTATTAAATATAAAAAGATTTATTTTATCAATAGGTTTGTATTTCATATTGAGACTGTTCATTTAACCATTTCACCCATTCTTCGTTGACCTTCTTTTCTAAAGTTACTTCTTGAAACACTTCACTTATTGACTTTTCTTGAAAGTCTAATTTGTTAAACATTTTGATACTAATGGTGTTAATTAAAGATATTTTAGCTTCAATTAAGTTAAGATTTATATGCTTTATTCCATAAAGGAGCATCAAGATGACAGCTTCCCATCCCAATTTTTTACCACGAGCAGCTTCTTCTGCTATCATAATTTCTATTTCACCAGCTGCTATTCCATTATCTGTTATAAAAATGTTAGTGTCTCCAATCATAGCACCTAAAACAAAATAATATACCTATTTAAAAAGTTTCTTTATTTACATTCACTTTCTTATTATCTGTGAACATTTACAACTAACCAGTTTCATCCTTATCTTTTTCATACATTTGTTTGTCTAATATTATAAAAGTGCATTCTGAAATAAAAACAATAATAGTCAGTATAATATTATACCTAATCTAATTTTTAGTATGTAATAATTAAGACTAATAAATAAAAACACTTACTATCTTCATCTTCATACCAAGATTGTTGCATTTCATATTCCTCTTCCAAAGTCAATGGTTCTGAAGCAGTAAGTTTCTGAAGTTCTTCAGACTTCATCCATTCATGGTACCTGCGTATTATATTCTGCATAAGTTTCTGACTAAAAACAACATAATCTCACATTTTAAATTATCCTGTGTACTTACTTGGGAACATGATATTTCTTGTAGGGTACCAGTATTACGTTCCGCCCAACAATTTTTGTATCACTATTCAACTTCATTTTGAATAAGAATTACACATTCAATATTTTTTTAACATTTTAAAATTAGTAGTAACAAAATAAGTTTCGAATTTTGACTATTTTTGACCAATTTTTGACAACAAATTAATGACTTTGTCAGAAAGAATAAACCATCCCATCCATAGACAAACCAATCAGCTGTACAGTTTGGCATAAATTGAGGCGCCACTAGCACTTAACATACCTACCAAGTTACAACTCATAAATCACAAGTTGGTACATTTATAATATTTATATTTATTTGACGAATTTTTTGTCATCAAATGATTCACTGAGTAAGATTTACCTAAGATTTTCATTTTAGTTCTAGCTGTCACCGCCTCAGACTCTTTTTTGCCATGTGTTGCCAAGCCTAATCACTGAGAGTTTCGATGGTCACCTGTCAACTTCACTTCACATCCATCATTCAACATTCATTGTTGTTTTGTTGACAGTTTGTTTATCGCAAAATTTATAAACTTTATCTTTATCTCTTGCTTTATCTAACACTATCAAGTGTTTATCTATTTTTTTGTGTGCCCTGTTAGGATTAACCTACTGAACAGTTTTTTGTGCAAATAGTTATTCATTTCACGAAAATAACATTGCCATTTATGATTTATGTCAAGCAATAAGAAACTGCAATAAATTTCTGTTTTGGAAGTGTATTTTACTGAAGTAAGTACATTTACTCAAAACTGCACACGATGAATCAATATGAAACAGAAAGGCGTCTGTGTTGGAGTTACTGGTTGGTTGCACTACTGGTCGCTATGTCAGTCATATGTATGGGAATACCATACAATCACTGGCGCACGACGCTGGACGTGTGTCCTGGTGGCTATTTTGAAAACACTAACTGTGGCTGCATATTGTACGGAGTCAGCACATCCCAATATTTCAATGGTGGACACAACTCATACTGCCTGTATGCAGTGTTTGCACCACTTCCCGTGATTGTGTATGCTGTAGTTATGGCTTTGTTTCATATGTATAGAGTGTGTATCAATAATGTTGGACAGTATGAAGATGAAAAGTCTACAACAATGGAAGAGATGTAAGCAACACCTTATTTACTTTCTTAATGTCTTGTCAAACATTTGATATGCATAGAAATCTTGAGCTGGAGTTGTCTTTTGGAGTCTTTTGTCTCTGTTGTGTTATCTTGATTAGAGACATTTCATATACTTTATTTATCAAGTATGTTTCATTATTTCATATTTGATAATAACATCATGATTCATCATTTCAGAGAAGGGGAGTCAATAGTAGTGAGTACAAGAACAAGAGTGAGTAAGCAGAATGACTCGGTCATATATTGTTGGATACCAACATCATGTATTGGAGCCATGTTTGCCATTTATTCTCTTGTTCACGCAGCTATTTTAACAGACGGCTTCATGCGAACCTGCACACAATACAGAGGATACCTAGTCAGGGTAAATCATTTTATTTTTTATCTATTTCTAATTAGGCTTCACTGATGGAAAGGCTAATTACTATTATTTATTGTTTTTATATGACTTTCTTTCCACAAAAAGAAACCTTAATTCGTCCTCCTGCAAGTTTAACAAAATGTTGCTTAGAGCAATTAGCCTTTCAACTGTAGATTATGTATAGATGGAAGTGTTAGTAAATTGTATTTTTTACTACAGATTAGAAAGTCCATTTAATTCATATTGAGAATACTTACTCTACAATTTTATTATTATTATTATTATTAGCCCTCGGGGTCCCAATAATGAGCAAAGGCCTCCCTCCATTTTCGCCACTCTTCTCGATCTTCTGCCAAATCAGGCCAATTTGGAAGAAATTTATCGATTTCGTCCCGCCATCTCGTTCGCGGTCTGCCACGACCACGTCTTACTGTCTCAGAGTCAGGGCACCAGTTCTGAGATTTGCGGGCCCATAATCCAGATGGCATGCGGCAGACGTGTCCCGCCCAGTCCCATTTAAGCTGGGCGGCCTTTTGTGCCACATCAGCAATAAGGGTTTTGGAGCGCAGCGTTGTGTTTCGAACTCGATCCGTTAATTTAACACCAAGGATGCTACGCTCCATTGCCCGTTGGCAAACCTTGAGACTGGACTTTTGGATGTCGGTCAAAGACCAAGTCTGTGCTCCGTAGGTCAATATGGGGAGAATACACATGTCCATGAGCTTTTGTTTCAGGATCATGGGTAAATTACCCTTGAATAGCTCCTTCATGGACCAGTAGCTCCTCCAGGCGTTTTCTGTGCGTCTTGTCATCTCTTTTTCTTGCCTCGCCTGGAAGGAAACCACTTGGCCCAAGTAGATGTATTCTTGGACATGTTGTATGATCTCCCCATCCACCCGGATGTTTACTAAAGAGCTGTTAGTCATGACTTTGGTCTTCGACATGTTCATCTTCAGTCCAATCTCAAGGCTTGCATCGCTTAGGTCTTGAAGCATTTGCTCTAATTCTGTGGCTGAAGACGAAAAGAGAATTATGTCGTCGGCAAAACGAAGATTTGTTAATCTTGAGTCGCCTAGTACAATACCTCTTTCCGTCCAATTGGCCGCCAGCGTCCGGAAGACCTCCTCTAAGGCACTGGTAAACAACTTAGGAGAAAGCGGGTCGCCCTGTTTAACGCCTTTTTGAATTTTGAATTTTTGGCCGGTGGATTCTAACTTTATGGATGCTGTACTATGGAAATATATGTTGCGTAAAAGGTTGATGTAAGTTGGTTCAATATTCTGTTTATCTAATGCGTCAAACAAAGCAGTGTGAGAGATGCTGTCGAAGGCCTTGGAGTAATCTACAAAAGCAAGGTATAGCGGGATTTTAAATTCTTGATGTTTTTCAATAAGTTGGTTTACGGTGTGTAGGTGGTCGGTAGTAGAAAGACCAGGACGGAAGCCTGCCTGCTCAGGAGGTTGTTCTTTATCAAGTTGTCCAGATATTCGGTTTTCTAACACCTTAATGAAAATTTTATAAATGTGAGAAATTAAACTAATGGGTCTGTAATTATTGATATCCGATTTGTCGCCCTTTTTATGGATTAATATTATGTCAGAATGACAGAAATTTTTAGGGAATTTATTTGTTTTGATAATGTTATTAAATAATTTGGTAATGTAAGGTAGGAGTATAGGTTCGCCGAATTTTAAGCATTCTGTGTTTATACCATCTTCACCGCATGATCTGTTGTTTTTCATTTTACTAAGCGCGACGTGGACTTCGTGTTCGGTTATTGGTGATATTTTATCCGGACAACCATAGTTAGATGTAATATGTGTTGGGGTGTTATCAGAGTAAAGTGATTTATAGAAAGTTGTGCAAATATCCAAAATTTTAATTCTGTTCATGTGTTTTTTACCAGTTTCATCTTTCAGGCTTGTGATCCATGTTTTGCCTCGTGATATTCCTTGCTTGGCTGTCTTTAAGGAGCAGTTGTGTTCGAGGGCATTTTTTACCAGTAGATTATTGTAATTTCTTATATCTTTTCTAATACTACGTTTCACTTGTTTATCTAATTGTCTATATGCTAAATCTCTTTGTTGTCTTCCAATAATCTGCCTTTTTTCTATTAGTTTTATTGTTTCGTTTGAAAGTTTTTTGAGTCTATTATTTACTGGTTTTATTCAAGTTCAAGTTCATTTATTCAATAACAATTTTTACATCGTATTTGAAATTCATTTAGGATATAATATAATTAAAAAAATTAAACTAATACAAATATTTTAACACATTCCAATTAGGTGCATAATTAATTAACATTATTGCCATATAATCAATTTAAATAGTTTACATGTCAAAAATACAATTATTGTCAAACCTTAGTATCTACATATTATACAATTCGTCCTTTGAATAAAAACATTGATTCAACAAGAACAGTTTGAGTCTATTATGAAAATCTCTTGTATAGACCAAAGTCTTAATATTTATTGGCAGTTTATTAAATATTTTTACTGACATAAATCTGGCACTATGTTTAACGACTTCAAGGTGAGGTACATTATTTGTCTGTAAATCCTTTCTCCTTGAGCTCTCCCTATTGTGTCTTTCTTCTGCAGTCTCGTATTCGTGAATATACTTAGACAAGTGAGTAAGCAGGACCAATACGTATAAGCTCGGCACTGTCAGAATGTTTAATTCTTTAAAATGTGGACTACATGATTCTTGTTGTTGAATTCTGACTATGGTTCTAATGGCTCTTTTCTGTGATACAAAAGCTTTTTGAACATTGTAATTATGGCTACCTCCCCAGAAGAGAATACTGTATCTTAATTTAGATTCTACTAGAGCGTAGTAGACCATTTTTAAGTGTTTTAGGCTTACCTCATTTCTGAGACTCCTAAGCACGTAACAAGCCGAGCTAATTGCTTTTTCTAAGTGTGAAAGCTCATCTTTCCAATTCAGTTGGCTATCTATATGTACGCCTAGAAATTTTACTACTTGAGTCTGGTTCACAATTTCCTTGTTTATAACGCACTTAAGTTTTGAAGATGTTTTAGTAGTAGACCGAAAAAGCATAATATTAGTTTTACTGGCATTAACTTTAAGGCAATTTACTGTAAACCAATTATAAAAGATTTCTAATGTGTGGTTTGCTACATCATTCAAATCGTTAATATTATCTGCCGATACAATTGCATTAGTATCGTCTGCAAATACCACCAGCTGAATGGCTCCTGGGGCTGTTTCAGTCACGTGTTGAATAAGGTCATTAATAAATATAATAAAAAAGATTGGACCTAGTATGGAGCCTTGTGGTACACCAGTGTGAACTGATGACAACTTAGATTTACAAGTTTTTTCATACAGGCAACAATTACGATTTTGAGGGTTATCCATATTTAATATAGTTTTAATTTCCACAAACATTTTTCTATTTTTTAAATAAGAAGTGAGAAGCTCCAGAGCTTTACCTCTAACCCCATAGTGCTCAAGTTTTTCTAACAGTAATAAATGGTTCACTGTATCAAAGGCAGAACTCAGGTCAAGGAAAAGTCCAGCTACCTTTTGCTTTTCGTTTAGTCTACTTACTACATCGTTCACAAGAGTGTAAATTGCATCTTGTGTCCCAACACTTTTTTGGTACCCAAACTGTCTTCTACTTAGCACTCCGTTTCTATTTAGATGCCTAAGTAATCTGGTTTTAATAAGGCTCTCAAATATTTTTGATGTAATAGGCAGCAATGATATTGGTCTGAACATTTTTGGGTCCGTTTTTGATCCTTTTTTATGTATGGGTATTATTTTCGCTATCTTAAACTGATCTGGAAAAATTCCTTCGTCAAAACATTTATTATAAAAGATACTTAACGGCTCTGCTAGGATGTCGATATTATCTTTGAAAACTGATATAGGTATGTCATCATAGCCGCAAGATTTTTTATCTTCCATATTTTTGACTATTTTAAATATTTCCACAGGAGTGGCTGGGTCTAGAACAAGATTATTGGTCACTCTTTTTGCACTTTTACGGAGAATATCCATTGCCACTTTTGTGTGGGTAGGAGTTTTAAACGAGCTAAATTCGAACTGGTCCGCAAAAATACTTACAATTTCTGATGGATTATTTATAATCTTGTCATTCAATTTTAAAGTAAAATCTATTTTGTTTTTGTCTTTCTTATTTCTGTGTTGGTTTATGACTTTCCACACATCTTTTGCAACGTTCTTTGACTTAGTTAATTTGTCTTGTACAGTTAACTTTTTGGCCATATTTATTACTTTTCTGTAAAGTGCAACATATTTTTGTCGATAATATATTACTGTGTCATCTTGTTTATTGCTTTTACTAACACATAGGAATCGTTTCATTTTACTGGAAACCTTTATTCCTTTTGTCACCCAGCGCAACTGTTTGTTTCGCGTCAGGTGAATTTCTAGTTTTCTTTTTCTGAAACTGCCTGAAAATAGGTCTTCAAATTGCTTGATGAAAGCATTTATTCCAATATCGTGCCAACTATTATTTAGAAGTAAATTTCTGAATATAGTTTTGCTTTTGTGGTTGAAAATTCTCTTTGTAATTTGTACCTTAGAGTTATTTTGAGCTTTAATCGCTACATCGCTTTTGAATATTGTATTACATATTAATCCCGCATGCCCATCTGCCAGACCATTGTGATCTACTTCACAATTTTTTATATAGTCATCTGTTAGATTAGTGAGAAAGTTGTCCAAACATGAGCGTATGTCGTTACGAATAAATGTAATCGAGTGAATTAGTGGTCTAAAGTTATAATGAGTCAACAAATTTAAAAACTCATTCCTTTCATCATCATCAGTCAAAAGATTAACATTAAAATCACCACAAATTATACAGTTCTTGTTGAAAAAATGGTCCAGTAGTTTTTCAAGACTCTCAATAAATATTTTAAAATTACTAGTATAAGGAGTACGATAACAGCAACACACATACAGACCTGTCAAAACATCTCTTACACAACATATTTCAAAGCTATCTCTTTTATATAATTTTTGAGCTATTGTCAAATCTTCATACTCCCTGTCCCTTTCTACCAGAATTATAGACCCACCTCTTGATTTGTTTACTCTAACGTTATACGATGCTACTTTATAATTAGAAATATTTAATAGGAAGACAAGTTCGTCGTTAAGAAAATGTTCAGTAATGCAAATGTAATGCATTTTGTTCTGTATGTTGTCTAAGTAGATCTCCAATATATCCTTCTTATTATTTAATCCGCATATGTTCTGGTGAAATATGTTAAGTTTATTCAACCGTGGATAATTAACCGAGTCATTCGGCTGTGTTATATTTGATTCAATTTGGTTAACGAAAACATTTTACATTTTGTTTCTGGCTTGTACATTTCTTAAAGTAATAAGGAATAGTACCGGGTTTCTCCACTAAACCTTCATCACTTAACGTAAAGTTTTCTTTGCATGCTATGTTTTCAATATAACAATTGTTTTGAAAGGATGTCTTAAGAAAATATAAATACTTTTTTAATTTCAGGAATATTTTGGCTATTCCGGAATTGTTCACTTTGCCTGTATTTTTGTAGAACATCTCATATGTGTATTTTAGATGTCTATTAGTATCGAATAGATATGCATATTCATATTTTTGGTTACTAAGATACAAGAGCCGATTGAAGGCTTCTATTCTTTTGTTGAATAAATTGACATTATAATGCAGTTTAAAATTAGGAGAACATAGAATTATATTTGTGTGTGATAACTTACTAAGCTTACATTGAACATGATTCACCAACTCATCATACTTATTGGACACCATAAAGTCTTTTTCTCCTAATAAAATAATACAATAGTCTCTTAAAGTATAATCTAAAAGTTTTTTGTCCAGAGATGCTATTAGATCAGTTATGCTCGAGTTTGTTAAGCAGTAGTGACAAATTTTGGCATTGGGGAAAGAATTTTCAGCATTTTTTAGGATATTATTTTCATTATTGTCACTTAATATACATATTTTATTAGAAAATGTAGTTTTTTTTAAAATATTAGAGTCTGTAATCGTAATACCGCCATCTGTTGAGAGGGTTGATAATTGCTTTGGTTCTTCAGAGATTGTAGATTGATCTATACAGTTTAGTCCTTGGTTGCGGCTCCGTTCGATAGATGGCGTCTTGCTTAAAACTGGTTGTGGTATAGGACTTTGTTGCATACTAAAGTCAAGCTTCGATCTAATTAGGCCTTTTCGTTTCTTTTTGGTAGTAGAATTGGTAGTAGATCCTATTTTCGTAGATGAACTTGTACATATATGTGTTAATTTGTCAATTCTAAGTTTGTATTCCTTAATTTGTTGAGCTTGTGTATTATTTTCCAGAAGTAATTTTTCTATTTCATTTTCTGAAATAATTATTTTTTCCTCCAGATGATGAATTTTGGTTTTAAGTTCGTTTACGTCATCATTTGTCCTTAACTGTAAATCAGGATAGCTTCTGTTTAAATCATATGACGGCGAAGAGGTAAGAGATGTAAAATCATCCTCTTTTTCTGATATCGTTTCAAATGAGTTATTTGTCGAAACATTTACTTTATATACTTTGTTCCTTAATGTTACATTACTTATCTGATTGTCAGTATTTTCTGTTGGGCTATCGAACAATTTTATGCTACATCCGCTGTGTTTGTTCGATCTTGTGTTTTCTGCCATATCGGGTGATGGATAGATTGTACTGGTAGCAAATTATACAAAAAGAAATAACGGATGTGTATATATGAATTTCCAAATTTAATATATTATATTTTCTTCTTTAAATTCAAGAAAGATAAAGAGTATGATTGGCTTATCAAATTTTAAATAACAAAAAGAAAAGTTGTCACCATCTGGGTTCGATCTCACGACCTCCGGTGCACAAGTCAGACCGTGTCGCCTCGACGCCGTACGGAAGTAATGAAGTGCGTCGAAATATGGTACCTATTTCATTTATGTAGTGCAGTACTGTGTTAAAATAATGCCAGTCATTTCTTGGAGTCCAAAGGTCAGCAATGCGACGAGCAGCCAGCGTCACCGTGTTTTGTTGTTGTTTTAATTACAACGGTTCGTTTTAGTGCAAAATTTAAAAATACACTCACTTTTTGTTTTTGTTTCCTTTTGTTTTTTTTGAAGTTCTTCTTAATAATGTATTAGTATATTTGTGGTGTAGTTTTATTCTTAATATCTTCTCTTGTTTGGTAGATTTATTTCACTTTATGTTTTGGTTAATTTTCATAGATAGGACTCACTTGTTCTTGTCACAAACATTATATAACATGGTTTTAGACACACTTAATGAAATTATTTACTAAAATTGGTTAAAATGCAACTTTCACTATTTTTAAAATATTTTTGTTTACGGAGCCGATATTTACTGTGGCCGCAGCGCCATATTACTTTCTTAGCTTTTGCAACATTATTAACTATGTCATCGAATTGCTGTTGAACATCTTTTTCGTTACTTTCAGTGTCTAGTAGGTCAAAACTATTCTTTAATGTTAATTTAAATTCTTTATCATGTAATGCAATTTTAATTTACAATTTTAATCAAATTAAAATGTTTGTTGCAGGAACTTCGTGCCACAGGGGATCACGCGACCGCCATTCACTTCCGTTTGGCATGCCAAGCGATCTTCGACTTTATGGACTATCTGCAGAAGGACGCGCCGAACAGCCGCCGAGGGGACTTCATCAACACTGGTGTGTCGTTACAACTAGCTATCATAACTGCTTGGTTAGCTGTAGCCATTTGGATTGCAATCGTAGTTCACACCGCCGCGAGAGCATTTAAGGAGAGGCATGTACTTACATGTTGTGGGAACTGAGTTTTAGAAGTATTTTAGCTAACATTTGAGTAGTTTGCAGATTAGAAGACTAAACGAAACAGTGATGTTATAAAAAGCAGCTAGCCATTATGTATTTCAACTAAGCATTGGCACTGTTATTAACATTGCAAAGGGATTTATGATACCCAACTATCCATACTTCAGTGCCTTAATAATATACATTTCTGCTCAAGTAATATTTCTACAAGTACAACGAATTAATGTAACCTTTTTAAGTACAAAATCTGAAAGTTCAGATTACTATTTAAAAAAAAAACAGAACAAAAAAAATAATGATTTAAATTCCACAATATTAATAATTCCATTAGCTAAGACTGAGCATTTTAAAGTTGTAATTAATAAGCTTTACTATCTTTAAACATTATAGTAACAATCCACCGAACAATTATTACACTTATTTTTATTGTCACGCACAAATTAACATTTTATACTTATTTTATTTGTATTTTTGTATGTCCAATTATTACCTAGAATGTAAGTTATCTACTGTATGAATTGTCTTTATATCTAGTTGTTAAGTATTTAAGTCAAAATGTCGTCCATTTGTGCCGTCCAATTATGTAGGTTACCTTTATTTTTAACTAGCTGCCCCGCGCGACTTCGTACGCATGATTATTCTACTTCAACGCCTATTCTACCCCTACCCTACTCTACCCCTAACCTACTCTACCCCTAACCTACTCTACCCCTACCCTACCCTAATCTACCCCTACCCTACCCCTTCCCTACTGTACCGCTAGCCTACCCTACTCTACCCCTACCCTATCCTACTCTACCCCTACCCTACCCTACTCTACCGCTACCCTACTCTACCCCTACCCTACTCTACCCCTACCCTACTCTACCCCTACCCTATGCTACCGATACCCTACTCTACCCCTACCCTACTCTACCCCTACCCTACCCTACGCTACCTCTACAAATCAAAAACCATGAAAATTGGTCCAGCCGTTCTTAAAAAAAAAAGTATCCTATGTCCTTCTCCTAGCTCTAAACTACCTCCCTGCCAATTTTCAGCTAAATCGGTTCAGCCGTTCTTGAGTTATAAGTGGTGTAACTAACACGACTTTCTTTTATATATATAGATATATTTCATTTTATATTTATTGGGATTTTTATTAAAACATAATAATATGAAATATAACGTAAACATAACATTTCCATGAATTTTCTGATCAGGTAGGTTTATTAATAAAAAAAAATGTATAATAAGCAAAACAGTTATCACATAAGTTTTATTTAATAAACATTATAAAACAACAACATCATAATGTTACATTTTATTAAACTTTAAACATTTATTCACAACGAATATTTAACATTATAGGTCTTGATTAATCTCAAGAACATAACATGTACTTACACATAAGTATATTATAAACTTTTTAAATTATTACTTTGAACTTTCTAGCAATGGAATAAGGACTATAATAATACAACATTATGTGTTTTTATTTGTGAGTGTCCTATATCCATATAAACTAGTCTCATCTAGCACTGACATCGACACTTTGAAAAAAAAAATCAAAATGGAGACGGCCCGCTATGCCACAAACCCCTTTAAAAAACACGAGAATGTTAAAAAGAAATCTTGAATATTTTGCGAAACCAAGAAATCTCTAGAAGTTATTTATACATAAATAGGTACCTTATGTGAAAAATATTACAGTGTTATAATATAATTCTGTGTTGGTTATTAAAATCAGTAAACACGAAGATAATTATAGTGTCAGGTTTTGTGTTAGTGAGATTAATTTAATACATGTTACATTTACAGAGAAAATCAGTTAACAATCTAAAAGGTATCGTCAAAAAGTTTAAAACTAAAATTCTAATACTAAAAAAATAATAGCTCTCATACCAAAAATAATTCTATTATGTGACGATAATATTTTTGCCGGGATATAAAAACGAGATCCTCGCAAAACCTGACACGTTCGCGCACTTTGCAACCTTGATTATAGCTTACTGTCCACGGAGGCATAGCTTCAAAGACGTGTCAAAATAGGCCGTGCAGCTTGTTCTGCCTGGCATAAAATAGTTTGTCCACGAAGCATCCAGTAAGAGTAAATTTTCTCACATTTGTTATAATACCTATTCTAAGTTCACACCTGCAAATAGCTGAAAAACAGCTCAGCATTCTGATTTTGATACATAGATCGATAGATGAATTGAATGGAGATAATTTTGACAGTTGAACGCCTTTCATTCGTGATATTCATCTGTTAAATAATGGTCTCCACTCATGGTTTCATACGCGTTTCAAACCCACTCTGAACGCGGTTGTTTAGTACGATATCAGTTTTGATGACTGCGGCAAATTTTATATCTATGGTGGAGACCGTACATCGGTATTAGATATTCATCCCCAGTCGACCCAAAAGCACTGTAAATAAAGCTACGCCTCCGTGAACTGTAGGTAGGTAGTAGTACTGTAGGTACTTTATCCAGATCCTACATACAGATAGACACCAGATCAACTACATATTGAAATAGTATAAAGATTAAGCTCAAAGTTAAGTAAGTAAGTATCTTAGGTTCGTATAGTAATATATTGCTACTTACCATGTATCTGTTACATACATTAACAGTTTTTTTTACAACAATAACGTTTTTACTCTATTATAACATTAAGTAGGTAATTCATTCAAGTTTTCATAAGAAGACAGGCAATGTCTCAAAAACAATCTACTTATATGTGGCATGTATTTATATGTAAGCATTATAATCTGTGGACAGATCTCGATGTATTTATATTATCTACGCTCTCTTGGTTGTGGTATCACAAAATGTGCACGTACGCTAACAATCGGTCTGTAACTCTGTATCTTAAATATATAATAGAAAGTCAAGTCAAGTTAGTCTTTTAATTTATTTCCACCGACGACGCACCCACGCATCCAACGAAAACATTAAAGTGGCGACGAGGAAAACGAAAATTGGTCCGTCGCGTCGTTGTGTGGGAAAAAGAAAATGGAGTCCGAGCATCATAAATTGGTAGGAACATTACCTGTATTTGACAATTCGGTGCAAACGTTTGAGTCGTGGCTCGAGATATTTGAAGAATTCTGTAATTTAAACAACACCTCCCGAAAGTCCGTCAAGCAACAGGCGCAAGTCCTTGTTCCTTGTACACATTGGGGTCCGACATTATGAGGTACTTAGGGGCACATGTCTGCCGGTAAAACCTAATTCTAAAACTATCGAAGAATTATCAAAAATACTTAGAGAAAAATACGATTCTCCGGGCCTTGAATCTACTAACAGATATGGAGGGAGGACTCAAAAAAGTAGCGAAACCGACGCCGAATATATTGCCGCTCTGCAGGAGTTGGCGGCAAAGTGTAATTTTGGAACTTACTCAGAAAACGCATGTCGCGACCAACTAATATGTGGGATAATAACGGAAAGTATAAGGAAAAAGTTACTCGGAGTACCCAAATTAACCTATGATAATATAAAAACATCGAGATCTGTCCACAGATTATAATGCTTACATATAAATACATGACAATATGATTAGAAAAAGTTTTGGTAAATATCAATGGAATCAACGTAAAATATACTTAATACAATCTTTACAAAAATGTGTAGATCGAGTGGACAGATAAAATGTAAAATACTTCAGAAAATTTACGTCTTACGTGTAAACTAGTAACTAGTGGGATTAATAATAAAAATGGAGTATAATATAGCCCTGAGACTTGAGAGTAGTCATACTGAGTCGTAATCAGTTACCTGCTCAGTGATATTAATATTGTAATAATATAATATAATAATACATGTAAGAATCGCCGCAAGCGAACCAACGAACGACAAAATGTTGCATGACACTGCCTCGACCAATCAGAACTAAGCAGTGCGTGCATGCGCAGACTGCAGATTTAGAAGTTGTCCTGAATCGTTTTTAAACCAAAACCTCGCGTTTGACTACTTTAAGGGCTATATTTTCTGTGCTATAGCAATAATTGTTATTTAAGATAGATTCCCAAAAGGCGCGATTTGTCCCTATAACTCAAAACTTTACTCATAGAAAAGGAATGTATGTAATATTTTACTTATTTTTCTATAAAGTTAATAAAGATTGAAATGTCCTATTTAGCCCAGTAGAAGTAAAATTCTATCTTATAATTTCATTAAAGTCATTTATTTTTGCACAGGAGATTAGTTACGTGTATTTAAAGCTTCGTTTAAAAAGTTAGAAAATTTAGACCAATGCTTTAGGTATAATTTAGGTTTCTGCAAAATCCATTACAAACGGTGAACACATCGGTAGTCTTCGGGTTTCCGAATTCACCCGAATGTATTATCTCCATGTCTAGTAATTTTTATATTTATTTGTACTCAAATCTTTAATTATTTAAATTTAGAACTACATACTTTATTGTTCTTTTGTTTTTGATTTCCATGTGAACTACATAAAATTATAAAACCTATAAAATCTCTTTATTAACCAACGAGGGAAAAAAGGAGGAGGTTCTCAATTGGACTTGTATCTAGGTATATATATTTTTACAATTGGATTTTTATTCAATAGACTTTACAAGTTTTCGAATATGTTTCAACGCCAATGTTGACGAATATTGACGATCACCTAATTTTGTAGACTCTTTGTACAATACTGTGAGAGTGTTACGGTTTTGTTTATATGTAGGTATATTATATTTATAAAAAATATTTTTTGTGGGTTTTATTTTGAAGATGAACAAGGTGATTCGTACATAACTAACGTACAATTAATCCCAAACACAGTTGTTCAAAATTAATAGTAAATATTTATTACTATTCAGGCACCAGGTTGTTCATCAACCATAGGACAAAGAAAGCTAATTCGGGCAGAGCTTAATTTTAAAGGTTTAATTGGAAATACACTGAATATCAAAACCGGTTTTTTTATATATCACACCGGTTTTTCATTCCCTATCCTTGAATTCCGCGTGGCTTTTCTTATAGAAACCATGTTTTTATATTAACTTTACCCACACAAAATCTTTCAATCTTCTGTAGGTATGACGGTATAGCATTTTATAATAATTGTTAAGTAGCTTCTAATTTCGGAACTGAAATAATAATATTACTCAGACGAAAATAATTTAAAATTCACGTCATTTATAAAAAAGGATTAAGCTTAGTTAATTAATTAATTTTAATTGGTCATACCAATAAACCAAAACTGCTAGTTACTTAGAAAAAATTACACTATTATTCAGATTAAAAAATCTTATTTTCATTAAGTTATAAGTGATTTTATAGGCCGTACTGGATGATGTATCTTTAACTCATCTTATAGAAAATGTTGTCACTTGACAGTGTCACTGTCATGTTTTGATATTGTTATATTATGCACTTCTGCCTGACACATTTGGATTAAGTTTATAAAATTTCGGAAATAATTAATATATTATTAGCCTGTAACTGTCCCATTTCAGGGCAAAAGTCTCTTCTCATACAGAGAATATATTGAATTAATTGAATGCATTCATCACCACGCTAGCTCAATGCGGGTTGGCAATTTCAGACTATTAAATCCAGGTTTCCTCACGATGTTTTCCTTTACTGTTAGTCAGTGGTGTCTTAGATTAGCTAAGAATTTACATATATGACATTGAAAAAATCACGTTGTTACCACGACCTCTTTCTTGGCTTCTTTCTGTTTGAATAATTATAAATAATTATCAATTACGCTAATTCTTCTTAAAGGAGATCTTTCCTATTGTAATTAGAAAACTTTATAAAAAAATATTTAATATCTAAATAAATATTTCTTAAAAATTATTTTTGATTTTTATCTGTTGTTGTTTGTCTTTCTTTATATTACTCGTTCTTTTTGTTTTTTACACAAGAATATACTGGATTCAAATATCTATAATAAATTAATAATACTCAAATAGACCTAATTTTAACTAAAAATATTACCCCTAAATTATATATTTGTTTCAAATTTCAATAAAGGTTTGGATGTATACAAGATTTTGATAAAAACCGTTATTGGTTTTCCAAAATAAAAAACCGGTTTTATATCGATATATTTTGTATATTATTATTATCTTTAGTAGCCTCTAACTTTGGAACAATTTTTTTTTATATTACACAGACTAAGAACATAAACTCATGAATATTATAATTTGTAAAACTAATTTTTTTTATGATGTTGTTGTCCGCGATTTGAAAGCACGGCGGCCGGCTACGAAGTGAGTGCGATAAAACCCCCTACGACACGACCCCTTGTATTATTTTCGTATGCCGTGCTAACAAATCTTAAGTTTTCTGACAATTCCATGGACCAATTTTTCTAATCTTTTGTATGATGATAGAGTACATAGTTATGGTCAAATAGTCACCAACTTCTGAACTCAAATTTTATATTACTCACTTACTCAGACCATAAAACTTTGAAACTGAAAACTCAAATAATTTGAAAATCTCTTTAGATAATTTTCTAATCTTTTTGTAGTAGGTAAAAATATACAATACCAATTCATTAAAATTATTTCCAGACACTAGAATAATTTATTGAAGACACAATTGTAATATTTAGTTTTTCAATGTTTGGCCTTATAACATAGGCTCCATGTATCCAATCTTTCTAATCTTTTGAATGATGATAGAGTATATTGTTATGGTCAAATAACCACAACTTCTGAACTCAAATTTTATGTTACTCACTTACTCAGACTATAAAACTATGAAACTGAAAACTCAAATAACTCGGAAAGTTCTTTATATAATTTTCTAAACTTTTTACAGTGCGTAAAAATATACAATACCAATTCATTAAAATTATTTTCAGACACTATAATTATTTATTGAGGACATAATTGTAATATTTAGTTTTACAATTTTTGGACATTAAACATCGGTTACATCAGTTCCATGTATCCAATCTTTCTAATAACCTAATAACTATAAGATAACATTGTCCTTAATCACATAGGACTAGAATTTTTGACTTAAATTTTATATTCACGGTTTGTCATGCAGTTTTGCAAAAACCTAAATTGTACTTAAAGCAACGGTCTAAATTTTCTAACTTTTTAATAGAAGCTCTAAATATACGTAATTAATCTCCTGTGCAAAAATAAATGACTTTAATAAAATTATAAGTTACGGTCAAAATACGACGTCCCGCTATCGGTCTAATTGTGCATTCATGAAGGTCGTGTAGTAACTGTCAGGCATGCTTTGAAAGCCATTTGTTCACTGAGATTATTTTTTCGGAAATGTTTCCGCATACAAACATGTAAACATCTTATTCTTTACGTACAATGTTACGAAAATTTTGAGATCCTCATCATTCAGTTGTTTCAAAAATATCGCCGAGGAAGTAGTACTGTTAATTTTTTTTTACATAGATCCGTATCTCCGTATATCCGTATCCGGACATCTATTTTATAAGAGAAGGCGTGATTAAGATCAGGTCGAATTTTCTTTTAAAATTTATGTTGACTGCTGGCTTTTTTTAGATTTCGTAATAATTAAAGAACGGTTTTATGCCAGCTGCAAAACTGAAATGTTACTATACTCTACTCTACTACTCTAAGTAACTCCATCCTAGTCCAGGAACCAAGTAGGTATATCTCAACAGTTTCAGAAACACAGTAATTTTATTTCTGAAACAGTATTAATATTTGTTTTTTGGTGAACACATGGCTCTAGGTCAGGGACAAGGGACACTCCTCGGCGTAATATTTTGAAAATGAAACATTTAGAACTGCATCGCATGTCACATGATAGTCAATAAGCACCGCGCATCAAAATTCTAATTCCCCTATTGTCGCTCGTCCGCGACGGACAAAAAAGTCCCTCATCTGTATAAATTGTAAAGATTTTATTTCTTACAATAAATGTTTGACCATTCAATGTAGTAAATAAACGTGTATATAAAATGCAATATAAAGAGTAACACGAATAATATCAAAGTGAGTACCTAAGTTACAGTATAAAAATTCCATACATAATACATAGATTGAATACAACATCGTATTTACATCAACAAATATGTTAAACATTAGGCAAAGATTACTAAAGTAATTTCTCTCAATTAAATACTACCAACTAAGGTATAATTATAAAGAGTGGTAAAAATAGAGTAGCAGGTAAATAAATACTACTAGATTTTACGAAGAAACACATCTGATCCGCTTTGCAACAGTGAGTTCCATTACTTCGGGAATATGAAATTAAAGTAAATGTACGAAATTATTTAATAATACGTACAAAATTACTTATTTCAATTTCAATGACGACTATTATTCTTGGGGCTTCAAAAATAATGAGTATTATTTATAAATAAAATAAATTGTGGTGTTTGTCATAAAAGAAGTGGCTTCTTTGAAGACGCTTCTGGTACTAAATTTTGGCATAGAGTTGTCAACGACAAATTAATGGCGTTGGCGTTGTACATATTTACAAAAACTATAAACTAATGGATTGGTGTTTGACACTAGTTTGAGTCACAGTGTTAGCGCATGTAAAGATAAAAATATGTATGGCAGATACTTACATAAGAAATAATCACAGATATAAAGAGGCTTATACATCTTTGTTTCGAACCTAATTTAAAAAAACTGCCGCGAACTACATACTAATAACGATATAGGTACAAATTTTCTTTGCACCAAATTTTAAAAATAATTCAACTTTCAACTTTTAATCAATTCTTCTTCAGTTTTTATTTGATAAGTAGATATACTAAGTATTGAAGTCATTTCGGAAATGGAACTTTGACTCTTACAAATAGTGTTCAGTTTCCTCTGCAACTTTTCCATTTTAGTACTAGTCACTCTAAAATGAACATAATTCTAACGTCTGTAGAACTTACATTAGCGTAAGTGATAATTCCATCCTGTCGCATAATTCAGAACGATCAACGACTTTTCGTTTTACTTTCAAGCTTAAACTACTAATTCAACCTCCTTTATTAATATTCTTTTTTTTCGCATGAGGTTTTACTTTTCTTCACTTCATTCTTGGCATATTAATTAGTTATCATTAGCTATTCCTGTCTTTTATTTGGTTTATATCTAAGTACCAAAATACAACATGTTTCCCATCCCTATACATTACATCCTTATGTTAAACATAAAAAAGTATAATAAAAACTAATAAAACAATATCCGATTTAGCTGCTTACACTAACACTGGACGTTTGGCATTTAAAACGGCCCATACATTAATTACGCGAACGCCCAGCATACGGGAGATGGCGCGCTATTAAGAAGCAAGAGATTTGTTCCCTGGGCAATCGCTCTGAAGTGTATGGAGCCTCATTGTCAATACAATGTTATTTAATTGTGTATATTTCCGCACTCCACCTCCCAGTCATCAGGTATTAACTTACTTACGTGTTGGTGATACTTAGTGAATGTACAGGGATCATCACAGAATGGTAATTTCAGCTCCAGAGGAACTTCTACTTTGGTGTTGTTTCTGTAGAATGTCTGTAACAGAAAAAACGCACATTGATCCACACTACTTCTTTAAAAAAAAGTACGGTCAAAATTTTCGTTGCATGACGAACAGTCTACACAAAATGTCCGGACCATGATCTGCTGTCTTTTACATTTTTACTATTTCTACGGATTACGAAAGTAATATTTGGCATTTTAAAGCTTGGTTGACACTCGATAAGTGGTCTTTTATATATTTAAAAGGGACTTCCAACTAATTGGTGGTCCCTGGTCTACACCAATAGAATTAAATATTTGTGTAATTTGGTAAAAGAACTTTAACACGTATACACAAAGTTTAGTTTTCGCTGCACTTCATATTTTTCTAACTTTTTTCCCGATCTAGTCATTTTGAAATGAAATTGTTTGACACGTCTACGTTTGTAGCATTTAATTTGAATTGCGAATAGAGTTTACCTTAACAAAGAATGTCTCTTGTTCAACATCTTCATGCAACTCTATCGTGATACTGGCTCCGTACTCAGGCTCCAACAGATCGTCGAACCCGAAGGCGCGCCACAGCGCTACAATCGTGACATCATGGCCGGCGTACACATACAAAGAACGATCTACGTTCTCGTGTCGCACAGAATCCAACAAGTAACTGTTTATCTCGCTTAGAAGGGGACCTGGAATTCCAAGGAAGTAGGTAGTTGTGGCATTCAATGGGGGAGGCCTTGGTCAACAGTGGACGCCTTCCGGCTGATAATGATGATGATGAGGTACAATTAATACAATGATTAATCTTTCCCTTTTATCATCTAAAGGATATACCTACCTAGAGGACGTTAGATTTCTCTTTATTATCTTTATAGCATTTTTTGAGTTTGCACAAGGGGGGGTCTTATAGCATTTAACAGGGATCTCTTACAGACAACCTTTGAATAGAAAGAATTATATGTGAAAGAAGAAGATAATCTTCAGTGTATGAATAATTATAGATAAAATCATGTGTATAAGTAACATGTATAAATCATATCACTTTCATATTTTTATGTCCCTTTTAATAGTTCGTCATTCTGTAATCGACTTAATTTACATACAAGTAAAAGTTATATTTGTGAAATGGAAATTAAATGTATTTTTAAATTGGATTTAAACAGATTTTAGAACATTTTTTTTTTAATAAATATATTGACTGTATGTAAGTATTTGATTATGATATAGCTAGTTTTATTTAACTTACAAAACATGCTTTTAAAACAAGATATAGATTACACAATTGCACTTCAACAAGTACTTTTCTCATCAAAACATTGCAGTCATATAATTATAATTCAAAGCTTGCTTGTTTTAAAAATCTTATATATACTAAGTTTTCTAATAATATTTAGACTAGTTAGTAGTAGTACTAGTTGGTAGTAGCCCTAATAGACTGACAACTTGTCAGTCTATTAGGGCCAACGCAGATATGATTTTTTAGTTGCACTCGAAGCAACAATTGCAGCCTGGTCTTGCGCACCCCGCCAGTGTTTCCACCTTGCTTTTTGAAAAAGGTGCAGTCCAGCTAAAAAGGGCTAGAAAGGACTAAAAAATCAATATACCTACTTTATATTGTTTTACGAATTTACGACAAAATCCTTTAACGACTTCTTAGTGCAATGTAGTTATTGAATTATCTTAGTATAAAATATTTTTCAAAATCGAAGTCTTTATCCGAATCTTCCAAGATCATAACTGCTGAAGTCTTAGTTGAAGCATAAGTTGATGTTTTTTGCCATTTGAACAAACTTAAGTTAACTTATGGATATCTTATTACCAGATCAAAGGATTGATAAGGGGTAGATTGCTTTTTCCAGGCTAAAACATCAAACAACGATTTCAGTAAAATGTGTAAAACTAGCCCGAAAAGGGTTGAGGTGGCAACACTGCACCCCGCACTTTAGACGCGAAGCTACAATACGTCGCTAAATAATAAATAAATTGCCGATTTCAAAAGAATAAAAATAATAAGTACTCACCAACTTGCAACTTCTGCAGACTTTCATTATAAGATAGCAGAGCCAAACTCAGCATGAACGGTGTGCGCATTTTAGAAGGAAACACAGTCTTAGTCCATTCGGGAAGTTTGAGGCCTGCTTCTTGTTCTGACAACAGAGTGCTGTATAAGAAGTCCACAGGCAACACACTGCGCATGCTCTGATTCGTGTGCTTACTCAAGTAATCAAATAGCTCAGTGAATTTTGGGTCGGCGTTCTTTTCAGCCAACAATTCGTTGTACATCGCCTTCCAGTTTTTACATGGTTTTGTTGCGGCAACTATCTGAAATATTTATAAGTTGTATTAAGCCTTGGAAAGTAACGCGGTCACTGACGTGTCTGCTGCGTGGCGATTTAAGTTAATTAAATAATTAACTTAACAATAACAATTAATTTAATTATGTTTTAATATTTCTGTTTCTTATTTGGTGCGCAAAAGTAGTCTTTTTTTTATTATACAATTACTGTTTCCAATTGCCTTATCGGACATCGCAGGTCGATTCTCTCAAAATTTCAGTCAACCCGGCTATACACACAGTCGATTCAGCACATTCGATATTTTAGAAGAAATTTCATCGGGACTTCTTCAAAAATACAGAATCGAATGTGCCGAATCCTCATAAATTATTAGGAGTGTCATTATTCTCTACTTAATGTTAAGAATGTAATCAAAAATAATGTCCTTCTGACCGATTTTCGGTCACAGCGGCCAATCTCAACGAAGATTAGCGCAGGAGGTATTATAGTGCACATGAGCGCGCAAACAGGTGCACTCACTATTCCCTCACTCTCATAATCCGATGGGACGACAATCCGATACGACCGGAGACAGATCAGGCGGAGGACCAACGGCTTTACGAGATTTCCGAGGCACGAAAAGTCAGAGGTGCAAGCCTTGAGAACGAACCTAAGACCTGTGACTTGTCAGCCAACGGTATACCACTAGGCTATCACAATTCAAATATATTGATTATTATTAAAACATAACCATATACTCTTGTTGTCAGGTGTTAAGATAGTACACAAACCTTTGAACATACTACTAGTACCTATATTAAAAATCTATGGGAAGAAAATTATTTACTAAGAAAAATATGTTAACATTTTTTTTAAGACTGTTCCCATTTATAAATTAATCAAAAAAATTGTAAAGCTTTTATGCATATTATGCGAACATGGAAATTGTTGTAGAAAGAAAAAATCAATTACGATTGGTATTACATATATTTCATCTGATATGGTTGAATGCAGAAGAGAATTTCGGATAACACGGGCGTGGTTACGAATAGTTTTATTAGGTATACCTAATTTAGACTAGCTAGCTAGACAAAACATTTCCAGGCGCATACAGATAAGAACGTGACTACGCGTATTTATTACGTGTTATTACAAGATAAGAAAAGTTATTTAAACAATTAGAGGTCATTATTATGACGGTCACAGGTCATGGTAGTAGAGAAAAAACCCAGAATTTCATTAAATCTATATTATTGGTAACGCCTGGGCCATTATCGGTAACTCTTGCACTAAGATAATGTTATGCAATTGTAATAACTTACATTATCAAGTTCCTTTGGCAGCGAGTGTACAGGTATAGGTTGCCAGGGCATTTCTGGGTGCCACATCTGCCTCTCCGTAGGTGGGTACAACCCCGCGAGGAACGTGTAGGCGCTCATCAGACACCTCGACTTGTCGCTGCTGCGTATGAACACATCCTTCTCACAGTACTCCTCAGGTATAAAGTTGGCGTAGTAACTTCTGTATTTCTTGCCTAATTCATAAAGTTGAAGTTTGCCAGCCTATAGAAACAATTTTAATAAATGTTATCAATTTTTCTTATTACAAAATAATAATTACAGCAGAAACCATAAAATTTATGTTTACAATATTTTAAAATGCCAAATCTCTATTTTTGTGTTTGCTGTAGCTAAGCCATATACTGTTTAAGTATTATAATTATAATTATGTTACTTAAATGGTATAAGCAAACCATATTTGATTAAATGTACGGTATTTGATTAAATCAATGTAAGTAAATTATTAGTGTAGTGTAAATTTAATGTAAAGTTCCTATCTAAAGACTGTGAAACAGGTCCTTAGTATCATTATTACATACATGAAGTCTACTTCCTGTTAATACTATAAGTATAAAACTTGGGTAAAAGTGTTTCTCAATCATGAGATTGAGAAACAGCGAGTAATTGAATACACAAAGTGCGAGTACACAAAATTTGGCACACAGACCATGTCTCAGATTTACACAAGTTTCAGATATACACATTTCATGAAAAAGATATAAATCTGTAAAATTTATATCTCTAGTCTGCCTTACTCCTTAATTATTTATGCAATTTTAAATTTATTAATTGATTAAAATTATATTATAATATCAAATGCCTATGTGAGCAAGTCCAAATCACACTTGGCCGGTTGTTTATAATTTGATTTTATATAACCCTGTTTTGTTAACAAATTTTTAAATATTATGTTTAATAGTTATATCCCTGTAAATAAATATTTAAACTTACATTAGTAAGGCCACCAAGTCCATCAGGCCACTGATAGTTCTTGTATGGATCACTATTGTAGGTTTGCACTGGTGTTCTGGCTCCATGACGGAATACCTGTAAAAAAATTGTATTGCTTTGTTTTTTACATAATTAATGAAACAGGCAATTTAAGTAAATGTCTGATGATAATCACTATACAATTAATTAAACATGATAAATTAATTAAACATTTTGCATTGATTAAAAATTCATTTAACTTTAATTTGAAATTAGTTATCCACTAGGGATTTTTAATTACTTACAAATTGTACTTAAATATTATTAAACCATTCTACATTCTAGGCTATCTAATGCTAAGCAGAAACTCTTGAACCAGAAGACACTATTTGCACTTAGAATTAATTTAAAAACATAATGATACCTATATAATTGTTCCACTAACAAATAAAACTATAGCACTCACGACAATAACAAGCCGGAGGGTCTTAGACTCGTATGGCAGGGTTTCACTGAGCACGCAGTAACCAAGGAGACAGCTCAGAACAGCAAGTCCCAATACTACCACAGCTACTGTAGTTGATCGCTTGGGGATCTGGTGGCACGCCGAGCGTTCCACCTTTGGCGTCGACGGCCTGCGCCATGTGTTCTCATCGTTGTCGTACTCCATTGGCACTGAGTCGCGAATAATCGAGTACATAAACAAGCTTAACCACAACAATGGACAAAAGATCTTTATCAGGTGACAAAGACACGATAACCCCTATTTCCGATACTTGACTCCTACTACAACACGATTGTTCTAAACGAGTTTCACATTACAAATAAATGCAAGGATCATTCAGTGGAATCAGTGGTCAACTCATTGGTCAAGTGACCGTGGTCATAATTACACAGCACTACACTGTTAATGATTTATTTTTATTAGGCTGAAAGTATGAGACAAATTTACATGGCACGGACGTTTGTCTAATACTTTTATGCATTTATAATTATTGACTATTATATACTTAGTTTTAATTAATATTCGTCGTTGCACAAACTCCCAATCCTTATAAATATCCTAGTAATTCTACTTCTTTGGTGAAATGGTGACTGGTTGACATTTATTTTGACTTTGACACAAATTTCAAATGACACTGACTGATGTCCAGATGACTGCCGTCTCATTTCTGTCCGACTGACAGATACGGGTGGGATTAGTGATGCCAAAGTCAACATACACATTCCCATTCCCCGCAAGTATTTGACCTTTTTTTTTTTGTGGCCGTTCAAATATTCCCTGTATTTGATTGAGCATGTATTGTATTTTGTATTTGACCTGGCGAGAAAAAACTTCTCTACATCGCTGACCTCAGGTAGCGTGCCCAGGAGACAGGCAGCAATGTCAATTGGCCTGGGCTGGCAATGCTGATTCTTTGCCCTAGAAATAAACCAATCAGTTTCTGGATTATTTATTATTATTTATTAAGTGGTCGGTATTCCTTCTGCTGCTATTTGACGGTTCTCTCCAATCTTGTCATCCATTCAAGTTTTTATTTTTTCTTAATGAAAACACATGCTTCCCTACCCTTGTCATTGGCAGTTTTATCCGGGCCAAATTATACCGAGACTCCGTTTGCCGTAAATGTTGACTGAGTATCGTAATTGAAAAAAAATATTACGACAATTTCGTATACTTTTTGTGAGTTCCGCTGCACCTTTTACTTTACGTTCGTTAGCATATTTTATCGCTGTTAACACCTTAATAAAAAAAAAATTGGGTCTGACTGACATTGACATTACTGACAGAGCCGTCAGCCTCATTCGGAATTTCAAAAAAGCAAACAAGCAAGTGGTACCGGGTGCGTACGAAACGTTCGTCGTAAAGTTTTCATTAAAATTTCATCACAGAGTACTTTTTAATATACTGAAAGTTTTCATTTGCTCTAATTCGAATTTTAACTCAACTTAATAACTTCAAACTTGTGCAACGAAAGTTTGTTGTTGTTGGATACAAAGTAAAAAAAGTCTAAAAACAGATAAGTTTATCTATATTATTTCGAATAATCTGAGTAGTGCATTATTGTGTTCCGTTAGTCGCTACAGGTGAGTGATCAGATCAGTCAGTAAAGATTGTGTGCTTATCTTTTAAATCGTGTAAATTAATTATCTATTCAATTCTTTAATAAAAACTTATCGTAGATGTCTAGCACAAAGTATCGTAAGTAATGTAACAGTGTGCTTATTAAGCCGCTGCGTTGAAAATATTAGTTGCTGTGTTGTACGTCGTTTATAAACTATTATTAATCTGAAAAATCGTAATATTATGAAAGGATAAGCATTATTATTATTATTATGTTATTATAAATTTAAAGGACTAAGTAGTCTTAAATATAATAAATAAATCAAATCCCTCCCCACCATACTAATTTTAAAATGTTACCTATGTTTTTATTCACAGGATATAAAATAATCTACAAGTTCACAGCCAGCACCATGCCTTTCTTCAGTGGAAAATGCCTGAGCACAGCCAAGCTGGTTGGCAAGACAGCCTTAGTTACTGGCTGTAATACTGGCATAGGAAAAGAAACTGTCATGGATTTTTATAAAAGAGGTTTTACAACATTTTTATTTTTGAATGAGGCCTTTTGTATTGTCAAGGTCACCAATCAGAGTTATTCGAACTGTTTATAGGCCTTGAACCTAAACTTGATTGACCTCAACCTAAACTGATACTCAAATTTCAACTCTACGAGTATGCTAATTAAGTTCATTTCAGAAGGACTAAATCTCGAAAATTTATTTTAAAAAAAGTTGTTCAAACTTTGTTAGTAAACTTCCTTTTCATGACATACATTTTGAGTTAGGTATTGTATAAATTAAGTGCTAACAAAAATGGCCTTGAAGTTATTATCATTGAAGGAGATGAGAATATATTTATTCAAATTTTCAATATTTTATCCTATCATAATATATTATACCTATTATATTATACAAGTTATTCACTAGGTACCTACCTTAAAAAAAATCTTTATTAGCTTCTACATATACATCTAGAGTTCAATCAGGACCCTAATATGAAGGCCACACCTTCCATCCGTTTCCTTGTCTATCTGTTCAATTTTTTTAACTAGGAATACTTGTTTCAACTGCCTGCCTGACAATGAATAATAGCTACACTAATTTTTCAGTAGTGGCATCTAAAAGCAGCTGATTATTCTTGAAGAGCTGAGTTGAGTTCGTATTAGCTTATTCCCACTTCCCACCCACACGCAAAATACTCGCTTGGTCCATAATAAGTAGCTAGTTAATTTTTTTATTTAAATATGGAATATTAACACATCACACAATTTATGGCTATTTAAAATACCTACTCATATTAGATTAGCATAGAGTAACCATAATATGAGTAGTGACATAGAGTCCCCTAAACTAATGCTTGTATGTAAACAAATAAACAAATCTTGGCATTTGACTTTGGACAATTTAAATACCTGTCGTATCAATTTGAAACTTTGCAAGTATGTATATGTAATCCAGATGACAATACAATCTCCTTCATCATATGGTTGATGGACAACATGGTGTCAGAGTTTAAGCCATCCGTAGGCCTCTGGATTTACACACCCTTAAAAAATTTCTCAGGTGTGCTAGTTTCCTCACGAAATGTTCCTTCACCGTTTTAGCTATTGCCTATTATTTTTTGTGAAATTTTTACATGTTTTAGCACATGTTAGCTTATTAAATATAAATATTTAATAAGAAATCCCATCCGTATCAGTTGTTTTTTCAAATTTCTTATTAAATATTTATATTGCCTTTTAGTTTCTAATACGCACATAAATCCGAAAAGTCAGAGTAGATGCATGCCTGTATTTTGAACCTACGACCTTTGACTTCCCAATAGTTATACCATTAGGCTATCAGTGCTTAAAAAACACAATAATTTGGTACTATACAGCTGATTTGATGATGGAGCCAGGCGGTGGATAGTGGCACCTAAAACTTTTGCATTAAATGGAGTTGGGGCTGATTTAATTTACGTTGACCCATAGTTACATTACACTTAGTGACGTCGAGAGTCTGAAGTGTGTTTTTTATTAGTTTTTAAACTATTTTGTAAATATATTCTATAATTGGAAGTACTTGATATTAAACTAACGTATTTTGCAGGTGCCAAGGTGATAATGGCGTGTCGCAGTCTAGAACGTGCGGAAGCTGCGAAAACTGACATTGAAAATTTGTGCAAAGATTTACCTGACAAAGGAAATATTGTTCTGGCTAAATGTGACTTGACCTCCTTGAAGTCTGTGCGTGAATTCGCACAGAACATTCTGGATACAGAGCCGCAAATTAATATACTGGTTAATAATGCAGGCGTCATGATGTGTCCTAAGGAAGAGACAGAAGATGGGTTTGAAATGCAACTTGGGACGAATCATTTCGCTCATTTCTTGCTAACCATGCTATTGTTGCCGCGAATCAGAAGTAGCACACCAGCAAGAATTGTGACCGTGTCGTCCAGAGCTCATATAAGTTAGTATTTCAGAATAATAACTTTCGCGAGTAATACCTACGTACTTATTACATTTACTCGTGAGTAAAGCCGAAATAATATTTGAAATAAATGGATTTAAGTAATGTTAGTATTTTTGTTGAACTTGAGCTCACGAGGTTGCTGCTGTGTTTTATTCCCGGGTTATAATATTAGTAGGATCTAGTATATACCTCGGCCTATCCAGATTGCCAGATTTGAAATTTTGTCACCTCTTTCAGGATATGGCATCAATTTCGACGATTTGAACTATAACAAAAGACCGTACAACGCAGCTGAAGCCTACTCCCAGAGTAAGCTCGCTAATGTATTGTTCTCACGGGAGTTGGCATCGAAATTGAAGGTAGGTACACATTATTTTGTATCTATATAATTATACCTACCTATAATAACAACATAACGACCGCGTAATAAGCCGGAAAAACTCGACAGACAAGATCTTGTTCAAGGTTAAACTTAATTAATAATGACCTGATGACTTGGTTTATTTTAAAATTAAGAAGCCTACTCGTATTTCCGACAGTTCCTACATTGGCAGTGTTTGGATGTTTGTCCTACTACTATTATAAAGGCGAAAGTTTGTAAGTATGGATGTATGGATGTTTGTTACTCTTTCACGTAAAAACTACTGAATGGATTTGAATGAAACTTCACCACAATATAGCTTATACATCAGAATAACACATAGGCTACAATTTATCAACATATCATGCGGGCGAAGCCGCGGGCGGAAGCTAGTTTAATAATATTCGTACGTAGTAATATTTTAATGGAATTTTGACAAAAAAAATGCTATACCTTTCTGTACGGAGCTTAACAAAACAATGAAATCATAATACTTTTTAAAGTATAATTTCGGCATTAAAAGTATCCTAGATGTCCAGGATGCGGCCAGTGTTGGAAAGTAAATTGAACACAGATCCATTCAGCTGTTCGTACAGTTGTAGAGTCATTGATTCCCACACGTCCTTCGATCCAGAGCCAGTGTGGACCAGTCGCTATTTGTTCTGACCATGCAATTTGTCCCGCCGCGCCGCGCCGCCATCTCCTGCGTAGTCTGCCGCAGAAAATCCGCGTAAAATCCTTCGTGGTGGATTTTGATTTAATTATTTTTCATTTGAAAGGTTTTTTATTTGATTGAGAGTGTATTTACCTAAAAAAAGTTTTTTTTTTGTGTCAGTGGATTTTTAATGCAATAAGTTAAAGATTATTAAAGTGGTCCCCCAGTAAAACTAATTGGCGATCCCTGTTACAGGAGCATAAGATTGATGGCGTACACACATACAGCCTGCACCCCGGTGTGATCAAGACTGAGCTGGGTCGTCACCTCAACGAATCATTATTCTGGGGCGCACGCGCTATGCTTGGCTTCGTCCTCGCGCCATTTATGAAGTCACCGGAGTCGGGCGCACAGACTACGATATACTGCGCGGTGGACGAAAAGTGTTCGAACGAGACGGGGTTGTACTACAGGTAAATACATATAAAAGGTGTATCTGTACACCTTAGGCGCGGGACATATATAAGGGGCGTCGGGCGCGGGCGCGGCGCCGGCGGGGCGCATTCAGTCCAAACCCCAACCGCACCGCGCCCGCGCCACGCCGCTTGTATATGTCCCGCGCCTTATACATCACGAAACGTAACTGCTTTCATATTAAGCTAATAATACTAGTCAAAAAGTCTATTTTGAGCAGGATTTGAACCTGCGACTTACTGGTTAAAGCCACCAGTCGCTCTACCAACTGAGCTACAAGTACAACTGAACACAAAGAATTTTAGTGATCAATTTAAATGCATAAATAATAATCGTTTTATAATATTCATACAAATATTTTCAAAATTCCAAGAAATGAGTTGTTTCGAACTGGGATACCAATTTGCTAGTGATTAAAACTGCAGTGTAATTTTAAACGTAAACCCCTTTACTAATTATAATTATGTAAAGCAAAGAGGTAGGTAGCGTGTGTGCCTTAAGATTGATACCAATATGTATTTATGTGGAAGTACATGGAATATATTTCCGTAATCTGACTCATTCGCTATTCACGCCTATGCCTATGGCATAATAATGTCGGCCATGTTCACGCCTACACATCTCACAAACTAGATTCTAGAATTAGATTCACTCTAGATTTTAAAATGCGATTTTAAGAAAAGAACTGAATATGAACTAAGTCTAATTCCCTCTGCATTTTTAATGTTTTCAAATAGTTGTAATCACTCTGAAATCAATTATATTCAAATGCTTGTAGAGTTGATATCACTGTTGATAAACTTGATATTCCGTATAATAAAACAATAAAACTCAACTTAAGGCGCATAACGCTCTAAAGCGCTATCTCTTTCGCACATTGAAAATATAAAATCACTGAATATAGTTATGAAAAGCCGCAAAAAAAAGTTTCATGTACTTACATATAAAAATCGCTGATCTCATTGTTAAGTATCTTAACTTTTCTGTACCAAATTGAAATAGAAAAACATTTATTTGAAATGTGATAGTGTCAGAGAAAACAAAACACAAATCAAAAAAAAAAGAATAAAAATAAAAATTGCGTTGTTTTGGTAATATTATATTATCTGTATTTGTCATTCACTTAGAATTATTGTTTCAGTGACTGTGCAGTAACTAACCCGTCACCGAAGGCTCTGAACGACGAACATGCTAAAAAGCTGTGGGACATGTCGGTCGAGTTGGTGAAGCTTGGTGACTTCAACCCGTTCACAGCGCCCGACCCGGGAGTCAAGTCGCAATAGTTCATACTTAATTAATGATAGTATTACTTTATTAATACGACGCCATTGTAGGTCCGTCCATAGTGCTTAAAGGAATTGATTTTTTATTATATTGTTATGTTAATTTGTCAATCCAGTAAATAGCTTTATTATTTAATGTAGCATATTGTCTTGCTATGCCGAGAATACTCAGTAATAAAATTGTATTAAAAATACAACTACCAAAACAAAAAAAAAAACAAAAACAATTTTAAGTTTAATCTTTATCTGGTTAACATTGCTTTTGGAAAGTAAAATTTTTATATTTGCTTTATTCATTTGCCCGAATTTCAAGGCAAGGCAGAGGTCTCAGGTTCGAACCCAAGGATTTTCGTAAGTTATGTGCGTACTAGATATTAATTATCTGCTCCATGCCTCGAAAAGCACGTTAAGCGGTCACTTTTTAAACGAGTATTACTATTTCTTTTTAGCTATTGATCACAATATTGTAATAATTTATAATTTTCCCTTGGTAATGGTTAATATTAATTTTCATAAGCATTTTATCAAAACAAAAATCAAAATCAAATCATCTTTATTTATTAGGAATACACCCATAGATTACATAACGAATTAAAATTGAATTCAATTGAATTTATAAGAAATTCATGAAAGTGTGATTACATCTTTTTTTTTTTTGTGAATTTTTTACATGTTATAGCACATGATAGCTTATTAAATATAATTATTTAATAAGAAAATTTGAAAAAACAACTGATACGGATGGGATTCGAACCCACGATCTTCGACATACCGTGTCGACGCTCTAACCGCTGAGCCACCGTATCCCATCGGCATCAATCGAAATTTCAAATCTCTTTTACACGCCTAAGGCGTGTGGCGACATCTATCGAAATACATTACGTATTCCGACCCAGTGCTCTAAACTTTGCAGTTTTAGTAGACACCGATGCGATATCACCAATTTTATTAATATTTTTGTGAATTTTTTACATGTTATAGCACATGATAGCTTATTAAATATAATTATTTAATAAGAAAATTTGAAAAAACAACTGATACGGATGGGATTCGAACCCACGATCTTCGACATACCGTGTCGACGCTCTAACCGCTGAGCCACCGTATCCCATCGGCATCGCCACACGCCTTAGGCGTGTAAAAGAGATTTGAAATTTCGATTGATGCCGATGGGATACGGTGGCTCAGCGGTTAGAGCGTCGACACGGTATGTCGAAGATCGTGGGTTCGAATCCCATCCGTATCAGTTGTTTTTTCAAATTTTCTTATTAAATAATTATATTTAATAAGCTATCATGTGCTATAACATGTAAAAAATTCACAAAAATATTAATAAAATTGGTGATATCGCATCGGTGTCTACTAAAACTGCAAAGTTTAGAGCACTGGGTCGGAATACGTAATGTATTTCGATAGATGTCGCCACACGCCTTAGGCGTGTAAAAGAGATTTGAAATTTCGATTGATGCCGATGGGATACGGTGGCTCAGCGGTTAGAGCGTCGACACGGTATGTCGAAGATCGTGGGTTCGAATCCCATCCGTATCAGTTGTTTTTTCAAATTTTCTTATTAAATAATTATATTTAATAAGCTATCATGTGCTATAACATGTAAAAAATTCACAAAAATATTAATAAAATTGGTGATATCGCATCGGTGTCTACTAAAACTGCAAAGTTTAGAGCACTGGGTCGGAATACGTAATGTATTTCGATAGATGTCGCCACACGCCTTAGGCGTGTAAAAGAGATTTGAAATTTCGATTGATGCCGATGGGATACGGTGGCTCAGCGGTTAGAGCGTCGACACGGTATGTCGAAGATCGTGGGTTCGAATCCCATCCGTATCAGTTGTTTTTTCAAATTTTCTTATTAAATAATTATATGTGATTACATCTTTGTATGGATCTAAATAAAGATATAATGTGTGGTTGTATGTTACGTAAAGGCTCAAATTAATTGGATAGCTTTAGGTAGTTTATAAGTTGAATTGAAATCGTTGTATAGATTTAACACATTTGTAAAATGTCTACTTACATTTTTAAATTTTTTGGAAATATATTTTATTATGAAAATATACATTACAATCTTTTTTTCTTCAATAAATTATATAGGCTGTATTTTAGTAGGCGACGAGCCTAAGGTGTTCTGGTTTAGTGGTTGTGGTGTTATGTGATTGACACTTGAGTAAATTTAAGGAAACTTGAGTACACATGTAAGTATGTATTTAATTTTATGGACATTTCGACCGAGAAGGCCACAGACTTCGCCACGAAGGTAGCAGGGTTAAGTAAGACATACAAAGAGAAATCATGACGACGCCAGTCCTTGTTGATGGGATAGGTACTCATAATGAGTTTTCCACACGACCAAAAAAAAAGTAAATAAGTAGGTACCTAATCCTATACATATACGTGAACCATGCATCTTATTAGGGGCGTGCCTACCATACATTTTTCTGAAGCCCGTCATACCTATGTAGTAGGTTGTACCTACCTAATAAAACAATATTACATGTAGGTATTTACCTACAATATAGGATAAGACAAATCCTCAATAATATACCCTGCTATATGTATACTATACCTACCTACTTAGTTTACCTATGAACATTTGTAGATCCAACGAATTTGTAGATCCCATATTTTATTTCAAAGAAAACTGTTTTTAGAACACTACAAAATTCTTACGAATTACAAAAATATCTATGTGAATTGAACCGAATCTTATAAAATCTAATCTCCGTAAATCGACTGTTTCAAAGTACAACATGCGTTTGTTCACCCTCTTAATGTCAATAATAAGGGTTCAAAGGACGAAACCTTGATATAGCGAGCCCGACTTGACCTTGACCGTACTTTTAAACACGGCGCGGCGCGCGGCCCTGCGTGCCGTGCGTGCCGGTCCGACTATCAGTTAAATTACAGATGTGATGCCTTTGACACGTATTCTGCATTTTAATTAAACGGAAAATTGCGACCGTTTCATAATAAACAATGGATTATATCAGTGGTTGGTGCAAAAGTAAGAAGAGACTTGATGGATTCACAATCATTGTGACTGGTAGCAACTCTGGCGTGGGGAAGGAGACTGCGCTAGAGTTCTACAAAAGAGGTATGTGCAGTTTGTGCAGTTGAGGTATGTGAGGATAAGTAGATACTCACGAGTATCTACTTATCCTCAGCTACTTATAGAAGGAAAAGAGGTGTAAAAGCCTCTTTTTCTATGTTATATTCCAGTTTACGTATTCCAGCATATCTATATTGTTAAACCAGGTGCTCGTGTGATAATGGGATGTCGCAATATTGTTGCGGCGCAGGAAACAAAAGAGGAGATAGAAGAATCCACTCGCAATCAAAAGGGTACAGGCGAAATAGTGGTGGACAAGCTGGATCTATGCAGCTTAAAGAGTGTGAGAGAGTTTGCGAACCGAGTGACGTCACGAGAAGAGAACTTGCGAGTACTGGTGTGCAACGCCGGCGTCATGATGTGTCCCGAGGGACGCACTGAAGACGGCTTCGAGACGCACATCGGTTCCAACCACTTCGGACATGCGCTGCTAACTTTACTTTTATTGCCTCTTCTCATAAAAAGCGCTCCCTCTAGGATTGTGTTCGTATCATCTCGGGTTCATCATTGTAAGTCAGTTAAATATGGTTTATGAACTACTTACTTAATTAATGAATTGGAAATTGTAACCACCTAGCTTGATTTGACATTGTGTTTGGGGCTGCGAAGCCCGCGAGCTATACCGGCCCCATGCGAACACGCAGGGGATGCCTTCGACACGTGATGTTTTTAGTGGGTGCGAGCCCCACAGTCTTCCGACGTGCGGTTGCCGTAGGAAATTTTTTTACTCCCCCCGGCTTCAAAAAAGGGATAAAGCCAAGGATCTTCCGTCGACCACCAGTCCACTACTAAGACTACCTAAATAAATAATAATCGGTACATCACATCGCGGCGTTAGGCACATACAGTAAAGTGTCGTTCAATTAATTATTACCGCTGAAGTAATTTAAAAGTAATTTAAATAACTTGTATTTAGGTTGCACTAATACTAATAGTTGCATATGCTGTGCTTGTTTATATGTATTATACTCAACCCCATTGATAAATTACTTATATAATATTGTAATTTTTCAGTTCATAAATTGGATTTGGATGACATCAACTTTAAAAAGGCTTCTTATTCGCCATTTAAAGCCTATTGTAACAGCAAAATTGCCAATATATTGTTTGCTAGCGCTCTAGATGATAAGCTGAAGGTATGTAGGTACATCCTATCATTGATTTCCATTGTAACTTGTAACGGATATTAGATTGTTATGGAATTTACTTTAACGATTGATTGACGCAGGCAGTGGATTGTAGCGATCGCGTTCAACATTTGGATACGCGTTTACAATTCTATCATTTTTGTTTTCTTAAGGCTAACATTCATTGCAAGCAAGTGTTCCAAAGATGCCATAATACAGTAGCCGGTATTGATCCAAACTATTCCTTGAAATTTTTTCCATGAATCTCTATGGCCACAAGGAGGAAGGGCCAAATTTGAAAAAGGGACTCATTTTGGTTTTATGTTTGTTGCATAACAAAAACACCCCAGCAGTGCCTGTGGGAGTGAGGTCTCCCAGAGGGCTGTTTTTTTGTTTGGCATGCAAGCATTTGCAGGCATTTGAGCATGAAATCCTAACATACATCCACTTATTGCGGCGCATGCTCCGTTTCACAAAACTTTCGGACGGAGTAGTACATACAAAATAAATAATATTTAGTCATTTATTAGTAAATTTAGAATTTGAAATTCAATCATGATTCGAAAGACACGTGGCGCCATCTATTGTCTTAAGAATGTTATTGTAGTTTTCCTCAGGAGCATTACTTACAGGATGACAAGTACCCTACAATGCCCGTTTCTGTACACCTGACAATGTATATGCAAAATTTCATAATCAGTGGTTCAGGTGTGAAAAGATAACAAACAAACCAACTTATTGTACTTTGGCATTTATAATATTTTATATTATGTTATTTATTAGTTAGGATTAGGATTCTACCGAAGTGCCAACAGGCAGAACTCAGAAGTGTAGGTATGTACCTATAGTGGAGGTTACGGATCGGATGGTTATGGAAGATTACTTAGGTATCTTGACTTTATGACGCCTAGGAATGCGCTTCACATTGGTACTTACACATTATTGCGTTTTTTATTTTCATTCGAGGTACTTTTAACCCCTTACGTAAAAAGAGGGGTAAGTATTAAAAGTTTGTCTTTGGCATTATAGGTAGCTTTTAAACGAAAGAAATGATTTTTTTATTCGAAAGATGACTTGATCGAGAGCGAGAGTAGGTATCTTAGCTAAAAAAAGTTGAAGTGTGTCGAGGGTTTTTAAATTTAAAGTTATAATATGAGTATGATGATGAATATGAGAGATGAGTAAATTGACTAACGTGAAAAGTAGTGCAGTTGGTATATTTTATAAACTGTCAAAAAAAAAATTAGCTCTGTTAATATTAGTACCTATTACATAATAATCGGAGTAGTATAAGGTAGGCCCATCTAATTCTGTGACTTTCGTAACCTACTGTAAGTTATAGATTATCCAAGATTGACTTGGCTATTTCACAGAAGCACAATATCAGCGGCGTGACAACTTATAGTCTTCATCCTGGCACAGTAACGACCGGGATAGACAGGCATTTGTGGAGTATCATCAACTATGCTTTCCACAACTTACTGCTACGGTGGTGCTGGAAGTCGCCGCGGTGTGGTGCGCAGACCACCATCTACTGCGCCATCGATGAGCAGTGTGAGAATGAGAGCGGCTTCTACTACAGGCAAGTACACATGAGCTGTTTGAAGCAATCATTCTGGTGATGTAAAAAAAGATTTTTGGATTAAGTTTACTTAATACTTTATCCAAAAATCTGACGTTTAAGTAGGTATCTACCTGCATAATCATAAGGTCTAGAGGTTTATTGTAGGGGTGCATCATAATACGCGCTAATCGCTACGAGAAGATCATAAAAGAAGATATCGGCGATATCAATACCGATACAGTTAGAGAATTTCATGGGGTGTTAATGAGTAGGTAGTAGCAATGATAAATGACTTACGCCTGTATTCCCCAAGGGGAAAGACAGGTGTATGCAGCACACCCACATTTCGCCGGGTATATTAATTTATAAGTCCCATATATGTAATAGGGGGCGAGCCTATTGCCATTAATCGGGCATAATTCCAAACTCCGTGCTGCTGCTGAGAGTTCCGTAATGGAAAAACCCAATAACACTTTGCCCGACCTGGGGATCGAACCACATACTCCGTAGCCATCGCGCTTGCTACTGCTAGACTAGACCAATGAGGTTCTATTATGTTTTCTCGTTTTAAAAGATTATAAGTAAATATATAATTATATTTAATAAGATTATTTGAAAAAAAAAAACAACACAAAAATAATAGGTAACCATATCTCAGTTAATTTAAATATTTTTATATTTAAGATTTTTTTTACTTAGTATTATTTTAACGAAAGAAGATAAAAAAAGTTGATAAGATGTGATCATGTGACTGAAGTCGTGTGAAAACTGTTTATAATTCAAACGTATCTACAAACTGTAATCGTAAAAACAAAAATAATCGATTTATCGTTTTTTTTATCCGTAGTTTATTACTTGGTAGGACAACGTAATTTAAATTGTGATTTTCATGATAGCATCTTGGAGCTTGCTACCTAGTCTGCTAACTTGCCAAATACCTAAATGTATGTTATTCGCAACAGACGATGGGATTATAAAAAGGTTAATTAGGAGTACTTACCTATAATTAAATCTTACTAAAAATTATCTACCCATTGTTCTCAAGTCGACTATGTAGGTACCTACCTACAATGTAACCAAATCATAGACGAATAACCACTTTGTAGGTAGGTTAGGTAGGTAGCACAGAAATCTAAATAATAAGGCATATTATTTAGATTTCTGTGGTAGGTAGGTACTGTAGCCTGTAGGTGAGGATAATTTTATACAAACCGCATTTATTACTCTAACAGTATTATATAATTCTACCTAGGTAGGTTCCGGCCAGTTCCTACTAAAAAAATAATATCTATCTAATAACTTAATAATTATGATAATTTTAGAAAAATATTTTACAAAAACCCGCCATGGGTTTTTGTTATGGTGACTTGATCGCAAAGGCTTGCACAGACATTTTCGACAGGATATTTAAATATTATAGGGAGTAGGTACCTACATACAAATCCTACCTAGTTTCACTAATCCATATCGTACCGAAGCCGAAAGGTAGGCAGTCCCTTTTTGCGTATTATGGACTGCACGCCTCTGCTCGATCGAGAGTGTTTTTAGCTAAAAAATATATAAAGTATTTGCATAGTCATCTAAATTCATAGATTTACTATTTTTCTAGCGACTGTGCAAAAACATCGGCGTCCTGGCAGTGTATGAGTCAAACTGAAGCGGAGAAGCTCTGGAATGTCACCATTGATATGCTGAACCTGCAGGACTACGACCCTTTCACTCAGCAGGAGAAACCCGAGACGACTTCTAAAATTTAATAGTATAAAATGATTATAAAAAACGTAGGTACTTGGATTATCAATATCTGATGATATCTACTTGTCAACTCCTCTGATTCTGAAACCTAAGTTAGATTTGTTGTAAGTACTTAATTTATTAGAGAGTCACGATGAGGGTGACATGTTATTTTATATATTATTAATATATTATTAATAAATAAAGAGAGAAAAAATAATTGCATGTTATTATCATTATCACAGTCTAAATAGACATTTAAACTGTGGTGTTGTACATTTAGTCTTTATTTTTGTGCATCAGCCATTCTGCAGACTACTCATCTCCATGCTAAGTGGGGATCACAAATTATAACTAATTAAAATTCCGCTTTGATGAGGTATTACATCAACTCGAATTTGTACTGGCTGCATGCTGTAGGTAATAGTTGTCCTGTTCCTGTGACGTTTTAGCTGCTGACAGCTGATGTCGTCAATAGACACCTCAGCAAAGCACCCAGATTATTATAGTGGTTTCTTGAATTGTATCTACGATATTTAACATTTATAGAGAATATGACCAGTGTTCCTCAAAGTAAACACTGATCAGTCAAGATATAAAATTATAGGAACATAGTCAGTACCTAGTCATAAGACTGTAGGTATATGAACTCTCCGCGAGAGCAATGTAATACATTAACTCAGGATTCTGGCTCTATAAAATGAGCTGATAAATTATGATTGTAAGTTTGCATAACAACAGTAGGTACTATCGCGGACGCACAAACGGTGCACCACTTTGCAATCAAAATGCTTTGAACGATGCTAGGTGCGTAGGGGCGAGGCTTGCGTTACGTTCGGACGCCGGGTACAAGCGATTCTAACCTTATGAGTGGTGCACCGGCTTTGTCCACGATAGTACCTACTTAATAGCTAGGTGAAACCTGCGTGTTCCCCAGCTAGTAAACATCTGGCTATAAGCTGGACGTTGCGACTGGGTCGAAACTGAATATTGTCGTTTTTTTTATAGCACATATTGGATTTCTTTAGTGGCTGGTGCTATTGTGACAAACGGCTCGATGGGAAGACGATCATCGTGACCGGCTGTAACACTGGCATCGGCAAAGAAGTCGCCATGAATTTCTACAAGAAAGGTTTTTCTATTTGGTCTTGTCTCTTGTGTATAAAATCAATGACGTGTTCTGCTATGTATAATTTTACCTAAGTTCGTACTGTTATGTACATTTCACATTAATTATTTAGGCGCCCAAGTTATAATGGCTTGCCGAAACTTGACGAAAGCTAAAGCAGCAAAAGAGGACATCGAAAAACAAACAAAGATAGATCAGCCTGGTATCATGACTGGCGAATTGGTGGTTGAAAAGCTGGATCTGTCCCAAATGAGTAGTGTGCGGGACTTAGTGCGCCGAGTGTCGGCGGAAAACTACAGGATACAAATATTGGTATTCAATGCAGTCGTCATGATGTGTCCTAAGGGATACACTGAAGACGGATTTGAGACACACATTGCCATCAACCACTTCGGACATGCCCTGCTTACTATGTTGCTAATGCCTGATTTAATTTTAAATGGACCTTCTAGGATTGTGTTCGTGTCGTCATATTTACATGCGAGTAAGTATCAATATCACTGTAGCAATCACTAGTCAAGTTAGGAACAGGGACAAGAGTTGTCCAAGCTGTCTTTAACCTGCAAGTTTTTAACTCAGGTAGCTTAACCCTATGCTACTACGCTACTACCTACTGTCTAATACAAAATTTGTCTTATTCCAGGGCACAATTTAGACTTAACTGATATAAATTTTAGAAACGGTGAATACAACCCCTTTGAAGCATACTGCAGAAGTAAAGCTGCCAATGTTTTGTTTGCCAAAGCTCTCGCCGATAAACTTACGGTAATAGAATAATAGATATAGGCTGGCTATACTGTCAAAAGTATAGGTACCTACCTACATTCATTAAAATGCAGTAGGTAACAGTTCCAGGCGCGGGTAGAGCGGTCAGCTGCATAATTGCGTCGCGTAGTCAACGTCGTGCAGTTGCTAGCAATTTAGATCTCAAGTTGCTAGTAACTGACTGTTTTCGACTTCTGGAGATGTCGGCTGCTTTGGCGCAGTTTTGGGATAACTGCGCCAAACATGGCCGAACCTAGCTTTCGGATTACGGGTGGTCAAATCAGAAACTTTTCCCCCCATGGCGTATCATAGATTTTCTGTTGCGTATCATAAATGTTCAAGCAGACCAACTGGCAAACTTCAGAAAGCGAGAACAGTTTCATCTGTCATCCGTTTCGTTTTTCCTGCTGGTAATCATCAAACATAGATAAATGTGTGGTAATGACGCGCTAAATAGTACCTACAATAAAATTGCAAGAACTTATTTGGAACATATAAAATTAAAGGCATGCATTACGCTCAAGCTCAACATAGTTTCTTCGTTCATTTACAGCTTCTTCAGATAGAAAACGTTATGACATACAGCGTCCATCCGGGGGTGATTAAAACAGAGATCAGCCGCCACGTCGACGAGGCCATAGGCTACAATGTGTCATGGATATTCAACAACGTGTTGGGTTGGTTCCTCAAGTCGCCGCGGGGTCTAGCGCAAACCATCATCTACTGCGCCGTTGACAATGCCTGCACTGAAGAAAATGGATTTTATTATAGGTAAGTAACGTTATTTTTACTTTAATTGGTTTATTTGGTTGGGAATTTATTTAATTTTCAATATAACAGGAAAAATTCCAATATGCAGCTAGACATTGGAATTTTGTGAAGTTCCTCTACTTATAAAGCGTAGGTACTTTGACTATACTTAGACTTACTTACTTAAACTTGTAAAAAATAACTTAAAAATTGATAGGTTTGTGGTTATTAATTTAAGTTTTGGGTACTTTTCCTTCGTATACCTTCGTTTTAAAATTTATGATCTATTTTTCAGTGACTGTATGGTCAGCACTCCTTCAGCGCAATGTCAAGACCGTGTCGCAGCTTCGAAGTTTTATGATATTACAATAAAAATGTTAAACCTTAACAATTTTAATCCATTTACTGGGTTTGTTCCGCGCGAAGATGATGACGCGTAGTGTGTGAAAACTTGTAGGTACCTTACCTACTAGATAATTAACTAAGTACAGTCGTACGTCGTCGCCATACTTTTTGACTGCTCTGAAGTTTAAGCATTAGGTATTTGTGAGTCAGTTTGCGCAGTTACAATTATTATGGTTCGCGTCAATTATACCTCGATTATAGAATTCATTTTATGTAAAAAAAATGTTTGTTTCAAAACTTTGCGCGCGCCCATTTGTAAACTCGCGCCCCTAGGCACGTGCCTAGTTTGCCTTAGGGATATAGCTAATACGCCCAAAGAGTAGGTATAATACGCCTTGCTCCTTGCGCTGAGTCGACTGACGACTTAGATACGTCTATTATAAGCTGTGTAAATAGTGCTAAACGATTGTTCCAGATTATAACATATTAAGTAAGTATTGTAACTACGAATATTGTGTAGTAATTAAATAGAAAATAAATATTTATAATTATGTAAGTAAGTTTGTTTGTTTATTACCTTTTCGCGCCTAAACCACGGCACTTATATATTTCTTCCTTTATTTGCGTAAAATATGGTACAAAAGATGGTCATTTGACCACTGAACCGAACATCCTGAAATTTTCAATATGCGTTGTTAGGTGTACAGACCTGTTTCCGAGGTACAGGTACCGGGTCCGAGGTAGGTACAGGTAACAACAATAACGTTCTTATGATAATAGATGGCGTCACGTGTCTTTCGACAATAGATTTTGAGAAAATTATTAGGTATTGAGATTCTGATATTCCATCATCCTGATGTCGCGGTCGACCTACTACGATACCGTTGACCTACATTTTATTTTACCTATGGAAAACCTTTTATGGGTGATAGGCTTTTGATTTTAACCCGACTTTTAAATGGAGCGGGTTATTTTTATGTTGCCGCCATGGTTTAAAATCGCTTTTATCGAAGTAATGCGTTACAGAATCTCATAAAACTTGAAGGAGAAACCTTTTGGATGATTATATAAGGGGCTGAACATTAAAAGTCTTACCCATCCAAACAACTACGGCGTAGTATCAGCACTTTTCCACAGTATAATAAACATACAGTACGGAAACTACGTACAAATGCTCTAAAACGGCGCAAACAAACATGCGCAACGAACGACTCGTTCGTTGATACTGCGAGTACTGCGACGTTCGCTAAGGAGTCTCGTCGTTACACACATGTTGTGTGAGTATGCCGTTTCGAGCGTTTGTAGGTACGTTAGATTCCATACTGTATGTTCATTATACTGTGCATAGAGTATTCAAGAAAATATAGAGTGATAACGTCAACCACATTGCCTTATGCGGAGCGAAAGCAGGTTTCACCATAGAAATGTTAAAATGTCATTTATTCAAATTATGTTTTCTAGACGTTTTTCAAAATTTAACTCAGCAGTTAACCATGATATAAGCTAAAATGTAACTTTTTCGCTCGTGGAGCCTAGTTGAACCGCAGTCGATCGAGGTATGATCGCAAACCGAGCTCGTGTCGCGGCCGCGTTGTTCATACCCGAGCTCACAGTTCATACTTCTATAGGGTTGCTCTATATTTTCTTATATACTCTAAGATACTGTGACTATTCTGTAGCTGTCGTATACCTATTTAAATCAGTTTGTAACCCAGTTACCTAACTATGTATATTCTATTGTATTCCCATGTGAGTATCAAACCTTGGCAAAAATTCCTGCTATTAAAGTCCATTTCATCAACATCCATTATTAATTTGTAATTTCACGCGAATGTTGTCAAATCACGTGAAGTAGTACTATTCAAAGAATGTCGATCAACATGATTGAAAGCGAAATGACAAAAAGCAGTTTGTTCCATTGTATTTATTCCTTTTAGAATAACTCGCGCAGAGAGTAGGTACATTAAATTCAGCTATTTATAACACAGATCGATATACTGTTATGTATTTAGTTATTTGCTATGGACAAGTAAAATACTGTAAAATGTAAGAAACAATTCACTACAAGCATCGATTGAACTGTTTGAAAATATGCTGTATTTTGTGGAATTTAGACTCGCAACATCCCACAGGCGTACTAACACAATATCATACAGGGGCCAATCGCGACCTAAGGCTAATTAGACTTTAAAGCCCTTATTCACTACAACAGATTATAAAAATGAGTAAATATTTATTGGTTCGTTGGTTAAGACTTGAATTTTATACAATCTACGCCAAAAATATTATCAACTGTGATTTAGAAATTATTGGTTTATAAGACAGTGGTGTTATTCTAGGAGATGTTTAACTATTAAACCATTCATAGTTAATTTTAAACTGTTGTAGTGAATAAAAGCGAGTTAATTGTATACGACATTCACATTAAATGCTTCCAAATGTATAAATAATCATTGTCTACTTAAAAATAACGTACAAAGTATATGTAAATAACAAGCACTTATAAATTTACCCCTCGTTAACTCCAGAAGCCAGATATGCACATAAATAAATTACTAATATTAAGTTTGACTATACAATAAATACATTTGAAATAAAATGTCTGAATTAAATTCAGATTGGATTGACGAAGTTTGTTATTTACAAATTCTAATGACAAACGATTTTATTGCTCGCGTTTTGTTTTACGGGTTTGCAGACTTGCACAATTCATCTAGGTACAATAAACTGTTATTTTTTTAAAGTAGGCTAGAAACATAAATAAATAATAGATAACGGAACGGTTTTTTTTAATTAGCCGACTCGGTTTTTTAAATTTTTATGTTATTAGGTATATAATTTAAATGTAAACCACAAGATATTGTATCTAAAAAATACAATACCAGTGTTATCACAGGTTTACCTACTCATTAATTCTGTTACATTATTTACGTCTAGTTCGAAAAAATCTTTGGAAGTAATATGTATAAAACATCAAGTTTTCAAGGTTTTCTTTTAGAATAGTAAATTTCGAAATTTTGTTGGTGCATTATTTACTAGGTATTGCAAGTCAGCATTTACAACTTTTAGGTACTCGAAAAGATCATATTCCACAATTTTAATGATCAGACTGCATACAAAATAATGTTTTGAGTAAAAGTATACATAATTCGAAAGAAAATAAATAACAAACTGATTCAACATAATTATCACTGAAACGTAATAAATAAATATGTAAGTATTTATGATAAAATAACTTGACTAGGTGTATACAATTTTTCTAAAAACTTCGTATGATGCATTTATGATGCCCCAACTTAGAAACGCTCGGGAAATGTTTAGTAATCCCCCGTGGTAGAAGTTGGTGAACTTTGAGCCTCGCTTGCATAAAATATACCTATATTCATACATTATCGTTCTATGTGGCCCGCCAAGTTCGCACTGCATTGCAATTTTAATAACGTTCAATGGGTAAAACAGAGTGCTGAGAAGTGCACCAATCGTAGCTCCCGCTAAAAAGTTCTGTAGGCCTTGATATAATATTTTCTCTTGTTCCGGCAGTCGATACCGCACTTCATCACGAATTATAAAAAACATTGCATTTGACGGACCGTTTCTGAGCAATATAGGGATTAGTCCCCTATAAAATTCTTTTATGCCGAAGTATTTGGCGATATGACTTGCTGCGTCTCCTGTATTTTTGAATTTTTGATGATACTTTGGGTGTATGAGTAACGTCTGTATTCGCTCAAAGGGCATCAACGTTGCTTCAAAGCATCCAGCGACCACTCCTGCAACTGTTTTGGCTATATATGGATTGACTTTTCGTTCTTGCATTGGTTGAAGGCATTCATCATAAACTCCAAACATTAACGACATTGACAATGATCGCTGCAACAAAGGCGGTAACATTCCTCGGTAGAGAAAACCCAGACCTTCCTTCTTCAACTGGTGCAGAGCAAACGTAGTTTCAACTCCATGCATCATCTGAAACAGAATTCACAATTAATTCATTAAATTTCGCGTGTGCCACCATTTATAAGCACATACAATTTATTTTAAACACAGAACAGAAAAAACAGGTTTCTTGTTTCTGTGATTTTAAATATGAGCTATGTGGCGCGCGACGACGGGAGCAATCTACGAATATTTTTATACAGTTAAAATTTAGTTCGAATTTTGTATTCCCGTAAAGGAAGTACCAAAAATAAAATAAAGCGGCAAAATAGGTCATCAAAATGTGCCGCCCAGGGCACGGGTCCCACCATGACCACCCCCCGTCCCTAGATCCGGGGTTGGTTATATTAAGTTATTTCTCATGGCCCTGATTCCTTTTTGCCAAAGAGATTTATAAATGTGAAAGTTTGTGAGAATGTATGGATGGACCTTTCAAGCAAGAACTATGGAACTGATGAAACTTTACAGTAATTTATAGCTTTTACATCAGAATAAAATATAGGCTAAAATGTATCAATATACCACGCGTGCGAAAGCGCTATAGTTTATATCAAAGATATTTGAAAGAAGAATTATTTAATATTTCTATGGTTTATATATTTGAGTCTATAGGTACTTTGGACAATGTCTTAAATTTTTCATTGTCATCTGATTAATTGCTGAAATTATTGGCTATAAGCGCAATTTAGATAAGATACCTTATCAAGCTACAGATACGAGTGCCCCCAAAGGTTGTAGTAAATTCCGATAAGAAAATACTACAAACAAGTAAAAGTGACAGTGACAAGTGGCTTATCAGTGACATAACTTTTTATAACAGCCTGATGCTAATAGGGCATTGTGCCATCTCTACAAAAATGTTTAATACCTGTCTTAATTTGTAAAGAACAAAATGTTTAAAATATGAAATATTTTTAAAATTTAATTAAATATTTTATGTTTATAATCAAAGCCAAATCTTTAAATAACAAAATTGTTTTTTTATGGAGCTTACCTAAAGGTAAGAAAAAATTGACACAACAAAATTTACAAAAAATATAAACATTAAGGTAAGGTGCCTTTAAATAAATAAAAACCTGTGTTATAAGTATAACAAAATAGGCATGAATATTCCAAAAACTAACAGGAAACTTTTATACTTACATGAAAATTTAAGAAGGTATCAAAGTGATTCACAAAATTTCAAACTATAATTTATTATGTTTTTGTCATTAAAACACCAAGTTTAGGTTTAGGTTTTACTGCTTTAAAAGACTTGTTGCATTATTTTAGAATAAAAAATCCTATCTCACTTAGGAATAGTGTTACTTAAATAATTTTTTGTATGAGTGATCCAGATTGTGTTCAAAACACTACACTACATTCCAAACCACACATCACTGGCATAGCTCACAAGGCTGTGAGATTGAAGTGGGATTGGGCTGACCTGACCATGTCTGTTATATGCCTGTTGAATTGGTGGGCTAACGTCACCACAAAGTGGAGCCCTGACATAGCGAGACTGCAGCAGAACACATAGAATGATGATGAATATAATTATGCATAAGTATGTTTCATGAACTCGACTCGCATCTGAAGGATTGGTCTCAGATATCATTGGACCAAGAAAAGTGGAAGGAGAGAAGGAAGGCCTTTGCCCTGCAGTGGGACAATACAAGCTAAAAATAAAATAAATAAATAAATCTTTCATGAAAGTTATAATTCTAAAAACCTACATACAAGTTTTACCATTTTATTTTATAATAATATATTAACTAAGGTAGGTACACTACCTACATGCAATGATTTTTTTTTAATTCAGTACTTGGGTGAAAGAAGATGAATTATGAGTATCATAATTGTAAAAATAAAATACAAGTTATTTGTTAAACCATTTTGAAATAAAGAAAGCTGTGAGAGCTTTGATATATATACTTACCTGTCTAAATATAAGTTTGTTCAGTGGGTAGCTGATAAGTATGTTGCAGAATGCAGATCCTCCACCGCACACAAACTCCTTCCAGTGTGACACGTGCGGCCGCACCACAGGCAATGCTCTGCTGCCCTCGAGTCTGCCATGTTCTAGTATATGTTGATCTGACATCTCGTGTTCCTTGCTCCCACATGACATTATTTTGTGCCTCCCATTGTCTAAAAACAATTAAATATCTTTTGTATATTTTAAGAATGTTTCTAGGAAAACCAAGTAAACTATAAAAATAATATAAATATATGTAATATATTATATCATTATACATATTATTAGGTATAAATAAACAGAACACAAAACAACCTGTCATGAGTTATCATGTTAATATAATTTATGATGTATTTTAGGCAATATCATTATATAATAGTCAAATATCCTTTTACCTTTCATTAAACAGATCTACTATACATGACTATATATTATATAAATTGTTACGTGTGAGATGAGGGGCTAATTGCTTCATTATAGTTCCGTTTCCATAGTTTCGGTGACACAAATAAATCTTGATATTAAAAAACACAATTTTATTACTACACAGTGAGTAAAAGTAATATTTAGCTGCTTATTTTGAATATATAATAAATAAACATAAAAAAATATTTTCAACGAACGATAGCGAACCCGACCATATGCAATTTGACAAGAGACAGAATATGACAGACAGTGACATTGACATAAATAAACATTTATCCCAGGGAAAGGCAATGAGGAAAGGCAAATGACTGTGGTCCATACAGCCTGACAAATACATATAAAGCAAATACATATAAACATATACAAATACACAATACAAATACATATAAACATATATTATTGTACAAAAGCATACAGCTTGACAAAAAAGAGACTGGAAAAGTTGGGGGCGCTTTTATTTTCAGTTCCAGCTTTCACCGCCTCAGCCTCAGTCTCTCTTTTGCCGATTGATTTGACATTCGTGTTTTTTTTTTCGATTAAAACTCAAAGATATAAAAATCTCCCGGTTTTTGGCTAGTGATAATGTTTTTAAATTTTACACTTTGGCAACAAACATCTCATATCTGCCAATTTGTCAAATATTGATTGTGAAGATTGTGAAATATAAACATAACAGAATAGTATATGTTTCACAATTCTTGTCGTAGGAATCGTCGGAGGAAAGATTAAAAAATGGCAGCAGTATTAAAAAAACGAGCGTTGGCGGAGTACAACAAATCATTCCAAGTAAGCATATAACCTTACCTCTTCGGTTTTTACCACAGGTTACTTCGTATACTTAATCAAGTTATGTTATCAAATTTTAGGATGGGCCACCAACTAAGAAGTTGCACCTAGTTAAAAAGCCTTTGATAGGCAGTTCAGCTGCTGCCTTTGTGGGTCTGTTGGAGAAGTGCAAGTCTAGCGATGAAGCCCTGCAACTGTTACTGCGCATCTCAGATTGTCTTCAGTTCCAAGAGTCCGACGTCGAGGAAGCCATAAAGAAGCTCTCAGAACATTTTCAATCAGAAGAAGAATCAGTTGTGAGAGTCAAAATCCTGTGGCTATTTTGTGATATTGGACTTGAGTGTCCTGGAGCTAATCTAAGTAATCTTATAGATGAGACAACACATTTGATCAAGAATGAGACTTCACATAAGGTAACTTGTTATATTACATATGAAATCAAATAAAATAATTATAACTACATATAAGCATTAGGTAGGTACTTACATACTATTTGTATATTTTTCAAAAATAAATTAATATAAGCTGTAGTTTAATATGTGTCTGATAATATGACTATAAAAATTCTTACACATGATTAACAGGTAATAGCCCAAGGTATAGCAACCCTGCTTAAACTTGGCAATAAGCTGAGTGATGACAAGATCCTGATGATGCGTTTGGTGGCCGTGGCTAAAGACAACCTGAAAGACACCAGCCACCAAGTTAAGTGCCGTTGTCTGCAGCTCATCAGTGAACTTTACCCAATACATCCGGAGTCAGAGAGGACTACTGAGATGGCAACTGAAGCTGACGCAATAGTGAAACTGCTTGGAGACTACTCTCATGCTGAGGTGTGCTATTTTATATTATCACCATCATCAGGGAAGATGACTACTGTTGAACAAAGGCCTCCCCCATTCAATGCCTCTATATTATTCCACTATTCTATATACATATGTATAAATAAACCAGCTTGTAACTGTTTCACAGCAGGGCAGGCTTATACAAATATAGAGAAGCGTCAAGTATTAATCAACATGCTAGCTCATTGTATGACAGTGACTCAGACTAATCAATTATACTATAACTTCATTAAAATCAGATAAAAATTTATGGCTTGTGTTTAAACGCCACCCAAAAAAGTACCTATTTTACTACCAAAAAAATCTAAACGGTTACCAAAATGGATAAATGGTCACCAAATTGGTCGACGGAGCCCCGCTTCGCGGGGCTCCTACTTCTGGGTGGTTTATAAAAAAATAACCGCGAAGGGGATGACTTCTAACCTAACCTGTCCGAGTCGGGGTGCCCTAAAGTCCAGATTGCATCCAGTTTCTCCTGTTAACAATAGTTTGCTAGCACCATAAAGTAGTCTGGGATCAAATAATGTATTTTGGTTGACTTCTTACTATTTTGGAGAAAGATTTTTGGTAGTAATATTAATCTTTGAGTTGGATAGAATTTGGTGACCATTAATCCATTTTAGGAACCCAAAATAATATTTTTGGTGGCCGTTTAAATTATACCCAAAATTTATGGCAATTTAAAAAACCATGCACATTTATACATATAAAAATAAGACCTACACTCATCATTGGGTGGATACGAGATAAAGAAAAAAATAAATAATTGCAGACAGTAAACATATTTGTGCTCATAGAATGTTCCTAGCATATCTAATATTACATTATTTTCTATTTAATCACAGCAAAATAGCCATAATATTCTTTTGTCCTAGGATGCTAGAGTCCGTTGTGAAGCCTTCCAGTCTCTCCTGACCCTTCATGAAAGAGGTCAGACACTAAGTGCAAAGTTGTATGACCTAGTGTGTGTGGCACTCTCTGATGACTATGAGATTGTTAGGGAGGTGGCTCTCAAGCTTGTGTGGGTGTTAGGAAACAAGTATCCCGAAAAGTAAGTAGTAAAATATTAAGTGCTAAATTAAACTCTATTGTTTTTTACTTATTGCATATGTTAGCTTATTCAAAATTTCTTTCTTACCATAAATCAAAAAGAAAATTCATTTGCACTGAAAAATATTGCCGAGCTTTTTCATATCATCAAACTGAGTAAAAATTCAAAGCTTTTCAAGCTTAAAACTTTATATTCTGAGGTTTTTTAAGCAAATATAGTCAAAAATCAGGACTATTTATATTTGACTATTGTACTATTTGACATGACTTTTCAAGAAGTAAGCCGGAGCAAACCCAGAGAAAAATTAATGGCACAGTCAGTAGGCACTTTTCAATTGGAAGCCGGTAGGAATCGAGTTGTATGGAGCCTCCACCACTGCTATATAGGATTTGGTTTACTAATAGTTTTTGGGATGTTTTTTTATTTTTGAATCCCATTGAATTTGCTATAAATCCATATTTGTAGCATGTATTTCTGTGTTCTTTTTTTAAGCACCATAACTTTGTGTGACGATGAGACTACAATGCGGCTCGTGGACGACGCATTCGTGCGCATATGTTCGGCAGTTAACGACCTGTGCATGCAGGTTCGTGCGCTCGCATGTACTTTGCTCGGCACTACACGAGCCGTGTCCGACCGGTTCCTATTGCAGACGCTCGACAAACAGCTCATGAGTAATATGAAGGTGGGTAAATATTATGTCTTTTTTTTTATTGTAGTAAAACTTTATGCAATGCAGAGGATTTAATCAACCTACTGGGTAAAGACTATACACAGTATTCGCCACTACTTTACTATGAATTAACTTTTAATCTAGAGTTAATGTGTACCTAGCTTTGATTATAACAGAAAAAGCGTACAGCCCACGAGCGCGGCGCGGAGCTAGTTCGGAGCGGAGCCTGGGCGTCCGGACGTCGCTGGGCGGACGACGCGCCCGGACAGCTTCTACACAGCAACACCGTACAGCTGCTGCCGGGCGGCGCCGCCGGGGCCTTCGTGCACGGACTGGAGGACGAGCTCATGGGTACATACTGTACACTACAGCTTAAACCTCAAGTCACGAAATCCTTAAGACAATATTACATAATTACAAAATTTACATAATTTCCAAATTGATACAAAAATACCACTAAAATGTTTAAAATAAAATCAATCAAATAATGATGATAAGAAATTATATATTTTTAATTTCTATTTCTCAAATTTTTCAAGAAGATAAAAGATATTATATACTATACTATACTACTACCATATTTAGCTTTTCACAAGCTTTTCCTCATTTGCCTATGGATGCTTATTCATTGAATGAATTAAAGTTCAAGATCTAAATCTTTCTTTCCCAGAGGTGCGCACAGCAGCAGTCGACGCAGTTTGTCAACTGTCCATGGAGAACACAGTATT